>JASDDO010000022.1:159862171-162262171 GCA_030015575.1 Agapanthus africanus | reverse complement strand
TAGGTGTACAAGGGAGACCAAAAGACGCATTTTTTATGTTGGGGTCGTCGTCGGAATCGGCCGAATCGGCCGTGACTCGTCCGTGACTCGGTCGGAGGCCTGAGTCGAGGCCGAGTTGGCCGATTTCCGGCCGAGTCATGCGGCCGGAATCCCCCCCGACGGTTCATCTATCCTCTGGCAATGTTACATTTTTGGGTGTAGTGGGGTTTTTGTGAGATATGCACGTGTAAACTCTTGGTATTCTAAAAATTCAAAACAAAATAATATTAAAAATAATATGGGGTATGGGATTTGAACTCTGGTGGCTTGGTTCAGCAGTGCAAGGTATTACCAATGAGCCATAAGCTCTTTCTTGTAATTAAGGAGTTAATTAATTACTTAAAGTAATCACAGCAAAAGTAAATACCCCAAGTATACATTAATTTTAAAGCAAATTTTTGTACACTAAAAATGGAGTTGTTACAAAGGAACTTCTCGAAAGCGTTGGAAAACCTCTCTCGAAGTACCAACACTAGCCTGGCTGAAAGGTTAAGCAAGTATTGTGACGTGCGATTAATCCTGACTAGTTTTTCTTTTAGGGTTTGAAAAAGAATTTGAGGAAACAGTGAGAGCCATCCTGATTAGATAAACTAATAACCAATATAATCTTGTAAGAGCGCACGCTGAGTGTTTCTTTTCTCTCTCTACAGGTAGCAATCATTTCACGCCCTAATCAAGATAATAAAATGTATCGCTTGACCGATTCGAATTCTTATTCGGGGCTGGAAAACGTCGGTTCGGCTCTAAACTATGACAGCAGTCATAAGCATGAGCAAGGAAAAGAGAAAAGAATGAATTCCTTGATGACCTCATCGAAGAAGAAGTATACTATTGCATCTCCTTCAGGTGTTCTTGTAGTTGAGAACTGCTTTTCGGTCAGTCCTACCTCCTGGGTACTAGATACCGGATCAGGATCTCATATCTGTAATTTATTGCAGGGACTGAGAAAAAGTAGGATAGTTGGACCTGGTGATATGTACTTCACGGTAGGGAACGGAGCACAAGTTAATGTTGCAGCCGTCGGTGAATATCACCTAGTGTTGCCAAATGGCAATACTATAATTTTGAACAATTGCTACTATGTACCTTCCATGGTTTACAACATCATATCAATTTCTTTACTTGATAAAGATGGATATAACTTTGTTCTTGATAGAAATATTATGAATATTTACCTTGATAAGAACTGGTTGCAGAAGATACACTGTGTAATAGTATCTATGTTCTAAATCAGAATACAATTCTTAATGTACAAAACACATGAAAGAGGAAGAGTTCAGATACGAACGAATCCTACTTGTGGCATTATAGACTTGGTCATATCGGAGAGAAAAGACTAAGTAAGTTGCATAAAGATGGACTCTTGAATACGTTAGAATTTTCATCTTATGAAACTTGTCAGTCTTGTCTCAAAAGAAAGATGACCAAATCTCCGTTCACCGGACATGGAGAAAGAGCAGCAGAGCTCTTGAGACTCATACACAGTGATGTATGTGGTCCAATGTCTATACATGCAAGGGGTGGGTTCTCGTACTTCATCACATTCACTGACGATCTCTCTGGATTCGGATATGTGTATCTTATGAAATACAAATCTGATGCTTTTGAGAAATTCAAACAATTCAGAAAGGATGTAGAGAACCAGATTGGCAAAAGTATTAAGATCCTCCGGTCTGATAGGGGGGAGTACTTAAGTACGGAATTCAGGGATTTTCTGAAAGAGAATGGTATTCTCTCTCGGCTTACTCCTCCGTATACACCACAGCACAACGGTGTATCGGAGCGGAGAAACCGTACCCTATTGGATATGGTTCGCTCCATGATGAGTAATGCAGAATTGCCTCTCTCATTCTGGGGGCTTGCGCTCGAAACAGCAGCGTATCTGTTGAATCAGATTCCGTCTAAATCTGTGCCTAAGACTCCATATGAAATATGGAGTAATAAAAGACCATGTCTTAAAGGGGTTAAGATATGGGATTGTCCGGCCTATGTGAAAAACCAGAATCCGGACAAACTTGAGGCACGGTCAGTTTTATGTAAGTTTGTAGGATATCCTAAGCATTCCAATGGATATCTATTCTACCATGTCGATGAACAAAAGGTTTTTGTTTCTCGACACGCCACCTTTCTTGAAAGGTTGTTTCTTGAAAAAGAAATAAGTGGGGGCACGGTAGAATTGGAAGAAATTCCAGAAGGACAAACTATAACTGAAGATTTGGTAGAACCACTAGATTCAACAGTCCCGGACGAACCTCAGCCACTCCGTAGATCTGGTAGGATTTCTCATCCGCCCGAGAGATTCTACGGTTTTCTCATAGACAGGGATTGAGAGAATTGCATCTTAGAAGAAGATGATCCTACTAGTTATAAGCAGGCCATTATCAGTAGGGACTCTGATAAGTGGCTGGATGCTATGCGATCCGAAATGGAGTCCATGTACACCAATAAAGTGTGGACCTTGGATATTGCTCCACCTGGGGTAAAACCCGTTGGATGCAAATGGATCTACAAAAGGAAACTTGGTATAGATGGGCAGGTAGAAACCTATAAGGCTAGACTCGTTGCAAAAGGTTTTAGTCAAAGACCAGGTGTGGACTATGACGAAACTTTTTCTCTAGTGGCTATGCTCAAATCCATTCGGATCCTATTTGCCATTGCTGCCTTCCATGATAATGAAATCTGGCAGATGGACGTAAAAACGGCTTTTCTAAACAGCGGTTTGGAAGAGTGCGTTTATATGGATCAGCCGGAAGGTTTCGTAGACAGTGGGAAGGTGTGCAAGTTGCTTAAATCCATTTATGGATTAAAGCAGGCATCGCGGAGCTGGAACATCTGTTTTGATGAAACAGTCAAGGAATTTGACTTCATCAAGAACGAGGATGAGCCTTGTATTTATAAGAAGATTGTAGGACGAACTGTTGTGTTCTTAGTCTTGTACGTGGACGACATTCTTTTGATAGGAAATGACATTCCTATGCTACAATCGGTCAAGCTATTCTTATCACAAAGGTTCTCCATGAAAGACCTAGGTGATGCCTCGTACATTCTAGGGATCAAAATCTACAGAGATAGATCCAAGAGAGTATTAGGACTTTCGCAGTCCAAGTACATAGAGACCGTACTAAAGAGATTTAGTATGGAAGATTCCAAGCGCGGTAACATACCCGCATTGCACGGAATCACCCTCTCCAAGGAGATGTCTCCCAAGACTGATGAAGAGAGGGTTCGCATGAGCACTATACCCTACGCTTCGGCGGTAGGATATATAATGTATGTGATGCTATGTACAAGACCAGATGTAGCTTATGCGCTAAGCGTGGTGAGCCGGTATCAGTCAGTCCCAGGTGAGAACCACTGGACGGCGGTGAAGAACATTCTCAAGTACCTAAGAAGGACTAAAAAGATGTTGCTGGTTTACGGTAATGGAGACCTCAGGGTCGAATCCTTTACCGACTAAAGCTTCCAGAGTGACAAGGATGACAGCAAGTCTGTCTCGGGTTTTGTGTTTACCCTCAACGGAGGGGCGGTGTGTTGGAGGAGTTCCAAACAGGACACCGTCGCAGACTCGACGATGGAGACTGAATACATTGCTGCAAGCGATACCACAAAAGAAGCGGTCTGGATGAAGAAGTTCATAGCTGAACATCAGGTAGTTCCATCCATTGTTGACCCAATACCTTTGTATTGCGATAACAATGGGGCTATAGCTTTAGCGAAGGAACCATGATCCCATCAGAAATCCAGGCACATCTTAAGGCGGTATCACATGATCAGGGAGATCGTAGATCTCCAGGAAATCGAGGTCCGGAGAGTGGATACGAAAGAAAACACGGCGGATCCATTTACAAAGGCCCTCCCTCAAGCACAGTTCGAGCGACTTTTTGAGATGTTGGGTATGCGGTACGCCAGCAGCTGGCCTTAGTGCAAACGTTGGGTATTCGGTACGCCAATTACTGGCCTTTAGTGCAAGTGGGAGATTGTTGGATATATATGTAGGGTGTTTTTCGTCACCCCATTGAGATGGAAATGCGCGTGCGCTTGTCAGGCGTATTACAGATTCCCACGGCCTAGGGTAGGCCGGGGTTTATTGATTGTAGGGATCCGAATCTCCGACAGCCGCGGACTAAGCTGCCGTTAATTACCCCTCGCCTTTGGAGCGAAAGAACCTCCGATTGACGGGTTAAACTGGTCATGCGAACTCAATGCGATGCGTTGGTGTGTGTGTGTGTGTGTGTTTTCCTTTGCTTTATTCCATTTGTTAAAAAAAAGAATATATATATAAACAAAAATAAATAAGTAAATAAATATTTAGAGAAAAGTTTTTTTATTTTAATTTATTATTTTTCTAATTTTAAAATATTATTTATAATTTATTTATTTAATATTTATTTATTTTATTTTATTTTATTTTAAATAAAAAAAGGATTAAATAAAGAAAAGAAAGAGGGAAAGAAAGAAAGAAAACGAATTTTAAAAAGGGGGAGAACCTGGGCTCCCATTTAATGGGAGCCTCCCCTCACATGCTAGGGTCACATGCTAGCATGTGACCCCCTCATGTGACCCCCTCACATGCTAGCATGCGAGGGAGGGCATCACATGCTTAGCATGTGGCCCCTCACATGCTAGCATATGAGGAGGGCCATCACATGCTTAGCATGTGACCCCTCACATGCTAGACCATCGCATGCTTAGCATGCGGCCCCTCAAATGCTAGCATAGCATGTGAGGGGGGGCCATCACATGCTTAGCATGTGACCCCTAATATGCTAGCATGTGGGGGGCATCACATGCTGACATGTGACCCCTCACATGCGAGCATGAGGGGGGGCCAAAAGGGTTCCCATTAAATGGGAGTTCTCCCCCTCATGTGCTCGAGTGTGATGGAGCAAAAAGGGCTCCAAATTTATTTATTTTTAACATGGAGCTGAACTTCAAAAGAAATCTTTTGCGGAGTTAAACTCTAAATGAATTTTAGATATGAAGTTCAACTCCAAAAAGCTTTTGAATGGAGTTTAACTCCAAGAAGATTTAAAATGGAGTTTAACTCCAAAAAGATTTTTATCGTGGAGTTAAACTCCAGAAAGTTTTTTAAATGGAGTTAAACTCCAAAAAAGATTTTTATTGTGGAGTTAAACTCCAAAAGAATTTTTGTTTGTGGAGTTAAACTCTAAAAGAATTTAAATGGAGTTGAACTCCGAAAGAATTTTTATTGTGAAGTTGGACTCCGAAAGAATTTTAAATGTGGAGTTAAACTCCGAAAGAATTTTATTTTGAGTTAAACTCCTGAAAAGATTTAATGTGGAGTTAAACTCCCCAAAAAAGATTTTTACTGTGGAGTTAAACTCCAAAAGAATTTCTGTAGTGGAGTTAAACTCCAAAATAATTTTATTTGTGGAGTTAAACTCCAAAAGATTTTCTCCTTTCTCTTTTGAGAAGAAACCCAAAATGGGTTCTCTTGAAACTCTAAGATCTAGATCTTGAAAGATAAAAGAGACCCTTTTTCTTCTCTTGATGGAGTTTTGGGAGGTGGGTTTATGGTAGAACTTTATTTAGTTTTAAAAAAAGAAAGGGCTAAGCTCTTAATTTAATTGAAAAATGAAAAGAAAGAGGAAGAACTTGAAAGGAGAGAGTGGAGGCACAAACCCTAGGGTTTGAGAGAATGAAGAGTGTATATGCTTTATTCATCATCATGTTGCCTTATATAGGCTTACATATTTACATATAGCCCCTTGGGCTTTACAAAATGGCATTTGCCCATCCCATGGCTCATGTGCCATTTCTTTTTGCACATAAGCCATGGGCTTTACAAAAATTTGGGTTTATACCCATTCATGCATAAAAAATTACATTAAAATTATTTATTACATGATTTTTATGTTGGCATGGGGAGGCTGGCCGCGGGATCGACTTGGGCATGGTCCCGCTTGACCTGGTCTTGGTCCCACCTGGCATGGGGTTGACCTTGACTTTGACATGGTCAACCGGGGTACAAATTTTGACCCCAAAAAAGTGCCCCCCATCAATAAATGCACACCGCACATTTGAGTTGTGTGCATGAATTGATGGATCTTGAAGCTAGACTTCGAGGTGGAACATCATTCCGGGGGCGGAGCATCCCTCGGGGAGCATGATTCCCGGGAATCGGAGCATCATTCCGATTTGCGGAGCATAATTCCAGAGTCGGAGTATCATTCCGAAGAGTCGGAGAATAATTCCGAGGGTTGGAGCATAATTCTGGGATCGGAGCATCATTCCGAAGAGCGGAGCATGATTCCAAGGATCGGAGCATCATTCCGAAGAGCAGAGTATGACTCTAAGGATCGGAGCATGATTCCGAAGAGCGGAGCGTGATTCCAGGGATCGGAGCATCATTCCGAAGAGAGGAGCATGATTCCAGGGATCGGAGCATCATTTCGAGGAGCGGAGCATGATTCCAGGGATCGGAGCATGATTCCGAAGAGCGGAGCATGACTCCGAAGAGCGGAGCATCATTCCGAAGAGCGGCACGTGATTCCAGGGATTGGAGCATCATTCCGAAGAGCGGCGCGTGATTCCAGGGATCGGAGCATCATTCCGAAGAGCGGAGCATGATTCCAGGGATCGGAGCATCATTCCGAAGAGCGGAGCATGACTCCAGGGATTGGAGCATCATTCCGAAGAGCGGAGAATGATTCCAGGGATCAGAGCATGATTCCGAAGAGCAGAGAATGATTCCAGGGATCGGAGCATGATTCCGATGAGCGGCAGGCATTCTGACCGAAGCATAATTTCGATGCAGAGATTGATTCCCAGGAGAAACATAATTCTGACATGGAAGGCAGATACTCCGAGGCAAATCATGATTTCGACACGGGGTGCACATTCTGAGACGAAGCATGATTCCGACGCAAAGCTTGCTGGTTGACTTGCTTCCGAGGCGGAGCATTATTCCGACGAGGAGGTCGCTGGTTGATTCCAAGACGAAGCATAATTCCGACAGGGAAGGCAGATACTCCGAGGCGAAGCTTGATTTCGACGCGGGGTACACTCTGAGACGAAGCATGATTCCGACGCAGAGCTTATTGGTCGATTTTATTTGGGTTGACATCAGCATCGCTACACTGGAATATGGTACCAGAAGCGAATCATCATTTGCCTTTGCTTACTAGGAAGCGATGGCTTAGGAGACAGGTTTTAGGTCCCTATCACCTAAGACTTTTCAATTTTGTGAGCCGTAAGGGTCTCACAAAGCATTTTCTCCCTACGGGTCGTAAGGATCCCGTAGGTGTATTTTCTCCTTAGGAGTCGTGTGGACTCCTAAGTGTGTTTTTCCTTTGTGAGTCGTAAGGATCTCACGCGGGAATTTTCTCCTCACAAAGTCGAGAGGACTTTGCGAGTGCATTTCATCTCTTTTTCACGAGTTTGCACCCTTTCGGGTTTTCACAAACTCGCCGGCAGTCCTGCTGTTTTTACTCACGGAGCCCTTTCGGGTTTTCATCCGTGCCCATTTTGCTTGTGGACATAACCTTTTTTTCCCCTCCATTTGCTGGCGGGACTTTGAATGTGGTCTCGCCGGTAGGACTTGGGAGAGATTGGGATCGTTTTATGCCCATGGATTGTATACGGTTTTGCAGGATGTGTGATCCAGACTGTAGGGCCGGAAAAATTTCGGGACTTTGTTGGCGTTTGCATCGCTGCACTGGAATATGGTACCAGGAGCGACTCATCATTCGCCACTTGGGGTATGAGTTTGGAATTTGGTTGGCGTCTGCATCGCTGCACTGGAATATGGTACCAGGACCAACTCATCATTCACCATTGGGGTATGGGATTTAGAATTTGGTTGCTGTCTGCATCGCTGCACTGGAATATGGTATCATGAGCGACTCATCATTCACCACTTGAGGATTTGGATTTTGGTTGGCGTCTGCATCGCTGCACTGGAATATGTTATCAGGAGCGACTCATCATTCGCCATTGGGATTTCCAAGGATTTGAAAATTTGAATTTGGTTGGCGTCTGAATCGCTGCACTGGAATATGGTACCAGGAGCGACTCATCATTCGCCGTTGGAGGTTTTGAATTTTGGTTAGCGTCTGCATCGCTGCACTGGAATATGGTATCAGGAGCGACTCATCATTCGCCGTTGGAGGTTTGGAATTTGGTTGGCGTCTGCATCGCTGCACTGGAATATAGTACCAGGAGCGACTCATCATTCGCCATTTGGAGGGGGTTTTTTTACCGCGATTGCTCTATCATTTCGGCTATTTATTCATAGTTGCCCCATCATTTCGGCTTTATTTTCATCTTTATTTTACTCGCTGATTTTTATTGCGAGTTGCCCCATCATTTCGGCTTTTTTTTTATTTACACATTTTTTTATATACACACATTTTTTAATTTTTTTTTTACATTCCCAGTTTAACGACTTAGAGGTCGACTGTTCCCAGTTTAATGACGTGGTGGTCGATTGTTTCCAGTTTAACGATATGGTGGTCATCTGACGGGGAGCTTAGAGAAGATACCCGATTGAGCAGTTGTCAGGGGCACCACTGGAGTTTGCCCGAGATGCCTTATTACTTTGTCGGTGTTGATGGCCTTGCCCCCAGCTGGGGCCAAGGAAAGTCATTCAAATACCAACTTGCGTTTGAAGATGGCAACTGAAAATTGTTAACCCCTGCAAATAGAAACATGATTTCAGTACAGGCAATCGATATGTATATTGATTGAGTTCGCATAAACGTTTAACCCGAAATATGGGAGGAGAGATTGGGTCCCACCGGGCGTGCCAGAATCTGTAGGGTGTTTTTCGTCACCCCATTGAGATGGGAATGCGCGCGCGCTTGTCAGGCGTATTACAGATTCCCCCTGCCTAAGGTAGGCCGGGATTTATTGATTGTGGGGATCCGAATCTCCGGCAGCCGCGGACTAAACTGCCGTTAATTATCCCTCGCCGTTGGAGCGAAAGAACCTTCGATTGACGGATTAAACTGGTCATGCGAACTCAATGCGATGCGTTGGTGTGTGTGTTTTTTTCCTTTGCTTTATTCCATTTGTTAAAAAAAGGATATATATATATATATATATATATATATAAAACAAAAATAAATAAGTAAATAAATATTTAGAGAAAAGTTTTTTTTATTTTAATTTATTATTTTTTTAATTTAAAAATATTATTTATAATTTATTTATTTAATATTTATTTATTTTATTTTATTTATTTTTTTAAATAAAAAAAGGATTAAATAAAGAAAAAAAAAAGAAAAAAAGAATTTAAAAAAGGGGGGAGAACCTGGGCTCCCATTTAATGGGAGCCTCCCCTCACATGCTAGGGTCACATGCTAGCATGTGAGGGGGGCATCACATGCTTAGCATGTGATGCCCCCCTCACATGTTAGGCCATCACATGCTTAGCATGTGACCCCTCACATGCTCGCATAGCATGTGAGGAGGGCTATCACATGCTTAGCATGTGACCCCTCATATGCTAGCATGTGAGGGGGGCCAAAAGGGCTCCCATTAAATGGGAGCTATCCCCCTCACGTGCTAGCATGTGATGGGGCAAAAGGGGCTCCAAATTTATTTATTTATTTATTTTAACATGGAGCTGAACTCCAAAAGAAATTTTTTGTGAAGTTAAACTCCAAAAGAATTTTAGATATGAAGTTCAACTCCAGAAAGGTTTTGAATGGAATTTAACTCCAAGAAGATTTAAAATGGAGTTTAACTCCAAAAAGATTTTTATCGTGGAGTTTAACTCCAAAAAAGATTTTTATTGTAGAGTTAAACTCCGAAAGAATTTTTGTTTGTGGAGTTAAACTCTAAAAGAATTTAAATAGAGTTGAACTCCGAAAGAATTTTTATTGTGGAGTTGGACTCCGAAAGAATTTTAAATATGGAGTTAAACTCCGAAAGAATTTTATATGGAGTTAAACTCCTGAAAAGATTTAATGTGGAGTTAAACTCCCAAAAATAGATTTTTACTGTGGAGTTAACCTCCAAAAGAATTTCTGTAGTGGAGTTAAACTCCAAAATAATTTTATTTGTGTAGTTAAACTCCAAAAGATTTTCTCCTTTCTCTTTTGAGAAGAAACCCAAAATGGGTTCTCTTGAAACTCCAAGATCTAGATCTTGGATGATAAAAAAAAAGACCTTTTTTCTTCTCTTGATGGGGTCTTAAGAGGTGGGTTTATGGTAGAACTTTATTTAGTTTTAAAAAAAGGAAGAGCTAAGCTCTTGATTTAATTGAAAAATGAAAAGAAAGAGGAAGAACTTGGAAGGAGAGAGTGGAGGCACAAACCCTAGGGTTTGAGAGAATGAAGAGTGTATATGCTTTATTCATCATCATGTTGCCTTATATAGGTTTACATATTTACATATAGCCCCTTGGGTTTTACAAAATGGCATTTTGCCCATCTCATGGCTCATTTGCCATTTCTTTTTGCACATAAGCCATGTGCTTTACAAAAATTTGGCTTTATGCCCATTCATGCATTAAAAAAATTACATTAAAATCATTTATTACATGATTTTTATGTTGGCATGGGGAGGCTGGCCGTGGGCTTGACTTGGGCATAGGCCCGCTTGACCTGGGCTTGAGCCCACCTGGCTTGGGGTTGACCTTGACTTTGACTTGGTCAACCGGGGTGCAAATTTTGACCCCAACAATATATGCCCTAGAGTCCAGTATTGTATATGTATACATATAGATGCTAGGGATATGTATGTACAGGACAATCTTGCTCAGTTTTTTAGTATATTATTTGACTTGTCTTTGTCAGGATATGTGTATTTATTTCTATTGTTGTTATATCTAGCTTGCACATATTAATGAAGACTCGATACGGTAGTATACTATTATGGTTTATCTTTATCTTAACATGGCATATGTCATACTCGTTATTACATATTGCGGTTACATGTTGATAAAGCCCCTAGGATCTTGCTTGACTACTTGCGTTGTGATGGCGATCATACTTGTGGGAGCAGGGTAGTCCATAAGCACATCCTTAAATGGTCCCTAGTCGCGTGAGTATCGAGATTGGGTATTGATACTCTAGAGTAGACTAGTGCATACGTTTCTAGCCCCGTCGGGGGATGGTTGGTCCCGCAGCCATTGGTCTGATGCACCTAAGATCGTATACAGGTGCTCACTGGGTGTGAGTACACTGGACGGACTCACCGAGAATTTCCAGATAGTACTATACCTATCGTCAGATGGAAGTTCTCAAGTGACATGTGTACAGGTTAGTCTTTGGACCCGAGATCGGCATTTGTCTCGTGTGAGTTCCCACTGAGCTTTGATCACTACCCTACCATGGCTCTGCTGAGTCGTGCAAACAGGTTTTGGTTGGGTACAGTCCCGAGCCACATAGAGGCAGTGGGCGATTGTTGGGGATTCGTCTCTCCCGATATTGGGAGTTGATTTCGCGCAGTGATCGATTGGTCAGGACCATAAGACCTTGGCCGAGGCAGTTGGGATTTACTGATAGGTTGATCAGTAGTTTCCCGGATTTGTCCTGAGCCACATCAGCACGACTTATCAGGTTATTAGGGTCTGATGTTCACCACCCCCTAGACCCGGTATGTGATACTCTTTGACGAAGAGACCGGATTGTACGGATATTGTCACGGATAGGCTCAGTAGGAGTTCGGACGAGTTTGCTCGTCGGCCTTCCTTTTTGACAGGTACCTAGATAGCCGTTACGTACAGCTAGTACCACTGACGTGCTTGTGGTTAAACCCACTGCCAGAGTACTGTCGAGTCTTTAGAGTCCCACACAGAGGGTTTCCCAGTTTCGGGCGAAACGAGTAGAGGTCATATGGTTTTACGACAGGGTTCGATCACATACGTGCACTTGTGCGCGTGTGGTGTTCGAGCGGACAATACTAGTGGGCTTTGGTTTAAGCCGGATCCTAGTATTTGATTGTTGGATTAGTTTCATCTCATTGTATTCGTGTTTCTCGAAACACGGATGCGGGTATGTTTATACGGATGAGAGGGGGTAAAGAAGGAGACATCTCATTAGGGTTTTGACCATTGACTTGGTCAAAATAAATACGAGAAAAAGAAAAAGACTTTGTTATTTTTGATAAATGATAATTGAATTTGGTATGGCTACTTGGTTGACCATTTGACTTGGGTTGACTTGTTGACCATAGATATTTTGTGAAGATATTTTTGACCTAGATATTTTGGTGAGATATTTTCATGCCAGGACAAATGGTCATATATATATTAGCCATTCCATTTTTTATTATCATTATCACAAATACATTCTCTCTCCTAAGCTTGCTCTCTTCTTCTTCCTCTCAAAACTCTAGTGTCTCATGAGTTGAGAATCAAGGGTTTAGTGAGGCTAAGTTACTCCAAATCACACTCTACTCACTCTAGTCTACTTAGATTAGCAAGTTAAGTATTCTAGTTGCCTCAAGTTAGAGGTTTAGCTCAAGGTTGGAGCTCTCGGGTGGATCATCATTGACGCGAGGAGGCCGAAGTTCAAGCTTGATCATGGACACTACAAAGAGCACACCAAAGGAGTGGAGTGAAGACCCGAAGGACTTGAGCCTCTTGGTATACTTTCTATCATAGTAGATAGAACTCTAATAGCTAACTACGTTTATGGTAAAGATCCGGTTTAGGCTTATTCTAGCGCCAAGTTTTCGTATCACTATAAATTTTTGTTCCGCATTTGGCCACGGAAGTTGGCCAGGGCGCTAGTGTAACCCTTCACAAACTAATTTTGATTCTTATTCTCCTAATTATGAATTTTATAATTATGAGATTCATGCTGCTTCACAAAGTAATGTCTCTGAAAAAGTTCCTGCTCATACCGTTCTTGAAGCAAGAACTTCTGCCCCTAAAGATAAAAGAGCCAAAACTTCTGATGTTTGGAAATATTTTGTAGTACAAACAGTTGCAGGTAAAGACAAGCGGGCAGTTTGCATTCATTGCTAAGCAGATTTTACTTGTGCCACTTCAGGTGGAACTACCCATCTAAAAAGATATTTAATCAAACACGAAAAAGCTGATTCTCGGCAGACGGCTCTAAGTATGTCGTCTAACTCTTTAACTAGTTTTTGTAACAACCCTAAACTTTTTGTAGAGAATTTTTCCAAAAAAAAAATACAGAAAGGAACACCTAAGCCTGAATACAAGTCATAAATTTAATTTGCTTTTGAATGGCAAGAAAGAACTTATAGCTCATTGGAAAGCCTTGCACTGCTGTGACGTAGCCCCTGTGATAGAATCCCCCCAACCATATATATTTTTAATTGATTTTTCTTTTAATCTTTTAAAAGCCCAAAAGTTTGCACGTGCACAACACGTAAAATGAAAAGTCACAGATTAAACAAACATGTGGAAAATGTTATGGCCGGCGAGATTCGTCTTGGGGCCGGCGCCGCCGGCCCTCCCGTAGCAAATGCTTCCAAAATTTTACCCCAGAACCCCTTCGCCTACCCCACTACCCCCATATTGTCTGTTTACTCTAAAAACATCCAGAGAGTTATAATTCCTCTCTTTAATTCAAATTTTAATTATATTCTTCATTACCCTAAACCCTAATTTTCCCTATAAATACCGCACCACATTTCACCCCTCCTCATTCAGAATTTCATTACAAAAACACTCTAAAATTTCCAAGTCCCAAGTTGTGCAAGTGGAGTTAGCAAAGGTTGTAGTTCCGGCGACGTTTCGGGAAGATTCCGGCGAAGAAACGACTTTCCGACGGTTCTAATGGCTTTCTCTCTCTTTCTCTCATTTTGTTTTACAATCAGTAAGTCCCCTCTCCCCTCCTCTTTTGCTATTCTAAAACTTTTCCTTTTCAAAACTCGTCGGAAGCGGAGTTATTCCGACTTCCGATTCGTTTTTCTTTAAAAACTCCATTTTCTTAAACAATAAAATACCATATTCTCCCATAATGATCAACAAATATAAATAAAGATATTAAAACAAGTTTTATCTCAAAATAATAAGTATTGCAATTTCTATTTCACCTTTACAGTAAAATACCATCATGTTTACATACGGCTTTTATTTAATGTTTTACGCTTTACCTTTAGAATACTCACGAGGTAATGACCTACCTCATCACAACACACATTTTTGACATAGCACGATAACTCTTGGGACATTAGTTTATGGGAAAATACGAGTTTAAAATTAAATACCTTAAACAATCAAAAACCGTTTTCTTTAAAAAGTATGTTATTTAATTCCGTGCAATTGTACCTCTACAATCCATTTTGGGGAACCCTGATCAGGATAGTGCAGGTTATCGCATATTCTCAGGCCTTGTAGAGAGAGATGCAGACCCCCGCAAGGAGCATTCGATCTCGATGAAATTTTTAATGCAATTTTTAAGAAAAATGAGATTTCTATTTAAAATTTATTTTTTACTAAATATATATACATAAATATTATCAAAATATCTACTTTAAATATACAATATATATATTCCATGTTTTCTAAATCAAAGGAATCACAAATTTCATGAAATTGCCTTTACAATTCAATACCATTCCAAGATTACACTAAAATAGCATATACAATGAAAACTAGGTAATATTCACTAGAATATTTCACTTTATAAAAAATTGCCATTATGAAAACCCTAAAGACGATAATTAAATACTTGAAGTCTATTTTGAAAATGTATCAAAACTATTTTTCATAAAACCCCCTCAAGTTATATTAATTTACAATAAGGACCCTAGTAAACATAGGTTAAAACGGGACCGGTTCTCTAGAGCCTCAGGGAGTCGGAGAATATGGGTGCTTGCCTATCTAAGGTAGACAGCCTAAAAACGGTGTTATCAACACGGTAATTATCTTAGAAAAAGACACAAATCCTGTCGTCCATGTGCAGCAGTTACCGATAACTCCAAAACAATCAGGACTTCAATTCTGTTTAAAAGTCTGACTCGGTTCGAGTCACGATCAAATCTGATTATAATCTGACTTGAATTCAATTCAAGTATAACTTCATTTCAATATGAATCCATGAATACCAGAATACAATCCATATCAATATGAACATGACAACCGAACCATGGATATACTCTGATTACATGACTATCCATCTATATCCATTCCGTTTACTGATATAATGGTTTCGGCTAGTCTTCCATTTACTACAAGACAATACAATACAATCAGTATAATTAATACAATCAATACAATAAACATTACGGGGTTTATAAAGGGGTAGACTGGTACGGAACATGTTAAAGGTGGCACAGGGTGGTCACTAAAAGACGTAATTACATCCATACCGTTGTTCCGTGGTATTATCGACGGAGCCTTGTACTACGGGTTATCAAAGTCCACGGTGTAAGTTGGACTCCTCTCGTATACACTGGCAATTTCTGTACCGAGCTACAACAATTACGTTAGTATAACAAATATAACATATCCACTTCACATGTTCTATTCTCTGTCTATTCTTCTCCTTCTTTCTTTGGGACTTACTGAGCGATTATTCGCTGACGACATTCCTATTTTTCTTTTTCTTTGGAATGTTGTCAGGAGGACCCGATTCTGAGGAGTTCGAGACCAGCTAGGAGCACTTGGAGCAGTTCACAGAAGACCCTGAGCATTGACTTTATTTGTACTTACTTTTCATTCAGTTCATGTCATTGTTTAGGCATTACTTTCTATTCCTGTTTCTGCATTTCCAGTTGTGCTTGTAAAGAATTGTTAAATAAATAAAAGTTGATGTTCATTTATATTCATGTCTCTTATGTGCATTTTACTTTATATTGCTAAGATACGCTTAGCGTGTTTAGTTCTGAGTAAATACGTAGCGGACCTCGCCGCGTCCTCTCCCTGTACACTGGGAAGTGGGGCGTGACAGTTTTTCTTATTCGTAAGATATTAATAGAAGAGAATTTGCAAGATATGCCATTCATACTGAACAAGCATTTGTTTTGCAGAAAACGAAAAATTTGATAGATTGGTAAAAATGCATATAATCCAGTTGTCATGCCCCACTTCCTAGAGTGTGCTAGGATAGGCACGTGACAGAGCCAACCATGCTACCTGTGGATATGAAATATCCCTCCACGGTCACATTACGGCTGTCTATAAGATATCAAGAACAGGAAAGTAAAATAAATTATCTAGTACATGTCCATATGCCAGAATAAACGAGTCAAGAAATAATATGCGGAAGCAATAAATCCAATAAACAGTAACATCTGAAAAGTACGGAAATAACTAAACTAACTGAATACTAACATGATCCTTATCGTTCGGCCTGACGGCGGAAATACTCCTGATTAGCCTGCGACAAAGGTAGAGGATCTAGGCCATGCAAAACTCAGACGTCGGTGCGTCATAATATCAAACAATAATATAATCAGGGGGTAGCAAGACATGCAGGCACGAGTATAAACATTAATAAAAGTAGAACAGTAACAAGAATAAGGAACAGTGAAGGGTAAAAGCATATGTGATGTGCAGTGAGTAATCTGAACTAAGTTACTGGGTTAATTACTCTCAATTCTTTGAAATCAATTTAATGAATCGTCGATGTAACTCAATAGTATCCCGTGCGTGCCCGGGACCACAGTCAAGACTCTCGGGCTGAATCCGAGACGTGCCGCTAGGCAGTAAATATGTAACATGTACAGACGAATGATGTCAGCAGCAGCATCCCGGGGCTGGCCTAGCCCGTAATACTGATCAGTATAAGCATCGAACTGTCGAGTTACAAGTCAGGTTTCATCATTGATTTCCCCATAGCCCTAAGTTATGTGTTCAAGTCAGGTATTGATAAATCTGAAGCTAATGCCAACACAGGATCAAGCAGGAACAGGTTTGTCTATACAGACAACAGGATATATCCATCGGGACAACATGTCAGGATTGTCGGAATTAGAGACAGGATCAGGTAACATGTCAAGTAGTGATATATCAGGTCATGTCAGTTAGTGTACATGTATCAAGTCATGTCAAGTGGTGGTGTATCAGGTTATGTCAAGTAGTGCACAGGTGTCAAACGGGTGCTCATAATCAAACTGTAGCAAGTATTGAATCAGGGTGAAAGTACGGATGTATAATAAAAGCATGGATGCACAAATATCGATTAGGGGTTACATAATGACTATGTAGGGTGCACAATATCAAGCATGGGATGTCAATATAACAACAATATGTAATAATGTGACATGGTATGCGAATAGTTATCGAATTAATGGTATGGATGCACAAATATCGATTAGGGGTTACATTTACAGTTCCAATACTAATTAGGATGCACTTTATTAAGTATGGGGTGTTACTACAATAATAATATGAATTAATGTGATCTATAAATACAGTTATATATATTTTAAATGATATGGATGCAAACGGGTATCCGAAAACAGTAAACTTTAGTATGGATGTACAATGTGATAAACGAATAACATTTTACTCATATGGATGCATAATAATATACCTAGCATGTAGCAAGATGAATTAGCATGCGCCTAGATATGTAAATAGTGATATAATAATATTAACATGGATAACATATTCAAACCGATTAATAACTATAAAAGTGGTATTGATTAACCATGCACAAGAAAGTTCCGTTCAGAAATTCAGCGTTACCCTGATTTGTAAAATAGCTTTAAAATAACAAAAGTTCTCCAAAAGGGACGTGTCTTATACCAAAACAAAGATAATTCAATAAGGTTTTCATTTTTATAAGTATAAGCATCTCAGATTGTCCCTACAAAAAGTTATGAACATTCGAAATTGAAAGTTTGCTGCTGGAATTTCCCTGGACAGCAGTTTAGAGATATTTTCATTTGCATTTTACATTATTTAAACAATTTATTTTGCAAGTAAATATTTCATAGAGTTATATTATTCTGAGTTAGCTTCGTAACGAACTAAATAACATATACTAATAATTTTTCTATGATTTATAATGAATTTTATTAGGTAAGGTGTACAGTAAATTTCAGATTTGTCGTATCCGCTTTGCAACGACGTTTCATGTGTAAACTATAATATTTTCAAATGTATAATATTATAAAATGCATATTATAAACTAATTAAAGATAATAATAAGAAATATTACGACGATATATATTTTTATAGATATATTTATAGCATGTCGCAAGTTGTAAACTTTTATACATTTTATATTATAAAACCGATTAACGTTAAATAACTACGGTGTATAAATTATATAGATATAGCTACATGATGATGATGATGATGATAATACGGAAACATATAAATAAATTACATAAAGCATAGCATGTAGCAAGTTGTAAACTTGCCTCGATCGAATCACGCGACGGATACGAACGGCACGTCCGACGTCGGTAAATCGTCGCAATGCACACGCGGCACGCGGGACGGGTCCAGACAAGGCAAGAGGGTGATCACACAGGCAAGGTACGTTCACTGGATCACTCGGATCGTCAGCGACGAGCACGGCTCCGGCGGTGTTCACCGGAATCAAGAAACAAGATCAAGAAAAAGAAAGAAGTAAGAAGAAGAGGCTGTGTATTAAATAAGGAAAGAAAAAAAATAAATAAACAAAATATATATAAATATATATATGGAGAGGAGAGAGAGAGATAAGAAGGGCTTGGACGAAGAAAATGAAATACGAACAACCGCACGAGAGAGAGAGAAAGGGGTTGTTAGTTTGTTAGGAAATTAGTTTAGATTTAAATTAAAAAAATCTTTTATTAGTTAACTAAATTTTAATTTGTATCAGTTTATAAAATTAATATTATATAAATAAAATTTGATATTCTGGTAAATACAAAAATAGTCCAAAACATGCCCGGGTCGGGTCTAAAATTCAGTTTTAAAATACGAAAATATACATATCGACCAAAATTAAAGTTGGATATCCGGGTAACGAAAATGCATACCCCCACGGACGGATGCACGTAAAGTGCACATAGCCATCCAAACGAGTCTGTTTCACAGAACGGGACGAGAACAAGATGTGCGGATGCCACGACAGGGTTAGGGGTAGCAGGCAGGCCATGCAATGTATTTCTAAAATATTTTACTTGACTTTAAATGTTATATTAAAGAAATGCAGATGCCAGATATAATGCCAATATGCATTATGTATAATATAAAAGTGCACGGATCCACGTAACAAGCCAGGATAAATCATAAACAGGAATCAAGACGGGTCTCTAGTAAGCGGGTCGGGTCGGATGCAAATACAGATGTCAAATACACTATTCGCATCCAAAACACAATAAATCAGGAAAATACCATAAATAAAGAAATACTCGAATTAGAACTGGTATAAATGAACTAGGGTGTTACACCAGTATTTCAAAGAGTACCCAGAACAACACTTAGAAGTGATGTTTTTAAAAAAATTCATGATGGTAAAGCCGATTGGATTGATATTTTTGCAAATTTTAAGAGTAAAATTACATTAATTTCTGATCTTTGGACTACAAAACAGGGTATGAATTATATTTGTGTTACTGCACATTTCATTGATAATGATTGATTTTTACATAAAAGAATTATTGGATTTTTAAAAATGGAGTATTCACATAGTGGAAATAATATAAGTAATTGTATTTTGACTACTGTATGTGAATATAATATTCAAAATAAAATAATTTCTATTAGTTTTGATAATGCTACTAATAATAATTCTGCTATAGCAATTTTAAAAAATAATTTAAATGCTATTTTGAATGGAGAATTATTTCATCAAAGATGTGCATGTCGTGTGTTAAATTTAATTGTGCATGATGGTCTTACTATAATCGATACTCATTTAGCGAAACTTAAAAATGCAATGATATTTATTGAAACCTCTTGTTCTCTTATTAAAAAAATAATAATAAATAAATAATGAACCAAAAAGCGATGGAAAAATTCCCCAAAAGGAGCATCACGTGCCCACACGTGATGCGCCTTGGAGCAAAAATTATAAGCATCACACTTAACAAATAAGACTGAAATTGAGCCTCACGTGCCACACGTGAGCACCTATATACAAAATATATAGGCGCCTTCATAAAACAAATAACAGGCCAGAAGGCGCATCACGTGCCAACACGTGATGCTCTTCTCTGGGACTGCTGCATATAAGCAAACCGGCCTTGTACCATTGGGTCACGTGCTACACGTGAGGATTCCTAATACCTTCTGAGCCGATAGAATTAAATTCTATATAAAAGAGATCAGAACTCTATTTTGGAAATATTTCCCCCAATCTTTCTAAACAAGAAAGGTTGTGCTCTGTAAAAAAAAAGAGCACCGTTGGATTATAAATCCAATGGTGATTAAAAATCACTAAGCTACAGAATAAGCTCTGTATGGGAAAATATTTTCCCAATCTTTTTAAACAAGAAAGATTGTGCTCTGTAAATCAGAGCACCGTTGGATTAAAAATCCAATGGTGATTAAAAATCACCAAGCAACAAAATAAGCTCTGTATGGGAAAATATTTTCCCAATCTTTCTAAACAAGAAAGATTGTGCTCTGTAAATCAGAGCACCGTTGGATTAAAAATCCAATGGTGATTAAAAATCACCAAGCTACAGAATAAGCTCTGTATGGGAAAATATTTTCCCAATCTTTCTAAATAAGAAAGATTGTGCTCTGTAAATTAGAACACCGTTGGACTAAAGATCCAATGGTGATTAAAAATCACCAAGATACAGAATAAACTCTGTATGAGAAAATATTTTCCCAATCTTGTTAAAAACAAGAAAATGTTTTCTATAAAACAGGAGTTCCTGGATCAAAGATCCAACGGTGGATAAAATCTCTGAATTAATAAAAAATTTCTCAATGAGAGATTTTCTTAACGAAAATCAACAAACTTGCCTCTGCTATATAAAGGACTCGAGACTGAAGAGAGAGATATACAGAGAAAGAGAGGAGACCCCCCATAAGATTTGAGAAAACAAAAAGGAAAGGAGTTTTCTTTAGAGAAAAAGAAACCCTAGATGTGGAAAAGATACAGAGATCATTTTATCTCCTTTTACAAGAGTTTAACTCTTCCAAAAAGAACTTAGTTCTTCTTCTGGTTGAGGTCTGCAGAAGCAGATCTCCTCATAAGTTGAGAATTTAATTCTCATCGGGAAGATTCTGTTATGCAGTCCCAAAATTTAGAGAAAAGAATTAGGTTTGAAGAATTTAATTCTTCCAAAAATAATATAGGAATTTAATTTCTCTAATAAAATTAGGGTTTAACCCTACATAAGAACTTAATTCTTATAAAACAAAGGACTTGAAATTCTCAAGACTAAGATCAAGAGCCCCATGCATATTAGCGTTTAACGCTACAACGACAAATCACATGTTCCTACGTGAGCACCTCTGAGAAACAAAAAGGAACAACTGAGATTGAGTCACGTGATCCCACGTGGCCTCCAATAGTGCTTAGCACTTAGAAAAGAATAGAAAGATAAATTCAAAGGAGGCGGTGCCTAACTTAGTGGCGCCTCACGTGTCTACACGTGATGGTTGCAAGACTTAAGTGTTTAACACTTACATGTGCAGAACGAGGAAATAAGCCCAAGGAAACAGTGCCCAATATTTAGGTGCATCACGCGCCACACGTGAGTGCTCCAAGTTTCAGTGTTTAACACTGCTTAAGAGCCTCACGTGGAAGCACGTGAGCGCCAAACATTTAGCAGTGTTTAACACTGTGAGAGGCCAACCTTAGTCCAAATCAGCCAAGTCTCTTAAGGCCAAAAATCTTTTGACCATCAATCAACTGATCCTTTCTATACTCAGGTCCCCCCAAATCGATCTTGGTCCCAGAGATAGCAAATGATCTCCAGACACGTGGCATCTAAAACAATGTTCGTTCCACCATGATCTCTCCCTTCCATCTGGAGTTCGATTCAAGGATACATCTCTTCACACCTCTGATATATGTCGTTGTAATTCTTCAACGATATCAGAGAGGTGGAGAGTCCCGACAACCAACAGTTTTTTGGAGCACTCTCAAATCCATGAGCATATCCCTATGGGCTGCAATGTCCTTAAACTAACTATGGACCGTAATGTCCTTAAACTAGCTATGGACTGTAACGTTCTTAAACTAAAACGATAGAGCCCAAATGCTCTTTCGTTAGATCCAAAATGATCTCAAACCCTCATTAAGTAAATCTTAGTCCAATATCGGATTAACGTATCCTTAACAAATATTTAAATTGATCTTAATCTCAAATAAGGTTAACGATCCTTAAATCAAATCAAACCCAAATCTTAAAAAATACGAATTTGGACTAATCCACGCCCTACGGGCGACAACATAAATTAGTCTCCATATACAATCTACGGACAACCAAAAAAAAAAAAACAAAAGAAACACACACGACACGAAGTGACCTTCTGGAGCAGGAGAAAGTGGTTATCGCTACGCGGTAACATAATTAACTACAGGGGCTTGCGCTTGCAGGGAAGAGCTTCCCCACAATCAAAAACCCCTCACAACGAGGGGGAATCTGACGAAGTCTGCTATAACGGCCGCATCTGTCTAAACCTTCGATACACGGTGCCATAAATCAACTTGGCATTCACGGAGTGGTGGACGGATAAATCCAAATAGTATCTGCCCTTAAAATTCAGATCAGACGTCTTAACGTCCCGGTCGCGTCTTTCGGCGGTAAATACCTCTGGACCCTGAAAACAGATTTTTAAGCAAGTTTGTATCCAATTAAATTTAAAGTTTAGATGTTTCAAATTCAACATTTCAACTAGATAGAATTCCACTTATGAGATATTAAAATGTATTTTAAAATATCGGGAGCCCATTACTTTATTTTATGAGGAACAAATGCCCAATAATAATTTAGAGGATTATGATTGGTTTGATTGTGAATATGTTTTGAAATTTTTAGAAATATTTTGCAATGCAGTTATACGTTTATCTGGTTTTTATTATCTTACTGCATGTTTAACAGTAGAACAGTTATTTTATGTTAGTAAGATTATTAATGAGCATGTAATTGATCCTGAAAATGCATTTGCTGGAATGATATATAGCATGTTTACGAAATTGAATAAATATTGGCGAAAAGTTCCTGCATTATTTGTTTAGCATCTATTTTTGATTCTAAATTTAAAAAAGATAATTTATTATTTTTATTAGATGGATACCATGAAAACTTAGGTACTGATACATGAGATTATAAAACTGTTTTAGATTCTTATTTATATGAATTGTATGCAATATATGATGCACAGTACGGTCAAAATAGAACTTCACAGCAAACTTCCAAAGAAGGAATATTTCAGTTTTTGCAGCAGAAAAAACAAAGATCAACCGTTTCTATTTCTTCTACTTGTAATGAGCTTACAATATATTTGCAAACTGATTTCAGTAATTTTCTTACCGCGGATCAAATAGATAATCTTGATATTTTGGATTGGTGGAAAACATATAGACACATGTATCCTATGCTTTCTGCCATGGCTCGTGATTTACTAACAATTTCGGTGTCCACAGTAGCTTCAGAATCTGCTTTTAGTGCAGCTAACAGAGTTCTGAACAACAAGAGAGCGAGGCTGTCGGATGACACATTGGAGATCGCAGTGTGCCAAAAATATTGGTTCGACGCAGAAACTAAACAACAACACGTTAAGAGTATTGAAGACTCCGACACCAATGAAGCGTAAAGACCGATAGAAACTAACTAGTTAGTTTTTTCCATTGAATTGTATTTTTAATTTTTTTGGCAATTGTATGAGGGGTAAGGTTTGCCAACTTATGCCCCCCCTCAAAATATTTTTTAATTAATAAAATATCTAGGTCTGTCCCGGGACATACACGAAGTTCGGGTTAAAAAATGTTCAAATTTTTTTTTAAAAATGTTCGAATTTTTTTTTAAAAATGTTCGAATTTTTTTTTTAAAATGTTCAAATATTTTTAATAAAAATAAAAATGAACTTTAAATTTTTTTTTTTAAAATATCAAAATTTTTAAAGCGGCCGGCTCGACCCAAGCCGAGCCACGGGCCAGGCCGGGTTCGGGTTGGGGGGATTCGGGCCGGGACCGGCGGGCTCCGGGCCGACCCGGCCCAATAGACACCCCGACCGAGGACCCCCAAAGAATACCAATAATAACATGATGCCATTATGATTTATTTGATTTGTTATAATGGTCAAAGAGCCTTATTTTCATGTCCCACTTTCGAGAAGACGGTGGCGGGAACGTAACGAGACCCGTGACGTATTTATACTGAGAAATACGTAGACAATCTAAACATCTGGCATGTAGAACTTGTATTACAAGGAATTATATCACAAATCCAACCAACATTATTACAACAAGATAATTGAAGATTCAACAAGTGCAACAAGTTTTAAATGATACAAAGCCTTCAAACACGAGTGTAACAACTCCAATTTTGTATACCAAAAATTTGCTTTAAATATAGTGTACACTTGGAGTATTAATGTTGCTGGAAACAATTTAAGTATCTAATTCCTTACAATAATTACAAGAAGGAGCTTGTAGTTCATTGGTAATACCTTGCATTGCTGAACCAAGCCACCAGAGTTCGAATCCCATACCCTACATAATTTTTATATCTTGTTGTTTTAATTTTTTTAGAAGTCAAACGGTCAAACAGCCATAACTCACAATTTATTGAAAATTAAAAAAATTAAACTATACCAAAATTCCCCCCAGACCAGACCCGACCCAACGGCGCCCGACTCGGCCCTGACTCGGCCGAATCGGCCGGCGCCGCCGGCCGGACTCGGCCGGTCGGCCGAGTCGTCAAGACGAAAATTCTTCGTGTTGACCTGGTCTTCATCCCTGCATACTCTAAATTTTCTTTACTGTTACCCAATTCTCAATAAATCTCTTTTAAGACAAAATTTAATGAATTTTTAATGTTTTTTATATTTTTAATATTTTTTTAACCCTAACCCTAACCCTAGCCTAGCCCTATATAAAGACCCCTACCCTCTACCTTTTCCCTTCACAACTCTAAGTCCACTCTCTCAAATTCTCGAGAACTCGGTACGAAGAGCAAGAAGCGAAGCGCTGCCGAAATCGACGACGGATTCCGGCGACCGGATCGGGACCTTCGCGACGTTTTCAACGAATCGACAACCATCACGACCTCTAGCTTCATTAGCTTGTCCAAACCGTAAGTCCCATCCCCTCTATCTCTCTTTTCTATACATATAAAAATACGGATTTTTGGAACCCGACGGAAATCGGACAAACCGATTTCCGATTCGGTTTTTCTCTAAATTTCCACTTGTCACCTAATACATATTATCTACCCATATGCATGTTGACTATTAATCACCCATAAACCAATTTAATCAAACTTTTTCACATAAAATGATAAGTTCTTTGTAAAACCGTACTCCTTTCATAAAAATACCATGAAGTTCATTTTTCTTAGTTTAATCAATTACCTCACTCATAAATATGTTTATCTTGATCACAAAACTTGTATAACTCAATTTGAATGAAATTTCACACATAAAATGATAACGTTTTCGAATACCGTATTCTTGCGCTATAATACCTTTAAGTTTAACATAGCATGTTTTACCTTTAAACTTCACCAAAACCTAAAATAAGTCACGGGGTAATGACCTACCTCTACACACACTCAATCTAACCCTAATTGATAAACATCAAAATACAGAATACGAAATTACAGGACTTTTCACTAAAATACCCTAATCTTTATTTAAAGCTTTAAGTTGTAAACTTTTCTAGATAAAATCTTTTAATAAAATGAAAACACGATTGGTCATGGACATCGATCGTTTATCTAACTGTCTTGTGGTGTCTAGGCTAGACAAGTGAGCTTGGGTAACTTTAAAAGGCCCGTTTCACGATTCGTGAGCGGATCCCTCCCTCCTCACTTGTACTTACCTGGCCGCAATTGACGGTGAAGAGGCGATTTGAGGCTTCTAATGACTCATCGTTTAGACCTTAGAAATAGGCTAGTTGGTTTAGGAAACCCTAATAACTAAATACGGAAAACTATACTTTTTGCAAATAAATACCCCATATTAATAAAACCGTTTTCTTAAATGAAAAGTATTTATAAAACCTAAGCAAGGTGCCGCTACAATCCACTTTTGGGGAACCTGTTAGGGAAAGTAAGGTTCATCGTGCACCCGCAGGCTAGTAGTGCGAGATTCAGACCTCCGCAAGGAGCATTCAGTCTCGAAAGGTTTAAAATACGATATTTAAGGAAAATGAGATCTTTGAAAATAAAATATTCATTTAAAAATTATTCATGTATTAATATATATATAATTATCATTTTAACACCTATTTTATCCTAATATAAAGTTTTCCACTTTTTTCTAAAAATTACAAGATTAAAAGTTACACTAAAATACCATAAACTTCAGATAAAACAATTAATACTTTTATTAGGATATATTCACTAGAATAACACAAATAAAATTCACATTCATTATAATATTAAAGACGAATATTAAATACTTGGGGTGTATTTTGAAAATTATACAAAAGTATTTTTACATAAAACCCCCTCAAGTTTCACAAATTACAATAAGGCCCCTAGCTAATATTGAACTTCAAATTCTCTTCTTTTAGTCTGACTCGGGTTAGAGTCTGACTATTCTGGACTCGAATATGATTCAAGTCAATCTATATTCTTTTATATTCTACCACACTTTGAATACGTGAATCCATGAACCCAGTTAACAATATATTCATTTTGACTGAATCAAACCATGGATATTCATCCATTATCCTGATATTCCATTTACCTGATTATACAGTTGCAACATATTTACTGATATCATGGTTTTGGTCAGTCAACCAACTTACATATTCCAATACTACACTACTGTTAAAACATTACGGGGTTTAAGGGGTAGATTGGTACGGAAGATGTTAAAGGTGGCACGAGGTGGTCAGATTAAGACACCTAATCTGAATCCTGTTGCTGTTGTACCGTGGCATAACGGTTCCTTGTACTTTCCGTTTGCCCTGATCTCTAGCATATAGAGATCCCCCTCGTATACACTGGCATCCTTCTGTACCAAGCTACAAACAACAGCGTTACACAATGTTCCATAATATTCAACATTATAATACTTTAGAAAATACTGTTACTCTATCATTCTCATTCTTCTTATTCTTGTGGGACTTACCGAGCGACCTGTTCGCTGACGACATTCTATCTCTTTCTTCTTTGAATGTCGTCAGGTGCGTTGGACCAAGTTGAGATCGAGCCCACCGGTGAAGATTTGGAGCAGTTCCAGGCAGACCCAGAGCTCTAGATAATTGTACCTTGTTCTTTCCAGTTTATTTCATTTCCTGTTATGTCATTGTTTAGGCATTGCTTTTCATTCCAGTTGTATTTTCTTTTCCTGCATTGTAAAAATAATGTTTTTAATAAAAGTTGCTGTTATTTCTATATTATTCGTCTCTTGTGATTTACTTTATATTGCTTAGTTACGCTTAGCGTATATACTTCTGAGTATATACGTAGCGGGCCTCGTCGCGTCCACTTCGCCGTACACTGGGAAGCGGGGCGTGACAACGAGGCATGTCCAAAATACATGACATACAGCGATCGATAACAAGAATGGGAAAGCAAGTACTCTGAAAGAGGCTGGAAGTGAGAAAGGTCTTCGGCTATAGGTCCATCTCACAGGGCGTACACCTGTCCTGAACCGAAACTAAATTTGACAGACATATCAAACAACAGAAACATCCATCAGCGAGCTTTCGCTTGGATAAGTCTCCTAAAAATACTAATGGTATAAACAAAGGCCATAATATAGTAACATGGTAAACAATGTCGGTGAACGAGGCATGCAAGTCTATGTAACATATTGTTTCAAGAAATGTCGATGTTTGCGTGCAAGAGTTCGGGTAACAAAAGTGTACAATGTTTGGAGGTATTATGTCCGTGTCCGGAACAATGGAAACGATAAAACAGGTTTTGCTTTCGTCTATGCCCGGACCCACGGAACGATAAAAACATTTTGGCTAGTTTTCGTCTATGCCTGGACGCAAGGAACGATAAAAACATTTTGGCTAGTTTCCGTCTATGCCTTGTAACACCCTAGTTCATTTATACCAGTTCTAATTCGAGTATTTCTTTATTTATGGTATTTTCCTGATTTATTGTGTTTTGGGTGCGAATAGTGTATTTGACATTTGTATTTGCATCCGACCCGACCCGCATGCTTGAAACCAGTCTTGATTCATATTTATGATTTATCCTGACCTGTTACATGGACTCATGCACTTTCATTTATTTGTACATTGTATACTCGCATTTTATCTAGCATCTGCATTTTAATATAACATTTTAAGTCACATAAAATATTTTAAAAATACATTGCATGGCCTGCATGATACCCCTAACCCTGTGGTAGCATCCGCGCATCTTGTTCTCGTCCCGTTCAGTGAAACAGACTTATTTGAATGACTACGTGCACATGCGTGCATCCGTTCTTGGGGGTATGCATTTTTCGTTACCCGGATATCCAACTTTAATTTTGGTCGACATGTATATTTTTCGTATTTTAAAACTGAATTTTAGACCCGACCCGGGCATGTTTTGGACTATATTTGTATTCACCAGAATATCAAATTTTATTTATATAATATTAATTTTATAAACTGATACAAATTAAAATTTAGTTAACTAATATTTTTTTTTTAATTTAAATCTAAATTAATTTCCTAACAAACTAACAGCCCCTTTCTCTCTCTCTCTCTCCTCTGCATATATATATTTATATATATTTTATTTATTTATTTTTTTCCTTCCTTATTTAATACACAGTCTCTTCTTCTTACTTCTTCTTCTTTCTTCTTTCTTTTTCTTGATCTTGTTTCTTAATTCCGGTGATCACCGCAGGAGCCGTGCTCGTCGCTGACGATCCGAGTGATCCAGTGAACGTACCTTGCCTGTGTGATCATCCTCTTGCCTTGCCTGGACCTATCCCGTGTACCGCGTGTGCGTTGCGACGATTTACCGACGTCGGACGTGCCGTGCGTATCCGTCGCGTGATTCGATCGAGGCAAGTTTATCTTGCTACATACTATGATATATACTACATCCATATTAATAATAATATTTCATGTATAGTGTATTATACACCCCCTGTTATCATTTTACTGTTTTACAACGTCCGTTTGCATCCGTATAATTTATTTCGTATCTAGTGCATGCAAATTTATCTTATTACATGATAGACTACAATATATTGCACCCATTTGAATAATAACATCACATAATATTTAGTTGTGCATCCCACATTACCATTTTACAGTTTTACTGTCTTCGGACATCCGTATGCATCCATATCAATATTTACATATCTAGTCGCATGCTAATTCATCTTGCTATATACTATGTATCTTATTTTGTATCCATATGAATAAAAATATCACATGTTGATTGCACTTTACATCCATATTAAAGTTTTACCGTTTTCGGATACCCGTTTACATCCATATCATTTAAAATATATATCGTCGTAATATTTATTATTATTATCTTTAATTAGTTTATAATCTGCATTTTTTAATGTTATACAAAATATAGTTTGAAAATATTATAGTTTACACATGAAACGTCGTTGCAAAGCGGATACGACAAATTTGAAATTTACTGTACACCTTAGCTTATAAAATTCATTATAAATCATAGAAAAATTATTACTATACGTTCTTTAGTTCTTTACGAACCTAACTCAGAATACTATAACTCTATGAAATATTTACTTGCAAAATAAATTGTTTAAATAACGTAAAATGCAAATGAAAATATATCTAAACTGCTGTCCAGGAAAATTCCAGCAGCAAACTTTCAATTTCGAATGTTCATAGATTTTTGTAGGAACAACCTGAGATACTTATACTTATAAAAATGAAAATCTTATTGAATTATCTTTGTTTTGGTATAAAACACATCCCTTTTGGAGAACGTTTGTTATTTATAAGCTATTTTACAAATCAGGGTGACGCTGAATTTTTGAACGGAATTTTCTTGTGCATGGTTAATCAATACCACTTTTATAGTTATTAATCGGTTTGAATATGTTATCCATATTAATATTATTATATAAATATCTATTTAATAAATAATAGTGCTTGTGTTTTAATATTCAGCAAATTTTACCGATTTACAGTTTTATAGTATCCATCTGTATCCGTACGGTTTATTACATATCTAGTTGCACGCCGAGACCATATTATTTCATGTTACTGTTGTATTAGTGCACCATGCTTGATAATTGTGCATCCTACTTAGTCATGATGTGACCCCTGATCGATATTTGTGCATCCATAATTTTATTGTACATCCGTACTTTTACCTTGATTCAATACTTGCTACAGTTTGATTATGAGCATCCGTTTGACACATGTGCACTACTTGACATGACCTGATACACCACTACTTGACATGACTTGATACATGTACACTACCTGACATGGCCTGATATATCACTACTTGACATGTTACCTGATCCTGTTTCTAATGCCGACAATCCTGACATGTTGTCCCGATGGACATATCCTGTTGTCTGTATAGACAAACCTGTTCCTGCTTGATCCTGTGTTGGCATTAGCTTCAGATTTATCAATACTTGACTTGAACACATAACTTGGGGGTATGGGGAAATCAATGATGAAACCTGACTTGTAACTCGACAGTTCGATGATTATACTGATCAGTTTTACGGGCTAGGCCAGCCCCGGGATGATGATGCTGACATCATTCGTCTGTACATGTTACCAGTTTACTGCCTAGTGGCACGTCTCGGATTCAGCCCGAGAGACTTGACCGTGGTCCCGGGCATGCACGGGATACTATTGAGTTACATCGACGATTCATTAAATTGATTTCAAATACTTGAGAGTAGTTAACCCAGTAGTTTAGTTCAGATTACTCACCGCACGTCACATGTGCTTATACCCTTCACTGTTTCTTATTCGTATTACTGTTATACTTTTATTACTGTTCATACTCATGCCTGCATGACTTGTTACCCCCTGATTATATTATTGTTGATATTATGACGCACTGACGTCTGGGTTCTGCATGGCCCAGATCCTCTACCTTTGTCGCAGGCTGATCATGAGTACTTCCGCCGTTAGGTCGAGCAGTGATGATCCAGTTAGTATCCAGTTTAGTTATTTTTTACTTTCCAGATGTTTTTGCTCTTTGGATTTATTGCTTCCGCATATTATTTTTTGACTCGTTTATTCTGGCTCAAGGACATGTGCTAGATGGTTTATTTTATTTTCCTGTTCTTGATATCTCTAGACAGCCGTAATGTGACTATGGAGGGATGTTTCCTATCCACAGGTAGCATGGTTGGCTCTGTCACGTGCCTATCTTAGCGCACTCTGGGAAGCGGGGCATGACAGGGTTTGTTTGGTATCAGAGCCATTGGATATAGGTTAATCGGGTTTGATTCTTTTGTGGTTGGATATTGGACCCAATACACGAATCGGAAAACTCGTAATTAGGAACATATCCTGCCACCTTGTTCTCGTGATTATTGAATCTTATCTTTCTCTTGATCCTTTGTCTTAACGATATGAAAACAACTTTGCATCTCGACTTGAAACCTTCTGGTTCCCTATTGTTTCTTTCTATTCTGATACTAGGATTTGGGTGACTTGAACGGAGTTATGTGATTGTACCTATGAACTGCAGCATGGTTACAATGCGGTAGTCTATTTAAGTAACTTGGAGTCCTGGTCTTGATTCATTTCCTTGTTCCATGGTCGTTTTATTACCTTGGTTCTCTCAGTTTCATTGCTCACCAGTTCATGTTTTGCAGATTTCTTGGTGATCGATACCGGCAGTTATGATGTTGTCTTGGGAATGGATTTTCTCGGCACTTTCCATGCTTACATTGATTGTAGGGCAAAGAAAGTGATTGTCCAGATTCCCGGACATCCGGAGTTTGTTTTTGCTGGAGGTAGCAGTTCTGTCGGGCCAGTCGAGTTTAGGGCTAGGCCGACAAACGGTGTTCTTTCGTCGATGGAAGTTGATAAGAAGGAAGCGCCAGTTGTAGTTCGAGAGTTCATAGACGTGTTCGAGGACATCTCGGGTTTATCGCCAAAACGAGATGTGGATTTCGCGATCGATCTTGTTCTTGGTGCAGCGCCAATCTCAAAGGCGTACTATCCGATGGCACTAGTGGAGTTAGAAGAAGTCAAGAAGCAGGTTACCGAATTGCTTGAGAAGGGTTGGATTCGCAGCAGCAATTCACTTTGGGGAGCTCCAGTTCTTTTAGTAAAGAAGAAAGATGGCACAAGGAGGATGTGCATCAATTATCGAGAATTAAACCGGGTGACTATTAAGAACAAGTACCCGATCCCTCGCATTAGCGAATTGTTCGAGCAGCTTAGTGACGCGAGGGTATTCTCGAAGCTGGATTTGCGATCCGGATATTATCAGGTCCGAGTTAAATCAGAGGATATTTGCAGGACTGCGTTCCGAACTTGATATGGACATTATGAGTATTTAGTGATGCCATTCGGAGTCACGAATGCACCGGCGATATTTATGGACTTGATGAACCGAATCTTTTCACCGTTTTTGGACCAGTTTATAGTGGTGTTCATCGATGATATTCTGGTCTACTCGAGGAGCATTGAAGAGCATGCGTAACACTTGAAGATCGCACTGAAAGATTATATGCAAAGATGAGCAAATACGAGTTTTGGCTTGAAGAAGTGAAGTTTTTGGGGTACGTCGTATCCGGAGATAGAATCGCCGTTGATCCCGAGAAGATTGCAGCAGTTCAAAATTGGCTGATTCCGAAGAACGTAGCTGAGATCAGAAGTTTTCTTGGACTTGCCGGATATTACAGAAGATTCATGGAGAATTTTGCTCATTTGGCTGAGCCTTTGACCAAGCTTACGCGTAAGGAAGTACCGTTTGTATGGACGGATAAGTGTGCGTTAGCTTTTGAGGCGTTGAAGCAAAGGTTGATAACCGCTCCTATTTTGACCGTACCAAACAGTTCCGAAGGATTGGTGATTCACAGCGACGCATCTGGGAAAGGTTTGGGATGTGTTTTGATGCAGCATGGAAAAGTTATAGCTTATGCATTGCGGCAGTTGAAGACCCATGAGAAGAATTACCCAACTCATGACGTGGAGCTTGCAGCAGTAATTTTCGCTTTGAAGATTTGGAGACACTACTTATTGGGCGAAAGGGTCGAAGTATTCACCGATCACAAAAGCCTAAAGTATGTGTTTACACAGAAAGAGCTTAACATGAGGCAACGTAGATGGTTAGAGTTGATGGCTGACTACGATCTTGATCTTAAGTACCATTCGGGGAAAGTTAATGTTGTGTCGGATGCGCTTAGTCGGTTGCTAGCAATTCGGTGTTGACTGCACAAAAGGACCTTATCGAAGACTTTCGGAGATTCGAGTTGGAGATCGTGCTACCGCATTCTTTGGGACAGTTGATGCAGCTGCAAGTACAGTCGTCGTTGATCGATAATATTAAAGCAGCGCAGTCACAGGATCCAAGATTGCAGAAGTTTCGAGAACAGCTTGAAGCTGGACTTCGAACGGACTTGTTAATCCATGAAGATGGTTCGTTGCGATATGGTAGCCGTTTGTGTGTGCCAAAAGGAGACATTCGTGAAGAAATGATGAAGGAGGCGCACAATTCCGCATATTCTGTACATCCAGGAGGCACGAAGATGTACCGCTATTTACGACAGCATTTCTGGTGGGAAGGCATGAAAAGGGAGATTGCTCGCTTTGTAGCGAAGTGCTTAGTGTGTCAGCAAGTTAAGGCTGAACATTAAAGGGTTGCTGGTTTATTGCAACCACTTCCGATTCCTCAATGGAAGTGGGATCATATAACCATGGATTTCGTGACAGCTTTACCACGGAGTCCAAAGGGCAACAATGCAGTTTGGGTGATTGTTGATCGATTGATCAAGGCAGCTCATTTTATACCATTTCGAGTTGGTCAGTCAACGGAAGCGTTGGCAGAACGGTACATGCAGGAGATTGTGAGATTGCATGGAGTACCTGTGAGCATCGTGTCCGACCATGACACCCAATTCTTATCGCACATCTGGAGGAGTTTACAGGAAAGTTTGGGGACGCGATTGAAGTTTAGCACATCTTTTCATCCTCAGACAGATGGCCAGTCAAAGAGAACGATCCAAACTCTTGAAGATATGTTGAGAGCTTGCATGTTGGACTTCAAGGGTTCGTGGGAGGATCATCTACACTTGGTGGAGTTTTCGTACAACAACAGTTTTCAGGTGACTATTCAGATGGCTCCATTCGAAGCGTTGTATGGTCGCAAGTATCGTTCACCTGTTTGTTGGGACGATGTTAGAGAGCGAAGATTGTTGGGACCGGATTTGATCGTGCAAACAGTTGAGAAGGTTAATACTATCCGGAATCATATGAAGGCAGCACATGTTCGGCAGAAGAGTTGGGCCGACACATCGAGAAGACCTCTAGAGTTCGCGGTTGGTGATTTAGTATTCTTGAAGATATCACCGACTAGAGGAGTGATTCGTTTTGGGAGTCGAGGCAAGCTTAGTCCTCGATTCGTGGGGCCTTTCGAGATTTTGGAGCGTGTTGGAGAAGTGGCTTATCGGTTGGCTTTACCACCATCTTTGGTGAAGGTTCATGACGTGTTTCATGTATCTCAACTCCGTAAGTATGTTCGAGATGAAACACACGTGCTAGATCATCCGGAGCTGACTGTAAGAGAGGATTTGACCTTTGAGAAACGACCGATGTCGATTGTTGATTGAAGAGAAAAGGTCCTTAAGAACAAGGTTATCCCTCTCATACTTGTTTCATGGGGGAATCGCTCGCACGGAGAATCGACTTGGGAACGATAAGACGAGATTCGACAGAAGTTTCCAGATCTCTTCCTGTAGTTTCATATTTGTTTATCTTTTCTTGTTCGTGGAATTTCGAGGACGAAATTCTTTTTGTAGTTGGGTATAATGTAACACCCTAGTTCATTTATACCAGTTCAAATTTGAGTATTTCTTTATTTATGGTATTTTCCTGATTTATTGTGTTTTGGGTGCGAATAGTGTATTTGACATTTGTATTTGCATCCGACCCGACCCGAATGCTTGAAACCAGTCTTGATTCATGTTTATGATTTATCCTGACCTATTACATGGACTCGTGCACTTTCATTTATTTGTACATTGCATACTCGCATTTTATCTAGCATCTGCATTTTAATATAACATTTTAAGTCACATAAAATATTTTAAAAATACATTGCATGGCCTGCATGATACCCCTAACCCTGTGGTAGCATCCGCGCATCTTGTTCTCGTCCCGTTCAGTGAAACAGACTTATTTGGATGACTACGTGCACATGCGTGCATCCGTTCTTGGGGGTATGCATTTTTCGTTACCCGGATATCCAACTTTAATTTTGGTCAACATGTATATTTTTCGTATTTTAAAACTGAATTTTAGACCGGATCCGGGCATGTTTTGGACTATGTTTGTATTTGCCAGAATATCAAATTTTATTTATATAATATTAATTTTATAAACTGATACAAATTAAACTTTAGTTAACTAATAAAACATTTTTTAAAATTTAAATTTAAACTAATTTCCTAACAAACTAACAACCCCTTTCTCTCTCTCTCCCCTCTGCATATATATATATATATATATATATATATATATATATATATATATTTTTTTCTTCCTTAATTAATACACAGCCTCTTCTTCTTACTTTTCTTCTTCTTTTTTCTTTCTTTTTCTTGATCTTGTTTCTTGATTCCGGTGATCACCGCCGGAGCCGTGCTCGTCGCTGACGATCCGAGTGATCCAATGAACGTACCTTGCCTTTGTGATCACCCTCTTGTCTTGCCTGGACCCATCCCGTGTGCCGCATGTGCATTGCGACGATTTACCGACGTCGGACATGTCATGCGTATCCGTCGCGTGATTCGATCGAGGCAAGTTTATCTTGCTACATGCTATGATATATACTACATCCATATTAATAATAATATTTCATGTTTAGTGTATTATACATCCCATGTTATCATTTTACTGTTTTACGACGTCCGTTTGCATCCGTATAATTTATTTTGTATCTAGTGCATGCAAATTTATCTTGTTGCATGATAGACAACAATATATTGCACCCATTTGAATAATAACATCACATAATATTTAGTTATGCATCCCACATTACTATTTTACAGCTTTACTGTCTTCGGACATCCGTATGCATCCATATCAATATTTACATATCTAGTCGCATGCTAATTCATCTTGCTACATACTATGTATCTTATTTTGTATCCATATGAATAAAAATATCACATGTTGATTGCACTTTACATCCATATTAAAGTTTTACCGTTTTCGGATACCCGTTTGCATCCATATCATTTAAAATATATATCGTCGTAATATTTATTATTATTATCTTTAATTAGTTTATAATCTGCATTTTTTAATATTATATAAAATATAGTTTGAAAATATTATAGTTTACACATGAAACGTCGTTGCAAAGCGGATACGACAAATCTGAAATTTACTGTACACCTTAGCTTATAAAATTCATTATAAATCATAGAAAAATTATTAGTATACGTTCTTTAGTTCGTTACGAATCTAACTCAGAATACTATAACTCTATGAAATATTTACTTGCAAAATAAATTGTTTAAATAACGTAAAATGCAAATGAAAATATATCTAAACTGCTGTCCAGGAAAATTCCAGCAGCAAACTTTCAATTTCGAATGTTCATAGCTTTTTGTAGGAAAACCTGAGATACTTATACTTATAAAAATGAAAACCTTATTGAATTATCTTTGTTTTGGTATAATACACATCCCTTTTGGAGAACGTTTGTTATTTATAAGGTATTTTACAAATCAGGGTGACGCTGAATTTCTGAACCGAACTTTCTTGTGCATGGTTAATCAATACCACTTTTATAGTTATTAATCGGTTTGAATATGTTATCCATATTAATATTATTATATAAATATCTATTTAATAAATAATAGTGCTTGTGTTTTAATATTCAGCAAATTTTACCGATTTACAGTTTTATAGTATCCATCTGTATCCGTACGGTTTATTACATATCTAGTTGCACGTCGAGACCATATTATTTCATGTTACTGTTGTATTAGTGCACCATGCTTGATAATTGTGCATCCTACTTAGTCATGATGTGACCCCTAATCGATATTTGTGCATCCATGCTTTTATTGTACATCCGTACTTTCACCTTGATTCAATACTTGCTACAGTTTGATTATGAGCATCCGTTTGACACCTGTGCATTACTTGACATGACCTGATACACCACTACTTGACATGACTTGATACATGTACACTACCTGACATGACCTGATATATCACTACTTGACATGTTACCTGATCCTGTTTCTAATGCCGACAATCCTGACATGTTGTCCCGATGGACATATCCTGTTGTCTGTATAGACAAACCTGTTCCTGCTTGATCTTGTGTTGGCATTAGCTTCAGATTTATCAATACTTGACTTGAACACATAACTTGGGGGTATGGGGAAATCAATGATGAAACATGACTTGTAACTCGACAGTTCGATGCTTATACTGATCAGTTTTACGGGTTAGGCCAGCCCCGGGATGATGCTGCTGACATCATTCGTCTGTACATGTTACCTGTTTACTGCCTAGCGGCACGTCTCGGATTCAGCCCGAGAGTCTTGACCGTGGTCCCGGACATGCACGGGATACTATTGAGTTACATCGAAGATTCATTAAATTGATTTCAAAGACTTGAGAGTAGTTAACCCAGTAGTTTAGTTCAGATTACTCACCGCACGTCGCATGTGCTTATACCCTTCACTGTTTCTTATTCGTGTTACTGTTATACTTTTATTACTGTTCATACTCATGCCTGCATGACTTGTTACCCCCTGATTATATTATTGTTGATATTATGACGCACCGACGTCTGGGTTTTGCATGGCCCAGATCCTCTACCTTTGTCGCAGGCTGATCATGAGTACTTCCGCCGTTAGGCCGAGCAGTGATGATCCAGTTAGTATCCAGTTTAGTTATGTTTTACTTTCCAGATGTTTTTGCTCTTTGGATTTATTGCTTCCGCATATTATTTTTTGACTCGTTTATTCTGGCTCAAGGACATGTGCTAGATAGTTTATTTTATTTTCCTGTTCTTGATATCTCTAGACAACCGTAATGTGACTATGGAGGGATGTTTCCTATCCACAGGTAGCATGGTTGGCTCTGTCACGTGTCTATCTTAGCGCACTCTGGGAAGCGGGGCGTGACATGCCTGAATCATGACAACGATAGAGGACTCATGAAAAACACGTGTCACATCCTTTTCCCAAACTACCCTGTTTACACATGAATAAAGCTCAGAGGGGTAGGCCAAACGGGTTTATTGGATTTGGAAAATAAACAGGTACGGCCCAAACAAACCATGGGCCAGGAGTGCTGTTCGATTGGTAGGATCGATTGACTCGCGACAAAGACTAAGATTCGAAAAGATTGGAAAGATTTGCAGATATCATAACTGAATGACAAAGATATTACTTGCCCGCTAAGTTAAAACTATGGTTGGGAGACTATAAAAGCACAAATCATGGAACGATAAAGACTCTCGATCAATCAATCAACCAATTATCAATTTTCATAGTTTTGGGGTTTTTCAGTCACCCTACATCAGTTAATGCAATCTAGTTCCCAACAACTAATGCCATCTTCATCGAGACCCTGTCAAGACTTGAGACGACCAGCCCTTCTTGATCAGGTATGCCTCCACATTCCTTTATGCCTACAGAAAGTAAAGCATGGAGATGAAGGAACGCCCCTCGGCCCTTTCTTTCGACGCGCCAACACTCATACAACGCTGATTAGGGTATGGCCGAAGGTGCCGAGGGCCGGATCGGGGCTGTTATTATGGCTATGAGAGCTTCAGATGTCCATCCATACTCTCATGACATGATAATAAAATTGATCTCGGCCTCCGATCGTATCAAGCTTGGCGGTCACAACACAGGGGATTTAGATATCCATCCTTGCCCTTGTGTTGTGATTCCCGGATTGATCTCGGTCTAGGCGAGGCGATTGGCTCCCGCTCAGTCTGGCAACAAACGACCGGACGATTTAGACGTCCATTCATGCGCTCGATATTGAGAGCAAGTCGAGCGGTGTAGCCGATAGATCAAGACTCGATTTGAGGCTTGTTGTGTAGGAGATTTAGATGTCCATCCCTGCTCTTGCACTCGGTCTTCAAGACGAAATCATGATCCAAGGGTTTGAAAGTATGCTATTATCCTCAAATCATATGTAGCTGTAGCCTAATTTTTATCAATAAAATATGATATCTGGATGACTATTATCTTTGTTGTGTTTATCATCGTTATTATCCATGCAACCAATGGGTCTATTATTATTATTGTTTACGGAGAATGTTCTCCTCTTCCTTTAACGATGATCCATTTGTTGAGGGAGACTGTGTTGCGCTGATCTATTTGACTTATGTGCAGATCTAGTTTTAGAGCGAACATACCCAAAAACCCTGTGTCATGAAGTCCTTGCAATTTCTAGGCATGAGTATCAATAACAAGAGCTAACCGCTAACACGAATCAAGTTTTTAATCACGAATCAAGTATTTTCCACGTATCAAGTATTTTCATGCATGCAGTAAATTGCAATGCAGATTAATAGCTTTAACAATCGTTTTTCGAAAAAGTCATAAACACGAAAAACGTAGTTATTTTTGAGTAGATACCGATCAAATGAAGATTTGTCCAAAACAGAGTTCATATGCAGGGATTACAAGGGTTTTAGTACTGATGTCCCTAAAATTCCAGAATTAACCGACATTAACTTGCAGTTCCGTTTTATTATAAAGTCGATAATCTTTTGAATTATTTAAGAGGCGAAGCATGTGAGGGTTCAAAAAATCACGGTAGCGAGCAAGGCAGGAGAATTCGGCGACGGAATGAGAAGAAGAGGGGGAGAAGAAGTAATCCGAAACACAAATCCGTATAATAACCATTAACTTGCCGAGCCTGTATCTCTCAAACCGCAGCTTCATCTGACTTCAAATTTCTACAGCAGCTAGACGAATGAGTCTGGAATTTTTGAGAATTCTTTCGGAATCCTTGGGATTTTTTTTCAATGCCAAACTGCTTGGAGAACAACATGTATATATAGGAGTTCATGGCTCGTTGAATATGGGCCAGAAGCCCAGAACCCGCGTCTCCTTCCCAATCCCACATGACCACATGCGGGCCCCACGCGCAGCCGCGGCCCGACAGCCGCCCGTTCCTCGCCCGTGTGCACGCCGCCGCCCACATGCGCCGCCGCCACGTGGCCTGGCCTCTTCTCTCTCGGAAAAATCTTCTATGCAAGGGCTTGCATGGTGCAAGCCACTTGCAAGCCCTTGGATTTTTTTCCTTGCACCAATCTCGAATCCATTTAATGGCTTGCAAGTGGCATGCACCATGCTTTGCATACTATTTTTTTTCCTTCTCTCTCTCTTTGTTTCATTATTGTAATTAAAAGAAAACATTCTGAGTTTGAAAATAATGGGCTTGGGTATTTAAAAGAAAAGAGTTTTGGGTTTTTTAAAAATTGGTTTTAAATTAAAATCAAATACTTTTCTTCTCTTTAAAAATACTTAAAATAATTTTATCTTTTCGAAAATTCTTTTCTCCCACAAAAATATCTTTTTAAATAATTCTCTTTTCTCAAACAAGATTTTCCTTTTTCGTTCATTTTCTTTTCTAAAAATAATTAGCTCATATATAAAAATAAAACAAAATTTTATTTAATTACAAGAATCATAACCGTTACAATTGGCTCAAGCAGCAAAGACACTTCCCCGTTAGGTGTGCGGTCCTCTATTCGAATCCCCACTTTAAACGGCAAAATGGGATTTTCGACCAAACAGCAAAAAGGAATTTTCGACCAAATGACCAAATGATTACGGATGTGTCAATAAGCTTAATTATTCAGGCCGCATTGCTTTATAATGATTTGAGAAGGGAGAGATAGTGTATCAAGCTTGAGAAAAGCTGGGAATTTGAAGGAATAAAAAAAGAAGTGATTAAAAGAGATTTTGCTTCAAAGTCGATACAGCTGGTTTCAGAAGGTAGATATGAGTGTCGCGGAGCTGCAGCCCGAAACTTGCTTATGATTATCAAATATTTTATACACTATGCCGAGATTTATAGCGATTTCCACAATCTTATTATTATTATTTTTAAGTTTTTGTTTATTGTGTTGTTTATGGAACGCTGCTTGGCTTGTTTATATATATATATATATGTATATATACATATATATATAACAAAGCTTGTTAAAATATAGAATTAGATGGAATGGTTAGTTAAGGAACAAAAGCCTGCGGATTTGTTTGATCAACTTTTGGAGTTAATTCAATGTTTTCAACAGTTTAATGTTTGTATTATCTCATCAACTTTTGGAGTTAATTCAGTATGTTGTCAACAATTTAATGTTTGTATTATCTCATCCATCGATACGATGCTAATTTTTGGCACTCTATTTATTTTTCTGGGCATAATAATAACAAGGATTTATGCAATATTATGAAGGAACTAGCATCGATTATTAATGCTTTTATATCAATAACTTGATGTTTGTAGAGACATTAATTGAAGACCAATACACCCACAAGCCGATTCTAGTTTGATTCAGAAAAAATAGATGAGGATTTAATTTAGCGTTTCTTGGAATCAATGAAAGGTTGAATTATGCCCGTGAGAAAATGGATTCGGATCCTTTTCTAATTATTAATTGTTTGAATATTAGCCGTCGATTTATTTGGACGGTGTAGATATGTAATTTATTTTGAGCCAAAAATATTAGTTGAATGGAATTGGTTAAAACCTGCCGTTTTTTAAAGCAAGCGGAACCGCCTAATTTCGAAACGGTATCATATCAATGGCTTCATCTCTTTCTCTCTTCATAGCGGCTATCATTGGAAACCCTCGCCGTTTCCTTTTCCCCCAAAACGGCAGCTTTCTGTTTCTCCTGCAACAAATGAAACAATAAAAAACCCTCCTTGATCTTCTTCTTCTTCTTAATCTCGATCACAGCATCGAGATCTGAAGAGGAGGAGATGGCTGCTCTGCCCTACTGCCACGTGGACTCCAGCCTTCGCGCCATGGCCGGCCAAGCTGAGGGATTCGGCCGGAGCGCCATTGGCGGCCTCCATGGAGCTGTGTATCGCGTTACGAGCTTGGAAGGTAATTTGGGCCTAAAAAAATGTTAGGGTTAGGGCTTTGGTTCGCATTTGCAGCCATTCTTTTCCTTTTTCTCTTTGGTAGATGTCACTGGAGATTTTTTGGATTTCTCTTGCTTTAGATAAAGTTGGGATCTTTTGCTCAATTATCATCTAAGCCTTATTTTTTCCAACCAAAATTGGGTTGGCTATTTAACAACTTAGATAACAGAAGTTACTATGGTGCTTATGAATCTTAACAAAGGTTGAAACTTTTTTTAAGGATGTCACTAGGTTGTGGGGTTTCCTGGCTTAAAATAATATATGGAAATCTTCTTGGAGAGAGTCACAGTTGCTTTTGGAAAGTTTGCCTGTTATCTTGGTATCTAGAGTTTTGCTTGTGCATAAATTCGTTATGAATTAAGATGAGAGCGCAGAACCAATCAGTTGTTTGTATCATCATCATCCACGCCTTTTCCTCATCAATATGAGGCTGTCTACGAAGAAAGGCTCCATTAAAGATCGGACAAGGTGTTGTTGTAACTTGTGAAGGAAACAAGGGACGAGACCTACCATTTGTTTAACACCTTTCATGATTCTCGGTGATCTGGCCTCCAAGGGCTTGCAAATTTAGGACAATAAAGATGATAGATTTTATTCACTAGTTAATTGCATGATTTTTCTTTTTTCTTTTTTCGATATAAATACTGGACACCCACCAAGCTTCATTAAAATTGTTGAGAATATGGATAACATTTAGTTCCACACCGTGAAAATTGTGGGATGCATAGGGGTGTAAGATATAAGATGAAATAAACCTCCATAAGGCTTTAGTCTTTTGGATGAAGTCCCACTATGTTAAAATCCCATGTGTTGTGGACCCAAACTAAGTTTTATACGGTATCAGAGCTCGGGTGTTTGTTTGTTCATATCACACATGTGAGGTTTGAGCCCTCATTGCACGTGACGTTGAGTATGTGGATAACATTTAGTCCCACATCGTGAAAATTGTGGGATGCATATGGATATAAAATATAAGATGGGATGCATATGTGTATAAAATATAAGGTGGGATAAATCTCTATAAGGCTTGAGTTTTGGACCCATGCTAACATAAACTTGAGTTTTACAAAAATTATGAAACATTACACCTTAAATTAAAGCGTATCGTTAATACCGCAATCGAGTAATGTGACCACCAGCATTCCTGTTGTCATTTCCTTGTTTCTCAAGTCGTGGGATAATCAATCCTGGCTTCATTGTTTTCTTGCTCTTTGCAGCAGACCCTGTCCAAAGCACAAAGAGATCATCACTCATACTCAACAAACTGTTTGTCTTAAATGCAGTATCGTTAAAACAACAGCCATTCCTATTATGCCATAGACCCAAAAACACTGCTGGCAGTCAAATATCTCCACCTTTTCTATTATCACTATGTATGTTTAGTGCTCTCCAATCTCGCCATAAGAATAAAGATTCAATGGAGGATGCAAAACACAATTTCTATCACACGCCCATATCCAAACCATCCACCGCTCGTAAACACTCAAAGAACAAATGATGTGCAGTCTCAAGACTCTCTAACTCCACAATCACAAAACCATCAAGAGGAGGGTACAAGGATATGTCTCCAGAGCAAGTGATCTCTAGTTAAAACAGTGTCATTAAGCAATAGCCACAGGAATATCCTAATCTTAAGCGGCACCAACACAGTCCAAATTATGCCCCCCTCTTGAATTTGAGGCCACCGTCATTAACTAATGCATAAGTCGAACTCACAGAAAAATCCCCATTTGATTTCCATTTCCAACATCTTCTATCCAACCCTGTCAAGACGGTGACATCCGAAGATGATAGTTTTTCTATGAGCTTGCATCCCCATTTTAATTCCATGTTTTGCAATTGGATGGTATTAAGTTGATTAAGAATTGCAAGGTAATGATTTGTGCAATGAATTTCTTCTGTCTATATATCTATATGTGTTTATATACCGCAAAAATTGTTTTAATCTTTTATGTGCAATTGTCATCAGTTACCTTTATAACTACAATTGAGTTTTGCAGCATATTAGACTCTCTTAATTTTTTTGGAGTTGATAGACTTGCTCCATTTCATTCTTTTCTTGATTATGCATGCCCCCTTAAAATCTCATTTGCAGATGTGGCTGTATGATGGCAGATAAATTGTTCTGCTTATGTTTATATTAGAAGAATGTACACTTGGGTGACAATAGTATCTTCAATGTGATTTCTTCTATGTTTCTCACTTAATCTTTTCCTGAAAAGTGTACATAACTTGCCTTAGAGTGATCGCAATGAAGTTTCGGCTTAATAAGTCATGTTTATTTTTTATATTTATAATTCTCCATCTGTGTGTCCTGGTATTCTTTAGTCAGTTTTAACAGACAAATACCACACCATGCAGATGATGGATGTGGTTCACTTCGTGAGGGCTGCCGCAGAATAGAACCTCTATGGATAGTCTTTGAAGTTTCTGGGACAATTCAGCTCAATTCATATATCAGGGTCTCATCGTATAAGACAATTGATGGCCGAGGGCAAAAGATTACAATAACAGGCAAAGGATTTCAATTAAGAGAATGTGAACATGTCATTATTTGCAACCTGGAGTTTGAAGGAGGTAGGGGACATGATGTTGATGCAATCCAAATAAAACCAAATTCAAGGAATATATGGATCGATCGTTGCAGCTTGCGCGATTTTAGTGATGGGCTAATTGACATCACACGTGAAAGTACTGATATCACTGTTTCAAGGTAAGAAGAAAAGAAAAAGATCAGTTTTGGCATTGTTAAGAATTGATTAGCATGATATGCATTGTTAACCCACTACTGATCAACTCAAGCTTTTGATTGAAGTGGTTCTTAGAATGGTACCAGACCATTAGGTTTCAAGAGATTCTTAGTTCACACCTGATTATTATCAATTTACATATATTTATTTACACAATTTATTCTGTCTTCTAAATTGACACATCTTTCCATTGGATACATTATTATGTGGATTAAAAGACCCGTGTTAATTTAGCTTGATATGCACCCCTTAGGCCATATTTGGATAGGTAGGGTTGGGGTCCATAGGATTGACTTTAGGATTAAAATATTTTGGAAAGCACATGCATTTCAAAAGTAAAATTCCAATGGATTTTGGTACATGTTTGCATGGTTGGGATAAGGATACCATTAAAGTGAGGGAAAGAAAGAAAAAGAGAGATTGATATAATGATGTGTCATTGAGAGAGAGAGAGAGAGAGAGAGTTTTGGATTAGAAAAATTGGGTCTTTGCCAATTTTTAGAATCCAATGGAATAGCAATATTTCTGGGTCCTTTTCTATTGGAATTCTTCATAAAAAATTAACTAAAATAGCCAATTTCTTGGATTGGCTCAGTCCAATGGAAAAAAGGAATCTAGTTTTTTCCCCCATTGGAATATGGGTATCCAAACATGGCCTAAGCTTTTGGGCGAATGTGACATTGTTATGTGATCTGGAAATTCTTATGGCCTTGGTTGATGCGCGTTTAAGGCACAGTCAGTGATGTTCAACACAGGTTAGTAATATGAAAATGGTTTTTATAGGAACCAAAGCCCTTAAAATGTTCGTTGAGTTACTATTTTTCAGTGTAGATACTATGTAAATGTCAGCATACTGTGAATCATCCATATCAAGTATGCTGCAAATTAAGGCAGGGATATTAATAATTCATCATGGTTCACATTTGCTACATTCTCAGAAGAATTCAATTCCTATGATTTTCCGCTAGTTTAAATTAAATTAGAGGTTGGAAATATAACTGAATCCAGGTTTTTGTACAATGTAATTTAATATTGAGATGTGTTTTTACTTTTATATTCAACTAAAAATTTGAGGAGCGGATGAAGATTAGAGTCAGCATGTTATTCTAAAGTAACGTAACGAAAACTGCAGATGATTACAAGTCACAGATCTATCTTTTTCAGGCTAACAATATAACTATCTTGTTAAACAGATGTCACTTCTCGATGCACGATAAAGCCATGCTTATTGGAGCTGATTGCAACGACTGCAACGATAGGTGCATTCGTGTGACGATTCATCATTGCTTTTTTGATGGGACACGGCAAAGGCACCCCCGTGTTAGATTTGGCAAAGTTCATCTTTACAACAATTACACTAGAAATTGGGGAATATACGCTGTTTGTGCTAGTGTTGAATCGCAGGTTCATGTTTTTATCTAAATCATCAGAATGTTCTTAAAAGAGAAATTTTCAAAATTATGCATTTATAAAGCATTCTTGATGAATTTTTTCTGTTTTTATGCTTTCTTTCAGATTGTTTCACAGTGCAATATATATGAAGCTGGGCTGAAGAAGACCGTGTTTAAATATTTGACAGAGAAGGTGCATTTCTCTTCTCTCTTCTCTCGTTTATTTTAGAATTCAAAGGCTCTGTTATCCCTTTGGCAGAAAATGAATTTCTGTAGTTTATTACCCATATCTGAACATTGCTACTATAAAATGCATAAGAAATTTTCTCAATATGAGGGTCTTTAGAATAATTTAACACCAGAAAACAGAGAAGTACACATTCAGATAAATCTTTGTCACCTGTAGAATGAAGAGAAGGGAATGTAAATGGTTTATTAGTTATGTGTACCCACCGATAAGATTGGTAAATGTGCTTTCCTTGACATGTGTATCAAAAACTTATGTTTACTGGTTATTTAGTATCAATAATACAATATTTTGAGTTTATTCAAAACAAAAAAAAAGGTAATATTTTGGTAGAAAAGTTCACTGGCAAGCTTCTTTTACACATGAGAAAAAATACAAAGTAAATATTTATTTTCCAATTTGTTGATAGAACTGCCGTTTTTGGGATGTTTTAAGATGAGTAGATTTCTATGTTTCATTTGATTGTTATTGTTAAATGTTAAAAGAAAGAAGAAAGAAAGAGATGCTTTATTATGTGACCAATGGTCTCTTTATATAGGGATTACAATTACTTAATATTTAATCATCATGGTACGGTGTACCCTAATAACAATATATTCTAAACCATTACAACACTCCCCCTCAAACTGGAGCATAGATATCAATGATGCATAGCTTGGACAATAGATGAACGAATATGGGTTTTAGAAGAGATTTCATCAAAATATCTGCAATCTGTGCATGAGTAGAAACATGATGGAGATTAACTTTCTTTTCAACTATTTTCTCCCAGATAAAATGGTAATCCACTTCAATGTATTTTGTGCGTTCGTGAAATACTGGATTCTCTGAAATATGAATTTGCAGATTTATTGTCACATAACAAGGTTGCTGGTGTTGTAGAACTAACACTGAGATCTCAAAGTAATGTGGAGAGCCACGTCAATTCTGAGACTGTATGGACCATAACCCTATATTCAGCCTCGACCGATGAGTGTGCAACATGTTGCTTCTTGTTGTGCCAAGGAACTAGATTTTCCACAAAGAAAACATAAAATCTACTCGTGGAGCGACAATTATCCACATATCCGGCAAAATCGGCATCAACATAGGCTATAAGAGACATATTAGAAAAAGGTTTATAGAGAAGACCTTGTCCGGGTGCACGCTTCAAATAGCGGAGAATGCACTCAACAGCCCGAAGATGGGAAACTAAAGGCGCATGCATAAACTGGCTCACTGTGCTGACTGCAAAGAATATGTCCGGACGAGTAACCGTGAGATAGATTAGCTTCCCAACCAACCGTCGATACCGATCTGGATCGAAAAGTTGCTGGTCATCAGATGAGCTAACGCGAGAGAGCTTTACTGTTATATCTGTGGAAGTATCAGCAGGGCGACGGCCAAGAAATCATGTTGCTTTAAGTAGATCGAGCGTATACTTTCGCTATAGGAGAAATAATGATCTCTTATTTCGAGATACCTCTATACTAAGAAACTACTGTAGATGACTAAGATCTTTGGTGTGAAAATATAAGACCAAATGAGTTTTGACCTTATATACCCTCGTAATCATCTCCAGTGAGGATTATGTCATCAACATAAATAAGGAGAATAACTATTCCTTCTTTCCGTCTATATATAAAAAAGAGATGGATCTGCCGAGTTTCTTGTGAAATTTATCTTTTTTAGGACCATGCTGAATTTATCGAATCATACCTGAGTAGATTGTTTTAGCTTCATAGATGGCTTTTTAAGATAACATACAAGAGACTCCCCTCACGCTCAAAACCAGGAGACTGCTGTATATAAACCGTCTCGGAAAGAGCGCCATTAAGAAAGACATTCTTGACGTCTACCTGATAGAAACCAATCGCGGGTAACTGTAAGAGAGATCAAGACACGAACAATAGTGAGTTTGGCTACTGGAAAAAAAGTCTCAGTATAGTCGACACCGTTTCACTGAGTATAACCTTTGGCAACAAGATAGACCTTCAAACGAGATGCACTGCCATCATGATTTTGTTTGATGGCAAAGACCCACCTGCAATCAATCACCTTTTTTGTGAATGGAGGCTGATCAGATTCCAAGTGTGATTAGACTTCAGTGCGTGCAACTCTTCCATCATAACCCTATGCCAACCTGGATGACTCATAGTTTCTTGAACAGAGTTGGGAAGGAAAACATCAGACAAGAAAGAGGCAAACTGACACAGAGCAGGAGCAAGACGGTGACATGAAATAAATGAAGAAATAGGATGAGAGGTAGTGTGTGTTCGTTTACCTTTGCGAAGAGCAATTGGTAAGTCGTCGGACAAACCATCAAAAGGAGGGAGAGGTGAGGGCTCGTCAGCTTCCGGTTGTATACATGGAGGAGGAGTTTTAGTATTTGCCGTTGAATCTATCACTGCTCTCGGTCGACGCCTATAGACATGCGTAACCGGAAGAGGATGAGAAACTTCGACAGTAGTAGATTCGGTTTGAATTGATTGGTCATCTGGAGGTATAGGAAGTGGCGGCGGCGGGACGGGAAAACTTTCCGCTGGGGTAAAAGTTCTGATCCTCAAAAAAGGTGATATCACGAGAGATTACGATAGTGGATGTAGAGGGAAGTAGACAAACGTAACCTTTTTGAGTCCTAGTACAACCAACAAATATATATTTGACAGTTCTAGGATCTAATTTATTACAAGTTAATCGGTGATTATGAACGTAGCAAACACATCCAAATACTTTAAAAGAAAAGGGAAAAGGGTCTTGGTTGAGAAATAAAATAAAGAACGGTATTTGGTTTTGAAGAATCGTGGAAGACATGCGATTAATCAAAAAATATGCAGTAAATAAGGTAAAATTCCAAAGCCGTTTTAGGACATGCATGTTAAGTATAATAGACCGAGCAACGCCAAACAAGTGGCGGTTTTTTCTTTCGGCGATACCATTTTGTTGTAGTATGTATGAGCAGAAAGTTTAATGAATAATCTCACAGGATTGGCAAAGAGTTTGAAAATACGACTCATATATTCTTTTGTATTATCAATTCTTAGAGTTTTAATAAACGTATTAAACTGATTAACCACTTCAGTAATAAATGTTTGAAACACACGTAGTAATTCAGATCAATCATGTAAAAGAAACAGTCGTTTCATTTTAGAGTGATCATCAATAAAAGTGGCAAAATATTTGTAGCCAAATATGCTAGTATGTTTATAAGGGCTTCAAATGTCAGAATGGACTAACTCAAATATCGAAGAACTACGTTTATTAACTGAAGAAAAAGAGAAACGAAAATGTTTCTTCAAAATACATGACTTGCATAAAAAATTATATAAAGAAAAATCAGGTAACATGGTATGTAGCATAGGAGGAGGTGGATGTCCAAGACGTCGATGCCAGCAAATAGTAGAAACAGCAATAAATACGGAGGCGGCACATCCAAGTAGTACAGGACATTAAATTCTTTACCCTCACCAAGTTGTCCCTTCGTTTGGTTGTCCTGGATCATAAAGTTAGTAGAAGCGAAAGTTTTTGAACAATTGAAATCATCAGTAAGGCGATAAACTGATAAAACATTTGTACGAAGTAAAGGAATAATTAGAACATTTTTAAGCGGTAAAGAAAATGTCATATCAATATTAGTACAACCACGAACATGAATGACATCCCCATCGGCAATGGAAATGAATTTATGCGAAGCGGAAAACATAGAGTTGCAGTATGAGTCATATGGTCTGAAACTCCGGAGTCAAGGACCCAAGAGTTTAACCGAGATATACCTGATGTGGTTAAATTGAAAGTAAAGATATGAGAGAAAATACGTTGGACGTGCTGCAAGTCTTCAGGAGAGATCTGTGAGGATGATGATGCTGGTGGTTGGATCACTGTGGATGGAGGAGCCGCACTCTGTCAGGCGGTAGGAGTCTGATCCACATAGCCATGTTTCTCCCAGCAGAATTGATCTGTATGGTTAGTACGATCACAATGGGAGCAAGAAAAGGAACCACGACCACGTTCGCGAGCCTGTCCCCCATGATCCAGAGTACCAATAGGAGCACATCCATGTTCAGAGGGAGATTCTCGGCCACAGCCCTGAGCAACAAGGGCAGAAGATGGGGCCTCCGCTGTGGAATCCCTGGTGGAGGGACACGATAAGTAGCAACGAGAATACTATTCAGGATAGGCGTATCGTCTTGAGAAAGAAGAAAAGAGCGAACTCCATCCAAATAAGAGTTCATTTTAGCTAAATAAATAGTCCTAATAAGAGCCCCATGATGACTCTTGGTATACTGAACCCCATGAAGATATCATATAGCCGTTGAAGGCTATCTTCCGACGAGTAAAAAGATTTGAGATGGAACCACATTTTCTTCACAGTAGAGAGATAGATAATGGTCTGAAAATATCGGGGATCCATAGAGTTTGTAAGCCAAGTGCAGATTTTGCTATCATTCTGAGACCAAGATGAATACCGCTTATCGGAGATTGGTGGAGTTTCCTGAAAGAGATAGTGATGAAGGCCCTTCTTTTTGAGGGCTCGTTAAATGGCATGCGTCCATTCCAAAAAATTATTATAGCCAGTGAAAGTCAAGATAGTTGACGAAAATCCGTTTTGTAATCAGAAACAGGAGGATCAATCTTGTTGTCCGTCATATTGTACGTCTCACGCAAAGAGAGTAAGTAATAGAAAGTGTAGATCTAGCATATAAAGAGCGAGAGAAAAATACTAGGGTTTATTCAAGCTTGGTACCCTGTTTTTAAATTCATGAATCCTGCCGCTTTCAAGTGATCGATGCGAGGCAGTAAGGATTAATGCGGGCGCAGTGAGAGGCGGCGCGCGGTAGGTGCAGAGATCTCGAGATTAGAAGCGGCATGCGATCGATGCGAGGGGCATCGATCAATCTGCGAGATCTACGAGGCGGCACGCGATCGATGCGAGGCGCAACGAGGGAGGCGAGGATTTGTCGACTAGGGTTTTGATTTGATTTGATTTTCTTTTCTTTGAGAGGATTAGGGTTAGGATTTAGGAGACCTGCTCTGATACCGTGTTGAAGGTTAAAAGAGAGGAGAAAGAGATGCTTTATTATATGATCAATGGTCTCTTTATATAGAGATTGCAATTACTTGATGCCTAAGTATCATGATACGGTGACCTAATAACAATATATTCTAAACTATTCCAACATAGTATATAGCCCCCGGAACCGATCCCCAAAGGCATGTAGATCATCACCTGGAGTAGCAGTAGTGAGTTCATTGAAGATATCATAGAGCCGCTGAAGGCCATCTTCTGACAAGTAAAAGATTTGAGATGGGACCACATCTTCTCTGATCCAGCCGTTACCAAGAGTCAGTGTCAGGCTTTTCTTGGGACTCTTTATTTGGTTAAGATGGAGTCTCACTTAGATGGAATTCGCTCATTTCTTATCTTTCAAGACGGTACGTCTACCTTGAATGGTATTCTCGCTACTACTTATTGTGTCCTTCCATTAGGCGCTTCTACAGTGGAGGCTCCATCTTCTGTCCTTGTTGCTCAGGGCCGTGGCCAAGGATTTCCATCTGGTCGTGGTCGTGCTCATATGGTACTCGGGGTCATGGGGATGAGGTCGTGGACATGGTCGTGGTTACTTTTCTTGCTCTCTTTACAGTCATACCAACTATACAAATCAATTCTGCTGAAAGAAATATGGCTATCCGGATCAGACTCTTACTGTCCGATAGAGTACGGGTCCTCCATCCACAACGAACCAACAGCCAACATCCTCCTTCTCGCAGATCTCTCCTGAAAACTTACAGCACATGCAACATATTTTCTCGTATATCTCTACTACCAACTTAATCATATCAGGTATATCTCTACTATCTCAGTCAAACCCTTAAATTCTTGACTCCAGAGCTTCCGACCATATGACTCATATTATTTCTAACTCATTATTTTCCACTTCGTATAAATTCATTTTCATTGCCAATAAGAATATCCTTCATGTTCGTGGTTGTACCAATATTGATGTAACATCTTCCTTATCGTTTAAAAGTGTTCTCGTTGTTCCTTCATTTCGTACAAATCTTTTATCTGTTCGTCTTACCAATGATTTCAACTATTCAATAACTTTCTCTTCTAATTACTTTGTGATTCAGAACAATCAAACGAAAGAGTAGATTGGTGGAGATAAAGAAGTTAATGGCCTGTGCTATTTGGATGTGCTGCCTTCCACATTTAGTGCAGTTTCTACTATTTGCTGGTATCGATATTATGGACATCCACCTCTTCTTATACTACGTACTATATTACCTAATTTCTCTTTAACTAATTCTTTTCTCTTTTATCGTTTAACATGTTATCATGTTGAAATAGTTTAGAATATACTGTTTCTTTATATAGGGAAGTTTCTTGGTCATGCACATTCTTAATGCTCCCTATGTGTTTGATCCTTTTCCATGGAATTAGAATTACTGATGAGCTTTCTACCTAATAGTAGCTAATTTTTATTTTATTTTATTTTATTGCCAAAGGCTAGGGCAAAAGGCCCAAATTTTAATATTATATTAAGATAAAAGATAGTTACAAAAAGAAAACTAAACACAAGAAAATAAGATCAAGGCTATTACAAGACAATTGCCTAAGATCAAACTTTTAAAATCGAAGGTGGTGGCACTCTAATTCGAGCAATTATTCCACCACCAAGAGCCATAGTATCAAAGAACTTGGCTACTCTAATAGAAGTGTTAGAAATAACATCTCGAAGAACTATCTCCTTAAACCTACGATGATATCTAAAAATTCAATAATCTTGTTCTTTCTAAATATGCCAAACAATATTTGCAACCAGCATACGAAGTAATGCTCCGATTCAGTTGGTTAAAATCTATTATGTCATGAAGATTAAATGGTGTAAAGCTTGCAACTTGCTAATGATACTCGGACCACCCAATTAGAGATTCCACACTCAAAAAAATAGATGTTTATACCTTTCGGATTGACCTTTCATAGAATGCATTGTTCTCTTTCACCAATATCTCTTGCTTGAAGTAGATTAAGAGTTTTTAATTTTCCAAGAATTGCTTGTCATAGGCGAAAAGAGTTTTTCGGAATGGACATGTGAAACCAAACAAATTTAACCCGAGAATATATCAAGCAAAGCAAAGTTCTGGTAGAAGTGATGCTTTTGCCGATTTTGTGATGAATGTACCCAAATGAAAAGATTTCCAACATAAAGCATCACTGGTGATAGAATCATCAATATTAATCGACCAGATCAACTCGCATGCCTCGTTCACTTGTGGTGAATTAGATTGAGGTAGAAATCGTTCACCATTTTGAATAATGATCAAAATCGGTCGTATCAGACTATCGGATATCTCGGATCAGAAGTATCCGATTTATATCGTTTGACAAAAACTTTTTTGAAAATTATGAAATTCTTTAAATAAATTTTAAAAAAAGCAACTATGAAGTATTTGGCAAATTCTTTAGCAAGTAATTATGTCTAAAATGGTTATCTTAATAATTTGTAATACAGAGTTTTTTTTGGGATATGTTTTGAGTAATTTGGTGATGTCATATAAACCGTAAGCTAATAACCTATTAATGAAACCACCAATCCATCATTACACTTAATATTAGAACCCTATTAAACCCAATATACCTCAATATTGGACGATATCGGTATCAGAAATCGGACAACCATTTTTTGGATCGGAATCGGGCATCTCGGATCGGGATTGGCCAAGATCTCAAACCATGCTTATACATTCATTTTTTCCATGACGGCGCAGGCAGCGGATAAAGACGAGGGCACCTGTGGATTTATAAGATCAGATGGCAATCTATTTCTGAACTGTGCTCAACCTTGTATATCAGAAGGCGCCGGTGCCGATGAAAAGTGTATCTTCAAGGCTCAAGATTTTTACCCAAAATGGACCATGGAACCTGCATCCGAGCCTCTCAGAGAAATTCTTCAGGTTTGCACAGGATGGCAAGCTGTGCCAAGACCTGTTGATGAACTTGGTGCTGTAGAAGGTACTTCTGCTACCTGAAGAATTACTTAACAGTGATCATAAATCAATATTTGTGTACTAATTATAATGACAATTAAGCTTATGTATGAACTATGTATGTCCCTGTTTATGATCTAATACATGCCATAATGGTTTCCTTATTTACTACCTATGCGGCTAATATTAATCTGCCTCTTGATGTTGCTTGCGACATTAATTTTTAAATATCTATGCCGGTTATTTTGCTCTCATTTTGCCTTTAAGTATGTCATTTGAAAAATGAGGTTGTCATAGATTCAACGAGACCAGATTTCAGCAATTTATTTGAAAGACAATTTGCAATACACATTAATTTAAACAGCATGAAATGTTTATATATTGTGATAGAATTGCTTTTCGATTAGACTTGAGGAAATATGTTCTTGAACTTTTATTATTGTATTGTAGGAGACCAACAACAAACAACAACAACTGAGCCTTTTATCCCAAGTATAAGGGGTAGGCTACATGAACCAACATGAGAATCACGCCGGGTCCAACACATGAATCCTCTGTCTCCACTCACTTCTATCGAACAATATACTTTCATTGAGTCCTTTGGCAACCATATCGTTTCGTATCACCTCCATCCATGTTTTCTTCGGTCTCCCTTTTGCTCTTTTGCCATTACCCATATCGAGAGTATCTATTCGTTGAACCGGTGCTTCCATAGGTCTGCGTCGCACATGACCAAACCATCTAAGCCGGTTTTCCCGCATCTTCTCCTCCACGGGTGCTACACCAACTTTTGCACGAATATCCTCATTTCGCACCTTGTCTTTTCTAGTGTTACCGCACATCCAACGAAGCATGCGCATCTCCGCTACGTGCATCTTCTGTGTATGATGCTTCTTAGGAGCCCAGCATTCTGTACCATATAATAAGGCAGGCCGAATAGCGCTCCGATAAAACTTCCCTTTCAATTTTAACGGAAAGTGACGATCACACAAAATCCCTGTTGCACTCCTCCATTTCAACCAACCAGCTTGGATCCTTTGATTAACATCACTATCGATCTCCCCATTCCTTTGGATGATGGAACCTAGATATCTAAACTGGTCGCTCGGTGATATCTCTTGACCTTCCAATGTTATACCAATATGATTTTGATTTCTCTGGCTACTAAATTTGCAGTGCATATATGCTGTCTTGGACCTGCTCAATCTGAATCCCCGAGATTCCAATGTTTGTCTCCACAATTCCAATTTGGCATTAACCCCTGCTTTCGTCTCATTTACTAGAACAATATCATCAGCGAATAGCATACACCAAGGGACTTCATCTTGAATAGTTCTAGTAAGCTCATCCATCACGATGGTAAACAGGAAAGGACTTAATGCAGATCCTTGATGTAAACCAATAGTAATCGGAAAATCACTTGTTAAGCCACCGCAAGTTCTGACATTTGCCACTACTCCGTCGTACATATCCTTGATTATGTCAATATACTTGACGGGGACCCTCTTTTTCATCATTGTCCCCCATAATACCTCTCTAGGTATCTTGTCGTACGCTTTTTCTAAATCAATAAATATCATATGCAAATCTCTTCTCCTCTCTCGAAAGCGCTCGACAAGTTGACGAAGCAAATGAATCGCCTCTGTCGTCGATCGTCCAGGCATGAACCCAAATTGGTTCTCTGTTATCTTAATATCCTTCCTTAGCCTGTGTTCAATCACCCTCTCCCAAAGTTTCATGGTGTGACACATTAGTTTTATTCCACGGTAGTTTGAGCAACTTTGAATGTCACCCTTATTCTTGTAGATAGGTACAAGAATACTTTTCCTCCATTCATTTGGCATCTTTTTTGTCTGCCAAATCTTATTAAACAGATCTGTCAGCCATTTAACGCCTATTTCGCCTAGGCATCTCCAAATCTCGATAGGAATCCCGTCAGGACCAACCGCTTTTCTTAAACCCATTCTGTTCAAAGCTTCTTTAACCTCAGTAAGTCTTATTTTACGCATGAAATCACGATTTATATCTTGAGATTGAATGACAAGTCCATCCAAATTCTTAGTAAAGCTCTCATTGAACAATTTGTCAAAATAATCTCTCCATCTTTCCTTGATATCCTCATCTCGAACTAAAACCTTCTGATTTTCATTTTTGACACACTTTACCGCACATAAGTCTCTAGTCTTCCTTTCCCGCATTCGAGCAATCCGGTATATATTATTTGCAGCCTCTTTAGTGTCTAATTTCTCGTACACCTCCTTGTAGACCTTAGATTTAGCTTCCCGAACAGCTTTCTTAACTTCCTTTTTAGCCATTTTGTACTTCTCAAATCTCTCCACATCTCTACTTTTCTTCAAATCTTTATAAGAATCCCTTTTAATTTTAATAGCAGCTTTTACATCTTCATTCCACCATGATATGTTCTTAGATGGTGGAGCACCACCTCTCGACTCACCAAGTAGATCTCTAGCTACTTTCTTGATACAACTAGCCATTTTGTTCCATATTTTGTCTGGATCATCTTCCGACTGCCAATCCGCTTCTTGTACTACACGATCTATAAAAGCCTTTTGATTACCTTCTTTCAATCGCCACCATTTAATTTTAGGCTCTACCTTACGTCTAATCTTCCTAGGTTCTCTTCTAAATCGAAAATCTAGAACTAAAAGTCTATGTTGAGTAGTTACACTCTCACCTGGCACTACTTTACAGTCGATACAACAACCTCTATCTATTCTTCTCGTCAGAAAAAAGTCTATTTGACTAGCATTTGATCCGCTCCTAAAAGTGATAAGGTGGGACTCTCTTTTCCTAAACCAGGTGTTTGCTAAGATCAAGTCATAAGATAAAGCGAAATCTAGAATCGAGTCACCTACTTCATTCCTTTGTCCGAAACCAAAACCTCCATGGATTGTAGGAGACCAAAAACCATTAACAATGTTTGTTGTGTCATTGCACAAAAGGCTACAGTTATTATATTAATAAGTACATGCTATTTTTGTTAGAATATAAAATATATTCACTCAACCCTCGTCATAATTTCGGAGTTTTGATACGGTGGAAGGGCCGTTTCACAATTATATCATAGTGGGAGCAGAAACTTGCATGAGCATGAAATTTCTGTGGTGGCCCAAGTTGCTAGTTTCAGTGTTTTTAAGATATCAGTGTCGTCGTCGCAATTGATAAGGATTAGAGAGATAACTAACACTGTTATCATGTTCAAGGATGGGGTGATTATACTCAAGAAAGCTATTAAGGATGAGATAATTGTGTTGACCAAGTGTTGTTAAGCATTGCGTCGGAAGAAAACAACTTGATCTACCATTCTATTTATAATAAAAATAACAAGCGTTTACGGATCATATAATGGAATACTCAAAATATTTAAACTATCATTTATTACTTGACTAACTCTTTTTTTTTTCTAACCCTTAAGCAACCTTTTCTTGACTGATGCCTTAAACTACCAATCTCTGGCATTACCCTCGTGCTACCCTTATAATACCTTCGACCTCGGAGCATAATGGACGTTGGTTGGTACAAGCGTACATCAGAGCATAAAATTCCTTCTCCAGAATGATGTCATAATAGCCGTTCGGACTTTCAGATTAAAAGATGATATCGGGATCAAAAGTCGGCCCTAAAAGACCAGGGCTTTGAAATCCTTGGATTTATTTCAGACCAAAACGTTTTAGAATGTGTCAATGGTGTGCTCTATAACAAATTCACACGTGGATATGATCTGAAAATCTAGTTTTTAAATGCGAAACTGACAATCATATCTTGTAGAGCACACAAATTCATGTGCATGCATGCTAAAGTTTTCATCTTCTAGAGCTGTAAATTAGACGATGTTTCATGTGTCTGTGTGAGTTAAAATATTGGATAATTATGTAATGACTTGTTAAATTATTTGCCAATCTTAGTTTTGACAAGGAAACAAGTTTCGTTGTTACTTCGCAGAAGAAGAGCTTGTTTATTTGTATGTCAATTAAACAAGCCAACTTGCTTATGTAGTTGGGGCATATAACATGCAGATGTTAGTCTTTATCCATCATATATATTTATCCAACTACAATTGTATGTTAATGTATATGATGACAAAATTGTACCTGAAATATAAAGAAATCCAGAATCTTTTAAACTTCCCAAATTTTTTGTTAAGGCAAATTTTGTATCACTATCGACTTTTCAAAATCCATTAACAATGTTTATTATGTTATTGCAAAACAAAGGCTGCAAATTTTTTCTTGATAAGTAGATGCTGTTATCTTGTTGGAGGATAAGCTTTGCATATTAGCTATAACATTTGTGTCATGATGCCTGCAGTATGAGCTTTAATATTCATTCGTCAGCTTTTATATGGTCATTACAAATTGATAAGCATTAGATTAGATAGATAATTAAGTAGATAATGTTATATATATTGTGCATGGTTGGAGTTGACTTTACTTATGGAGAGCTGTTATACATCTTGCCCTATGGATAAACTAAGTTAAAATATATATTAATGTATGCTTCCATGTAGCTTCTATTTGACCTAATGCAATGCAATCTTTATATTGTTTTATGGGTATTCAATATTTTAATAAGGGCATGCGTCGGATAAAGGCGCGGAACAAAGATCTTAAGGAGATTCATCATCATAACCTTTTCCTATCAAAATAGGGTCGGATATGAAGCAAAACTTCAGGAAAGATCTGACATGGTTTTACGATAACATCACCCCTTTTCAAATAAGTGCCAAATTTTTAATTTTGAAAACCATAACAAAGGGAAAGTTTATCTAAAGAAAGGTTTGTCTAGATGGCTGGCTTCAAATTCCCAGAGTCTTTGAAGAAGTTTAAAAGAAGGAAAAAAGATATACCATGTTTATATATGGAATTATATTCAAATATAAAGAAGGGATATAAGCAAAAGCGAAATGAAACATATTCCAATAGAGATTCTAAACGGATTGGCTCAGTAAATTCTATTCTTATAACATCATAAACAACTTTGCTTGCTTTGAGCCATGTTAAATCCAATGTTAATTTTCTCTTTTGGTTGCTACTTTTCGAATCTAGTTTTCACATACCTAATCATAAAAGTCATGCTAAACGCTTGTATCAATGTTTTTTTTAATAACAAGCCGTAACATGATGTAAGCAGGGTTGAAATCTCATTACTCTCGCTCAACTACAAGAAGGTTTTTCCACTATGCCAAAGGGGCACTGTTTTGCCTCACTATTTAAGGACTAGAAAAGTTGATAGTGGTTTAGGTATCCCAAAATTTTATCCACAGTAAATGCTTTTTACATGCATAAATTTGACATCTATCAAATATCAGTTCCCCTGTCTACCAACTTATGATATATATTTTTGAATCTGTCACCTATCCTGCATATATAATTGATAAATATATTTTGCATACAATTTTAGGGAATGCACACAAATTCATGTGCATGCATGTGTAGAAGCTTTCTTATACTGAGATGTAGTTCAGATGATTTTGCATGTGGCTATATATTATAGCTTAATTTATACAAATGATAAGAATCAATTTATGGCCATAGGTTTCTTATGAAATTTCTCAGAAGAGGAGCATTTCATTTCTTTAGCCACCAGTAACTAGTCAACTTCAAAAAGTCAACTTGCTTATGTGTGAGAGTGAAAGATAACATGCAAATGCTGGTCCACAAACAAAACCCTCAATTGTTTATCTAAATTTTATGGTATTTTAGTGTATAAAATGCAGAAAAATTATCTAACAAATATAAATTGTTGACGTTACGTGGATCGACTGCCAGAATTTTTGAGCAATTTGAATATTGAGACATGGACACATTCCATAATCAAATTGGTTCTTCTTATAATAATTTCATTGGATTAAAATATATATATATAGAGAGAGAGAGAGAGACAAATTGGTTCTTCTTATAATAATTTCATTGGATTAATATATGAGATTAATGGAGGAAAGAGGCCATAGGAGGGAATTCCCTCCTATGGCGTCGAAAAACTACCCCCTCCACCAATTTTTCCGACGATCGGCCCCCATCATCTTCATCGTCATCATTTAAGATGTGGGTACACCAAATTTCATGTGATTCTACAACTTTTTCACCGTTGATTTAGTGGGTTTAAAATTAACGGTTTACCGACAATAGAACTTTTTACATTGCTAAATCAACGGTGAAAAAGTTGTAGAATCACATGAAATTTGGTGTACCCACATCTTAAATGATGGCGATGAAGATGATGGGGGCCGATCGTCGGAAAAATTGGCGGAGGGGGTATTTTTTCGACGCCATAGGAGGGAATTCCCTCCTATGGCGTCTTTTCTCCATTATTCTCTTAATATATATATATATATATAGAGGGAGAGAGAATAATGGAGGAAAGATGCCATAGGAGGGAATTTCCTTCTATGGCGTTGAAAAAATACACCCCACATCGTGTTTTCCGATGATCGGAACTCATCATCTTCATCGTTATCATCTAAGATATGGGTACACCAAATTTCATGTGATTCTACAACTTTTTCACCGTTGAATTAGTGGGTTCAAAATTAACGGTTTATCGACAATGGAACTTTTTACATTGCTAAATCAACGGTGAAAAAGTTGTAGAATCATATGAAATTTGGTGTACCCATATCTTAGATGATAACGATGAAGATGATGGGTTCCGATCGTCGGAAAACATGATTGGGGTGTATTTTTTCGACGCCATGAGAGGAAATTCCCTCCTATGGCCTCTTTCCTCCATTATTCTCATATATATATATATATATATATATATATATATATATATATATATATATATATATATATATATATCTTTTTTTTATAATGCAAATACCCCTCTTGGTGAGGTGGATGGACACCCTCTCCTTTCTCCAAAATTCAAAGAAAAATCATCTTCTCATGGGGCCTCCATCCCATCATCCTCTTCTTCTAGGGGCTCCACCTCATCAAGGAAGAAAACAGAAAAAAAATGATGCCTTGCAATGTGCATTTACACATAAACCCTCAATATTTACAAATTTATAAATATATTCATTCTCATTTATATGAAATGCGCATTTACACATAAATCCTCATAATTTACATATATACCCGTTCTCACAAATATGAAATATTAAATTTGACACGTGCAACACATGTGCACAAGTTCTAATGTGTGTGTGTATCAGGATAATGGAGGAAAGGTGCAGGGAATTTCCTCCTATGGTATCGAAAAAATACACCCTCCATGATTTTTTTCGACAATCGGCACCCATCATTTTTCTCTTTATCATCCAAGATGTGGATACACCGGATTTCATGTGATTCCACCACTTTTTCACCGTTGATTTAGTGGGCGCAAAATTAATGGTTTACTGACAATAGAACTTTTTACATTGCTAATTCAATGGTGAAAAGTGGTAAAATCACATGAAATTCGGCGTATCCACATCTTAGATGATGAAGATGGAAATGATGGGTGCTGATCGTCGAATAAAATTGTGGAGGGTGTAGTTTTTTACGCCACCTGACGAAAAAGCCTTCTAAGGCCTCTTTTCTTCATTATATATATATATATATATATATATATATATATATAATGGAGGAAATGTGCCATAGAAGGGAATTTCCTCTTATGGCGTCGAAAAAATATACCCTCCATGATTTTTTTCGACGATCGATACCTATCATCATCATCTTTATCATGTAAGATAGGCCCGACTAATGAAAAAAATCGACGGCGAATCGCTTCGCTTCGTGATAACGTGGGCAAATTTGGCGAATCAATTCGCCTCGCCGACCATGAATTGGCGAAGCGAGTGGGTTCCCAACTTTTCTGGTCGTGCTTTGTCGTAGTTCACCTCGCTTAACTAGCCTCGCTTGCTCTCGGGAATCGCCATGAATCGGCAAGACTCACCGATTCGCCTCGCCTCGTTGACCGATTCGCTTCGAACTCGGCCGCCTGCTCGACGAATCGCTTCGCCTCGTCTCCGGTTCGCTTCGCCTCGCTTTGAAATTCCCATCCAACAGCTACTAACGGTTGGATCTAGACGAAGCGAGGCGAATTTCGATTCACCTCGCCTGGTAACGACTACAAACGGGTAAAAATTTCAACCCCCCCCAAAACCTATAAATACCCTCCCAGACCCTATTTCTTCTCATTCCAAACTCTTCTCTTCCAAAAAAAAAATTCCCATCTCTCTACAAAAATTAATCTTAATCTCTATTACTATTGTGGAAATTTCCATCTGTTTAAAGAATAGAAGCTCCTATCCGATCTTCTGGCAGTCCGACTTCGAGTTTTCGAATCTTCGAGTTTCCGATCGATCCATTCTTCTCTTTTTCTTATTTCTTGTTTTTAATTTATTATTTCTAATTTTCTACTCTAACATTATTTTTTTAACATATAGTTAAAATATTGATATAGAAGGTTCATCCGATACGCATCAAATCCAAATTCCTCATCCCAAACAACAAGCGGAAGGATCCACCCAAATATCAAGAGAAGCTAAAAAAACGTGTGACTACTAGTGATGTTTAGGATCACTATAAAGTTGAATTTAAGGACGGTGTTAGATACGCCATTTGCGAATATTGTGGTAATGCATATAAACACAAAGATAGTGTTGGCACCGATAGTTTGAATAAACATGCAAAAAAAACATTTAGAAATCTCGGCCGATTTCTTCACTACACAAACACAAATTGGTTTTGCCGGTCAAGATCTTTTTCAATATAATCATGATTTAAATGTTTCAGAAATAGCAAGATATGTTATAACAGATGAACAGGTTCTCGGATTCGAAGAAAGTGCGGATTTTGAGCGGTACGTTCAAACGGTGTTGCAACCGGCATTCAAAAGGATTCCAAGGACTACGTTTAAAAATTGTCGTTTTAGCCTCTACAACGACGGTAAACAGGTATCAACTGCTGCTCTTTCTTCTTTAGACACCGGTATTTCATTAATTTCTGATATTTGGACGGATAGAAAGGAGCTTCTCTGGATCTGTGTGTTGGGGTAAAAATTTACACCCCCGTTGACCGAGTCAAAGTCAAGGTCAACCCCAAGCCAGGTGGGCCCAAGCCCAGGTCAAGCGGGCCCATGCCCAAGTCGAGCCCGCGGCCAGCTAAAATATAGATCATGTAATAAATAATTTTCATGTAATTTTTTATACATGAATGTATGCAAAATGGGCATAAAGCCAAATTTTTGTAAGCCCATGGCTTATGTGCAAAAATGAAATGGCACATGAGCCATGGGATAGGCAAAATGCCATTTTGTGAAGCCCAAGGGGCTATATGTAAATATGTAAGCCTATAAAAGGCAACATGATGAATAAAAAAAAAGAGGGAACTTTTTCTCTCTCCAAAAAAAAAGTCTCAGAGCTGAGCTCTTTCTTCCATCTTCAAGGTTCCAAAACCTCCTTCTTTCTCTTGAATTAAATCAAGAGTTTTAATCTCCTTTTTATAAAACAAATTAGTTTTTCACCACAAAACCCATCAAGGGGAACTTGGTTCTGTCATCAGATCTCAAAAAGGAGAGATTTTGAGATTTCACATCTCTTGATCTTCAAGATCCAGCAAGCAACAGGAGGAAGAAGAAGAACCCCTTTCATTAACCCCAAAACACATTCAGGAGTCCAACTCTTCTCTGATTTCTCTTTTGAGAAATCCCTTTTTAGGCTAAAAGCCCTCTTTTCCTCACCAGCGCGCTAGCGCTCGAGCAATTTGCGTCCACGTGCCGACACGTGGCGCGCGCGCTCGCGATGCGCAAGACGCCCACGTGCCGACACGTGGCGCGCGCGCTCGCGCTGCGCAAGGCGCGCTCGCGCTGCGCAAGGCGCCCTCGTGCCGACACGTGGCGCGCGCGCTCGCGCTGCGCAAGGCGCCCTCGTCCCGACACGTGGCGCGCGCGCTTGCGCTCGAGCGCCCAAGGTGCTGCCCCACGCATCCTTTGGATGTCTTTTCCCCCTCTTTTTTTATGTACATACATATATATAGACATATGTATACAAATTTACACATACACATACTCCGCAACACTCTCCCCTTTAAAAAAATTTTGGGCCGGGGCGCTGCCCCGAGCCCCGCACGGGGCTGCTAGCCCCCTTGACCCCCAGCCCGCTATCCGGGTAGCGGGACCCCCGTGAAAACTCTGCGTGGCTCCCGATATATCCAAAATCCCCTTTCAAAACAAAACACACGTACACTGCACATTGAGTTTGTATGACCAGTTTAACCCGTCAATCGGAGGTTCCCTCGCCCCAAAGGCGAGGGGTAATTAACGGCAGCTTAGTCCGCGGCTGCCGAAGATTCGGATCCCCACAATCATTAAACCCCGCCCTACCCTAGGCAGGGGGAATCTGTAGTACGCCTGAGACGCGTGCGCGTATTCCCATCTCAATGGGGTGACGAAAAACACCCTACAGAGTCTGGCACGCCCGGTGGGACCAATCTCTTCTCCCATATTTCGGGTTAAGCGTTCATGCGAACTCAATCAATATACATAACTGTATTTATACTAAAAATAATGCTTTTTCATGCTGATTTTCAAGCAATCACCTTCCGACGATGTCTTCGATGTGAACTCAGCTCCCGTCTCCTACACGATGAGGATAGACTCTAGGACGGTCCTTCCGGCCAGTCTCGGGCGACAATGGGAGGAGTCGCTGCTACCATTCGGCTCTATTATGTTCATGCCAGTTGGCGCCATCCCAGCTCCTCAAGCCTCGGTGGCAGACAAACCGGTCTCGAAAGGCAGGAGACCAAATGTGGTGATCTCAAGGGCGCCCCAACCCAAACGCAAGTCGGTGTCTGAACGACTTTCCTTGGCCCCAGCTGGGGGCAAGGCCATCAACACCAACAAAGCTACAACGCGTCCCGAGCAAGCTCCAGCGGCGCCCCTGACAAATGCTCGATCGGGTGTCTTCTCTAAGCTCCCCGCTGATCAACTCATAATGGCTTCCCGGGTAGCGGATGCCCGCCAAGCCTTCAAAATCGAGAAGCTGAGGGAGAAAAGGCTCAGATATAGAGCCAACAAAAGGGATAGGGCTCCTGCCAGGCTGAACCTCATGAGGTTCGAAGAACAGGATTACCCCGCCGAAGATGAGGAAATGGCTGGGTATGTAGTCCACACTGTCTACACGGTGGGCACGCGCAGCAAGAGCAAGGACGGGGCTACCACATCTGAAACCCAATCTGGCTTGAATATGGTGGCCGCTTCCCAAGAACAGCCGCCTCTGCTGGGTGATGAAAACCCTCTTGATGAGGATGATAGGCGGAAAGACCCTTCGGTCCATGAGGAGTCGGGCTCAGAAAGCGAAGAAGAGCCGACTTTCCGCCCCAGGACCGCAGAGCAAGAGCTGCTTCAAAAGCTCCGAAAGCAGCTCAGAAGCAAAGACAAGGAGATGGCCAAGCTCTACTCAAAGATCGACGACTTGACAAATGTCGTCTTACGGCTCACGGCCCAACTTGCCTCTCAGCCGCCCAATCAAACGGAGGGCTCTGCTCGTGAACCGGGAAGTGGTGTCCCAAAGCAGTCGACGCCTATTCCCTCAAATCCAAAAGTGGGCGAGCTACACATGAAAACCAGTCGCATCCTATCTCGGGAAATGTCTTGGCTACCGATGACAGTAGCCCGCTAACTCAAGATCAAATCATGGATTTGGTTGCCAGCAAAGTCAAAACATTGGTGGCCGAAGCCGAAGCGCAAAAAGATATCAGCAGTAGTGGGAGACTATATCCTGCTCAGTATGATCTGGTAGAATTTCCTAGCGGCTATGTCATCCCTAAATTCTGAAGATTCGATGGGACAGGAAATGCGAATCAGCATATCGCCCACTTCAAAGCCTCATGCGGGAATACTGGGGGCAATGATGCGCTTCTCCTCCGCCAGTTCGTTAATAGCTTGACCGATGTCGCTTTCGACTGGTACGCGAGCATACCGGATGGCTCCATCACAACTTTTGTCCAAATGGAGTCTCTGTTTCGGCAGAGGTTCATGAGCGTCAGCGATAAGATTACCATTGCCGAGCTCGTACGGACCAAGCCCAAGAGCGACGAAAGCAGCACGGATTTTATAACCCGATGGCGCAACCTCTCCGTCAAATGTGAACCGCCGATAGAGCAGGACCAATCTGTCAGTCTCCTCGTCGGAAATCTCAACAATTGGATGACCCCGTTTTTATGCACCGCGGGTCTCAAAACATTCCAAGAGCTGACCAGGAAAGTCCAGATGCTGGAGCGCTCAAAACAGGAGTCCTCCTCGGATTCTCAAAATAACAATAAGTCCTGGAGAAACCGGAAGGACGATAATCGCAAAGGCGGAAACTCCGATGATTCTGAATCTTTCAACACTTCGGCTAACCGAAATAAGCAGGGGATGAGCGGACCTAGCGCCAACCAGCTTCGGAAGCCAATGTTCGGAGAGGGAGGAGAATCTCCACTGAAAGAGAAGCTGGATAAGGTCTATTCCTTCAGAGGGGACAAAATCCGTAAAATATTCAAAGACGCCCTGAAGAACGGTCTACAACTGCCAGAGTCAAAAAGACCGCAGGAAGCGAATAGGACCGACGACCCCAAATACTGCCCCTATCACAGAGTGATAGGTCATGCCATTGAGGACTGCTTCGTCTTCAAAGATTGGGTCGAAAAGCAATACAAGGCAGGGGAGATAGAACTGTCCAAAGGCGTGTTAACAAACAGTCAAGTTGCAACCGCCAATTTCATACAAACGGAGACCGAACTTCTTCGTGAAACCGATTCTCTCAGACATCTGCCTTTCTCCGAAAACAATCGACCACCACGTCATTAAACTGGGAACAGTCGACCTCTAAGTCGTTAAACTGGGAATGTAAAAAGAAATATGTAAATAGAAAAAAAATGTGTAAATAAAAGGAAAATAAAGAAAAGCCGAAATGATGGGGCAACTCGCAATAAAAATCAGCGAGTAAAATAAAGATGAAAATGAAAGCCGAAATGATAGGGCAACCGCGAATAAAAGCCGAAATGATGGGGCAATCGCGACCCTCGCGATAAGAAAAGCTGAAATGATAGAGCAATCGCGGTAAAACAAAAAATACAAAAACAACAAAAAAAACAGCGGCGAATGATGAGTCGCTCCTGGTACCATATTCCAGTGTAGCGATGCAGACGCCAAACAAAAATTCAAATTTCCAAAGTTCTCCCAGCCCTACGGCCAGTCCCCAAATTGACTACCGTATACAATCCACGGGCTCAAATAATTCTCGCCATACCCAGGCCCCACCACGATTACCGGTTACGCGGCTGGTCTCAGCCTTTGGAATTATGCTCCATTGAGAAGACCCACTCATGTGTCCTCACGATACATGAGGAGAACAAACCTTTGTGGGATCCTTACGACTCATAAAGGAAAAACACACTTAGGAGCCCTCACGACTCCTGAGGAGAAAATACACCTGCGGGATCCTTACGACTCGTAGGGAGAAAATGTTTTTATGGGACCCTCACGGCCCATAAAATTGAAAAGCCTTAGGCGATAGGGATCTAAACCTGTCTCCTAAGCCATCGCTCCCCAATTCCCCATGGCGAATGATGAGTCGCTCCTGGTACCATATTCCAGTGCAGCGATGCAGACGCCAACAAAGTCCCGAAATTTGTATGGCCCTACGGTCTGGATCATACATCCTGCAAAACCGTATACAATCCACGGGCGTAAAACAATTCCAATTCCTCCCAAGTCCTACCGGTGAGACCACATTCAAAGTCCCACCGGCTGTGAAGATTCAAAAAAAAGGGGTATGTCCACAAGCAAAATGGGCACGGATGAAAACCCGAAAGGGCTCCGTGAGTAAAAACAGTAGGACTGCCGACGAGTTTGTGAAAACCCGAAAGGGCGCAAACTTGTGAAAAAGAGATGAAATGCACTCGCAAAGTCCTCTCGAATTTGTGAGGAGAAAATTCCCGCGTGAGATCCTTACGACTCACAAAGGAGCAACACACTTGGGAGTCCCCACGACTCCCAAGGAGAAAATACACTTACGGGATCCTTACGACCCGTAGGGAGAAAATACTTTGTGAGACCCTTATGGCTCACAAAATTGAAAAGTCTTAGGTGATAGGGACCTAAAACCTGTCTCCTAAGCCATCGTTTCCTAATAAGCAAACGCAAATGATGATTCGCTCCTGGAACCATATTCCAGTGTAGCGATGCTGATGCCAAACAAAAAATCCAACTCCCAAATCCTCTCCCATGACAAATGATGATTCGCTCCTGGTACCATATCCCAGTGTAGCGATGCTAATGTCAACCCAAATCAAATCAAACCAACAACCTCTGCGGCAGAATCATGCTTCATCCCAGAATTTACCCCGTGTCGAAATCATGCTTCGCCTCGGGATAACGACCTCCTCGTCGGAATTATGCTTCATCTCAGAATACACCCCGTGTCGAAATGATGCTTCGCCTCGGTGTACCTGCCTTCCCTGTCGAAATTATGCTTCGTCTCGGAATCAAGTCAGCCAACAAGCTCTGCGCCGGAATCATGCTCCGTCTCAGAATGTACCCCGTGTCGAAATCATGCTTCGCCTCGGAATATTTTCCTCCCTTGTCGGAATTATACTTCGCCTAGGAATCTACCTCTGCATCGAAATCATGCTTCGGCCAGAATGTCTGCCGCCCATCGGAATGATGCTCCGATCTCTGGAATTATGCTCCGCCCATCGGAACGATGCTCCGATCTCTGGAATTATGCTCCGCCCTTCGGAACGATGCTCCGAATCCTGGAATCAAGCTCCGCCCTTCGGAATGATGCTCCGAACTCTGGAATCATGCTCCGCTCTTTGGAAAGATGCTCCGAACTCTGGAATCAAGCTCCGCCCTTCGGAATGATGCTCCGAACCCTGGAATTATGCTCCGCTCTTCGGAAAGATGCTCCGAACTCTGGAATTATGCTCCGCCCTTCGGAACGATGCTCCGAATCCTGGAATCAAGCTCCGCCCTTCGGAATGATGCTCCGAACTCTGGAATCATGCTCCGCTCTTCGGAAAGATGCTCCGAATCCTGGAATCATGCTCCGCCCTTCGGAATGATGCTCCGAATCCTGGAATTATGCTCCGCTCTTCGGAAAGATGCTCCGAACTCTGGAATTATGCTCCGCAAATCGGAATGATGCTCCGACCCTGGACTTATGCTCCGCGCTTCGGAATGATGCTCCGAACTCTGGAATCATGCTCCGCTCTTCGGAAAGATGCTCCGAACTCTGGAATCATGCTCCGCCCATCGGAACGATGCTCCGAACCTTGGAATTATGCTCCACTCTTCGGAAAGATGCTCCGAACTCTGGAATCATGCTCCGCCCTTCGGAATGATGCTCCGAATCCTAGAATTATGCTCCGCCCTTCGGAACGATGCTCCGAATCCTGGAATCAAGCTCCGCCCTTCGGAATGATGCTCCGAACTCTGGAATCATGCTCCGCTCATCGGAATGATGCTCCGATCCCTGGAATCATGCTCCGCCCATCGGAACGATGCTCCGAACCTTGGAATTATGCTCCGCTCTTCGAAATGATGCTCTGAATCCTGGAATTATGCTCCGCTCATCGGAATGATGCTCCGACCCTTGGAATTATGCTCCGCTCATCGGAACGATGCTCCGATCCTTGGAATCATGCTCCGCTCTTCGGAAAGATGCTCCGAACCCTGGAATCATGCTCCGATCATCGGAATGATGCTCCGATCCCTGGAATCATGCTCCGCCCATCGGAACGATGCTCCGAACCTTGGAATTATGCTCCGCTCTTCGGAATGATGCTCCGAATCCTGAAATTATGCTCCGCTCATCGGAATGATGCTCCGACCCTTGGAATTATGCTCCGCTCATCGGAAAGATGCTCCGATCCTTGGAATCATGCTCCGCTCTTCGGAAAGATGCTCCGAACCCTGGAATCATGCTCCGATCATCGGAATGATGCTCCGATCTCTGGAATTATGCTCCGCTCCTCGGAATGATGCTCTGAATCCTAGAATTATGCTCCGCTCTTCGGAATGATGCTCCGAATCCTCCGATCCCCGGGAATCATGCTCCCTGAGGGATACTCCGACCTTGGAATTATGCTCCGCGAATCAGAATGATGCTCCGATCCCCGGGAATCATGCTCCCCGGGATGATGCTTCGCCTCCGGAATGATGCTCCACCTCGAAGTTCAGCTTCAAGATCCATCAATTTCATGCACACAATTCAAATGTGCGGTGTGCATTTATTGATGGAGGGCACTTTGTTGGGGTAAAAATTTACACCCCCCGTTGACCGAGTCAAAGTCAAGGTCAACCCCAAGCCAGGTGGGCCCAAGCCCAGGTCAAGCGGGCCCATGCCCAAGTCGAGCCCGCGGCCAGCTAAAATATAGATCATGTAATAAATAATTTTCATGTAATTTTTTATACATGAATGTATGCAAAATGGGCATAAAGCCAAATTTTTGTAAGCCCATGGCTTATGTGCAAAAATGAAATGGCACATGAGCCATGGGATAGGCAAAATGCCATTTTGTGAAGCCCAAGGGGCTATATGTAAATATGTAAGCCTATAAAAGGCAACATGATGAATAAAAAAAAAGAGGGAACTTTTTCTCTCTCCAAAAAAAAAGTCTCAGAGCTGAGCTTTTTCTTCCATCTTCAAGGTTCCAAAACCTCCTTCTTTCTCTTGAATTAAATCAAGAGTTTTAATCTCCTTTTTATAAAACAAATTAGTTTTTCACCACAAAACCCATCAAGGGGAACTTGGTTCTGTCATCAGATCTCAAAAAGGAGAGATTTTAAGATTTCACATCTCTTGATCTTCAAGATCCAGCAAGCAACAGGAGGAAGAAGAAGAACCCCTTTCATTAACCCCAAAACACATTCAGGAGTCCAACTCCTCTCTGATTTCTCTTTTGAGAAATCCCTTTTTAGGCTAAAAGCCCTCTTTTCCTCACCAGCGCGCTAGCGCTCGAGCAATTTGCGCCCACGTGCCGACACGTGGCGCGCGCTGCGCAAGGCGCCCACGTGCCGACATGTGGCGCGCGCGCTCGCGCTGCGCAAGGCGCCCTCGTGCCGACACGTGGCACGCGCTCGCGGTGCGCAAGGCGCCCGCGGTGCGCAAGGCGCCCGCGTGCCGACACGTGGCGCGCGCGCTTGCGCTCGAGCGCCCAAGGTGCTGCCCCACGCATCCTTTGGATGTCTTTTCCCCCTCTTTTTTTATGTACATACATATATATAGACCATATGTATACAAATTTACACATACACATACTCCGCAACACTCTCCCCTTTAAAAAATTTTTGGGCCGGGGCGCTGCCCCGAGCCCCGCAAGGGGGCTGCTAGCCCCCTTGACCCCCAGCCCGCTATCCGGGTAGCGGGACCCCCGTGAAAACTCTGCGTGGCTCCCGATATATCCAAACCCCCCTTTCAAAACAAAACACACGTACACTGCACATTGAGTTCGTATGACCAGTTTAACCCGTCAATCGGAGGTTCCCTCGCCCCAAAGGCGAGGGGTAATTAACGGCAGCTTAGTCCGCGGCTGCCGGAGATTCGGATCCCCACAATCATTAAACCCCCGCCTACCCTAAGGCAGGGGGAATCTGTAGTACGCCTGAGACGCGTGCGCGTATTCCCATCTCAATGGGGTGACGAAAAACACCCTACACTGTGTTACTGCATATTGGATAGATTCTGACTGGTTTTTACAAAAAAGAATTATTGCAAGACAATTTCCATACGGGCACGGTACTTTCCATATAACTTCTGAAATTAGATCTATTTTAGAAGAATATTATTGTGTAAATAAAAAAAATTCTATTTCTTTCGATAATATTAGCAACAATAATTCTGCTATTGCTGAACTCATTAGGCTATGCAAACCAATTTGCAGTTGTCGTTTTTTCATATTCGTTGTGCATGTCATATACCTAACCTTGCTGTACAGGATGCATATACCGTATGTAATACAAATATTTAAACAATTAAAAATGCATGTAGGTTTATTAAAAGTTCCGGAAAAAGAAAAGCTGAATACAGAACTAGTTGCCTAGCTGCAGGTGTAAGACCATCTCTTAAAAAGATGTGGTCATTCGGTGGAATAGTATATATGACATATTTCGTACTGCATTAAAGACCACCAGAATTATTAGTAACATGTGGAATGAAAAAATACTTGTAGAAAGTCACTTAATCCCCAATCAATGGACGGTTGCACATCGTTTTAAATATTTTCCTATGACTTTTAAAATAGCAACCGAACGATTTTCTGCTACTTATACCCTCACTTCTTATATTCTTGTCTTTGAATTGTATAATATAGCTAATTGTTTTGCTTGTCACGTCGAAAATCCAATATTTCACCATCCGATACTTACTATGCTAGCTAAGATTTCTAAATATTTCTCTGAAGTTCCAATTATTTACTGTTTATGTTCGGTAATGAACCCTAGAATTAAATTAGAAGGTTTGGAGTCTCTTTTAACCGGGTTCCACACGGCCATGGGACATGGTGTAGATATTGATGCATATGTCAGTATCGTTAGAAGTAATTTAGATGAAGTGTTTGATTTGTATGTTGCACGATCTTCTTCTGGTAGAACTAGTAGATCACCGCCCTCAACTAGTTTGCGTGCTTCGACTCCAGTTTTAGCACTTATTTAACAGAAAAGGGGCAAAAGGTCCGATAGCCTCATTATTGTCATTTTTAAACGAGTTATCAATATTTTTACAAACTAAGTCAGATGTAGATTTAACTATAGATGATTTTGATATTTTAGCCTGGTGGAAAAGCCACGGATATTTGTATCCGGTGCTTTCTACCATGGCTCGTGATTTACTAACCGTTTCAGTATACACAGCAGCGTCGGAAAGTGCTTTTAGTACAGGTGACGGGATATTAAACGAGAAGATATGCAGTTTGGCGCACGACATAATAGAGTGCATGATTTGCTCGCAAGATTGGGAAGCAGCAGCCGTCAAGAAACAAAATGCAATCACTTTGGACTCGAATTATCCATCTGAGGAGCTTACAGGATCGGACGAGACCAACGCCGAAGGAGCAGGAACCACAACCGGCGCCGACGATTAGTGAGTAAGATTTGTAATGGTAGAAAAAGAACTACGTAGACCCGATTCCCTCTCATTGAGATCAATATTTGGGAGGGATACGCAGGCTGCCCGAGTGGGTTCGGTCTTTAATATAAAAAAAATAACAAATTGTATTATGAAATTGTAATTTGATTAAGATTTTTTTAATATAAAAACTTGTTTAAATTTCAAATTTTAAGCCTAATTTTAATTTTTAAATCTTAATTTTTTTTATAAGAAAATAGCCATCGAGGCTAAAAATTCGTCTGGCTCGGCGAATTTGCCTTGCCTCGTGAACCAGCGAGGCGAAGTGAACGGATTCTGGCTTTGATACTGTTGCCCTCGTCTCGTCTAGCCGTGCGAGAAAAATTCGCTTCGCCCGCTAGGCGAAGCAAACGAATTCCGAAACGAATTGCTTCGGCTCGCTTCATTAGCCACGCCTAATGTAAGATGTGAATACATCAATTTCATATGATTCCATCACCTTTTCACTGTTGATTAGTGGGTGCAAAATTAACGGTTTACCGACAATAGAACTTTTTACATTACTAATTCAATGGTGAAAAAGTAGTGGAATCACATGAAATTTAGTGTATCCACATCTTACGTGATAAAAATGTTAATGATGGGTTTTGATCGTCGAATATATATATATATATATATATATATATATATATAGAGAGAGAGAGAGAGAGGGGGGGGGAGAATAATGGAGGAAAGAGGCCATAGGAGGAAATTTCCTCCTATGGCGTCGAAAAAATACAAACTCTATCGTGTTTTCCGACGATCGGACTCCATCATCTTCATCGTTATCATCTATGACGTGGGTACACCAAATTTCATGTGATTCTACAACTTTTTCACCGTTGATTTAGCAATGTAAAACGTTCTATTGTCGGTAAACCGTTAATTTTGAACCCACTAATTCAACGGTGAAAAGGTTGTGAAATCACATGAAATTTGGTATACCCATATCTTAGATGATAACGATGAAAATAAAGGGTGCCGATCGTCGGAAAAAATGATGGAGGTTGTATTTTTTCGACGCCATAGGTGGAAATTCCCTCCTATGGCATTTTTCCTCCATTATTCTCATATATATATATATATATAGAGAGAGAGAGAGAGAATAATGGAGGAAAGAGGCCATAGGAGGGAATTTCCTCCTACGGCGTCAAAAAAATACACTCTCCATCGTGTTTTCTGACGATCGGACTTCATCATCTTCATCGTTATCATCTAAGATGTGGGTACATCAAATTTCATGTGATTCTACAACTTTTTCACCATTGATTTAGCAATGTAAAAAGTTCTATTGTCGATAAACCGTTAATTTTGAACCCACTAATTCAAAGGGCGAAAAAGTTGTAGAATCAAATAAAATTTGATGTACTCATATCTTAGATGATAACGATGAAGATGATGGATGCCGATCGTCGGAAAAAACGATGGAGGTTGTATTTTTTCGACGCTATAGGAGGAAATTCTCTAATATGTTATCTTTCCTCTATCATTCTTATATATATATATATAAGCATTGACCTTGTTTTCATATATAGAAGTTGATGGCTCTTACCTCATACCTTTGGTACTATTATTTGACCGTCTATCCTCTTAATTTTGTCTCCAAGCTTAGATCCTGAATAATAAACCTATCACTGCTTTTTCAATGCTTACCCTAAAAGATATTTTTGTTCTTTATATTCATTTATTAGTTTAGCTAGCTAGATATATAACATATTTTCCCCATGCCTTTAAGATTTAGATTCATCTTCTTTGAAGTTACAGCAGTTGAGAATTAGGTTATATGCATCACCTGTAGTGTTCTTTCTTGACAATATATATTTAATCTGCAGGAATAAATTGTGCATTCTTGCTGTAATTGATTATCTTGGATCTTTTCATATATCACATAGTTATGACTTATCTTCGAAAGATTCTAATTGCAGGGCAGTATAATAACATGATATTTTTTAATTTTCATCTGATAAACTTAATACATGTTCCTTTAATGTGCTTTTCATCAATTTCTGAATTTTGTTGCATTTTCCTTTCTTTCTTTCATCAGTAAATAGTAAGCATTGCAAGTTTCAAATCCTTTCATGGTTAATCAGAAAATTCAATATCATGTTTCTTAGGAATAAGTAATCTCCTTTAAAAAAGAATAAAGAACTGAGAAAAATCCCCTTATATTTTATTATTTAGGACCCCTAATTCTAATTATTTTTCCTGCACTTTGACTTGAGGTTCGTGTGAGATAATGCCAATTACAAGACTTTATCATATTGAATTCGTAATCAAATGATAATATATAGAAAAGTATTGCTTTAATCTAGAATTTGGCGATTGAAAGGGAGTGGATTTGGACTTTTGATTTGCATTGCAACCATGCAAATGATGACAACTTTATTGACTCTCTCCTTGAATTTTTCTTTTGTTTCTTGTCCACGTGATTTGAAGCTAAAGCTGGTGAGTTTTAAAGTTGCCTTTTTCTCTCTGGAAATAAGCCAAGTCAACAAAAAAGAGAAAAAAACAAAGGAAAAGAAAGTTGAAAGTACAAAATAAATTGATATCGCATTCGCATGACATGAAAACATTGAAAATTTTACAAAGATATATACATACTGATTCTAATTAGAGTCATATAGAGCCGTGGCCAACTACAACCCCTCTCTATCACACGCACGGGCTGTGGTCGACCCCGATCCCATTTGTTTCTTCAAATTACCTTTTTCGTTAAAAACCAATTGTCGGCTTTTTCTATCACCGCCTAATACCCCTTCATTTCATTATATAAGTCTTTTTGTGCTCTCTTTTTTAAATTAAAAATATTAGTCCCTTTACAATATTAAGAAGAAACTTCGATTACCGATGCATAAATACTAAATTTTTTAAACCGGCCCTCAATAAATTTATGTTTGTTTAAATATTAAGAAATTAATGAATAGTTAATAGGATAAAATAGGAAATTTGCATTTATTACATCATATATTCAAGAACATTCAATCAGATTAGGATGTGCAAAGCAAAAAAAAAGGCTCATATTGTCGAAGGGAGGAAGCATGAACAAAATTTTATACCTAAAATCAAGTAATCTCAGGAATATTTGTACATAATCAATTCTTCAAATATTTTCTGAAATAATCAACGAAACTTCATCCAGCATCCATTAAAGGGTTGCTAATGAATAGAAAAAGAAATCTTTACTACGCATGATAGAAAGAATAGAAAGAGTACATCACATGATAGAAAGGGTTCCGTACATTATTACAAATACAATAAATTAGCCCTCACCGATGAGCATTGGCTTCATTCTTGGGGAGAGTACGGGTTCCAACTCCAGAAGTCCCAGAGGGAAAGTGCCCACAATTTAAGTCTTTCAGGGCAAATTCATGGGTCTCCTGGATGCATGTTGTGTGGTGTGCGGTGGGTATGTGTTTAGATTAGAACTTATAGACCCTTTGGTCTCCTCTTTCTTGTTTAAATTTAATTCACAAATTTGACATAATAGAAGCAACACGATCCTATAAAGGTGTAGGGGAAAAAGTATAGAAAATTCGTTGCAAAGGTTGATATGTTCATCATATAACAACAGGAAGTTGTTCATATTTTATTTTCCTTTATAAAGTTTTTAATAATTTCTATCTTCATATTTGGCAATTATTGTTCATATTCATCTTTACCAATTAGGTTGGATTATAAGCCAGGCTATTTTAATCCTGACATGTTAGTCCTTGCAAACGTCGTGACCAAAAAGAATGGGAAGTTTCTTTTCAAAAAAAGTAAATAAGAATGGAAAGTTAACAAGGGATTAAAATGAGTTGCTTACAGAAAGTAGATTTTATTTATACAGCGAACGTTACGTCCAGTTTAAAAAAATCTCTTGATAATCATTTGGTTCGAAGGAACAGTGAAAACGACCCAGCTTTGCCATTTCTCAAACATTTAACTTCAAAAAAAAAAGTCATAAGGATTTACAATCTTGTTACAGAGAGAGGGAAAAAAATAATGGAATATGTAGCATATCCTAAAATTCGTATAAATTAATCGTTCTCTTCAATGATAAAATTAATATAATAGTTATACTTTTATATTAAAAAAATAATGTTCAAGCAAAGCCAAAAAAAGAACTCCACAGCCATTGAAGATGGGACCCACAAAAGCTACCCATACGTATGGCCCACTTTCGCCCACCCATGAAATAGACCCGACATAGGCTTAAAAAGAAAAAGAAACAAAAACAAAAATAGAAAAATGAAAAAGACATGGGCGCTAGCCTCTTCTTTAAAACAATCCCTTTCATGGAATCGGACTTGCGAACTTTCGTATTGTAGAGGGAATTGGTACAAACTGAGCTAAGCGATCTGTTTTTTTTAGGATGGCGTATTGTCAAACCCTCATTTGATAAATCTCCATCAAAACCTATGTATAGACAAAATTAACCCCAATCAAATAAGCTTTTAATTCCTTCCCCTCAAATCGCGTCCATCATTCCTCCCCTGTCTTCAACCCCTCACCCGCCCGCCATCGCCACCGACCTCTCCTCCAACCTCACAGGCCACATCATCTCCCTTCCCACCCAATTCCTTTTCCCACGTCTGCCTCCTCAACCTTTGCCCTCTCCTTAACTCGATCCGCTCGCTCCGACGTTCTCCAACCCCAGTAGATCTGCTGGCTAAGATCGTCGGCGTGTTCGGAGGCAAAATCGGCATCGTCAAGTACCAGCTCTCCGACGAGGACCTCGACGTCCTTAAATCTCCATCTCATTGCAAGAGGATCTCGGCAACATGATGGAGGAACTCCATCATGCGATCGACACATGGCTGTGCTATATCAATGCCATGAACGAGATCCGGATCAAGATCAAAAGGAAAGACATCATGAAAAGACAAAAATTAAAGGATGATATGGTCGGGATTGATTTTATCCATACACAATTCTTGAAGTGGATTTATCAAATAAAAATCGGCAATATCGCCCATCCTTTCTTTAATGGTTTCCTTAAGTTATAGCTACATTTCACTAAACCCTCTATGCTTGGGGTGCATAACTCTTTTATTTTTTCAAAATGCTTGAAATTGCCATTTTATGTTTTTCTAACTTGTGGCTCAAAATAAAGCTGGTGAATTGACCAGATAATCCTCTATCTTTAAATATAAATAAAAATCCATTTTTTTCCTTTCAGAATTTTTTTGTTCTCCATTTCTCTGTTTGGTTTTTTCTTCATTCATCCATTCCTTTTTCTGACATGACATTTCTTTTTCTCATCTTTTGAATTCCTTTTTATTTCACAATGTTCTGTTTTTTTTTGTATATCATAACATGATCTAATAATTACATCATTCTATGAAATTTGCTCCTCCTTAAGTTGTTTTGGTTTTCTATTTTCATGTCATTGATGTCTAAATGTTCAATCCATTATAGTAATTCTAGGCTTAAAAATAAATCTATCAAAAAAATTCCTATAAATTCATGGAAAGCACGTGCAAAAACGCCAATACGACATAACATCAAAATCTCGGAAGGCATCTGTTGTCTGATTTTGAAATGTAGAGTGTGGTTATGTGACAGCGATGCACCAACAGATCTTAAACTCAAGAGGGGTTAAGTGAAAATTAGCCTTAATTTATTTACTGCGGCCCACCAAATGTCCATCGTCCGCCCCAAAAATTCGCTACGCACAACACGACACAACATCATGGGAGGAGAACAATTCCACCTTTTCAGCGCTGCCGCCGGCAAATTATTTAATCATCGTTCTCATTCATAAAATTAAATTTCTCCATTTAAATAATTGTCATGGGTTTGGGTGTTGCATTTGGAAAGACAATATGCCATTAGACCAATTAATTTAACTAATGCATCTACAATCATACTTCTGTAATTTTAGTTATAATATAAGAACTGCTCATCCTTTACTTTTATTTTGTATTGTTGCGCTTGCATCTCCCTACTAGAATTCAAAAGGCGATCTACATACAGAAACAAATGACAGACGCGTAGACACCTAGTATCGTGCCAAAATAATAAAGATATTTCATAAACAAAATTTTACGTTTAGGATCGATATGAGGCTGTTACATATGCAATACAAGCCATATTAATATATATATATATATATATATATATATATATATATGCTTATTCGTATCTAAGTAGATCACGTGCCTCAAGAAATGAGTTCACAGCTTGAGACAACAAAACCAAATGCCTCCTGCAGACACTATGTGGGCTCAAAACATTTATTTTTAGAATTGTGAGTACCAATTAAACTATAACAAATTGATATTCCAATTAAATTATTCTAGGAGAGAGAATCTAAAAAGAGACCGTTTAGTTACAACAAAGAGAATACAGAGGGCAAAACATAAGATTTTCTTTTCTTTTTAAAAAAATTTTAGGCCTGGTTTGGCAAGAAATTAAATTTTGGAAATCATATTTGTTTAAAAGCAAAACCGCGGTTTCACTCCAGGAAATAAGGCTTATTTTCCTGTAGCAGTGTTGTCATGTGTCTAAAGATTAGTTGTTTAAAATTGGAGTTTTGCAAAGTTTAAGCTTGTTTGGCAAGGTAGCTATGAAACCAAGGTTTTCGTTTAAAACCGGCATATTTTTAAGCGTGCGAGAGAGGAAATAAGGAGCGCCGGCACAAACTTTCCGAAACTCCGCACCTTTTGGAATTTAGAGAAAACGATGTTTGGACCCCTCAAAAGTTTTCGAAACCACGGTGTTTGGGTGCTTGATTTTGGTTGTTAAACATGGCATATTTTTTACATTTTAGAGTTTAGCATCTGAAAACAGCGCAATCAATCGAGGTCTGAAAACCATATCGCTGTTGCCAAACAAGGTCAATGGTAACGATAGGGATGATGATGCGGTGCTTGGAGAAAGCTTAGGAATCTTGAATCTTTTTTTTATATTCTTGCAATTATAAATAATCAGGCTTATTGGTCAGTCGAATATCCATACTTGGTTTGCAATTTAGTAGAACCAACCAAATTAAAATTTTCGGACAAATTGACACCAATCACCCTTTTCCCCTTCCTAATAATTAAAATTTTGGCGGCTCCAACTTCCCTATATAAACCAAACTCCCCAGTCCCTCTCCTCTCAGAATTCAAACCTAGTTTCCCAACACCCAACCCTTGCGTTGCATCAAAATCTCTGGCTCCAAAGATGCCAAGAAAAAGCATCCTCAGCCTCTTCATCTGCAGCAGCAACCAGCATCGTCATTCCCCCGACAAACCCGGGGAAAAGCTCAGGTCCATTCATTCCTTCTCCTCTGCTATCATGGAAGAAAACATCTCCAATGCCGAATCAATCATCAGAAAATACGACCTAAGCTCACCCAAATCGAACCTCGCCCCCCTGTTCTACGACGCCCGTGAAGAGTCCGCCCAGTTCTGCCACGCCGTCCGCGATCTCCAACGCGCAATGATCTTCTTCACGTCGAACGATTGCATCGACAGCCCCAGAACTCGGTCCCAGTCGTCGGTCCGAGCTCAGAGCCTGATGCAGGTCGCAATGAAGAGGCTTGAGAAGGAGTTTCATCAGATCCTGTCGTCGAACCGAGACAAATTGGATCCGGAGTCGGTTTCCCACCACCGATCGGCGAGGTCCAGCGTCTCCGACCCCGATCTCGAATCCGAAGACGAGACGATCAGGACTGTCGGCGACTCCTTCGACGAAGTCGCGCGGGCTTCGGCGATCGCCATGGCTGATCTGAAGACGATCGCCGAGACCATGATCGACGCGGGCTACGGGAAGGAATGCTTGAAGGTTTACAAGAGTCTTCGGAAATCGATAGTGGACGAGGGTTTGTACCGTCTAGGGTTCGAGAAATCGACCCTGGCGCAGATCCAGAAGCTCGACTGGGAGCTGCTCGACCTCAGGATCCGATCATGGATCGACGCATCCCCGATCGCCATCCGAACGCTGCTATCGGGCGAGCGGATCCTCTGCGATCGCGTCTTCGCAGGATCCGATTCGATACGCGACTCCTGCTTCGCCGAGATCACCATAGAAGCAGCCGTTCAGTTCGTCGCCTTCCCTGAGCTCGTCGCGAGATTGAAGCGGTCGCCGGAAAGACTGTTTCGGATCTTGGATCTCTACAGCTCGATGTCGGATCATTTCTCCGACATTGAATCAGTGTTCAGCTGCGAATCGACTGAGGCCGTGCGATCTCAAGCTCAATCCACGCTCTCGACTCTACGCGAAGCTGCAAGATCCACCGTCGCCGAGTTCGAGTCGGCGATTCAGAAGAACGCATCAAAGAGCCTCGCCATCGGCGGCGGGGTTCATCAGCTGACGATATACGCTATGAACTACCTTATCCGAACCGCCGATTACGAGCTCATCCTGGCCGATATCTTTGCCGATTTCCCGTTGCAAGCTCCGGCGTCGCCGTCCTCGTCCTTGGAATCGATGCCTTCGCCGATCTCGATCCGAATCGAGTGGCTGATCTTCGTCCTCCTCTGCAAATTGGACGGCAAATCCGAGATCTACAAAGAAGCAGCGCAATCTTATCTCTTTTTAGCGAATAATTTACAGTACATTGTGAAAATTGTGAAGGAAAGCAAATTGATGGAGGTTGTAGGCGAGGATTGGGTTCTGACTCACGAATCGAAGGCTAGGCACTACGCGTCGAGCTACGAGAGGCTGGCATGGGCGAGAATGGCGGCGGCGGTCCCGGCGGCGGGTGAGGAGGCGGCAGCGGCGGCGGAGAGGATTACGGGTTTCTATGCCGCTTTCGAGGAGGCGGTGAAGGTGCAGAGGGAGTGGGTGGTTTTCGACGAGGGGATGAGGGAGGAGATGAGGGAGTTGGCGGCGGAGCTGATCGTGCAGGCGTATCGGGGGTTCTACGAGACGTATCGGCCGATATTTGAGTCGGGTGACGTGGTGGTCGTGAGGTACGCGCCTGAGGATTTGAGAAGGAAGCTGATGGAGCTGTTTAGCGGGTCGGGTTCGAGTTCGGTATCCGATAAGTCGTCTTGGTGGTCTTCTATTTCTACACACTAATACCATACTCAGTATTTGTAAATTTTATAAGAAAAGTAAAATAAAGAAAGATCTCATGCTCCGATAATTGTTTTGTGTTCGTAAGCTTATACGCATCAAATTTCACGAATTTACCGTAACCACAAAAACAAAGAGGATTAGAATTTTCATTTTCTTTGTTGCATAGCATTTTAGTCTAGATTTTCCTACTTGGTTAAAGTTTTCTAATTTTGTTTAAGGTCAAATATATAGATTAAAAAAAATAGGAAAAGAGAGAGAAAAAAAACTTACTTCAAAAAGGTCAGAAGGTAAAAAAAAAACTTCAATTACCTTACTTCATTGATTATTTAAATATTTAATGCCTTGTCTTGACCTCCAACCCAGCCAATTGCAGAAAGTTTTGGACCACCCTAAGATAAATTGAGTTTAAGATTTAATGAAGCTACGAGACAAAAATGGGTGTAGGTTGTTTATATGTTTTGCCCCGTGTTTTATTTCCATAGCGAAAGATCGGCTTTGCGGTATAGCAAAGACCTATTAAGCTCTAATGGCATTTTAATTACTTATTATACATCCTTTTCAAAGTGTGAAGCACCCGATTCACACTTTGAAAAGTATACCTATTATAGAAATCAAAAGAATCTCAAATTTGTACAACTAAAAGACAATGCTAAAATGTAAGCAATAATCTATTTAATTAGCTGTCAATGATAAGAGGACCCGTTACTTTATAATCCAAGTTTAGGATTCACCTTTGCTAAGGGTTCAATATTAATGTTTCGTTTATCTTTATTTTTATGGATTTCAAAACCTTTGTCCAGTCTATACCGACCCGATATCAAGACGGATGAATAGATGCAGCATAGCTCAAGACTCCTGTAATAGCCCAACGTCGTGTGATTTGTCTATAAAATATAGAAGTTGAAGGTTTAAATGTTTATTTCCAACGGATGCATGGTGGATCTCTGCATTTTGATTTTATTGTGTTGAACATTTGAACGAAGCAAGTGAAATATCCATAATAATTTGTTCTAAAGTCAAAATTGTAAAAAAATATAGAAGTTTCTTTTATAAATCATGTATACAAAAGGCGCACATGGATTTTATTCACTGTAAAGATAAAATAAAGTTGATAACATTAATTTTATGTGCAATAGCAAAACATGATATTTTATTTGCAGTAATCTAGGCATAATAAATCTCTCTTTTGATTGATCACATCATGAACCTGTGTATATAATAGTCGGCGTGCCTTCATTCTTATTTTATCTATATTTTCTCAATGGTTTTATGGACTAAAAGTTAATTTCATATGCAACATCCAAATATTTCATATTTTGAAAAGCCATGTCCAGATTTTTTTTTGTTGTGAAAACAAGATTCAAATCTTCTCCTTTTGACTTAAAAATATCACTGCGTTTAGTTTAGGATTAGAATAGTTGCTTGGTCAAGGGCTGTTTGGTTGCAAAGATTATGAAATTTGGATTTTAAAATAGCACGGTTCAAAATTTCTGGATTTAGTAATTTGTTGTCTTGCTGGTTTTGGATTCCTTATATTGGATTTGTATATCCTTATAATCTTTATTTCGTTGATAAAAAGAAAGTTGGATTTGATTTTGAGGATTTTAGAGAGAGATGGATAAAGAGAGAATTATTAAATAAATAAAGCATCCGGAACCCATCTAAAAGTACAATGAATAGTGTTAAACCCTTGCAAATTCTTCAATTTCTTTAGAATTCAAGGATCCTTATTTTATGGTGGGCCCTCCATAAAAAGCAGAGGAATTCTATAAATCCAAATTCCTCAACCAAACAAAAAATTACTGAATCCTCTAAAATTTTTGGATTCTACTATTCAATTCTTTCAGTTCTACAACCAAACAGTCACCTGCTATGATTTATTTTTGAATGTGCTATGAGGATTTTTTTGAATGTACTATGAAAAAGTACCAGAAAATTTTATTAATTAAAAGTTCATGGGCTTGGCCCATTCCAAACAGTCCACAAAACAGTCTATATATCCACAAAACAGTCTATATATACACTTTTCCAATTAGGGTTTCCTCTCTTCAAAGCGGCGGATCTTCTGAGCTTTTTCTCCCTTCTCGTTCTCCTCTTCAAAAATCACAACAAATCTTTTCATCTTCGACTAAGATTCTCAAATACATCATACACAAAGGGCTCCAGGTAAGATCAAAAGTAAGTTCCAGCTCCATTTGAAGAGCGTGATCTCATTTTCAAGGTCCCAACAAGCTTTTTGAGCTGAAATCTTCCTTTTACTTCAATAGAATCTTTGAGATCCCTGATCTCCAGGGCAAACTCGATGTAAAAATTGAGTTTTGCAAAAAAAATAAAACATCTTTTTGCTTCATATTTTTCATCCCAGGTGAGAAAAAAACCATTTTTTGAACTGATTGAAGCTCTATCCGAGTAGAAGGGCAAACAAGAGCATGTTCTCATTTTCAATGTCCCAACAAGCTTTTTGAGCTGAAATCTTCCTTTTACTTCAATAGAAACTCTGAGATCCCTGATCTCCACTGCAGACTCGATGTAAAAATTGAGTTTTGCAAAATGAACATCCTTTTGCTTCATTTTTAGAACTGATTGAAGCTTTATCTGAGTATAAGGACACATCTAAAATGTATATTGCCAAGCTATTTACTGCAGGTACAAAAAGAGCTCATTATCGCCTTTGTAAATGTGAGTAAGAAAACCTTGCTCCATTTGCTAATTCTTCAAAAGTATAACCTTTTCTCCCACTCTGTCTCCTCATATTAATTTTAGGTATCAGCTTGAGATACAACCCTGAGACTTGGCGAAACAGCCAAGTCCAACTTTGCCAAATTCTTTTTAGAAATTGGGAGATTCTTAGTGAAACAAGAGCTAGAACATTTTGACTGCACCCCATCTTTAGCTGCAAAGTCAGCCAACCTGTTGTTTTCTCTGTAGATGCGAGTGATAGCAGCTTTCAACTTCACCAGCATGCATCCAATGGTATTTGTAGTATATTGAAGGGTTTTTTTTTGAAATATTATAAATTTAAAATTAAATTATTAAAATAGGGTGAGGGAAATTTTATTTAGGAGAATAGGGTGGTTTCAAACCACCCGTGGGGCCCACCCTCCACCCCCAGTATAGGGGGCGGGTTTCGGGAACCCGCCTCCTATACAAATGTATAGGGGGCGGGTTCCGGGAACCCGTCCTCTATAGTTTTCTATAGGGGGCGGGTTCCGGGAACCCGCCCCCTATACTTTTGTATAGGGGGCGGGTTCCCAGAACCCGTCCCTATTTTTTTTAATTAAATTAATTTGTTAATTTTAATTATTATCGTTTATAATTATAATATAATTATTATTATAATTATAATTCTTAAAAATAAAATAAAATTAAATAGACAAAAAAAAATATTTAAATTAAATAATAAAATTTCACTATATCAAATTGTTTTTTACAGAATGAATCCGTCAAAAGTTACAATGCCAAAAAATCCTATCTATTTGTAAAATGTAAATGCTATTTTTTTCCTTTCCCTTTTCCTTTATGAAATCCGAGAAGGCTTGACATAAAGCCTATGCCTCCTGGGATGACTGGAGGAACCACCTGTTTCTTGGATAGATGGCGGCGGATAGATGGCGGCGTCGGCGTCTGCTCTGCTGCTTCGGGTTCTGTTTCAGCTTCGTCTTCAGCAACGTCTTGGACAGGCTGTTGATCCACAAATCCTGAACCTGAATGTGGGACAGGTGTCGGATATGTGTTGCTTCCCAACAAATTTGCGTAGGACGCTAAATCCGAAGCCCAACTGGGCAGTTGTAGCGAAGAACTTGTCCCGGTTTCATTCGGCTGATTTTGCACAAAACCTTGGCCCCATGGCTGCGCAAATCCTGACCCCCAAGGGTGCTGTTGTTGCGCTAAACCTAACTCCCAAGACGGCTGTTCTGCAAAACCTGATCCCCAAGTCTGTTGTTGTTGCGCCTGTCCGGTATGCCAGGGTTGCTGTTGACGGTATGGTGATCCAAACCACTGATCCTGCTGCGCTGGATCTCCTTGATGCTGCGGCTCTGGTGCCGGGTCATACTGCGGCTGCGGTGCCGGGTCATACTGTGGCTGCGGTGCCGGTTCATACTGCGGCTCCGGTGCCGGCTGATACTGCGGCTCCGGTGCCGGCGATAAATGTTGAGAAATACCATATGAACCAAGTACACCACCAATAAATTGGTCGAGATTTGAAAATTGAGTCTGAGATGCCGGACCAGCATCAGTCGGGTATGGTTCCTGTACCATTGTTTGTACGAGATGCAACCCACGAGCCTGTCGTTACATTAGAAATAAGAAATAAGTATTGACTCATACCGTCGGATGTTAAAAAGTAATATGATATAAAGAGGGCGGCTTACCAAATCTCGTTCCATGTGGCCTCTAGGCTCGTACCGCGAGATGTTTGGGAAGTTTTTGGGAGGAGCAGAAAGATATCTTATGGTGACACGCTTATACCACTGTAGATATACTTTGGTAGCGTCGGTAGCTGTGTGGTCACCTATTTGCTGTAAGGCAATACTATGCTGCCTATCCTCCCATCTCAGCAAATACTGGTGATGATGCTCCCTCCAATCACGCTCCGTATTTCCTCCTCGCATGTCTCCCTCTACTGTCATAGGCGAAAGCGGCGGGACAGGAATATGTTGCAATCTATCAAACTGCCGCAATACCCTATCTGGGAGGTGCATAACAACGACATTGATGCAGAGGAGTGGGCATCGAGCCCGCCAAACCGGCTCTCCTTCGAGACAGATGCCGGGTAAGTTTTCTAGACGATCTGCTGTATAAGGCGTCCACAGAAACTGCGCAAATAACATAGTAAATAAATTGTGATTTAGGTATTTTCAAAATTGTAAAACAAATTAAATTACCCAAATTATGATTACCTGAGCCGCCTCCATGCGATCCAACTCATCTCTATAGTACTTAAGCACTCGACGAGGAGCCTTATACGCTTTCTTCCCATTCCACCAGCAGCCGAGCGGCTTTCCGGGGTTATCCAAGCCAGTTATTTTAATAGTCTCTGGTCTTCCTATATACATATGCTCCCACGACCAGATCTAGAAAAAAAGTTTTAGATTATAAGAGAGAAAACCAATATTGCAAAATTCTAGCTGTGAAAAATAAAGAATTTACCTGAAGTAATGTACTGCATCCACAAATTTTATTCTTCGTAGGAGCACATGCTTTATCGAGTTCCTTATAGAGAAAGGCCAGGACCCCTGCTCCCCAAGCATATTGGCCACAGACATCAAAATCCGCTAGGAAGCCAAGGTATAACGGATGGACATGCGTTGCTGATTGCTCCGGCATCAACCAAGAACCGATCATGTACAGAATGTAGGCACGTGCATGTCTATCCAAAACTTCATCGGTGGCTTCATCAGGTATATTACTGAATGTATCTCTTAACCAGTTCAAATTGATTTTATACCCCTTACTGTGGCCTTCTGGTGCCTGATATTAGTATTTTTTTTAAATGTTAAAGCTAGAAATAATGTGAAATATAAAATAGGTACACTAAATAGGGAAATCAGAATGAAGAGGCCTGATATTCCAGGAACCCGTCCTCTTCTTTGTGAATAAGACCGATCTCTGTAATTTTTGAAGGAACCCGCCCTCTTCATTAATTAGTAATTGATTTGACTAATTATTGAAGAGGGCGGGTTCCTGGAACAGATAAACAATTTCATTCTGATTTCCCTATTTAGTGAATATAAAATAGGTACACTAAATAGGGAAATCAGAATGAAATTGTTTATCTGTTCCAGGAACCCGCCCTCTTCAATAATTAGTCAAATCAATTACTAATTAATGAAGAGGACGGGTTCCTTCAAAAATTACAGAGATCGGTCTTATTCACAAAGAAGAGGACGGGTTCCTGGAATATCAGGCCTCTTCATTCTGATTTCCCTATTTAGTGTACCTATTTTATATTTTACATTATTTCTAGCTTTAACATTTAAAAAAAATACTAATATCAGGCACCAGGAGGCCACAGTAAGGGGTATAAAATCAATTTGAACTGGTTAAGACATACATTCAGTAATATACCTGATGAAGCCACCGATGAAGTTTTCGATAGACATGCACGTGCCTACATTCTGTACATGATCGGTTCTTGGTTGATGCCGGACCAATCAGCAACGCATGTCCATCCGTTATACCTTGGCTTCCTAGCGGATTTTGATGTCTGTGGCCAATATGCTTGGGGAGCAGGGGTCCTGGCCTTTCTCTATAAGGAACTCGATAAAGCATGTGCTCCTACGAAGAATAAAATTTGTGGATGCAGTACATTACTTCAGGTAAATTCTTTATTTTTCACAGCTAGAATTTTGCAATATTGGTTTTCTCTCTTATAATCTAAAACTTTTTTTCTAGATCTGGTCGTGGGAGCATATGTATATAGGAAGACCAGAGACTATTAAAATAACTGGCTTGGATAACCCCGGAAAGCCGCTCGGCTGCTGGTGGAATGGGAAGAAAGCGTATAAGGCTCCTCGTCGAGTGCTTAAATACTATAGAGATGAGTTGGATCGCATGGAGGCGGCTCAGGTAATCATAATTTGGGTAATTTAATTTGTTTTACAATTTTGAAAATACCTAAATCACAATTTATTTACTATGTTATTTGCGCAGTTTCTGTGGACGCCTTATACAGCAGATCGTCTAGAAAACTTACCCGGCATCTGTCTCGAAGGAGAGCCGGTTTGGCGGGCTCGATGCCCACTCCTCTGCATCAATGTCGTTGTTATGCACCTCCCAGATAGGGTATTGCGGCAGTTTGATAGATTGCAACATATTCCTATCCCGCCGCTTTCGCCTATGACAGTAGAGGGAGACATGCGAGGAGGAAATACGGAGCGTGATTGGAGGGAGCATCATCACCAGTATTTGCTGAGATGAGAGGATAGGCAGCATAGTATTGCCTTACAGCAAATAGGTGACCACACAGCTACCGACGCTACCAAAGTATATCTACAGTGGTATAAGCGTGTCACCATAAGATATCTTTCTGCTCCTCCCAAAAACTTCCCAAACATCTCGCGGTACGAGCCTAGAGGCCACATGGAACGAGATTTGGTAAGCCGCCCTCTTTATATCATATTACTTTTTAACATCCGGCGGTATGAGTCAATACTTATTTCTTATTTCTAATGTAACGACAGGCTCGTGGGTTGCATCTCGTACAAACAATGGTGCAGGAACCATACCCGACTGATGCTGGTCCGGCATCTCAGGCTCAATTTTCAAATCTCGACCAATTTATTGGTGGTGTACTTGGTTCATATGGTATTTCTCAACATTTATCGCCGGCACCGGAGCCGCAGTATCAGCCGGCACCGGAGCCGCAGTATGAACCGGCACCGCAGCCGCAGTATGACCCGGCACCGCAGCCGCAGCATCAAGGAGATCCAGCGCAGCAGGATCAGTGGTTTGGATCACCATACCGTCAACAGCAACCCTGGCATACCGGACAGGCGCAACAACAACAGACTTGGGGATCAGGTTTTGCAGAACAGCCGTCTTGGGGGTTAGGTTTAGCGCAACAACAGCACCCTTGGGGGTCAGGATTTGCGCAGCCATGGGGCCAAGGTTTTGTGCAAAATCAGCCGCATGAAACCGGGACAAGTTCTTCGCTACAACTGCCCAGTTGGGCTTCGGATTTAGCGTCCTACGCAAATTTGTTGGGAAGCAACACATATCCGACACCTGTCCCACATTCAGGTTCAGGATTTGTGGATCAACAGCCTGTCCAAGACGTTGCTGAAGACGAAGCTGAAACAGAACCCGAAGCAGCAGAGCAGACGCCGACGCCGCCACCGCCATCTATCCAAGAAACAGGTGGTTCCTCCAGTCATCCCAGGAGGCATAGGCTTATGTCAAGCCTTCTCGGATTTCATAAAGAAAAAGGTAAAGGAAAAAAATAGCATTTACATTTTACAAATAAATAGGATTTTTTGGCATTGTAACTTTTGACGGATTCATTCTGTAAAAAACAATTTGATATAGTGAAATTTTATTATTTAATTTAAATATTTTTTTTTGTCTATTTAATTTTATTTTATTTTTAAGAATTATAATTATAATTATAATAATAATTATATTATAATTATAAACGATAATAATTAAAATTAATTTAATTAAAAAAAATAGGGGCGGGTTCTGGGAACCCGCCCCCTATACTTTACCCGCCCCCTATACATTTGTATAGGGGGCGGGTTTCCAGAACCCGCCCTCTATAGAAAAGTATAGAGGGCTATACATTTGTATAGGGGGCGGGTTCCCAGAACCCGCCCTCTATACTGGGGGTGGGCCCCACGGGTGGTTTGAAACCATCCTATTCTCCTAAATAAAATTTCCCCCACCCTATTTTAATAATTTAATTTTAAATTTATAATATTTCAAAAAAAAACCCTATATTGAATCTTCCACGCAGCACTATTTTTACCTTTTATGCATTCCAACAAGATTTTAGAGTAACACTCATTCTCAATGTTTTCAATATTCATAAAGGGTTTTTTTCGAAATAGGGTGGATATATATTAAAATTATTAAAATATTATAATTTAAATTATATTTAGCAGACTAGGGCGGTTTCTGCCTTCTCAGGCTCCATCCGGCACAGAGAGCGGGTTCCTAGAACCCGTCCCCACACATGCAATGAAGAGGGCGGGTCTTAGGAACGAACCCGCCGCCATGTTTAAAATTTAAATAAATAAATAAAGAATTTAAAAAATCTCGTTTAAAAATCCCTCAATAAATATTAATAAGATTATTGTTTTTGCTACGGACATGTGACACGTGTTATTACAGTTCATATAGAATTACTATAAATATGGAGCTCATATACACTTCGATAACAAAATGAATCCATCAATATAATTGGACACTTTGACATCCATTTGTAAAAATATACAATTATCGTTTTCTCTTTCCCTTTCCGAGGTGGCTTGACATAAGCCTATGCCTCTTGGGGTGACTGGACCACCCTCCCGTTTCTTGGGTATATGGCGGCGTCGTCGTCGTCTGCTCTTCTGTTTCGTCTTCGGCATCGTCTTGGATATGCTGTTGTTCCGTAAATCCTGAATGTGAGACAGCTGTCGGATATGTGCTTCCTCCCAACATCTGTATGTAGGACGAAAAATCTATCTCCCAACCGGGCTGTTGTTGCGATGAACCTGTACTGGTTTCATGCTGCTGCTGTTGCACAAAACCTGGTCTCCATGGTTGTGCAAAACCTGACCCCCAAGACTGCTGCTGTTGCGCAAAACCTGATCCCCAAGACTGCTGCTGTTGCGCAAAACCTGTTCCTCAAAATTGTTATTGCTCCGGTTGTTGCGCTTGTTCAATATGCCAGGATTGCTGCTGATAGTATGGTGCTCCGAACCACTTATTCCGTTGCTCTGGATCTCCTTGATGCCGCGGATCTGGTTTCGGTTCATACTGCTGCTTTGGTGACGGCTCATGCTGCGGCTCTGGTGCCGGCTCATGCCGCTGCTCTAGCGATGGCGATAAATGTGGAAGCATGTTATATGAACTGAATATACCACCAATATATGAGTCTACAGTAGAAAATAAAGCCCGAGTATCTGGACCAGTATCAGTCGGATATGGATCCTATATCAATGATTGTATATGATGCAACCCACGAGTCTGTCGTTACATTAAAAATAAGATATAATTATTGACTGATACCGCCGGATGTTAAAAACTAATTTAATTTTAAAAAATTAACTTATCATTTCTTGTTCCACATGGCCTCTAGGATCGTACTGCCGGATGTTTGGAAAGTCGTTAGGGGGAGCAGAAATATATCTTACAGTGACACGCTTATACCATTGTAGATATGTTTTTGTAGCGTTGGTGGTTGTTTGGTCACCTATTTGCTGTAAGGCAATATTACGCTGTCTATCCTCCCATCTCAGCAAATATTGATGATGATGCTCTCTCCAATCACGCTCCGTCTTTCCTCCTCGCATATCTTCCTTTATTGTCGGCGGAACAGGAATATGTTGCAATCTACTAAACTGTCGCAACACCCGGTCCGGTAGGTGCATGACCACGAAATTAATACATAGTGGTGGGAATCGAGTCTGCCAAACCGGCTCCCCTTCGATACAGATGCCGGATAATCCTTGCAGACGATCTGCTGTGTAAGGCTTCCACGTGAACTTCGCAAATAACATAGTACAAAAATTGTAATGAAGCTAATTTAAATTTTTTGAACAAAGTTAATTATCTAATGTATGGTTATCTGAGTTGCCTCCATGCTATCCAACTCATCTCTATAATACTTAAGTACTTGACGAGGAGACTTATAAGATTTCTTGCCACTTCATCAAGAGCCGAGAGGCTTTCCAGGGGTATCCACGGCAGAAATATTAATGCGATCTGGTATTCCCATACACATGTGCTTTCATGACCAAATCTATACATAAAGTGTCATAATATTAGAAAGAATCAATATTATAATTTTACAAATGCCTACCTATTCAAAAATATTATGTACCTGAACTAATGTAATGTAGCCACAAATTTTATTCTTCGTAGGAGCATATGCCTTATCTAGTTCCTCGTATAGATAGGCCAGGACCCCTGCTTTCCAAGCATACTGGCCTCACACATCAAAGTCCGTAAGAAACCCAAGTTATAAAGGATGAACATGCGTTGCCGATTGGTCCGGTATCAATCAAGAATCGATCATGTACAGAATGTAGGCACATGCATGTCTATTTAAGACATCATCGGTAGCTTCATCAGGGATATTAGTAAATGTATCTTTGAACCAGTTTAAACTGATCTTATATTCCTTAGTATACCCTCCTGATACTTGAATTTGACAATTAATTGTTAATTAATATCACTGTAACATACATAAACTTTTGATTAAAAAAATTACGAATTATACTTGTCCGAGAGCAGACTCGATATATGTATCCTAATATTGGTGTTTAGTATCTGGACCCACAATTATACCTCCAACCAATTCAAGGCCATTCATCCGTAAACCAAGTAAAAGGCTAATATTCTGGAGTGTGATAATGGCCTCACCTCATCTAAGATGAAAATTGCTAGTCTCTTTTCTCCAACGCTCAACAAGAGAGGTAACGACACTGTGGTCGATTTGGATATGACGAAATAATGAAGCTTCATAAAATCCGGCCTTTCGAATTCGCTCGATTATACGATAATCAGTAACTTGCCACTTGTCATAACTGTGACTGACGACTGTAAGATTATCTCCACCCTGCAAAATTTAATCATATTATTTTCAACTATTAGAATTAAAAGAAACGGGGAATTGAAACAAATATAATAAGTTTTGAATCTTTTCTTCCCGTGTAATATACTAAAATATCTACGGTTGTTTTGATTTACGAGCAGTGATTTGTCGAATGGTTGATTCTTCATTGAATTTTTTTTGATATTACAATTACTGAAAGATTGGGACAGTGGTGGGTTTAGAAGGGAATTTGGATAGAGATAGTGAAAATCAGTGCGAAGAGGGCAGGGTTTTATAGAGAAAAGAGGACGTGTTTCAAGAACCCGCCCCCACCTTTGCCCACAGAAAACTTCTGTTTTTTCTTAAAACATAATGTCAAGTGTGTTGTCAAATCATACTTTTGTTTTTTCTTAAAACATATTCTTAAGTGTGTTGTCAAATCTTACTTTAAAAAAGTAGATGTGATAATAGGAAACTTTTGTTTTTTTTAAAGTAATCATAGGTGTGTTGTCAAATCTATATTTAAAAAAGAATCTCAATCCCTCAATTCCCTGATCTCGCTCTCTCACCTCAAAAGGAGAGGGCGGATTCTTAGAAAACGCCCCCTTTAATAATTTTCTGCCAGCGGATTCCTAAAACCCGTCTTCTAAATTAAAAATAAGGAATATAAATAATTTTACTTAACCAATAGCCCGTGACTCTTAACTCAATAGCTCATGACTCTGGCCCATTGTATACTTACTATATCAACTCATAGATAACTCATAGATATGGGGATTCAAATTTAATACAATATCTCTACACCCATGGTACCGTTGAAGGGATTTTTTTCAAAATAGGGTCTATATATATTAAAATTATTAAAATAATATAATTTAAGTTATATTTAGCAGAGTAGGGCGGTTCCCCGTCTTATTAGGCCCTACCATGCACAGAGGGCGGGTTCCTAGAACCCGCCCCCACCCATACAATTAAGAGGGTGGGTTCTAGGAACCCGCCCTCTCCTTTATAAAGGAGAGGGCTAGAACCCGCCCATGTTTAAAATTTATAAAAAATTAAAAAAATAATTAAAAAAATCTCGTTTAAAAAATCCTGAATAAATAATAATATTGTTGTTTTTGTTACGAGCGGGTGACAAGTGTTGTTACAGCTCATATAAAATTACTATAAATATGAAGCTTATATACACTTCATTAACAAAATAAATCCATCAAAATAATAATACAAAAAAATCATATCATACTAAAATGTAAATTGTATAAGTTTCTTTACAAGCGCTAACTGATTTTCCTCTCGTGCACTTGTCACGATCTCGAGGGTCCCGCCTCTGTTGACTGTCCTGGACATCTGGTCTTATAATGATCTGGTTGTTTGCATAAGCTACATCCGTCGTGCCTTTGCTGAGGTTCAGCATCCATTGTCATTCGATCTCGACGCACCTTAGATCTTCCGGATCCTATATTTTTGTCTGGTGACAATACAGTCGGTGTTTGTCTGTTCCCAGTATAATAGTGTCAATAGTTACTGTCTGGTATAGAATGAAATTTTGGATCGTATACGTCTTGGTAATTGGAAACTGTATAGTAACGGAAAGCAAAATTGTAACGTGAGTTATGCATGCTGCTTGCAGCAGCAATTGCGTGGGCACAAGGTAAATGTTGCTGGAAAACACCGCATGTGCACGAAAAGAGCCCTTCATCTCTAAAATTTACGGTATATTGATTCCCATTACTCCTCGTAACTTGAAACTCCACTGTGTCAAATCTTTCAGATCTGTAGTATTGTGATCTGCGCTCTCTTTTCCGAAATATATTTTTGTAGTACGCGGTGAGTGGAGTCTCCATCGCCAAAGACTTTTCTCTTCTTTGTACAAAGTAAGTATTCACTCTAAAAAAGGTTCGAACAATCAACCCATGTATCGGTAAGTCTCTAACACCTTTAAGGACCCTGTTGAAGCTTTCAGTCGTATTAGTGATCATTAGTAGATATCTGCATCCATTATCATGTGCTTGTGACCACATGCGTACTGGATAGTCATCTAGCCACGCTTTCGCTGCTTGACTCATCTTTTCAATTTTCGTCATGTACATGTTATGAACATTAAGGTCAGATGCTTCACCGACTTTGTACATAAGCTTATGTAGATCTGAATTTTTAAATTTTCTATCAAAATTTTGTCTGAAGTGCCGTAGGCAAAACCTATTTGGGGTCGTCGGAAATAATCTTTCATTGCAGCTAGTATTTCTAGATGTCTATATGATACATAAATCTGTTTTATCAATAACAGAAGAGATATTTTTGAATTGACAAAAAAACCATGATCAGGATGATATATTTTCACCCTCGATAATAGAAAATCCCAACGGAAATATACCGTTATTAGCATCAACACCTGTAGCAATTAACATGCAACCTCTGTACTTACCATATAGATATGTCCCATCCACGCACATTACCGGCCGACATTGTGTGAAACCAGCCGCATAAGGAGCAAAGCTCCAGAAAATTCTTTGAAACCTGACACAGCCATCGACATCTGTTTCTGTGGTTTTTAATCGGTGTACGGACCCCGGATTTGATGCTTTCATGGCTTCCATAAAAGGGACTGGTGAGTTGTATGAGCTTTCTCAATTCCCAAATATCTTGCATAATGCCTTTCTACGAGTATCCCATGCTTTCACATACGAAATCTGAATTTTATGCTCTCCGCTGACGTAGAGCCGTATCTCTCGGGGAGTCATCGCCACATCTGTACGGATTAGTGGCATAATTAGTGAGCAAATATAAGATGAAGTGCAATTCCTGTGATCTTTTATCATATTAGAATTGATACAATTATGTTCTTGGTTGTATTTCGTGACCTTCTAAGTTTTGGCTCTTTTGGAACAATATGCATGCAATCTCCACTTACATTCAAGAGCTTTTGTACATACCACGGTATGGTACGTCTTATTTGACTTTTCGGTTTTAAATGTAACATTTTTTTGAATAGCCCACGACTTCAGTTTACAAATAAGATCTCGTTTTTCCTAAAACATATCTCCAACAGTGACGCAATCTTCGCCTGCTATAGTCGCTTCCAAATAGGATTCAGTATTTACTTTAGCCATGGCTAAATCTACCCAACTATCATCTTCTAGCTGATCGAGGCCGGGATCTTATAGTTCAACAAAATTATTATTCGCAGCCATGTCATCAATCAATGCTACTTCATTTAATCTAGCGGCATAATCCACGCTATCCTCCCCTTGATGACCTTCACCAGTTTCATCATCACTGTTACCCATATCAATGTCACCCGTAGCAACATATTTCTCGGGTGAAATATATGATGGTTGAGGCCGGTATAATGTGGATGGTTCGGAGTGAAAAGACCGGAAAGATGTGAAAAGACATGCTTGGAATGCGCTACTTAAATCGTGTTGGAATGATACGGAGGTATGGGAAAATCTGCGTTTAGTATATAAATTTTTCTTATATAATTTCTTCTTTATATTTTTGTATTACGAAAAATATAAACATAATCATCACTAATTTCAGATTGATTTATTTTTGGAAAGTTGTATATGATAATCCTTGTTGTTCTTCAGGGATGCATGCAATTGCAGTAGTCGATTGGGAAAATCTGTATTTAATATATAAAATATATTAGTATTTTGGAATTACAAAAAGAGAATTTATAAAATAATTATTCTTGAGTTTGAAGGTTTGAATAATGATGTGTATAGTCGTATCCACTGAGACTAACGGTATCATCGTTAACCATTGGACCATATCTCCAGGAACTACCTCCAGTATTACCATCAAAATTATCCGTTGGAGCGATATCTGATACTTCCAATCGTTCCTTCTGAACTAAAATTTCAAAAGAATGCTGCGTGTTTGCCAGACCGAAGTCTATCATCGAAGATATTGATACATCGTCTATAATTTCAACCAATGCATTTCCACTAAACAGAGGCCATACACAACTTAAGCTTAATTTCACGGGGATCGTATTTCGTGATTTTAAATATTTTATTCTCGAGTTCATTATAAGTCGTTGATAATTCTAATCGCATAATTCTTGCGCATCCGTCCATATACTTGGGGTCCTGTGCACTTGTCACAATCTGACCATCATATTTACATACAATAAATAAACTTGAGCTTGCCATTATCTGCATCAAACAATATCAACCCAACAATAAATAAAAAACGTTAACAACTGATATAATGATTATATTCTTTGAAAATTAAGTAAACGTTAAATTAAATTTGCATACATTTGAAGGGGTGCAAATGAGATTTTGTAGGAGGTGCAGATGCAAATCGGAGCAGAATGGGAGGGGAGAGAGGGGTTTTTATAGGTGATTGGTGGTAAAGGGATCACGGGTTCTTGGAACCCGCTATCTCCTTTTAAATTTAACGGGAGATAAAGGGGTCACGAGCTTGTCTTGGATTAAGTAAAATTATTTAAAATATTAAGGGGGCGTGTTTCAAGAACCCACCCTCTCCTTTTTAAATGAGAGGGCGGGTTCTTGTAACCCGCTATTCCCTTATGACAAATTCGATTTGACAATACAATGGGTCAGAGTCACGGGCTATTGGTTAAGTAAAATTATTTATATTCCTTATTTTTAATTTAGAGGGCGGGTTTTAGGAACCCGCTTGCAGAAAATTATTGAAGGGGGTGTGTTCTAAGAATCCGCTCTCTCCTTTTGAGATGAGAGCGGGATCAGGGAATCGAGGGATTAAGATTCTTTTTTAAACATAGATTTGACAACATACCTATGATTATTTTAAAAAAAACAAAAGTTTCCTATTATCACATATACTTTTTTAAAGTAAGATTTGACAACACATTTGAGAATATGTTTTAAGAAAAAAACAAAAGCATGATTTGACAACATACTTGACATTATGTTTTAAGAAAAAACAGAAGCTTTCTGTGGGCAAAGGTGAGGGCGGGTTCTTGGAATACGTCCTCCTTTCCCTATAAAACCCCGTCCTCTTTGCTCTGATTTTCACTATCTCTATCCAAATTCGTTTCTAAACCCACCAACTGCCCCAATCTTTCCGTAATTGTAATATCAAAAAAATTTCAATGGAGAATCAACCATTCGATAAATCACTGCTCGTAAATCAAAACGGTCATAGATCTTTCAGTATATTACACGGGGAGAAAAGATTCAAAACTTATTAAATTTGTTTCAATTCCCCGTTTCTTTTAATTCTAATAGTTGAAAATAATATGATTAAATTTTGCAGGGTGGAGATAATCTTACATTCATCAATCATAATTTTGACAAGTGGTAAGTTACTGATTATCGTATAATCGAGCGGATTCGAAGAGTCGGATTTTATGAAGCTTCATTGCTTCGTCATATCCAAATCGACCACAGTCTCGTTACCTCTCTTGTTGAGCGTTGGAGAAAAGAGACTCACACTTTTCATCTTAGATGGGATGAGGCCACTATCACACTCCAGAATATTGGTCTTTTACTTGGTTTACGGATGAATGGTCTTGGATTGGTTGGAGGTACAATTGTGGGTCCAGATACCGAGCATCCATATTGGGATACATATATTGAGTCTGCTCTCGGACATGTATAATTCGTAAATTTTTTTAATCAAAAGTTTAAGTATGTTACAGTTATATTAATTAAAAATTAGTTGTAAAATTCAGGTACCAGGAGGGTATATTAAGGGGTATAAGATCAGTTTAAACTGGTTCAAAGATACATTTACTAATATCCCTGATGAAGCTACCGATGATATCTTGGATAGACATGCACGTGTAGGGTTACTTAGCGCGGCAGAAAGGTTTCGGGAGATATCGTCCATGCCGTTTTAAAAAATTTGCCGTTCTAAACAACTCTAACCAAGAATCTTAACTAGAGATTTAAACGAACTAACATCTTAACATCTAAGTGAATGCGGAATACAATCTTTGTAGACCGGTCCTTCACTTCAAATGCTCTATGTAGAAGTCCCTTCGCTGCGAGTAATGATCTCCCGAACTCTTGAGAGGCTCCACAAGGTGAAAGATGCAAACTTACTCGAAGTCTTCGAAGCCGAAAATGATCTACGTCGAGAAGACTCAAGCTCATGTTAGCTCTTCACTAAATTAGGGTTTAGTGAAGCAAACACCCTAAACTAAATGGCTAATAGTAGAGAATGATGAAGTAGGAAATGGGCTCACTTTAGTTTTATTTTTATCACAATATTTTCTCACCATTTCAAAAGGTAGAAGGCTTTTTCAATGAGGAAGAAGATGATCAAGTGAAGAATAAGAGAATGAACTCATGAGATGAGAATATGAACCATGGGTGAGTTAGTGTCATACACTAACTCATGTAGAGACTTAACTAGGGCTAGGTTTAATGGTTAGGTTAATAAATATCTACAAGTGAAACAAAAATGGTGGACTTGGTCAATATTTCCACAAGCTTCTACAAGCTTGTAGCCATGCCAAATATCCATTCATTTTTGAATTACTTTGATAAATAAAAACCATACATTAAATCAAGCATGATATAAGTCTCATACACCCATGAAGGATGTGGCATCAAGCATGATACAATAAAATGTACATTAATATATATCACATATATACTATATGCACACAAGTGAGAAAAAGAACACTTAGTGAGCAAATATTAGTTAATGTAAGTTAATATATCAAATATATAATTATACATTAAATTATCAAATCAACACTTGATTTAATAATCCGGCTATATCACATACAACCGACTAATATTATATGAATCAACTTATCGAATCAACACTTGATCCCATAATCCGGCTATATCACATATAACCGACCGATATCACATATCGCGAGAATAGAATGCGATATCACATATGCGCATTAATCTCGGTCCTGCACATATCATATATGTGCTCCTACTTCGTTTCGCATGAACCAGGAAACCTCTGTGTAGGACTCTAAAGACCCATCAATACGCCGGCAGTAGGTGATGATCATATTAAACACCCACAAGCCGCAAGCGGTCTGCTAAACGTAACGGCCACCCGGGTATCGAGCGATCAGAAGATCAACAAGCAAGCCTGCTCGTACTCCTGCGAATTCAATCAGTAATATTATCGTACAATCCGGTCTCTTCGTCTGATATGTCGCATATCACAGCTTGGGGGTGGTATAACGTCAGACCCCAATATCCTGATAAGTCATGCCGATGCAAGGTCCTTAACAGTTCGAGAAACTACTGATAACACTTACCAGCAAATCTCAGCAACTCTGGCCAGGGATTTCCTGTTATGGCCAATCGAGTATAGCGCAACATCAACCCCCAATACCGGGAGAGACGAGTCCCTTCCTATCGCTCGTTGCCTCCATGTGACTCGGACTGTACTAAAAACCACCGTTTTGCACGATCTCTTGACCGTGGTAAGGTGGAAATCAAAGCACAGTGGGAATCGCACAAGACTCTATGACGATCTCGGGTCGACAGACTAACCTGTACCAGTGTCACCAGAGAACTTCTATCTGACGATAGGTATAATACCATCCAGAAGTTCTTGGTGAGTCCGTTCAGTGTTCCCGGTCTCCACTGAGCACCGTATACCATCTTTGATGTCAAACACCAATGGATGTGGGATCATCCATCGCCCATCATATGGGTCAAGATGTGTATACGCTGGTCTACTCTGGAATATCGATACCCTGTCTCGATACACCCTCGACTAGGAACAATTATAGGGTGTACTTTTGGACTACCCTTGGCCCCACTAGTATGATCTCCATCATAGTCCTGGTAGTCAAATACACATCCTAAGGGCTTTATCAACATGTGAGAGCAAAACATCACCACTTATACAAGTCAACATGTTAAGATAAAGTGCAACCAGATAGCATACTATCATATTGAGCAAGAAAGTCCTTCTTATATATGTCTAAGCATCCATTACAATATACATCCCATGTACAGTAATGGCCCCTAGGCCAAAAGATTCCGACAGGGATTGGACCTGAAGACGCAGTCCTCTATGTCTTCTGCTACTTTATCAACTTATGATGAAATCTTAGAGACGGCACGGAACTTCGAAGACCTTCAGAGACGGATGAGAAAGGATGATCGTTTATCTGGCATTAAGCGACCAGCCAATCAAATTCTTGAGGGATCATCTTCCAGATTCAACGGGAGATCACAACCCCAGAGACCAGCAGGACCAACTATCTTCGGAAAACCAGCCGTTACATGCAACCATTGTGGTAGGACCGGACACTACAGGAGGGACTTTCGCATCTTGAACAAACTTTGCATAGTCTGTGGGTCTCCGGATCATGCTATTGGGGACTGTCCTCAGAGAGGGAGACAATCAGGCCCCGTCAACAAGCCAGCTAATTATGTGACACCACGACAGGGAAACCAGTCACCTTCCGCCACTCGACCAACCGGCCGAGGGACATCACTAAAAAGACCACCTTTGCCATCACAGGAGCGTGTCTTTCAGCATGCGCAAAGGAATGGACCCAAACGTCAGACCTTCACCATGACGGCCGAGAAGGTTGATGCCACGTGGAAAGACAACATAGAGACTTTCCATGCATCAAGTGATACACCAACTCGCGGGAGCGACACATGCAGCAAAGAGGATTCCTGACAGCGTTACTGATTTCCGTGCCTAGTAGTGGCCACTCCTTTGAAAATTTCAAGTATGAAATTATTCTAAGGAGGGTAGATCGTAACTATCACAACCATTCTTGAAATTCTTAGCAGACCAGAAGTTTTAAACATCCACAACGATTTTCAAAGGAGTGACTTGGTGATGTGATGTATCAGCACGGCAAAATAGTCGCATATGCGTCAAGACAACTAACGATTTGTGGATGCAACTATTCCTATCCAGAATCAGAACCGACGATGGTAAATTTTCGTCTTGAAGATATAGAAACACTACTCTAAGAAGAACATGGGAACACGGATGGTTGAAACACATGAAGCGGATGAGAGAGGTCAAGTTTTATATGGGAGAAGTACCGATCGATTGGGACGATCCTGAAGATAGAGAATTTGTAAGATAATAGTAGAAAAAGTGGAGATGATGATTCAATACAACAAGCATGGAAAGCTCAGCCCACGACTCATTTTCCGTTTAAAATCTTGGAAGGAGACGGTGGGTTTATTTATAGCCTACTTTTGCTACTTTTGTTGGAGGGTATGCTGGCAACCCTAGCCATATTTTTGATCGTTCCGAGATCACGAAAAGGTTAGCATAATCTACGAGCAGCAACCGGTCTGAATACTAGAAGGATGAAATCTTGAGCGACAAGACAATCCAGTTGGCCAGAGCTATATGAAGGAAGAACTACTAGGCAGACATACACGGAAGCGAGGAAACGAGACGAGAGAGCGAGACCCAAAATATTTAACCACGATAATCCCTTCTTAGTGATTTCTTTCTTCCCTTGACTTACCTTCTGAAATTTCGAGAACGAATTTTTTTTAAGGAGAGTAGATTGTAACGACCATGTTTTTTAATACCTAATAAAATATATTTTATTTAAATTTCTACTATCAAATAATTATTTATGTGTTTCGTTAATAGAAGAATAATTTTTAAAGTAGTGTTAATAATTTTCAAAGCATTGAATATGATTAAAGGAATTTTTCTAAAATCTATTTATTGTTTTATAGACTTAAATTTTTTTAATAATAATCTACATATTTTTATTATAAATAAAAGTAGTTAATTCATAATTAAAAATATTTTAAAGGATAAACTAGATATTCTATAATTTTAGTAACTAGTTAAAACCATGGGAATGGTTATATTACTTAGTTTTAGCCCAAAACTATTTTTATACTAAAGATAATAATAAAATATATTTTCTGGAATTTTTCTATAATTTTCCCGTGTTTTTAACTATTTTTAACAAATTTTTAAAGCCAAATCCAATTTTTAAAATAATCAACAGAAATGTTATTATATATATATATATATATATATATATATATATATATATTCCTTTTAACCTGGACCGTTGGATCACAAGATCCAACGGCCCTGAGACCGCTGACGGCGACCACGTGGTGGGGACCACGCGAAAGCGCGTGATCCCTACACACAGCTGTGGGCGAATCGTAGGGCGACACGTGGAGGTGGCGGGTTCCTTGGCGGCGCGATCTCAGCCGTTGGATCTCAATCCAACGGCTGATATAAAAGGCGGCGGCGGCTGATCATTAACGAATGATTCGCAAATGATGAGGCGGCGCGGATTTTTTGTGATTTTTTGGATTTTCCTGTTTATTGGAAGGCCCTATAAATAGATACCTTCAAACCTAAATTTCTCACACCACCGAACTCCAAAAATTCTGGAAAAAAATACTGGTGCCTTCGTATCGACGACGCCAACGCTACGGCCCCATCCAATCGCAGAGGAAAAATCGGGACGCGTAGCTATTGAGGATTTAGTACGAGACTACGTTTCCAACCCTTCGGCATCCGACTCAAACAAAAGGTAGGATCCGCTTTTCTCTCCTTTTCCTGTCACCTTCTATCTCAATAACCTAGTTCCAACTTCTAATCATCAACCCCCATTTAAAATGATGTTATAATATTTGTGCATACCCTTTTTCCTTGTACCCTTAATCATAATAATGTTAACCCATATTTTTAAAACGGTGTTTAAATTTTCTCTGTACATAGAAGTATATTGCACACCCATAATACCTGGAATCTGATGTAACCCATGAATTGTCATTTCACCTCTGACATACCCATACTATAAAAATGATCCCGAAATAGGTTACTTCCACAAGATACCCTCGTTTAATTTAAATATTATAATTGTTTAAAATATCTATAAGAAATAAAGATATGTAAAATAAATATTTTAGATACAGCATACGTATATTTTACTTACAAATATTTTTTAAACCCCCTTCAATCTTTTTAAGAAAGAAAATATTAAATTTAAATAACGATATCTTTTCAAAAGCGAATATTTAGTATCTTTTAAAAGGTAATTTTAAAATAACACCAATCTAGGACAAAGGAAAAGTTGTAGGCATCGATCGTTTATCTAAACCAGACTTTGTGGTGTCTAGACAAGTGTGTCTAAGGCGAGTGGTTACTTAATTAAGGCCACTACTTGTAGTGGAGAGCCTCTCACTCACCTGGCACTTACCTAGCCATTATTGGCGGTGAAGAGGCGATTTGAGGACCTCATAACTTGTCCTTTTGGAATATTAGGAGCAGTCTAGATTTTCAAATAAAAACCTCTTGTAAAAGATTTTCAAATAAACACCACAGCCTTTTATCAAAATGATATTTTCTATAAAACATTATGCTTTTCCAAAATAATAAATATACCAAATATCATGGTTTTTCTTAGAAGTAATAAAAAATATTTAAATCTTATTATTTTAACTAAGCTTTCTCTAAAGGACGCGAAGTACTTTACAAATTCTAGAAAATAAAACGAGTGGTTGTGGAAGGCCATATTAAATGAGATCAATACTTTTTCTAAAATTCCATTTTATGACAACATGACATATACAAAACATGATACGGTTAGGGTTAGAATGCGCGGACCTAGGTATGGAATACTTTATGAAGATCCCTGCAGGCAGGGTGAACAGTCCAAAGTGTGGACGACTATACTAATATGAAGATCCCGATATTCCGGGTGACCAGTCCAATATATGGGCGACTATACTAATATGAAGATCCCGATATTCCGGGTGACCGGTCCAATATATGGGCCACTATACAATATGGAAATTCCATGCCTAGAAGTATACACACTAACTCTAATTCGTCAAAACCCTTATACTGAATCACGGGGATGGGTAGTTTGATTAGGCAAGGATAATTCGGAACTCGGATTCCCCTACTACTCGATCATGATCCCGGGAAGTGAAACGGTATATTTCACTTCCCTAGTTGTTGTTCCGTGGCCACAACGGAATAATCGTGACTATCCGGACCCTTATTTAACAAACTAAAACGTTTACAATACCTATTGATACTCAACACCAAACCCATATCATGTGATATACCTACCTGATACCTTATTTACCTTTCTTCATGAGACACGAGTTATTCAGTATCTTGGATGTGGATATTTTACCAGTTTAGACTTGTTGTTTATTATGGAACTGAGGGGTGGTATTACCTGTGCACTTGAGTGATATTCACGCTAGACAAAGCTCCATCGTAGTCATGGGACACCTTTCGGGGATGTTCACGCTACCACATTGATTGCCATTTCAGGCACGAGCACCAGCTCATACTGCTTCCAGCTAGTCATGGGATACCTCAAGGATACGAGTATGTTCACCCGTCAATTCCATCCATACACATCTTGTTTAACCTGAACCAGCTCTTAGACTGAATATCCGTTTAACTTGACTTGAACCTCTACCAAACATATACAACCTACTCATATTCACATATCTAATTTGTATATAACCTCATACCTTTATACACATGTTCATCATATTCATTATATACACCTGTTCGTTTCTATACCTTTACTTTCTTATGAGGCAATCCTACCCGAGTATAACTCGCTGACGGACCTTCCTTTTCTTCCTCTATCTTTGAATGTCCGTCGGATAAGAATGAGTATTACAGCGAAGATCAAGGTGTGAAGCCAACTTATGAAGATTATGCAGACTGGACGATGGAAAATTAGCTAGTTTTAATTTTTTGTTGTTGCCCACATGTTTAGGGCTTTTGTTTCTCCTTTGATGTAATTAAACTACTCAGTTTATTTTACTCTTTCTTTTGGGATGTAATAAAGTTTGGTTAATGGAAATGAAATGCCTTTTGCTTTTATTATTTTTGTTTTGGTATACATCCTGCATGTTATATATTCATACGCTTAACGTAACTGTTTTGAATAGACCACCTTCAATACAGTTAGGTTGCGGACTTTGCCACGTCATCCTTCACCTTCTTTTGGGAAGCGGGGTGTGGCACTTATACAAGTCAACATGTTCAGATAAAGTGCAACCAGATAGCATACTATCATGTTGAGTAAGAAAGTCCTCCCTATATATGTCTAAGCATCCACTACAATATACATCCCATGTACAGTAATGGCCTCTAGGACATACATATAACTAACAATCTCCCACTTGTACTAAGGCCATCTGTTGTAGTATCCAATACCCAACAATATAGCAGTGGTTGTAGTATCCCATACTCAACCATCCCAAAATCTCTTAAATAGTATTTGGGAAGCAGGCCATTGTGAGTGGATCCGCCGTTTTATCCTTCGTGTCAACTCTCCTGACATCGATCCGTTGGAGGTCAACCATCTCCCTGATCAGGTGATACCAGCCTCAGAATATGTCTGGAACGCTGATGGGAGCTGCGTTCCTACACCAAAACCACAACTCCATTGTTATCACAATAACAGTTATTGGACGCTCAATGGTAGGAACCTTGTTCATCTTATGAACAAGAAATGTCCAGATAGCCACTCTGGTAGTATCGTTGGTAGCAATGTATTCAGCCTTTATCGTCTAGTATGTCACGGTATCTAGCTTGGAACTCTTCCAACATACCATCCCTCCACTGAGGGTAAAGACAATGCATGTGACTGACTTTCAGTCGACCTTATCACTCTGGAAGCTCTAACTAAGAACATTCATTTAGCGCGTCTCAAGTACTTAAGAATGTCCTCCAGAGCTATCCAGTGATTCTCTCAAGATCCGATTGATTCCTGATCACTACACCTAGTGAGTCATCTACATCTGGTCTGGTACATAATATCGCATACATGATAGAGCCTACTGCCGAAGCACAGGTTATCCCTTGCACGCGAGTGATTCCTCAGTAAGTGGGCGAACCACCTGTTAGTTATATGTATTCCTTAGAGGCCAGTACTGTACATATGATGTATATTGTAGTGGATGCTGGGACATATATAGGGAGGACTTTCTTGCTCGACATGATAGTATGCTATCTGGTTACTCTTTAGCTTAACGTGTACATTGATTGTCTCTCTGTTACATGTTGGTAAAGCCCTTAGGATGTGTACCTTGACTACCTGGACTATGATGCAGATCATACTAGTGGGGACAAGGTAGTCCATAAGTACATCCTTCAAGGTCCCTAGTCATGGGTGTATCGAGACGGGGTATCGATATACCAGAGTAGACTAGCGTATACCTTCTCGACCCATACGGATGGGCGATGGATGATCCCATATCCATTGGTGTTTGACATCAGAGATAATATACGGGTGCTCAGTAGAGACTGGGTACACTGGACGGACTCGCCGAGAACTCCCAGATGGTATTATACCTTACGTCAGATGGCAGTTCTCTGGTGACACTGGTACAGGTTAGTCTGTAGACCCGAGATCGTCATAGAGTCTTGTGTGATTCCCACTGTGCTTTGATTTCCACCTTACCACGTCCAAGAGGGCGTGCAAAACGGTGGTTTTTGGGTACAGTCCCGAATCACATGGAGGCAATGAGCGATAGGAGGGGATTCGTCTCTCCCGGTATAGGGAGTTGATGTTGCGCTGTGTTCGATTGGCTATAACCGGAAATCCCTGGCCAGGGTTGCTGAGATTTACTAGTAAGTGTTACCAGTAGTTTCTCGAACTGTTATAGACCTCATATCGACACGACTTATCGAGCTATTGGGGTCTGACGTTTACCAACCCTAGGCGAGATATGCGACATATCAGACGAACAGACCGGACTGTACGGTAAGTGTTACTGGTTGGATTCACAGGAGTGTGAGCGGGCTTGCTCGTCGATCTTCTGATCGCTCAATACCCGGATGGCCGTTACGTTTAGCAGACCGCTTGCGACTTGTGGGTGTTTGATATGATCATTACCTGCTGCCGGCGTATTGACGAGTCTTTAGAGTCCTACACAGAGCTTTCCTGACTCAAGCGAAACGAAATAGGAGCGCATATGAGATATGTGCGGGACCGAGAATAATACCAGTATGTGATACTGTATTCTATTCTCGCGATGAATGTATCGATTGGTTGTATGCGATATAACCTAGTTATCGAATCGAGGATTGATTCGATAAGTCGATACATTGGATATTAGTCGGTCATATGCGATGTGACCGGATCGTTAAATCAAGTGTTGATTTAATGATTTAATGTATAATTATATATTTGATATATTACTTTACATTAACTAGTATATGTTCACTTAAGATGGATTTTCTCACTTGATGTGCTCATTGTATATATGATATAGTTTTATGCACTTGTTTGTATCATATTTGATGATACATGCATACTTGGGTTTGTGTAAAGACTTAAACCATGGTTATGTTAATGGTTAGGGTTTTGATTTACTCACTTATTCATTTATCTATTTATTTTGGTTAAATAAAGGAAAGGAAAACAAAAATGGTTGCTTTCATTCATGAAACTTCTTGATGCTTCATGCATCTTTGACTAAAGTAACCATTCTTGTCTTCTTCTCCTAACCCTAACCATTCAACTTGACCCTAGTTAGTTCTCTACACTAAACCATGGTTGAAATTATGATAAGTATCATTTTGTTTTCTATTTTAAAATAACTTATCATATTCTTCTTTTTCTTGAAGATGAAGAAAACCTTGCATCCTTTAATGGTGACTTGAGAAAAAGAGTGAGAAATCCAATTCTAAAGTGAACCCACTTCCTATTTCTTCATCCTCTACCACTTGCCATGTAGTATAGGGTGTTTTCTTCACAAGTTTCATGACTTAGTGAAGTTGGAGCTTGATTTTGAGTTGCTTCGACGTAGATCATCTTCGGCATCGAAGTCGACGACCTAGCCCGATCATTTCTTCGATGAAACCACCGCGAGAGTCCGGGATCCGATGGGTACAGCGGAGGGACTTCATCACGGAGCTATGGAGGTGGAGGACCGGATCTACAAAGGTTGTATTTCCGTTCACTTATTAGTTAAGTTGTTAACTAGTTATCGATTTCGCCTTAAACTCTAGTTAACGATCCGTATTAGGGTTTCTCGGCACTTGTAAAATTTGAAAATGGCATGGTTGATACCTTGTGAGACCTCATTAGTGTGCCTAGGAACCCTACACCGCCACGCTTAGAATCCTCCATACTAAACCCATTTAGTACGGTGTTAATGTACCTGGATTTGGGACACTCCCAAACTCCATTTAAATTTATCACTATAGATCATAATCCACAAGATGTAGTAGGTATCATCCAGATCTTATATTGAGAATCCTCATGATAAGCGGAGCTTGACCGAGTGTAGCATAGGAAACCATTTTCTATCAAAAGTATGTCAACTACGTACAATACGTGTAAGACAACCCCACTCTCTATAATCTTCTTGTATATACTAGGTTCATCTACCATTTTGATGAAGTCAAACTCTTTGACTGCCACATCAAAACAGATGTTCCAACTCCGCGATGCGTGCATTGATCCTGATGAACTTAACCATAGATTTGAAAGTCTCAACTTTTCCATCTACACCAAGAATCTTCTCAAGATCCATTTTCTCCCAATGGGTTTTACCCCTTCAGGTGCAACATACAAAGTCATACTTTGTTAGTGTACATGGATTCCATTTTTTATCGCAAAGCATCCAGCCTTTTCACAGAGTCTCCACTCGTGATGGCCTGCCTGAACCTAGTTGGGCCATCATCTACCATGATGCAATCCTCGCTCCCACTGTCACCGAGAAGACCGCATTATCTCTCAAGTGGATGAGGACCCTACCAGAATCGCGGAGAGGCTGGGGTTCGTTGGAGACTATTGAATCTTTTGGTTTCACCAAATCATCAGCTGTTAGTTTGTCTAGCTAGAACTCCTTCCAGTTCTATCTCATGACCACAAATTTCTTCACAAGAAATTCCTTTTCTAAAAAGGTGGCATACTGAGAAACAAAACACCTTTTGCTCCTCAGAGTGGTAGAAGATATTCCCTCACAAATGTTTAGGATATCCTCACAAACTTACAGAACTGACCTTGCATCGAGCTTGTCCGGATTCTGCCTTTCAACACAGGCCGGATAACCCCATATCTTAACTCGTTTAAGACATGGTCTCTTCCCATTCCATATCTCATATGTAGTGGTAGGTCCTGATTTGGATGGAACCATATTCAATAGGTATGCAGCTTCTCAAGTGCATAACACCCAAAAGGAAACAGGTAATTTAGCAGTACTCATCATAGAGCGCACCATATCTCATAGGGTGCGATACCTTCGCCCCGATACACCGTTGTGCTGTGGTGTAATCGAAAGAGTAAGCTGAGAAAGAATCACATTCTCCTTTTAGAAACTCCAAGAATTCCATGCGCAAGTATTCTCCTCCTCGATCATATCGAATGATTTAATACTTCTACCGGTATGGTTCTCAACTTCAAGCTTATATTCCTTGAATTTCTCAAAAGTTTCAGACTTGTGTTTTAACAGGAACATATGTCCAAATTCTGAGGGATGATCAGTGAATATAATGAAGTACTAAGAACCAACCTTGGCATTTGTAGACATAGGACTGTATACATCATGTATCTGTCCCAAGAGTTTAGTAACTCTTTCTCTGTTTCCAGTAAACGGAGTATTGGTCACTTTACCTTTGTGACAACACTGGCAAGTATCATAAGATGAAAATTCGAACAGATTCTCATATTCATCCTTATGTAACTTAGCTGGTCGTGTCGCATTGATATGACCTAGTCTACAATGCCACAAGAAAGTGTGTTCTAGATATTTTGAACCGTGGTTTGATTTAGAACTTATATGCCATTACATAACGTGCCTGATCCAATCAACTCTTGATTCAGGAAAATGTTCATAACATTATCCTCCAATACAGAATTATATCCTTCTTTAACTTAATAAAGAAACTGATGTAATGTTGTATATCAGGTTCGGTATGTAATAACATTCGTTCAGAATCAATGTATCAATACAAGGTGATATTTGCCAACTGATTTGGCTGCAACAATTGCACCATTCTCTAACTCTTAGAGATATATCACCTATTCTCAGTTCTTTACCTTTCTGTAGCCCATGTAACTCTTACATATGTGGGATCCTGATCCGGTATCTCATACCTAGGACGTAGAGGATACTGAGAAACAGTTCTTGGTAATGAACACACCCGAAGAAGATGCATCAACATGCACTTTCTTCAATTGGGTGGCATGGGAGTCCGGATATTCCCCTATTTCCTGCTCGGACTTATAACAGTTATAAGATAGAGCGGAATCAACGTTCTCTAGCTCAGTATAATAAGTAGGTTCGGTCAATGCATCCATATTATTATCTTAATTAAGGCGTAACACGGTCGCTACCAGGAAGGAGAGAGAAGAAAACACTCTGCGTGCGCTCTTGCAAGATTAGATTGGTTATTATTTTATCTAATCAGGATGGCTCCAACTGTTTTTATTAAATCTTCCTTCAAACCCTAAAACGAAAGACTGGCTGGGATTAATTACACCCTACAAGTTCGCCAATCTTTCAACCAGGCCAGCGTCGGTACTTTGATGGAGGTTCCCCGTGCTTTCGCACGGACCTAATTAAAATAAACCCCATTTTCCCAGAGGCTTAACCCCGTTGACACCTTTCTAGACATGTACTTGATCGGCTAATTGTAATGTGTAAAACTCTCCCATGAGTAACTCTTACTCGCAGTGGGTATCGGGATCCAACTATCTCATAGTAGATATGTAATCTCATTGCAAATTTCAACACTTGAAATTCCCGATAATACTTTTGCCTCTAGCGACTTATGACCTTAACATGGCCAACAAATCATAAGCGCTAGCCAAGTTCAACTCGTCATTTCCTGATTGAATTAAACCCACCCGCACGACCCTTAACATGGTCAACAAAGTCTTACGACTACCTTAATCCAATCACATCATATGCTTATGCAGATAAGCACTAATCAGCTACCGTACACTACGCCTTAACATGGTCAACAAACGTAGCACGAATACTAAGCGGTACTTATCTGAAATGACGGAGGGCTATGACAGGTTTTTAAGAAAACCTTTTGCGTAATGAACTTGATATCATTGTAGAATCAAGTGATTTTGAAAAGGTGTGTTTTTTAGGCTTTTACTAGTTTTGCTAAAGAGGTTACTCCCGGTGAAGGGATCTTGGCTCTTTCCTCATCGAATAAGGTGCATGATATTTCACAAATACCACTTTGCAATACAAAAACTATAGAAACAATCGAAAGACAAACCGAGTGGGTTGTATCATCTGCTAGTTTCGCTAAAGAGGTCACTCCCGGTGAAGGGATCTCGGCTTTTTCCTTATCGAATAAAGTGATTGATATTCTACAAGTAATACCGCTATGCAAAGCAAGAACTAGAGCTACCAGTTTTTAAACAAGTTTCTACAACATCTTTATGTTTCTTTTATTTCATTAATCTCATTAATGAAGTCCCATTTTATTATGCTTCCCAAGCATCACAAAAGAAACGAAAGCTACAATAGGTATTATATATCATATATATAATATAGGCATTCGTCTCAGAACATATCAAGTGATCACATCATAAAATATCAGCAGCAAAAGAACACATATGAAATATTGGATATCCTAGGAATTCCGTGTTTTAATTAAGCCAATAAAAAACGCGGATTTCACGGTCGCGATGAATAGCCAAACCCACATCCTTAGACCCCTACGAGAGCGGCAAGCAACCCTACCAATTCTAGAGTTAGGAGACCCGGTCTCGACTCCTCGAGATGGTCTCCCACTGGACCCTAGAACCCGGTTACTTGTGCTCCCTGCCTTGGGTCTATCATAATACAGAAAAGTAAATAATATACATCAATGGTGACATCATTCTCAACCTGGAAGTGCCCCAATAAAAGAATATTATATATAAGCTTTTACATGAATGAAAATGAAAAACTCTCATCTCACATAAAAACCCTCGGCTATTCAAAACACGACGATCCAATATAACATATCACAGCAACACATAACATCACATGTCATCAACGTAAGTAAATATGCGTATCCCAATTGTCGTTGACATATAACATCGAAATCGGCGATACATCACAGATTACACTTACGGTCGCAGAAAAGAAAGTGAAGAACTACAACAGTTGGAATCCGCAACCACCTTAGACATCATAAATCCAATGTATTACATACATTGGATTTCATGCCTAACCAAATGAATTCCTTAGACATCACATGCCTAACAATTATAAATCCCGCATTTTAGTCTCGATATTGAAAACACTTTCCAATAACTTATCGGGTAATTCAACAAGATTCCCGATAACCTGATCGAATGCTCGTCGGAAACTTTAGTAGACGGCCGCACCCCCCGATGCCGTCGACGAAGTGCACTAAGGCGGAACACCGCGGCCGCGAATACCCGAACGGATGCTTTTGGCGACGGGGTTCTCTTACAGTCACTTGGTCGGGGATATGGGGTATGGCTATCTAGTAAGGTTACCCAGAGAGTATCCACGTACACTACCTAATTGCGACGGACTTTTGATCCACATCAAAATTCCGCGGCAACCGATCAAATGAGACTAAACTGCTAGATTTATAAAATTCAAACTAGTTATCTCATAACTAATTATGTGTATTCCAAATATTGTATCACAATTACAGATAGCTAGACGAAGTTAAACTTTTCGATCTAGACGAAGTTAAACTTTTCGATCGAATAAACAAACACCCAAAATTTCCCAGCAAGCTCAACACTTGAGCGGAGTCTAAAAAAGCACCCAGAACATGCCACAACACCTATGAACCAGCCGTAGAAGGGTCAACCAATGCCCCACTTGTGGCACCGCTGAACTACCACAAATCCTAGGGTTTGATGGCGGTTCTGACGGTCACGGAATCGAGTTGGGGTTTCGTTCTTCTAGAGGGTCCACAGAATAACCTGCGTGATTTTCTGAATATTTTAAACTAAGAAAAATCCAACACTGATTAGTGTATCAACCATCGTCCGGGTAAAGATAACAGCTTTATCAACAGCCACCGCGCCCTTGATTACGGCTTGAAGCTCCTGCCAAAGTTTATATGCGTGGGTGGTCTTAGCTGTAAGTTCGGCTTGAAGTTCCCTGAGCGCGGTTGAAGCCAGCTTCCTTTCTGAGAACTTTCGACGGAGTCTCTTTTCACAGGAAAGTGTATTAGCAGCGTACCGCTTAATCAGCCCCTGTAAGATTGTCTTCGCAGCCACCGCCTCCGAAGGAAGGCGCACGCATTCAAGACCATACAAGCAAGCCTCCACTCGACGACAAAATTCGACCCAGACTTGCACAAATGCTTCACTGTAATAAGTGACAAGAAAGGGGAGAGAACCGTTGGCTTCAGCAGCAAATTCTTCGGCCGTGAGCGAGCTACCGACACGAAGGTCTTCGATCAACGCGAACAAAGAGTGAAGGCTTAACTTGGCCATACGTTCGGACGCACGCAGCGCATAAGGGCCAGACGGCATGAGAATGCGAGTCTCCAACGGGGTAAAAATAGGCAGAGCTGTTAGAGATTGATAATTGATCAGCAAAAATTGCAAAAAGAGGGCAGATGCAAAGGCATCGAAACTTTACTTACCCACGTCTATACAAGAAGAGTCTGGAAGATCCCTAGGCCCATCGAGGACCTCAACCTCATCATCAGCTTCCAGAACTACAAAAGACATGAACATTGTTATATGAAGAAGTAACAATATCGAGAAAGGAGCGAATAATGCTAACCTTGTCCGGAAGATAGAATGATGCGCTGAGAGGATATCGCCTGTGGAGTAGCCAGTTCTAGCAGACGCTGGAAAGACTTCCTGGGAGACAAGCCAGCGATGGACGCCGCCAATTCCCGTAGCTCTGAAAAGACAAAAAAGTTCAGATAATGAAGAGATCGTTAAAATAAAAGATAGAACAATACCTTCGATGCTCCTCCCACTTTGTGTCGGAGGGATAGCAGCTTCGGCGGCCTCCTCCGTGCTCCCAGGCACATCATCGGGGATGTGGGCCGGTATGGTAACTTCCGGTAGAGGAGCAGTGACCATCGCTACAAGCTCCAATGGAAGGACGGTGGCCTTGACTACCTGTCCCGCAGTCTCCGGGCCATCTCCAGAGAGATCCATTGAATCCGCGGCTAATGAAGATGCCTCTTCCGGAGCAGGAATCACCAAGGGAAGCTCCATCGCAGGAACAACAATTGCATCAACCCCCTCCACACTGATTAGTGCCTCATTGGGGATATTTACGGAGTCCATAGTCAGGGCGCGACTTGGACTCAGCTCCTCTGCCATCAGCGAAGTCCCTGCAAAGTTTGCACAATGATAAGGATATGTGTGTGTGTGTGTGTGTGTATGCAGTGCAAAATACTGCAAAAGGCTATATAAGTGTACCAATGCGCAAAGGAGCTTCTCGTATGGCTTGTTCAAGCTGACGCTCCTTCCTGAGGAGATATGCCCGCCGAGGTTCGAGGGTAGACTCGTGGCCACCGGTCCACAATGAAAGTGCATCCTCAGCGTCGGCTGAGACAACCTGCTTAAGGGCTCTCTCGCCCCTTTCTTCCAAAGGACCTATGAATATCCGCCGTATCGATGGAGGGTCTTCGTAAAAGATGACGGCAGGATAAGGCCTCTTCGGGATCCTTACGTTCTCGGACTCGTCCTGTGAGCGTCTTATGGCCTCATCCAGTTGTGCGGCTTCCTCGGCAGATGAACCAGGAAAAAGAAGACCGTCTTCCGGCGGACTAGTAATGATCTTCTTCCCCCGCTTTGGTCCAGAGCTAATGATTGCAGAAGATCGCTTCTTTCCCCTTGCCGTCTGTTTTTTGGGATGCTTCTCGGTTTTGACAGGGAGAGGAGACTCCTTCAAGACCTTCGCCAAGGGGATATTGTCATTAGAGCTAGGTTTTACCTCCGGAACCGTTACGGTATCCATCATTGGTCGTTCAAGCAAAGCCTCTGTTTGTTGGATGTAGTGACCTCAAAGTCAATTATTGGATCGCATATACGTGATTGTAATGATTGATGAGGACCTATACCGGTAGCACAATCTTACTCGAGATGATAGTATGCTATCCGGTTTGCCTTTATCAGTCGTGTACAGGTTCAGGTGACTGATCACTATTACACGTTGATAGAGCCCTTAGGATCTTGCTTGACTACCAACAGTATGATGGCGATCATATACGTGAGAGTTGGGTAGTCTATAAGCTCATCCTTAATTGTGGTCCCTAGTCGTGGGAGTTTCGAGACAGGGCATCGATACTCCGGAGTAGACTAGTGTATACAGTTGAGACCCCGACGAGGGGCGGTGGCCGGTCTCACAAGCCACTGGTGTCAGTTGGATCACCTAAGATGTATACAGGTGCTCATTGGGTTATGAGTACACCGGACAGGACTCGCCGGGAACCTGCTAGTTAGTATTATACCTAGCGTCAGATAGCAGTTCCCTGGTGACATGTGTACAGGTTAGTTCATCGACCTGAGATCATCATTTGTCTCGTGTGAGTTCCCACTGTGCTTTGATTTCTACCCTACCACGGCTCAAAGGAGTCGTGCAAACAGGTATTTTTTGGGTACAGTCCCGAGCCACATGGAGGCAAGTGAGCGGATCGACAGGGTATTCGTCTCTTCCGGTATTGGGGGTGAGATCGCGCTGTGTCTAGGAAAGCCATTACACCAAGTCCTTTGCTAAGGCAGGTGAGAATTACTGGTAAGTATTCCAGTAGTTTCTCAGGGTGTTCAGGACTTGTCTCCGACGCGATTTATACCGCTATTGGGGGTCTGACGTTACCAGCCCCCTAGGACCGATATGCGATACTCATAAACGAACGGACCGGATTGTATGTATATTGTCACTGTTAGGCTCAGTAGGGTTCCAGGATGAGTTCGCTCATCGGCTTCACTTGAGGTCAGTACATGGGCAGCCGTTACGCATTGCTAGTGCCGCTGACGTGCTTGTGGTTAAACCCACTGTCAGGGTACTGATGAGTCATTAGAGTCCCCCACAGATAGCCAAGTTCGGGCGAAACGTTGTAGAGGTCGTATGGTTTTATGGCAGGGTTCGGAAAATGCACGTGCGTTTACGCACGTGTCATATTTCGGACAGATAATACTGGTGGGCTTTGGTTTAAGCCGGGTCTAAGTATTATATTGTGTAGATATAATATTTTTGTCTCAGTTGCATTTGTATTCGGTCGTAATACAAATGCGGGTATGTATATACAGTTACGGGGTTATCCTGAAATTCGTTTCGGGATCGATTTTCGAAGTTGCCAGTTTTCTATCACCCGTCTTAAACATTCGGTTTAATGCGGAATTATTTTTTTCATTTGGGTGAGTCATGAGAGAGCTTCTAGAATTGATGGCTAGGTTTTATGACTCATTGTTTGCATTAAATGGTTTTGTGAGGTGTTATATGACCCATTCTTTCCATTAATGTTGTGATAAGTTGTGATAAGCATTGCTTATGGTCACCCTTGCTCCTATCCTCACCCCTTCACCCCCTTTAAGTGGCCGGCCATTTAGAGGATGCCCCCCACTTACTTCTTCCACTCTCTTACTTTGTGAGATGATGATTCATTTACAAAAAGATATACCTCATTTCTCATTACTTGATTAAAAGGCAACTTCATTAACCGTTCATTCATGGTTTTGGATGAAACGAGACAAAGTATTCTACATCATTCTCTACTTCATCTTGGTCATCTCTTTTAGCAGACTTGATGAACGAGTTGCCTCGGTATGGAGGCGGGAGCCCGTTTAAAGATCCGTTGACGTGGTGCCACCTGGACGAGGAGACAGGAGATCGGAGCAGCCGCAAAGGAGCATGGGATGATGGCTAAAGACCGTAAGACTCGGATCGTTCGGTATAGCCTTTCTACCCACTTTACAGTTAGTTAGTTTAGCGTTAATGGCAAGATCCGGGTTATAGTATGCGATAGCGCCAGTTATAAAAGTTTTTGTTCCGCGTTTGGCGTCAGATTGACGGCCGGGGCGCTACCGTAGACTTACATGGTATCAGAGCCACGCCATTAAGCTTTACTAACTTGGTCTAACGCGTTTAAAATATCGATTGAACGAAATTTCCGAAACCGCGATTTTCAGTGTAAAGTTTCTGTCGATTTTAAAAACTGGTCTAAAAATCATTTTGAGCATCTCAGAAAATCGTGCAGGCTTTTTTAAGAATACTGGTGAAATTTGGTTAACTGTTGACTCCAGAGCGTCGCGGAACCGCCGCACAAGCCATGCATTGGCCGCGGTTCCGCCGCACCTTTGGAGCAACAGTGCACCAATTTTATACAGTGGGGTCTTTCATGTAAATTGTGGTTTCTGGAATGTTTTGTTTGGGCCCAAATTTTATTACTGTACTGCAGATGTACGTGGGGCCCACTTCGGGAAGTTTTGTCGATCGAAATTTTAAACTTGTTGGTTTACAGTACTTACATTATATCTCCGACCAGGAATGTCATATGAGCGGTAAACTGCGTCTAATTGCTATAGTTCTTTTAGACGGGTTTGCGAACGTGACATTCGCATTGATGTTCTGTGTTGTGCTGTGATGTTGCGGATTTGTCGTGGTGGATAGCAGTGTGCAATGGTAGTGCAGTTTGGATTTATTTATACATTTGATATTGCGGGACGAGCGTCCAACATGTGGATTGTCGTCACTGCCTGTTTGTATAATATTCTTTTGGGGCACGACCGGGCTGAGTTCGATGTACCCGTTGTACATATTTTTCAGTACTGTACTAGGTTTACCCCGCGACGGAGTGCACGGATAGCCGGGTTCTGGAGGGCAACGGGTTCGCATCTCATGGCTTTGAGAGGCAGAGGGGCCTCACTCTAGAATTGGCAGACTATTCGCCGCACTCGTAGGGGGTACAGGTTGACCCAAGAAGGGGTGCTCAAGTTACCGGATTCCGTGAAGTGCAGGGTGGTCCATTCACTTTGCTGTAGGGGGCTGCCTCGCTTCAGGTTTTGACGGGTAACTTGCCGCACCTGTAGGGGTCTAGGTTTCATTGCACAGGCTATCCACACGACCAGGAGAACGTCGGGTTTCAGTAGCGGCTCTGTGAAACCCGGGGATCCCAGATTATCTGTATTGTTCTGTGATACTTATTACTTTTCTGTAATGTTGCATATTATTACGCCTGGAGCGATTATTGTATATTGGTATATATACTAGCAGATGTTGTATATGTTTTACACCCGCGCTAGTCCAATCCCCGCTTTGTCGTTAGTTAAGTAACCTAACGGGTGATGACGGGACCCAGTGACGAATGCAGATGGCATATACGTACATTTTATTTTCGTTCTTTTATGGTGTGATTAATTGATGGGACTGCATTGATTCTGATCAATGCAAAGGAAAACAAACCTGTTTGGATGTTGTTGGAACAATTTTAAAATGTGTTATTACAAAGACGTTTTCTTTTGTTTTGCATAGTGGTATTCGGTTGGAATATCCTGCACCTCATTCGACGAGGCAAGGGCCGAGATCCCTTCACCGGGAGTGACCCCTTGGGCAGAAATTTGCGTCAGGGTAATAACTTTACTATAGTCGATTACATGTTGCTTTGCATCGCGGTATTCAGTTGGAATATCCTGCACCTCATTCCAAGAGGAAAGAGCCGAGATCCCTTCACCGGGAGTGACCTTTTTAGCAAAGGTTTTCGCCACTATATTTTTATAAAACACTATCAGGTTCCTTCAGCGATATCAAGTTCGCTACGTTAAAGGTTTTTCGCCAAAAACCAGCCGTAGCCCTCCGTCGTTTCAGATGGATAGCACGTAGTATTCATGCTATGTTTGTTGGCCTTCCTCAAGGCATAGTGGATGGTAGCTGCTTGTTACTTTTCTGTTGCATAGATAGATGAGTTGGTTTGGGACAGTCATATTACCTTGTTGGCCTTCATCAAGGGTATGTACGGGTGGGTTCGAATTGACAAGATAATGACGAGTAGAACTTGACATGTGACTTATGATTTGTTGGCTGTTTCCCCCAATTAGAGCAAAACTCTGTTTGAATTTCAAAAATTCAAAAATTGAAGCAACGCTTCAGATGACTTGCGCTGCGCTCAAACGCCACGTGTCAAAAACAGACACGCCAGCACCGCGCCCAAGACAGCGCACCCAATCAGAGCAAAGATCTATTTTAAAATAAAATTAAAGGAAGCAACGCTTCAGATGACTTGCGCTCTGCGCGACATGTGTCAGCGCAGTTGCGCTGCGCTCTGCGCTGCACGACACGTGTCAGCGCAGGTGCGCTGCGCGACACGTGTCAAGCGCAGGAGCGCTTGCGCCAACTATGCCAGCATTTAAACAATAAAATTCTGAAAAGATCTTTCCAATCTTGTTAAAAACAAGAAGATTCTCTTCTGTAAAACAGAGCCCTTGGATCAAAGATCCAACGGTAGGGAAACATCCCTAAATCAATCAGAGAAAGATCTCTTTAACTGATTTAACAAATCAATTGGCCCTATATAAAGGCCCCTAGACTCCAAGTCTCAGATATACAGAACTCCTCTAAAAATTTTGAGCAGAGCTCGAAAGAAAAAAAAGGTAAACCTTTGGAAAAAAGAAGAAGTTCTTTTAAAAAGATCAAAGATCTAAGAACAAGATCAAGATCTTGAATATAAAAAAATAATAATAATAAAAAAGAAGTAATTTACTTCTTTATTAGATCTTTTGATCTATATAAAGGCATTGCCTTTTGATAAGAATCAGAACCATTGGTTCTTGAAATTTTTGGAACAAGAAAAACTTGTTTTTTTTGATCTAAATTTGATCAAGAGGCGCTCTGCGCTATGGAACAGTGCCTTGCACTTCTGAAATGAGCTTCTGCACTCTTGGGTTGGCGCAAGTCACCAGAACACGCCACGTGCCAACCCCAGAATAATCTGCGCCTTGCGCTTTAAAAAATGAGCATTACGCTCTTGGATTGGCGCAAGTCATCAGAGCGCGCCACGTATCAGCAGCGCACTAGCGCAGCGCACTGGCGCACCGTACTGTGCTAACAGACTTGTGCTCACTAAAGCGTGACGCGGTCACCTCCATATCAGTTTGCGCCTTGCGCTCATTAATTGGCGCAAAGCGCCTGACAAGCCACGTGGCGCGCTGTCAGACTATTAAATGCAGTGCATTATTAAACAAGGGCAGAGCCCAATTAAAAGATCCAACAGACCAAAACAAATGCTATGCATTATTAAACAAGGGCAGAGCCCAAATAAAGGCCTGACAGGCCAAACACAAATAAAATGTTGAATATTCTCAACTGGTCTTAGCCCAATTCTGGCCATAAGTCCTCAAATTAAATTGAACTGAGCACAACTGCTCTCCCAAATCAATTTACACCCGATTCATGGGTACATCTCTGAACTCCTCAAATATTTGTCGTTGTAATTCTTCAACGTCGTCAGAGAGGTGACGAGTCCCGACAACCACACATTGATATGAACTGTGGGGTCCTTAAACTCATGGACTTTGAGGTCCTTAAACCAATATTCGTCCCCAAAATGGGAATGTTGGACCACCATGTCCCTAAACTGGTAATATGGACTGTGGGGTCCTTAAACTCATGGACTATGATGTTCTTAAACCAATATTCGTCCCCAAAATGGGAATGTTGGACCACCATGTTCCTAAACTGGAAATCAATATTCGTCCTCAAAATGGGAATGTTGGACCACCATGTCCCTAAACTGGCAATGGGCCACCATGTCCCTAAACTGGCAATGGACTATGTCCCTAAACTAGAACAATAGAGCCCAAATGCTCTTTTGTCGGATCTAAATGATCCTGTTAAGTCGATCTTAGTCTCAAATCAGACTAACGTATCCTTAACAAACGTTTAAGTTGATCTTAGCCTCAAATATGGCTAACGTATCCTTAAACCAAAACCCTAAACCCAAATCTAAGAAAATACGGATTTGGACTAATCTACGTCCTACGGACGACAACATAAATTAGTCTCCGTATACAATCCACGGGCAACCAAACACAAAACAAACACCCACGACACGAAGTGACCAGCTGGAGAAGGAGAAAGTTGTTACCGCGATGCGGTAGCGTAATTAACTGCAGGGGCTTGCGCGTGCAGGGAAGAGCGTCCCCACAATCAAAAACCCCTCAGACGAGGGGGAATCTGACGAAGTTTGCTACATCGGACGCATCCATTCAAACCTTCGATACACGGTGCCATAAATCAACTTGGCATTTTCGGAGAGGTAGATGGATTGCACCAAATAGCATCTGTCCCGAATCTCAGTGCCGAGACGTCCCAGTCTTGTGCACCGTCTTTTCGGAGGGGAACAGATTCTGGCATGCCTGGTGGGACCTTTTCCTTTTTCCACTCCACATTTCAGGTGTCGTCTTCGCGAACCAATCGCGGTTTGTTAATAGTTGCCTTCGGGTTTCAAGTTACTAAAATTTGGTCTCTTGCTTGGCGCAGAAATCAAACAACAATGGTGTTCAACTGCTAGAACTGCTCCAACAACCGACGCTCCGCCTCACCTGGAGGTGTAGCCTATGGACCGCAGGCTGCTTCCCTGTTCACTATGCCTGTGGAACAAGTAACTCAGGCTACCACCGGTCTGTTCTTCGGGACCATGCTCCCGCCAGTGAATATTAATATCCCGCTGCCTCAGGAAGCGCAAAAGAAGTCGGTCTTTGATCGACTCACTACTACCACGGCCCCTCTCAACGGGTCGTCCAATGTCAAGCCGGCAGCATCAGTCTTCACCAGGCTGAACTCGAGCTCCAAAGGGCCTGCCAAGAAGCCCATTACACCTGAAGTGGCCATCCCAAAGAAGATAGCCATCTCTGCTCCTGAAGTCGTCAAGACGGCTTCTCCTGCTAAAGGGTCAGTCTTTACAAGATTGACTGCTCCCGCTCCCGCTCAGAAATATGTTCTTGACCGGCTAGACACGGCTTCTCAACGGACGTCAGTCTTCAAGAGGCTGACACCCGCGACAACCCCCACCTGAACGAGGGGCAACACAAAGTCATCGCTGAACCAATCCCAACAACTCGTCACGCCCGACATCACCACTGGCGCCAGATAAGGAAGGCTGGGGGCAACTCCCCCTCTGGGCTAACTCCGCCAGCTCCGATGGTGGAAATCAATGCTGCTGTTCCGACTGGGAACAGCTTTGAACCGTTAAGAGGGTACGCAAGAACTCTCCGACTGCCGCGCTGAAAAGATCTCCTCCACCTGTGGAGAATACCCCAAAGGTGAAGCTGGAGCAGCCCTCTCAACGGCTGTCCTCTAAAATTTACAAGGTCTGGCATCAAGTCCAAGACTCCGTGATAGATCAAGACTATCTCCGCCGACAGAAAAAGATGAAGGTTCGGCAGGAGAAGGACTACTCTGTTAAGCCAGAAAAAGCAACAGCTGGCTGGGTGCCCACTGCAACGGCTCCCTCAACGTCAATCACTCAAAAGAAAAGGAAGCCACAAAAAGCTCCTATGAACATGGCGAACCGTAAAAGCGCTGAGCACAAACGCCCCAAGTCCGGGGGCATGGTGGTGCACACTGTTTATATGGCTTCCGGAAAGGAGGAAAGCCGCGCTTCGATGGGTCACCGACCGCTCACCCGATCCGTGACAAAAGCTCAGGAGCAACAGCAGAAGCTTTAGGAAATGATGACTGCAATGGCTGCACTTACCGGGCTAAAAGAAAGCTCGGAGGCATCATCAGAACAGCGTCACGAGCAAGAAATCGATGCTGATTTCTTACGCAGAGTCCTCGAAAAGAAGGACAAAGAAGCCTCAGAGTAAGCGGCTAACATAAAACAAATGGCGCTCCTCTTCTAAGATATGGTAGGGATGATGTTACAGCCGGACCCTCCAGCTGAAGATCCTCCGATCATTGTTGGAGACGACAGAGGGGAGACATCTAATCCTCATCCGGCTCATTCAGCAGCCAAGGAGGAAACCATTTCCAAGGCTGCACTAGATGACTATATAGCTCAGCAGATATGAGTTCATCAGGCGAATGAAGTAGCTGGGCAAATTGTTAGAACTGGACGACCCTATCCGGGCTGGTATGACCAAATCAGTTACCCGCCGGGATATACGATCCCTAAGTTCCACTTATATAAAGGGACATGGAATCCACATCAGCATGTCGCTCAATTCAGGGCCTTATGTGGCAACACTGGAGGCGACGACAAACTATTGCTTCGCCAATTCGTCGGCTGCTTAGCAGAAACGACCTTTGAATGGTATTCAGAGCTACCTAACGACTCTGTCAAAACATTTGCGGAGATGGAGCTACTGTTTACACAAAGATTTGCAAGTGCTAGTGAACGCACCCCGATAATGGCATTGATCAATGCCAGGGTGAGGCCAGGCGAGACGTGGGTCCAGTACGCTGTCCGATGGCGGAATCTGTGGTCAAAATGCGAACAGCGCATCGAAGAAGCACCATTGGTGAGCATGTTCGTAGGCACCCTAGACCCTCATGCGACTATTTCACAGTTCATGATGTTCTTTAAACCGACCACGTTCCAGGCTTTAATTGACAAGTTAGCCCAAATGGACCAAATGGGTCACAGACCGTCTCCCCCGAAACCGGAATCACGAAACGACAAGGGTAAAGGGAAGGCGACCTTCGTTGCGAACACCCAACAGCAGCCTAGTGCCCCAAAGCTAGCGGATCAGTTGGAAGAGAGGCGACGCTATTACAATGAGAAAATGAAGCGTCCTTATTCATTCCCGCGGGACAAAACGAAGAGGTTATTCGAGCTGGCGATACGCAACAGGCTCATCAACCTACCAAACCCGAGGCGACCATCGCAACCCAACGAAGTGAATAATCCCAATTACTGCCCTTACCACCAAACGGTAAGTCACACAATTGAGGATTGCTTCGTCTTTAAAGGATGGATCGAGGATCAGTACCTACAAGAAAAGTTTGCGCTGTCTGAAAAGTGGAAAGTAAACTCACCACAGCCGCACACTCCAAAGAAGACGGGCACGCCGGGGGCAAATTGTTCTTTTGTTGAAGAAGCTCCATGGGAGGTCATGCTTTCCGCCAAAACCAAAAAGATGCTGAATGATCTCCAGACATGCCCGGCGATCAGATGGAAGAACCCGTTGGAACCTGAGATCATCAAGGGGATGCTGAAGCCGCGCCCAACTCCAAAAATTGGTGATAGCCACAATGCTCACACTCAGCCGTTAAAATCTTCGAAAAAGAAGAAGAAGTCCAAAAAGGCCGTGAAGCCTGGTGACAAGCGCACGAGCCTGCAAAAACAGATCGACGCGCTGGAGCAGTATAGCCAGAAGGCGCGGACTCCCATCATGCTCCAAGAGTTCCTCAGCCATGACTTTCAGGAGGAAGATGATGGAGAAAGCTCGTCGGATGAATCTGAGGGTTACGTAGCAAGTTGTCATGTGATCTCTCACTCGTTTACAGATGATGAAAAGGCTTCTTGCACAGAGAAACTGGGGGCAGGTCCCGAACCAGAACTTCTAGGACCATCAGACGAAATGATTGATGCATTCCTAAACGAAGCCCGTCAGGAAAGCAAAGCCAATCGAGAGTGTGAACTGGCTATATTTGAAAAGGCCAAACGCCAACGACTGGAGGAAAAGGTTGAGACGTCCCAACTGGAGTAAAGCATCCTTATCACCAGCAAAAGCAAGCTTAAAGTAAGGAAACGATTCGCTAGGGCCTTGGCAATAGGAATGAAGTTGCCCCCTCTCAAAGAAAATTTCCCTGGCAACATACATCTTGATGAAGCAGACATACATCCTAACTTCTGTCTATACCATCAGAGGATTGCACACCCTACCGAGGAGTGTATAGCCTTTAAAAACTGGTGGCAGGGATATGTTGCCCATCGATGACACGTTCAACAAGTGAAGCGTAAGGCTCGTTGGGAACGGAAAAGTACGACAGATAAGCACGAAAGAGCTGTTGGCAACTGTCACATAGCCGACACCAAAGGATCGCAAGTTATCACGTTTAGAAGCGACTCAGATGAAGAAGTCGCCCTCAGCCATCTCTTCAAGGAATCCACCTCCGGCACAAAACATGCGAAGATTTGCGACAAAATCTAACTGCGTAATCGTACGTTGACCTATGACCGAAACGTTGTTAAACTACTACCAACCCGCGGCATCCCCAGGCTGACGTGGTAAAAAAAACGGTATGTCCATAAGCAAAGAGGGCACGGATGAAAACCCGAAAGGGCTCCGTGAGTAGAAACAGCAGGGCTACCGGCGAGTGTTTGTGAAAACCCGAAAGGGCGCGACCTCGTTATATAAAAAGAATAAAAAAAAAGAAAGAGATAAAAAAACGGTATGTCCATAAGCAAAAGGGGCACGGATGAAAACCCGAAAGGGCTCCGTGAGTAAAAACAGCAGGGCTACCGGCGAGTGTTTGTGAAAACCCGAAAGGGCGCAACCTCGTTAAAAGATACTTACAGGGTCCTCTCGACCTTGTAAGGAGAAACCACCCGCGTGAGATCCTTACGACTCATAAGGGAGCAACACACTTAGGGATCCTCACGATTCCTAAGGAGAAAATACACTTGCGAGATCCTTACGACTCATAAGGAGAACTCTCTTATGGGACCCTCACGGCTCATAAGATTTGAAAGTTTTAAGTTACAGAAACCTGAACCTGTTCTTAAGCAACCCCCACAACCTTCGATATTGCCCTACAAGTGGCTCAATATTGACCCTTGTATACAATCCACGGGCGCGAACAAACATTTCTCTAACCAAGTCCCACCCGTGACTAGGGATATGTCCGTATGGTGAACAACCCTTGTAAGTCCTCTCGACTTATAAGGAGAAAACCCTTTTTGTAAGATCCTTACGACTTACAGGGGAACATGCACTTAAGAATTCTCACGATTCCTAAGGAGAAAATACACCTACGAGATCCTCACGACTTGCAGGGAGAAATACCTTTATGAGACCCTTACGGCTCATGAAGTCAAAAGCCTTAGTCGACAGGATCTTAACCCTGTTTACTAAGCCACCTTTGTTCGACATCGACAGAGGCAAATGATGATTCGCTCCTGGCAATATTCCAGTTGTAGCGGTGCTGATGCCGAAATCGGTGTCTAATCCCTACCTTGCGGCTGAAAGCTATCAAGCCGCACATGCATACCAAATAGCCGAAACGATGGGGCAACTTGCAACAAAATCAGCAAGTAAAAATGTATGCATGTAAAATAGCCGAAATGATTGGGCAACTCGTAATAAAAAGCAGCAAGTAAAAATAAAACAAATAGCCGAAATAATTGGGCACCGTGAGAAATAGCCGAAATGATTGGGCAATCGCGATTTTTGCGATATAAAAAGCTGAAATGATAGAGCATCGCGGAAAGAATAAAAAAATTGATGATGAAAGTATGAAACTTTTTGCCCTACCGGTGAGATCACATCGATCCCTGTATACAATCCAGGGGCACAAACAAAGAGGGGACCATACCTTCCCAACAGGCTCCACCAGGAAGCGAAGCCAAATCTCGACGGTTCATAGACAACCTAGAAACAATCTCAACATTCGTCGCAATATTGCAGACACAATGTCAACAAACGAAGCGAAGGAATTCCCCTAGTTCCAAATCTCGACGGGTCACGGACAGCCTAGAGATCATCAACGGCGTTTCTCCTCACTCCAACCAGATGCAGACGTGACGTCAACAACAGACTCAGAGTCGTAACGAAGCGCGGCCATGGCAAAGTCCCTAGTTCCAAATCTCAATAGACACATCTACGGCCCGAAGACCAACAACGGTGTGCCTCCCCATTCCGGCAGGACACAAATGCTACACCATCAATCGGAACCACGGCAAAGTCCCCAGTTCCAAAACCCTACGGTTCACAGACAACCTGGAGTCATCCAATGACCCCGTCACGGAAACACGTCATCCAATGACCCTGTCTCGGAATCAAGTCAACTCAAAAACCTCGATTTAGGGAAATCAGCGTCCTTGACGAGAGCACCTCGATTCGCGTCGACCCGCAGAGAAATCAGCGTCTTTGCAGGAATAGCTGGATTTGTTTCAACCCCAGCGAAATCAGTGTCCTTGGAAAAAACCTCCATTCAGGGAAATCAGCGTCCTTGACGAGAGCATCTCGATTCGCGTCGACCCGCAGGGAAATCAGTGTCTTTGCAGGAATACCTCGATTCGTCTCAACCCCAGGGAAATCAGTGTCCTTGGCAAAAACCTTGATTCAGGGAAATCAACGTCCTTGACGAGAGCACCTCGATTCGCGTCGACCCGCAGAGAAATCAGCGTCTTTGCAGGAATAGCTCGATTCGTTTCAACCCCAGGGAAATCAGTGTCCTTGGCAAAAACCTCCATTCAGGGAAATCAGCGTCCTTGACGAGAGCATCTCAATTCGTGTCGACCCGCAGGGAAATCAGTGTCTTTTCAGGAATACCTCGATTCGTCTCAACCCCAGGGAAATCAGTGTCCTTGGCAAAAACCTCGATTCATGGAAATCAGCGTCCTTGACGAGAGCATCTCGATTCGCGTCGACCCGCAGGAAAATCAGTGTCTTTGCAGGAATATCTCGATTCGTTTCAACCCCAGGAAAATCAGTGTCCTTGGCAAAAACCTCGATTCAGGAAAATCAGCGTCCTTGACGAGAGCACCTCGATTCGTGTTGACCCGCAAGGAAATCAATGTCTTTGCAGGAATACCTCGATTCGTTTCAATCCAGGGAAATCAGTGTCCTTGGCAAAACCTCGATTCGCGTCAACCCGCAGAGAAATCAACATCTTTACAGGAATACATCGATTCGTCTCAACTCCGAGGAAATCAGTGTCCTTGGCAATACCTCGATTTAGGGAAATCAGCGCCCTTGACGAGAACATCTCGATCCGTGCCGACCCGCAGAGAAATCAGCGTCTCTGCAGGAATATACGACGTCAACAAACGGAGCCATGGCAACGTCCCTAGTTCCAGGTCCCAACGGTTCACCAACAACCCAGAGACTAACAACGGCGTTCCTTCACAATCCAGCAGGATGTAGATACAACGTCAACAAAAGACGCAATGGTCGAAACAAAGCGGAGTGACGGCAAAATCCCAGCTCTACCTCAGCATTCGTCTCGATACAGCAGACGAGATGTCACCACAGCGTTCTTCTCACAACAGGATTCGGAAATGACAAAGCAAACGAAGCGAAGGCCAAATTCCTAGCTTCAAGGTCTTAACGGCAAGTCATATAAAGCCTGAAAGACAATCGGAGATCATCCCACATCAGCGTGGAGTGATCACCACCTCGACGTTCGTCTCGATACAGCAGACGAGATGTCACTACAGCATCCTTCCTCCAATAGGATCCGGACACACCAAAGCAAACGAAGCGAAGGCTAAATTCCTAGCTTCAGGGTCTTAACGGCAAGTCATATAAAGCCTGAAAGACAATCAGAGATCATCTCGCATCAGCGCAGAGTGGTCACCACCTCGACGTTCGTCTCGATACAGCAGACGCAACATCACCAAAAGGAGCCACGGCAAAATCCCTAGTTCCAAACCTCGACGGTTCACCAGCAACCTAGAGATAACCGTGACATTCGTCTCAATACAGCAGACGCAATGCCAGCAAGCGAAGTGAAGGCCAAATTCCTAGCTTCAGGGTCTTAACGGCAAGTCATATAAAACCTGAAAGACCATCGGAAATCATCCCACACCAGCGCGGAGTGGTTATGACTCATCGGGGCTCTCCAAAATGAGCCTAACCTCAAGTAAAAAGCGGCATGGCAAAATTCCTAACGCTTGCTCTTCCGACGGTCAAACTGCCTAGGAGGATTGCTTGAAGACGTCTTGTCCAGCCCCCGAAGGGATCAGAGACACGACAATCGCAAGGCTACTAGAACAGCAAGATTGCCTATAGAGGAATACATCGGCCAATGCGACGGTACAATGGACAAAACCCTAGTACCACAGACCTTAACGGATCTCTGTCGTAAAGAGCAGAGGTTAACTGTGACGTTAAGATATTCTTGCGAGAACTGCTCGATTCGTCTCGACTCGTGAGGAAATTAGTGTCTTTGCGAGAACTTCTCGATTCGTCTCAACTCATGAGATAAAACCTTAGGCAGCGGGGATTAAAAAACCTGTTTCCTAAGCACTGGGACCCTGCAAGTCCGTCCAAAATCAACTCTTGCATACTATTCACGGGTCACACTCTCTAAAGTCGAATCTCGACAAGGAGGGAAACAACCGCTTACGGGTCCTCTCGACTCGTAAGAGGGAAAAATTCTCTTATAAGATCCTTACGACTTATAAGCGAAGATGCACTTAGGAATCCTCACGATTCCTAAGGAGAAAATACACCTACGAGATCCTCTCGATTCGTAGGGAGAAAATTCTTTATGAGACCCTCATGGCTCATAGAGTTGAAAAGTCTTAGGCAGCAGATCTGAACCTGCCTCCTAAACCATCACTATCTCTTGAAGAAGCCAAGACAGGATGCCCGCTCTATCATCTGTCGACCATATTTACTAAGGCAACATGCTGATAATAAAAGAAGGCAGAGAAATGACACAAGACAATTTAAAGAATGTATATCTTTTATTCATAAATTTGATTAAGTACAAGATACATTGTGGAAAAGAATAAAAGAAACAAATACATTTTATTTACAATTACAAATGATACAAAATGTTCACGGAGAAGGAAGCGTCTTCAACAAATCTGCAAGTTGCTCTCGCACTTCCTTCACCGCCCTCTCCTGATCGGCTGCTGTAGCCATCTCCGCCTCCACCTGGGCCCGCTGCTGCATGTAGGATGAAAGCTCCTCCTCAACTGCCTGCTGAGCTGCTTCGCGACCTTGGGCATCACGCTCAACGGTATCGAGCTTCTGCTTCAGTGATAGCCCATCAGAAATACTTTGCAGAAGGCCCTCGAAGATAGCTTTCACCCGGGCAGCGTTTGCGTCGACCTCAGCACGCAGTCGAGCAGACTCGCTTGAGGTCTCTTTGCATTCCCTCCGCCTTAAAGCCGCTTCTTGTTCCAGATGGAGGATGTAAGAAGCGCTTTGCTCGATCCATGCCGCCCGTTGAGTACTCGTGGCCAAAACTTCAGGGGCAGGACGCATAAGCTCCAGTTGATGCAGGCGGGCATCGATCTCCCTGCAGTGGTTAACCCAAGACTCGACGACGCCTTCATTATGAAAATTGACAAGCGTCGCCAGCAGCGGATTAACCTCCGCAGCGAAATCTACAGCAGAAGGAGGAGCTTCTGCGTCAAGCTCCTCGACGCATCCGCTCAGCATGCTCAAACTCATCGCAGCACCCTTTGAGGATGGACGCCTGGAGAATGGGCCTGCTGGCATCTTGATGCGAGACTCGAAGGGAGCCGGAATCGGAACGATAGCTGCAAAACAAAACACTGTCAAATGACGGTTCAAGAAATATAAAGAAGTCATCAATGACGCAATCTACTATACCAGCTGCAGCAGGCGGTAAAGTCGGGAGGACCGGTGGCGCAACCGGTCTCTTATCTCCTCCTTCGATCTGTAGCACTGCAATCAGGGCAAGGAAGAATCAGAAACAAGTTCATTATCAGAAAAAGAAAGAACATTAATTGAAAGCTATACTCACCAGCGCCACTGGAGGAAGCAAGCTCCGATGGGAAGGAAAAGTGAGGGTGCAACACCTGGTAAAGGTGATCAAAAAGCACTCCTGCAAAGACGCAATAGTACGACATTAGTACATAATTTATGCGGCCGAAAGATAAGACTAATGGGTTACAAATCCATACCTTCCAACATTTGCGACGGTGCGAGGGAAGGTAGAGAAGTAGCCACCGTCAAGGCAGTAACTGACGGCGCTCCCTCGAGCAATGGAGCATCAGCACTGGCCGCACCTGCGTTAAAAACAAGAGAAACTTGTCAGGAAAGATTGCAAGATAAAAAGGACGGTAACCCAAAAATTTACCTGATGAGTCACCAGCAGAAACGGCGGCGTCTCCCTCCTCCATTGATATGGGTCCACCTCCCGATGCCTCATCGCCAGACTTTACAGGAGCCGTTGCCGTGCTCGCAAGGCCAGGAGACGGCGAAGGACCGTAGGCTAGGAGAGCAATGATCGGAACGGTGCCCGACTCTTGCGAAAGAGCGGCCGGCTCATCCTTGGCAATCATGCCCATCTCACCCGCTACCCCCTCGGGTTCAGCGGTCGCGGCCGTCTTGTCCACCGTGGCCATGGGTTCATCGGTCGCAGCCTCTCCATTCGCTGCCGCCCCAGACCCGGCTGAAGCAGCCGTCTCATCCGCCGCTACCTCAGGCTCGGCATCGACAACCTTCTCAGGCATAGTAAGCATGACCGTTTCGTTAGCCACTAGCTCAGGCCCGACAACTACGGCCGCACCGCCTACCGTCAGCTCGGTTTCGGCTGCTACCTTCTCCACCGTCCCCTCAGGCTCGATGGTTTCCGCCGCTCCTTCAGTTGGACTCGGCCCTGCAGGATACAATGTATAAGAACCAATAGTTTTATAGCTTTTGCAACAAAGTCTCAAAAAACATGTTACCTGAGGTGGATTGATCGTTGGCCTCCCGAGCTGCACGCGCCGCCTGTCTATGAGCAGTAGACAAGGCGACCGGGGGCTCCTCAGAAGGAGAAGCAACGGGAATAACGGCGCTTGGGCCCGCTCCTACGGCCAAAGCAGCTCTGCGCTCCTTCGCATCGCGCCTCAAGCACTTCCTCTCCTCCCGGGCCGTCACGACGGACCTCTTCGAAGCTTCCTCCATCAAGGCGTCATCGTCCACGTTCAGAGTTGCCTCCAGAGCCTTCAAGGCATCCCTCATCGGCTTTTTGAGTCGGGTCTCTCGCGGCAGCCCCGAAGAGGCCGGGACTTCAGTAGCTGGCCCAGGAAGAGTCCCCGCATTAGCTTGCGCAGTAGATCCCGCGGCCCCTGCAAAGAGACAAAGAAAAGATTAGATCAGCCATAAAAAAAGCAGAATAAAGACTTGGCGAGCCGAGACATACCAACACCTGATAGAGTGCGTTTCATCTCTTCCTCCTGGAAGGTTTTCAGGGAAGCAGCGATGGCTTCTTCGGTTGAATTTCCTGTTTAAAAAGAAAAGCATTAGTCAAAGACAATGATAAAAGTACGATGAAATGACGAAGAATGCAACTAACGATTACCTGATTGAGCAAGTTTAGTCAACCACGCTTCGAGCCTTGCCGATCGCTCAGAAGCCGCGATGGCGGCCGCCAGATCGGTGTCTTCTGGCTCTACCAAGAAACCCTTGTTGCTTCCGTACTCGCTTAGGCCTTTGGTAAGAGAGGCCTGAGGCTCTAAACCAAGGACAGCGTCAAGAGAAAGAACAGACTTCTTCTTCCTTTTCTGCGCGCGAGCCCCGGGTGCACCCAAAATCAACTTGCGCTTCGTGGGCACCTTGGGATGGCGGGTCCCGATGTCCGAGCCCACGCCAGACTCCGGCGAAACCACAGTCACCGTCTCCACTGGAGCACGGGGCGCTGGGAGCACGTCCATTGTATCACGGGGCAGTCCGCGCGGATGGCTCAGCACGCGCGGTGGCTCAGCTCTAACATCTCTCAGCGGAGGAACGACAGGGATCCTTGGCCTCAGTGGAGCTTTGCGGTCGTTGCCAGGGGGTGCACCCTTGCTGTCTACCAACAACTGCTTCTCTTCCCGGATGACGGCACCCATCGCGTGCGCGTACCAAGCCACGTACACGTTGAGGGCATGTGGGACGCAGGTCGGCTCGCTGATAAAGAAGTGGGAGCCCGTGTTCAGTCGCATAAAGTGGTGCAGCGTGCTCCGTTTCCTCTCCCTGGTGGCCGAAAGTTACTCCAAGAACGCCTCCAGTAGGACCCCTTGGTTATAACTTAATTGTTGGGAGAACCGATGGGGGTTGTACCTCATGAAGAGCGCCATATCGTTCTGCCTGAACACCAGGAAGCCCGACCGAATGGAGTAAAAGTGAAGAATCTCCCGGGCTTTCAATACGGAGGCCCCGTCCTTGAAACCATCACGTAGCGCCAACACTGCCTTGGAGGTCTCCGCGCCGATGGTCATCACCTTATCCGTAAAAGAAATCCTCGCTCCGACCTTGTGCGGACGAAGAAGTAACCCCCTAGCCTCCCGCGGAGACGGATTCACAATCGAGGCGCCAATCAGCCGCAGAACTCTTAGGAGTCTGCACTTCTCGAAAAATGAGGGGCTCTTATGAATGCCAAATACCCCGAGCACATGCATTTCCATCCACGAAGTGAAGTAGTGCATCGGGAAATTAGCAGGTTGCACCCCAGGTTCATTTGCGTCTGCCGCCACGCTGAGTCCATGGTATAGGTGAGCCAGCCCAGCGATTCCGATCGACAATTGGATGCCAGCCACCATCCGATGCGCTGGGTAGAAAACGGACGTCCTCATGTAGTGCGGGTGCATGGGGAGCGTGAACCAGCACATCCATAATCCTAGAAACCCGAGAAAGAAGGTCTCCTCATCGATGCCCGGGATGGCGATTTCCGATAAGGGCATGATGGCGGCATCGGGGAGATAGAAACCCTTTTGATCGTCTTCCAGTACTGGCCGACGATCCAATCCAAAGCCGAAGGGGTCGTCGAGCTTGGCGAACTTCTCGCTCCGCTGCGATAGAATCTCCGGTTGAAGAAAGCGGGCGATAAAATCTGCAAAACTAACTCCCCGGATTCCCGATTCCAAATAGAGACCTTCATACATATTCAACACCTTCACCAGGCTCGGAAACTGGTGCTGAATAGCGTTCTCCGGCGTTAGGCCCATTACTAGTTGTTTGGTCGCGAAGACATACTCGTCAGGAGGAAGTAGCTCTTCATAATGCTCCCCCCTCACTGGCAAACCCGAAATCTCAGTGAATTCCTCCAGAGGGATGGGGACTTCCCTGTCCGACAAAAGAAAGGTATGGGTGGGGATGTTCCATTGTTCTATGAATGCCTTAACCCACCACGTCGGAGGAGCAGGGTACTCGAACAATGAGACGTAGACTGCGGAGTACAGACCAATCTTCATTAAATGCGTCCACTTCACTGATAAGATGTACCTGGACCACTGCAAGTACCCGGCCGGTTGTCGAGGGGTTATCCCGATGTTATAAGGTTGTCCCTAAGGGCGTGCCTCAACCTGACATATGCGCCGCCCCAGAATGTCCATGACTGCCGGCGGCTGCACGGGAATAGCAGCAATCGAAGGCTGAAGGAGATCCTCCGAGTTCCAATTTACGACCTCCACGGCATAGTTCACCGGGGGTGCGTCCGCATATGGGATCGATGAGATTGGCTCTGACGGCGTCGCACAGGAGAAGCTTCGGCGAACCTTGATGATCTCATTATACCATCTGCCCCACAGATGAAGGCTCTTATGTTCCGGGTCAAAATCCTTAATAAGAGCGAGAACCTCCCGGTCCACCGGCGCCTCAGGGAATCCTCCCTCTGAGCGGAAGAATGGGAATGAAAGATCAGCCGATATGGTGCCTGCAAAGAAAAATGAAATTCAGTTATTAGTACCATAATTTAATTTTAATCCCAACGTTTGGTACTTTAAAATGTATACCACACTGCAATGCAGTGGAGAGGGGACCCAAAGGGGGACCCACAAAATCTAGATGATAATGTATCAGTTAATAAGACAGCCCCATCATTGGATGAGACTGTCAATTAATGAGGAGATGCTCAAAAGAATATTCTCATTAAATGAGAAATCCCTTGAGACAAGGAGAAAATCTCACTTTTCAGAGCAAAGCTCTGTCACAAAGTGACACTTGTCAAACTCCGGTCACAAGGGAATAAAATTCCTTAAAGAGCCTAGCTCTGTAATAATGATGGAAAAATCCATCAAAGGAAAAAATTAACTCCTAAAAATTAAATTTTGGGATCTTAAAGATCCATGAAAAAACTCGTAAGAGTTCATCATCTTTAGATCAAAAGATCTATGTATTGTCAAAGAGCAAAACTCTGTTCATGGGTTAAAAAAATCCCTGAAATAAGATCTCTTTAGATCTATGGATTCTTGAGAGCAAGGCTTTGTTGGTGAAACCCCAAATGGGTTTTCTTTACATCAGAAGATCTATGAGAGCAAGGCTCGGTTGGTTAAAATTAATTTAATTTAATTTAAATTAAAATTTTTACCTAAAAGTTTTAAGAGTTTAACTCTTGGAGTTCTTGAAAATAAAGAGAAAGGCTCTGAGGTTCTGAAAAAAAGAATTCTTGAAGATGATAAACATCTGAGGAGGACCAAGGGGCCTATTTATAGGCGCTTAAGCGCCCCTTCAACTCCTGAGTTGATCTGACGGTTGGGATCTTGCCACCGCTGCACTCATGTGTGCGCCACGTGAGCGCAACGGTGGGGGGGCATTTGTTTCCCCCAATCAGAGCAAAGCTTTGTTTGAATTTCAAAAATTCAAAAATTGAAGCAACACTTCAGATGACTTGCGCTACGCGCCACGTGTCAAAAACAGACACGCCAGCACTGCGCCCAAGTCAGCACACCCAATCAGAGCAAGGCTCTGTTTTAAAATAAAATTAATGGAAGCAACGCTTCAGATGACTTGCGCTCTGCGCGACACGTGTCAGCGCAGGAGCGCTTGCGCCAACTATACCAGCATTTAAACAATAAAATTCTGGAAAGATCTTTTCTATCTTGTTAAAACCAAAAAGATTCTCTTCTATAAAACAGAGCCCTTGGATCAAAGATCCAACGGTAGGGAAACATCCCTAAATCAATCAGAGAAAGATCTCTTTAACTGATTTAACAAATCAATTGGCCCTATATAAAGGCCCATAGACTCCAAGTCTCAGATATACAGAACTCCTCTAAAAATTTTGAGAAGAGCTCGAAAAGAAAAAAAGGTAAACCTTTGGAAAAAAGAAGAAGTTCTTCTAAAAAGATCAAAGATCTAAGAACAAGATCAAGATCTTGAATAAAAAAAATAATAATAATAAAAAAGAAGTAATTTACTTCTTTATTAGATCTTTTAATCTATATAAAGGCATTGTCTTTTGATAAGAATCAGAACCATTAGTTCTTAAAATCTTTGGAACAAGAAAAACTTATTTTCTTTGATCTAAATTTGATCAAGAGGCGCTCTGTGCTATGGAACAGTGCCTTGCACTTCTGAAATAAGCCTCTGCGCTCTTGGGTTGGCGCAAGTCACCAGAACACGTCACGTGTCAACCCCAGAATAATCCGCGCCTTGCGCTTTAAAAAATGAGCATTGCGCTCTTGGATTGGCGCAAGTCATCAGAGCGCGCCACGTATCAGCAGCGCACTAGCGCAGCTCGCTGGCGCAGCGCACTGCGCTAACAGACTTGCGCTCACCAAAGCGTGACACGTGTCACCTCCATATCAGTTTGCGCTTTGCGCTCATTAATTGGCGCAAAGCGCCTGACAAGCCACGTGGCGCGCTGTCAGACTATTAAATGCAGTGTATTATTAAACAAGGGCAGAGCCCAATTAAAAGATCCAACAGACCAAAACAAATGCTATGCATTATTAAATAAGGGCAGAGCCCAAATAAAGGCCTGACAGGCCAAACACAAATAAAATGTTGAATATTCTCAACTGGACTTAGCCCAATTCTGGCCATAAGTCCTCAAATTAAATTGAACTGAGCACAACTGCTCTCCCAAATCAATTTACACCCGGTTCAAGGGTACATCTCTGAACTCCTCTGATATTTGTCGTTGTAATTCTTCAACGTCGTAAGAGAGGTGACGGGTCCCGACAACCACACATTGATATGGACTGTGGGGTCCTTAAACTCATGGACTATGAGGTCCTTAAACCAATATTCGTCCCCAAAATAGGAATGTTGGACCACTATGTCCCTAAACTGGTAATATGGACTGTGGGGTCCTTGAACTCATGGACTATGATGTCCTTAAACCAATATTCGTCCCCAAAATGGGAATGTTGGACCACCATGTCCTTAAACCGGAAATCAATATTCATCCTCAAAATGGGAATGTTGGACCACCATGTCCCTAGACTGGCAATGGACCACCATGTCCCTAAACTGGCAATGGACCACCATATCCCTAAACTAGAACAATAGAGCCCAAATGCTCTTTTGTCGGATCTAAATGATCCTGTTAAGTCGATCTTAGTCTCAAATCAGACTAACGTATCCTTAACAAACGTTTAAGTTGATCTTAGCCTTAAATATGGCTAACGTATCCTTAAACCAAAACCCCAAACCCAAATCTAAGAAAATACGGATTTGGACTAATCCACGTCCTACGGGCGACAATATAAATTAGTCTCCATATACAATCCACGGGCAACCAAACACAAAACAAACACTCACGACACGAAGTGACCAGCTGGAGAAGGAGAAAGTTGTTACCGCGATGCGGTAGCGTAATTAACTGCAGGGGCTTGCGCCTGCAGGGAAGAGCGTCCCCACAATCAAAAACTCCTCAGACGAGGAGGAATCTGACGAAGTCTGCTACATCGGACGCATCCGTTCAAACCTTCAATACACGGTGCCGTAAATCAACTTGGCATCTTTGGCGAGGTGGATGGATTGCACCAAATAGCATCTGCCCCGAATCTCAGTGCCGAGACATCCCTGTCTTGTGTGCCGTCTTTTCGGAGGGGAACATTGGCCTTCGTCAAGGTCATAAGAACATGGGGTAAAAATCACATCGGGAATTTCTAAAGAAACTGAAACTTGCCAGGCATGCGCATACCTTCTGGAGTGTGATAACGTGAGTGGATTCCGTCACTTTATCATGCGATGATAGTTGGATCCCGATTCCCACTGATGAGTTGGTTCACTCTTCGGGTGATCCCGATTGATTCTTCTTTCAGATTTGGAGGAGAATTTGACAGTACAGTGGGAGGTTTCCTGATTAGATAAAGTGATGACCATTCTGATCTAGGTTAGAGTGCACGCAGAGTGTTTCTTTTCTCTCTCTCTTTGGCAGCGACCTTTGACCGACCCTAGACTATGACTCAGTGACCAAGTTGATCGAACCTTCTTAAAATACTGGCTTTTGGATTGTCTAAGTTGCATAAGTCATTGCCGCTTCTTCTTTTACCCTTTGCATTTCTCAGAACACCCCGTATTACTACGGACATCCAATTCTATTGGATATATCCATCGTATGGTTATATACGAACTCGAAGGGACTTCTTCGAGGATGGATCCAAGTTCAGGAGAAATTGAATTGGTTTATTCAGTTGTCTTTTATCATCACCTTCTCTCAGATTGCGAGGGCTCCTTAGTTTAGGAGAGTACACCTATTACGCTTATTGGATAGTCTTCTTCCAAACCTTAGGCAGGTGCCGAAAGGTAGGGAATGAAGAAAACCAATTAGCCTAAGTAGGGTGTACAGAAGGTAATAATTAAAGACAAAATAAAGGGATTAGAAAGAGGGCAAAGTAAATTGCGACTGCTATCATTCACGACCAAACCGCGTACTTTATCGCCACTCCTATTTCACCTTTGCTTTTTTCCCCAGTTCGGGAGAAATAGAATAAGGTATTATTCAGTTGTCTTTTATCATCACCTTCCCTCAAGTTGCGAGTACTCCTTGGTTTAGGAGAGTACACCTATTATGCTTACTGGATAGTCTTTTTCCAAACCATAGGCTGGTGCCGAACGGTAGGGAAGGAAGAAAACCACTTAGCCTAAAGGGGTGTACAGAAGGTAATGAATAAAGACAAATAAAGGGATTTGGAGAGATGGCACAGAAATATACGGTTATAGTCATGAATTGGATTATAGAAGAGGCATCACTAGGAATACCAGGATACCCCTACGAAACATTTTCATGTTTCAGTTTGACTGTGCATTGTTAAAGGAAAATCGATTTCCCGATTAGATAGTTACTCCAGGGTATGTATTTACCAGGTATGATTCTCATATCTGTATGGTTTTACAGATGATGAGTGGGAGTAGGTTATTGGGAATAAGGTGATCATCCTCATTATATCGGAATTCGTTGTAATCGGTGATATTTGAGGAAATCGCCTGGGTTTTTGCCGGACGCCATGTATTTGGTTTTGAGTATCCATTGTTGTGCACCAATTTCAAAATGATATATCTGTACGTTTATTTTTATAAAGTGAGATATAACTTTTTGAAATTATGTCCGTGATATTTACCTATATCAGTTGACGATTGGGTAAGAAGTATTGAACAACGGAGTAGTTCTTAACCATAAGTACAGTTTTCAACCTACAATGTACAGGTTTTGAGTTATTCAACTCAACGGACTTATACAGAGTATTGTATATTATCCAGCGTCCATCAGGACAAAGGGGTTGGTACTCGTACTATATTCTGTTTACTTGTGACTTCTCTAATTTTTAGACAAGTGTTTCGTATAAATACAATGTCTAAGTTTTGAGAAGTTGTGGGTATAAGAATAAAGTTGAGAACCAGATGTCGCAAGTATCGGGATTCTTCAAAGAGATCGAAAATGTAGATTCTTGTGATTGGTATTCAGTTGATAGTAATGGTTTGGAGAAACTTGTTTCTCTTTTAGGTTACTCATAATTGGATGGGTTCCTAAGTTGTGTAATGCTGATTAGCCTCTCTCCATTAAGTTGATATGCACTGGAAACAGCTGCATGATTAGAATCTGGTTCCAATTAAATAAGTGCCAAAGTTTCTATATTGGATATAAAATGGTTCATATCTTAACAATGTTAAGGTACGGGGAGTTGTCCGGCTTATGCTTAAAACCAGACTCTGGATAACTCAAGTCACGTTTCTGTAATGGCAGTTTGTGGGTTGACCTGGGCTATGTCAAGGGTTGACTTTCTACCATCTGGAAGATCAATAGTGATATTGTTCTTGACTCGCCACAGTTTTAGTAAAATGGATTTTTTCAGAAAACAGTAGTGGGAGTATGGTAGAACTGGAAGTGATTCCAGAACCGCAAACGATTACAGAAAATTTAATAGGTCCTAAAGATTCAATCAGGTTTGACATTCCAATAGCCGCTTCGCAGATATGGTGGGTAACCTCAGACACCTGAGAGGTACTCCGGTAGCCTCAAGGACGGTGACAGGGAGGTTCTTGTTTACCCAGACTTGACACTACTATTGTTCCAGGCTATGAGACCCGGCAGGAGGTTAAGTATAGCGTCGTTCTAAACTAGCTTTAGAAGTGCACGTATATATTATTCTGCCAGAGGGTTGTTGTGGTCAGTGGGAGCAACGGAAGTATAGTGGGCAAGTAGCTTATGTCTATTTATAGACTAGAGCAGATATAGCGGAGATAGATCATCTATTTTTGATGTGACAGTCATGGGTTTGACTTCATCAGAATAGGGGATGGATCTGTTAAGAAGATAGTAGGTGTGATGTCCTGGTATTTGGATGACATACACAGAGTAGGAAGTAAAATTCCTATACTACGATCAGTTATACTGTAGTCGTCACACAGTTGTTTCTCCACAAAGGATATGGATATAATATCAGACATTCTGGTTACTAGATCTATGGTTTTAGATCTAGAATTGGGTAGTTTCCCAATCTGGGTACTTTGACAGTATTCTAATGGTATTTTAGAATAGATGACTACTGGCATGGTGGTGTACCTGCAGGTGATGGAGTCACCCTCTCTAAAGGTGTCTTACAGACTAAAGGGGAGAGGGATGTGCATGATTGGCAGATCACTTGCTTAGGCAATTGAATCAATCGTGAGATGTCAAGTACCACACCAGATTTTGTTTTTGCACTAGATGCGATAAGTTTATATTAATCCAATCCTGAAGAAACATAAGGAAGCAGTTTTAGAACATAAGTGGATGTTCTACGGATTTGATGACGGCAGCCTCTTTTGGGGACGGCTATCATTCCAAGCTTCAAAGGTGACATGGATGACAGAGTGATAGTTAGAGTTATAGTTTTCCCTCTGATGAGAGACGGTATTATGGACAGGTGGTCCAAGAGGATACTGTGGGAGGCATGGTGCAGGATACTGATTAGGTTCAGTTATCGATACAGTCTAAGAAGTTTGGATTTGGAGTTCATTTATGAACTAGGTACCATCAGATATCCAGACATATTCTAAGACAGGTATGTTTACCCCAATCAGAGCAAAACTTTGTTCAAATTCCAAGGCAGAAGATGAAGCAACGCTTCATCTTCCCCCCAATCGGAGCAAAGCTCTAATTTGAAAATCTAAACTTTAGTTAATTAAGCAACGCTTCAGATTCTTTGCGCTGCGCGCAACGCGCCACGTGTCATTCGCTGATACATCAGCACAGCGTCCAAGGCAGCGCACCCAATCAGAGCAAAGCTCTGTTTTAAACAAAATTAAATGAAGCAACGCTTCAGCTGCGTAAGCACTGCGCTGCGCGACACGTGTCAGCGCAGATGCGATAGCGCGGATACGCTGCGCTGTGCGCTGCGCGACACGTGTCAGCGCAGATGCGCTAGCGCGGTTGCGCTCCGCTGTGCGCTGCGCGACACGTGTCAGCGCGGTTGCGCTACTCTGTGCGCTGCGCGACACGTGTCACGCGCTGGGGCATCTGCGCCAAACAGAATAAAGATTTTAAGGAAATCTTTCTGTTCTTGTTAAAACAAGAAGATTTTCTTCTGTAAAACAGAAGCCCTTGGATCAAAGATCCAACGGTGGGGGAAATCCCCCAAATCACTCAGGGAAAGATCTTTTTAACAAAATTAACTAATTTATGGGCACTATAAAAAGAACCCTAAGCCTCAATTCAAAGGCATCAACATTTTGTGAGAAATTAAACAGAGAGAACTCTGAAGAATTGGAGAGAAATCCTCAAGAACAAAAAAGGTAAAAAGCCTTCAGAAAAAGAGAAAATTCTCTTATGAACAGATGATTGATCTAAAAACAAGATCAATGATCTTTAATAAAAAAACAAAATAAAAATAGTGCTTTGCACTTTTTATGAACCTCTGGTTCCTGAAATAAGAAAAAGATTGTTTTTCTTTGATCTAAATTAGATCAAGAAATCAAATAGTGCTCTGCACTTTCTTTATGAACCTTTGGTTCTTGAATCTAAAAGATTCTCAAATTAATAGTGCCTTGCACTTATAAATTTGCACTGTTGCGCTCTTGGGCTGGCGCAAGCCACTAGAGAGCGCCACGTGTCAGCATCCGAACCAGTTGCATTACGCGCTTTTGAAATAGAGCTTTGCTCTCTGAAATTGGCGCAACTCACCAGAGCGCGCCACGTGTCAGCAGCGCAAGCGTAGCGCACTAGCGCAGCGCACTGCGCTGCATGACACGTGTCATCATCACAAGCGCTTGCGCTCTTTGATTGGCGCAAAGCGCCTGAAAATGCAATGCATTTCCTCTGCTAAAGGGCCAGGCCCAAGTCAAAAAGACCTAGCACGACAAAATAAATTGCAAAGCAATAAAAAGGGGGCAGAGCCCAAGTGAAATTGATGCTCTGCATCTTTTATGGGCAGAGCCCAAACAAAAAAATAGAAGTAATGCAATGCATTATCTAAGTGTGAGCAAAGCCCTAGCACAGGTCTAATAGACCAAAAATAAAATAAAAGTGTTGAACATTTTCAACTGGACTTAGTTTAATTTTGGCCGTAAGTCCTCAAATTAAATTGACTGAGCACAGTTGCTCTCTTAAATCAATTTATATCCGGTTCGAGGGTACATCTCCGAACTCCTCTGACATATGTCGTTGTAATCATTCAACGTAGTCAGAAAGGTGACGGGTCCCGACGACCGCACGCATCGATACGGACTGCGGGTTCCTTAAACTCGTGGACCGAAACGTCCTTAAACTAATATTGGACCGAAACGTCCTTAAACTAATATTGGACCTAGATGTCCCTAAATTAATATTGGACCGAAATGTCTCTAAACTAACGTTGGACCGAAACGTCCTTAAACTAATATTGGACCGAGATGTCCCTAAACTAATATTGGACCGAAATGTCCCTAAACTAACGCTGGACCGAAATGTCCTTAAACTAATGTCGGACCACCACGTCCCTAAACTGGAATATGGATCACCATGTCCCTAAACTGGAGATGGACCACCATGTCCCTAAACTGGCAATGGACCACCATGTCTCTAAACTGGAACAATAGAGCTCCCAAATGCTCTTTTGTCGGATCTAAACGATCCTGTTTAAGTTGATCTTAGCCTTAAATAGGGCTAACGTATCCTTAAACCAAAACCCCAAACCCAAATCTAAGAAAATACGGATTTGGACTAATCCACGTCCTACGGGCGACGACATAAATTAGTCTCCGTATACAATCAACGGGCAACCACAAACAAAACAAACACCCATGACACGAAGTGAAATTATGGAGAAGGAGAAAGTTGTTACCGCGATGCGGTAGCGTAATTAACTGCAGGGGCTTGCGCCTGCAGGGAAGAGCGTCCCCACAATCAAAAACCCCTCGAACGAGGGGGAATCTGACGAAGTCTGCTACATCGGCTGCATCCGTCTAAACCTCCGATACACGGTGCCATAAATCAACTTGGCATCTTCGGAGAGGTGGACGGATAAAACCAAATAGCATCTGCCCCGAATCTCAGGCTAGACAGTCCATGTCTCGACCGCCATTCGGAGGGGAACAGATTCTGGCACGCCCGGTGGGACCTTTTTCTCTTTCCACTCCACACTTCGTGCGTCGTGTTCGCGAGCAAATTGCGGTTTGCTGTGGTTGCCTGTGGATTCAAGGTACTTAGATTTGGTGTCTTTCTCCATGCAGGAAAAAGAAGATCAATGGCTTCAAGCTGCACTACCTGCAACTGCAACTTTCGCTCCGTCCCTGCTGAAGAAGTGACTTATGGGCCCAAAGCGGCCTCCCTTTTCAAGATGCCAATGGAGCAAGTAACTCAAGCCACCACTGGACTATTCTTTGGGACCATGCTCCTACCGATGAGCTTCAATGCCCCAAATGACATCGTAAGAAGCTCCAAAGAAGCCGATCTTTGATTGACTTACCACTGCCGCAACCCCTCTCAACAGGTCGCCCAGTTTCAATACCTCAGTTTTCAACAGACTGGGCCAGAACGTCCGCAAACCTGCGATACCCGAAGCTGCCATCCCAAAGCGGATAGCCATCCCGACGCAAACGGACGAAATCATTGGAAAGGTTCCTTCTTCCGAGAAGTTAGTTTTTACGAGGCTGTCCATTCCGATTACTGCTCCAGGCGAGGTCCTCAAAGCTGCTTCCCCTACCCAGAGCAGGGGGCATGAAGAAGCTTATCCAACAACGGAGGTGACTCCATCCGCAAGACACGCTCGACGTCGCCACTGGCGTCGAGTAAGAAAGGCTGGGGGCAACTCCCCCTCTGGATTTACACCACCAGCTCCGATGGTGGGGATCGATGCTGCTGTTCCAACCGGGAACAACTTCAAATTGCTGAATATGGTGCACAGAAACTCTCTTACTGCGATGTTGAAACGAACTCCTTCACCTGTGGAGAATACTCCAGAGAAGAAGCTAGAGCAGCCCCCTCAACGGCTGTCCTCTAAAATTTACAAGGTCTGGCGACAGGTCCAAGAGTCGGTAATTGATAAAAACTATCTCCGCCGACAAGAAAAGATGAAGGTGCGGCAGGAGAAGGATTACTCTGTCAAGCCACAAAAAGCAAAAGCTACTTGGGTGCCCACTACAACGGCCCCCTCAACTCCAATCACTCAAAAAAGGAGGCCGCAAAAAGCCTCTGTGTCTTTGGCAAATCGCAAAGACACCAGACACAAACGCCCCAAGTCTGGGGGCATGGTGGTGCACACCGTTTATATGGCTTCCGGAAAGGAGGAAAGCCGTGCTTCGACGGGTCACCGACCGCTCACCCGATCTGTGACGAAAGCCCAGGAGCAGCAACAGAAGCTTCAGGAAATGATGACTGTGATGGCTGCACTTACCGATCCGAAAGAAAGTTCGGAAGTATCATCAGAGCAGCGTCACGTACAAGAAACTGATGCTGACTTCTTACGTAGAATCCTCGAAAAGAAGGACAAACAAGCCGCAGAACAAGCGACTAACATAAAACAAATAGCACTCCTCTTCCAAGACATGGTGGGGATGATGTTGCAGCCGGACCCTCCAGCTGAAGACCCTCCAGTCATTGTCGAAAATGATGGAGGGGAAACATCCGATCCTCCTCCGGCTCTTTCAGCAGCCAAGGAAGAAACTATTTCCAAGGCCGCACTGGATGACTATATAGCTCGGCAAATACGAGCTCATCAGGCGAGTGAAGCGGCTGGGCAAACTGTTAGAACTGGACGATCCTATCCGGGCTGGTATGACCAAATCAGTTACCCACCGGGATATACGATCCCTAAGTTCCACGTATATAAAGGGATAGGGAATCCGCATCAACATGTCGCTCAATTCAGGGCCTTATGCGGCAACACTGGAGGCGATGACAAACTGTTGCTTTGCCAATTCATCGGCAGCTTAGCAGAAACAGCCTTTGAATGGTATTCGGAGCTACCTAACGACTCTGTCAAAACATTTGCGGAGATGGAGCTACTGTTCACGCAAAGATTCACGAGTGCTAGTGAACGCACCCCGATAACAGCAATGATAAATGCCAGGATAAGGCTAGGTGAAACGTGAGTCCAATACGCAACACGATGGCGGAACCTATGGTCGAAATGCGAACAACGCATAGAAGAGGCACCTGCGGTAGGCATGTTCGTGGGCACTCTTGATCCGCAAGAGACCATCTCACAATTCATGATGTTCTTCAGGCCGACCACCTTCCAAGCATTGATCGACAAATTAGCCCAGACGGACCAGATGGGCCACGGACCGTCTCCTCCAAAACCAGACTCTCGAAATGAGAAAGGAAAAGGGAAGGCGACTGTCGTTGCCAACACTCAACAACAGCCGAGCAACTCAAAGCCGGTCGTTCTCCAAAATAACGCGCATCCACGCCCGTCCCTCGAGGAGAGACTAGGACGTCCTTACTCGTTTCTTCAGAATAAAACGAGAAGGCTGTTTGAACTGGCAGTACGCAACAGACTCATCAATCTGCCGAATCCAAAACGTCCGTTACGACCAGGCGATCTCAATAATCCCGATTACTGCCCTTATCACCAAACGGTAAGTCACCCGATCGAGGATTGTTTTTTCTTTAAGGGATGGATCGAGGATCACTACCTACAAGGCAAGTTTGTGCTGTCTGAAAACTGGAAGGTAAACCCACCACAGCCGCATACTCCAAAGAAGACGGACACGCCGGGGGCAACTTTTCATGTGATCTCTCACTCATTGGCGGATAATAAAGAGGCTCCTTGCGCCGAGAAACCGAGGGCGGACCCTGAACCAGAAATTTCGCGGCCGTCAGACGAGTTGATCGACGCCTTCCTGAATGAGATTCGTTTGAAAGTTAAAGCCGATCAAGAGCGTGAGATGGCCATACTGGAAGGAGCCAAACGCCGACTACTAGACCAAAGAGTCGAAGCACTCCCGTCATATCAAAAGCTATCTGCTGCGGATAAAAACAAATTCAAGACGAGGAAAAGGTTCGCTAAAGCCCTGTCAGCGGGAATGGTGCTACCACCCTCTGAAGAAAATACTCTCGGTGAAGTAGAGATGCATCCTAACTTCTGCTTATATCATCAGAAGATCACACATCCTACCGAAGACTGCGACTCCTTTAAGTGTTGGTGGCAAGGGTATGTCGCTCAAAAGCAACACTTCAACAGGACAAAGTGTGGAGCTCGTAGACATCAGAAAAATGTGATAGATGAGCGCAAAAGAGCCGCCGACGATTGTCATATAGCCGACTCCAAGGGATCGCAAATTATCACCTTTGGAAGCGACTCTGACGAGGAAGCTGCTCTCAACCCTCTCCTCAAGGAATCCATTTCAAAGATGAAAGAATTAAGAAGTTGCGATAACGTTCAGCCGTGTAATCGCACGCTGCTCGGAAAAAATCTCGGCCCCGCAAATAAGGGATCGAACAAAAAGGATAAAGGGAAGGGAAAAACAGCCCTCGTAGCCAATGCTCAACAGCAATCGAGTGGCCCTAGACCGGTTGTTTGCCGAAACAACAAGCAGCAACCCTTCCAAGAAAAGTTGAAACGTCCTTACTCGTTTCCGCAAGATAAAACAAGGGGACTGTTCGAGTTGGCGTTGTGCAACCGACTCATAAATCTGCCGGAGCCAAAACGTCTGTCGCGACCAAATGACGTCAATGAGCCCAACTACTGTCCCTATCACCGAGTACTGGGTCACCTGATCGAGGATTGCTACATCTTCAAAAACTGGGTTGAAGATCAATACCAACAAGGCGAGTTCGTCGTCTCCGAAAACTGGAAGGTAAGCCCGCCACAACCGCACGCATCGGGAAAGATGGAGACGCCGGGGGCATCATGCTCATTAATAGGGAAGGCCCCAGGGACCGAAAAGTCAGTAAACTAGAGCTTTGCCTCAAAGACGGCGATGACGGACCGAAACGTCCTTAAACTAATGACGGACCACAATGTCCTAAAACTTGCAAACGACCGAAACGTCTTTAAACTAATACCGCAGCATCCGTAGGCTGACGAAATAAAAAAAGGGAAGAAAAATAAAATATATAAAAACGGTATGTCCATAAGCAAAATGGGCACGGATGAAAACCTGAAAGGGCTCCGTGAGTAAAAACAGCAGGGCTACCGGCGAGTGTTCGTGAAAACCCGAAAGGGCGCGACCTCGTAAAAGAATATATATATAAAAATTAAAAAAAAAAGGCGGTATGTCCATAAGCAAAATGGGCACGGATGAAAACCCGAAAGGGCTCCATGAGTAAAAACAGTAGGACTACCGGCGAGTGTTTGTGAAAATCCGAAAGGGCGCAACCTCGTTAAAAGACACTTATAAGGTCCTCTCGACCTTGTAAGGAGAAACCACCCGCGTGAGATCCTTACGTCTCACAAAGGAGCAACACACTTAGGGATCCCCTCGATTCCTAAGGAGAAAATACACTTACGAGATCCTCACGACTCGTAAGGAGAACTCCCTTATGGGACCCTCACGGCTCATAAGATTTGAAAGTCTTAAGTTACAGAGACCTAAACCTGTGCTTAAGCAACCCCCACAACTTCCAATATTGCCCTACAAGTGGTCCAATACTGACCCTTGTATACAATCCACGGGCGCGAATAAACATTTCCCTAACCAAGTCTCATCCGTGACTGGGGATATGTTCGCATGGTGAACAACCCTTGTAAATCCTCTCGATTTATGAGAAGAAAACCCTCTTGTAGGATCCTTACGACTTACAGAGGAAACGAACACTTAGGAATCCTCACGATTCTTAAGGAGAAAATACACCTACAAGATCCTCACGACTTGTAGGAAGAAATACTTTTGTGAGACCCTTACGGCTCATGAAGTCAAAAGCCTTAGTCGGCGGGACCTTAACCCTGTTCGCTAAGCCATCTTTGTTCGACACCGACGGAGGCAAATGATGATTCGCTCCTGGCAATATCCCAGTTGTAGCGGTGCTGATGCCGAAATCGACGTCTAATTTCAGGTTTACGGCGAAAATCCAATAGGCCGCACATTTATACGAAATAGCCGAAATGATAGGGCAACTTGCAATAAAAAGCAGCAAGTAAAAATGTATGCATGCAAAATAGCCGAAATAATTGGGCAACTCGCAATAAAAATCAGCGAGTAAAAATAAAATAAATAGCCGAAATGATTGGGCACCACGAAAAATAGCCGAAATGATTGGGCAATCGCGACCTTCGCGATATAAAAGCTGAAATGATAGAGCATCGTGGAAATAAAACAAAAAAAAATGATGATGATAAAACTTTTGCCCTACAGGCTAGATCACATCGATTCCTGTATACAATCCAGAGGCACAAACAAAGAGGGCAACATACCTTCCCAATAGGCTCCATAAAAAAAAAGCGAAGCCAAATCTCGACGGTTCACAGACAACCTAGAGACCATCTAAGCATTCGTCTCGTTACAGCAGATGAGATGTCAATAAAGGCGTTCCTTCGCAGTCCATCAAGATGCAGATACAACGCCAACAAAAGACCTTGCGGTTGAAACAAAGCGAAGCGACGGCAAAATCCCAGCTTTATTTCGGTGTTTGTCTCGATACAGTAGACGCAATGTCAACCCCAGCGTTCTTCCTCCGACGGGATTTGGACACACCAAAGCAAACGAAGCGAAGACCACATTCCTAGCTTCAACGTCTTGACGGTAACTCATATAAAACCGAAAAGACAATCGGAGATCATCTCGCACCAGCACAGAGTGGTCACCACCTCGACGTTCGTCTCGATACACCAGACGAGATGTCACCCCAACGTTCGTCTCGACACAGCAGACGCAACATCATCAAACAAATAGAGCCACGGCAAAATCACTAGTTCCAAACCTCAACGGTTCACCAGCAACCTAGAAACAACCTCGACGTCCGTCTTGGTACAGCAGACGAGATGTCACCCCAACGTTTGTCTCGACACAGCAGACACAACATCATCAAACAAATGGAGCCACGGCAAAATCCCTAGTTCCAAACCTCAACGGTTCACCAGCAACCTAGAAACAACCTCGACGTCCGTCTCGGTACAGCAGACGAGATGTCACCCCAACGTTCGTCTCGACACAGCAGACGCAACATCATCAAACAAATGGAGCCACGACAAAATCCCTAGTTCCAAACCTCAACGGTTCACCAGCAACCTAGAAACAACCTCGACGTCCGTCTCGGTACAGCAGACGAGATGTCACCCCAACGTTCGTCTCGACATAGCAGACGCAACATCATCAAACAAATAGAGCCACGGCAAAATCCCTAGTTCCAAACCTCAACGGTTCACCAGCAACGTAGAAATAACCTCGACGTCCGTCTCGGTACAGCAGACGAGATGTCACCCCAACGTTCGTCTCGACACAGCAGACGCAATATCATCAAACAAATGGAGCCACGGCAAAATCCCTAGTTCCAAACCTCAACGGTTCACCAGCAACCTAGAAACAACCTCGACGTCCGTCTCGGTACAGCAGACGAGATGTCACCCCAACGTTCGTCTCGATACAGCAGACGCAACACAATCAAACAAATGGAGCCACGGCAAAATCCCTAGTTCCCACCGCGACATTCGTTTCGATACAGCAGACGCGATGCCAGCAAAACGAAGCAAAGGCCAAATTCCTAGCTTCAGGGTCTTGACGGCAACCCACATAAAACCTGAAAGGCTATCGGAGATCATCCCACACCAGCGCGGAGTGGTTATGACTCATCGGGGCTCGCCAAAATGAGCCTAATCTCAAGTAAAAAGCGGCATGGCAAATTCCTAACGCTTGCTCTTCCGACGGTCAAACTGCCTAGGAAGATTGCTTGAAGACGTCTTGTCCAGCCCCCGAAGGGATCAGAGACACGGCAGTCGCAGGGCTACTCGAACAGCACGATTGCCTATCGAGGACTATATCAGCTTATGCGACGGTACGATGGCCAAAACCCTAAGTACCACCGACTTTAACGGGTTTCTGTCGTAAAGAGCAGAGGTCAAATGCGACATTAGGATGCTCTTGCGAGAAACGCTCGATTCGTCTCGACTTGTGAAGAAATTGATGTCTTTGCGGGAAATTCTCGATGCGGCTCAACTCGTGAGATAAAGCCTTAGGCAGTAGGCATAAAAGGAGCCTGTTTCCTAAGCACTGGGACCCTGCAAATTGGCCCAAAACGGTCTCTTGCACACTATCCACGGGTCTCACTCTCCAAACTCGAAACTCGACAAGGAGGGAAACAACCGCTTACAAGTCCTCTCGACTCGTAAGAGGGAAAAATTCTCTTATTGGTTCCTTACGACTTATAAGAGAAAACACACTTAGGAAGCCTCACGATTCCTAAGGAGAAAATCCACCTACGAGATCCTCTCGATTCGTAGGGAGAAAAATCTCTATGAGACCCTCACGGCTCATAAAGTTGAAAAGTCTTAGGCAGCAGATTTGAACCTGCGGCTTAAGCCATCGCTATCTCTTGAAGAAACTAAGATGCCTACGCCATTATCTGTCAACTATGTTTATCAAGACAGCATGCCAATAATAAAAGAAAGGAGAAAGCAACAGAAGGAGCATCCGATTTACGTTTGATCAAGCGTTCGAGACACACTCATTCATGCATAGGCAAAAGACTCAGAACGAAAAATAAGACAAGATGGGATAAAACTTTTCCATTAATATTGCCAAGAATTCTTACAATCATAAAGCAATAAATGAGAAATATTATTACAAAGGTATAACGTCGAACCCATGACATGGATTGAGGAACTCGAAAGCAACCCTATCTATGACTTTCCAGGCCTCGCGGACCATCCTAATGTGCTTTCTTTCGCGAGCACAAGCGTCAGGGTCCCCCCTGATGTCTTCCACCCTCCGATAAGCAGCGAGTATGGCAGACTGTTGAAAGACCTCGTGCAAGAGATCGATAAGACTGTCTCGCCGTCTCTTTGAGATAAAGTTCAACAGGTACACCGAGTGCACCTTATCCTCAGCGGCATCTAGCGCCCTAAGCGGCACACCGGAACAGAACAGGGGAAGCGCTTCCCAGATGGCTCCCACGATAAGCTTAAGAAGGGAGGAACGCCGGGGAAGCAGGGGACCATTGTACGCGTCGAAGCGGCTCATTATTTCTGCACACTCCTCGTTTGTGAACTCTCGATTTTGAGAGCGGCCAAGTCGGCGGATGTCCCCGTAAGAGATGATCTCGTTAAGAGCGTACATATGGGCGTCCATTGTTCCTGTGAAAGAAAATCAACAAAAATTATCAGAAAGACTGATTAAGCAAAATGATATAATGCACTGAGAAATAAAATGTCATCTTTAACTTCCAAGATCCATGAAGAATTCTTAAGAGTTCTTCTATATGATTTGGGAGGAGCAAAGCTCCATTAATGAAATGAGAAAATACAGGGAAGATCTTTTAGAGAGCAAAGCTCTATTAATGGAAACCTAATAGGGCTCTCCTTAGTCTTCTATAGACCCCCTTAGAGCAAAGCTCTGCTAAGTGAAACTCTAAATAGGTTTCCTTTGGATCAGGGATCTATTGAGAGCAAAGCTCTGTCGACGAAAATTAATTTAACTTAATTTAATTCAAATTAAAATTTTCACCTAAAAGTTTTAAGAGTTTAACACTTGAAGTTCTTGAAAATAAAGAGCAGGGCTCTGAGTTCTGAAAGTAAAATTTTAGAGATGAAAATCACCTAAGGGACCAAAGGTCCTATTTATAGGCATCAAGTGCCCTTTCAGCTTCCAAGGGTTGCCGCGATGGTTGGGAGTCTGCCACTGCTGCGCTCACGTTTAGAGACCACGTAAGCGCAACGGTGGGGGGGCATTTGTTTACCCCAATCAGAGCAAAGCTCTGTTCAAATTCCAAGGCAGAAGATGAAGCAACGCTTCATTTTCCCCCCAATCGGAGTAAAGCTCTACTTTGAAAATTTAAACTTTAGTTAATGAAGTAACGCTTCAGATTCTTTGCGCTGCGCGCAACGCTCCACGTGTCATTCGCTGATACATCAGCACAGCGCCCAAGGCAGCGCACCCAATCAGAGCAAAGCTCTGTTTTAAACAAAATTAAATGAAGCAACGCTTCAGCTGCGCAAGCATTGCGCTGCGCGACACGTGTCAGCGCAGATGCGCTAGCACGGTTGCGCTCCGCTGTGCGCTGCGCGACACGTGTCAGCGCAGATGCGCTAGCGCGGTTGCGCTACTCTGTGCGCTGCGCGACACGTGTCACGCGCTGGGGCATCTACGCCAAACAGAATAAAGATTTTAAGGAAATCTTTCTGTTCTTGTTAAAACAAGAAGATTTTCTTCTGTAAAACAGAAGCCCTTGGATCAAAGATCCAACGGTGGGGGAAATCCCCCAAATCACTCAGGGAAAGATCTTTTTAACAAAATTAACTAATTTAAGGGCACTATAAAAAGGACCCTAAGCCTCAATTCAAAGGCATCAACATTTTGTGAGAAATTAAACAGAGAGAACTCTAAAGAATTGGAGAGAAATCCTCAAGAACAAAAAAGGTAAAAAGCCTTCAGAAAAAGAGAAAATTCTCTTATGAACAGATGATTGATCTAAAAAAAAGATCAATGATCTTTAATAAAAAAACAAAATAAAAATAGTGCTTTGCACTTTTTATGAACCTCTGGTCCCTGAAATAATAAAAAGATTGTTTTTCTTTGATCTAAATTAGATCAAGAAATCAAATAGTGCTCTGCACTTCCTTTATGAACCTTTGGTTCTTGAATCTAAAAGATTCTCAAATTAATAGTGCCTTGCACTTATAAATTTGCACTGTTGCGCTCTTGGGCTGGCGCAAGCCACCAGAGAGCGCCACGTGTCAGCATCCGAACCAGTTGCACTACGCGCTTTTGAAATAGAGCTTTGCTCTCTGAAATTGGCGCAACTCACCAGAGCGCGCCACGTGTCAGCAGCGCAAGCGTAGCGCACTAGCGCAGCGCACTGCGCTGCATGACACGTGTCATCATCACAAGCGCTTGCGCTCTTTGATTGGCGCAAAGCGCCTGAAAATGCAATGCATTTCCTCTGCTAAAGGGCCAGGCCCAAGTCAAAAAGACCTAGCAGGCCAAAATAAATTGCAAAGCAATAAAAAGGGGGCAGAGCCCAAGTGAAATTGATGCTCTGCATCTTTTATGGGCAGAGCCCAAACAAAAAAATAGAAGTAATGCAATGCATTATTTAAGTGTGAGCAAAGCCCTAACACAGGTCTAATAGACCAAAAATAAAATAAAAGTGTTGAACATTTTCAACTGGACTTAGTTTAATTTTGGCCTTAAGTCCTCAAATTAAATTGACTGGGTACAGTTGCTCTCTTAAATCAATTTATATCCGGTTCGAGGGTACATCTCCGAACTCCTCTGACACATGTCGTTGTAATCATTCAACGTCGTCAGAGAGGTGACTGGTCCCGACGACCACACGCATCGATACGGACTGCGGGGTCCTTAAACTCGTGGACCGAAACGTCCTTAAACTAATATTGGACCGAGATGTCCCTAAACTAATATTGGACCGAAATGTCTCTAAACTAACGTTGGACCGAAACGTCCTTAAACTAATATTGGACCGAGATGTCCCTAAACTAATATTGGACCGAAATGTCCCTAAACTAACGCTGGACCGAAACGTCCTTAAACTAATGTCGGACCACCACGTCCCTAAACTGGAATATGGACCACCATGTCCCTAAACTGGAGATGGACCACCATGTCCCTAAACTGGCAATGGACCACCATGTCCCTAAACTGGAACAATAGAGCTCCCAAATGCTCTTTTGTCGGATCTAAACAATCCTGTTTAAGTTGATCTTAGCCTTAAATAGGGCTAACGTATCCTTAAACCAAAACCCCAAACCTAAATCTAAGAAAATACGGATTTGGACTAATCCACGTCCTACGGGCGACGACATAAATTAGTCTCCGTATACAATCAACGGGAAACCACAAACAAACACCCATGACACGAAGTGAAATTATGGAGAAGGAGAAAGTTGTTTCCGCGATGCGGTAGCGTAATTAACTGCAGGGGCTTGCGCCTGCAGGGAAGAGCGTCCCCACAATCAAAAACCCCTCGAACGAGGGGGAATCTGACGAAGTCTGCTACATCGGCTGCATCCTTCTAAACCTCCGATACACGGTGCCATAAATCAACTTGGCATCTTCGGAGAGGTGGACGGATAAAACCAAATAGCATCTGCCCCGAATCTCAGGCTAGACAGTCCATGTCTCGGCCGCCATTCGGAGGGGAACAAGGTATTACTCAATTCGGGAGATGGCTTTCTCCGCGAACTTGAGATTAAGAGAGACATAGAAAGAAACATCGGGGCGGATCCACTAATTGAGGTTATTTCTCGAACACAAGAGTTTTACAAACGGGCTTTGTGAAACTGATTAGTAGAGGAGTTCGGTGTTCGGTATCACACGGGCTGTGAGTATGCGACATCGCAATAATTAGCCTTAAGTGCAAGTGGGAGATTGTTGGATGTAGTGCCCTCAAATTCAATTATTGGATCACAGGTACGTGATTGCAATGATTGATGAGGACCTATACCGGTAGCACAGTCTTACTCGAGATGATAGTATGCTATCTGGTTTGCCTTTATCAGTCGTGTACAGGTTCAGGTGACTGATCATTATTACACGTTGATAGAGTCCTTAGGATCTTGCTTGACTACCAACAGTATGATGGCGATCATATACGTGAGAGTTGGGTAGTCTATAAGCTTATCCTTAATTATGGTCCCTAGTCGTGGGAGTTTCGAGATAGGGTATCGATACTCCGGAGTAGACTAGTGTATACAGTCGAGACCTCGACGAGGGGCGGTGGCCGGTCTCATAAGCCACTGGTGTCAGTTGGATCACCTAAGATGTATACAGGTGCTCATTGGGTTATGAGTACACCGGACAGGACTCGCCTGGAACCTGCTAGTTGGTATTATACCTAGCGTCAGATAACAGTTCCCTAGTGACATGTGTACATGTTAGTTCATCGACCTGAGGTCGTCTTTTGTCTCGTGTGAGTTCCCACTGTGCTTTGATTTCTACCTTACCACGGCTCAAATGAGTCGTGCAAACAGGTATTTTTTGGGTACAATCCCGAGCCTCATAGAGGCAAGTGAGCGGATCGGCAGGGGATTCGTCTCTCCCGGTATTGGGGGTGAGATCGCGCTGTGTCTAGGAAAGCCATTTCACCAAGTCCTTGGCCAAGGCAGGTGAGAATTACTGGTAAGTATTTCAGTAGTTTCTCAGGGTATTCAGGGCTTGTCTCCGACACGACTTATACCACTATTGGGGGTCTGACGTTACCAGTCCCCTAGGCTTGTCTCAGTACATGGGCAGCCGTTACGCATTGCTAGTGCCGCTGACGTGCTTGTGGTTAAACCCACTGCCAGCGTACTAATGAGTCATTAGAGTTCCCCACAGATAGTTTCCCAAGTTCGGGCGAAACGTTGTAGAGGTCGTATGGTTTTATGGCAGGGTTCGGAAAATGCACGTGCGTTTACGCACGTGTCATATTTCGGACAGATAATATTGATGGGTTTTGGTTTAAGCCGGATCCAAGTATTATATTGTGTAGATATAATATCTTTGTCTCAGTTGTATTTGTATTCGGTCGTAATACAAATGCGGGTATGTATATACAGTTACGGGGTTATCCTGAAATTCGTTTCGGGATCGCTTTTCGAAGTTGTCAGTTTTCTATCACCCGTCTTAAACATTCGGTTTAATGCGGAATTATCTTTTTCATTTGGGTGAGTCATGAGGGTGAGTCATGAGAGAGCTTCTAGAATTGATGACTAGGTTTTATGACTCATTGTTTGCATTAAATGGTTTTGTGAGGTGTTATATGACTCATTCTTTCCATTAATGTTGTGATAAGTTGTGATAAGCATTGCTTATGGTCACCCTTGCTCCTACCCTCACCCCCTCACCCCCTTTAAGTGGCCGGCCATTTTGAGGATGCCCCCCACTTACTTCTTACACTCTCTCACTTTGAGAGATGATGATTCATTTGCAAAAAGATATACCTCATTTCTCATTACTTGATTAAAAGGCAACTTCATTAACTGTTCATCCATGGTTTTGGATGAAACGAGACAAAGTATTCTACATCATTCTTTACTTCATCTTGGTCATCTCTTTTAGCAGACTTGATGACCGAGTTGCCTCGGTATGGAGGTGGGAGCCCGTTTAAAGATCCGTTGACGTGGTGCCACCTGGACGAGGAGACAGGAGATCGGAGCAGCCGCAAAAGAGCGTGGGATGATGGCTAAAGACCGAAGGACTCGGATCGTTCGGTATAACCTTTCTACCTACTTTACAATTAGTTAGTTTAGCGTTAATGGCAAGATCCGGGTTTTAGTATGCGATAGTGCCAGTTATTAAAGTTTTTGTTCCGTGTTTGGCGTCAGATTGATGGCCGGGGCGCTACCGTAGACTTACACTGTTAGCAATGAGATGCGAAGCCTTTCCTCCTCTCCAAAGGTTTTTAGCGAAGCAGCAATAGCTTCTTCTGTGGAGGCACCTGTCAAAACAGCAAGCGTCAGTCAAAGCATAAAAAAATACATATATAAACAGCGGATAGATGAGGGTAAAGTATACCTGACTGCGCAAAGGCGGCCAGTTCTTTTTCAAGGATGGCCGACTGTTTGGAAGCTTCGATGGCAGCCTCCAAATCGGTATCATCAAGCGTCCTAAATAAACCCTCATTGGTCCCATATTCGCTCAAGCCTTCGCTAGACGGAGCAGGGAGCGTCGAGCCTAATATGGTGTCCAAAGAAAGTACTTGTTTCTTTTTCTTCTGAGGACGGGCGCTGGTGGCCGACAACATGAGTTTCCGTTTGGTAGACGCCTTTGGACGACGAGTCCCAATTTCTTTTCCTACGTCCGACTCAGAGGACGCGGCAGCAACCTCTTTTTCAGGCGCGCTGGATGGGGGCAACCCGCGCATAAGGCTTAGCACGTGTGGAGGCTCAACTGCAGTGATCTCTCTCAAGGGAGGATGAACAATGTTCCTTCGTTTCAGAGGAACATTTCGATCACCAGCCGGCACTGCGCCCTTGCGATCAAGCAGCAATCGCTTTTCCTCCCTAATGATGGCACCCATCGAATGTTGGTACCAGGCCACATACACATTCAGGGCTTGCGGAACATAACTTGGTTCGCTGATAAAGAAGTTAGACCCTGTGTTCAAGTGCATAAAATGATGTATTGCGCTCCGAGTACCCTCTTCAATGGCAGCCGGTTCTGCCAAGAAAGCCTCGAGTGGGATGCCCTGATTGTAGCTTAACTGCCGGGCAAAGCGATGCGGGTTATACCGTATAAATAAAGTCAAGTCATTCATCTTGAATATGAGAAATCCCGGCCGGATAGAGTATAGATGAAGAACCTCCCGAGCTTTCAAGACGGAGACCCCATCCTTAAAAATGTCCTGCAAGGGCAACACCGTCTTCCCCGATTCCTGGCCGACGGACAAAATTTTATCAGTAAAAGACATGCCGGCTCCAACTGTGCGTGGGCGAAGAAGCAAGCCTTTAGCTTCCCATTGCGTTGGAGTCACAATAGAGGCGCCGACCAGTTGCATGATCCGAGGGAAGATGCACCTGTCAGACAAACTCGGCCTCTTATGGATACCAAAGATTCCTAACATGTGCAACTCGAGCCATGACGTGAAATAATGCATCGGGAAATTTACTGACTGCGCCCCTGGCTCAGTGGTATCCGTTGCCAAGCTGAGGCCGTGATACACATGGGCTAACCTAGCAATCCCTACAGCCACTTGTATCCCAGCAACCATCCGATGCGCATGATAGAAGACGGACGGCCTCATATGGCGAGGGTGCATGGGAAGCGCAAACCAACTTAGCCATAACCCAAGAAACCCTAAAAAGAATGTTTCTTCGTCAATCCTAGGAGCCGCCAGCTCTGCAAAAGGGGTGACCGGGGTATCGGGCAGAAAGAAGCTCTTCTGATCCGCCTCCGTCGCTGGCAGGTTGCTCAAACCTAAGCCGAAGGGGTCGTCAAGACTGGCGAATTTCTTGACTTCTTCCTTCAATACTTCTGGACGAAGAAAATCAGCGATAAAAGCCGTAAACTTAACTCCACGACCTTCGGATGCACGAAAGAGGTTCTCGTAGATATTCAACACCTTTATCAAACTCGAAAATTGGTGTTGAATAGCGTTCTCGGGAGTAAGATCCATTACCACTGATTTGGTGGCGAAAACATACTCATCCCGGGGAAGCAATTCCTCATAATGTTCTCCCCTAATGGGTAAACCCGAGACCTCTGCAAATTCCTCTAAAGAAATAGAGACTTCTCGATCTGATAGGAGGAAGGTGTGGGTCGGAATGTTCCACTGCTCCAGAAAAGCCTTGGCCCACCATGTAGGAGGCGTGGAATATTGAAACAAAGAAGCGTAGACGGCGGGATACAATCCGAGCTTCATCAACTGTGATTTCTTCGCCGATAAGATATACCAAGCCCACTGCAAACACCCGGCTGGGTGACGGGGAGTTAGTCCCATATTGTATAGCTGGCCCCAAGGGCGTGACTCGCCCTGACATATGCGCCGCCCTAAGATGTCCAAAGCCATCGGCGGCTGCACGGGTACTGCGGCAATGGAAGGCCGAAGGAGACCCTCTGAATTCCAGTTGACCTCCTCCACAGTGTAATTCATTGGAGGTGCATCTGCATAAGCAATCGCTGAAATAGGCTCCGAGGGTGTCGCACAGGAAAAGCTCCGTCGGCCCATGATAATTTCATCGTACCATTTACCCCATAGATGAAGACTCTTATGCTCCGGGTCATGGTCATTGATCAGCGCGAAAACCTCTCGGTCTACGGGAGCTTCAGGGAATCCGCCTTATGAGCGAATGAACGGGAAGGAGGTGTCAAAAGACATAGTACCTGCATGAGAAAAAGAACAAATTTTCAGCCGCCTGTGCTATAATTTAAAATTTTGACATTTGATACCTTAAAATCCATACCGCACTACAATGAAGTCAAAAGGGACCAAAGGAGATTCACAAAATCTAGATGACAGTTCATCATTAATAAAACAGCCTCATCATTGGATGAGGCTGTCTTTAAATGAGGAAATCCTCAAGAGATTCTCATTAGATGAGAAATCCCTCGGGCAGAGGAGTAAAACTCCCATTGAGAGCAGCGCTCTTCACTAGACAGACATCTGTCAAAGTCTAATGATGAAGGAATAAAATTACTCAAGAAGAGCCTTGCTCTGAGAAGATGATGGAATAATCTATCAGAAATAAAATTTCAATTTAATCTTCAAGATCCATGAACAAACTCTTAAGAGTTCTTCTATATGATCTGAAAGGAGCAAAGCTCCATTAATGGATTGAGGAATCATAAGCAAGACCCTTTTAGATCTGTGATTCCAAGAGAGCAAAGCTCTGTTAATAAAACCCTAAAAGGATTTTCTTTAGATCAAAGATCTATGAAGAGCAAAGCTCTGTTAATGGGTGAAACTCTAAAAGATGTTTCGAAAATATTTAATCTTTTACCTAATCTTGCAAAGTTCTGTCCTTAAAAATTCTTAAGAAGAAGAGCTGCGCTCTGAAGAAGAAAATAAATTTTCAAGAAGGATTGAAGATGAACAGAAGTCATCTCAAGGGCCAAGGGTCCTACTTATAGGCACTAAGCGTTGTTTCAGTTCCTTGGGTGATCCAAGAGTCGAGATATTGCCACCGCTGCACCCACGTGTGGTCCCCGTGAGCACAACGGTGGGGGGCATTTGTTTCCCCAATTAGAGAAAAGCTCTGTTCAGAGTTCAAAATTTGAATTAAAGCTGCGCTTTTATAAAAGCGCCGCGCTACAACTAGCGCACCCCGTGCAAAGCGCATAGGCGCTAGCGCTGGATGCGCTGCGCTCCAAGTAGCGCACCACATGCAAAGCACGTGTGCGCTAGCGCTAAGAGCGCTGTGCTCCAAGTAGCGCACCATGGGCAGAGCGCATAAGCGCCAGCGCTGGAACTAAATGTTCCTTACTGTTGGATCAAATATCCAACGGATATGATTAAATCATCAATTAACCAGAATAAAATCCTGTCGAATCTTTCCGAACAGAAAAGATTGTGCCCCGAATTTGGAACACCGTTGATCAATGATCCAATGGTGATTAAAAGAAAATCACTAAAATACAGAACAAATTCTGTAAGAAGGAAAGATTTCTTAATCTTGTTAAAACAAGAAGATTATCTTCTGTAAACCAGAAGCCCTTGGATCAAAGATCCGACGGTGGGGAAATTACCGAATCAATTAGAAAATAAATCTCTTTAACTAATTCAACAAATCAGCTTTCCCTGTATAAAGGACCCAAGACTTCAAGTCTCATAGAGAGGAACCCCCCATAAGCTTTGAGAAAATCTCAAGAAGAAGAAGTAGCTCTCGGCAAAAGAAGATTTTTTTTCTTCAAGGCAAAAAGAATGGTGATGAACAAAGAGATGAAATCATCTCATAATTAAAAAGAAGAACTCTCTTCTTAAAAAATCATAATCTACAAAGACCAATTTCTTTTATAAAGAGATCAAAAAGATCTCATCATAAAACAAAGAAGTACTTACTCCACAGATCATAGATCTATAAAACAAATTGTCTTTCTGAGATCGTGAACATCTCATTATAAAGGGGGGAGAATTATTCAATTCTCTTAGGATCACAGATCCATAAAGGCAAAGCCTTTCATAAAAAAGAGATTGAAATATCTCCTATAAATTAAGAACTTTGTTCTTCGAGTCTTGAGACAAAGTCTCTTATCAAAAAGAAGATAATCTTCAGAGTGCAAAGTTAACCTAAGAAGAGCCTTAGCGCTCCTAATTTAAAAGTGACTTAGTGCTCTTCATCTAGCACAAAGCACTACAGTGTCATAGCACTTCAAACACAGCGCACTGCGCTTATTGGGTAGCGCTCAGCGCTAAGTGCGCCACGTGCTTGATTGATGATAATTTCTGTGATTGTAATAAATCGAATCAAATAGTCCCCGGCAACGGCGCCATTTGATTGTTGATAATTTCTGTGATTGTAATAAATCGAATCAAATAGTCCCCGGCAACGGCGCCATTTGATTGTTATAAATTTCGTGATTGTGTGTAAATCGAATCAAATAGTAAAGAAATCACAACCAAAAATTATTTGACCGCAATCAACTACGGTGTCGGATTGTAGTTAGTATGTGAGTGCGGATCGTCCACAGGGAAAGTGTAATCGTTCGTCTTTTGAATTAGATGAATTGAAACTTTAATGAAAAGAAAACAAAACAATTCAAGATTTATAGTTGAAGTTCGAGAATGAGAAAAAACTAGATCTAAGAAAGCATTAAAAGATAGAATCAAGAATTGATCGTTTGATGATTTTTCCAAACCAAATCTCAAGAATCGAAATGAGGCTCGTAGGAATCGATCGGATCTATAGATGTGATGTAATCTTACAATTACGTATTCTTATCCTTCGATGAATTGATACTAGATCGATGATTATCGACGAGAATTAGGGATTTCTTGTGAAACTAGGGTTTCATCTTATCCCTTGTTCATTCACCGATATCATTCATATTCTAACCTCTAGTAAATTCAAGAAACGATCGTAGATCCCTAATTTAGAGCGATCACAATCAAGAAAGTATCGCTACGAAACTAGGTCATCGATTCTTGAACTTGCTAGGGTTTACAAAACTCGTAAGACTTAAAAATAGTATTAGAATTTGTTACATCATCCTTCTATAATCGTCTCGACTCCTTAACGAGCGGAGTTTTACTCGAACATCACAACAAGAACAACAATTACAAATTGAGATCTAATCATGATGCAAGAATTAAAAGAAAACAAGATTAACGAATTTCACCTTTTATTTATATCAACAATTTAGTTACATTCGCTCAAGAACTACAAGAGGAAGAACTTGATCGTCGACTTGGCTTCGCTCGTCTCCGTGGATCGCGGATCGGCTTGGATCACTTGCCCGATTGAAGATCGGCTCGGCTCCTAAAAGGTTGAAGACTTCTCGCTTGATTTGGTACTCAAGATCTTGGATTTAGAGTGGAATTAGGGTTAGGGTTTCGCACAAGCCTTGTCACGAGACTTGTGGAAGAAGATGGTGTAGAATGAACCAATGGTTATTGATTATTTTTAACTAATGAAGATTACTAATGGTCAACCCTTAGATCTAGGCTCTATTTATAGATAACTAACCCTAGATCTAGGATTTCAAATTCTAAGTTTCCCTCCTAAAGTTTGTTGAAGAAATTCAAATTTCCCTCTAAAAGTTAGTTAGGGGAGAAGCTTCTAGATGTGATTAGTTAGGAGGAGCTTCTAGAATAGGATTAATTAGGAGCTTAATTAGGATTAGCCTTCCTTAATTTTCTTTGCTGATCTGGCAGTAGCTTCGAGGTAATTCTGTAATTTGAAGTATCACAATGAGGTGTGGGACCAGAGCTGACAATTATGCACTCAAAATTACTTGATGACGTGGCAGAACCGCCGCGCTTCCGCGGAGAATGCAAGCTCCTGCCGCGGAAGCGCGGCGCTCTTGGAGCCTTGGGGCCTGTGCTTTCGGGCTTGGTCTTGAACTGTTTGTTGGGCCTTTGTTTGATATATATAATTGTATAATTCCTTCTACACTGCTATCAGATCTGAAATGATTTAGTTGGCGTAATGTTGATCAGCTCTTTGGTTTTCCTTCCGTATTTCCTGCACATACTCAAGATAAGTGTTGCGCAAATACAGAAATGATGCGATGCCATGAAATGCGGTTAATTTCCTTTAAAGTGTCGGTTTAAAAGTCTACTACATGAAATATCATATTTTGTGACAGATTTGTTAATATGTAGAATATGAATGCCGAACACTTCTAAGTGTATGCAAATGTTAAGGAAATTGCCGGCTAAAATATACAATATTTTCGACTGATCAAATACCCCCAAACTTAATTTCGATCGTCTCGAGCGAATGTTTTATTAAAAAGAGAAGGAGAAAATAAAGAAAGAGAAAAAACTAACTAGCACACTTTCATAGGCAACACGATTGCACTGAGCACGTGCAACAAGCCTTTAAACCTCTAGGTGTCCCTAGTAGGAGGAGTGTTGTCTCCTGAGGGTTTTCAGCGGATTGCACCCACAAAATCCAATAATAAAAGCAAGATCATGAATATTACATTTAAAGACAAGAATTGTAAAAGAAAGACTTTGAAAATTAGGGTTTCCAACTAAGCTAGCTTTTCGGTTGTCATGAGCCCTATCTTAATGGTCATGAAAAGATGTCAGAAATCACGTCCTCCCTCAATAAAACATCGTCTTATTCTTCATTCCTATCTTTATTCCAAACATCGATCATATCACCCTGCGTGTGTGTAAAGGACATCCCTACACCCGGAGAATTCAATTCAAGCTATCATACTCTTGCCCATCGGCCTCAGTACTTCTTGGCAAACGAGATTGCTTACACACTTTCATGCGACCGTTAATACTTCTTGAGGTACTAACCGACCGATTACTAATGTGCTTGCTAACTTGGTGTATTTTCCTAGTCTTGCACCACCTCAGGCATAGCAGTGACTCCCAGACCAGTTGACCTTGGGGCACTAGGTGAAGAAGCACCCTTTTGCTATATATTTTTCTTGCCCTTGGTGATAACAAAACCAGTATCCATTTTTCTCACCACTTTCAAACTATTTTTTTCATACTTTTGGCTTTAAGACAAGAGCATTTCAAGGTATCCTCTACTATCCCAGGCTTTAAGATGTGTGTAAGTGCGAATAGCAGGGTAGCAACGTTCAAAATGTTTGGCTTCCAGAATAGAAACTATTTTCAGACTTATTTTTATCCTCAGATTAGTGACGTCTTTCATCTTACTAACCCTTGGGACAACGGCTCATAACTACTTATTACTAGTTCGTATAAGAAAACTTCTAATTTTCTTAGTTTTCTTAAATTTTTCTAATCTCATGGATGTAATTGTTCACTATCTAAACTTTCATTATCTTATTTATGTATAAAATATATTTTTATAATTTTGAAAATTTTTAAATTTTTATGGTTTTTCGAAAAAAGTGTTTTGTGCTTATGTAAATGATATGCGAATGATGCGAAAATAAGCACAAACCTCCCCCAAACTTGTTTTCAACAGTGTCCTCACTGTTGCCTTCTGCTAAATCTCAAAAAACCTGTAAGCTTGGGAGGAATTTATTAGCGGGGGCAAAATATTTAAGTGAAGAACCTCCCTGAAACTTATTTTTGGCTCAAATTTTGTAAAAATTTTCTTTTCAAGAGCCAGAAAAAATGTACCCCCCCCCAAACTTGAGTTATGCAATGTTAATCTTTGAAAATCATAAGTGGGGGTCAAAAATCATTGGTCGATGCCAAGCTTTGCAAAGACCGAATGTTAACACCAACCATTCAAAAATTTTATCAATGCAGTGCTCGGGTTGGTGGAATAAGAAGTGGGGAAAGGGTAAGGGGTGGAAGAGAGTGTGTGTGCGTCTCATATTGGAGAGACGATGCAGTGAATGTGATGGATTACTCGCATTCTTCTTACAGTTCAGAAGAAGGGGTAGAGGTTCAATTTCATTGATTGGGAGATGATTCATCTCAACACCCGTGTCATTCAAAAATGCGAGTTCATCAGCGAAGATTTCCTCAAAAGTTCCATCTATACCCCGATGAATAATGTCATCACAAAGTGCGGGGTGATCTTCAGACTCTAAGAACAGTTCATAATCCGTGTTCATTGTTGACCCGGACATCTCGGTGGAAGAGTCCGTATGTGTATGATACATGGTTGGGTCAAACAATAACGTATGAAAAGAGTCAAGATCAGTATAAAGAGGATCATCAAATTCGCTGCTGTCGACATCCATTAAGTCGACAGAACATGCCTGAGCAATAGGTTCGGAGGGTACACTTCCCAACTTGTAAATGTTCAGCTCTATTGACCTATTCCCGAAAGATAGGGTCATAGAACCATTACGACAGTTGATTATAGCATTGGAAGTGGCCAAAAAGGGGCGACCTAAAATCACCGGAATTTGATTCCGTGGGTTCGCTACAGGCTGTGTATCAATTACAATAAAATCTACCGGGAATATAAATTCACCGATTTTTATTAACACATCCTCCAGTTCACCCCTAGGTTTGGTGATTGATCGATCAGCCATCTGGAGAGTGCAATTGGTTGGCTTCAACTCTCCGATCCCTAATTGCTCATAGACTGAGTATGGAAGCAAGTTCACACTAGCGCCAAGATCTAATAGAGCACGGTTAATGTGTTTTTCCCCAATAGAAACGAAAATAGTAGGATATCCAGGATCCTTACGTTTCCTCGGTAATTGTTGGGGGAAAGCCGTGTCTATTGTTTTTTCCATGAAAATCTTCTTAGGCACTGGATTCTTCCTCTTCCTAGTGCACAAGTTCTTAAGAGTTTTCGCATAGGAAGGAACTTGTTGGATGGCATCTAGGAGAGAGATGTTGGTGTTTACTTGCTTAAAAATGTTCATAATCTTCTCCATATGTGGACTCGGTGTGTTAGCCCTTAACCGATTAGGATAAGGTGCTTTAGCAATAAGCGCTGGGTCCATCATAGGAGAAGAAAGTGTGTGTGGAACCGATCCCGGAATAGAGGTGGGAATCGTCCGTGGAGGAGTAAAAGAGGTGGGCTGTAGTGGCGAGCCTTTTGGGAAATGGAGAATAGGCTCAGAAGAAGATGGTAGGATAGAAGAAGTGTGTGTGTGTGGAAAAGTCTCAGCCGGGGTTTTATTGATTGATTTATCAGTATCATCAAACTCTTCCCCAAGGTGATGGTCAAGCACTCTTCCAGATCTCAACGTGATTGCATCCACATCATGTGAATAGCCAAAATTAGGTAAAGGTTGAGCTGGAAGTTTCCCTTTCTCTCGTGCACTCAATTCGGCTTTTAGTTGTGCAATTTGTTCTTCCATCGATTTGATGTTCTCATTTTGAGAGATAATGATCTTCATTACATTCTCGACGGAAGATTGAAAACTTGCCGTCCCTTGGATGGATTGTTTCATGAAAGTATCCAAGGTTTGTGCTAGTGCAGAGGTATTATCAGTACCGGTCAATTGCAAAGGATTAGATGGTGCAAAAGTGTTAGCCGGATTTTGAAAGTTTTGTGATTGGAAGGGGTGCTGACTCAAAAGAAGTTGTGGGTGCTGTTGTGGTGGAGGGACCCCTTGGAAATTGTGTTGGGTTGGAACCGTGTTTTGAAATTGTGATTGGTTCCAAGCAAAGTTAGGGTTATTCCTCCAACCCTGATCATATGTGGAGGAAGATGGATCGTTTCTAGGTCTTTGAAATGATGAATTGGTATGCTCAGGACCTTGAAACGGACATTCTTCCGTCAAGTGAGACGGATCAGAACAACAACCACATACAGTTTTGGAGAGTGATATTTGACTTAGGGCGGCAGCTAAAAATTTATTTTCCATAGCGTCAAATTTCTTGTGTAAAGCTGAAATTTCAGCTCTAATTCCTATGGAAATATCATTGCCATCCCTAGATGATTGACTCACACCCTCCCACTGTAAAGATTTTTCAGCGAAATCTTCTAGAAAGTTCCAGGCTTCCCTATCATCTTTAGTCATAAAGTTGCCTTGACACATGGATTCAAGGGTCTGTCTTGTGTAAGGAGTAATGCCCTCATAAATGATTCGGCACAATTCCCATCTCGGGATGCCGTGATGTGGACATTGGACTAACAGATCCTTGAAACGTTCAAGACATTTTGAAAATGTTTCATTTGGAAGCTGGGTGAATTGATAGATTTCGCTACGGACTCGAGCTGTTTTGTGATGTGGGTAGAATTTCTTAAGGAATGCTTTGACGAATTCGTCCCAATTTGAAATGGAATGTGCGGTAGTGTTATATAGCCACTTCTCGGCTAAATCGCACAAAGTGAATGGGAGAAGACGTAGACGGAAAGCATCCACAGACAGCTGTGAAGTACCCATCATTGCGCATACATTTTCAAATTTCGTGATAAACACGTATGCGTCTTCAGACTCGAGACCGTGAAATTTTGGTAGAAGGTTGATATATTGGGGTTTTATTTGAAAATTTTCCCCGTTGGCTGGTGGTGTGGAAAGACAAGTGGAAAGTGGGCCTCGTGTTGGATAACATCTCTTTTGGAGAGAGATGCGAGGTGGAATCTGCGCATCAACGGACGGCGGCAGGGTAGTGGAAAAGAAGTTCGATGGAGGTGGATCCATCGATGTGGGTGTGGTGGTGGGTAAAAGAAAGGTAAGTGTAGAAATACCGACTTTAGGGTCGATAAAAGAGACGCGGACGAACGGGCCCTAGACACCCGTGTCCAGCCTATCTTGCACTAAAAAAGGTTAGTACAAGTGGCAGCGTGAATTTATAATTAGGGGAATGATATGAATGTGGTGTTTGTTTTGAAAAAGATACGGATTTTTTGAAAATATGATGCAACAAAACAAATGCAACACACAAAACCCTAAAATCTAGTGGTCACCTAGGTCAAACTCTAGACCGCTCCTAACTGCCAAAAGACAAGTCGCAGGATCAATCCTCCACTGCCTCTTTGTCCCCCTGTGGCCGGATAAGTGCCAGGTAAGTGGGAAGGAACCACCACTACAGTGGGCCTAATTAATAACCACTAGCCTTAGACACACTCGCCTTAGGCACCACAAGAAAACGCGGATAAGCAATGAATTACCCACGGCCTTCTCTTGTCCTAATTGAGCGCGACGGTCCTTAGAGTCATCTCTAGATTTCTTTTAATTAATGAGGGTAAATGCGGATGCAAGTTTTGCGATTTTTGGGGCCTAGGAAGGGTAATGAAATCCCCACCTAATTTGGATTTGGTCGTGCCCCTTAAATTTCCGTATTAATATGCAACAACCACAAGAATCAAAAACACGCACAAAATTTTTTTATTGCTTTGCGGCGCTGCGATTTATTTGCAAAGAAATCTGCACAAAATATTAGTTGGAGCAGACAGAGGAGAAGATAAGAAAGTGAGGAGTTACCAGAGAAAAAATGATGCAGAGAAGAGATGAACCTGCGGCGCTTCCGCCGCAAATGCTGCTCTGGTGCGGCGCTTCCGCGCTTGAATAGTAAGGTCACTGCACAATGTTTTTACAGAGAGCTTCTGTTAAGCTCCTGAGTCCTCTGGAATGTTCAGAAAAAATTTTCTCCAGCTCCAATGATTCCAGATTTTCTCGCAACAAATCACAACACACGTATTAGGCTTTGTACGAGTTTAGATCTAAAAATTATGATGAAATAAATTGTTCAACTCAAATTTCAAAATACGAACTATTAGCGCACTATCCCCGGCAACGGCGCCATTTGATTGATGATAATTTCTGTGATTGTAATAAATCGAATCAAATAGTCCCCGGCAACGGCGCCATTTGATTGTTGATAATTTCTGTGATTGTAATAAATCGAATCAAATAGTCCCCGGCAACGGCGCCATTTGATTGTTATAAATTTCGTGATTGTGTGTAAATCGAATCAAATAGTAAAGAAATCACAACCAAAAATTATTTGACCGCAATCAACTACGGTGTCGGATTGTAGTTAGTATGTGAGTGCGGATCGTCCACAGGGAAAGTGTAATCGTTCGTCTTTTGAATTAGATGAATTGAAACTTTAATGAAAAGAAAACAAAACAATTCAAGATTTATAGTTGAAGTTCGAGAATGAGAAAAAACTAGATCTAAGAAAGCATTAAAAGATAGAATCAAGAATTGATCGTTTGATGATTTTTCCAAACCAAATCTCAAGAATCGAAATGAGGCTCGTAGGAATCGATCGGATCTATAGATGTGATGTAATCTTACAATTACGTATTCTTATCCTTCGATGAATTGATACTAGATCGATGATTATCGACGAGAATTAGGGATTTCTTGTGAAACTAGGGTTTCATCTTATCCCTTGTTCATTCACCGATATCATTCATATTCTAGCCTCTAGTAAATTCAAGAAACGATCGTAGATCCCTAATTTAGAGCGATCACAATCAAGAAAGCATCGCTACGAAACTAGGTCATCGATTCTTGAACTTGCTAGGGTTTACAAAACTCGTAAGACTTAAAAATAGTATTAGAATTTGTTACATCATCCTTCTATAATCGTCTCGACTCCTTAACGAGCGGAGTTTTACTCGAACATCACAACAAGAACAACAATTACAAATTGAGATCTAATCATGATGCAAGAATTAAAAGAAAACAAGATTAACGAATTTCACCTTTTATTTATATCAACAATTTAGTTACATTCGCTCAAGAACTACAAGAGGAAGAACTTGATCGTCGACTTGGCTTCGCTCGTCTTCGTGGATCGCGGATCGGCTTGGATCACTTGCCCGATTGAAGATCGGCTCGGCTCCTAAAAGGTTGAAGATTTCTCGCTTGATTTGGTACTCAAGATCTTGGATTTAGAGTGGAATTAGGGTTAGGGTTTCGCACAAGCCTTGTCACGAGACTTATGGAAGAAGATGGTGTAGAATGAACCAATGGTTATTGATTATTTTTAACTAATGAAGATTACTAATGGTCAACCTTTAGATCTAGGCTCTATTTATAGATAACTAACCCTAGATCTAGGATTTCAAATTCTAAGTTTCCCTCCTAAAGTTTGTTGAAGAAATTCAAATTTCCCTCCAAAAGTTAGTTAGGGGAGAAGCTTCTAGATGTGATTAGTTAGGAGGAGCTTCTAGAATAGGATTAATTAGGAGCTTAATTAGGATTAGCCTTCCTTAATTTTCTTTGCTGATCTGGCAGTAGCTTCGAGGTAATTCTGTAATTTGAAGTATCACAATGAGGTGTGGGACCAGAGCTGACAATTATGCACTCAAAATTACTTGATGACGTGGCAGAACCGCCGCGTTTCCGCGGCGAATGCAAGCTCCTGCCGCGGAAGCGCGGCGCTCTTGGAGCCTTGGGGCCTGTGCTTTCGAGCTTGGTCTTGGACTGTTTGTTGGGCCTTTGTTTGATATATATAATTGTATAATTCCTTCTACACTGCTACCAGATCTGAAATGATTTAGTTGGCGTAATGTTGATCAGCTCTTTGGTTTTCCTTCCGTATTTCCTGCACATACTCAAGACAAGTGTTGCGCAAATACAGAAATGATGCGATGCCATGAAATGCGGTTAATTCCTTTAAAGTGTCGGTTTAAAAGTCTACTACATGAAATCTCATATTTTGTGACAGATTTGTTAATATGTAGAATATGAATGCCGAACACTTCTAAGTGTATGCAAATGTTAAGGAAATTGCCGGCTAAAATATACAATATTTTCGACTGATCAGTGCTCCTCACGTGTGCGCTGCATTACTAAAAGCGCTTTGCGCTCATTATATGTCACCAGCGCCAAGTGCCTCAACACTTCAACTGTAGCGCATCAGCGCTCTACATCTAGCGCTCAGCGCTCTACATCTAGCGCTCAGCGCTAAGCGCATCAGCGCTAAGCGCATCAGCGCTTCATATCTGGCGCAAAGCGCCAAGCGCATTAGCGCTTTAACCATAGCACACCGCGCTCATCGACTGGCGCTAGTGCCAAGTGCGCCACATGCTTTTATGTGCGCTTGGACATAACATAAATTGTTCTTTTATAAGCCCCAGAGCTATGATGAATGCTTAACATTCAATAAAAGACAAACGTTGTCAGAATTTAAATCAATGCTCAGCATTGTTAAAAGGGCCAAGCCCAAACAAATGTTTAACAACCCAAAATAAATATTAAACATTTTAACTTGACTGGACTTAGCCCAAGACTGGGCATAAGTCCTCAATTCAGATTTAACCGAGCCCATGTGCTCATAATCTAATTAATTAATCTTAGTCCCAAATTGGACTACAGATTTCCCAATCAACATTGGTTCAAGGGTACATCTCTGAACCCCTCTGATATATGCCGTTGTAATCCTTCAACGTCTTCAGAGAGGTGATGGGTCTCGACAACCATACATTCCATGGACTTTGATGTCCTTAACCTTGACTGTGAGGTCATAAAATTCACGGACTATGATGTCCTTAACCTTGACTGTGAGGTCTTTAAACTCACAGACTATGATGTCCTTAACCTTGACCGTGAGGTCTTTAAACTCACAGACTATGATGTCCTTAACCTTGACCGTGAGGTCTTTAAACTCACGGACTATGACGTCCTTAACCTTGATTGTGAGGTCTTTAAACTCATAGACCACTATGTCCTTAAACTGGTATTGAACCACCATGTCCTTAAACTGGTAATTGACCGCAATATCCCTAAACTAAACAATAGAGTCCAAATTCTCTCTTGTTGGATCTAAACGATCCCGTTAAGTCGATCTTAGTTTAAAATTAGACTAACGTATCCTTAACGAACGTTTAAGTTGATTCTAGTCACAAATGAGACTAACGTATCCTTAAACCCAACCCCAAACCCAAATCTAAGAAGATACGGATTTAGACTAATCCACGCCCTATGGGCGACAACATAAATTAGTCTCCGTTTACAATCCACGGGCAACCAAAAACAAAACAAACACCCACGACACGAAGTGACCATCTGAAGAAGGAGAAAGTGGTTACCGCGATGCGGTAGCGTAATTAACTGCAGGGGCTTGCGCCTGCAGGGAAGAGCGTCCCCACAATCAAAAACTCCTCAAATGAGGGGGAATCTGACAAAGTCTGCTACATCGGCCGCATCCGTTTAAACCTTCGATACATGGTGCCATAAATCAACTTGGCATCTTTGGAGAGGTGGATGGATAGCACCAAATAGTATATGTCCCCAAATTCAGGCAAGACGAACCTACGCGGTTCCGTCTTTGTATTCGGCGGGGAACAACCACGAGGGTAGGCCAAGCGTCAGGGACACGTGGCGAAGACACGAGCCCCGACTCGGCCGATGTCGCCGGGTCAACTCGGCCCGATCCTAACTTTTCATCATTCACCTGCACCCTTTGGACTCCCCACTCCTCCTGCACTATTTAAATTCTCTGCAATTAACCAGAGAATTAAAATACCCCCTTTTAATCCTTTTTAATGCAAATTTAAATACAATTTTTATCACACCCTTTCACTACCTTAAATCCTAGATTTTCCTATAAATACCACCCCTTAAATCATCCTTCCCCACTCCCAAATTCCTAACCAAACTCTCAAGAAAATTCCCAAGACTTTTTGTGTGCAAGTGAAGTTGGCAAAGGGCGAAACTCCGACGAACTTCTGAGAAGATTCCGACGACGAAACGACGCACCGGAACCTCCTACCTCTTCCTCTTTCTCCTTTCTACTCAAATAACCCGTAAGTCCTTACTTCTTCTTCTCTTCTCTATTCTAAAAACATTCAAAACTAAAACCCGACGGAAGCGGAGTTAGTCCGACTTCCGATTCGGTTTTCTTTAAAAACTATAATTTTTCTTAATCAAGATACCTTCATATCATCACATATTGTTCATTAAATATAAACAAACTCAATAAAACAAGTTGCACATCAAACTAATCATTTTTGGAACTTTTATTATACTTTTTCAGAAAAATACCATATAGGTTAGTTTCGATATAAACCATCATAATTTCTTGTTTTACCTATAGATAGCTCACGAGGTAATGACTTACCTTCTCACAACACTCATATCTAACATAGCACGATGGAATTTGAGAATATAAATTTGGGAAAACACGACTTTAGATATAACTACTTTCAACTTATAAAACCTTTTTCTACAAGAAGTGTATTTTAACAAATCTTTGCAATTGCGTCTCTACAACCCATTTGGGGAATCCGTTCGGTATGGTGTGGATTATGCACATCCTCGGGCTTAATAGAGTGAGATGTAGACCTCCGCAAGTAGCATACGATCTCGAAAGATTTTAATACATTTTTCCTTTAGAAAAATATGAATTCTATTATAAATAAAACTTATATTTTTATAAATTAATATATATGTAATTAATATCATAATATCTATTTTTAATATTTATAATATTCCACATTTCCAAAATTCAAGAAAAACATTTCATTTACAAGAAAATACTATACAATTCCAATATTACAAATAAATACCATATATTATGAAATTATGTTTTATTCACTAGAAATGTCATATTGATAAAATATACATCAATGAAAACTTTAAAAACGATAATAAAATACTTGAGGTGTATTTTGAAAATTATACAAAATTATTTTTACATAAAACCCCTTCAAGTTATACTAAATTACAATAAGGACCCTAGTAAACATAGGTTTAAGCGGGACCGGTCTCTTGAACCTCAGGGAGTCGGAGATATGGGTGCTTGCCTATTTAAGGTAGACAACTTAACAAACGGTGTTATCAACACGGTAATTGTCTTTGAAAAAGACACAAATCCTGCCGTCTATGTGCAGCAGTTACCGATAATACCAAAACCTAATTCAGGATTTAATTTCTTTTCTAATTGTCTGACTCAGACCGAGTCTCAATATAATCAATCTGACTTGAATATGATTCAAGTATCAAACTACAAATTCAATATGAATCCATATATTCAATCTGTTCAATCTATTAAATCTATATTGACGGAACCGGACCATGAATATACCTCCATCTACATGATTCACCAGTTACACCCATTTACTGATATCATGGTTTCGGCAAGTCATCCATCTATACAATTCAATTTACAAGACAATACAATACAAATAAGACATCGCGGGGTTTACTTAAAGGTGGCACGAGGTGGTCACTTAAGACGTAATTACATCCATGCCGTTGTTCCGTGGTATTATCGACGGATCCTTGTAATCCTGATACCTTAGTCTCCGGGGAAAGTGAGACTCCTCTTGTATACACTGTCATCTTCTGTAACAAGCTACAAACAACAACGTTAACATTAAATACAACATTATAACAATATACTCTCCATTCTGTCTATTCCATTCTTGTCTATTTACGGGACTTACCGAACGATTTGTTCGCTGACGACATTCTCTTTTTTCTTCTTTGGAATGTCGTTAGGTGATTCGGACTCACTGGAGATCGAGCCCACCAGCAAGGATTTGGACCAGCTAGCTTTCGACCCGGAGCTCTAGTTACTTGTACATTTCATTTCAGTAATTTCCATTTCTGTTATGCCACTGTTTAGGCATTGCTTTTCATTCCATGTATTTACTTTTCAGATGTATTGTAAAAAGAATGTTAATAAATAAAGTTGTTGTTCAATTATATCTATAATCTCTGTCTCTTGTGCATTTTACTTATATTTCTTAGATACGCTTAGCGTGTTTACTTCAGAGTAAATACGTAGCGGCCCGTCGAGTCCTCTGCCCGTACACTGGGAAACGGGGCATGACAGGTTTTTTGGTGGCCTATGCAGGTCAGAGCTGTATGGAACCCTACCATGCAGTTCAGCTCTGCGTAGACAACCTAAGCAATATAACACAAGAACCAGCAACTGAAAACATTCTTTACAATTCACATTCCTTGAATCTTATCATTTCATATACTTTGAATTTGTCCTAACCCAAAATTTTTCTTTCAAGCTTATGGATTCCCCAAACAACACCAGCACGAATGTCAACAACACTCCCCCACCACTACCACTCACACTTGTCGTCGCTTCTCCGATCAACGAGCAGACGGTTTTACTTGAGGCAATCCGCAGCCTCCTGGAAGGACAGCAACAACAGACTGCTATTTTAATGAACCGTCCCGAGGCAGAAGCATCTGGGGTGAAGCAATTCAGAGCTTTGCACCCCAAATAATTCTCAGGAAAGGAGAGCCCTCTGGAAGCGGAGGAATGGGCTCAAAGCATCGAAGATGATCTGGCAGCAGCATAAGTGCCAGAGATAGCTTGGGTCCTTGTTGCAAAACTGCAGCTTACGGACAATGCACGGGTTTGGTGGAAGGAGGAAGAAAGCCGTCTTGATCAACCCATCGAATGGAAGACTTTCCGCGACATATTCGATGCAAAGTACTTTCCAGAGACTACCAGGTTCGACATGGAACAACAGTTCATCCATCTGCAACAGGGTTCGATGTGGACCAAATCAGTGGATGAATACAATGCTGAATTCATCATGCTCAGCCGGTAAGATATGTCTCAATAATTTGATTTTTCAATATATCACATACTACACAGCTAACACAATACTTTAACATATTTGCGGCATACCTGATACCGACGGATGAGATCAGAGCCCGTCGATTTCAACAAGGGTTAGATTCGGAGATCCAGGCTGCATTAGCCATATGAGATTTTCCGACTCATGAATCGGCTCTGAAAGCTGCCCGCCGTTATGAGACAGTGGTAAAGATAGCGCCTTGCCACCCAGATGGCAAGAGGAGCCTCATAAAGGCCACCATTTGTGCCAAGGAGACCGGGAGTACCAATCAACCGGCCCAGCCCAGCCTTCTGTACCTACTGCAAGAGAGATGGACATTTGGCGAAAGACTGCCGGCGAGCCAACCGTCTTTGCTTAGTCTACGGCTCAGCTACTCATGATATTGGGTCTTGTCCCCGAAAACACAACCCAATTGCTGCACCCAGGCCAGCAATCACTTACCAGCAGAGACCAGCCCTTCAGGCACCTGCTCCAAGACTCGCTCTCTCTGCTCCACCACCTAGAGGACCACCGACTGCACCTCCTCCTCGTCAGTTCTATCAAGCTCAACGGAATGTTCCGAGGAATGCTCCTCCAGCCAGGAGGAATGTACCACGGCGACAGGCTTTCACGATGACCGTGGAAGAAGCTGAGGCCACTAGCCAAGTCATCACTGGTAACCCTTTTCAAGTTTTTCTTTCAGTCTTAACACCTACCTACATATTTTTCCTATACCTAAAACATATCCCACATACCTTAGGTATAATCTTAGTAGCTTCACTTCCTGCACTAGCACTATTCGATACTGGAGCATCTCATTGCTTTATGTCGCAACGGTTCGTCCGAATTCATGCGATTCTAGTCACACCGATTGTATCCGGCTGGAATGTTTGGAAATGGCGTTCTAAAGGCAACGATGGGATACAGCTTGTGTCCAGTAGTTGTCTGCAGCAGAGAATTCTATGCTGACTTCAAGGTACTGGACATACCAAACTTCGATGTGGTTCTAGGTATGGATTGGCTCGGAACATTTTATGCTACCATTGACTGTCGTCAAAGGAGGGTAGTATTCGAGATTCTCGAGCATCCGGTCTTCTATTTCAAAAGTGGAGACCGTACCGTGGAGCCAAGTACTTACAAGGCGAAACCAAAGAAGGCAGTGATTGCGGCAATTCAAGCGGAGGAAGTATTAAAGCCAGAGGTAGTTCGAGAGTTCGATAATGTGTTTCCTGATGATATATCAGGTTTGTCTCCCGATCGAGCTCTTGAATTCAGCATTAATTTAATACCAGGAGCGCAACCGGTGATCAAAGCACCTTATCGATTAAGTCCGGAAGGTTTGAAGGAAGTCCGAACTCGGTTGGAGGGATTATTGGCGAAAAGATGGATTCGTCCCAACACTTCAAGTTGGGGATCACCAGTACTGCTTGTGAAGAAGAAAGAAAGTTCATATAGAATGTGCGTCGATTATAGAGCCTTGAATGAAGTAACGATAAAGAACAAGTATCCACTTCCGCGTATTAACGATTTATTCGATCAACTAAGTGGATCTTGTGTTTTCTCTAAGCTAGATCTTCGTTCAGGTTACCATCAGGTGAAGGTCAACGAAGCTGATATTCATAAAATGGCTTTCAGAACTCGTTATGGACATTACGAATTTCTTATGATGCCATTTGGAGTGACCAACGCACCAGCAATATTTATGAACCTGATGAATCAAGTTTTTCGGGAGTACTTAGACCGGTTTGTTGTCATCTTTATCGGCGACATCCTGGTGTATTCAAAGAGTCGGAAAGAACATGCCGAGCACCTACGAATTGTCCTGGAAAATTTATGACAACATTAACTCTACGCCAAGTACAGCAAGTGCGAGTTTTTGGCTAAATCAAGTTGGTTTTCTTGGACATATTGTATCAGGCGAAGGAATCTCTGTGGATCCAGCAAAAGTTTCTGCAGTAAGCGAATGGCCGACACCAAAATCAGTGAAGGACATTCAAATTTTCTTGGGTGTAGTTGGATATTACCGAAGGTTCATTGAAGGCTTTTCAAAGATAGCAACACCCTTGACCAAGCTCATACGTAAAGATGAAGACTTTGTGTGGTCAGAAGCATACGAGCACGCTTTCGTAGAACTCAAGTCAAGGTTGACATCAGCGCCTATTCTCATTATACCGAACCAGTCTTGAGGTTTATAAGTGCATTGCGATGCATCTGGTAAGGGATTATGATGTGTTCTACATCAGCACGGAAAGGTTGTGGCTTATGCTTCAAGACAGCTGAAGATTCATGAGCGCAATTATCCGACGCATGATTTGGAATTAGCAGATGTTATCTTTGATCTTAAGATTTGGCGCCATTATCTTCTTGGTGAACTAGTGAACATCTACACAGATCACAAGAGTCTGAAATATGTGTTTACTTAGAAGGAGCTTAATATGCGGCAGAGACGATGGTTAGAATTCATGGCGGACTTTGACATCAACCTGCAATATCACCCAGGAAAGGTGAATGTGGTACCTGATGCCCTTAGTCGCCAACCATTAGCAATGAATCTCACCACTCAGTGGAAGCTTCAACAAGACTTGCAGAAGATGGAGATTGAAGTGATCATGCCAGGTAACGCTTCAAGTTTGATAAATTTACAAGTTCAATCTACCATTGTCAATCAGATCAAAGCAGCTCAAGCAAGTGATACTAAGTTGCAAAAGATCAGATAACAAATAGAGAATGGACTTAGAACAGACTTCATCATTCATGAAGATGGATGTTTGAGATACGGCAGTAGATTGTGTGTACCAAAAGGTTCTGTGCGAGAAGAGTTAATGAAGGAAGCTCACAGTTCTCCTTATTCAGTACACCCTGGAGGTATAAAGATATACAAGGATCTGCGTCAAAATTACTGGTGGCATGGAATGAAACGTGAAGTAGCCAGATGCGTCGCTAATTGCTTGGCGTGTCAGCAAGTAAAGACTGAACATCACAGGACAGCTGGATTACTTCAACCGTTACCTATCCCAGAATGGAAGTGGCAAACATCATAATGGATTTTTTGACTACACTTCCTCACAGCACAAGGGGTAACAATGCGGTATGGGTTATTGTGGATCGACTCACAAAGTCGGCTCACTTCATCCCATTTCAAGTTGTCCAATCAACTGAGACATTAGCAAAGAAGTACATGGAGGTAAGAATCTAAGTAAGATTTTAAACTCTTCAAATATATACTGATACCCATGAACACATACAGAAAATTATGAGACTTCATGGAGTACCAGTCTGCATTGTCTCCGATCATGACAACAGGTTCCGATCGCAATTTTGGCAAAGTCTGCAAGCGAGCTTGGGAACAAGTCTGAACTTCAGCACGGTTTATCATCCACAAACTGATGGTCAGTCTGAGCGAACTATTCAAATCTTGGAAGATATGCTTAGAGCGTGTATGTTAGACTTCGGAGGATTGTGGGAAGATCACCTATATCTTGTGGAGTTTTCATACAACAACAGCTACCAAGCAAGCATCGGAATGGCACCTTTTGCAGCACTTTATGGAAGGAAGTGTCGATCACCATTAAGTTGGGATAACATCGATGATAGAGAACTCCTTAGACCTGAGATGATAGTAGCAACTGTTGATGTGGTTCGTACTATCAGGGAAAGAATGCGCATATCCCAAGATCGACAGAAGCACTGGGCTGATGCAAAGCGCCGTCATTTGGAGTTTCAACCAGGAGATCATGTATTTCTGAAGATATCTCCGAACCGTGGAGTGATCCGATTTGAAAGACGGGGTAAGCTAAGTCCAAGGCACATTGGACCGTTCGACATACTCGAACGAGTCGGTGAAGTGGCATACCGCTTAGCACTTCCACCTTCATTGGAAGGAGTGCATAATGTGTTCCACATATCCCAACTCAGAAGGTATGTGAGTGACCCCAGCCATATTCTCGATCATTCCGAGCTCACTGTACAGCCCGACTTATCTTGTGAGAAACAACCTGTTGAGTTCCTGGACAGGAAAGTGAAGTCACTTCGGAACAAGGAACTCAACTTGGTTCGAGTGATGTGGAGAAAAGAACTCTAGGAGAATCGACATGGGAAAGGGAAGATGAGATGCGTGCAAGATATCCCCACTTATTTGTAAACTAGTCCTTAAAATAAATTGTAAATTTCGAGGACGAAATTTTTGTAAGGAGGATAGACTGTAACAACTATAATTCTTGTGTACATAAAATTGATTAAAAGTTAATGTGTACTTAGGGTATTTACATTTCCTGTGAGTACTACAAGTATTTGATTTACTTTTGAACAGCAAGAAGGAGCTTGTAGCTCATTGGTAAGACCTTGCACTGCTGAACCAAAGCACCAGAGTTCAAATCCCATCAGCCACACATTATTTTTATTTAAAATTCTTTTAATCTTTTAGAAGGCCAAGAGTCTACACGTGCACTATACGTAATAGGGTAAGTTACAGAATAAACAAACGTGACCACGAGGCTAGGCCAAGCGTCAGGGACACGTGGCGAAGACACGAGCCGCGACTCGCCCGACTCGGGCCGGCGACTCGCCCGACTCGGCCGGCGCCGCCGGGTCAACTCAGCTCGATCCCAGCTTTTCTTCATTCCCCTGCACCCTTTGGACTCCCCACTCCTCCTGCACTATTTAAATTCTCTGCAATTCACCAGAGAATTAAAATACCCCTTTTTAATCCTTTTTAATGCAAATTTAAATATAATTTTTATCACACCCGTTCATTATCGTAAACCCTAGATTTTCCTATAAATACCACCCCTCAAATCATCCCTCCTCACTCCCAAATCCCTGCCCAAACTCTCAAGAAAATTCCCAAGACTTTTTGTGTGCAAGTGGAGTTAGCAAAGGGCGAAGCTCCGACGAACTTCCGACGATGATCCGAGAAGATTCCGACAACGAAACGACGCACCGGCACCTCCTACATCTTCCTCCTTCTCCCTTATAGTCAAATAACCCGTAAGTCCCTACTTCTTCTCTTCTCTATTCTAGAAACATTCAAAACTAAAATCCGACGGAAGCGGAGTTAGTCCGACTTCCGATTCGGTTTTCTTTGAAAACTAAAATTTTTCTTAATCAAGATACCTTCATATCATCACATATTGTTCATTAAATATTAACAAACTTAATAAAATAAGTTGCACATCAAACTAATCATTTTTGTAAATTTTATTATACTTTTTTCAGAAAAATACCATATAGTTTAGTTTCGACATAAACCATCATAATTCCTTATTATACCTATAGATAGCTCACGAGGTAATGAACCACCTCCTCACAACACTCATATCTAACATAGCACGATGGAATTTGAGAATATAGATTTGGGAAAACACGACTTTACATATAACTACCTTCAACTTATAAAACAATTTTTTACAAGAAGTGTATTTTAACAAATCTTTGCAATTGCGTCTCTACAACTCATTTTGGAAACCCGTTCGGTATGGTGCGGATTTTTGCACATTCTCGGGTTTAATAGAGTGAGATGCAGACCTCCGCAAGGAGCATACGATCTCGAAAGATTTTAATACATTTTTCCTTTAGAAAAATGTGATTTCTATTATAAATAAAACTTATATTTTTATAAATAAATGTATATGTAATTAATATCAAAATATCTATTTTTAATATATATAATACTCCACATTTCCAAAATTCAAGAAAAACATTCCATATACAAGAAAATACTATACAATTCCAATATTACAAATAAATACCATATATTATGAAATTAGGTTTTATTCACTAGAAATATCACATTGATAAAATATACATCAATGAAAACTCTAAAGACGATAATAAAATACTTGAGGTGTATTTTGAAAATTATACAAAATTATTTTTACATAAAACCCCTTCAAGTTATACTAAATTACAATAAGGACCCTAGTAAACATAGGTTTAAGCGGGACCGGTCTCTTGAGCCTCAGGGAACCGGAGATATCGGTGCTTTCCTATTTAAGGTAGACAACTTTAAAAAACGGTGTTATCAACACGGTAATTATCTTTGAAAAAGACACAAATCCTGCCGTCCATGTGCAGCAGTTACCGATAACACCAAAACCTAATTCAGGATTCAATTTCTTTTCTAATTGTCTGACTCAGACCGAGTCTCAATATAATCAATCTGACTTGAATATGATTCAAGTATCAAACTACAAATTCAATATGAATCCATATATTCAATCTGTTCAATCTATTCAATCTATATTGACGGAACCGAACCATGGATATACCTCCATCTACATGATTCACCAGTTACACCCATTTACTGATATCATGGTTTCGGCAAGTTATCCATTTATACAATTCAATTTACAAGACAATACAATACAAATAAGATATCGCGGGGTTTATAAGGGGTAGACTGGTACGGAACATGTTAAAGGTGGCACGAGGTGGTCACTTAAGACGTAATTACATCCATGCCGTTGTTCCGTGGTATTATCGACGGAGCCTTGTAATCCTGATACCTTAGTCTCCAGGGAAAGTGAGACTCCTCTCGTATACACTGTCATCTTCTGTACCAAGCTACAAACAACAACGTTAACATTAAATACAACATTATAACAATATACTCTCCATTCTGTCTATTCCATTATTGTCTATTTACGGGACTTACCGAGCGATTTGTTCGCTGACGACATTCTCTTTTTTCTTCTTTGGAATGTCTTCAGGTGATTCGGACTCACTGGAGATCGAGCCCACCAGCGAGGATTTGGACCAGCTAGCTTTTGACCCGGAGCTCTAGTTATTTGTACATTTCATTTCACTAATTTCCATTTCTGTTATGCCACTGTTTAGGCATTACTTTTCATTCCATGTATTTACTTTTCAGATGTATTGTAATAAGAATGTTAATAAATAAAGTTGTTGTTCAATTATATCTTTTGTCTCTGTCTCTTGTGCATTTTACTTATATTGCTTAGATACGCTTAGCGTGTTTACTTCAGAGTAAATACGTAGCGGCCCGTCGCGTCCTCTGCCCGTACACCGGGAAACGGGGCATGACAATATATATATATATATGTATATATATATATATATGTATATATATATATATATATGTATATATATATATATATGTATATATATATATATATGTATATATATATATATATGTATATATATATGTAATCATCACAAGATTTAATAATCCGGTTTGAACCTAAATTGTCTAGTATTGTCGAACGTCCGATTATCGTATATAATCGTACTCCCATACGTATCCTCATACGCGCACTACATCGTTTTGCCTTAGCAGGAAAAATCTCTCTGTGGGTCTCTAAACACTCGATCAATACGCTGGCAATAGATTTAGACCACATCCGTCAATCCACAAGCACTCAGCAGTGCTAGCTGTACGAAACGGCTACTCAGGTATTAATCAAAAGAAATGCCAGCAAGCAAACTCATCCGAACGCAATCAGAGAATATCAGTGACCATCTTCGTATGGTCCGGTCTCTTCATATCAGAGTGTCGCATACAGGATCGAGGGGGTGGAAACTCTCAGATCCCCAATAACCCGATAAGTCATGTTGATGTAAGCCGCATAACCTCTTGAGATATAACTGATAACACTTACCATTTTATCTCAATCGTTTCGGTTAAAACTTCTGGTTATGGTTAATCAAGTACAGTGCAACATCGTCCCCTTATACCGGGAGACGAATTCTTTCGATCGCTCACTGCCTCCATGTGCTTCGGGACTTTATCTAACTAAAACCTACTTGCACGACTCAGTAGAGACATATATGGTAGTAATCAAAGTACAGAGGGAACACACACAAGACACTATAGCGATCTTAGGTCTAAGGACTACCCTGTACTCATGCCTTCAGAGAAATGTTATCTAACAATTGGTATAATACTTACCCGGAGTCCTCGGTGAGTCCATCCAGTAAAACTCTTTCTCCAATGAGCATCTATTTACAATCTTTAATGTCAAACACCAATGGCCATAGGATCAACCATCGCCCTGTTTAAGGTCAAGAAACATATACACTAGTCTAAACTGGAGTACCGATGCCCAGTCTCAATACTCCTATGATTATGGACATTTAAAGATGTGCTTATGGACTATTAGGACCCAATAATATGTTCTCTATCATAATCCTGATAGTCAAACAAAGATCTCATGGACTTTATCTCATGTATTGGCGATACGTGATAACGAGTAAAACACATATGATGGATAAAGACAACCCGAATAGCATACTATCATCCTGAGTAAGGTTTTTCTCCATATAAGTCCTCCTTCAATTACAATAATTGCTTTGAGGGCACGCATATCCAACAATCTCACTTGCACTTAAGACCAATTATTGTGGTATCGCATACGCACATCTCTTGTGCTATCTCGTATCCAACTTCTCTACTAACAGTTTTGAAAACCACGTTCAAGAAATAGCCTCAGTGAATGGATCCACCACAATGTTTCTAACTATCTCTCTTTGTATGTCAACTTCACGGAGATCAACTATCTCCCGAAATGATCGATACCTATCTTAGAATTTTGTTTGGAAGTCTAATGAGATCATGTTTATAACTGAACGTATTTATCCAAACAATATCTTAGGATGTATCCTTTATTGATTCACAATCAGCATTCATCGCAACGACTATCTTAATATCCCGTTTGGAACTCTTTCCAATATACTTCTCCTCAGAAGAGGGTAAACTAATATCTAGCGACACACTCTGTCATCCATGTCACGTTAGAAGCTGGAATCAGTAGTTGCTGCCTGATGGAGGCTGCTGTTCCCCTCTGAAAGACGGCGCGACGCAGGGACGTCTTGCCTGAAATTCGGGGCAGATGCTAATTGGTGCTATCCGTCCACCTCTCTGAAGATGCCAAGTTGATTTATGGCACCGTGTATCGAAGGTTTAAACGGATGCGTCCGATGTAGCAGACTTCATCAGATTCCCCCTCGCTTGAGGGGTTTTTGATTGTGGAGATGCTCTTCCCTGCAGGCGCAAGCCCCCGCAGTTAATTACGTTACCGCATCGCGGTAACAACTTTCTCCTTCTCCAGATGATCACATCGTGTCGTGTGTGTTTGATTCGTATTCGGTTGCCCGTGGATTGTATACGGAGATTGAGTTATGTCGTCGCCCGTAGGGCGTGGACTAGTCCAAATCCGTATTCTCTTAGATTTAGGTTTAGGGGTTTGGGTTTAAGGATACGTTAGCCTCGTTTGAGACTAAGATCGACTTAAACATTTGTTAAGTATACGTTAGTCCAGTTTTGGACTAAGATCAACTTAACGGGATCGTTTAGATCCGACAAGAGAGCGATTAAGGGAGCCCTGTTGTTTAGTTTAGTGACATTGCGGTCAATAGGTAGTTTAAGGACATTGCGGTCCAATGTTAGTTTTAAGACGTTGCGGTCAAGGTTAAGGACGTCGTAGTCCGTGGATTTAAGGACTCCACAGTCCGATGTTAGTTTTAAGACATCATGGTTAAGGTTAAGGACGTCATAGTTCGTTGTTAGTTTAAGACATTCCGGTCAAGGTTAAGGACGTCGTAGTCCGTGGATTTAAGGACCCCACAGTCCGGCATTAGTTTTAAGACATTACGGTCAAGGTTAAGGACCTCATAGTTCGTGAGTTTAAAGATCCCACAGTCCGTATCGATGTGTGGTCATCGAGACCCGTCACCTCTTTGAAGACGTTGAGGAATTACAACGCCAAGTATCAAAGGAGTGAAGAGATGTACCCTTAAACCAAAGGTAGATTAAGTGATCTGTAGTCCAATTTGGATACTAAGATCAATTATTATATTATGAGCCCATTGGCCCAGTTAAGTTTGAATTGAGGACTTATGGCCAGCTTGGGCTAAGTCTCAATCATGTTTGGGATATTGGCCCTCTGTTGGTTCATTGAAGGAGAGGCTTTGCCTCTGGAAACTTAGCCAATTGGGCTAAAGTTAGTGTTAAACACTAGAGACCAACAGTGTTGAACACTGGGAATAAGACAAACAAGTTAGTGTTAAACACTAAAAGATAATCAGTGTTGAACACTGGGAACAGAGTTTTCAAATTAGTGTTAAACACTAAGTAAATCAGTGTTAAACACTGGGGACAAAACCTCCAGACTAGTGTTAAACACTAAGGAGATAGGGGTCACGTGCGGACACGTGAGAGCGCCCTGATTCCCCTTACTTTATTCAGTCAAAAGTATAGAATACTTTGAAGTATCACGTGCTGTCACGTGATGAGAATTTTGGTGCTTGTTTGCTAAAGTTTCAGCCAAGGGGTCACGTGGTAGCACGTGATAGCGTCCTGCTTCCCTTTATTTTGTTCTACAGATAAGTGTTTAACACTTTTAATTCTGAAAGCCATCACGTGTGGGCACGTGATAGGGGCTTGCGCTTTGATCTGTTAGAATGTTCATTAGGGGTCACGTGTCGACACGTGAGGGCACCCCAGAGGTCTTTTCCGTTTCTTTTTCTCTTGTGTGCTTTAGAGATCACGTGGGGCGCGTGAGGCATTGACTCAAAGTTCTCTTTTGTAGATCTTCGCAGGAGTCACGTGGTAACACGTGAGGTGTTTACTTCAAAGTTCTTTTTTGTGGATCTTTGCAGGGGTCACGTGGTGGCACGTGACTCTGTATGTTTTAAAGATCTGTTCTTCTTTTAAGAATTAATTTCTTCATAGGGTTAAACCCTAACAAAAAACTTTAGAGGAATTAAATTCCTGTGATTTTGAGAGAATTAGGTTCTCGATTAGGGTTAAACCCTAGTTCTGTTCATTTTGAAGGAATTAAATTCGCATAACATAGGGTTAAACCCTAATTTTATCTCAAGGGAATTGAATTCCTATCTTTTAGCGAGAATTAAATTCTCTAAACTCAGTTCCTCCTCTGTGTTTTAGATTTGCAGGGCAGGATCTCAACCCAATGAGAATTAAATTCTCAATTCATGGGGAGATGTGCACTTTGCAGATCCTCCACCAGAGAAAGAACTAAGTTCTTTTCTTTATATAAGAGTTAAACTCTTTTGAGAATTAAATTCTCTTTTTAAGCCTCCCTTTTCTTTTCTTATCTAAGGTTTTCCTTTTTACAGAGAATCAAAGGCTCTATATCTCTCTCTCTGTGTATCAAAAGAAAAGGTCCAAAGGTCCCCCCTCTTCTTTTCTTGGCTCCTATTTATAGGAGAAGGAAATGAATCAATCTGTTTAGTAAATCTCTCATTGAGAGATTTGATTTATATTTACCATTAATCTGAGCCTTTAGATTGTTGGGTGAATTTTATTCACCATTGGATTTTAAATCCAAAGATATCTCTTTGTATTTCGGTTAGATTTAGGGGGAAATCTTTCCAAGTCCAAGATTTTTCCATAAATTGGTGATATTTAATCATCTTTAGATTTTATATCCAACGGTTTTAGATAATCCTTCTTCATTTTGGAAAGATTTGAAAGATTTATCCTCAGAATTTAATTCTGTTAAAGAATAAGGCTCTTAAAGCTGGTCACGTGTGGCCACGTGACCCCTGGTCACGTGTAGGCACGTGACCCCTGGAACGGGCTTCTCTTCTTCTGCGCTCTGTTCTCTGGCCGCTGCTTAACCATCACATGCCAACACGTGACCACTGGTCACGTGTGAGCACGTGATGCCTGTTCTGAAGCTTTCTCTCGACTTTTAATTAGAGAACAAATATGCTCTGTGCTGCTGCTTGACTATCACGTGCCAACACGTGACCACTGGTCACGTGTGAGCACGTGATGCCTCTTCTGAATCTTTTCCTGATTTTTAATCAGGGAACAAATGCCCCCACAGCGTTGTTCTCACGTGTCTGCACGTGAGTGCAACGCTGTCACTTTTGTGACCGTCAGATCTGCTTTGGGAGTAAGGGTAGATGAATTGTCCTTTCAGAAGCGCCTTCACTTTTTCATCCTCTTCTTTTCAAACCTTTCTTTTAAGAATTTGATTCTCGTTCTCAGAGCTTAGTTTTCTGTTGTGCTGTGCAGTGCCGCTTTATCTTCCAATCAAAAGCTAGTGCTCACGTGTTGCGCTTGCAGGGCTCTGCTTGATGGGGACGTTTCATTTCCCTGATCTGATTCCAATGCGTCGTTGGATTTCATTTCCAACGCTCTCCCCTTCTTTCCGGGCTTTGAGAATAGTCTCACCATGCACAACATTTTTTGTGCATAGCATTAAATGCTCCCCTTTATATCCTGAACCCATGCCTTACCTCTTTTCCTCACAGTGAAACCCATTTATACCTTAAGGTGATCATCTTTGAGAACCCGATCAATCGCCATGGCTTGCAATGGTCCCCATGCTCGTCGTCAACCATGGGAGGTGCCCATTGAGGAGATAATCCCTCGCTTCGCTGTGCGGCTGGCAGATCCGCTTCTCACCGACGCTCAATGTGACACGGTGATGTACGAGTTACTGACTCGTCGGGGCTCTCCTCTTCCTATGGGCTCCATTTGGCTCCGGATGATCCTCTTGTCTGTGCTTGCCGATATACCCACTCATCAGGCGGAGATGACTTCGGCGATCCTTGACGCGGCGGAGGACAAGCTTGAGTGCTTTCACGAGGCTTGTCTAATCACTCAAGCTCTGAAGGATCACTCAGTTCATATACTGAGTCAGATAAGAGCCCGTCGGGCCGTCATATCTGCTTTCGCTGATGAGCATGGCTCCAATCGATGGGAAGCGACTCCTCGCGAAAATCGTCGTTTTGACGTGCTGGAGAAGGCGGAGAGGGAGCTGGAGAATTTTGTGTTTTGCTTTGTTAACCCTTGTATCTCTGATACCTTGTATGGTGATCTTTTCCCACTAGTGTAGTATGTTTGAATCAATGTACTCCTTTAATCATTGGTGGTTTCCATGCTTTCTGTTGAATTTTCATGTTTGTCAGATAGTCGTACGTGTGTCTTGCTTGCATGAATGAGCTGCCTGTTTTTCTCATGGGAATTTTCTTTAATTGCGAGCACCATCGTTCCGTTGCATGCACATCAGTGCCTCGGGCAACATTTCCTTTTAAACATTCGTACAGTTGCAAATGCGCGCCTGATAGGATACAGACCAGAAACTTTCCTTGTTATCTCCCGTATCGAGTGGTTTGTGTTGGCTTTAGATCGAGTATTGTTGTCGAAGGGAGGTTTATGAATGAAGACGTGTTTTTCTTTTCAATGGTGTGTTTCTTTTCATCGAATGTGTTCTACGGATAGTCTATCTTGATCTCTTGGCAGGGCAGCGATGGCTTAGGATTCAGGGTTAAGATCTGCCTCCTAAGACTTTTGAGCTTTATGAGCCGTAAGGGTCTCATAAAGAGTTTTTCTCCCTACAGGTCGAGAGGATCCCGTAGGTGTAAGTTCCTCTTAAGAATCGTGAGGATTCTTAAGCGGGTTTTCCCTTGAGAGTCGTAAGGATCTCACAAGAAAGTTTTCTTCCTTACAGGTCGTGAGAACCCGCAAGTGCTGGGTGCGGTCGCCCTTATCCGTATTTCACGGGGTCAGGGGTTGCTTTGGGATGTTCTCCAGGGTATCGTAGTTTAAAGATATTACAGTCAAGGTTAAGAACATCATAGTCCGTGGATTTAAGGGCTCCACAGTCCAATGTTAGTTTTAAGACATCACGGTCAAGGTTAAGGACCTCATAGTCCGTGGATTTAAGGACTCCACAGTCCAATGTTAGTTTTAAGACATCACGGTCAAGGTTAAGGACTTCATAGTCCGTGGATTTAAGGACTCCACAGTCCGATGTTAGTTTTAAGGCATCACGGTCAAGGTTAAGGACCTCATAGTCCGTGGATTTAAGGACTCCACAGTCCGATGTTAGTTTTAAGACATCACGGTCAAGGTTAAGGACTCATAGTCCGTGGATTTAAGGACTCCACAGTCCGATATTAGTTTTAAGACATCACGGTCAAGGTTAAGGACCTCATAGTCCGTGGATTTAAGGACTCCACAGTCCGATGTTAGTTTTAAGACATCACGGTCAAGGTTAAGGACCTCATAGTCCGTGGATTTAAGGACTCCACAGTCCGATGTTTGTTTTAAGACATTACGGTCAAGGTTAAGGACCTCATAGTCTATGAGTTTAAGGACCCCACAGTCCGTATCAATGTGTGGTTATCGGGACCCGTCACTTCTTTGAAGACGTTGAGGAATTACAACGCCAAATATCAAAGAAGTGAAGAGATGTACCCTTTAACCAAGGTAAAATCAATCTAGAATCATCATGGTTGATCGTTAGTTTTAAGACATTACGGTCGAGGTTAAGGACATCATAGTCCGTGGATTTTAAGGACTCCACAGTCCGATGTTTGCTCTGGATGCTTCACACGGGTTCACTGCCGCGTTCTGCGAGGACTAGGATCCATTCTGGACGTTTTCTACGGGGTCAAAGAGTGACGTTATCCGCGTTCCACGTAACCAGGAATTTTGCTCTAGACGCTTCACACGGGTTCATTGTCGCGTTTGGCGAGGACTAGGCTCCGCTCTGGATGCTTCACACGGGTTCACTGCCGTGCTCTGCGAGGACCAGGATCCGCTCTGGACGTTTTCCACGGGGTCAAAGAGTGACGTTATCCGTGTTCCACATAACCAGGATTTTAGCTCTAGATGCTTCACACGGGTTCACTGCCGTGCTCGGCGAGGACTAGGCTCCGCTCTGGATGCTTCACACGGGTTCACTGCCGTGCTCTGCGAGGACCAGGATCCGCTCTGGACGTTTTCCACGGGGTCAAAGAGTGAAGTTATCCGCGTTCTATGTAACCAGGAATTTTGTTGATTATATCCGCATTTCACGAAGTTGGGATTTGACTCTTTGTGGGAGTACATCGCCGAGTCATGGAACTGGGAGTTGCCGCTGTTCTGCTTTGCTTGATGTTTTGTCCGTTGTGACGAGACAAATGTTGAGATGATCTCTGGGCTACCTGTGGCCCGTCGAGACTTGGCTTCTTCTTTTGATGAAACCTGGGCGAGGAGGAGTGCTATTCCTTCTTTGTTTGCGCCCCTGGATTGTATACAGGGATAGCTGTAATATCACCTGTAGGGTGTAAATTTCATTTTTATTTTATTTCTTTTTCCGCGATGCTCTTATCATTTCAGCTTTTATATCGCGAAGGTCGCGATTGCCCCATCATTTTGGCTATTTTTCGCGGTGCCCAATCATTTCGGCTATTTTTCATGCATACATTTTTACTTGCTACTTTTTATTGCAAGTTGCCCCATCATTTCGACTATTTCGTATGTATGTGTGCTCGCTAGCCTTTTCGCTGCAAGCTTGGATTTTAGACACCGATTTCGGCATCAACACCGCTACAACTGGGATGTTGCCAGGAGCGAATCATCATTTTCCTTTGTCGATGTTGAACAAAGGTGGCTTAGTAAACAGGGTTAAGGGTCCTGTCGACTAAGGCTTTTGACTTCATGAGCCGTAAGGGTCTCATAAAGGTATTTCTCCCTGCGAGTCGTGAGGATCTCGTAGGTGTGATTTCTCCTTAAGAATCGTGGGGATTCCTAAGTGCATGTCCTCTTGCAAGTCGTAAGGATCTTACAAATGGGTTTTCTTCTTATAAGTTGAGAGGACCTACAAGGGTTGTTCGCCATACGAACAAATCCCTAGTCACGGATGGGACTTGGTTAGGGAAATGTTTATTCGCGCCCATGGATTGTATACAAGGGTCAGTATTGAGCCACTTGTAGGGCATAAATTGAGGTTGTGGGGGTTGCTTAAGCACAGGTTTAGGTCTCTGTGACTTAAGACTTTCAAATATTATGAGCCGTTAGGGTCCCATAAGAGAGTTCTCCTTACGAGTCGTGAGGATCTCGCAAATGTAATTTCTCCTTAGGAATCGTGAGGACTCCTAAGTGTGTTGCTCCTTTGTGAGTCGTAAGGATCTCACGCAGGTGGTTTCTCCTTACAAGGTCGTGATGACCCTGCAAGTGTCCTTTAACGAGTTTGCGCCCTTTCGGGTTTTCACAAACACTCGCCGGTAGCCCTGCTGTTTTTACTCACGGAGCCCTTTCGGGTTTTCATCCGTGCCCATTTTGCTTATGGACATACCGTTTTTATTATTATTATTATTATTTTTGCTTTTTTTTATATCGGCTTTGAGATACTGCAATCCGCCGTAGTTTATCGACATCTCGGTCAACAGCCAGCTTTGAGGACATAGTGGTCTATTGTTAGTTTAAGGACGTTTCGGTCCGTTGCTAGTTTAAGGACGTTTCGGTCCGTTATTAGTTTAAGGACGTTTCGGTCCGTTATTAGTTTAAGGACGTTTCGGTCCGTTTTAAAGTAAGCCGGTTACTACTTATAGAGTTTGGGCTTGGGAAGATAGCGAGCGGACATAGTCGTCGTCATCTATCATTGACCTAGGCCATGACTCGTCAAGGGTAGTACTTCTGCAGGAAGCGACCGTTTATTGGCCTGAAGGGCCTTTCACCATGCATGTCCATGAGTAGGTAGGCTCCACCCTGGTAGACCTTATCTATGATATACGGGCCTTCATAGTTCGGTTCGAATTTCCCCCGCTTGGCGCGATTGGGGATCATAGGTCTTTTGACCACTAGTACGAGTTCGCCCTGGCGGAATATCCTTGGCCTGGTCAATCTTTCATAGGAGCGCATCATCTTTGCTTTATAAGCCTCCAGATTTTGTTGCGCTATGAGCTGGGTCTCATCGAGGGCATCAAGCTCCTCAAGCCGAAGGTGAGCATTTTCTTCGTCCGTCGGCTCGTAGTGGACCGCCACTCGTAGAGAGGGTAACTCTATCTCGAGGGAAAGTACTGCTTCTGTACCGAATACCAACGCATATGGCGTTGTGTTCGTGGCCGTTTTAAACGTAGTTCAATATGCCCAGAGAGCTTCTTGCAGTCTCTCGTGCCAGTCCTTTTTGTTTCGGGACATCGTCTTCTTCACGATATTTGTCAAGGTTTTGTTGAAAGCCTCAGCTAGACCGTTAGCCCGTGGATTATAAACTGAGTAATATCTCCAGTCTATGTTGTGTTGCTGTGCGAAGCGACTAATCTTGTGGCTTCTGTAGGCTGGCCCGTTATCGGAAATGATCCGTCGCGGAGTTCCAAACCGATAGATGAAGTGGATCTTGAAGAAATGGAGAATATTTTCCGTCTTTACTTCCCTTAACGGTACTGATTCTGCCCATTTGGAGAAGTAATCAGTCGTCGCCAGGATGAAATGATGTCCCCTGGATGATGTTGGTTCAATGGGGCCGATTATGTCAGTCCCCTATATTTCGAACGGCCAACTAGCCACCGTTGGATGTAGAGGATTTGGATGCTGATGGATAAAGTCTCCATGGATTTGGCACGAATGGAATTGCTTCGCATACTCGAGGCAGTCCTGGATCTTTGTGGGCCAGTAATAACCCATTCGTTTGATTTTCAGCTTCATCTTTGGGCCTACTTGATGAGAACCGCAGAGTCCGTCGTGAACTTCCTGAACGACTCTTTTCGCTTCGTCAGGTCCCAGGCATCTCAACCACAGAGAATCGAATGACCTCTTGTACAAAGTATCGTTGACGAAGGTGAAAGACATAGCTCGTTTCATGAGCTGATGTCTTGAGGACGCATCTTCAGGCGTTCGACGGGATTTGAAGTAGTCTATAAGGACTTCTCTCCAATCCTCGGTATTTTCCCGATCTTTTATTTGCAGGGTCGTCTGCTCAGTCGCTCCCTTTTCTTCGGATGATTCCAGAGATATTTCCGCTGGGGCGAGCACCCGACGGCTTTATACTATAATTCTGACGTCATCGAGGTTCTCGTCAGCCAGTTCTTTAGCGAGCTTGGCTAATGCATCCGCTTTGCTATTTTCCGCGCGCGGTATGTTTTCCAAAGTGTAGGAAGGGATTTGAGTCAGCAGTTGCTGTACTCTCTCTCCATACTTCACCAGCTCTGGCTTGCATGTCTGGTAGTCGTCGTTTACTTGACTAACGACCAGTTGGGAATCTCCGTATATGAGGAGGTTTTCAATTCCCATGTCGATGGCAATCTCTAGGCCTGCTATCAAAGCTTCGTATTCGGCTTCGTTGTTCATCCTTGGCTCTGTCAAGGAGAAGGCGAAGCGCATTATCCCTCCTTGTGGAGTTACGAAGATAAGGCCTACCCCTGATTTGATTACAGGGGTATTCTGTCTGCACTTCTTCATGGAGAACGCTCCGTCAAAGTAAAGTTCCCACCGGGTACCACTTCCGTCAATCGTGTCAAACGCATGTTCATCTGGAAGTTCGCGATTCAAGGGAGAATCGGCCGGTATCGGATGCTCAGCGAGGAAGTCGGCGATGGCTTGGCCTTTCACCGCCTTAAGAGGCTGATAGGTTATCGAAAACTCTATTAAGAGCAAGGCCCATTTAGCGAGTCGTCCCGTCAATATGACTTTTGACATAAATATTTGAGAGGGTCCACCTTCGAAATAAGACGGACTTCATGCGCCAACGCGTAATGCCTGAGCTTTGTTATCGCGAAGATCAACGCCAGGCAGTGTTTTTCAATGGGAGAATAATTGCTTTCTGCCCCCAGTAGGACTCGACTCAGATAGTAGAGCGCTCTCTCCTTCCCTTGGTCGTTCTCCTGTGCCCACAATGCGCCTAAGGAACTTTCAAGGGCGGTTGTATACAGAATGAGAGGCTTTCCCTTGACCGGAGCAGCCAACACTGGCGAGTTCTGCAGGTATTGCTTGATCTCGTCTAGCGCGCTTTGGCATTTTTGGTCCCAGACGAACGGGGTTCCCTTATTCATCAGGTGACTGTAAGGGCGGCATTTGCCTGAAAGGTTGGCTATAAATCGCCGGATGTGCGTGAACTTTCCCTGGAGAGACCGCAATTGTTTGAGAGTCCTTGGCGGTGGCATTTCCGTGATCGCTTTGATCTTCGACGGATCTATCTCAATGCCTCGGTGGCGGACAATGAATCCTAGGAACTTGCCTGAGGACACCCCGAACGCGCATTTGAGAGGGTTCATCTTCAAGTTGTATTGCCGAAGGCGTTGAAATACAGTCTTCAGATGCTCGAGATGTTCCTCGTATGATTTCCTTTTCACGACGAGGTCGTCGATATAACATTCGACGATTTCATGTATGAGGTCATCAAAGATCTTCGTCATGGCCCTCTGATAGGTGGCACCGGCGTTCTTTAAACCGAAGGGCATAACTTTGTAGCAGAATATTCCCAGAGGGGTCCGAAAAGCGGTATGCTTCTGGTCTTCAGGGTGCATCTTTATCTGATTGTACCCTGATGAGCCGTCCATGAAAGAGAAGACCTCGTGAGTGTTCGTGTTATCTATCATCAGCTCGGTTACTGGTACTGGGAAATTGTCTTTCGGGCAAGCTTTATTGAGATCCTGGAAGTCCACGCATATGCGTACTGTCCCATTTTTCTTCATTACCGGGACGATGTTGGCGATCCAGTCAGGATATTGAACTTCTTGGATAAACCCAGAATCGGTCAGCTTCTTGACTTCGACGTTGATGCTCATCTCAAGCTCGAGCCGCATTCTTCTCGGCGCCAGTTTGACTGGCTTGACGTCCGGGGATATTGCCAATTTATGCACAGCAATTTCTGGATCTGGTCCTGGCATTTCAGAATAGTTCCATGTGAAGCAATTTCTATGCTGCATAAGCACATCTTTTAACGCAGCCACCCTTTCTTCAGATAGCAACTCGTTGACGAATGTCGGTCGCGGGTTGTTCGTCGTTCCCAACTCAATCTTCTTGAGGTTATCTGCAGTAGTATGTATGCCATCTTCCAGCTCTTTCGGCGCTGGTGGAAATTCTGAGATTACCTCGTCGTCATTGTTTTCGAAACACCAAAGAAGGTCATCCATATCCTCGGGCTCTTCTTTTGATATCGTTATCACACGACAGGTACGAGCTCGCTTCCAAGACCGATGTGGATCTGGTTCTGCTCTTGTGGCTTTGGGTTCGTGCTTTTGTGGCGGCGTTACCCTCCAGCTGTCGGATAGAGCAAATCTGCCTTGCTGGTATTGGTCTTCGACCCAGTTCTTGAAGGTGAAGCAGTCTTCGATAGGGTGTCATATGGCTCAGTGATAAGAGCAATAGCCCAGATGAGAGACCCCGTTAGCTTGCTCAGGGTGTTTAGACTCCGGAAGTGTAATCATTCGATGTTTTAAAGCGAGGTCAAGTATCTTCTGTGTTTTATTCTGAGGAAAAGAGTACGCTTGACTCATCTTTTTCATAAGGGACAAATCTGGACCGCTCAATTTTCGATCGCATGACTTCTCGGTCACGCTTTGTCATTGTCGACCTCCTTTTCCGCTTTTTGACTTACTTCTACCTCTGCGTCGGGCCTTTTGCACAGCAGGTTGATAGGGAGGAGTATTTTTGTCTTCGGCAGCCTGTTGAAGAAGACTTTGTGTCCTGGCTTTCTCGTAAATGGCCATTTCGCGGTTATGGTCGTCCCGAGCTTTTTGACCCGTTTTCCTGATAAGCTTATCTATTCGCTCTTCAAATGACGGACTCGACACTTTGATTGCGGGATCTAGTTTTGATAAGGGGTCGGCGTTTCCCGACAGGGCGTCCTCTTCTTCATCGAAGTTATATATGGCGTAGCTACCGTGGGCCCATTCCCGTTTCCCGGCCCTCACGTATCCAAGCCCAAGTATTTCCATTCTCCCATTGGGCAATTTGCGCTGAGTCCCAGGGACATCCCAAATCCTGTTATAGAATCGAGCTTGTCGAGTAGTCTGTTTTAAGGGTACCCCTTGGTGCTTCAATAGCCTTTTCAATCCGTTTGTGTAATATCTGGGCAAACGGATGGGTTGAAGCTTGTCAAGTGTAGAATCCGCGCCGTGCCAGATCTCTTTCTCCACTCTTGTTTCCGAGAATCGATAGAATAGGATCGCCTTTTCGCCTGGGAGGGACGTAAAAAGTCCGCAGCTCTTGCACGTTGTGAGCTTCAAGTGCGTCAAGGTCTTTATAGTGCTCCCGCGGAACCATGGTGATTTGCAAACTTTGATTGCCACCAGGGAATTCTTGTACTGACGGTCGACTGGAGAATACGGCATTAACCTCATCTTCCTAGTCGCTTCCGAAGATCAATATGGAGGCGGACGGTCCCGGGTCATTGCGTCGAGACGGCCCAGAGTAAACTATCTCTTCTTCTTCTTCGGTATCACTCCCAAAAACAGGAATGGCGGCGACGGCTTTGTTCTCCGGTTTACGACACCTCTCTGTGTCTTCGAAATCTGGCAAAAAGTATTTTGCATATTCGTACTTGCGGACTTCGTTCACGGAGAATGGGTTTAGCTCACCTGTTACGGTATACTCGAGACCATCCTTGAAATACTTCATACACTGATGTTGTGTAGAAGGGATGGTGTTGTACTCGTGTAACCAAGGTCGGCCGAGCAGAGCATTGTAACATGTCTTGGCATCTATGATGTGAAACTTAATGTCCGTGACGAGTAGCCCAAAGCGTAGCGTCAATATCACAGACCCAAGAGTTCTCGACGATTGGGAGTCGAACCCGGAGATGGTGATCTTGTCCCGAGCAAGGTGCTGGACGCTCATGCAAATCTCCTTTAACACCCGCACGTTGAGGAGATTAACGGAAGACCCATTGTCAACCAAGATTTTGCCTATCTTTATATCGTGGCAATATCCAGAGACGTATAGGGGACGGTTGTGGTCGCACGTCGCAAGGAGCAGGTCTTCGTCACCGAAAGTGACATCGGCCGTGTGCACTTCATCCAGTTCATCCTTCATCCTTTCTTCGGCGAGGAAGGCTTGGAATTGTTCGGGCTCTTGTAGCGTCTTGATTAATGAATCTCTCGCTTCCTTTGATAACAGGATGGCGTCGAGAATGCTGAGCTGGGAGGGTAGCTTCTTCAGGTGCGCTAGGATGTTGTAGTCCACCCTACTCTTCTTAGGCGGGTCCTGGACAGTCAGCTTTTTCATAACTTGGTCATCTAAGGCGATATCCTCAGCGACCTTTTCCTTTCCCTTATCTTTTCTAGTTGCGGGTCCGAGATTCTTTTCCGGGAGCGTGCGATTGCGCAGCTGAATGTTTTCGAAGTCCCCTGTCTCTTCCTTTTTCCCTAAAACGGATTCTTTAAAGAGGGCCCAGAGCCATTTCTTCATCAGAATCGCTCCCGAATGTGAGCGCTTGCGGTCCCCCGGCGTTGACCGTGTAACAGTTACCGGCAGTTCTTTTGTGTCCTTCGGTCATACTTCTCTGCTCCCGACGAGTTCTGCGCTTCATTCGCTTAAAATGTTGCCGATGAGCAACATATCCCTACCACCATGTCTTAAAAGCGTCGCACTCCTCAGTGGGGTGTGAAATCTTCCGATGATATGAACAGTAATTAGGGTGCATTTCCGCCCCATTGAGCGTGTTTTCTTCCGAGGGTGGTAGTTTCATTCCCATTGACATGGCTTTGGCAAACCTTTTCTTCGTCTTGAATATGTTTTTATCCGCGTCGGGTGCCTTTCGATCTGGCAGGAGTGCTTCGACTCTTTCGTTTAGTCGCTTGCGTTTGGCTCCTTCTGATGTGGCCATCTCACGCTCCCGATCGGCTTTACTTTTCAAACGAATCTCATTTAGAAAGGCGTCGATCATTTCATCTGTTGGCCATACAAGTTTTGGCTCAGGCTCTGCCCCCGGTTTCTTAATGCCGGGAGTTTTTTCTTCGTCCGTAAACGAGTGGGAGATCACATGACAACTCGCCACATATCCCTCGGATTTATCCGACGAGCTTTCTCCATTATCTTCCTCCCGAAAGACGTGGTTGATGAACTCTTGGAGTGTGATGGGAGTCTGCGCCTTTTGACTGTACTCCTCCAGCGCGTCAATCTGTTTCTGCAAGTCCGTACGCTTGTCGCCAGGCTTCACGGGCTTTTTGGATCTCTTCTTCTTCTTCTTTGAAGATTTTGACGGCTGGGTGTGAGTGTTCGGGCCCTCACCACTAGTCTTCGGAGTTGGGCGCGGCTTCAGCATCCCTTCAATGATCTGAGGCTCAAGCAGGTTCTTCCACCTGACTGCCGGGCATGTTTTAAGATCGTTCAGCATCCTCTTGGTTTTTGCTGAAAGCACGATTTCCCATGGAGCTTCTTCAATGAAAGAACAAGTTTCCCCCGGTGTGTCCGTCTTCTTAGCAGTGTGAGGTTGTGGCGGGTTCACCTTCCACTTCTCGGACAGCGCAAACTTGCCCTGTAGGTATTGATCTTCAATCCATCCTTTGAAGATGAAGCAATCCTCAATCGGATGGCTTACCGTTTGATGGTAAGGGCAGTAGTTGGGGTTATTCACCTCACTGGGTTGCGGCGGTCACCTTGGGTTTGGCAAGTTGATAAGCCTGTTGCGTATTGCCAGCTCGAATAGCCTCTTCGTCTTATCCCGCGGGAATGAGTAGGGGCGCTTCATTTTTTCATTGTAATACCGCCGTCTTTCTTCCAACTGATCCGCCAGCTTTGGGGCACTGGGTTGTTGCTGAACGTTCGCAACGAAGGTTGCCTTCCCTTTACCCTTGTCATTCCGAGGTTCTGGCTTTGGGGGAGACGGTCTGTTCCCCTCCGAACGGCGGCCGGGACGTCGGGACGTCCGAATGCCTGGGGTTCGGGGCAGATGCTAATTGGTGCTATCCGTCCACCCCTCCGAAGATGCCAAGTTGATTTATGGCACCATGTGTCGAAGGTTTAGACGGATGCGTCCGATGTAGCAGACTTCGTCAGATTCCCCCTCATTTGAGGGGTTTTTGATTGTGGGGACGCTCTTCCCTGCAGGCGCAAGCCCCTGCAGTTAATTACGCTACCGCTTTGCGGTAACAACTTTCTCCTTCTCCAGATGGTCACTTCGTGTCGTGGGTGTTTGTTTTATTGCCCGTGGATTGTTTACGGAGACTGAGTTATGTCGTCACCCGTAGGGCGTGGACTAGTCCAAATCCGCATTATCTTAAATTTGGGTTTGGGGGGGTTTGGTTTAAGGACACGTTAGCCATATTTGAGGCTAAGATCGACTTAAACGTTTGTTAAGGATACGTTAGTCCAGTTTGAGACTAAGATCAACTTAACGGGATCGTTTAGATCCGACAAAAGAGCATTTGGGCTCTATTGTTCCAGTTTAGGGACGTAGTGGTCCACCGTATGTATGGCCGTCGGGACCCATCACCTCTCTGACGACGTTGAAAGATTACAACGACGGATGTCAGAGGAGTTCAGAGATGTACCCTCAAGCCGGAGTTAATTTAGGGGATTCGTAGTCCAATCTGTTTGAAGGTTTAAGGACGCGTTAGCCATTTTTGGAGGCTAAGATCAACTTAAACGGGACCGTTTAGATCCGACAAAAGAGCATATGGAGGGCTCAATTGTTCTAGTTTAGGGACGTCGCGGTCCGTGGGTAGTTTAAGGACGTTGCGGTCCATGGGTAGTTTAGGGACATTTCGGTCCGTTGGTAGTTTAAGGACATTGCGGTCCATGGGTAGTTTAAGGACATTGCGGTCCATTGTTAGTTTTAAGACATCTCGGTCAAGGTTAAGGACGTCATAGTCCATGGGTTTAAGGACTCCACAGTCCGGTATGTGCTCTGGATGCTTCACACGGGTTCACTGCCGTGCTAGGCGAGGACCAGGCTCCGCTCTGGATGCTTCGCATGGGTTCACTGCCATGCTCTGCGAGGACCAGGATCCGCTCTGGACGTTTTCCACGGGGTCAAAGAGTGACGTTATCCGCTTTCCACGTAACCAGGAAGTTTAGCATTAGGCATGGGTTTAGGGACCCCACAGTCCATATCATGAGTGGTCATCGGGACCCGTCACCTCTTTGAAGACATTGAGGGATTACAATGCCAAGTATCAAAGGAGTGAAGAGATGTACCCTAGAACCGGGGTGGATTAAATAGTCCCTGGCCCAATTTGGGTCAAGACTGATCAATTATGTTATGAGCTCATTAGCCCAGTTAATCACAAATTGAGGACTTATGGCCAGCTTGGGCTAAGTCCAGTCAGGTCTGGAATATTGACTTTTGCTGGTCCATTGAAGGAGAGGCTTTGCCTCTATCCATTTAGCCAATTGGGCCAAAGCCTAGTGTTAAACACTACAGAGCAATCAGTGTTGAACACTGGGCATGCGGTTAACAAGTTAGTGTTTAACACTAAGAAATAATTGGTGTTAAACACCAGCAATAAGGCTTCTCAAATTAGTGTTAAACACTAAAACGGATCAGTGTTGAACACTGCAAATGAAGCTTTTTAATTAGTGTTGAACACTAAGGCCCAACAATATTTTAACACTGATTTCGAGAGTTTCAATTTAGTGTTAAACACTAAGACGAGAGGGGTCACGTGGCAGCACGTGAGAGCGCCCTTCCTTCATCTGTTCTGCTGAAATTACTGTGTCTTTGATAGCATCACGTGTCAGCACGTGATGGGCATTCAAATGCCTATGTGTTAAGGCTTCTGCTGAAAGTCACGTGGGTCACGTGGGGTGCTGCCTCAAAGGGGTTTTCTGTAGGGCTTTTGGGGGGGTCACGTGGTGACACGTGACCCTGCCTTAATGTGGTTTTTCAGAGGATTTGTTACTCCTTTGTTAGGAATTAAATTCCAGAGACTTTTAATTTCAGAGGAATTAAATCCTTCTTTCTTTTGAAGACTTGTCTTCTGGAATAGAGTTTAACTCTGAATTTTCTGTGGGATTTAAATTCCTCGTTTATGTGAAGGGCTGAATAGGGTTAAACCCTAATAAAAGTTTTTGAGGAAAAGATGATTAAGGGAATTAAATTCCCGTTGTTTCAACAGAACTAAGTTCTTTAATTAGGGTTAAACCCTGTCTCTTTTTTTGTTCTGAAGGAATTAAATTCCCATGATATAGGGTCTAGCCCTACTTTTATTTTGGAGGAATTAAATTCCTATAGTTCTGTGAGAATTAAATTCTCATGCCTGCACCCCTTCTCTATGTTTTGGATCTGCATGGCAGGATCTCAACCCATTGAGAATTAAATTCTCAACCTTAAGGGGAGATGTGCACTTTGCAGATCCTCTATCAAAGAGAGAAGAAATATGCTCTTCTGCTTTTATATTATCAGAGTTAAACTCTGTTGAGAATTAAATTCTGCTTCTTTCAAAAGGGCTTCCCTTTCTTACCTAGGGTTTTTTGCAGAAGATCTGAGTCTTTTCGAAGTATCAAAGCTCTTCTCCTTTTCTCCCTTTTTTTTTTCTCTGCGCATGTATATCTCTTTTTTGTGTCCCTTGGCTCCTATTTATAGGAGAGGCAACCGCATCAATCAGTTTTTGACGAATCTTCATTGGGAGATTTGATTTGCATCCATCATTCATTTTGGGCCTTTGGATTATTAGGTGGATTTTATTCACCATTGGATCTTAAATCCAGAGATTCTCCTTTGATATTCTGGTTAGATTTAAGGGGGAAATCTTTCCCAAAGCCGAGATTTTCCATAGATAGATGACATTTAATCATCTCTGAATCTTTAATTTGATTAGTCCCAAATAATTACTTTCCTTTGGAAAGATTCGAATTTCCTTCAGAATTTAATTCTGTCGTCAACATGGGCTTTGGAAGCCGGTCACGTGTGACCACGTGATCCATGGTCACGTGTGAGCACGTGACCCCCTTTGGAACGAGCCTTCTGCGCTGTGTCTTCTGATTGCGGCTTAAACATCACGTGCTACCACGTGACCCCTGGTCACGTGTGAGCACGTGACCCTTTGTTTGAACTCTCTTTCCTTGGTTGTTCTGGAGACGCACTTGCTGCCTTGAACGTCACGTGCCGACACGTGACCCTGGTCACGTGGGAGCACGTGACTCTTTCTGAACCCTTTTTCTTGACTCGATCAGAGAACTTGCGTGTTGGACGCTTGCATTTAAATGTCACGTGTCACCACGTGACCCTGGTCACGTGGGAGCACGTGACTCTTTCTGAAGCCCATTTTCTTCAGCGTAGCTAGGAGACTGAACTCGATCTGATGATGCTTTTTAGGTGTCTCGTGGCCGCTGGTCACGTGTAAGCACGTGACCCTCTTCCGAAGCTTTTCCAGAAGCTTTCCTGATTTTAAATCAGGAAACAAATGCCCCCACAGCGTTGTTCTCACGTGTCAGCACGTGAGTGCAACGCTGTCACCTCTCGCGACCGTTGGATTCCCTTAGGGATCTGGGGAGATGAAACGTTTCCACTATCTTCTATAAATAGCTCTGTCTCTTCATAGGAGCCTTCACCTTGCCCATTTTCTTCTTTTGAGAACTTTTTCTGAGAATTTAATTCTCCTCTTCCAGAGCTTAGTTCTCTGTTTTAAGATTTTCCAGAGTTTAACTCTGTCCGAGAAGGGCCCTTCTTCCTCAGGTAATGGTAATCGAAGCATCTTTGTTTTGACAAACCTCTCTGGATTTAAAATCCAGATCGAGGGTTTCCCGAAGAACTCATTTTTCTCCAAGTAATTTAACCAAAATATGAGACCACTTGACTTCCCGTAGTAGATCACTTAGGGTTCAGATGATCCCTTAGGGAGACGGTGATGGCGGTTCAAACCCATGGAATTTAATTCCATTCAAAATATTTCTGGGAATTTAATTCCCTTTCCTTAGTAAGGAATTAAATTCCAGCGAAGAACTCGATTTCTTCACACAGAGAATCTCTGGGGTCTCTCGGCTCGAGGCGGTTTTTCTGCCATTAACGCAATGAGGATTTTGTAATGATGCCCTCTGTGGGAATTTAATTCCCTTGATTTTGTTGGGTTCGCTGTAGCGCCCTAGCCAGATCTTGTTTGAGGGGAATATGCATGGTTACCACCTTTTATTAAATGCGGACATTCCCTTTGTCTTATTGTAGCGTTTTGGCCTTATTATTGATGTGCCGTCATCTGGATTCTGTGGGGCCCATGTGTTTTGTAGCCAATGGTCCCAGGAAGCTTTGTTTTTGCTTTCTTTACTTAGTCTTCATGTTCATGCATGAATGTACGTTGCCGACTTTTCTTCTAACGGTCTTCCTTTATTGGTTTTCAGGTGCGATGACTTCTGCTCCACACTTTCCTTTCTCTCGCTCGGAGGCGGCCTTTCCTCAGTCACCGTCTGATGAAGAGGCGATGGCGATGATTAGAGCCCATGACCCGAACTGCGCCAACCTTCTTCAATGGGGACCTTGGTACAGTCAGATTATTCAGGGTCGCAGGAGTTTTCTTTGCGCGGTGCCAACGGAGCCTACTTTCCCATTTTTACCGATGGATCCTCCAAGGACAGCTTTCGCCGTGGAAATGCCCAATTGGACTCCAACGGGGAGACTGGAGCCTTCGACGACCGGCATTCCGAACCATCCGATCCCGGCTATAGACATCTTGGGACGGCGCATTTGCCAGGGTGAGGCCCACCCGTGGGGGCAGATTTATAAGATAGGGCTCACTCCCAGGCATCCTACGGGCTACCTTCTTTGGGCTCGCTACATCCTTTCTGCCCATCGGGCGCGATTGCAGAAAGTCGGGCTTTATCAGGCCGTATACGCGTCGCTATTCCATTACAAGTCCCCGCATGCTTGGTGGGTTAAGGCGTTTCTGAACCAGTGGAATCTTCCCACTAATACCTTTCTTCTGGGAGATCGCGAGGTTTCGATTTCTTTAGCCGAGTTTTATGAAATTTCGGGATTGCCGATAAGGGGTAACATGTACGAGGAGTTGCTGCCCCCTGACGAGTACATTTTTGAGCCCGAGTCTGCCCCAGTTGACGGTCTGTCTGCTGAGAATGCCATTCGCCATAAGCGTCCCAGTTTAATCAAGGCCCTAGGTATCTTCGACCGATTGTTCACCGAGTCCGAAGAGCAGGGCGTTACTTTCAAGAGCTTCATCGCTCGTTTCCTTCGTGAGGACGCCGTATCAAAGACTGCTCCGAAGTTTGCTAACATCGGAGACCCCTTTGGATTTGGTCCGAAGAGGCTACCGACTGCTGAATCGGACTTGCCACAATATTATATCCCCATCGTGTCGCCGATGCCTTTTGAGTCCATTGCAGCACCCGGTATGGATGAGGAGACGTTTTTTGTGGGGTTTATCAGTGTTTGGCTTAGCTGGTTTGTTATCCCGATGCATCGCCGCTTCATGAGGGCTTCGGTCATCTACCCGGCGCATCGTATCGCGGAGGGGACGCGGTTGGCCATTGGCATCCCAGCCCTGGCGCACCTCTATAATGGATTGGGTACTGCGGCTAATACTTCTATGCCTGGCGTAGACGTAGTGAACTTTTCGCTTCATTACTTCACGTCATGGATTGAGATGCACGTGCTGGGGTCTTTCGCTATGCATCAGAGGCCCGCTTTTTACGATGCCTATACCTTCCCGCGACTCATGCGACTGGTGGGCGCTTCTGCTGCCGATCCAACTCAGTTAGGGGCTATTCGGGTGCTGATTTCCCCTCACGCCACCGCTGGCGGGTTAGTCTTTAATGATCGAGTTCTTTCTTCTCCTTCGGGGCCCGTTCAGCAACTTTGGGACCAGTCAAAGGACGACGCGCCTTCTCTGAAGCCTCGGGAGGCCATACACTTGTATTCAATTAGACCGGGCTACTTGGTGTTTCGCCAGGATAGTGCAGCTCTTTTTATGCGGTACAATCCGCACCGATTTGCCCGGCAGCTTGGATACGACCAAGGCGTTCCTTTTGAGGCTTTTATAATCGCCCCGATCCCTTCGCTCGATGCTGTTCGCGATGCCGCTCATCATTTTATGCGGCTGAACACCGGCTCCCATTTCATGGTCCCCGAAGCCGAGTACATGCCCCGATGCGTGGGTGCATTTACGGGCTGGTATCTTCATCGAGTCAACCCAGTCATTATTGAGGAAAGGAGGGTGCTTCTTGGTGGAGATGTCCCTCTTCCAGCTCCCAGGACTGGGTTACGACCGAGGGTTCCAGTCCGCTTTCCTTTGAGAGAGGTCGGCACTGCGCTCATTCCAGGGGAGTCCGGGGTGGACCTTACTCCGACAGCTGGTATGCCCTTGGGTTCTCGATCGCGAGGTAGACGGGCTCCAGTGGCAGCACCTCTGTCGGTGGCGGCGCCGCCTCCCACAGCGTCGACGACGCCGACGTCTTTCAGGGACGAAGGAATCGAAGGTGATGTGGGCCAGCGTCGCCCTAAGGCTTCGCGAGGGAGGAAGCGGCCATCTTCGGCGACCGGCCCTGGGTCTAAGCGACAAAAGAAAGTGGCTACTACCCCGCTCGACTCTGTGATGGAATCTGAGCCTATCCTTGACGACGAACCCTTGGCCTTGCCCGCGTCTGATACTGCACTCCTCCTTCCGAGTTCGGCTGACGAGGAGGCCGCACAACTGGCTGAGGCCTTACGGCGTTCGCAAGACCCGTCCCATGATGCCAAGGTTCCGAGGAAGTCGTATCCCGCTGTAATTTTTTACGAGGACCCTTCGTGGATTCGGCGGCGATTTATCGGTCCTTTGGAGGAATGGGGGGAAAGGGCTTTGAAGCAGGTCGCTTCAGAGGATGCAGCTGATGCACTTTCTCTATGGACCGGTGGTCATGAGTCTACCCTTAAGCCTCGACGAGCTTATCTCTTTGAGAAGGAAAAGCGGCTTGAAGAAGCCATGTTAAAGGCTTCTTTGCGTATAGGTACGCTGTGCTTCTTTTGTAGTCTTTCTGATTATTTATGCTCATGGGTTTGTATCATTATTTTCATTTGAACCGTGCAGAATCTTCAACGCTGGGGGAGCTTCCTACTGGCCCCTTAAAGCTAAAGCCCGCCGAAGTTCTCAACGAGGCCTTGCTAGGTGTGGAGGGGGCTGATGAGGCTGCTCCTATCGTGATAGAACCTCCAGCGGCGGCTCTTGATCAGGGAGTGCTTGCCCCTTCGGGGGATGCTCTTATGGAGGCCGCCATCCCAATGACTCTTGCTGAGGGTGGCCCAAAGGCTGGAAGTGAGGTAGTCGGGACTACTCTCCCTTTGTTGGAGCCTGAGGTTACGGCGGAGACCGTCGAGGCTGCTATCCACCCGGCTCAGAATGGGAGGAGTGTCGAAGGTATCTTTCTGCGTTTTAATTTAGTAACCCCTTCATGGTCTGAAATCTTTTATCTTTCCCAGAATTACGCGGTTTGGCAGCCACGATCGCGGATCTATCGCCTCGCCAATCATTTCAGCGTCTATTGGAGATGGCAGCCCCGCAGGCGATTCCCCCTCAGCGTATCATCCTTTCCTCCGGGCAGGGTTAGTGTCATTCGCCATTTTTTTATCATAGCATTGTCACTATTTTGTGAAATGACGTTAATGCCTCTTATAGTTCTGGAAGCCGATGATGAGGTCGAGGTCGTTGAAGGGCCAGGGGAACCTTCAGCTCCTACGTGCATGACTGTCGGTGAGTGACATTTTATCATAGTCTCGTTCATCCTGTGTTTAAAAGTTTTACTAACATCTGCCAAATCTGAACAGCCCTGCCAGTCTCCATGGCTTTGGAATCGCGCATTGTGATGCCGTCCGGCCCCTACGCTTTGCGGGCTTCAGAGCGCTTGGCCCAACTGAGCCTGGTCTCCTTATCTTCTTTCATCGAAGAGCTCCGTGCTGGTAGTGCAACCACGGCCGAAGCGTTCGCCGCTGAGGCTAACGGCTCCCTCCCTTTTCTCGCCACTTATCATAGCGAGGAGGTGGTGCGGGTCTGGGTGGAGTTCTGTAGGAAGGTGGAGGCTTGTCTGCACGCTCTCGAGTGTTCTCGCCTTTCCTCGGAGGCCGTGACTGCAAAGGCGGAGTTACGAAATCTGATAGCACGACATGCGGCCAACATGACGTCGTGCGAGAAGAGACTCGGCCGCAAGTTCTCGGAGAGGGAGCTAGCCTCCAAGGCGTTGGGCGAGCTTCAGGCCAGTCTTACAGCCAAAGCCAATAAAGCGTATGAGCTATGGCGGGTGCTTCAGGAGTCCATCACAGAGGTGGTGGCTCTTGATAAAGCCGCCACGTTTACTCGCGAGAGAGTTGAGGCTCATAAGGCCACTGAAAAGGAGCTTGAAGCCCGGCTCGCTTCATATCAGGCCCAGCAAGCTCAGGCAGAGGCGCGTCTTATGGAGATCTTGCGTCACGAAGCCGTAGCTCAACAACAAAATGATGAGCTGGTAAAATTATTGCACCGCCCGCCGGCTTGAGGACTTGTATCTTTCTCTTTTTTTTTTTTTACATACTCATGAATAAGAGTATTATTTTTTTTGTTTTGTATCCATTTTGGGTCATGAATAAAAGATACAATTTTCCTCTCAGTGACGTGTCTCCTTTTCATTGAATGCATTCTGCGGATAATCTATCTTAATCTTCTTGCAAGACGGCCGTGTCTTAGGATTCAGGGTTAGGATCTGTTTCCTAAGGCTTTTGCATCTTATGAGCCAAGAGGGTCTCATAAGGAGTTTTTCTCCTTATAGGTCGAAAGGATCCCATAGGTGTGAGTTCTTCTTAAAGATCGTGAAGATCCTTAAGCGGGTTTTCCCCTGAGAGTCGTAAAGATCTCAAGAGAGTTTTTCTTCCTTACAGGTCGTGAGGGCCTGCAAGTGCCGGGTGTGATCACCTTTTTTCCGTATTTCACGGGGTTAGGGATCTCTCCAGGTATCGTAGTTTAAAGACGTCACGGTCAAGGTTAAGGACCTCATAGTCCGTGGGTTTAAGGACTCCACAGTCCGATGTTAGTTTTAAGACATCACGGTCAAGGTTAAGGACCTCATAGTCCGTGGATTTAGGGACTCCACAGTCCGATGTTAGTTTTAAGACATCACGGTCAAGGTTAAGGACCTCATAGTCCGTGGATTTAGGGACTCCACAGTCCGATGTTAGTTTTGAGACATCACGGTCAAGGTTAAGGACCTCATAGTCCGTGGATTTAGGGACTCCACAGTCCGATGTTAGTTTTAAGACATCACGGTCAAGGTTAAGGACCTCATAGTCCGTGGATTTAAGGACTCCACAGTCCGATGTGCGGTTGCAGGGACCCGTCACCTCTCTGAAGACGTTGAAGAATTACAACGCCAGGTATCAAAGGAGTGAAGAGATGTACCCTTAAACCAAGGCAAAATCCGTAGGGAATCGGGGTGGTTGATCGTTAGTTTTAAGACATCACGGTCGAGGTTAAGGACATCATAGTCCGTGGATTTTAAGGACTCCACAGTCCGGTATTTGCTCTGGATGCTTCACACGGGTTCACTGCCGTGCTTGGCGAGGACCAGGCTCCGCTCTGGACGTTTTCCACGGGGTCAAAGAGTGACGTTATCCGCGTTCCACGTAACCAGGAAGTTTGCACTAGATGCTTCACACGGGTTCACTGCCGCGTTAGGCGAGGACTAGGCTCCGCTCTGGATGCTTCGCATGGGTTCACTGCCATGCTCTGCGAGGACCAGGATCCGCTCTGGACGTTTTCCACGGGGTCAAATAGTGACGTTATCCGCTTTCCACGTAACCAGGAAGTTTGCACTAGATGCTTCACACGGGTTCATTGCCGTGTTAGGCGAGGACTAGGCTCCGCTCTGGATGCTTCGCATGGGTTCGCTGCCATGCTCTGCGAGGACCAGGATCCGCTCTGGACGTTTTCCACGGGGTCAAAGAGTGACGTTATCCGCTTTCCACGTAACCAGGAAGTTTGCACTAGATGCTTCACACGGGTTCACTGCCGCGTTAGGCGAGGACTAGGCTCCGCTCTGGATGCTTCGCATGGGTTCGCTGCCATGCTCTGCGAGGACCAGGATCCGCTCTGGACGTTTTCCACGGGGTCAAAGAGTGACGTTATCCGCTTTCCACGTAACCAGGAAGTTTGCACTAGATGCTTCACACGGGTTCACTGCCGCGTTAGGCGAGGACTAGGCTCCGCTCTGGATGCTTCGCATGGGTTCGCTGCCATGCTCTGCGAGGACCAGGATCCGCTCTAGACGTTTTCCACGGGGTCAAAGAGTGACGTTATCCGCTTTCCACGTAACCAGGAAGTTTGTTGATTGTATCCGCATTTCACGGAATGGAGGTTTGACTCTTGGTGATGTGTATATCACCGAGTCATGGAACTGGGGGTTGCCGCTGTTCCGTTTCGTTTGAAGTCATGTCCGTTGTTACGAGACGAGTGTTTGGATGATCTCTAGGTCGCTTGTGGCCCATCGAGACTTGGCTTCTTCTTCTGATGAAACCTGGGGGAGAGGTATGATCCCTTCTTTGTTTACGCCCTTGGATTGTGTACAGGGTGCGACGGAATATCACCTGTAGGGCATAAATTTTATTTTTATTTTATTTCTTTTTCCGCGATGCTCTATCATTTCAGCTTTTATATCGCGAAAATCACGATTGCCCAATCATTTCGGCTATTTTTCGCGGTGCCCAATCATTTCGGCTATTTATTTATTTTCTGCTCGCTGCTTTTTGTTGCGAGTTGCCCCATCATTTCGGCTATTTTTTACGCCTTCATTTTTACTTGCTGCTTTTTATTGCAAGTTGCCCCATCATTTCGGCTATTTTTGCAGGCATGTTTGGCTTGCTGACCTTCTCGCCGCAAGCTTGGATTTTAGGCACCGATCTCGGCATCAGCATCGCTACTACTGGAATGTTGCCAGGAGCGAATCATCATTTGCCTTTGTCGATGACGAACAAAGGTTGCTCAGCAAACAGGGTTAAGGGTCCTGTTAACCAAGGCTTTTGACTTCATGAGCCGTAAGGGTCTCACAAAGGTATTTCTCCCTACAAGTCGTGAGGATCTTGCAGGTGTATTTTCTCCTTAGGGATTGTGAGGATTCCTAAGTGTGTGCTCCTCTGTAAGTCGTAAGGACCCTACAAGAGGACTTTCCGATTATGGGTCGAGAGGACCTATAAGGGTTGGACTTTGTTGGGGAAGTGTTAATTCGCGCCCGTGGATTGTATACAAGGGTCAGTATGGAGCCGCTTGTAGGGCAATATCGGAGGTTGTGGAGGATTTGCTTAAGAACAGGTTCAGGTTTCTGTAACTTAAGACTTTCAAATCTCATGAGCCGTGAGGGTCCCATAAGAGAATTCTCCTTACGAGTCGTGAGGATCTCGTAAGTGTGTTTTTCTCCTTAGGAATCGTGAGGATCCCTAAGTGTGCAGCTCCTTTGTGAGTCGTAAGGATCTCACGCAGGTGGTTTCTCCTTACAAGGTCGAGAGGACCCTATAAGTGTCTTTTAACGAGGTTGCGCCCTTTCGGGTTTTCACAAACACTCGCCGGCAGTCCTGCTGTTTTTACTCATGGAGCCCTTTCAGGTTTTCATCCGTGCCCATTGTGCTTATGGACATACCGTTTTTATTATTTTATATACTTTTTTTTTTTTTTTTTTTTATCTCGTCAGCCCAAGGATGCTGCGGTAGTAGTTTAGGGACGTTTCGGTCCGGCATTAGTTTAGGGACGTTTCGGTCCGAAGATAGTTTAAGGACGTTTCGGTCCGTCGTTAGTTTTAAGGACGTTTCGGTCCGTTGTTAGTTTAAGGACGTTTCGGTCCGTTGTTAGTTTAAGGACGTTTCGGTCCGGCATTATAGGAAGGTCGGCTGCTGCTTGTAAAGTCCGAGCCTGGGAAGATAGCGAGCGGACATAGTCGTCGTCATCTATCATTGACCTAGGCTGCAGCTTATTAAGCATAGTATTTCTTTAAGAAGCGACCGTTTATTGGCCTGAAAGGTCTTTCACCGTGCATGTCCATGAGTAGATAGGCTCCACCCTGGTAGACCTTGTCTATGATGTACGGGCCTTCATAGTTTGGCTCAAATTTTCCTCGCTTGGCGCGATTGGGGATCATAGGTCTTTTGACCACTAGTACGAGTTCGCCTTGGTGGAATGTCCTCGGCCTGGTCAATCTTTCGTACGAGCGCGTCATCTTTGCTTTGTAGGCTTCTAAATGTTGTTGTGCTATGAGCCGGGTTTCGTCGAGGGCATCAAGCTCCTCAAGCCGAAGGTGAGCATTTTCTTCGTCCGTCAGCTCGTGGTGGACTGCCACTCGTAGAGAGGGTAACTCTATCTCAAGGGGGAGAACTGCTTCCGTCCCAAATACCAACGCGTATGGCGTTGTGTTTGTGGCCGTCTTGAATGTAGTTCGATAGGCCCAAAGGGCTTCCTGCAGCCTCTCGTGCCAGTCTCTTTTATTTCTGGAGACGGTCTTTTTCATGATCTTCGTCAAGGTCTTATTGAAAGCCTCGGCCAAGCCGTTAGCTCGTGGATTGTAAACTGAAGAATATCTCCAATCTATATTGTGCTGCTGTGCGAAGCGGCTAATCTTATGGCTTCGGTAGGCCGGCCCATTATCGGAGATAATCCGTCGCGGGGTTCCGAACCGATAGATGACGTGCGTTTTGAAGAAATGGAGAATATTCTCCGTCTTCACTTCCCTCAGTGGTACCGCTTCTGCCCATTTGGAGAAGTAATCAGTTGTCGCCAGGATAAAACGGTGTCCCCGGGCTGATGCCGGCTCTATGGGGCCGACTATGTCAGTCCCCCACATTTCGAATGGCCAGCTGGCCACCGTTGGGTGTAGTGGATTCGGATGTTGGTGGATGAAGTCTCCATGGATCTGGCATGAGTGGCATTGCTTCGCATACTCGAGGCAGTCCTGGATCATCGTGGGCCAGTAGTAACCCATCCGTTTAATTTTTAACTTCATCTTTGGGCCTGCTTGGTGAGAACCGCAAAGTCCGTCGTGAACTTCTTGAACGACTCGTTCCGCTTCGTCAGGTCCCAAGCATCTCAGCCATAGAAAATCAAACGATCTCTTGTACAGGGTATCGTTGACGAAAGCGAAGGATAGAGCTCGTTTCATAAGCTGATGCCTTGAGGACGCTTCTTCGGGCATTCGGTGGGACTTAAAGTAGTCTATGAAGACTTCCCTCCAGTCCTCAGCCTTCTCACGGTCTTTTATTTGTAGGGTCGCTTGCTGAACCGATCCCTTTTCTTTATATAATTCCGGAGGTATTTCTGCCGGGGCGAGCACTCGACGGCTTTGTATTACGATTCTGACGTCATCGAGGTTCTCGTCAGCCAGTTCTTTAGCGAGTTTGGCTAACGCGTCTGCTTTGCTGTTTTCCGCGCGCGGTATATTCTCCAAAGTATAGGAGGGAATTTGGGCCAACAGTTGTTGCACCTTTTCGCCGTATCTCACCAACTCCGGTTTGCACGTTTGGTAGTCACCATTAACTTGGCTAACGACCAGCTGAGAATCCCCATATATGAGGAGGTCTTCAATTCCCATGTCAATGGCAAGCTCGAGACCTGCTATCAGGGCTTCGTATTCAGCTTCATTGTTTGTCCTCGGCTCTGTTAAGGAGAAGGCGAAGCGCATTATTCCTCCTTGTGGAGTCGCAAAGATGAGGCCTATCCCTGATTTGATCATTGGGATACCTTGCTTCTGTTTCTTTACGGAGGACGCTCCATCGAAATAGAGTTCCCATCGGGTGCTTCCACCGCTAATCGCATCAAATGCATGCTCGTCCGGCAAGTCACAATTCAAAGGAGAATCGGCCGGTATCGGGTGCTCAGCGAGGAAATCGGCAATGGCCTGGCCTTTCACCGCCTTGAGAGGTTGATATGTTATCGAGAACTCCATCAAGAGCAGGGCCCATTTAGCGAGTCGTCCCGTCAATATGGCTTTTGACATCAAGTATTTAAGAGGATCCACTTTCGAGATGAGGCAGACTTCGTGTGCCAACGCATAGTGCCTGAGCTTTGTTATCGCGAAGATTAACGCCAAGCAATGTTTTTCAATGGGAGAGTAATTGCTTTCTGCCCCCAGTAGAACTCGACTTAAGTAGTAGAGTGCTCTCTCTTTCCCCTGATCGTTCTCTTGCGCCCATAGTGCGCCCAAGGAACCTTCGAGGGCGGTTGTATAAAGAATGAGGGGTTTTCCCTTGACCGGCGCAGCTAATACCGGCGGGTTCTGCAGGTACTGCTTGATCTCGTCTAGTGCGCCTTGGCATTTTTGATCCCAGACGAATGGGGTTCCTTTCTTCATCAGGTGACTGTAGGGGCGGCATTTGCCTGAAAGATTTGCGATAAATCGCCGGATGTATGCGAGCTTCCCTTGGAGAGACCGCAATTGTTTGAGGGTTCTTGGCGGGGGCATTTCCATGATCGCTTTAATCTTTGACGGATCTATCTCAATACCTCGGTGTCGGATGACGAATCCCAGGAATTTTCCCGAGGAGACTCCAAACGCGCATTTGAGGGGATTCATCTTCAAATTATATTGCCGAAGGCGTTGAAATACAGTCTCTAGGTGCTTTAAGTGATCTTCATATGACATACTCTTTACTACGAGGTCGTCGATATAGCACTCGACGATGTCATGTATGAGGTCATCGAAGATCTTTGTCATGGCCCTTTGATAGGTAGCGCCGGCGTTCTTTAGACCGAAGGGCATAACCCTGTAGCAAAATACACCCAAAGGGGTCCGGAAAGCGGTGTGCTTCTGGTCTTCGGGATGCATTTTTATCTGATTGTATCCTGAGGAACCGTCCATAAAGGAGAAGATCTCGTGAGTGGACGTGTTATCTATCATTAGCTCGGTTACCGGCACTGGGAAATCATCTTTTGGACAGGCCTTGTTGAGATCCCTGAAATCCACGCATATACGCACCGTCCCATTCTTCTTCATCACCGGGACGATATTGGCGATCCAATCGGGATATTGGACTTCTTGAATAAATCCAGAATCGATCAGTTTCTTGACTTCGGCGTTGATGCTCATCTCAAGCTCGAGTCGCATCCTTCTTGGTGCCTGCTTGACTGGCCTGATGTCTGGGGATATTGCTAATCTGTGCACAGCGACCTCCGGATCTAATCCTGGCATCTCAGAGTAGTTCCACGCGAAGCAGTCTTTATGCCGTAGAAGCACGTTCTTTAACGCGGCCACCCTTTCTTCAGAGAGTAGCTCACTTACAAAGGTTGGTCGCGGGTCCTCTGCCGATCCCAACTCACTCTTTCTAAGGTTATCTGCGGTAGTATGTATACCGTCTTCCAGTTCTTTTGGAGCGGGCGGGAATTCCGAGATTACCTCATCATCGCTGTTCTCGAAGCACCGGGGAAGGTCATCTATGTTCTCGGGCTCTTCTTTTAATATCGTAATCGTATAACAGGTACGAATCCGCTCCCAGGACCGAGGCGGATCCGGTTCTGCTCTCGTAGCTTTAGGCTCGTGCCTTTGCGGCGGCGTTACTTTCCAACCATCGGATAAAGCGAATCTACCCCGTCGGTATTGGTCCTCGACCCAATTCTTGAAGGTGAAGCAATCTTCGGTCGGATGTCCTACGGCTCGGTGATAAGAGCAATAACCCGGATGAGAGACCTTGCTAGCTTGCTCGGGATGCCTAGACTTTGGAAGCGTGATCATCTGATGTTTTAGGGCGAGCTTGAGTAACCGTTCCGTCTTGTTTCGGGGGAAGGAGTATGCTCGACTCATCTTTTCCGTGAGGGACGAATCCGAGCCGCGCAATACCCGTAACCCTCTAATCCTGCGTCGTTGTTGTCGGCTTCTTCTCTCGCTTCTTAATTTATTCCCGTCCCTGCATCGGGCCTTTCGTATGACAGGTTGACGATGGTGAACATCTTTATCTTTTGCAGCCTGTGCAGCCTGTTGGAATAGACGTTGCGTCCTGGCCTTCTCATAGATGGCCGCTTCGTGGTTGTGATCTTCCCGAATTTTCTGATCCGCTTTCGTGGTAGGCTTGCCCATTCGTCCTTTACACAACGGGTTTGGCGCTTCGGTCGCAGGGTTTAGTTTTGATGAGGGGTTGGCCTCTCCTGACAGGGCACCCTCTTCTTCATCAAAGGTATATATGGCGTAGCTGCCGTGGGCTCGCTCCCGTTTTCCGGTTCTTGTGTACCCAAGCCCAAGTGTTTCCATTTTCCCATTGGGCAATTTGCGCTGAGTCCCGGGGACGTCCCAAATCCTGTTGTAGAACCGAGCCTGCCGCACAGTCTGTTTTAAGGGTACTCCTTGGCGCTTCAATAACTTCTTTAATCCAATTGTATAGTATCTAGGCAGACGGATGGGTTGGAGCCTGTCAAGTGTAACGTCCACGCCGTGCCAGATCTCTTTCTCCACCTTCGACTCTGAGGATTGGTAAAATAGGATCACCTTCTCACCCCTTCGCCTGGGAGGGACGTAAAATGTTTGCAGGTCCTGTATGCTGTGGGTTCGAAGCGCGTCGAGATCCTTATAGTGTTCTTGCGGTACCATGGTGATTTGCAGACTATGGTCATCGCAAAGGGGTGCCTGTATTGACAGCCGACTGGAGAACACGGCGTTAACCTCATCCTCCGAATCACTCCCGAAGACCGGTATGGGGGTGGGTGCCCCCAGGTTGTTGTGTTGGGATGGCCCCATATACACTATCTCTTCCTCTTCTTCGGTGTCGCTCCCGAAAACAGGGATGGTGGCGGCGGCTTTGTTCTCCGGGTCGCGACACCTTTCTGTATCCTCGAAATCTGGCAAAAAGTATTTCGCATCTTCGTATTTGCGAACTTCGTTCACAGAAAACGGGTTTAACTCGCCTGTTACAGTGTACTCGAAACCATCCTTGAAGTATTTCATACACTGATGTTGTGTAGAAGGGATGATGTTGTACTCGTGTAGCCAAGGACGGCCGAGCAAGGCGTTGTAGCAGGTCTTGGCGTCAATGACATGGAATTTGATGTCTGTGACGAGAAGTCCGAAGCGTAACGTCAGTATTACAGATCCGAGGGTCCGTGACGATTGAGAGTCGAAACCGGAGATAGTAATTTTGTCACGAGCGAGGTGTTGCACACTCATGCAGATTTCCTTCAACACCCGAACGTTAAGGAGGTTGACGGAGGATCCATTATCCACCAGGATCTTGCCTATCTTGATGTCATGGCAGTATCCGGAGACATATAGGGGGCGGTTGTGGTCGCACGTCCCGAGGAGGAGGTCTTCATCACCGAACGTGATGTCGGCTGTATGTACTTCCTCCAGTTCATCCTTCATCCTTTCAGTGGCGAGAAAGGCTTGGAATTGTTCAGGTTCTTGCAACGCTTTAATAAGTGAGTCTCGCGCTTCTTTTGATAATAGAAGGGCATCAAGAATGCTAAGCTGAGAGGGTAGTTTCCTTAAGTGCGCGAGGATGTTATAGTCCACCTTACCCTTTCTGGGAGGGTCTTTATTAGTTAGCTCTTTTGTGACCTGGTCATCTAAAGTGATATCTTCAATGATCTTTTCCTTTCCCTTATCTTTTCGGCCGACGGGCCCGAGATTCTTCTCCGGGAGTGTGCGGTTGCGCAGCTGGATGTTCTCGCAGGCCTCTGATTCCTCCTTTTTTCCTAGAACGGATTCTGTAAAGAGAGGGCCCAGAGCCATTTCTTCATCAGAGTCGCTCCCGAAGGTGAGAACTTGTGACCCTCTGGCGTCAACCATGTAACAGTTGCCAGTAGTCTTGTTATGCCTTCCGACAGTACTTCTTCGCTCCCGACGGCTTTTGCGTTTCATGCGCTTAAACTGTTGCTGACGGATAACATATCCTCGCCACCATATTTTGAAGGCATCGCACTCCTCCGTGGGGTGTGAGATCTTCCGGTGATACGCGCAATAGTCAGGGTGCCTTTCCGCCCCTTCGTGCGTATTTGCTTCCGAAGGTGGTAGCATCATTCCCATTGACATGGCTTTGGCGAACCTTTTCCTTGTCTTGAATATTTTCTTGTCCACTTCGGATGCCTTTTGTTCTGGCAGGGGTAACTCCACTCTTCCGTCCAGTCGCCCGCCTCTGGTTCCCGTTAGCGTCGCTATTTCGCGTTCTTGATCCGCTTTACTTTTTAGACGAATCTCGTCTAAGAAGGCATTGATCATTTCCGTTGTCAGCCTCGCACGCTCTGGCTCGGGCTCCGTCTCTAGCTTCTTGGTGCTAGGAGTTTTCTCATCGTCGGTAAACGAGTGGGAGATCACGTTGCAACTTGCCACATACTCTTCGGATTCGTCCGACGAGCTCTCTTCATCATCTCCATCTTGCGAGATGTGACTAAGGAACTCTCGCAGTGTGACAGGAGTTCGCGCCTTTTGATTGTATTCTTCCAGCGCATCGATTTGCTTCTGCAAGTTTGTTCGCTCGTCTCCAAGCTTCGCGGGCTTCTTGGATTTCTTCTTCTTTTTCTTTGAAGATTTTAACGGTTGGGCGTGAGTATTTGGGCCCTCATCACGAGTCTTTGCAATGGTGCGGGGCTTCAACATCCCTTCGATAATTTGAGGTTCAAGAGGGTCCTTCCATTCGATCGCAGGGCATGCATGGAGGTCTCTCAGCATTCTTTTGGTTTTCGTTGATAACACGACCTCCCATGGAGCTTCTTCGATAAAGGAGCAGGTTGCCCCCGGTGTATCGGCCTTCTTAGGAGTATGTGGTTGTGGTGGGTTCACCTTCCACTTTTCGGACAGTACAAATTTCCCCTGAAGGTATTGATCTTCGATCCATCCTTTGAAGACGAAGCAATCTTCAATCGGATGACTTACCGTCTGATGATAAGGGCAGTAGTTGGAGTTATTCATCTCGGTGGGTTGTGGCGGTCGCCTTGGATTTGGTAGGTTTATAAGTCTGTTGCGTATTGCCAACTCGAATAACCGCTTCGTCTTGTCTTGTGGGAACGAGTAGGGACGCTTCATCTTCTCATTATAGTATCGGCGTCTTTCCTCCAGTTGATCCGTCGATTTCGGGGCGTTAGGTTGCTGTTGGGCATTCGCAACAAAGGTTGCCCTCCCTTTACCCTTGTCATTCCGAGGCTCCGACTTCGGTGTAGGTGGTCTATGACCCATCTGGTCCATCTGAGCTAACTTGTCAATCAGAGCCTGGAATGTGGTTGGCTTAAAGAACATCATAAACTGGGAGATAGTTGCGTGAGGGTCTAGAGTTCCCACGAACATGCCCACCGCAGGTGCTTCCTCGATGCGCTGCTCACATCTCGACCACAAGTTCCGCCAGCGTATAGCGTACTGGACCCAGGTTTCACTCGGTTTTACCCTGGCGTTAATAAGTGCAGTTATTGGAGTGCGTTCGCTGGCACTTGCAAATCGCTGAGTGAATAGCAACTCCATTTCAGCGAACGTTTTGATGGAATCATTCGGGAGTTCCGAATACCATTCGAACGCCGTTTCTGACAAGCTGCCTACGAATTGGCGAAGCAACAATTTATCGTCACCGCCGGTGTTACCGCATAGGGCCCGAAACTGGGCGACATGTTGATGGGGATTGCCGGTCCCCTTATACACGTGGAATTTCGGTATCGTATAACCTTGTGGGTATTTAATTTGGTCGTACCAGCTCGGATACGGACGCCCGGTTTTCACGGTTTGACCAGCTGCCTCAGTTGCGTGATGAACTCGGATTTGCTGGGCTATGTAGTCAGCCAAGTCAGCCTTAGAGATCGTCTCTTCCTTGGCCGTTGAGAGGGCTGGTGGTGGATTTGACGTCTCTCCTCGGTCGTCTTCAAGAACAATCGGAGGATCTTCGGCGGGTAGGTCCTGCTGGATCATCATTCCTATCACGTCTTGAAAGAGAAGGCCCATCCGTTGTATGTTGGCCGCTTGTTCAGCAGCCTCTTTGTCCCTTTTCTCCAGCGTCCGGCGAAGGAATTCAGCGTCGATTTCTTCCTCCCGGCGTGCGTCTGAGGACGCTTCAGGGTTTTCCTTCGGCCCGGTGAGCGCGGCCATAGCATTCATCATTTCTTGGAGCTTTTGCTGCTCCTGGGATTTCGTTACGGATCGGGTTAGTGGTCGGTGGCCTGTAGAAGTGCGGCTCTCCTCCTTTCCAGAGGCCATGTATACGGTGTGGACCATCATGCCCCCAGACTTAGGGCGTCTAGGCTCAGTGCTTTTAGCCGTCGTTGCATGCTGCGGGGTCTTCTCCGGCTTCCTCTTTTTATGAGCCACGGAGGTTGAGGGGGCCGTTAAGGCGGGCGTCCAGACAACCTTTTGGGGTTTAGCCTGGTGACCAGCCTTCGGTTGGATTTTCAGCTTCTTATGCTGGCGGGAGAAGTTTGGATCGATGATCGAGTCTCGGGCTTGCCGCCAAACCTTATAGATTTTGGAAGACAGCCGTTGAGGAGATCGAGGCTGTTCGGGTTTTGTTTGGACAACCTTTTCTGATGGGGGAGGAGACCTCTTCAACACTGCGGTAGGGGAATTCCTTCGCACCTTATTTAGCATTTCAAAGCTGTTTCCAGTTGGAACAGCAGCATTAACTTCTACCACCGGGGCTGGTGGAGTCAATCCGGAGGGGGAATTGCCCCCAGCCTTCCTTATTCGGCGCCAATGACGACGTCGAGCACGTCGAGCAGACGGCGTAGAGTCAGATATAAGAATGGTTTCGTCTTGCTCCCTGTGTGGATGGGGGGTTGTTGTTGGCGTTAACCTATCGAAGACCGATGTCCTCTGGGAAACGGGAGCAAAGGCCGGAGCCGTCAATCTTGTAAAGACTGACTTTTTGGCTGGAGAGGTTGCCTTGGCGATTTCGGGGATGGGAGCGGTCACTTTCTTAGAAGCAGCCTTCTTTAAGATTGTAGGCCCTGTAATGAGCTCGCATGATTCCTGGCCCAGTCTAGAGAAGACCGAGGCGTTGACGTTGGGCGACTCGTTGAGAGGAGCCGCGGTAGGGGTAAGACGATCAAAGACCGACTTCTTGAGAGTTCCCTTCGCCAGCACTGGAGCGGTAAAGTTTGTCGGCGGGATCATAGTCCCAAAAAACAATCCTGTAGTGGCGCGGGTAACCTGTTCCACCGGCATTGTGAACAGTGAAGCAGCTTGGGGTCCATAGGCTACACCTCCTGGCGAGGCAGAGCGTCGGCTGCAGTTGCCGTCTGAGCAGTTGGAGGATTTCGCAGGGATGAAAGCCATCGATCCTTTGCTTTCTGCAATAAGCAAGATGCCAATTCTTAGTACCTTGAGACCCAAGGGCAACTATTAGCGAACCGCGATTGGTTCGCGAATCACGACACACGAAGTGTGGAGTGGAAAGAAGAAAAGGTCCCACCGGGCGTGCCAGAATCTGTTCCCCTCCGAACGGCGGCCGGGACGTCGGGACGTCCGAATGCCTGGGGTTCGGGGCAGATGCTAATTGGTGCTATCCGTCCACCCCTCCGAAGATGCCAAGTTGATTTATGGCACCATGTGTCGAAGGTTTAGACGGATGCGTCCGATGTAGCAGACTTCGTCAGATTCCCCCTCATTTGAGGGGTTTTTGATTGTGGGGACGCTCTTCCCTGCAGGCGCAAGCCCCTGCAGTTAATTACGCTACCGCTTTGCGGTAACAACTTTCTCCTTCTCCAGATGGTCACTTCGTGTCGTGGGTGTTTGTTTTATTGCCCGTGGATTGTTTACGGAGACTGAGTTATGTCGTCACCCGTAGGGCGTGGACTAGTCCAAATCCGCATTATCTTAAATTTGGGTTTGGGGGGGTTTGGTTTAAGGACACGTTAGCCATATTTGAGGCTAAGATCGACTTAAACGTTTGTTAAGGATACGTTAGTCCAGTTTGAGACTAAGATCAACTTAACGGGATCGTTTAGATCCGACAAAAGAGCATTTGGGCTCTATTGTTCCAGTTTAGGGACGTAGTGGTCCACCGTATGTATGGCCGTCGGGACCCATCACCTCTCTGACGACGTTGAAAGATTACAACGACGGATGTCAGAGGAGTTCAGAGATGTACCCTCAAGCCGGAGTTAATTTAGGGGATTCGTAGTCCAATCTGTTTGAAGGTTTAAGGACGCGTTAGCCATTTTTGGAGGCTAAGATCAACTTAAACGGGACCGTTTAGATCCGACAAAAGAGCATATGGAGGGCTCAATTGTTCTAGTTTAGGGACGTCGCGGTCCGTGGGTAGTTTAAGGACGTTGCGGTCCATGGGTAGTTTAGGGACATTTCGGTCCGTTGGTAGTTTAAGGACATTGCGGTCCATGGGTAGTTTAAGGACATTGCGGTCCATTGTTAGTTTTAAGACATCTCGGTCAAGGTTAAGGACGTCATAGTCCATGGGTTTAAGGACTCCACAGTCCGGTATGTGCTCTGGATGCTTCACACGGGTTCACTGCCGTGCTAGGCGAGGACCAGGCTCCGCTCTGGATGCTTCGCATGGGTTCACTGCCATGCTCTGCGAGGACCAGGATCCGCTCTGGACGTTTTCCACGGGGTCAAAGAGTGACGTTATCCGCTTTCCACGTAACCAGGAAGTTTAGCATTAGGCATGGGTTTAGGGACCCCACAGTCCATATCATGAGTGGTCATCGGGACCCGTCACCTCTTTGAAGACATTGAGGGATTACAATGCCAAGTATCAAAGGAGTGAAGAGATGTACCCTAGAACCGGGGTGGATTAAATAGTCCCTGGCCCAATTTGGGTCAAGACTGATCAATTATGTTATGAGCTCATTAGCCCAGTTAATCACAAATTGAGGACTTATGGCCAGCTTGGGCTAAGTCCAGTCAGGTCTGGAATATTGACTTTTGCTGGTCCATTGAAGGAGAGGCTTTGCCTCTATCCATTTAGCCAATTGGGCCAAAGCCTAGTGTTAAACACTACAGAGCAATCAGTGTTGAACACTGGGCATGCGGTTAACAAGTTAGTGTTTAACACTAAGAAATAATTGGTGTTAAACACCAGCAATAAGGCTTCTCAAATTAGTGTTAAACACTAAAACGGATCAGTGTTGAACACTGCAAATGAAGCTTTTTAATTAGTGTTGAACACTAAGGCCCAACAATATTTTAACACTGATTTCGAGAGTTTCAATTTAGTGTTAAACACTAAGACGAGAGGGGTCACGTGGCAGCACGTGAGAGCGCCCTTCCTTCATCTGTTCTGCTGAAATTACTGTGTCTTTGATAGCATCACGTGTCAGCACGTGATGGGCATTCAAATGCCTATGTGTTAAGGCTTCTGCTGAAAGTCACGTGGGTCACGTGGGGTGCTGCCTCAAAGGGGTTTTCTGTAGGGCTTTTGGGGGGGTCACGTAGTGACACGTGACCCTGCCTTAATGTGGTTTTTCAGAGGATTTGTTACTCCTTTGTTAGGAATTAAATTCCAGAGACTTTTAATTTCAGAGGAATTAAATCCTTCTTTCTTTTGAAGACTTGTCTTCTGGAATAGAGTTTAACTCTGAATTTTCTGTGGGATTTAAATTCCTCGTTTATGTGAAGGGCTGAATAGGGTTAAACCCTAATAAAAGTTTTTGAGGAAAAGATGATTAAGGGAATTAAATTCCCGTTGTTTCAACAGAACTAAGTTCTTTAATTAGGGTTAAACCCTGTCTCTTTTTTTGTTCTGAAGGAATTAAATTCCCATGATATAGGGTCTAGCCCTACTTTTATTTTGGAGGAATTAAATTCCTATAGTTCTGTGAGAATTAAATTCTCATGCCTGCACCCCTTCTCTATGTTTTGGATCTGCATGGCAGGATCTCAACCCATTGAGAATTAAATTCTCAACCTTAAGGGGAGATGTGCACTTTGCAGATCCTCTATCAAAGAGAGAAGAAATATGCTCTTCTGCTTTTATATTATCAGAGTTAAACTCTGTTGAGAATTAAATTCTGCTTCTTTCAAAAGGGCTTCCCTTTCTTACCTAGGGTTTTTTGCAGAAGATCTGAGTCTTTTCGAAGTATCAAAGCTCTTCTCCTTTTCTCCCTTTTTTTTTTTCTCTGCGCATGTATATCTCTTTTTTGTGTCCCTTGGCTCCTATTTATAGGAGAGGCAACCGCATCAATCAGTTTTTGACGAATCTTCATTGGGAGATTTGATTTGCATCCATCATTCATTTTGGGCCTTTGGATTATTAGGTGGATTTTATTCACCATTGGATCTTAAATCCAGAGATTCTCCTTTGATATTCTGGTTAGATTTAAGGGGGAAATCTTTCCCAAAGCCGAGATTTTCCATAGATAGATGACATTTAATCATCTCTGAATCTTTAATTTGATTAGTCCCAAATAATTACTTTCCTTTGGAAAGATTCGAATTTCCTTCAGAATTTAATTCTGTCGTCAACATGGGCTTTGGAAGCCGGTCACGTGTGACCACGTGATCCATGGTCACGTGTGAGCACGTGACCCCCTTTGGAACGAGCCTTCTGCGCTGTGTCTTCTGATTGCGGCTTAAACATCACGTGCTACCACGTGACCCCTGGTCACGTGTGAGCACGTGACCCTTTGTTTGAACTCTCTTTCCTTGGTTGTTCTGGAGACGCACTTGCTGCCTTGAACGTCACGTGCCGACACGTGACCCTGGTCACGTGGGAGCACGTGACTCTTTCTGAACCCTTTTTCTTGACTCGATCAGAGAACTTGCGTGTTGGATGCTTGCATTTAAATGTCACGTGTCACCACGTGACCCTGGTCACGTGGGAGCACGTGACTCTTTCTGAAGCCCATTTTCTTCAGCGTAGCTAGGAGACTGAACTCGATCTGATGATGCTTTTTAGGTGTCTCGTGGCCGCTGGTCACGTGTAAGCACGTGACCCTCTTCCGAAGCTTTTCCAGAAGCTTTCCTGATTTTAAATCAGGAAACACGGTCTGTGACCCATCTAGTCCATCTGGGCCAACTTTTCGATCAAAGCTTGGAACGTGGTTGGCTTAAAGAACATCATGAACTGTGAGATAGTTGCATGAGGATCTAAGGTACCCACGAACACGCCCACCGCGGGCGCCTCCTCAATGCGTTGTTCGCATTTCAACCACAAGTTTCGCCAACGTATAGCATACTGGACCCATGTCTCACCTGGTTTCACCCTGACATTAATTAACGCCGTTATCGGGGTGCGTTCGCTCGCGCTCGCGAATCGCTGAGTGAATAGCAACTCCATCTCCGCAAATGTTTTAATAGAGTCGTTTGGGAGCTCAAAGTACCACTCGAAAGCCGTTTCTGCCAAGCTACCGACGAACTGGCGAAGCAAGAGCTTATCGTCGCCGTCGGTGTTGCCGCAAAGCGCCCTGAACTGGGCAACATGCTGGTGGGGATTGCCCATCCCCTTATAGACATGAAATTTCGGTATTGTATAGCCCGGTGGGTACTTGATCTGGTCATACCAGCTCGGATATGGTCGCCCGGTTCTGACAACTTGACCAGCTGCCTCAGTCGCCTGGTGAACCCGTATCTGCTGAGCTATATATTCGTCTAGGTCAGCTTTGGAGATTGTTTCCTCCTTGGCTGTTGACAGAGCGGGTGGAGGATTTGACTTTTCTCCCCTGTCGTCTTCTAGAACTATTGGAGGATCTTCAGCAGGAGAATCTTGTTGGATCATCATTCCCACCATGTCCTGGAACAGGAGGGCCATTCGCTGTATATTGGCCGCTTGTTCGGCAGCCTCTCTATCTTCTTCTCCAATATCCTGCGAAGGAATTCAGCGTCTGTTTCTTGCTCCTGGCGTTGATCAGATGACGCTTCGGGACTTTCTTTCGGCCCAGTGAGTGCGGCCATCGCGTTCATCATTTCCTGGAGGTTCTGTTGTTGCTCCTGAGCTTTGGTCACTGACCGTGTAAGCGGTCTATGACCCGTGGATGCACGGCTGTCCTCTTTTCCTAGTGCCATGTATACCGTATGCACCATCATGCCCCCAGACTTAGGGCGTTTAGGCTTATTGTTCTTGACATTTGCTGCAGGAGTGGGGACTCTATCCGGCCTCCTTCTCTTTTGAGTAGTCGACGTGGAGGGAGCCGTTGCAGCGGGCACACAAGCGGTTGTCGTCCTTTGTTGTTTGACACGACGGTTCTCTTCTTCCTGCACTTTCGCCCTTTTCTGTTGACGAGAGTGATCTTGGCCAATTACCGAGTCTTGAACCTTCCGCCAGACTTTATAAATTTTGGAGGACAGCCGTTGAGGAGGCTGCTCCGGCTTTGTTTCTATAACATTCTCCGCAGGTGGAGGGGATCTTTTGAGAACCGTGTTCATACCATAATATTGCATTATTATATTCCTCATTCTTATTCTTTTTATAAATAAACAGGTGCTTTTGATGCATGTCTGCTACATGTTACAGGTTACAGGTTCTTAGACAGAAAACAGTGAAAACGATGTAAAGACGATGAAAATGTGGACTTTGACCAACAAATAGAAGACTCTTGATCAAGCCTACATCAAAGATAAAATTCACAAAGTACAAGGCAATGCAACGTCCAAGATTACAAAGCGAACGGTTAAAAGTCCACCGCAATTATTCACTGGAGATCTGGAAGAAACATAGAAGCTATTTTAATAAAGAACCAAATAATAAGGAAGCCCAAAGATCCAAGGCCCAATACCTTCTTTTAAAGAGACAGAGACATAAAATTTTACCAAAGGTTGAAGTCTACTTTGACTAGGTCTTCCTAAGGATATTTTGGTAAATGTAGACATGCAAATCAATTGTAACCTAGGGTTTCCTATTCTCTATAAATAGGAACTCTACTCATTGTAATTTCTTATGCCTCCCTATGCCTCCTTTTATGAATAAAATTTAGAAATCTTTTGGAGAGCATCGGTGTTTCTTCTCCATTCAGAAATTCAGATCTGACAACCCTGCATGGATGATTGGAGGGATGCATCTGTAAGTAATTTAATTTCTTGCCCTAGTGTAGATTTCAATTCCTTGCCCTAGGTAGATTTAATTTCATGCCCTAGGAACTTGTTTAGAGTTAGCTTTGGGGAAGGATTTTGAGAGATGAGATCTCTCATCCCTTTCTTACCCACCAAATATTTACAATAGGACTCCATGCATACATGCACATACCGCTCCCTACGGCACTCTATCACTCGAGGTAGCGGTGGTACCGTAGTATAAAGGCCCGGGTGTGATGTTTTCCATGGAGGTTAGGGTAAGGATCTCTAAAGTAAGGACAAGAACCTAGAGTAAGGATCACCTTCCCGAACGGATCTAATCCACTTTATTGATAATTACCATAACTCCTCACAGATCTTCATTCGGGTATAGAAAGCGTTGAGATTTAATTATATTTCCAAACTATCCTTAAACCTAGCCCTACCAAGAATAGATCTAGATAATTGCCCTAGGTTAATTAGATTTTTAGATTTAATAATCAATCCGAACACCCTTCGGAATTAACTCGTTAGCGCGATTAGAAAATTCACAACATCCCTGTGGACCGACCCGTACTCACCGGCTAGCTGCAAAGCGACGCCGTTCTTGATTGCGGTTACAAATATTTTTGATCTATCTTTTAGAAAGCGCGAGCACGCAAAATCATTCAATCAAATGGCGCCGTTGCCGGGGATGACGTAGAACTTTCCTTTTCGCGATTTCGAGTTAATCAAAATTAAAAAAAATCTGAAAAATCTGAAAAATATAAAAATATATCATCTGTTATTTTTGGAAAGGGTACTTTGTTGTTTAAAATTTTGCAGGATCTACAATCGAAAGACGGATCTGGAAATCTGCAGAAAGCGAAACAGAAAATTACAAATCAGAACAGAGGAAGATTTGAAGAACAGGAGGAGGAAAAAAAAAACGCCGCACGACCAAAGCGCGGCGGAACCGCCGCGCTACCCCCCTTTACGGCCGCGGAACCGCCGCGCCCTGGTGAGATCACCGGGAAAAAAAAAAAGAAGGCTAAAACGCGGTGTAAAAAAAAAAAACTCTGTAAGTCTTCTGATCTCTCCTCTGAATCTTCTGATATATGTTTTGTTAAATCTCCTGCAGGATTTCTTTGCACTTAAAAATCTTTCCCTTTCTAAATAACAAATCTTGTGCAGGATTCTTTGCGCGCGTTTAAAATAAAAATTGATTGTAAGTGATCTTTTCTGATTTGTATATCCTTAATCTTTTTGCTAAATATATCTTTCCAAATTAAGAGCAAGAGAAAAAAAAGGAAAATTTTAATTAGAAAACTTGCAAATTTTGAAATTCACAAAAAAAATTTGATTGCAAGTGATTTACTGTTTTGCATATATTTAATCGGATTTTAAGGGGCTTTTGACCAAATCAGATTGGGTGGGGATTTCATCACCCTTCCCAGGACCCCAGAAATCACATAAGGCATTTGCATTGACCATATCTTAATTAAAAAATACTAGACTCAGCCCTAAGGACATCGAGCTCAATAGGAAAAGGACTAGTATAGGCATCGACCGTTTATCCTAACTGACTTTGCGGTGTCTAGGCTAGTGGTTATTAATTAGGCCCACTATTGTGGTTCCTTCCCACTTACCTGGCCGCAATTGGCGGTGAAGAGACGGTTTGAGGTTCTATTTCTAGCCCTTTGGAACAGTTAGGAGCTGTCTAGCTGACCTAGGTGACACTAGATCTAGGTCTGATTGTGCATTTCTGGTTGATTACATTTGTGTCTAAGCCCTTTATCGAAATTTTTTCTGCAAACAGTCTCAAATAAAGAGAAAAGGGAAAAAGGAATTTTTTTAAAAAAAGACTTGCAACTTTTGTCGCTCGGAAATCCTTGCACCAACAAACTTTCTTTCTTTCTCCCTTTCTTCTAACATGGGTACCCCACATAACAAATCACTTGCCGAACTTTGGTATCCCGTACCTAATTTTGCATCGTTCGGCAATTTGTTCGATCAATTTAAAGACGATCCTTCCTTGCCTAAAATATCTTTGAAAGATCAAATAGAGGCGTCTAGGAGAAACAGTTTGACTTTTCAACCCACTTTGTGTCAACCAAGTCAACATTTACCACCTCCATATGTTAATACCACTTTTTCAAGTTCTTCTGTCACTCCTAAGCCGATGTTCATTGCTGAGCATATTGCTCAATCTCGCAGTCGATCTTTCACCCCTCTCCACTCATCCAGTTCTAGGGATCAACACGACTATTCACCTTTTTATCCATATGTTGACCCTACCCCTGCCCAACCACCCACTTCCTACCAGTCTTACCCGACCTTCCCTCCTTCACTAGACACTGCTTCTACACAGCCTTTTGGGAGTTTCACATATCCAAACAATTTCGAATCTTTTGCCGAAACCCCTTTACCACCAAAGTCTAGTTTGGAAGAGGCGTTGGAGGCGTATATCGCAGCAACAAACAAAATGGTTAAGAATGTGGAAGCGTCCGTGGCCACCCTTATGCAACCTGCTGAACCAGTAGCTAGTTTTCCGCTAGCTCCAAATTTTTCAATGTATGAGGCGGCAGTTGGACAGAGTGAGAATGAGAGAGGATTTTCAAATCAAACCTACCCTTACCCAATTGAAGCCCACAACTCCTGTTTTCCATCGATTGCCCTAAATAGTTCACCTGTTGAAAATAAAAATGAGTTGTGTGATTTTGTAGTGTTTGATTTGCCAGATTGTGAGGAACCCCTTTCGAGTGAAACCGCACCTAATCCTTTCGATCTTTACACCTCCACTTTAGAACCTAAATCGATAGATATCCATGCTTTTGATGAGGTGTCTAAAGAAATTGATTTTCACTTGATTGAGGATATAGACGCCTAGAATATTTCGGATGATGAACCTGTCGATTTACTTGAGATTTTATGTTCAAATCATCATCCCGAGTTATTAAATGTTTCTCCCGAATCTCATATGCGTCTAGATTTTGATGATAATGGCATGGATGAATTAAATATTGAGGATAGTATTGAGGAGAGTCTTGAGGATAATATTGAGGTTGAATCATTTTTGTTTGATGTGTCTGATTTTCCAATTCATCCTCCTGAACCTTTGACTGTTATATCACCCTCCCTCCTTCCCATCGTTCCGACCCCGCTTGAAGACTGTGAGCTTGAAAGATTTTCCTTTGAATCAGATACTGTTCTCACAGATAATAACACTTACGAGTATTTCACTTTTTCGGACGATGTTGATGACTCACCGCCCGAGTTTGAGTCCTTTACATTTTCAGATGAGCCATCAGACTCGGTTGATTATAGTAGTTTCGAACCATTAATGGAATCTTTCAAGTTCGAAACAGTTTACTACGGTGAGAAAGATACTATCTCTAATTCACTCCCTTTCGTCTCTCCTATTGTCCCGACCGTACAAATGACCGTTACGCTTTCATCTCCTATACCAAGTTCGGCGTACCCATGTTTTCTTGCGAATCTTGAGGGATTTGATCCCATTTCTCGACGAGTTGATAGGTTAGCGCAATCGCTTTTAACACATCGGTCATCACAAATTGCGCTAATTTACTCACTCGATTTACACCCTCAAGATCGTACTCCACTTCCTTCTTCTTTTCGCCATTCTTCTCCCCCACCGAGACCATATTCTACCATTCTTCTTTCCACACGGTCTCGCGTGCTTCTCAGTTTCTTGCACCAACTATACCATTTCCACGATAAGATTTTTGAATGGTTGGTGCTAACTTTTGGCTTGTGCAAGGCCAAGCTTAAGTTTGGGGGAATCTTTGTATATATGTATATATTTTTTGTTTTCTTTTTCTATAAAAAAATAAAATAAAAATTTCAAAACATTAAAAATATAAATAAAATTATAAATAAATAAACAGGGGAGTATCGGTATTTTGACCCTCTTGGTTTAGCATGACAGTGAGGACACTGTCAAGTTCAAGTTTGGGGGCATGCTCGGTACGTCTTCTTCCTTCGCATTCATTTGTACATATTTTTGCATTTGCATATTTATTTGAAAGCCCATAAAAATTAAAAAAATTTAAAAATTATAAAAATCATTGTATTCAATTTTGGCTAATTGACTTGAGTTTGACAAATAGGTTAACTGGCTAGGAACAACTAGATCTTAAACTTAGTAAATTAAAAACCCTAAAAATAATCTTCCTTAAAGTTTAACGGTAGAAAGTATATGCCTTGTAGTTTATTTAGAAATAGGCAAATTTTGGGTTCGCTTCTTGGGCTAAGTCGAAATAAGGGAAGAGTATTGATGTTCCTATTAGAGTATAAGTTTGAAAAATAGTTCCTAGCTTAAGTCTAGATTCTGAAAATGTATACCCTACAAAATTGCACAATCACACACCTTGAAACTTGGAATAGTAGAAGAGACCTTGAAATGCTCTTGTCTAAAGTCCTTAGTACAATGAAAATAAAAGGAAAAAAAGTGAATAAAGAAAAAAATGGACACTGGTTTTTGTGATTACTTAAGGCTGTAAAAAATAGAAAAATATTCAGCGAGGGTGCTTCATCACCTAGTGCCTTAGACCAACTGGTTTGGGAGTCACTGCTAAAAGCCTTGGGTGTTGCAAGACTAGGAATTACGCTTTAATGTGCAAACACATCTTGTAATCGGTTGTTGGTACCTCAAGAAGTATTAACGGTCGCATGAAGGATGTGTAAGCAAAATTCAATTAAAAATTCACCTATTAATAAGTACTTTGGACAACGGACAAGAGTATGATTGCTTGATTTGAATTTCCAAGTGTAGGGGTGATCTATACACACACGTAGGGGTATGTGATTGGAATTTAGATAAGAGAGAAGAATGAAGAATAGAACTTGTATCTTTAATAGAGTTGATAGAAATTCCTAAGTGGAGATGGAACCCTAGAAGGAAAACTTAAGAGATGCCGAAAGCTAAGTAAGTCCACAGGATATATATAATCTTAAGTTAAATAATGAAGAAGTGTGAAGAATGTGGGTGGATAATTTGCGAGTCAAAAGATAATAGAATTCCTTGTTAGAAAACTTAATTGAAAAACAAAAGTCGAAAGGCCGAATTGATAGGATTTTGTGGGTGTAATCCGCTGAAAACCCTCAGGAGACAACACTACTCCTACTAGGGACACCTAGAGGTTTAACGGCTTATTGCACGTGCTCAGTGCAATCGCGTTTCTCTGCGAAAGTGCGGTTAGGATTTTAGTGAATAAAAAATAAGTTTGCTCGAGGACGAGCAAAAGATAAGTTTGGGGGTATTTGTTCACACCATAATATTGCATTATTATATTCCTCATTCTTATTCTTTTTATAAATAAACAGGTGCTTTTGACGCATGTCTGCTACATGTTACAGGTTACAGGTTCTTAGACAGAAAACAGTGAAAACGATGTAAAGACGATGAAAAAGTGGACTTTGACCAACAAATAGAAGACTCTTGATCAAGCCTACATCAAAGATAAAATTCACAAAGTACAAGGCAATGCAACGTCCAAGATTACAAAGCGAACGGTTAAAAGTCCACCGCAATTATTCACTGGAGATCTGGAAGAAACATAGAAGCTATTTTAATAAAAAACCAAATAATAAGGAAGCCCAAAGATCCAATGCCTAATACCTTCTTTTAAAGAGACAGAGACATAAAATTTTACCAAAGGTTGAAGTCTACTTTGACTAGGTCTTCCTAAGGATATTTTGGTAAATGTAGACATGCAAATCAATTGTAACCTAGGGTTTCCTATTCTCTATAAATAGGAACTCTACTCATTGTAATTTCTTATGCCTCCCTATGCCTCCTTTTATGAATAAAATTTAGAAATCTTTTGGAGAGCATCGGTATTTCTTCTCCATTCAGAAATTCAGATCTGACAACCCTGCATGGATGATTGGAGGGATGCATCTGTAAGTAATTTAATTTCTTGCCCTAGTGTAGATTTCAATTCCTTGCCCTAGGTAGATTTAATTTCATGCCCTAGGAACTTGTTTAGAGTTAGCTTTGGGGAAGGATTTTGAGAGATGAGATCTCTCATCCCTTTCTTACCCACCAAATATTTACAATAGGACTCCATGCATACATGCACATACCGCTCCCTACAACACTCTATCACTCGAGGTAGCGGTGATACCGTAGTATAAAGGCCCGGGTGTGATGTTTTCCATGGAGGTTAGGGTAAGGATCTCTAAAGTAAAGACAAGAACCTAGAGTAAGGATCACCTTCCCGAACGGATCTAATCCACTTTATTGATAATTACCATAACTCCTCACAGATCTTCATTCGGGTATAGAAAGCGTTGAGATTTAATTATATTTCCAAACTATCCCTAAACCTAACCCTGGCAAGAATAGATCTAGATAATTGCCCTAGGTTAATTAGATTTTTAGATTTAATAATCAATCCGAACACCCTTCGGAATTAACTCGTTAGCGCGATTAGAAAATTCACAACATCCCTGTGGACCGACCCGTACTCACCGGCTAGCTGCAAAGCGACGCCGTTCTTGATTGCGGTTACAAATATTTTTGATCTATCTTTTAGAAAGCGCGAGCACGCTAATTCACATCAATCAAACCGCAGTCGGCGAATTTCTGCGTACCCTGTTTAATAGCTCGAAGCTGTTCCCGGTTGGAACAACAGCCTCAATTTCCACCGTTGGAGCTGGTGGAGTTAGTCCGGAGGGGGAGTTGCCCCCAGTCTTCCTTATCCGGCGCCAGTGGCGACGTCGGGCATGACGGGTTGTTGGGATTGATTCAGCGACGGCTTCATTTTGCCCCCTGTTCTGGGGAGGGGCTGCTTCTGGTGTCAGCCTCCTGAAGACTGCCGTTCGTTGAGAAGCTACAGATTTCTGAGTGGGAGCGGGAACGGGGGTAGTCAGTCTCACGAAGACCGACCCTCTGGGAGGAGAAGCCGCCTTGACGACTTCGGGAGCAGCTGTCCTCTTTGGGATGGCCTTCTCAGGTATCACGGGCTTTTTGGCGGGCCCTTTGGAGTTCAGGCTCAGTCTAGTGAAGACCGATGAGTTGGACGACCCGCTGAGAGGGGTCGTGGGAGTAGCAAGTCGATCAAAGACCGACTTTTTTGACGCTTCCAATACGGGCATTGGGATGTTAATGTTCACCGGCGGGAGTATGGTCCCAAAGAATAGACCGGTGGTAGCTTGAGTCACTTGTTCCACAAGCATAGTAAACAGGAAAGCAGCCTGCGGTCCATAGGTTACACCTCTAGGTGAGGCGGAGCGTCAGTTGCATTTGCAGTTGGAGCAGCTTGAGCAGTTGCTAACCATTGATCTTTTTGATTTCTGCAGCAAACGAAACACCAAATCTTAGTACTTCGAAACCCAAGGGAAACCATTAGCGAACCAAGATTGGTTCGCGAATCACGACACACGAAGTGTGGAGTGGAAAGAGGAAAAGGTCCCACCGGGCGTGCCAGAATCTGTTCCCCTCCGAAAGACGGCGCGACGCAGGGACGTCTTGCCTGAAATTCGGGGCAGATGCTAATTGGTGCTATCCGTCCACCTCTCCGAAGATGCCAAGTTGATTTATGGCACCGTGTATCGAAGGTTTAAACGGATGCGTCCGATGTAGCAGACTTCGTCCGCTTGAGGGGTTTTTGATTGTGAGGACGCTCTTCCCTGCAGGCGCAAACCCCTGCAGTTAATTACGTTACCGCATCGCGGTAACAACTTTCTCCTTCTCCAAATGATCACTTCGTGTCGTGTGTGTTTGATTCGTGTTCGGTTGCCCGTGGATTGTATACGGAGACTGAGTTATGTCGTCGACCGTAGGGCGTGGACTAGTCCAAATCTGTATTCTCTTAGATTTAGGTTTGGGGATTTGGGTTTAAGGATACGTTAGCCTCGTTTGAGACTAAGATCGACTTAAATGTTTGTTAAGGATACGTTAGTCCAGTTTTGGACTAAGATCAACTTAACGGGATCGTTTAGATCCGATAAGAGAGCGATTAAGGGAGCCCTATTGTTTAGTTTAGTGACATTGTGGTCAATAGGTAGTTTAAGGACATTGCGGTCCAATGTTAGTTTTAAGACGTTGCGGTCAAGGTTAAGGACGTCGTAGTCCGTGGATTTAAGGACTCCACAGTCCGATGTTAGTTTTAAGACTTCATGGTCAAGGTTAAGGACGTCATATTCCGTTGTTAGTTTTAAGACATTCCGGTCAAGGTTAAGGACGTCGTAGTCCGTGGATTTAAGGACCCCACAGTCCGGCATTAGTTTTAAGACATTACGGTCAAGGTTAAGGACCTCATAGTCCGTGAGTTTAAGGACCCCACAGTCCGTATCAATGTGTGGTCATCGGGACCCGTCACCTCTTTGAAGACGTTGAGGAATTACAACGCCAAGTATCAAAGGAGTGAAGAGATGTACCCTTAAACCAAGGTAGATTAAGTGATCTGTAGTCCAATTTGGATACTAAGATCAATTATTATATTATGAGCCCATTGGTCCAGTTAAGTTTGAATTGAGGACTTATGGCCAGCTTGGGCTAAGTCCCAATCATGTTTGGGATATTGGCCCTCTGTTGGTTTATTGAAGGAGAGGCTTTGCCTCTGGAAACTTAGCCAATTGTGCTAAAGTTAGTGTTAAACACTAGAGACCAACAGTGTTGAACACTGGGAATAAGACTAGCAAGTTAGTGTTAAACACTAAAAGATAATCAGTGTTGAACACTGGGAACAGAGTTTTCAAATTAGTGTTAAACACTAAGTAAATCAGTGTTAAACACTGGGGACAAAACCTCCAGACTAGTGTTAAACACTAAGGAGATAGGGGTCACGTGCGGACACGTGAGAGCGCCCTGATTCCCCTTACTTTATTCAGTCAAAAGTATAGAATACTTTGAAGTATCACGTGCTGTCACATGATGAGAATTTTGGTGCTTGTCTGCTAAAGTTTCAGCCAAGAGGTTACGTTGTAGCACGTGATAGCGCCCTGCTTCCCTTTATTTTGTTCTACAGATAAGTGTTTAACACTTTTAATTCTGAAAGCCATCACGTGTGGGCACGTGATAGGGGCTTGCGCTTTGATCTGTTAGAATGTTCATTAGGGGTCACGTGTCGACACGTGAGGGCACCCCAGAGGTCTTTTCCGTTTCTTTTTCTCTTGTGTGCTTTAGAGATCACGTGAGGCATTGCCTCAAAGTTCTCTTTTGTAGATCTTCGCAGGAGTCACGTGGTAACACGTGAGGTGTTTACTTCAAAGTTCTTTTCTGTGGATCTTTGCAGGGGTCACGTGGTAGCACGTGACTCTGCATGTTTTAAAGATCTGTTCATCTTTTAAGAATTAATTTCTTCATAGGGTTAAACCCTAACAACAAACTTTAGAGGAATTAAATTCCTGTGATTTTGAGAGAATTAGGTTCTCGATTAGGGTTAAACCCTAGTTCTGTTCATTTTGAAGGAATTAAATTCCCATAACATAGGGTTAAACCCTAATTTTATCTCAAGGGAATTGAATTCCTATCCTTTAGTGAGAATTAAATTCTCAAAACTCAGTTCCTCCTCTGTGTTTTAGATCTGCATGGCAGGATCTCAACCCAATAAGAATTAAATTCTCAATTCATGGGGAGATGTGCACTTTGCAGATCCTCCACCAGAGAAAGAACTAAGTTCTTTTCTTTATATAAGAGTTAAACTCTTTTGAGAATTAAATTCTCTTTTTAAGCCACCCTTTTCTTTTCTTACCTAAGGTTTTCCTTTTTGCAGAGAATCAAAGGCTCTATATCTCTCTCTGTGTGTATCAAAAGAAAAGGTCCAAAGGTCCCCCCACTTCTTTTCTTGGCTCTTATTTATAGGAGAAGGAAAAGAATCAATCTGTTTAGTAAATCTCTCATTGAGAGATTTGATTTATATTTATCATTAATCTGGGCCTTTAGATTGTTGGGTGAATTTTATTCACCATTGGATTTTAAATGCAAAGATATCTCTTTGTATTTCGGTTAGATTTAGGGGGAAATCTTTCCAAGTCCAAGATTTTTCCATAAATTGGTGATATTTAATCACCTTTAGATTTTTAATCCAACGGTTTTAGATAATCCTTCTTCATTTTGGAAAGATTTGAAAGATTTATCCTCAGAATTTAATTCTGTTAAAAAATAAGGCTCTTAAAGCTAGTCACGTGTGGCCACGTGACCCCTGGTCACGTGTAGGCACGCGACCCCTGGAATGGGCTTCTCTTCTTCTGCGCTCTGTTCTCTGGTCGCTGCTTAACCATCACGTCCCAACACGTGACCACTGGTCACGTGTGAGCACGTGATGTCTGTTCTGAAGCTTCCTCTTGACTTTTAATTAGAGAACAAATATGCTCTGTGCCGCTGCTTGACTATCACGTGCCAACACGTGACCACTGGTCACGTGTGAGCACGTGATGCCTCTTCTGAATCTTTTCCTGATTTTTAATTAGGGAACAGCTGCCATTACCAAATTCCCAGAACATACTCTTTTGTTCTTTATTGCTTCCTATGTTTCTCCAAGATTGGGTTAATATCTCTTGTTTCATCAAGTACAATAGCATTATCTGGTCTGGTACATTACATCGCATGTCCGACCCAATCGCCGAAGCAAGTGGAATATCATTCATGCGAGTCCTTCTCATCAGTCCAGAAGATAACTCTTTGGAGATGGTGACTCTACTACTTGCGGGTACACTACCATATTAGGAGTCATCCATTCTAAATCCCTTTAGAATGGTGTCAGAGTATCTTTATCGGGACAATCCCAAAACTTATCTAGATATGTCTGTGTAGACCTAGTATCCAGATCTATAGCCCAAATGCTATTTTGAGGAACATTATGACAACCATATTTTAACCGATTGTAGCATGGGAGTAATACTTTCAATCAAGAGTATGTGATCCACATCATTATGGGGAACCTAACACTACTCCTTACATCCTTCTTACAAATACCGGGTTCATTTTTTATTTTAATGAAGTCAAACATTTAGACCGCAATATCAAAACAGATGATCCATTTGCGCATTACCTGCTTTAGTCTTCTAATAGACTTAAGCAATTTGCACACTTCCGCTGCTTTCACCGACTACAACCACCCTCCGGCAGAGTCATATACACATACATCTCTGAATCCAATTTAGAAAGACGTTATAGTCATCCACCGCCAGATATCATAGTTGTAATACCCAGCCCTTTTTGTACGCCTATATTTGTATTTCTTTCACCTATAATTTGTATTTATAATTATTGATTATTTTAAATTTTCCCCAACCTATTTTAGTTCTCCACTCTTCTATTTTATTTCTGTTCCGGCCCAACCCACTCTTTCCCCCGCCTTTTCATTCTTTCCCACTATTGTTTTTATTGATTTTTCTCCCGGCCCGGCCCTCACTATTTTTCCTTCACAATTCTTTTATTTTTAGGCCGAGCCCAGCTCTCAGCCCAATTCCTTTTCTATTTTGTAATCAATTAACTAAACTCCCTTGGCCCGCCATCCCCTATCAGCCCGGCCCTCATTCTCTTCTCCTCAAATCTTTTAAATTCCAAAACCTCGGCCCGGCCCGCTTGTTCTATTTACTTTTATTCTTTTATTCTTATTCTTTGGCCCGGCCCACTCCCTGCAGCCCGCGTCCCCTCTCCAACCCGCGCCCGCTTCGCCCTCAACCCGACCCGACCCCCCACTACTGTTCATCTCCTTTAAATCCCCCAACGGTAACTCCCCCTTCACCCGCGCGAGATCCGCTCTCCTCGCCGTAGCCCACGCCGCCTCCTCCGCCCTCGCTCGCGCGCCGTTACTCCCCACGACGCGCGACCCCATCTCCTTATCTCTCCTCTCGTACATACCCACTCACTCTTTTCCTCACCTCACTATCTCCATCTCCCTCGTTCTCCTTCTTTCTCCCCTCTCGACCCGCACCCGCAACCGCCGCCACCGCCGGCATCACCGCTCTTCTCGCTCCTCCCTCGCTCTCCCTCTCCAACTCACTCCTCACCTCCTCTCTCCCACCGACCAAACGCCCTGCACCCGAACTCCTCCACCGCACCCGACACCCAATCCCCGCAACCAAGCTTAGCCACCATCATCATCGTCCTTCTGGAACTCACCTCCCTCACCTCCACCCTCGATCACGAGCACCCCACTTCCTCTCCTCCCATCACCACTTCACTTTCCCCCACCTCGCCTGCACAACCGAGCCGGAACCCAACCTACTCGCCGAGCCTCCCCTGCACACCATCTCGCCGCCGACGATCACCTGATCCCATCGCACCACCGGCCACCTCGTCGACGCCTCTGCATCATCATCACCTCCTCCAAAACCCGGGCCCCCACTACCTCACTCCCTCGCTGCAACCCACACCAAGCTCCAAGCACCCGAGCCTCGAACCCCCGCCGCACCCATCGCCGGAGCTACCTCCACCAACCGCCGCCGACCCCAGCACACTCTCAGGAGATCCACACACCCCCTACACCCACACCTGAGCACCACCATTGCTTCCTTCCCCTAAAACCACACAAAACCTGTTTTTCCTTTACAGCCCTTCGCTGTTCACGTTGCCGGAGCGACGCCGTCGACCGTCGTCAACCCCAGTACACTCGCAGAGGATCATCAAGTACCCCTCAACCTCCAGTAACCGTGCAACGACTCCGGACAACCCCGACGCAAAATCCGCATCTCGATCCAAGCTCGCGCAAATCCGTTTCACGGCGTACATCACGCGTTCGTGACGCCGCTGCTATCGTGCGACCCCGAGACGTTCCCAGGCAAGTATTTTACTTGCTTACATGCTATTTACCTAAGTTACGATCTTTAATTACAGATATTATAAAGTTGCAAGTTTAAATCAATTATGTGCCATACCTGTTCGACGCGTGTTCCCAAAGAAAATACTTTTCTAAATTGACGGAACTGGATTAATTACTTTGGCCCTTGCTGTGATGAACACCGTGTGCAAGATTCGCTGGAAAATATGGCCGTTAACGATTAAAACAACTACCCCCAAGTTTAACCGTAAAACTGGAATTTTATTGTACCTGAAAACCGTTAAATTCACCATAAATTATATACATACTAGAATAGTGCGCTCGAGGGCTCAAATCGAAGCCAACTCGACGAACTATAACTCTACACTAGTTTCCAGATATTCCTATATTCAAACTATGTTGATAATTGGATCGGAGTGCGACTCTGGACTGCAGTCCAGAGCGACTCAAACTGTTGCTTGCTGTTCCGTATTGGGTGCCACAGGATTTCCATGACTCGTAGGTTGCGGAACTTCGCTGTTTACTGTAGGTGAACCTGTTAGCTAGATAACATAAGTAGTTTCATTCTGTTTCGTTATCATTGTTATTTAATCTGTAATTTGAAAGATCGGGACGCATAACAGTCCCAACAGAATCAGAACTGACATATTAGTGTTAAACAGTGTATAACTCCTGACGTGCAGATGCGATTGACGATCCGTCTGTTACGTTGAAAACCTTACTGAAAACCCTAGAATTCATCCAACTGTAACGTCGCTAAAATCTGACCCAATTGGGATTAAAATGCGTTGCGAAATGGATTTCTGATTCTGAAACCGGATTTCCAGCCGCGAGCGCTTAAAATGAAATGGCTATAATTAATGATCCTGGAACCCGATTGGCTTGAAACTAAATTCGATGGATGGACAACTGAACATACTAATTACTACCTGTTTATCGTTTCGCTAAATTATATATGTACGTTTCATGATAAATCGTGCAAGTGATAAAATACTATTTTTGTGACACTTTAATCGTGCTTATACACTGTTCACACATCATACCATACCCATATCATTGTAGTGATAACCTAGTGATATCGTGCATTTACCCAGTGTTAGATTTTAGTGATGATTGTGGCAAGTACGTCAGTATTCGTGTATCCGTGATTAAGTGAAAGTGATACGTACTTGTACACAATCAGTGACCTTTTATTCTATTGCATTGTCGACGTCTGTGGGATGCGTGTACGTGTGACTATAAGTGGTATGGGACACTTATGGAAGCGCTTGCACGGGTGTCACAGATAAGGCATCCGACACTGCCATTTATCTTAGATATTAGTCGGGACGTGGTTGATGGAGGTCCTGCCTCCAGTTCTCGCGCAGACTTGTCACAGATCGATTAGTATTTAGGGTTATGGTTAGCGTTTGATGTAGACCACGGGGTGTGGGGTAGTTTAGGTGTGAGTTCAACAGAATCTCGGGAGTCCCATGCCCGCTTATATATTTAGGGAGATATATGGAGATTTACAGGGTATGTGATATACACCGTGATATACATGTTATATGTTGGGCCCGTGGTCCCTTGCCCTTGGGTGGAGGACACTCGCGAGTGGTCGACTCTCACACTTGGACTGACGATAGGCTTAGTGACCTGTACAGTGAGACTTAGAGACTGATAGGGATACTGGCATTATATATCTTATATACTGTGTTGACATACGTGACATATCGTTCCACTGCTTTACTGCTCCGCTGTATTGATTACTGCACATTCATATTCATGCTGTCATTGATTTACTGTTATTCATATCTATTACCACTGTTAGAATTGTCACTTGATTTTATATATATTATATTACTATTGTGTAGCTCTGACGACCTGAGTATGCATGCTCAGTGTGAGGAGAAAATTTAGCCTGGACCAGAACTAGACGTGCATCACAGACTTCTTGGCTTGCCATTCCGAGTTACATTCATTTGTTCCACTTCAGGTCAGTCTTTACATTGTTTCTTTCAGTTACTGCATTTCTCATTACCTGCGCATCATTTACTGTTTACCATGAAAAACTAGAAGCCGAAGTGTGACTACGGCAGGACATTTCCTTGACCGTAGGAGCATGGCTGGCCTTGTCTACCCCTCGTATTCCGTATTTTGGGAAGCGGGGCGTGACAATAGTCATGAAAACAATAGTGGCAAGTTTTATCTGTGTGGACTTTAGCACAAACACTGAACTAACAGTATCATCATAATTCACCTCAGGTATTTGATGAATACCGTTTACCACAAGTAGGTTAATACCTTTCCATTTGCACTGAGCTTGAAAGATATGCATGCTACTTATGAGTTTTACCTCTTTTAGGAGCACCCAGCAAAATCCATACTTTGTAGTAGTGTATGGAGTCCAATTTAGATAACTAGGCATCTAGCCATTAGTCGAAAGTCATCACTTCCTATGGCCTGATGAAGACTAGTAGGGTCATCAACCCATGATTTAAGCCTACTTGTCACCGTCTATAAGAAAACCACAGTATCTTTTACACAGCTGAGATCATCTATTAAATCTGCGGAGTGACTAAGTTTTTTTCAGGGAAATTGAATTTTTAGGTTCTACTAAATTTTCAGTAACTGTTTGTGGTTCTGAAATCTCTTCTAGTTCTACTATACTCCCATTAAATTTTTTTGCAAGAAATTCATTTTCTAAAAAAGCGGAGAGTCAAGAACAAAACAACTTTTGATCCTGAATACGGTAGAAGTTAAACTTTTACTGAAACTTGGGATAACCCACAAATTGTTCATTACCGAAACATGCCTTGAGTTTGTCAAGATTCTGTCTTCAAGCATAAGCTGGATAACTTCTTATCTTAACAACTTTAAGATATGTACTCATTCTATATCACATATAGAATTTCATGCACTAATTTAGATAGAACCATATTCAATTGGTATGCAGCTGTTTCTAGTGAATATACCCTTAATGAAAAATGTCACTCAGCATTACTCATCATGGAGCGCATTCTCAGATGAGTAATCTAAGAGAATCAAATTCTCAATATGGAATACTGAGTATCAACCCCTTGTCCATATGGACACCAAACAACATACATTATTATGTATAAGTCTTAAGAGTTCAACAACTCTTACTCCTTGTATTGTAAATTGAGAACTGTATTTTGGTTAAGAATATCAATACCGTTATCCTATCCCCCTTACCCAATCAACATTTGAAGTAGGTAAATGTCCATGACATAATTATCAAAATCTGAATATCCCTTCTTTATCAAATAAAGAGACGAATATTCATTTTAAAAGTAAAGTTCTTGCACGATTACAGTTATTTGAAATCAGAAGTTTTCCGCTATGCAAAACTCGGTTATTTTCCCCATTAACAACATTTTACTCCGAATTCCAAGTTTGCGGATCAAATCACCCTTTTCCCAATACTCTGCTCCTTTTCAGCATCTGTAACATCTTACAGATGTGGGATCCTGATCCAATATCGCATACCTACGAAGCAGAGTTAATTGAGAAATAGTTTTCAATAACAAACACATCAAATGATACATATCAGAAGATGAAGTATCATATGCTTCAAGGGGTGTCCAGGTATTCCGAGTAATTCCTTTTCCACTGCTCAGGCTTATGACAGTAATTGCAATCTCCTTTCACTCCAGCTGCAACCTTTCAAGATGTCTCTATCTCTTACCTTGTGTACACCGAACTTAGACTTGGTTGTTTTTTTTCTTTCTATCATCTCCAGCTTTAGGATTGGACGTAGACTATCCAACAAACGTAAGTGGTGTATTCTCTTTATTAATGGAGTTCTCAAACTTGAGATAAGGCGGAGAGAAGAGACAAATGAATTATATTAATATACAATTCACTTTATCCAGAATCCGTGGCTATCTTCGACTAAAACAGTTTCTTCGAGTTCGTAAGTAACTATACGAGATGACCTTCCAAGCAATATGGATCTCTTTATCTGATACAGAGGGAGAGGGTTCTGAAGGAAGTATTGGAGAAGTAGGATCGATAATGACATATACGACTTCGTCGTGGATTAGGGAAATTATGACATTCCAAAACCAATGATTGTAAAATGGTTCGGTTAATTTGGTTTACAAGTTTTAGTTTAAGGTTGGTCATGTTCGCCGATAGAGAGAGAAGAAACATTCAGCGTGCACTCTATCAAAAATTAGATTGGTTTATTAATTTATCTAATCAGAATGACTCCCACTGTTTCGTCGAATCCTCCATCACACCCTAAAAGGATAACTGGCCGGGATTATGTATAAAAAATCTTCCGAGAGTAACTATTACTCAGTGGAAATTGGGACCCAAACTATCATGGCGCGGTAAGCTGGATGAAGGCCAACAAGTCATCCTACTCCATAAAAGGTATACAATCTCATTGCAAGTTTCAATAATTGGTACTCCCGATGTTGTTTTTAACCCTAATATCTTATGACCTTGACGAAGGCCAACAAACCATAAGCTGTTAGTCATGTTCTACTCGTCATTTCATGATTAATTTAGATCATCCGCATGAGCCCTTGACGTAGGCAAACAAGGCTATGCGACTCCTAGCTAACCGCTTCATATGCAAGTAGTGAAAAATCACTTACTACCGTGCTCTATGCCTTGATGAAGGCCAACAAACGCAGCACGAATACTAAGTACTTTACTTCCTGAAACGACAGAGGGCTACGACGGATTTTGAAGAAAACCATTGATGTAATGAACTTGATATCACTGTAGGAACCGAGAAGTTTTTTTTAAAATTTATTGTCACATGGACTTTTTCTTAAGTGCGGATTCCCCGTGAAAGGATCAGGGCTTTTATTTCATCGAATGAGGTGCAGGATATTCCTAACCGAATATCTCGATGGAAAGCAAAATAGTAAGGCTATAATAACCTTTTTTTAGAGAAAGTTTGGTTGCTACGACGTGTTTTTAGTTTGTTTTCTTTGAATCAATCTGAATTAATGCAATCACATCATTTAGATAATCATATATTATCTAGCATTTTCTCATATCATTACAGAAAAAGTAAGAAAATAAAATAGAATGTATATATACGCCATCCGTATTCGCCACGGGTCTTCACCGTAAGGTAACTTAACTTACAGCAGGCCGGGGGCAGGGCTAGCACGGGTGTAAACCGTATATAGCATTTATTTATATATACAATATATCATATATCAATATATCACATGCAAATAATCACATTACAGCATGTGGAAAAACATCACAAGCAAGCAATCACACCACAAGCAAGTAATGAACATTACAAAATAGGAATGGTCAGATTACCTAGGAATCCCGTGTTTAGTTCGAGCCGCAAATGAAAAGCGATATTTCTCGGTCGCGTGAATAGCCCGTGTGTAGTCAAAAGCAGACCCCTACAAGTGCGGCATGCCACCTGCCAACCTAAAAAACAAGGAAATCTGGCATCATCACTATGAGGGGGCCACCCAGCACTTTCTTGAATCAAATGACTTGAACACTCCTTCACGGGTCTAACCAATACCCCCTACAAGCGCGGTAAGCAACCGCTAATCCTAGAATCGAGTGACCCGGTCTCAACTCCATGAGATGGCCACCCACTGCAATCTAGAACCCTGACTGCCTGTATGCTTCTCCGCGGGATAATCCTTAAACGTGTATTATTTTCAACGGCAGTCACGACCGCGGTCAAGTCGTTCCCTGATAAATAATAATACAATAAGCGGTTACGGCCACATATGAACCGCTACGTTTCGAATAAAAGAATATACAAATAGCGGAAACGGTGGCCATAAATTGGAGCTCGTCCCGAATAAAACAATGTACATTTAGGCAACATGAATGAAATGAAAATACAACGTATATCATTCCGCACGGGGATATTCAATTCGCGACAATCCAAATACATTCCAAGCAACACAAAATATCACAATATATATAACGTGCAACTCCATCGAGTTGATCACATCAATTCGGCGACGTTAAACACCATATATCAACAAAAGTATGCAAACTAATATGATTAAATGATTTAATCAAACTATTTTGTATACCAATGATCCAATAAACATTATTATGATGCTTAATATTGGCATCTAAAGATCAGGACACGTGGCAGATGACGTGTCCCAGAACTCAGAAGAGAAGGCCCACAGGGGCCGATCAGGCCCGACCTAAAAGCACAAAGCTGGCTCACCTCAGGGCCCTTGCAAATTGGCATCCTCGGTCTCTCAGCTCGCCTCCGAGCTACCGCAGGACCAAGATACCTCGGCCCTCTCGCTCGTTCCCGAGCTCTCTCGCCGAGACCATCTTCCTCGGTCCCTCCGACCGACCAACTCCACCACTCACAGGCGTAACCGCCGCTCCGCAAATCTCGCCATGCTCAGATTCTCCGCCGGCAACATCCCCACGTTCCACGCCATCACGATCCCCATTAACGGGCGATCCGCTCTTTACGCGGGCGTGACGTCGGGAGCGTAACTGCCGGCGAGATTCTCGCGCCTGCTGCTGCATGCCACCACCGCTATATAAACCCCCATCACAGAGGGGTCAAGTAAGCCATTCTTTACACTTACGTCGTTACTCTGCTCGGGTCCTCAGTGGTACCAAACAACCCCGGGACTTCTTTGCAGGTACACGGTGGCAGCTTCCTCATCCCGCTTTGTCTTCTCAAAACCCATTGAGACCCAGACGCAACGAAGGATAATCAACCCAGTTCACCTCGAGATCAACGGAAGACAACATCTGACGGAGGCCCGAAAAGGAGCTCCATCAGTTGGCGCCGTCTGTGGAAATCGAACCCACGAAAAAAAAAAGTTGGCCTTCCGATCTCCGTCCCCATGGCAAGCGATCACCCTGAAGATCTAGATACCGGCCGCCGCCTCCCCCTCACCGGAGGCGCGGGTGAACCTCCTCCGGCGACCGTCATCAACGCCCTCGCCGGTCGAATAGACCAACACCCCCTCCCTTGACGGGGTCGCACAGAGGGGGCTCGCCAAGGCGGCTCGAGGGCCATCTCGCCTAAGGATCTAAGCCCTCACTAAGAGGCAGCCCAGCAGCTACCCTGCTCGGCTATCCCTGGCGGGTAGCTTCCCTACCGCAACGCCAGGGATCAGAAAGTCCTCCCGGAGGCAGTCGAGCCCGAGGATCCCTCGCTCGGCTATCCCTGGCGGGTAGCTTCCCTACCTGAACGCCAGGGATCCAAAAGTCCTCCCAAAGGCAGTCGAGCCCGAGGATCCCTCGCTCAGCTATCCTTGGCGGGAAGCTTCCCTACCGCAACGCCAGGGATCAGATGCCCTCCCAGAGGCAGTCGAGCCCGAGGATCCCTCGCTCGGCTATCCTTGGCGGGTAGCTTCCCTACCGCAACGCTAGGGATCAGAAAGCCCTCCCAGAGGCAGTCGAGCCCGAGGATCCCTCGCTCGGCTATCCTTCAGGACAAAAGCCCTCGCCAAGAGGCACCGGGCAGTAACCCTGCCCGGCCAAGGGTCCTTGGTAGGCTTCTTACAGCCCTATAGCTCTTCCCGCGCCAAGAACCAAAGTCCTCCCAGAGGCAGTCGGGTCCTTACTCGGCTATCCCCGGCTGGTAGCTTCCTACCACAACCGACAGGGATCAAAGTCCTCGCCAAGAGGCACTGGGCAGTAACCCTGCTCGGTCCTCGCCCTGAAGGGTCAAAAGTCCTCCCAGAGGCAGTCGAGCCCGAGGATCCCTCGCTCGGATATCCCTGGCGGGTAGCATCCCTGCCGCAACGCCAGGGATCAGAAAGTCCTCCCAGAGGCAGTCGATCCCGAAGATCCCTCGCTCAGCTATCCCCGGCGGGTAGCTTCCCTACCGTAACGTCGGGGATCAGAAATCCCTCGCCAAGAGGCACCGAGCAACTACTCTGCTCGGGCATCCTTCGCAAGCCTCTCAGGGACCCTCCAGCGTCAAGGATCAGAAAGCCCTCGCCAAGAGACACCGAGCAGCTACCCTGCTCGGCCATCCTTCGCAGGCCTCTCAGGGACCCTCCAGCGTCAAGGATCAAAGCCCTCGCCAAGAGGCACCGAGCAGCTACCCTGCTCGGCCATCCTTCGCAGGCTCCTCAGGGCCCCTCCAGCGTCAAGGATCAATGCCCTCGCTAAGAGGCACCGAGCAGCTACCCTGCTCGGCCATCCTTCGCAGGCCTCTCAGGGACCCTCCAGCGTCAAGGATCAGAAAGCCCTCGCCAAGAGGCACCGAGCAGCTACCCTGCTCGGCCATCCTTCGCAGGCCTCTCAGGGACCTTCCAGCGTCAAGGATCAAAGCCCTCGCCAAGAGGCACCGAGCAGCTACCCTGCTCGGCCATCCTTCCCAGGCCCCTCAGGGCCCCTCCAGCGTCAAGGACCAATGTCCTTGCCAAGAGGCACCGAGCAGCTACCCTGCTCGGCTATCTTTCGCAGGCCTCTCAGGGACCCTCCAGCGTCGAGGATCAAAGCCCTCGCCAAGAGGCACCGAGCAGCTACCCTGCTCGGCCATCCTTCGCAGGCCTCTCACGGCCCCTCTAGCGTCAAGGATCAAAGCCCTCATCGTGAGATCGCCGAGTTCCTACCTGCTCGGCACATCCCCAGCGGGCATCCTCCTGCCCATCAGACGCTGATGGTCTGAAGCCCTCATCACGAGGCCGCCGAGTGCCTTCCTGCTCGGCGCATCCCCAGCGGGCATCCTCCTGCCCATCAGATGCTGAGGATCTTAAGCCTTCATCATGAGGCCGCCGAGTTCCTTCCTGCTCGGCGCATCCCAGCGGGCATCCTCCTGCCCATTAGACGCTGATGGTCTGAAGCCCTCATCACGAGACCACCGAGTTCCTTCCTGCTCGACGCATCCCCAGCGGGCGTCCTCCTGCCCATCAAACGCTGAGGATCCGAAGCCCACTTCGCGAGGCCGCCGAGCCCCTTCCTACTCGGCGCATCCCGGCGGGTAGCTTCCTACCCAGCAAAGACAAGGATCAAAGTCCTTCCAGACTCGGTTATCCCTGGCCGGTAGCTTCCCTACTCGCAACGCCAGGGGTTAAGACCTTCGCCAAGATCAACCGAGCAGCTTCCCTACTCGGTCATCCCCAGCAGGCATCCTCCTGCCCAACAGACGCTGCGGGTTTGTAGCCCTTATAACGAGGCCACTAAGCCCATCACATGCAGCGGATCCGAAGCCCCAACAAGAGACATCAGGTCTATCCAAGTCTGAGTAATCCCCCCTCGACTTCGGGGCCATGGAGATGCCTCCTTCTCAGCAGCGTTTGGCACACTCGGCAAGTGATCGAAATCAACTCGACGACCGATCGCTCCGCATATCACGCCTACACTGGGCTGCGCCCCATCAGTCCACAGGTCTGCACACGTCGCGTCGGCCAACCGGCGCTCGACACGTGGACCGTCACTTCAGTGGCAGGATGCTCGAACCGGCGCACCTTCCCTAAATGCAGAGATCTCGCCCCGATAAGCTGACAGAAAAGACAGCTGATAGCCCGGGGACGCGTCCCGACGAAACCTTAGGAGGGAGCTTACCCCGGACGGCCCGGCAGTCCACTCTTGACCCGACCCACTAGCTGGTCGGGACAAGAGTGGGGAGCTAATGATGATGCTCAATATTGGCATCTAAAGATCAAGACACGTGGCAGATGAATTGTCCCAGAACTCAGAAGAGAGGGCCCACAGGGGCCGATCAGGCCCGACCTACAAGCACAAAGCTGGCTCACCTCAGGGCCCTTGCAAATTGGCCTCCTCGGTCTCTCAGCTCGCCTCCGAGCTACCGCAGGACCAAGATACCTCGGCCCTCTCGCTCGTTCCCGAGCTCTCCCGCCGAGACCATCTTCCTCGGTCCTTCCGACCGACCAACTCCACCACTCACAGGCGTAACCGCCGCTCCGCAAATCTTGCCATGCTCAGATTCTCCGCCGGCAACATCCCGCGTTCCACGCCATCACGATCCCCATTAACGGGCGATCCGCTCTTTACGCGGGCGTGACGTCGGGAGCGTAACTGCCGGCGAGATTCTCACGCCTGCTGCTGCATGCCACCACCGCTATATAAACCCCCATCACAGAGGGGTCAAGTAAGCCATTCTTTACACTTACGCCGTTACTCTGCTCGGATCTTGTCACTGACTTGAGCGTCGGAGGGTCCTCGGTGGTACCAAACCACCCCGGGACTTCTTTGCAGGTACACGGCGGCAGCCTCCTCATCCCACTTTGTCCTCTCAAAACCTATTGAGACCCACACGCAACGAAAGACAATCAACCCAGTTCACCTCGAGATCAACGGAAGACAACATCTGACGGAGGCCCGAAAAGGAGCTCCATCAACATAACATCAATTACATACAAAATATATGTAACCGATACATATACCCGTATTTGTATCAAAAACAAATACCAAATGGGAGAAATATAATATGAACATAATACTAGAATTATATATAATATGAACATAATACTAGAAATATATATATATATATATATATATATATATATATATATATATATATATATATAAGTCATCACATGATTTAGTAATCCGGTGTAAAGCTAAACCGGCTAGTATTATCGAACGTTCGATTATCGCATATAATCGAACGTTCGATTATCGCATATAATCGAACGTTCGATTATCGCATATAATCGAACTCCCGAATGTATCCCCATACGCGCACTACATCGTTTTGCCTGAGCGGGAAACCCCCTGCGTGAGACTCTAAAACTCGATCAATAAGCCGGCAGCAAGTTAGAATCTCATCTGTCAACCCACAAGCATGTCGGCGGTACTAGCTGCACGTAACGGCTACTCGGGTATTACTTTCTAAAGATAGTCCGGTGGGCAAATTCATCCGAACGCAATCAGAAACTATCAGTGACCATCGTCGTACAGTCCGGTCTTTTCGTCACAGAGTGTCGCATACCGGATCTGTGGGATGGAAACTCTCAGACCCCCAATAACCTGATAAGTCATGCTGAAGTAAACCGCATAATCTCTTGAGATACAATTGATAACATTTATCAGATTATCTCAACCGCTTTTCCGAAGACTTCTGGTTATGGTTAATCAAGCACAGTGCAATATCATCCTTTTATACCGGGAGACGAATTCCTTCGACCGCTCACTGCCTCCATGTGCTTTGGGACTGTACCCAACTAAAACCCATTTGCATGACTCAGTAGAGCTGTAATAGGGTAGTAATAAAAGTACAGTGAGAACACACACAAGACATCAGGTCTAGAGACTACCCTGTATTCATGTCACCAAAGAACAGTTATCTGACAATTGGTATAATACCAATCAGGAGTTCTCGGTTAGTTCGTCCAGTGAAACTCATTTTCCAATAAGCATCTATATACAATTTTAATGTCAAACACCAATTCTATAGTATCAACCATTATCCCGTTCGAGGTCAAGAAACGTACAAGAACGTGCTTATGGACTGGAAACTCTTATGACTAGGGACATTTAAGGATGTGCTTATAGACTACCAGGCCTCACTAGTATGATCCTTTTATAATCCTGGCTGTCATGCAAAGATCTCATGGGCTTTATCCCGTAGATTAATGTTACATGATAACGAGTAAAATATATACACATGGCAGATAAAGACAAATCGGATAGCATACTATAATCTTGAGTAAGATTTTTCTCTGCATATGTTCTCCTTCAATTTCAATAATTATCTTGAGTGCACCTATATCCAACAATTGTTTCTCAGAGTTCTTTTCATTCCAGAAAAATCTTGCCAACAAGGTATTTACTTTTCTAAGAACCACTTTTGTGGGATTACATGCTGCAATTATATATAAGGGTATGGACAACAGCACATGCTTAATATGTAAAAGCCTACCAGCACTTGATAAGAAATAGTTTTGCCATCCTCTAATCTTATTTCTGATTTTATCAATAATCTTCTCGTAGCAGATATCTTTATTTCTGCCAATATAGATTGGAGTCCTCAGATAAGTAAAAGGCCATTGTCCCTCGCTAGAATTCTTAAACCTTTCTCTCTCAGCGCTCCGCCCCCAATTCCTTGGATCGACGTCTGCCTCAAATTCCAATTGGGTAAGAACTCAAATGTCAAAGTTTCAAATATTTTTTAAAACCTAATCCGATCTCACCATTTCTTCTCTTTTCCAGCGAGAATCAAGGTCCAAGAGTTGTGCGCCAAATCGAAGGCGGATCTCTTGAGCCAGCTCCATGAACTCAAGGCGGAGCTTCCTCACCTCCGCGTCGCCAAAGTCACCGGCGGTGCCCCTAACAAGCTCTCCAAGATGCACGCATCTCGATCTCTATCATTTTTAATAGTTTTTTGTTGATTTTTCAGCGTTTGGAAGGCGTTCGTTTTGATTGCAGAAAGGTTGTGAGGCTTGGAATTGCTCAGATGCTGACTGTGATTTCGCAGAAGCAGAAGGCTGCGTTGAGAGAGGTTTACAAGAAGAAGTTGCTGCCGTTGGATCTCAGGCCGAAGAAAACTAGAGCTATGAGGAGAAAGCTCACCAAGCATCAGGTATTTGAGACTGATTGCCTGTTAATGTTAGTTCTTTGATTAGATTTTTTTGTTTTTTTTATACATGAATTTTATTTTTTGATTGAAATTTATAGCCTATTTTGTATCTGGTTGCACCTAAAATTCGTTGATCGGAAGATATTAAATAATTGTTTAATTTATGTATATGTTTGTTAACTTTTATGCTGAGAAATGTTGTTTTATAACCATCGGTAATTTATTACAATGAGCTAATTGATTTACCCAAAAACTAATCATAATTATAAATGTTCTGCAAATTTATTTTGCGCAAGCTTGAAGATTAGGCTATCGATCTCTTTCCTTGTCATCGATGATGGCAAATATGTCGATTATATCTGGTACAAAACCCGAGCAAGAATCACTTGAGATACTTGATGCTTTACTATTATTTATAATTCATATTCATTCTTGATTAATAAGTATCAGGACCTTTTTGGTTAAGCTATAATAGAATTTTAATTAGGTTGTAAAATCTGTATGGCGGTGTTGGGTATTAGTCTAAGTAGCCTGGATTTAGATATGGATAGGGGACAAGATACGGGCCGGACTTGCAGATTCATAATTTTTTGTTAGGAAGTGCAGATTTGTTGTTGTTTAAGTACTTGTACCAATAACAGAAAGAAAACAAATTTAACAAATCAAAAAAAGATTACAAATAATTTGTAAGTATTGATGCGTAGATTGTTGGTATTTTGGCCATTGATACATGCGTCTAGAATAAAATATAACTTTCAGGATGTGTTTAACACGAGTTTCACCTTCACTTTCACAAGTATTCTCAGCGAATCTTAAAGAGTTTGTCTTGGATATGTATATGATACATATACGTTGCCTTGATGACAAATCCATGCAACATTGGTGGTAGAGGTATCGTCGAGATGCCTAAGCATTGACTGGGCAGGTTTACTTATTCTAAGTAAATATATGCTTATATGCAGAAAATAACAAAGAAATGAATGAGTCAATTGCTAATATCTTTTATGTTATAACTCAAACTCATGAGAACAACACCAAAAGTTTCTCCTTTTCTCTATACAATAAAAAAAAAGCAAGTAAATTCTTTTATTGAGTTCTAGCTTTACAGCATGCAAACTCAACGTTTCATATTTTTAATTTAACATTTATGCCCTTCACACAAATATCAAAGCTTTTCTAAATAACCCAACAAGCCTAGCTTTGAAAATTAAAAAATCCCAACAGTGGGTCCGCGTTCAAGGATGTGGTGCTTTCATCACAATGCAAATATTAAAGCTTGCCATTTTAAAAAATGTTCAATAACTACCATGTTACAAATATTTTTATAATGTGTTGTAAATCATAAGTTATCTTCAATTTTATATCACTAAACTGATGCACAAATTAAAACTTTTTTAAATTTATTAATTTGGCACCGGTTATATATTTGTTTTTTTGTTACAAAAAATAGAATTAAGATTGAAAATTAAATAGCATTATGGGAGTAAGTGGTTTTACTTCAAATGAAAAAAATATTTCATATGTTTTTCATGTGTTTCAAGATTAATCATACAAATGTTATTTGTATTATTTTGTGCTCAACTTATATAATATACACGTGCATCACACGTGCAAAAAAATAGTTATAAAAAACACAAATTGAATCGTTCATTTGTTTTCGTAGTAATTGCAATAACAAATAAACGTTTTAAAATAAACAGTCTTCCTTGACGATTGAGTCGTCTTTTAGAAAGGGGAGAACAATCTTCCTATGAATTCAACCTTCTTGAGTCACGTAATAAAAACAAGCTGTATAAACCAATAGGGATAACCACCAACTATCAATATTTTATTGATATTATTTCAAGAGTTATATCGCATATGGGATACATCAGTTTAAAACCTACTGCTCTCGACCGAGATCGAGCGCAAAGGGCACGGCTGGATATTTGAATCGCCTGCATCATGAGCCTTAAGCTAAGTCAAGACTTGTCGGCTTTACTGCTCGGCCTACTTGTTAGTCGAGCGTAGGACTGGATTTTTGAGTCGCTCGGTCGTTTGTTACCGGACCGAGCCTCGGTGGAAACCTCACTTGGGCCAAGATCGATCTTAAGACCTCAATAAGAGTGTAGGGCTGGACATTTGAGTCGCCCGTGCTTTGGCATTAAATCCTACCTTGTCTATGGCGGTCTTGGCCATATCCCGATCAGCGCTGCGCAAGTTTGAGGGTTCACGTGTCGATGGGCCTGCCGAGGGTCGTTCCTTCATCTTATCTTGCAATTTTTCTATTTATAATGGAACGTGGAGGCCTTACCTGATCGAGGAGGGCTGGACTTCTCAAGTCTTATCAGGGCTTTGAGATCATTGGCGTTGATTGCTGGGAAACTACGTTATCATAAGACTTATAAAAGCGGCTATAAGAGCCTCAGGGATAAAACTAGCAATAAGGTTTCCGGATAATTGATTGAATCCTTCTCGTGTTATCTTTTGGCTTTTAATTTTCAAACCTACCGCCACAAACACCAGATCTAATGCTTCACCTTTAAGTCGCACCAGTTGTACCAATGAAAACCTTCCCTGCCGTTCATAAGATTTCATAAATCTTTCAATAACAAATCCACCGAATTTTCATAACCAGTGTCTTACAAATTCCCATGAAATATTTCATTTCGAACCGAATCTTTAAAAGCTATGACCAGTCATTCGGCATGCAAACATTGGCCGAATTATTTTATGCGCAAACGTTTTCCTCATGTATTATTGACTGACCCGCATGAGGCTTTGCCGAAAGGTGAATGATACATGGCCCTTAAGATCTCACATTAAATTTGATAGATCCATCGTCATCTCGCAAATCGCATCATTATACCTTTGATTTGCCAAACATCATGTGGCTCGATCACTCGATGAATCTAGGACTTGGCAAGAAACCGTTGACCACGTGATTCATTCGAGACTATTATTTCCAAGTGGCATCCATCAGTGAGCCCCTAGCCTTTTATCAAAGAAGAGATCGAGCTCTGTTTTCTTTTTACCTTCATGATTTCAAAACCCTAATTCCCAAAGCTCCAACAGCTCAAAAGAAATCTTTTGCTTCTTTGATCTTCCTCTCTAGAATCCCTAATCTATGAGCATCAACAGAAATCTTATGTAAAACCTTACCATGCCAATCTCAATTCACCATAAGTTCTTTAAAAGGGATCCTACATTCCCACTTTGCGATTCTTTGCCGTGAACATCCTCTCTCCTCAAGGGGGCGTCATTCCTAGTAGGAGCTTTGAGGCCTTTGGTTACGCCTTAATAGGTCCTCAATCTTTTGCCGCAGAGACGCCGACAATTTGTGCCAATTTCTTCTCACGACGGCTAGATGAATTGGAGATTTTCGGTCGAGCTCTTACCGGCACCGCGTCGGCATTGGAGACGTTCGAGGATGGCTTGTCCAAGCTCACCAACATTTGGCCTATAATCGTACTAAAAGGATGATACGAGCGAGTCTACAAACACCTTATTGCTTTCACTGGGCGCAACTAGGTATCTCATCTCTTCTTGCCCTTTCTCTCGAACCCCATTCTCTCAATCTTGATCTTTTGCCCGCCCTTATTTTCTAGTCGTCCACATTGAACATTTTCACTTTCAATTTTGGGTCGGCCACTTCCACTATTCTCAACATGTACTTTTTATTCGAGACAACAATCTGCGACAAGTTCAAAGTCAAAGGTTCCTATACCTCTTTCATGGCCAAGTACAAACAATTCGGCGGTGTCGTCTCTCGTGACGAGCATATCATCGTCCTTTTCTGGCTGAATAAGAATGTCTTCATGACCACCGTCTAGAAGCCGGCCTTCAATACCTTTCCTTAGCCATTGCTTTGGTCAAAAGTCCCAACACCCCATTCTGCTAGATTCTTCTCGCCTACCTATAATATTGTCTCAATCTGTGGGTCGATAGCCATCTGGACCAAGCCCACACCCAACCTTGGGTCCTACTATGGCTCTTCATGTACTTCCCAGGCCCCAGAGGAATTGTAGACTCCATTTCACCCGAGTACTCTCTTAGGCACAAAGTTCTACATCATGAGCCACTTCGTTTTGCCGGTACTTCAGACGGTTTTATGAAATTGATGAGTACAACCGTTCTCTTTATACCAACATGATTTAGAACTTTCCAATAGTCTCAAATGGTCGTATAAAAGAATCGTTCCTTGAAATCTCTTGTTTAGTGTCGCGATCGACGACGTCCATGTCTATCAGTCTCACATGGCCGCTAGGCAGTTTGGTATGTCTTAGAGCATCCAAGAGCCGATCATCTTTTTGGTCAACTTCGGGCATAGGGAAAGACTAATCCTAGACGCTGATTTAGCCAAGGGTATTTTAGAATTTTCAGCGTTTATGTTGAAAACAACCACCCATTGCTTCGCTTACACGCTGAATTCGGTTCCTTGAATCGTTTGCCTTTCGGCATTTACTCAATGGTGGATGTCATTTTGGGCTTGATGCTTTCCTCATCTTATGCTCAAGTCACTGAGCACGTCTCCAGACTTGAAGTTTTGCATATTGCTTGTAATAAATCCTCCGATGAGAACGATACTGGAGCATGGTAGCTCGCGAGCACTCTACTCGTCAAACCTCATGTGTGCTGGCTATCGGGCCATGCTGTTCATAAGATTTCATAAATCTTTCCATAACAAATCCACCGAATTTTCATAACCGGTCTTTTAAAGATTCCCGCGACATATTTCATTTCGAATCGAATCTTTAAAAGCCCAGTCATTCGGCCTGCATACATGGGCCGAATTATTTTATGTGCAGACATTTGCCTCACGTATTATTGACTGACCAGAATGAGGCTCTGTCGAAAGGTGAATGATACATGGTCAAAAAATATATTTAATATACATTTAGCATCACAAAATTTGATTTTATGTGTAATATTACTTGGACAATTTTTTAAAACACTATGGAATAAACAAATAGCAATGCAGAAACGCTTCGAAGACGCTTAAACAATGATTTAAAAGCGGAAAAAGCTATGCGGCCTAAGGGCTTAATGGTTGAAGCTGTCGCTTAGGCTCTTAACGGGCATTAACTTTTTCACCTGTAAATGGCTAGATGAACATGCTCAATGGCGTCATTTTCATATGGCATTGTTTATTTATTTCTAATTTTTTGTTTGCTCTTGCGGTAGATTTAGGTTAAAAATGCTAGATGACACTGAAACAAATTCTACTGGATTTTGTTTTAATTATAAACAAATATAAGGTTTATCGAAGTCAAATTCGATATTTAAGACCTAGCCGTGAGCCAAGCTAAAGTAATAGGAAAATTAATCCGAAGTTCGTTGGCGTAGGCAAGATCGAGTCCTAATTCTCTTGGTTGAAGTTCAAAACCGATCCTCGATGGCGACAGCTTCATGGAAGTTTGTTGGCGTCATTGACGGTAAGGTCATGATCCTTATGGTTGAACAAAAAACTATAAATTGATAGGTGAAATACAACCACAGATTGAAGTTTGGATGTAAAATTCTATCATTATATTCTAACATTGCTAAAACAACCATTGTGTATCACAACTCATACCTTAATTGACGAGAAAATGTATATATAAAAGAATATAAGGATGAGCATAGCATCTTGATTAAGCATGCCAATAAGGGTGGTAAGACTCTTTACGTTGCCTAGACGGTTAATTCTAATATATTATAAATTATATCCAATTTACAAAGAAAAAATGTATATATAAAAGGGTATAAGGGTGAGCATAATAACACCCTAAATCCTGATTAAGCGGGCCAATGCGGGGTGGTAAACTTTATACCGCATAGGCGATCACTTTTTAAAACATTGCACTAAATGACCTCTTAGGTGGTCTAGTCAACTCAAATTTTGGTTAAGCACTTTAACCGCTTAATTCCTGCACTTAGCCCTAAAGCGGAGCTGTCTAAGGTTGCTTTGTTTGGGTGGATGCTTAGTCAGGTGCCTAGAGTACTTTTAAATTATTGGGGAATAATCAAATAGATGTTTTAATTTGCAGACAAAACTTTGTGGCGTTAGCTTTGATCACCTGACGAAAGCAGGCCTAAACTATAGCAGGGTTAGAAAGGAAGTAGGACATGCACAGTTAAAGAATAAAGAAAAACTACAAGTACAATAAGGAACAAAATAAGTTAATAGCTTGAAAATTGTTTTTTTACTACCAAGTGACAAGTGTTTATCCAAAATTTTCTGGCTCTCCAAATAAATCATGTTACAATAATTTTTTTTTGAATATACATATACCGTTAACATCGTATTTTGTGAATTTGGTTATGACAGTTTTGACAATGTATATTCACTTACTCACACCACTAGACTAGTTCTTGAATTAAGCCTTTTGATCAGATCTTAATGAAGCGCACACAATAACATCAATTGTTGATTCATCCGGTCGAAGCATTTGGTCGAACATTATTATATGCATTATGAGAGTTGCTAAATATACAACCTCAAGTTACACAATATTGTCATTTTTGGTTTTATGATTTCTCACATGTAACGGAAAGAAGTGTTGTGATCCACAGTGATACCTCATGTAATTCATACATTAGCTTTGAGAGTATAATATCCAACATAACCGTTGTCATACTATATAAACACTATCATCATAGGATATAAGACGACAACAATATAATGCAGCTTAATGCATCATGTACTACTGATACATGCGTAACTCCATTGGTCAGTGTTCCATAAGAATCATTTATTTTGTTTGTTTTCACCACACTGAACCTTCCTCATAGGAACAATTTGCTGATCAAACATGCCAGATTTTAATTGTTGGTGATATCTGTTATTGACTTTACCCTACAACCTTCTTGATGAGTCAAGGGCTACCCACCTAGATGGGTGTTTAATATTATATGATAGAGACAAGAATATATGTACCAAAATAAGTATGGACATCTATACATATACAACCCTGGCACCCTGCTTCTCAAGTAATTTATGGAACCGATGTTGGTTATTACTCTATTATAATGTTTAAATATATCTTGCTGTAGACTATGTGGGAAACCCAAGAATCATCAAGGGGGTGCGGATGCTGAAAAAAGGGATCACCTACTTATTTAACCTAATCCGTCTGATTGGCGATTTGTTCCCAAGAAGAAGTTTCAATGTGGTAGAAGCAAACAAAATAAATGATTCTTGTTAGGCACTAACTTACGAAGTTACACTCTTATTGCTGGTATCTGATGCATTATGCTTTATAAGATGTGTAGCAATTGCTCATGTGATGTGAAATGTGTTGGGTTGAGTATTATATTTGTAACGAGTCGAAGACATGATTTGTGTGAGATTTCATTACCAACTGTAGTTACCTTAAAAAAAATATCTGTATAAGAGGAATTTAAAGGATGTGATTATGGGACATATGACCGATCCCCCTATTAATTCTTATGAAATGGAAGAATGAGCATTCCCGAAACTAAATGCATCAACCTGGTGATCCAATGATTGTTGTGAATTTAGCGTGCTTTGGTAAATATCGATCAAGAGGCCTGATTCAAGGCCTAGTCTACTAGTGTCTATTTAAGCAAAGGTCTTGACTCCATTTATATCCTTACTATTTTAGCCTGCTTTTAAATATACAGGCCTTTTGCCAACCGGCTCAAATCAAACGTTATGGTTTTGCCTATAGATCATATCATTTTGCTTATAATTTAACAGTTATTTATCCGCCGAAAACGTTCATTTTCATTTCTAATCATGGACAAACATGAATACACACACATCGTGTTTGTGGAGATTCTCTTTAGCAAACCTAAGCTACTATTTACGTTTTGGTGTCTATGAAATTCTTTATAATTAATTCTTATTAACTGTATTGGGCATCCGAGTAGCAATATGGATCAACTCCTCAGCGTCCATCACCGGGAGTCTTTTATAAGGGGTTTTGAACCGTTGAGGGATTAACATCTTAGCAATCTGCACAAGTGGTGATGCCAATTGAAGAGATCGCTCTCTTGATAATTCTCAACTCATGTTATAACTTTGCTATATAACTTTATTTGCATTATTATTTATATTTGTTATGATCACTTATTGGCAAATTAATTCTCATTGAATAATTCATCGATAACTATACAGCGAGAAGTTTAGGGTATAAATTTGTAGCATTTATCTTTATCTTTTGTCTAGTCAGGTATTGAGGAATTGTCAGCGGATGTTTCAACCCATCTTCTATCTTTTATAAGTGTTTTCCTTAAACTATCCTTTAAGAAGAAAGTTTTATAACATATTTAGTTCAAGCATCAAGAATTTATGGATTGGATGATTTTTCCCAAACTTTTCGAATAATATTGAATTTACGTACATTTCATATAACATTTGCAAGACTGAAAATCTTGAATTTGGAAACTGATTTGCTCAAGCACAATCTTAAATCATTGGGATGACTATGTTTGTGCTTGGACGCCACACAACCATGTATCCACTGCATCTGACCCACTCTGCTTTTAGGAGGCAAAAACTTCTTGTATGTTGCTTAAATAGCTTTTTTTCCTTTTTTTTTCTGTTGCTGTTTTTCCCCATGAAGTTGTAGGCAGATATATTTATCAATTTACTATATCGAGTTAGATTTCCAAATTGTTCTTTCGTTGGAGAGTATTACTTTAGATTGTAGTCTATATATGCTCAGAGATTAATGAAAATAAGGGATATGCTTTCTTGGCCTTTTCGCCAAGAAAATAATTATTTATCTTCTATCTACCATTATAGGCGTTTTCTGCATTAATGGTTGCATATAATTATAGTAATTTTGATGATAAATTTCTTTATTAATTTAACTACGTGCATCTCGCTAAAATAATGATGACACAACAATTTAATTACGTGCATCACACTTGTAAAATAACAATGACATGTCGTTTAATTACCCGCATTGCACATTAATCACTGATGTGATTTTTGTTTGATTTATCTAAAATAATAAGAAGCACCTCATCAATCAATTTCAAAATCAAATGACCTCTTCCTTTTGCTCATTAATCTATATCTATCTATCTATTCTATTATTATTATAATGCCAAAAAAGGGATGTAAAATGCACCTGAAAAAACAACCCTCTGATTTTCTGCCACCTAAGCAATGATGATGTGTTAACTTATTATGGCACATATGATTCACATAATTAAATTAATAAAATATAAAAAATAAATAGATTTGTTTGTTTCTTATTTAAATCACTTTAATACCTTTTTGAGAAATATCTTAAATATTTAAAATAGCCAACTTATTAAATTTTTAAATAATTAGAAGTCTGAAAAAACCTTTAAAACCTATATTATTTAAACTATTTTTTAAAAAAAAATCTTCTCAAATCTTTGTTTAAGATCTTAAAATATACAAACGTGCATCGCACGTACCAAATACTAATGGCGGAGATAATGCCAAGGGAGAGATGCAAGAAACATGTGAAAATACAACTCTTTAATTTGCTGTTACCTAAACAATGATGACGTGTCCAATTATTATGGCATGTGTGATGCATATAATAAAATTAATGATATATATAAAAAAAAGATTTGTTTGTTTATTATTTAAATCACTTTAGTCTTTTTTGAGAAATATCTTAAATACTTTAGTTATGATAATAATGATTTTTTTAAAAATATTTAAAATAGATAACTTATTAAATTTCCTAGAAACCCCACCAAAACCTATATTATCTTAACTAATTCTTTTTTTAAAAATCTTCTCAAATCTTTGTCCATGAAATATACAAATGTGCATTGCACGTGCTAAATACCGGTGGTAGAGATATTGCCAAAGTAGAGATGCAGGAAACACATACAAAAACAACTCTTTAATTTACCGCCACCTAAACAATGATGGCGTGTCCAATTATTATGGCATGTGTGATGCATATAATTAAATTAATAATATATAAAAAAATAGATTTGTTAGTTCTTTAGTTTAGCTCACTTTAATTTTTTGTCTGAGAAATATCTTAAATACTTTAAATTAAGATGATAAATATTTTAAGAAATATTTAAAATGGCTAACTTATTAAATGTTTAAAAAATAAAAAGTCCTACAACAAACGTTACAGGTTAAAATCTATATTATTTTAACTAATTCTTTAAAAAAATATTCTAAAATCTTTTGTCCACACATGCCAAAATATACAAATGTGCATCGCATGTGCTAAATACTAGTCGATAATAAAATTAATACTAAGTGTTTAAATTCATAATAAGATCTACATAAATCTAAGTAATGAAATTCATAATTATCTACACAAATCTTTTGGCTAGTCAATCGATAATAAAATTAATACTAAGTGTTCTCTCCATCTCTTATCCTCCTCTTTTTAAAGAAATTTTTAGAAAAAGGACAAAGCTGATATTTTTCTCTAGTGTTGGAGAGTACCTCCGTTATTCCAATGTCGTCGAGTGATGTGCCCGCAGTAATCACTTACATTTCGCTCTATGTTGGAGATCTTGATATCTCGGTAAGCGAGGCTCAACTCACCGGACTTTTCGATCGTTTCGAGGGCTTCGAATCGGCTAAGCTTTGCACTGATCAAATTGATGGTCTCTCGCGTGGATATGGTTATGCTAATTATCGAACTCTTGAACAAGGTAATTATATATAAATAATTAGTGAAAATATCCTAGGGATTTATATATAATGTTTTAATTAAGGGCGATTGACTTGAGGATGTAGTTGAAGCTTTTAGTTTCACTAAGATTTAGTTCTTTAATTTTCTTAATAAATACATATAAATCATATATGCACAATAAAGAAAAAGCATGCAACTATATATATGAACAATCAAAATCCTTTTTTTTATATATATTTTCATGTTGCATATAAATAAATAAATATATATATACAATCACGCGCCCGTAAAGGTTTGAGTTTGGTCATATAATTATGAGTTTCTCCTAATTAGATTATTCTAGCTATCCTTTTCTCTTCTCTTTTTAAATTAAATTTGCTGAATTTCTGTGTAAAGTAGTGTATATATTAATAAAAGATCTGTTGGTTGAAATCGTTTGTTGTGTGAAGTTGGTGCTCTTGCATGAAACTTCTGCTGGGGTTTTATTCACGGCCAAGAAATTATATATAAAGAGGTTAGTTAGGGAACATGATAGCTTAATGACGCGGCTAATTAAGCTGTTAGTTTTGAGTATAACATTGTAAGTCTTAGTATATAAATGGATGAACAAAGAATTTTATGATCCATACCCACCCTCTATATATCCATTATATTAATCTAATGAGGACGAAATATGCGAATCTATTTCAAAATTTCACTTATTAAATAACGTTATTTGGCAAAAGTCAAGAAATAGACTCTTTGATGGATATAAATAAGTTAGGATTTTAAAGAATAGAGTTTTAAATATATAAAGGTTAAAATTTAATAGCAAATTAATACCAATAGTAAAAGATAACGATGATGCGTCCGCTCCCCATTTTATTTTTAGTCTTATGATAATCTGCAAACATCATATCATTTTGTTAACACTGAGATGAATTGTCGTCTACCTTAAAACCAAATTTCATGGATGGAAATCGTTAAGGAGTTTAACGGCGCAACTTAAAAATGTAAAGAGATAAAAAAAATGAGGTTCGAGGGGTATCGATAAGCCTTTCAAAGTCAAAAGGGGCAAAAATTTACTAAAATGCCCTTAACAAATTAGAACAAATTAGAGGTTGATAGGGCTGTTGCTGGCTGTGAACAACAATCATAACCTTTAGGTCCAGGAGGACTTATATGGGGGCCGTGCCTGTTGTTTAAAGCCAACTGACAGTGAACAACTATAACCTCATTTTCCCCAACAAATTATAATTGTTTTCCACTAGACTACCTTAAGTTGTCTATAAACTGCTTATAACTACTTATAATGTTGATTTTATAAAGTTCTCTTAATCAAAATAATCGTAAATGCCTTTTGTCTTCCATTTTAATCTCTCCTCTTCTATTTGATTTTATAGGATTCTACTCTTTAATACCCTTTGTTTTTATGGGAAAAATGGATTATTTAAGTTCCTAACTTTGAAAAGTAATCGCTTTAGGTCCCTTGCCTAAAAAAGTTGTGAAAAACTCGCTAAACTTAAAAATTCTTGTGTTTAGTCCATATAGTACAATTATTATTTATTATGTCAATACCGACTTTTTATGTAAACTGTCACGCCCCGTTTCCCAAAATATGGAATGCGATGGTGGATTAGACCAGCCATACTCCTACGGTCAGGAAATAATCTCGCTGTAGTCACACTTCGGCTTCTAGCATTACATGGTAGTCAGTAAACACAGTACTAGAGTAAAGGAAATCACAGTCCACAACTTTATTGCATTAAAATATCAAAGTTCATGATACATTTATTTGCATGAAAGAAATAACTAACCAAAGATATAATAATGTTCTTTTAGCAAGCAAAAAGGGGATGTCACAGATGTCACAGTCTAGACCTCCGCGATCTCGAATGGCAGGTCCTGTTCCTGAGCTGGGTCCACTCCATCCTCTGAGCATGCACACTCAGGTCGTCATGGTGACACGTATAACAATAAATATATAGTGTATGTACATCATTAGTAAACATGAAGTGCACAACAGAATACAATTACACAAGAATAAATAACGTCAAGTGAATATGAACAATGCGGTATATGTGTCATATCAGCAATCCACGTAATATGTATGTCATTACCTATCAGTCGCTAAGTTAAATGAAATCAATCGGTGGAAAAGATGCTCGTGTTTAACAAGGGTCTCGTGTATGCCCGGGACATAACCCTGCAGCCGTGTCGCTTGGCCCACGACCTAATGTGTGTGTGTGTATGTCTATATATATATATCGAATGAACATCCTCTAAGTCACTGTATATCGAATGAACATGCTCTAAGTCACTGTATCTCGCTAAATACGAGTTCAATTCCACCTTGATTTCCCAATTTCCCCAGGTTACATTAACTATAAGTATAAGACAAATTGTATACAAGCACGCGCCAACCCACGGTCTTATTCATTTTTATTGCACTGTTCACTTTCACTAATCAATCACTTATCACTGGCGTGCTTGATACAACTAATTCAATACCACTCACATTTGACAATGCAAGGTCCGCTATAAGTCACTATGAACGTTCTCTATCGCTAAAGGTATCACGGTCGGGTAAAATATAAGAATGATGCAACATAGCGGGTCATATGCGATATAAAACATCTTAGCGACCTTAATGATCGGCTTTGATATCATTGCAAGGTGCGGTTCTCAGGTCGCAACGCTTACGGACCGTGGCGGAATGGAAAAATCAAAATTTTAGAAAACTTAGCCACCGATTCCATACAACAAGATCTTAACATTTACCAGTAATTGCAAAACCAAAATATTTAGAGGAGAGTTATATAAGCTACATCATTTGTAACGTGTCCGTCCAATCGCGGAAGACCTGAGTTAAACACCGCTACCTCCGTGACGAGTTTGCAAGCCAGTCTCTTCGCCGAAAATGATCCACATCAAGAAAACCCCTTCTCATGCTTCATCTTTACTCTTGGAATCAACCTAGTGAAGAAACTTAATCAAGCGGGATGCTAATCCATTTGATTAAGTGATGTAATTAGGCTTACAAAATTTTACTCATAAAAAATGGCTCTCATTTCCTGGAAATGGAGAAGAAGAAAGAAGAGAGATGTGTCATTCTAGAAATGTGTAGAGAATGGTTGTATTTTCTTTTATGTTAAAACATTTTCTATATAAAATTGACAACCATGCTTCCATACTCTTCTATTATTCCACGTATTCTCTTTCCTTTTTTCTTCCGTAATTAGAAATGAGGTCTATTTATTTAGATATTTGAATTATTTTTCATATAAAGAACATAACATCAATTATACACAAAATATATGTAACCAATACATATACCCGTATTTGTATAAAAAACAAATACCAAATGGGAGAAATATAATATGAACATAATACTAGAATTATATATATATATATATATATATATATATATATATATATATATATAAGTCATCACATGATTTAGTAATCCGGTTTAAAGCTAAACCGGCTAGTATTATCGAACGTTCGATTATCGCATATAATCGAACTCCCGACTGTATCCCCATACGCGCATTACATCGTTTTGCATGAGCGGGAAAACCTCTGCGTGAGACTCTAAAACTCGATCAATATGCCGGCAGCAGGTTACAATCTCATCTGTCAATCCACAAGCACGTCGGCGGTACTAGCTGCACGTAACGGCTACTCAGGTATTACTTTCTAAAGATAGTCCGGCGGGCAAATTCATCCGAACGCAATCAGAAACTATCAGTGACCATCGTCGTACAGTCCGGTCTTTTCGTCACAGAGTGTCGCATACCGGATCTGTCGGATGGAAACTCTCAGACCCCCAACAACCCGATAAGTCATGCTGAAGTAAACCGCATAATCTCTTGAGATACAACTGATAACATTTATCAGATTATCTCAACCGCTTTTCTGAAGACTTCTGGTTATGGTTAATCAAGCACAGTGCAATATCATCCTCTTATACCGGGAGACGCATTTCTTCGACCGCTCACTGCCTCCATGTGCTTTGGAACTGTACCCAACTAAAACCTGTTTGCATGACTCAGTAGAGTTGTAATAGGGTAGTAATAAAAGTACAGTGAGAACACACACAAGACACTATGGTGATCTCAGGTCTAGAGACTACCCTGTATTCATGTCACCAAAGAACCGTTATCTGACAATTGGTATAATACCAACCAGGAGTTCTCGGTTAGTTCGTCCAGTGAAACTCATTTTCCAATGAGCACCTATATACAATTTTTAATGTCAAACACCAATGTCTATAGGATCAACCATTATCCCGTTTGAGCTCAAGAAACGTACAAGAACATGCTTATGGACTGGAAACTCTTATGACTAGGGACATTTAAGGATGTGCTTATAGACTACCAGGCCTCACTGGTATGATCCTTATCATAATCCTGGCTGTCATGCAAAGATCTCATGGGCTTTATCCCGTAGATTAATGTTACGTGATAACGAGTAAAATATATACACATGGCAGATAAAGACAAATCGGATAGCATACTATAATCTTGAGTAAGATTTTTCTCTGCATATGTTCTCCTTCAATTTCAATAATTATCTTGAGGGCACCTATATCCAACAAGTGTTCCTCAGAGTTCTTTTCATTCCAGAAAAATCTTGCCAACAAGGTATTTACTTTTCTAAGAACCACTTTTGTGGGATTACATGCTGCAATTATATATAAGGGTATGGACAACAGCACATGCTTAATATGTAAAAGCCTACCAGCACTTGATAAGAAATAGTTTTGCCATCCTCTAATCTTATTTCTGATTTTATCAATAATCTTCTCGTAGCAGATATCTTTATTTCTGCCAATATAGATTGGAGTCCTCAGATAAGTAAAAGGCCATTGTCCCTTTGAAATCCCAGTAGAGTTAGCAATTCTGTTGAAGTGTCTTCACTGCAAGTTCTGGAAATATAAAAGGCACCTTTTGTTTTGTTTATCCTTTGCCTTGAGCAGTTCTCATACAATTTTATAAAGTCAAAAAGAGTATTAAGACTCTTGCTTCCCCCATTTGCAAATATTATAGTATCATCTGCAAGAAATGTTAGGACAACCAAATATGCTTTTATTAGGGGTTATATTACCAGTTACCATAATCTGTGAGATGCCCCTGCTAAAAAATTCAGATGCCAATATGAAAAGGGATGAACATTTTTATGCACATCACCAAAGACTTCTTTTTTCCAGTATCTCAGAAAAACTTTATGACTTTTGGGTTTAATATAAAACTTGAAAATGGGACAACCTTCAACACCAGTTGGTGAATCCCAGAAAGTTTTAACTGCATCATTATAAGAGTGGTGGGTAACCCACATGTTTTGGAATTTGAAAGGTTTGTGTCCACTTGATGAACTTTGTAGAGCAAAAACCAGGGGCAGATGGTCAGAATAGGCCCTTGAAAGGTGAGTCCCTTGAAAACCAGGAAACTGATGTAGCCAATTTTTATTCATAAGGCATCTGTCTATTCTTGACCAAGCTCTAGTACTTTCTTCCTGGGCTTTGCAATAAGTGAAAGGGGTACCAACATAACCACAGTCACAGTTATCAATCATCTCATTAAAATTTTCAATGCTTGAAATGTTTGCTTTTCCTCTGCCTTCTCTCTCGCAGTGATGTAACTGTATTGAAATCCCCACCCATAATCCATGAGCAGCTAATACTACTGCTCAAAGATAAGAGGTCTTCCCACAGGTACCTTTTTCCATTATAATCTTTTTCCCCATAAACTGTAGTTAAGATAAATTCTGTACTTGAGTTGCTTGAGACTTTAACTGATAAGGTTTGTTCAGATACTGAGAATAAGGAGGCCTGAATTTCATTTTTAGTCCATATCTATATTTTATTATTTGAGTTAGTAGAACAATAAGAAAAACCCAATTGAGCAGCTCCAAATGAAGCTTTATCAATAATAGCAAGCAAAGGTTCCATGATGTAATCTTTTGTAATGAGTTTTATTCTACTTGAGTTTGAGGGTTGGCAGCCCCTCGTGCATTCCAAAAACAAATATCCATGCTTAATTAGAATCGTAAAATCTCTTGGGTTTTTTTTAACCCTAAGACCAACCCTTCTATGTGCTATGCTTTGGTTATTCAGCTGCTCATGAGAAAGAATATGGGAATTATCACATGATGAAGAACCACCAATAGCTTTCTTCTGAAGATAATTCTCAACTTGCAATAACGGTTACTTTCACATAAAAATCTTGCTTTGTCAAAAACCAGTCACCATCATGGTGAAAGAGGGGACACAACATCCAGTAAGTTTACTTGTTGATGTTGGGGAAAAAATTGAGCTGGTATTGGTAAGTGTGGGAACCATGTTGTTTAAACTTGGGCATCTTTTCAATTTTCCTCTAATTAACTCTTCATTTGTAGATATTCTTGCAACTATGCACTCCTGCGAATAATTTGCATCTTGAACAGGAGCAAGAAATACATTTATTGAGCTGTCGGCCTCTGCAACACTGATTCATAGTACCTCTTTTATCTGCCTTATCTGAGGTAAAAAGGACCTGATTTCAGCTATTGAAGGTCTCCCATAAGGGTATTTAGCAACTATAGGGTATTTCCAGCTAAAGGCATATTTTTCCAACTCTTCATCTGAAAAATAAACTGTTGGATAACCCTCCTCATCATATTCAATATTCTTGTCATCAGCAGAAAAATTGGAATATCAAAGTTCATACTTGAGAGACAATTCAGGCATCTCCGTGCATCACCAGAACATAAAGCCAGATCAAGAAACGATCAAGACCTCAAAACCTTCACCAAAACCTCAAGAATTCTCAAGAGAATCGGCAAACAGAATCGCTTACGATGCAAACCGATAGGCTTTGTACCTGAGAAGAGGAGAGACATCAGGTAAGAGATCCGTACGAGAACTCATTGAAGAATTTTGAGAGTCGAAGAAATTTGGGGTAAAATCGCCTATCTTCTACCCCTTTTATCCTTTTCGACTAAAATGTATGCTTGCTAGTATAACCAGGGTTAAATTACCTTATCTATCCTCATCTCTCTTAAAACTCATCTCTCTCAAACTCTCGTCTCCGCTCATGCTTTGGAAGTTACTTCTTGCACCTCTTTATGTTACGCCAAGATTAGCCTCTTTATGTCACGCCAAGATAAGCTAAAGAGATGTTCTATGATTTCAATCTACAATTTCCACAAGAAACGCAAACTAGCGTTTCCTTTAAAACATGACATTGAGAAAATGAGAACGCATGAAGATTAAGACAAGTGAAGAGAGAGATGTTGCTTTTAGAAGATTGCTAGCCTTTTTTTTTTAGAGTTTTAGGAAATTTAATCCATTTTCTTGATTTATCCCCCAACAAATCACCAGTTCTTGTAAGAACACGGGATGCTGGAAAAATAGGTGCTTTTTCATAATGGAAGGCTAAAAAAAATATGTTTTTATTTTTTTACAAAACTGGAGTGCCAATTTTTGGATGTGTTTTTTCTTTACAAAAGAAAGTTCTAAGTGTAATCTATTAAAATAACCAACCGGAGGAACTCCGGTTTCATGGGGTTTAATGCTAAACTCCAAAAATCGAAACTATGACTTGTTAAACATCCAAACTAGAGTTTTCCATTCTGCACTTTCAAGTTTCAATGGCTTACTCGAAACTTAGAAAAGAGTGGAGTTTTGGAAAATTTCATACCGTCCCTCTTCTTTCTTTCTCACTTTAGCTTAAAATCAATTTAAGCTAAAATGAAACCTTGGTTTCATCAATCATGTTCTCAAAAGACCAAATTCTTTGCTAAACCTAATTTTATAAAACAACGGTTTGGACACATGCGAACTGTGATTTCGTTTTAGGAAAGATCGAAACATAAGTCTGTCGGGGCTGAATGTTTATGATATATCGGATCCAAACATAAAGCTTGTCGGGCTCTAACATTTATGATCTAGTAATATCGGGTTAAGCTATAGACCCAGCCCACTAAAAATTATGATTTCGTCGCTCGCTAGAATTCTTAAACCTTTCTCTCTCAGCGCTCCGCCCCCAATTCCTTGGATCGACGTCTGCCTCAAATTCCAATTGGGTAAGAACTCAAATGTCAAAGTTTCAAATATTTTTTAAAACTAATCCGATCTCACCATTTCTTCTCTTTTCCAGCGAGAACCAAGGTCCAAGAGTTGTGCGCCAAATCGAAGGCGGATCTCTTGAGCCAGCTCCATGAACTCAAGGCGGAGCTTCCTCTCCTCCGCGTCGCCAAAGTCACCGGCGGTTCCCCTAACAAGCTCTCCAAGATGCACGCATCTCGATCTCTATCATTTTTTAATAGTTTTTTTGTTGATTTTTCAGCGTTTGGAAGGCGTTCGTTTTGATTGCAGAAAGGTTGTGAGGCTTGGAATTGCTCAGATGCTGACTGTGATTTCGCAGAAGCAGAAGGCTGCGCTGAGAGAGGTTTACAAGAAGAAGTTGCTGCCGTTGGATCTCAGGCCGAAGAAAACTAGAGCTATGAGGAGAAAGCTCACCAAGCATCAGGTATTTGAGACTGATTGCCTCTGTTAATGTTAGTTCTTTGATTAGATTTTTTTGTTTTTTTTATACATGAATTTTATTTTTTGATTGAAATTTATAGCCTATTTTGTATCTGGTTGCACCTAAAATTCGTTGATCGGAAGATATTAAATAATTGTTTAATTTATGTATATGTTTGTTTACTTTTATGCTGAGAAATGTTGTTTTATAACCATCGGTAATTTATTACAATGAGTTAATTGATTTACCCAAAAAATAATCATAATTATAAATGTTCTGCAAATTTATTTTGCGCAAGCTTGAAGATTAGGCTATCGTTCTCTTTCCTTGTCATCGATGATGGCAAATATGTTGATTATATTTGGTACAAAACTTGAGCAAGAATCACTTGAGATACTTGATGCTTTACTATTATTTATAATTCATATTCATTCTTGATTAATAAGTATCAGGACCTTTTTGGTTAAGTTATAATAGAATTTTAATTAGGTTGTAAAATCTGTATGGCGGTGTTGGGTATTAGTCTAAGTAGCCTGGATTTAGATATGGATACGGGACAAGATACGGGCCGGACTTGCAGATTCATAATTTTTTGTTAGGAAGTGCATATTTGTTGTTATTTAAGTACTTGTACCAATAACAGAAAGAAAACAAATTTAACAAATCAAAAAAAGATTACAAATAATTTGTAAGTATTGATGCGTAGATTGTTGGTATTTTGGCCATTGATACATGCGTCTAGAATAAAATATAACTTTCAGGATGTGTTTAACACGAGTTTCACCTTCACTTTCACAAGTATTCTCAGCGAATCTTAAAGAGTTTGTCTTGGATATGTATATGATACATATACGTTGCCTTGATGACAAATCCATGCAACATTGGTGGTAGAGGTATCGTCGAGATGCCAAAGCATTGACTGGGCAGGTTTACTTATTCTTAGTAAATATATGCTTATATGCAAAAAATAACAAAGAAATGAATGAGTCAATTGCTAATATCTTTTATGTTATAACTCAAACTCATGAGAACAACACCAAAAGTTTCTCCTTTTCTCTATACAATAAAACAAAAAAGCAAGTAAATTCTATTATTGAGTTCTAGCTTTACAGCATCCAAACTCAACGTCTCATATTTTTAATTTAACATTTATGCCCTTCACACAAATATCAAAGCTTTTCTAAATAACCCAACAAGCCTAGCTTTGGAAATTAAAAAATCCCAACAGTGGGCCCGCGTTCAAGGATGTTGTGCTTTCATCACAATGCAAATATTAATGCTTGCCATTTTAAAAAATGTTCAATAACTACCATGTTACAAATATTTTTATAATGTGTTGTAAATCATAAGTTATCTTCAATTTTATATCACTAAACTGATGCACAAATTAAAACTTTTTTAAATTTATTAATTTGGCACCGGTTATATATTTGTTTTTTTGTTACAAAAAATAGAATTAAGATTGAAAATTAAATAGCATTATGGGAGTAAGTGGTTTTACTTCAAATAAAAAAAAGATTTCATATGTTTTTCATGTGTTTCAAGATTAATCATACAAATGTTATTTGTATTATTTTGTGCTCAACTTATATAATATACACGTGCATCACACGTGCAAAAAAATAGTTATAAAAAACACAAATTGAATCGTTCATTTGTTTTCGTAGTAATTGCAATAACAAATAAACGGTTTAAAATAAACAGTCTTCCTTGACGATTGAGTCGTCTTTTAGAAAGAGAAGAACAATCTTCCTATGAATTCAACCTTCTTGAGTCACGTAATAGAAACAAGTTGTATAAACCAATAGGGATAACCCCAACTATCAATATTTTATTGATATTATTTCAAGAATTATATCGCATATAGGATACATCAGTTTAAAACCTATTGCTCTCGACCGAGATCGAGCGCAAAGGGCACGGCTGGATATTTGAATCGCCTGCATCACGAGCCTTAAGCTAAGTCAAGACTTGTCGGCTTTACTGCTCGGCCTACTTGTTAGTCGAGCGTAAGACTGGATTTTTGAGTCGCTCGGTCGTTTGTTACCGGACCGAGCCTCGGTGGAAACCTCACTTGGGCCAAGATCGGTCTTAAGACCTCAATAAGAGTGTAGGGCTGGACATTTGAGTCGCCCGCGCTTTGGCATTAAATCCTACCTTGTCTATGGCGGTCTTGGCCATATCCCGATCAGCGCTGCGCAAGTTTGAGGGTTCACGTGTCGATGGGCCTGCCGAGGGTCGTTCCTTCATCTTATCTTGCAATTTTTCTATTTATAATGGAACGTGGAGGCCTTACCCGATCGAGGAGGGCTGGACTTCTCAAGTCTTATCAGGGCTTTGAGATTATTGGCGTTGATTGCTGGGAAACTACATTATCATAAGACTTATAAAAGCGGCTATAAGAGCCTCAGGGATAAAACTAGCAATAAGGTTTCTGGATAATTGATTGAATCCTTCTCGTGTTATCTTTTGGCTTTTAATTTTCAAACCTACCGCCACAAACACGAGATCTGATGCTTCACCTTAAGTCGCACCAGTTGTACCAATGAAAACCTTCCCTGCCGTTCATAAGATTTCATAAATCTTTCAATAACAAATCCACCGAATCTTCATAATCAGTGTCTTTAAAATTCCATGAAATATTTCATTTCGAACCGAATCTTTAAAAGCTATTACCAGTCATTCGGCATGCAAACATTGGCCGAATTATTTTATGCGCAAACATTTTCCTCATGTATTATTGACTGACCCGCATGAGGCTTTGCTGAAAGGTGAATGATACATGGCCCTTAAGATCTCACATTAAATTTGATAGATCCATCGTCATCTCGCAAATCGCATCATTATACCTTTGATTTGCCAAACATCATGTGGCTCGATCACTCGATGAATTTAGGACCTGGCAAGAAACCGTTGACCACGTGATTCATTTGAGTCTATTATTTCCACGTGGCATCCATCAGTGAGCCCCTAGCCTTTTATCAAAGAGGAGATCGAGCTCTGTTTTCTTTTTACCTTTATGATTTCAAAACCCTAATTCCCAAAGCTCCAACAGCTCAAAAGAAATCTTTTGCTTCTTTGATCCTCCTTTCTAGAATCCCTAATCAATGAGCATCAACAGAAATCTTATGTAAAACCCTACCATGCCAATCTCAATTCGCCATAAGTTCTTTAAAAGGGATCCTACATTCCCACTTTGCGATTCCTTGCCGTGAACATCCTCTCTCCTCAAGGGAGTGTCATTCTTAGTAGGAGCTTTGAGGCTTTTGGTTACGCCTTAATAGGTCCTCAATCTTTTGCCGCAGAGACGCCGACAATTTGTGCTTATTTCTTCTCACGACGGCTAGATGAATTGGGGATTTTCGGTCGAGCTCTTACCGGCACCGCGTCGGCATTGGAGACGTTCGAGGATGGCTTGTCCAAGCTCACCAACATTTGGCCTATAATCGTACTAAAAGGATGATACGAGCGAGTCTACAAACACCTTACTGCTTTCACTGGGCGCAACTAGATATCTCATCTTTTCTTGCCCTTTCTCTCGAACCCCATTCTCTCAATCTTGATCTTTTGCCCGCCCTTCTTTTTTAGTCGTCCATATTGAACATTTTCACTTTCAATTTGGGTTGGCCACTTCCACTATTTTCAACATGTACTTTTTATTCGAGACAACAATCTGCGACAAGTTCAAAGTCAAAGGTTCCTATACCTCTTTCATGGCCAAGTACAAACAATTCGGCGGTGTCGTCTCTCGTGATGAGCATATCATCGTCCTTTTCTGGCTGAATAAGAATGTCTTCATGACCACCATCAAGAAGCCGGCCTTTCAATACCTTTCCTTAGCCATTGCTTTGGTCAAAAGTCCCAACACCCCATTCTGCCAGATTCTTCTCGTCTACCTGTAATATTGTCTCAATCTGTGGGTCGATAGCCATCTGGACCAAGCCCACACCCAACCTTGGGTCCTACTATTGCTCTTCATGTACTTCCCAGGCCCCAGAGGAATCGTAGACTCCATTTCACCCGAGTACTCTCTTAGGCACAAAGTTCTACGTCATGAGCCACTTCGTTTTGCCGGTACTTCAGACGGTTTTATGAAATGAAATTGATGAGTACGCCCGTTCTCTTTATACATACCAACATGATTTAGAATTTTCCAATAGTCTCAAATGGTCGTATAAAAGAATCGTTCCTTGAAATCTCTTGTTTAGTGTCGTGATCGACGACGTCGATGTCTATCAGTCTCACATGGCCGCTAGGCAGTTTGGTATGTCTTAGAGCATCTCAGAGCCGATCATCTTTTTGGTCACCTTCGGGTGTAGGGAAAGACTAATCCTAGACGCTGATTTAACCAAGGGTATTTTAGAATTTTCAGCGTTTATGTTGAAAACAACCACCCATTGCTTCGCTTACACGCTGAATTCGGTTCCTTGAATCGTCTGCCTTTCGGCATTTACTCAATGGTGGATGTCATTTTGGGCTTGATTCTTTCCTCATCTTATGCTCAAGTCACTGAGCACGTTTCCAGACTTGAAGTTTTGCATATTGCTTGTAATAAATCCTCCGATGAGGACGATACTGGAGCATGGTAGCTCGCGAGCAATCTACTCGTCAAGCCTCATGTGTGCTGGCTATCGGGCCATGCTGTTCATAAGATTTCATAAATCTTTCCATAACAAATCCACCGAATTTTCATAACCGGTCTTTTAAAGATTCCCGCGACATATTTCATTTCGAATCGAACCTGTAAAAGCCCAGTCATTCGGCCTGCATACATGGCCGAATTATTTTATGTGCAGACATTTGCCTCACGTATTATTGACTGACCAGAATGAGGCTCTGTCGAAAGGTGAATGATACATGGCCTAAAAATATATTTAATATACATTTAGCATCACAAAATTTGATTTTATGTGTAATATTACTTGGATAATTTTTTAAAACACTATGGAATAAACAAATAGCAATGCAGAAACGCTTCGAAGACGCTTAAACAATGATTTAAAAGCGGAAAAAAGCTATGCGACCTAAGGGCTTAATGGTTGAAGCTGTCGCTTAGGCTCTTAACGAGCATTAACTTTTTTACTTGTAAATGGCTAGATGAACATGCTCAATGGCGTCATTTTCATATGGCATTGTTTATTTATTTCTATTTTTTTGTTTGCTCTTGCGGTAGATTTAGGTTAAAAATGCTAGATGACACTGAAACAAATTCTACTGGATTTTGTTTTAATTATAAACAAATATAAGGTTTATCGAAGTCAAAGTCGATATTTAAGACCGAGCCGTGAGCCAAGCTAAAGTAATAGGAAAATTAATCCGAAGTTCGTTGGCGTAGGCAAGATCGAGTCCTAATTCTCTTGGTTGAAGTTCAAAACCGATCCTCGATGGCGACAGCTTCATGGAAGTTTGTTGGCGTCATTGACGGTAAGGTCATGATCCTTATGGTTGAACAAAAAACTATAAATTGATAGGTGAAATACAACCACAGATTGAAGTTTGGATGTAAAATTCTATCATTATATTCTAACATTGCTAAAACAACCATTGTGTATCACAACTCATACCTTAATTGACGAGAAAATGTATATATAAAAGAATATAAGGATGAGCATAGCATCTTGATTAAGCATGCCAATAAGGATGGTAAGACTCTTTATGTTGCCTAGACGGTTAATTCTAATATATTATAAATTATATCCAATTTACAAAGAAAAAATGTATATATAAAAGGGTATAAGGGTGAGCATAATAACACCATAAATCCTGATTAAGCGGGCCAATGCGGGGTGATAAACTTTATACCGTATAGGCGATCACTTTTTAAAACATTGCACTAAATGACCTCTTAGGTGGTCTAGTCAACTCAAATTTTGGTTAAGCACTTTAACCGCTTAATTCCTGCACTTAGCCCTAAAGCGGAGCTGTCTAAGGTTGCTTTGTTTGGGTGGATGCTTAGTCAGGTGCCTAGAGTACTTTTAAATTATTGGGGAATAATCAAAATGACGTTTTAATTTGCAGACAAAACTTTGTGGCGTTAGCTTTGATCACCTGACGAAAGCAGGCCTAAACTATAGCAGGGTTAGAAAGGAAGTAGGACATGCACAGTTAAAGAATAAAGAAAAACTACAAGTACAATAAGGAACAAAATAAGTTAATAGCTTGAAAATTGTTTTTTTACTATCAAGTGACAAGTGTTTATCCAAAATTTTCAGGCGCTCCTCCTAAATAAATCATGTTACAATAATTTTTTTTTGAATAAACATATACTGTTAACATCGTATTTTGTGAATTTGGTTATGATAGTTTTGACAATGTATATTCACTTACTCACACCACTAGACTGGTTCTTGAATTAAGCCTTTTGATCAGATCTTAATGAAGCGCACACAATAACATCAATTGTTGATTCATCCGGTCGAAGCATTTGGTCGAACATTATTATATGCATTATGAGAGTTGCTAAATATACAACCTCAAGTTACACAATATTGTCGTTTTTGGTTTTACGATTTCTCACATGTAACGGAAAGAAGTGTTGTGATCCACAGTGATACCTCATGTAATTCATACATTAGCTTTGAGAGTATAATATCCAACATAACCGTTGTCATACAATATAAGCACTATCATCATAGGATATAAGACAACAACAATATAATGCAGCTTAATGCATCATGTACTACTGATACATGCGTAACTCCATTGGTCAGTGTTCCATAAGAATCATTTATTTTGTTTGTTTTCACCACACTGAACCTTCCTCATAGGAACAATTTGCTGATCAAACATGCCAGATTTTAATTGTTGGTGATATCTGTTATTGGCTTAACCCTACAACCTTCTTGATGAGTCAAGGGTTACCTACCTAGATGGATGTTTAATATTATATGATAGAGACAAGAATATATGTACCAAAATAAGTAGGGACATCTATACATATACAACCCTGGCACCCTGCTTCTCAAGTAATTTATGGAACCGATGTTGGTTATTACTCTATTATAATGTTTAAATATATCTTGCTGTAGACTATGTGGGAAACCCAAGAATCATCAAGGGGGCACGGATGCTGAAAAAATGGATCACCTACTTATTTAACCTAATCCGTCTGATTGGCGATTTGTTCCCAAGAAGAAGTTTCAATGTGGTAGAAGCAAACAAAATAAATGATTCTTGTTAGGCACTAACTTACGAAGTTACACTCTTATTGCTGGTATCTGATGCATTATGCTTTATAAGATGTGAAGCAATTGCTCATCTGATGTGAAATGTGTTGGGTTGAGTATTATATTCCTAACGAGTTGGAGACATGATTTGTGCGAGATTTCATTACCGACTGTAGTTACCTTAAAAAAATATCTGTATAAGAGGAATTTAAAGGATGTGATTATGGGACATATGACTGATCCCCCTATTAATTCTTATGAAAAGGAAGTTGAGCATTCCTGAAACTAAATGCATCAACGCGGTGATCCAATGATTGATGTGTATTTAGTGTGCTTTGGTAAATATCGGTCAAGAGGCCTGATCCAAGGCCTAGTCTACTAGTGTCTATTTAAGCAAAGGTCTTGACTCCATTTATATCCTTACTATTTTTAGCCCGCTTTTAAATATATAGGCCTTTCGCCAACCGGCTCAAATCAAACGTTATAGTTTTGCCTATAGATCATATCATTTTGCTTATAATTTAACAGTTATTTATCTGCCGAAAACGTTCATTTTCATTTCTAATCATGGACAAACATGAATACACACACATTGTGTTTGTGGAGATTCTCTTTAGCAAACCTAAGCTACTATTTACGTTTTGGTGTCTATGAAATTCTTTATAATTAATTCTTATTAACTGTATTGGGCAGCCGAGTAGCAATATGGATCAACTCCTCAGCGTCCATCACCGGGAGTCTTTTATAAGGGGTTTTGAACCGTTTAGGGATTAACAGCATAGCAATCTGCACAAGTGGTGATGCCGATTGAAGAGATCGCTCTCTTGATAATTCTTAACTCATGTTATAACTTTGCTATATAACTTTATTTGCATTATTATTTATATTTGTTATGATCACTTATTGGCAAATTAATTCTCATTGAATAATTCATCGATAACTATACAGCGAGAAGTTTAGGGTATAAATTTGTAGCATTTATCTTTATCTTTTGTCTAGTCAGGTATTGAGGAATTGTCAGCGGATGTTTCAACCCATCTTCTATCTTTTATACGTGTTTTCCTTAAACTATCCTTTAAGAAGAAAGTTTTATAACATATTTAGCTCAAGCATCAAGAATTTATGGATTGGATGATTTTTTCCGAACTTTTCGAATAATATTGAATTTAAGTACATTTCATATAACATTTGCTAGACTGAAAATCTTGAATTTGGAAACTGATTTGCTCAAGCACTATCCACAGCTTTTGACCCACTCTGCTTTTAGAAGGCAAAAACTTCTTGTATGTTGCTTAAATTGCTTTTTTCCCCCCTTTTTTCCTGTTGCTGTTTTTCCTCATGAAGTTGTAGGCAGATATATTTATCAACTTAGCTTTTCAAATTATTCTTTTCGTTGGAGAGTATTTCTTTAGATTGTAGTCTATATATGCTCAGAGATTAACGAAAATAAGGGATATGCTTTCTTCGCCTTTTCGCCAAGAAATCATAAATTACGACCACAACATTGAAGCGGAACTTTTACATTTTCTCATATCTTTTCAAAAGAAATTTTTGCAAAAGATATTAGAAATTGCAAAAAACATAATAAAATGAATAAACGACCACAGTGGGGGGAGTCGGACCCACGACCTTCTGAATCCGAAGTCAGTCGCGCTAATCCCACTGCGCTATGCTGTCTAATGTCATTACTGTTTATTGGGCATTTTAATAACCTAATAGGAGTTGACGATTAATATACCGACAATATGGTCAAATTCAAACCAGAATAGAACGATTAGAAGTAATAGGTGTTGAATTCAATAATTAGACTTTAAGCGAATCAAAGTCTTTTCTTGGTTTTGATTTCTTGCCTTGAGATTTAGGCTTTGCCCTGTTTTGGTTCAAGGAGGTGCAAATCCTCACCGTTCGAGCTCATGTGACGACCTCGACCAAACTTTCAAGACAGAAAATCTATTCTAAGGATCGATAAGTTTCCCTCGTCTTCCCGAAGCAAGAATTTGAACATAAAGCAAAATCTATTCATTCAAATGTGAGCAGCCATTATTTGTACATATACGACAAATCCAGTCTGGGCTTCCCAAGTTCACATTAGTTAAATATTAAAGAGATTTCAAACACAAATCGCCGCTCGTTTGATTTATCATTGTATTTGTCGTATCAAAAGTCTAAACAATTGATTTTATCTTGAATTGCAGAAACAAAAATAATTGAACAACAAAAAATTGAATCCAGCGGCTTTAATATTTCTTATTGGACTTCTGCTATTGGATCTAAGCATTTAGAAAAAATCTGCTATCCAAGGGCTTGTACCGTTCAAGCCCTTGGATGTGTTTCCTTTTTGTGCAAGATTTTTCTACCATGTAGGGTCCAGTCTTGTCTTGTCTCGCTCCGTCTTTAGGGTCCAATCTCCACGGCATAGATTTATCCAAGTATTCAACCCAACCGTATATTCCCACCATTTAGGGTCCAGTCTTGTCTCTTTTAAGATCCGGCCATTTCCTGTTCAATGATACTCCCATTCAAAATAACCTGCCACGTGGCAACACATTATTTTAATGTGAAGAAATCCAAGCGCACATTGCATTGGCTTGTAAAACGGTCAACGCACGTGCCACGTGGTGTGAGTCTTACACACTCAACCTCTTAAAGGCACAAATTATGCTGCGATTTATGATTTAATAATAATACAAAATTTATTACAATTGCAAGTTTCTGGTTACATGTCTCTTTAGACCTTTTCTATAACTAAAAGGGTCGGTCCTCACACGTAGAACTCAAGAGTTGAATATTACAATTTTCTATAACTAAAAGGGTCAGTCCTCACACGTAGAACTCAAGAGTTGAATATTACAATTTTCTTTTCTTATACAATTTTTCAAAACAACCCTGGAGATTTGTATATATTATCAAAGAGTCACAACATGCAAAATACCTTTACAAAAGAAAATATTTATTAAGGTTCTTTGTCTTCGTGTTTTATCAGTGCAATGAAACTGGGTGGATTACCACTAATCTTTTTAAAAAAACTGTATCGATAAGGAGTGCTTATCAGTATAAATAAGTCGTGGGCCTTGTTGCGTCTCCGTCCCTATACTTTGGTAAGCCATGCGTGCGAGTCATTAATGGTTCACACTCTAATATATACTCTTGAAAGTCAATGTCATCGGATATATGCATGAATGTTTAACGCGGAGATGTGAGTTTAGTAAAGATCGTGAACAATATTTCGAGAGTCCCCTAATGTATTGTACTCCAGTGGTTCCGTGGGATTAACGTAATGCGAACCTTCATAATCATGTTGCTGTGATGCTCTTGCTAAACTTAAACTCACGTTCACATGTAGGTTATTGCCATGTTTATTTAGAACTACCTACTATGATATTTGTGACCGCATATTATGTATTTTTTGTTCATGCTATATACACAACATGTTTATCTTGCTTTCATTTCTTTTTATACGCTCATAAACTCACCTTACTCTTGAGAGACTTATATGAACTGCTATATGACAACATTTCTGTTTGATTGACATGTTGTTAGGGTTGGAGGCAGATCAAGATTTGCAGGGAGAGCAGGAGATTTCTGAGGGAGACTTGGAGCTTTTCGCAAACCAAGCCGATTCTTCTTGAGAGCAGTTCGTCTGAGCCCTTTCATTACTTTGTTTTCTTGAATTTTCTTTTAATAAATGCTTTACTTGTTCAAGGCTGTCAATGTAGACTTGTTTTGAATTCTTTGGATAATGTAATAACAGTTGGATAGATTTTATTTACTTCAAAAATATTATTATTTTATTGCTTCAAAAATATTATTATTATTATTTCTTGTGATGTTATAACTTGCTAGACGCTTAACGTATTTATATCGAGGAGGTATACCTCTCAGTATAAATACGTTGCGGGCCTTATCATTGGCTCTGTTTCCGTATATTTTATCTTTTATTCATATTCTTTCTTATAATTCCACTCTCTTATTTAGTGTGATTGAATGGGACTACATTTGCTAAAAAAAATACATAACATAATATCTCTACTACTAAAACTACAACTCAAGATATCCATATTTCTATTTCTCATTTTTCAGTGAAGAATTCAAGAAAATAAGAAAATTTCACCATGCTCTCAGAGGATCCACATCATCAAAGATTTTATCTCCTTCAACTCTCTCTACTCATATATATATTTCTCTTTTGATAAACTAAAGGAAAAAGGGTTTTTTACACTGCTCTTTTCTGCACAACAAACAACACGATACTCACAAGATCAGAGGGTCCCATGTTTAAGTGCATGGACCCCACACCATGTGTTTAAGTGTGTTGTGTAACAAAATTATGTACCTACTCGTATAATTTAGGAAAATTCATAGAGATTTTAGAAAGGAAATATAATTTGTTGGGTCGTTGAGCAAGACGCGACACTCTCTATCTTTAAGATAGTGATTTCTCCACTGGATGTAGATGGTCCCAACAGAAATCCTATCCTCAGGATACAATGACCAACTCGGTAATGTTGGAATCCTATAAAAGTTGCACTATTTTATGGACTCGGGAATCAAGTATTCAGATCCAAAGGAAAACAAGAAAGAAAGAAGAAGATAAAATTTTGTTATATCTTAAATATGGAGTAATGTGCTAAATTTATAGTGATTGAATTAATGCATACAAATTCATTTTCAATTATGATGAAAGGCCAAAACTTTCATTACTTTGAATGCACAATCATACCGTAAAAAGATTAGCCATTAATTTTTTAAGTTAAATGGTGATAAAGTGTAATACCCAATCTACATTGTAATTTTTCAGTATTTTAATAAAATTTTTTTTCCATATTTTTCCTTTATTTTTTTCTTCTTCTACTTTTCTATCAGCTTAATATTTTTCCTAAACCTTAGCCTAAGCCCACACCCGGTCCAGCCCAAACCAAACCCAGACTCGACCCTATCCGAACCCACCCCCCTTTCTTCTCCCTCTCTTTTCTCTCTTTCTCCTCTTGTATTCTTTTTTTTTTCACTCCTCTCGTCCATGCCTCCATCGTCCCCGGTTCCTCCTCCACAAGACCCGCTCCTTCCCAACGAACCCCGAGATCCCTTTGCCGCCGCCCTCATCTCTCTCAACAACTCTCTTTCTCTCCCTAAATCTCTATCTCACCCGCTCTCTCCTTCTCTGTCTCATCACCGCACACCCACACACCCGAGCTCCACCACCGTCGCCTGACCCTTCTCCGCCGCTGTCGACCACCACCCGAGCCTCTCGCCATCTCCCCTGCCCCCTAGCGCCTCCCTACATCGACCCACTCCTAACAACCCAAGCACCCAACTCCAGCACTGCTGGGTTACACTAGCATCCCGGCCATCTACCGTGTCCATTTGCGGAATTTTTTTTTTATCGGGATTTAAAACCGGCGATAAATGAAACCCACTAACCGGATCTACCATAAACCCGAAACTAGCTAACACCAGAGGAGCTATCTTCTATGAAAAAGAGTCTCACCAAAAGATCCGTGTCCTTCGGTCTTGTCTCCTCTTCCTTAGCTCCAAGTGGCTTCCATGATCGAGCTTGATCTCCTTTGCTTTCTCTGGTCTCGAATTTCTCTGTTGTTCTAGTTACACCAAAGAAATTCGAGCTCAAGACAAGACATGGGGACCCGGTGAGATAGCCAAAATGGCTAACCCGAAAACCATAGTTTTATATTATTAGGAATATGTATGCCCTAGAGGCCATTATTGTATGATATAGTGGATGCTTGGACATATATATAGAGGACATTCTTGCTCGACATGATAGTATGCTATCTGGTTGTCTTTATCTTAACATGTTCACTGGTATTATTATACTATCTCTCATATACATGTTGATAAAGCCCTTAGGATGTTTTCTTGACTATCAGGACTATGATGCAGATCATACTACTGGGACTTGTGTAGTCTACAAGCACATCCTTTAACAGTTCCTAGTCGAGGGAGTATCGAAACAGGGCATCGATATTCCAGAGTAGACTAGTGTGTACGTTTCTTGACCCTGTAAGGGGCGATGGTTGATCCTATATCCTTTGGTGTTTGACATCAAAGATTGTATACATGTGCTCATTAGAGAATGGGTACACCGAACAGGACTCGCCGAGAACTCCTAGATGATACAATACCTATCGTCAGATAGCAGTTCACTGGTGACACTGGTTCAGATTAGTCTGTAGACCCGAGATCGTCATAGAGTCTTGTGTGGTTCCCACTGTGCTTTGATTTCTTCCCTACCACGACTCAAAGGAGTCATGCAAACAGGTGGATTTTGGATACAGTCCCGAGTCACATAGAGGCAATGAGCGATAGGAGGGGTTTCGTCTTTCCTGGTATAGGAAGTTGATGTTGCGCTATGCTCGATTGGCAATAACAGGAAGTCTCTGGCCAGGGCTGTTGATGAGATTTACTGGTAGGAGTTATCAGTAGTTTCTCGTACCGTTATAGGCCACACATCGGCATGACTTATCAAGTTATTGAGGTCTGACGATTCCACCCCCAGACTCGATATGCGACATATTAGACAAAGAGACCGGACTGTACGGTAAGTGTTACTTATAGGCTTCATGGGAGTTTGGACAAGCTTGCTTGTTGATATTCTATTCGCTCAATACCTGGATAGCCGTTACGTCCAGCTAGTACCGCTGATGGCTTGTAGGTAACTAATGTGATCATTATCTACTGCTGGCGTATTGACAAGTTTTGAGAGTCCCACACAGAAGTTTCCTAGTTCAAGCGAAACGAAGTAAGGCACATATGCTGATATGTGCGGGGGGCCTGATTTAATACAAGTATGTGATACTTGTATTCTAATCTGGTGGCAATTTTATATCAGTTAGGTTATATGTGATATAGCCGGATTATTGAATCAAGTGTTGATTCGATAATGTGATATACAGATAAATGATATTAGTCGGTTATATGTGATATAACCGGATTATTAAATCAAGTGTTGATTTAATAATATGATATATATTTATATTTGATATAATTATATATCAACTAATATTACTGCTCACTAATTATTTGCTTATCTTTATATATATATATATGTGTGTGTGTGTGTGTGTGTGTGTGTGTGTGTGTGTGTGACGTTTTAAAAATCGTTTAGGTGAATTTTCTGATAATCGGTAAAATAACTTGTGTTTTCCGTAAAAACCAAGATATAATTATTTTTTCAACATAGATTTAAGTACACCTATTTTAACTATGTAATTGCTAGTATTTGGTATTCATTTAGTCACTTATAAATTGTTAGTTTACTTAAATATTTTTTCTTACTTAATTATTTTTAATAATATTTTAAGCTTTCATTTATACATTTAATTAGTGTAAATTAAAAATGAGAATGGGTTAATTACACAAATGTGAACCATGACAACCTAGAATCTAGTTTGTAACATATTCTATCATTTTGTTTTATCTCTAAAGTTCTAGAGAAATCTAGGCTTAAAAAATAAAATAAAATTTAATTATTAAGATATTAATTATTAGATGTGAAATGGGGCTTTTCTTGACTTGGAAATTTCTACACACACCCACACACACTCCTCTCCCTCTCTTGGCCGAAACCAAGGCAGTCCCTCTCACCATTTTCTCCACTTTATTTCCTCTCAAAAAAAATTCTTCATTTGGCATCAAAAATCCATACAAATTCCCACTAATTCATAGATAAACTCACCCATTATTCCTTAACCCAAACTAGCTTGGATCTAGGAGCTAGAGAGCATTTTGGGAAGCTAAGTTGCAAGCTAGATCTCATGATTGTTGAGGTATAATCTTAACCCAATGGTTACTTGTTGGATAATTACTTCAATCTAATCTATTTAGGTGTTTAAATATGGTTTTAATTGCAAGATTTAGTTTTCAAGAGAAGGGTTTGAGATCAAGTTAGGGATTTTATCATTTGTTTATGGTTATCATGTGTAGTTTAATATCTTAAGTCTTTCCAAACCTAAACTAGTTGTTAGTTTGCTAATTGTTACTTTTAATTTGTCTTAATTATATAATCTTGCAAACCAAATTTTTAGGATTAATGTAAATAAGTGAGATTAAAATCTAGTTAATATTTGTGCGACCTAATTAAGATATTAAGTGAACATTGTGGCCACTAGAATTGCTAAAACATCTAGATTTGCACTAAAATGGTTAGGTGATGCTTACTAGGTTTTTGAAGAAAAAAATCGATTTTAATTATGTTTAAGGTTTTGATGATTTGCAACCTATTTCATATAATATTTAGCGTGTTGTGAATGACCGATTGGTACGATTGGGTTCTAGACTTGGTAGTTGTCACATATAGCGATCTTAGTGGTGGTTTGTGGCGTTGTCGCGAGCGCGTTTTGTGCAACAAGTGTGCGCGCGTCTAGTTGTGTGTGTGGATGCCTTGTGTCGTTTGTGTCCGCGATTATTCATATATCTATCCTCTTATTTACTTGTGTGCGATTCTAAGATCGGGTGCAGAGGCGTCGGACGTGGCGCGGAATGACAAGGCTGAGATCGGATCAGATTAGCCGAGGTGTCCCGGTGAGTAGATGTACACATCTATGGGGGGATCGTTTGGATGGCGCGAGGCGCCCGATAGTTAGGATTGCTAGTAGTGCTTGTATTTATATGCGTAGTCTCCTAGTCATTCATCTCATTGCATTGCATCATCTCATATATATACGATATTATCTTATAGGACACTTACACCATTACCATTGGTCCATGCCGCACGCGCACTATTCTATGTGAACACACATGCCATTGGTAATTGCTATGTCACGAACACTATAGAACTTGCTTAGAATAGGTATCTGTGCATTTGCATCATATATGATTTGTAGACTTGTACTTGTATATTCATTTCATTAAGATTGATACATAAGATTGTTAGTCATACATACATACCTCATTGCATCATGATTCATGCATAGCTTCTGGCCGTACTTCGCATGGTATATACTACCGTATCATAGACTTCCACCATCATCGACATGTTTACACATTGTGATTCTTCTTGAGAATTTCAGTACTTATGAGATTTCTGGATTTTGGGGAAAACCGCAAGAATTTTATAAACCTATTATCATTTTTAAAAATAGAAATTTGCGGTTTTCTCGTGATATGGTGTGTATGGCGTCCACCATGTGTTTTCTCGGTTCTTGAGTTGTATCATACCCGATTCAAGGAGGTGGATGCACTGTCTGCGGGTACATGGTGGACCCGGTATGGTACCCCGGGGTGAGAGTGTTTTCGTATGGATGACGATGAGCCCGACAAGGGAGCACTACCTACCGGTTATTATTGGCGCGACGGATATCCGGAGGATACCGACCGTAGTCGTGAGATCTGATGAGATGGGCCGATCCGGACTGACGGAGCCCTAGATATTGAGACATTGAGATATCGAGATATTGAGACATTGGGATATAGAGATATGCATATATTGTGTAGATGCTTGGCACGGATTTTCTGTTGATTTTATTGATGATACTTCGGTTTATTGCACAGATGTTTTTCTAAGATAAGAATAAAGATTTTCTTATACCAGACATGTTCAAGTTTTGTGTTTGATTATGCATTCATATTGCATCCATATGAGTGCATCGCATTGTATTGATATATGTCGGCTGTGACGCATTGCGTGCATGCTTACGATAGCCTTATTAGATATTACTTACTACTCACGAGTTGGAAACTCACCCCCGTTGTGCCACAGTATCTTGCAGGTTTGACCCGTCAGCGTAGTAGCGGCGGGCGTACTTCCTCCTTTTGGCTTCATTTGCTTGATTTGCAGCTTGCTCGTAGGTGGGTTGCGAGGATATTTTATTCCCACTTTGTGTATCATTTGTATCTAGTACACTCCATCTACTTTATCTACCCTTGTATATTGGACTAGACGGTGAGACTCGTGAGACTTGTATTTGTGGTTTTTGGTGTCGATGCTCACTTGAGTCGACGTGGTGTTTTTTTATTTCTTGCTTTCAGATGCTTATTTTGCACTTTATGATATATATTAATTGCATGTGGTTGTGTTCCGCTATGCACAAAGAGCTAGCTCCCGCTCGGGGATGCCTTTATTCATTACATATATGTATTCTTGTTTTGTACCCGTTTGGGGGCCAGTATTTACAAAGGAGACTCTGCAGATATTTTTGGAAAAATTGGATGTTTTTAAATGTTTAATGCGGCTTATTTTGCTAAAATTGTTTTCCTTAAACAAGTTTTCCTTCACCCTTTTTCTTTAAGTGGTTTAGATTTTTGGGTTTTGGCTTACTTAGATTACGTTACGCCTTGAGACGTTTCGTAATTTAAGTGCCAGTCACGTTCCGTACCTTCGGGTCGTGACAAAGTTGGTATCAGAGTGATAGGTTTTACCTTTCTGAGTGTAGGATGACCCTTGGTAGATGGAGTAGGTGACTTAAGCAGAATGGCGTAGCGTGTGTATGTTCCGCGGCATACTTACGATACGGTACTCCGCCTAAGTGACCTTAGGATATATATTTGCTTGTATTTCCTTCCTTGATTCTGGAAAACCTTTGATTCGATCGCGGTGTTCCTATCAATCCTGTTCTTGCTCCAGCCACTTGTTTCCCCAATCAGAGCAAGGCTCTTTAAAAAAAAAACAAAAAAACAAAAGCAATGCTCAGTTGCGCAAGTGCTGCGCAGCGTGACACGTGTCTGCGCAGTTGCGCAAGCACAACTGCGCAAGCGCACCGCTGCGCGACACGTGTCTGCGCAGTTGCGCATGCGCAGTTGCGCAAGCGCTTCACTGCGCGACACGTGCCTGCGCAGTTGCGCAAGCGCTTCACTGCGCGACACGTGTCACTCACCGGGGGAGTTGCGCAAAACAGAATAAATCTTGTTAAAACAAGAAGATTTTCTTGTATAAGGCAGGGGCCTTTGGATCAAAGATCCAACGGTGGGGAAAATTCCCCAAATCACCCAGAAAAAGATTTATGTAACAAATTTAACTAATTTATGAGCACTATAAAAAGGACCCCAGACCTCATTTCAAAAAGAAAAAGATCTTGCTAAAAAAAAAGGAGAAAGAGGACTCTAAAGAACTCCTCAAGAATAAAAAAAAGGTAAAAAATCTTTAAAAGAAGAGAAATTTCTCTTATGAACAAGATCATGGATCTTCAATAAATGAACAAAAAAAAATAATATTAAAATAAAAATAAAAATAGTGCCTTGCACTTGTTATGAACCTTTGGTTCTCTGAAACAAGGATCAAAAAGTGCTTTGCACTTCTGTTTTGAATCTAAAAAGATTTTTAGTGCTCTGCACAAATGCAATGCATTTCCTAAAAGGGCCAGGCCCAAATTAAAAAGACCTAGTAGGCTTAATTAAATTGCAGTGCAATAAAAGGGGCAGAGCCCAAACAAAATAGATGCTCTGCATCATTTATAAAAGGGCAGAGCCCAAACAAAACAAAAATAATGCAGTGCATTATTTAAAAAAGGGACAAAGCCCTAACTCAGGTCTAATAGACCAAAGACCAATAAAAATGTTGAATATCCAACTGGACTTAGCCCAGTCATGGCCATAAGTCCTTAAATTAAATTGACTGAGCATGACTGCTCTTTTAAATTAATTTATGTCCGGTTCGAGGGTACATCTCCGAACTCCTCTGACACCTATCGTTGTAATCCTTCAACGACGTCAGAGAGGTGACGGGTCCCAACGACCACACACACGTATATGGACTGCGGGGTCCTTAAACTCGTGGACCGAAACATCCTTAAACTAATATCGGACCGAAACGTCTTTAAACTAATGACGGACCGAAACGTCCTTAAACTAACGACGGACCGAAACGTCCTTAAATTAATATCGGACCGAAACGTCCTTAAACTAATGTTGGACCGAAACGTCCTTAAACTAATATCGGACCGAAACGTCCTTAAATTAATATCGGACCGAAACGTCCTAAAACTAACGACGGACCGAAACGTCCTTAAACTAATGTTGGACCGAAACGTCCTGTCCCATTTAAGTTGATCTTAGCCTCAAATACGGCTAACGTATCCTTAGACATTTAAATGAATGATAAAACTCCAAATCAACTTTGGTTCAAGGGTACATTTCTGAACTCCTCTGACACCTGTCGTTGTAATCCTTCAACGACGTCAGAGAGGTGACGAGTCCTGACGACCATATATTAAATGAATCACTGCGTTAAGTTGATCTTAGCCCAAAACAGGGCTAACGTATCCTTGACGAACGTTTAAGTTGATCTTAGACGCAACGCGACTAATGCATCCTTAAACTAAAAAACACCAAACCCAAATCTAAGTAAATACGGATTTGGACTAATCCACGTCCTACGGGCGACGGCATTACTCAGTCTCCGTATACAATCCACGGGAAACCACAAACAAAACAAACACATACGACACGAAGTGAAATTCTGGAGAAGGAGAAAGTTGTTACCGCAATGCGGTAGCGTAATTAACTACAGGGGCTTGCGCCTGCAGGGAAGAGCGTCCCCACAATCAAAAACCCCTCACCTTGAGGGGGAATCTGATGAAGTCTGCTACATCGGCCGCATCCGTCTAAACCTCCGATACACGGTGCCATAAATCAACTTGGCATCTTCAGAGAGGTAGACAGATAAAACCACATAGCATCTGTCCCGAATCTCAGGCAGGACGCCGAGTCCGCGCCGCCATTCGGAGGGGAACAGATTCTGGCACGCCCGGTGGGACCTCTTCCTCTTTCCACTCCACACTTCGTTTGTCGTCTTCGCGAACCAATCGCGGTTTGTTAAATGGTTGTCTTTGGATTTCAAGTTACTAAGATTTGGTCTTTTACCTGGCGCAGAATTCAAGATTCAATGGCTTCTAACTGCACCAACTGCTCGAGATGCCACTGCAACGGACGCTCCACCTCGCCAGGAGGTGTCGCATATGGGCCCCAAGCGGCTTCCTTCCTCGCTCTGCCGGTAGACCAGGTGACCCAAGCCACCACCGGCTTGTTCTTCGGGACCATGATCCCACCAACAAGCTTCTCTGCGCCAATACCTGCACCGGAAGTGAGCAAAAAGTCGGTCTTCGACCGACTCACTGCTACGACGGCCCCTGTCAACGGGTCGCCCGTTACCAAACCGACAGCCTCCGTTTTTACCAGGCTAGATCAGAACCATAGAATGGCCGTCCCAAAGAGGGCAACGGCCGCTGCTCCGGAAGACGTTAAAGCGGTTTCTCCCATCAAAGAATCGGTCTTCGCGAGATTGACGATTCCCACTCCTGCCCCTACTGGTCAAAGGGCATCAGTCTTCAATAGGCTGACATTGGCAGTCACCCCACACTCAAACAGGGGGCAAAAAGAAACTATCTCAATTTTCAAGCCAGTCCCAACGACTCGTCGTGCGCGACGTCGCCATTGGCAACGAGTGAGGAAAGCAGGGGGCAACTCCCCCTCAGGGCTAACTCCACCTGCTCCAATGGTGGAGGTCAACGCTGCTGTTCCAACTGGGAACAGCTTTGAATTGCTGAGGAAGGTGAGAAAGAACTCTCCAATTGCTACATTGAAAAGATCTCCACCTATGGAGAAAGCTCCGGAGACAAAGCAGGAACAGCCCCCTCAACGGCTGTCGTCAAAAATTTATAAAGTTTGGCGGAGGGTTCAAGACTCCGTGATTGACCCAGACCACTTTCATCGCCAGAAAAAGGCAAAGGTGGAAAATGACAAAACCCGCCCTATTAAACAGCAGGGGGCAACAATTGCTAGGATGCCCACTTCAACGGCTCCTTCAACCTCAATGGTCCACAAAAGAAGGAGGCCAGAGAAAGCTCCCGTGACAGTGGCAAAGTTTAAAAGCGGTGAACCTAAACGCCCCAAGTCAGGGGGCATAACAGTTCATACGGTTTATATGGCCTCTGGAAAGGAGGAAAGCCGCACTTCTACGGGTCACCGACCGCTCACCCGATCAGTGACCAAGGCTCAGGAGCAGCAACAAAAGCTCCAGGAGATGATGAATGCCATGGCCGCACTTACAGAGCCAAAAGAAAACCCTGAAGCGTCCTTAGATGAGCGCCAAGAGGAAGAGACTGACACCGAGTTCCTTCGCCGAATATTGGAAAAGAAGGACAAAGAGGCTGCTGAAAAAGCGGCCAACATACAGCGTATGGGCCTCCTCTTCCAGGACATGATAGGGATGATGATACAACAAGATCCCCCGACTGAAGAACCCCCGATCGTCCTTGGAGATGATAGGGGAGAGACATCAAATCCTCAACCCGTTCTATCAACGGCAAAAGAGGATACAATCTCTAAAACTGATCTGGACGAATACATAGCCCAGCAAATAAAGGTTCATCATGCGGCCGAGGCAGCCGGCCATGTCGTAAAAACGGGGCGGCCATATCCGGGCTGGTATGACCAAATCAAGTACCCGCCGGGTTACACAATTCCCAAGTTCCATGTCTACAAGGGGACCGGCAATCCCCATCAGCATGTTGCCCAGTTCAGGGCGCTTTGCGGTAACATCGGCGGTGATGACAAGCTTTTGCTCCGCCAGTTCGTTGGAAGTCTATCAGATACGGCGTTCGAGTGGTACTCTGAACTCCCTAATGATTCTATTAAAACCTTCGCGGAAATGGAGCTGCTGTTCACTCAGCGTTTTGCAAGTGCCAGTGAGCGTACCCCGATGACGGCACTGATTAACGCCAGGGTAAAACCCGGCGAGATGTGGGTTCAGTACGCTATACGATGGCGGAATTTATGGTCAAAGTGTGAGCAGCGCATTGAAGAAGCTCCCGCAGTGGGTATGTTTGTAGGAACCCTCGATCCACAAGCAACCATCTCACAGTTTATGATGTTCTTCAAGCCGACTTCCTTCCAGGCTTTGATTGACAAACTAGCGCAGATGGACCAGATGGGCCATAAACCCCCTCTCCCAAAGCCGGACTCCCGAAATGACAAAGGGAAAGGAAAAGCGATCGTCGTCGCTAATGCTCAACAACAACCAAGCGACTCGAAGCCAATGGTTCGTCAAAATAATATGCGCCCGTACGTACCCCTTGAGGATAGGATGGGACGTCCTTATTCCTTTCCCCGCGATAAAACGAAGAGGTTATTCGAGCTGGCGTTGCACAACAGACTCATAAATCTGCCGGATCCAAAACGTCCGTTGCAACCAAGTGACGTCAACGAGCTCAACTACTATCCTTATCATCGAGTACTAGGCCATCCAATCGAAGATTGCTACGTTTTCAAGAATTGGCTCGAAAACCAGTATCGACAGGGCAAGTTCGCGTTATCTGAAAAATGGAAGGTGAATCCCCCGCAGCCCCACACCTCTAAGGGGACGAATACGCCGGGGGCAACATGCTCCGTCATTGAAGAAGCTCCTTGGGAGGTTGTATTATCAGCCAAGACAAAGAAAATGCTAAACGATCTTCAGGCATGTCCAGCAATCAAGTGGAAGAACCCGTTGGAACCGCAGGTCATTGAAGGGATGTTGAAACCGCGTACAACTCCAAAGACTGATGGTGGTGTCTCAAACACTCGCAACCAGCCGTCAAAATCTTCGAAAAAGAAGAGGAAGAAATCTAAGAAACCCGTGAAGCCTGGCGACAAGCGCACGGACTTACAGAAGCAAATTGACGCGCTGGATGAATACAATCAAAAGGCGCGGACTCCCATTACGCTCCAAGAGTTTCTCGATCACGTCTTTCAAGAAGGAGATGAGGGAGAAAGTTCATCAGATGAATCCGAGGAATATGTAGCGAGCTGTCATATGATCTCCCATTCGATCACGAACGATGAAGAGACTTCTGGCACTAAAACGCTGGGGGCAGATACTGAATCAAAAATTCCGGAGCTATCAGTCGAAATGATTGACGCGTTCCTTAACGAAGCTCGACTGAAAAGTAAAGCTGATCGAGAACGCGAGATGGCTATATTTGAAAGGGCCAAGCGCCAGCGACTTGATGAAGGAGCTGAGGTGATCCCGCTGGAGCAAAACACCTTCGCTACCGACAAAAGCCAATTCAAGATAAAGAAAAGGTTTGCTAAGGCCACATCAATGGGCATGAAGCTACCATCCTCTGAAGGAAAAATTACTGGTGAAATAGAAATGCACCCCTCCTTTTGCTTATATCATCAGAAGGTTTCACACCCTACTCAAGAATGCAAAGCTTTCGATAAATGGTGGCAAGGATATGTTGCTCGTCAACAACGCTTCAAGCGGGAAAAGCGTAAAACTCGTCGAGAGCAAAGAGATACGACCGAAGAGCTTAAAAGAACTACCGGCGATTGTCGCATGGTTAACACTGCCGGGTCACAAGTGCCTACATTCGGGAGCGATTCTGATGAAGAGCGGGAACTCGCCCCTCTCTTTAAAGAGTCAACTTCGGGAAAAGAAGAAGAGCCAAAGGTTTGCGAAAATATCCAGCTACGCAATCGGACGTTACCTGAAAAGAATCTCGGACCCTTAAACAAGAAAAATAAAGGGAAAGAAAAGGTTTCTGAGGATATTACTCTAGATGACCAAGTTGCGGAAGAGCTAACCGCCAAGAATCCGCCGAAAAGAAATAAGGTGGATTACAATGTCTTGGCGCATCTGAGGAAGCTGCCCTCACAACTCAGCGTTCTTGATGCCCTGTTACTATCAAAAGTGGCGAGGGATTCTTTGATTAAAGCGCTACAAGATCCGGACCAGTTCCAAGCCTTCATGGCCGAAGAAAAGATGAAGGAAGAGTTGGAAGAGGTGCACACGACCGACGTTGCTTTTGGCGATGAAGACCTTCTCCTTGGGACACGCGAACACAATCGCCCTCTCTATGTCTCAGGATACTGCCATGATATAAAGATAGGCAAAATCCTAATCGATAATGGGTCGTTTGTTAATCTCCTCAACGTGCGGGTGTTGAAGGAAATCTGCATGAGCGTCCAGCACCTTGCGCGGGACAAGATCACCATCTCCGGGTTCGACTCCCAATCGTCAAAGACTCTTGGATCTGTGATATTGACGTTACGCTTCGGGTTGCTCGTCACAGATATTAAATTCCATGTCATAGACGCCAAGACATGTTACAATGCTCTGCTCGGCCGACCATGGTTACACGAGTACAACATCATCCCTTCTACACAACATCAGTGCATGAAGTATTTTAAAGACGGTTTCGAGTATACCGTGATGGGAGAACTGAACCCGTTCTCTGTGAACGAGGTCCGCAAATACGAAGACGCCAAATACTTCTTACCGGATTTCGAAGACACGGACAAGTGTCATAAGCCGGAGAACAAAACTAACGCAACCATCCCTGTCTTCGGCAGCGATACCGAGGAGGAGGAGGATATAGTTTATTCGGGTCCGCCCCAATACACCGAGCCGGGACCATCCGCCCCTTCACTGATCTTTGGTAGTGATTCAGAGGACGAAGTCCATGCTGTATTCCCTGCTCGGCTTTCAATACGGGCTTCTGCTGATGAAGAGCGAAGTCTGCAGATAACCATGGTGCCGCTTGAACATTACAAAGAACTGGATGCACTCGACACCAACAGTGTGGAAGAATTGCAGACATTTTATATCCCTCTCGGACGAAAAGGCGAGAAGGCAATCCTATTCTACCGTTCTGAAGAAAACAAAGTTGAAAAAGAAGTTTGGCATGGCGCGGATACCACGCTCGACAGGCTTCAGCCTATCCGTCTTCCCAGATATTATACCGAAGGTTTGAAGAAACTGCTGAAACGCCAGGGGATATCCTTCACACAGACCGTTAGAAAGGCCAAATTCTATGACAAGGTCTGGAATGTTCCCGAGACTCAACGCAAACTGCCTAACGGGAGAATGGAAACAAGAGGGCTTGGGTACATCCGGTCAAAGAAACGAGAGCTAGTAAACAGCTGTTACGTCATGTATGACTTCGATGAAGAAGCGGACGCTCAATAGGAGGACGCTAATCCTAAGCCAATAAAAGTTCCCGATGAAAAATTGCCCGGTCCATCATTTGAAGAACAAATGGACAGGCTTATAAGGGAAGCTGGTCAAAAAGTCCGAGATGATCACAACCGCGAGACGGCCATCTATGAGAAAGCCAAGACGCAACGCCTTCTCCAACAGGCCGTGAAGGATGAAAATGCCGCTCCTTATCAACCTGCTACAAAAAAGGTTCGACGCGAAAGCAAAAACAAGTCGAAAGGCAAAAAAGGCGCTCAACAACCACAAAGCAGAGCTAAGAAACCACGCATACGAGAGTCGAGCATTATTGACCTGGCCCTCATGAAGAAAATGGGTCGAGCATATTCATTTCCTCGGAACAAGACGAAGAAGATACTTGATCTTGCTCTAAAACATCAAATGCTTACACTCCCAGAGTCCAAACACCCTGAGCAAGCAGGTGAAGTCTCCAACCCAAATTATTGCTCTTACCATCGAGTGATAGGGCATCCGCTTGAAGATTGCTTCACCTTCAAGAATTGGGTTGAAGATCGGTATCAGCTTGGTAAATTCGCTCTGTCCGACAACTGGAGGGTAGCACCACCACAAAGGCACGAACCCATGGCCACGAAAGAAAAACCAGTTCCACATTGGGACTGGAAGCGAATTCGTACCTGTCACATGATAACAATACTAAAAGGAGAACCCGAGAACATGGACAGCCTTCCTTGGTGCCTCGAAAACAGCAATGATGAGGTAATCTCAGAATTTCCCCCAGCTCCGAAAGAACTGGAGGATGGAATACATACCACTGCAGATAACCTCAAGAAAATCGAGTTGGGGACGGTAAACGATCCGCGACCGACATTCGTCAGCGAGCTGCTGTCTGAAGAGAGGGCGGCTGCGTTAAAGGACGTCCTTGTGCAGCATAAAGATTGCTTCGCATGGAACTATTCCGAGATGCCGGGACTAGATCCAGAAGTTGCTGTACATAGACTAGCAATATCCCCGAACATCAAGCCAGTCAAACAGGCGCCGAGAAGAATGCGACTCGAGCTTGAGATGAGCATCAATACCGAGGTCAAAAAGTTAATCGACTCTGGCTTCATCCAGGAAGTTCAATACCCTGAATGGATCGCCAACATCGTCCCAGTGATGAAGAAAAATGGGACAGTGCGCATATGCGTAGACTTCCGGGATCTTAATAAAGCTTGCCCGAAGGATGATTTCCCAGTGCCAGTCACCGAATTGATGATAGACAATACATCCACTCATGAGGTTTTCTCCTTCATGGATGGCTCATCAGGGTATAATCAGATAAAGATGCATCCCGAAGACCAGAAACACACCGCCTTCAGGACCCCTCTAGGTATATTCTGTTATAAAGTGATGCCCTTCGGTTTAAAGAATGCCGGTGCCACTTATCAAAGGGCCATGACAAAGATCTTCGATGACCTTATACACGAAATCGTCGAATGCTATATCGACGATCTCGTGGTTAAAAGCAAATCATACGAAGAACATCTTGAGCATTTGAAGACCGTATTTCAACGCCTTCGGCAATACAACTTGAAGATGAATCCTCTTAAATGTGCGTTCAGGGTTTCCTCGGGCAAATTCCTGGGATTCATCGTCCGGCACCGAGGTATTGAGATAGATCCGTCTAAAATCAAGGCGATCATGGAAATGCCTCCGCCGAGAACTCTTAAACAGTTGCGATCTCTACAAGGAAAGCTCGTATACATTCGACGGTTTATCGCTAATCTTTCAGGAAAGTGCCGTCCTTACAGTCACCTGATGAAGAAGGGAACCCCATTCGTTTGGGATCACAAATGCCAAGGCGTACTGGACGAGATTAAGCAGTATCTGCAAAACCCTCCAGTGTTGGCTGCTCCAGTTAAGGGAAAGCCTCTCATTCTTTACACGGCCGCCCTTGAAGGTTCTTTAGACGCATTATGTGCACAAGAGAATGACCAGGGGAAAGAAAGAGCACTCTACTACTTAAGTCGGGTTTTGCTGGGGGCAGAAAACAAGTACTCCCCCATTGAAAAACACTGCCTGGCGTTGATCTTCGCAATAACAAAGCTTAGACATTACGCATTAGCGCATGAAGTCCATCTCATTTCAAAGGTGGACCCTCTCAAATATCTAATGTCAAAAGCCATATTGATGGGACGACTCGCTAAATGGGCCCTGCTCTTAATGGAGTTCTCGATAACGTATCGACCCCTCAAGGCAGTGAAGGGTCAGGCCATAGCCGACTTCCTTGCTGAGCACCCGATACCTGCCGATTCTCCCCTGAATTGCGATTTGCCAGACAAGCATGCGTTTGACGCAATCGACGGTGGTGATACCCGTTGGGAGCTTTATTTCGATGGAGCATCTTCCATGAAAAAGCACAAACAAAGTACGTCAATGATCAAATCGGGAGTAGGCCTTATCTTCGTGACCCCACAAGGAGGAATAATGCGCTTCGCCTTCTCCTTAACAAAGCCGAGAACGAATAATGAAGCTGAATATGAAGCTTTGATTGCAGGCCTCGAGATCGCCATTGACATGGGAATTGAAAGCCTCCTCATATATGGGGACTCCCAGCTAGTCGTCAGTCAAGTGAACGGCGATTACCAAACATGCAAACCGGAATTGGTAAAATACGGTGAAAAAGTGCAACAACTGCTAACCCAAATTTCCTCCTATACTTTGGAGAGCATACCGCGTGCGGAAAACAGCAAAGCGGACGCACTGGCCAAACTTGCTAAAGAATTGGCTGACGAGAACCTCGATGACGTTAGAATTGTGGTACAAAGCCGTCGAGTGCTTGCCCCAGCAGAAATATCTCTGGAATCATCCGAAGAAAAAGGAGCGAACGAGCAGACAACCCTGCAAGTAAAAGATTGGGAAAATACCAAGGATTGGAGAGAAATCTTCATAGATTACTTCAAATCCCACCGAATGCCTGAAGAAGCGTCCACAAGACATCAGCTCATGAAACGAGCCCTGTCTTTCGCCTTCGTCAACGATACTCTGTACAAGAGGTCATTTGATTATTTATGGCTGAGATGCTTAGGACCTGACGAAGCAAAAAGAGTCGTCCAGGAAGTTCACGACGGACTCTGCGGTTCTCATCAAGCAGGCCCTAAGATGAAGTTGAAGATAAAACGGATGGGCTACTACTGGCCCACGATGATTCAGGACTGCATCGAATATGCGAAGCAATGCCACTCATGCCAATTTCATGGGGACTTCATCCACCAGCACCCAAATCCACTACATCCAACGGTGGCTAGCTGGCCATTCGAAATGTGGGGGACTAACATAGTTGGCCCTATCGAACCAGTATCGTCTAGGGGACATCGTTTCATCTTGGCGACGACTGACTACTTCTCTAAATGGGCAGAAGCAGTACCGTTAAGAGAGGTGAAGATGGAAAATATCCTCCACTTCTTCAAGACGCATGTCATATATCGATTTGGAACTCCGCGACAGATCATCTCCGATAACGGGCCAGCTTACAGAAGCCACAAGATCAGTCGCTTTGCGTAACAGCATAATATAGACTGGAGATATTCCTCGGTTTATAACCCGCAAGCCAATGGACTAGCTGAAGCCTTCAACAAGACATTGACAAAAATCATAAAGAAAACGGTGTCCCGAAATAAGAAAGATTGGCACGAAAGACTGCAAGAAGCTCTTTGGGCATATCGAACTACATTCAAGACGGCCACGAACACAACGCCGTACGCGTTGGTGTTTGGTACAGAAGCAGTACTCCCCCTCGAGATAGAGTTACCCTCTCTACGAGTGGCAGTCCACTACGAGCTGACGGATGAAGAAAATGCTCACCTTCGGCTTGAGGAGCTTGACGCCCTTGATGAAACCCGGCTCATAGCGCAGCAAAATCTAGAAGCTTATAAAGCAAAGATGACGCGCTCATACGAAAGATTGACCCGATCGAGGACATTCCGCCAAGGCGAACTCGTGCTAGTGGTCAAAAGGCCTATGATCCCCAATCGCGCCAAGCGGGGAAAATTCGAGCCAAACTATGAAGGCCCGTACATCATAGATAAGGTCTACCAGGGTGGGACCTATCTACTCATGGATATGCACGGTGAAAGGCCTTTCAGGCCGATAAACGGTCGCTTCCTAAAGAGATACTACGCTTAATGAGCCACAGCCTAGGTCAATGATAGATGACGACGACTATGTCCGCTCGCTATCTTCCTAAGCTCAAACTCTATCAGCAGTAACCAGCCTTCTCAAAGTCGGACCGAAATGTCCTTAAACTAATAGCAGACCGAAACGTCTTTAAACTACTACCGCAGCATCTTTAGGCTGACAAGATATAAAAAATATATAAAAATAAAAAGAATAAAAAAAACGGTATGTCCATAAGCAAAAAGGGCATGGGTGAAAATCCGAAAGGGCTCCGTGAGTAAAAACAACAGGGCTACCGGCGAGTGTTCGTGAAAACCCGAAAGGGCGCGACCTCGTAAAAAAAAAGAGAAAAAAGAAAATAAAAAGAATAAAAAAAAACGGTATGTCCATAAGCAAAATGGGCACGGATGAAAACCCGAAAGGGCTCCGTGAGTAAAAACAGCAGGACTACCGGCGAGTGTTTGTGAAAACTCGAAAGGGCGCAACCTCGTTAAAAGACACTTACAAGGTCCCCTCAACCTTGTAAGGAGAAACCACCGGCGTGAGATCCTTACGACTCACAAGGGAGCAACACACTTAGGGATCCTCATGATTCCTAGGGAGAAAATACACTCGCGAGATCCCCACGACTCGTGAGGAGAACTCTCTTATGGGACCCTCACGGCTCATAAGATTTGAAAGTCTTAAGTCACAGAGACCTAAACCTGTGCTTAAGCAACCCCCACAACTTCCGATACTGCCCTACAAGTGGCTCAATACTAACCCTTGTATACAATCCACGGGCGCGAATAAACATTTCCCTAACTAAGTCTCATCCGAGACTAGGGATATGTTTGCATGGCAAACAACCCTTGTAAATCCTCTCGACTTGCAAGGAGAAAACCCTCCTGTAGGATCCTTACGACTTACAGCGGAACAATACACCTAGGAACCCTCATGATTCCTAGGGAGAAAATACACCTATAAGATCCTCACGACTTGTAGGGAGAAATAGTTTTGTGAGACCCTTACGGCTCATAAGGTCAAAAGCCTTAGCCGACAGGACCCTAACCCTGGTCGCTAAGCCTCCTTTGTTCAACAATGACAGAGGCAAATGATGATTCGCTCTTGGCGATATCCCAGTTGTAGCGGTGCTGATGCCGAAATCAGTGTCTAATTTCAGGTTTACGGCGAAAAGCCGATAGGCCGCACATGCATACGAAATGGCCGAAATGATAGGGCAACTTGCAATAAAAAGCAGCAAGTAAAAATGCATGCATGCAAAATAGCCGAAATAATAGGCCAACTCGCAATAAAAAGCAGCGAGTAAAAATAAAATAAATAGCCGAAATGATTGGGCACCGCGAAAAATAGCCGAAATGATTGGACAGTCGCGACCTTCGCGATATAAAAGCTGAAATGATAGAGCATCGCGGAAATAAAATAAAATAAAAAGAAGAAATGATAAAATTTTGGCCCTACAGTTAAGATCACATCGATCCCTGTATACAATCCAAGGGCGTAAACAAAGAAGGAACCATACTTTCCCAGCGGACTCCGTCAGACGACGAAGCCAAACCTCAACGGTTCATTTCAACCGAAGAAGCCAGTGACTTCAGCAAAACTTCTCGACTCACGGATACAAACACTCCTTGATGAGAGCCTTCTGATTTGCGTCGACTCGCAGAGCCATCAGAGCCTCTATGGGAACCCTCGACTCGTTTCAAACCCCAAGGAAACAAATAATCCTTGGCGCTTGGGAAACAAATAATCCCTAGCAAACTCCTCGACTCACGGATACAAACACTCCTTGACGAGAGCCTTCCGATTCGCGTCGACTCGCAGAGCCATCAGAGCCTCTATGGGAACCCTCAACTCGTTTCAAACCCCAAGGAAACAAATAATCCTTGGCGCTTGGGAAACAAATAATCCCTAGCAAACTCCTCGACTCACGGATACAAACACTCCTTGACGAGAGCCTTCTGATTCGCGTCGACTCGCAGAGCCACCAGAGCCTCTATGGGAACCCTCGACTCGTTTCAAACCCCAAGGAAACAAATAATCCCTAGCAAACTCCTCGACTCACGAATACAAACACTCCTTGACGAGAGCCTTCTGATTCGCGTCGACTCGCAGAGCCACCAGAGCCTCTATGGGAACCCTCGACTCGTTTCAAACCCCAAGGAAACAAATAATCCTTGGCGCTTGGGAAACAAATAATCCCTAGCAAACTCCTCGACTCACGGATACAAACACTCCTTGACGAGAGCCTTCTGATTCGCGTCGACTCGCAGAGCCACCAGTGCCTCCGTGGGAACCCTCGACTCGTTTCGAACCCCAAGGAAACAAATAATTCTTGGCGCTTGGGAAACAAATAATCCCTAGCAAATTCCTCGACTCACGGATACAAACACTCCGTGACGAGAGCCTCCCGACCTGCGTCAACTCGCAGAGCCACCACTGTCTCCGCGGGAGAATTCCCGGTTCGTCCCACCTTGCAAGATGAAGTCTCGGGCAGCAAAGATTGAAAAACTTGCTGCCTGAACAATGGGGCCCTGCAAGTCAATCCAAAATGGTCTCTTGCATACTATTCACGGGTCTCACTCTCCGAAGTCGATTTTCGACAAGGAGGGAAACAACCGCTTACGGGTCCTCTCGACTCGTAAGAGGGAAAAATTCTCTTATAGGATCCTTACGACTTGTAAGAGAAAACACACTTAGGAATCCTCACGATTCCTAAGGAGAAAAACCCACCTACGAGATCCTCTCGATCCGTAGGGAGAAAAGTCTCTCTGAGACCCTCACGGCTCATGGAGTTGAAAAGTCTTAGGCAGCAGATCTGAACCTGCGGCCTAAGCCATCGCTATTTCTTAAGAAAGTCAAGATGCATGCCCTATTATCCGTCAACCATGGTTACTAAGGTGGCACACTGACAACAAAAGAAAGAAAAGGGCGGAGAAATGACACAGGACATTACAAAAATGCGTATCTTTTATTCATAAATATTGATCGAGTACTGGATACATTATACTAAAGAATAAAAAATATGCATATATTCTACAAGTACAAATGATACAAGGAGAATTACTGAGAAGGAAGCGTCTTGCATAGATTTAGCAATTGCTTGCATACTTCCTTCCACGCCTTCTCTTGATCGGCTACCACCGCCAGCTCCGCCTCCACTTGGGCTCGTTGCTGCAAGACAGACGCAAGCTGCTCCCTGACGACTTGATAAGCAGCTTCCCGACCTGGGGTATTGCGCTCAGCTACGTCAAGCTTCCGCTTCAAGTTTAGCCCATGGGAGATGCGCTTCAAGAGACCCTCAAAGATAGTCTTCACTTGGGCAGCATTTGCTTCAACCTCAGCACGCAGATGGGCCGTTTCGTTCGAGGTCTTTTGGCATTCCCTTAGTTTTAAAGCTGCTTCTTGCTCCAAATGGCGGAAGTGAGAAGTTCTTTGCTCGAGCCAAGCTGTTCGTTAGGTGCTTAGGGCTAAAACTTCGGGAGAAGGACGCGTCGACTCTAGCCGATGTAGACAGGCCTCGATTTCCCTGCAGTGATTAACCCAAGATTCGACGACGCCTTCGTTATGAAAATTTACGAGCGCCGCCAACATCGGGTTAACCTCCACAGCGAAATCTACGGCAGAAGGGAGAGCGTCCATGTTAAGCTCTTCGATGTACCCGCTCAGCATGCCCAAACTCATCACAGCACCCTTTGAAGATGGACGTTTCAAGAAAGGGCCTGCCGGTGAAAGGACGCGAGACTCAAGAGGGACCGGAGCCGGAACTGTTAGTGTATGTTGCATGCTCCCACAACTCTTGTGGCGCGGCGGAAGCGGTGAACAAAAATTTTCTTGGCATACAACACGCACTTAACCGAAGATCTTGTCTAAACCACAACTAGAAAAACCTAACTAGAGATCTTATCTACTATGTTAGGGATTATACCTCAATGATACGGTCCTTCGGGTCTTCTCTTTGATGAACTCCTTAGCTCCTTTTGACGTTGCCGATGTCTTCGATCTCCGGCCACCCAAGACCTAGATGGTCCACCCGAGAGTTGTCGTGCGAGCTAGAAACTCTTCACAAGAGTTTAACCTAGAGACCAATTTTGCTAGAATAGGTCACTAGGATTATGTAGAGATGAATGTATTGGATTAGCTTGAAATCTATAGCATTTCCTTTTCTTAACCTTCTCTTGATTCACTTAACATTCACATCTCATGTGAAGCTATTTATAAGAAGAATGAGAAGGAGGAGATGAGAAGGAGTGAGTGTTTATCATAATGAAAGTGTTCAAGCATGATGAATAAAAATATAGCACTAAGAGAATTAATTGAAGCATGCATTATATAAATTAGTATCATGCTTCAATAGTAACTCCATAACAACAACCTCATCATGCTTGTACCTTTTAATTTCCACCTCATTTTATTTTTCATAAATGATGTCATTATTATGTCATTATGAGGTGGCACCTTCTAGAAGGTATTCTTGTAACAATTATAAAAATACCCCTCCTCCGTATACCGTATACCGTATACAGTATACCCGCATCCGAATTCCGAAAAATACGAATACCATTAATCCAATAATATAATACCGGTATCCGGATTAAACCAAAGCCCACCAGTATTATCCTTCCGATTATTATTCCTGTAACAATTACATGAATAAAATCGAAACCCTGCCGTAACAGCTTACGGCTGCCATAACAACTTACAGCCTCTACATATTTCGCCTGAACGAGGGAACTCTCTGTGTGGGACTCTAAAGACTCGACAGTACGCTGGCAGTGAGTTTAACCACAAGCACGTCAGCGACACTAGCTGTGCGTAATGGCTACCCAGGTACTTGACGAAAAGGTGGCCGACGAGCGAACCCATCACAACCCTTACGAGCCTGCAAGCAACACTTACCGTACAGTCCGGTCTCTTCGTCTGATACGTCGCATATGAAGTCTAGGGGTGGTAAATGTCAGACCCCGGTAACTTTATAAGTCATGCTGATTTATGGCTCATAACAGTTCGAGAAACTACTGATAACACTTATCAGTAAACCTCGAGAACCCTGGCCAGGGATTTAGGTGTTATAGCCGATCAAACATAGCGCGACATCAACTCCCTATACCGGGAGAGACGAAACCCCTCCTATCGCTCACTGTCTCCATATGATTCGGGACTGTACCCAAAATCCACCTGTTTGCACGACTCAGTAGAGCCGTGGTAGGGAGGAAATTAAAGTATAGTGGGAATCACACAAGACTCTATGACGATCTCGGGTCTACAGACTAACCTGTACAAGTATCACTAGAGAACTGCTATCTGACAATAGGTATATATACCATCTAGGAGTTCTCAGCGAGTCCTGTTCGGTGTACCCATTCTCCAATGAGCACCTGTGTACAATCTTTGATGTCAAACATCAATGGTTGTGGAATCAACCATTGCCCCCAGGGTCAAGAAACGTACACACTAGTCTAATCTGGTAATACCGATGCCCTGTCTCGATATACCCTCGACTAGGAACTATTGAAGGATATGCTTGTAGACTGCCCAGGTCCCACCAGTATGATCTCATCATAATCCTGGTAGTCAAGCATAGTCCTAAGGGCTTCATCAACACATCACATGTTATGATAAAGATAAACCAGATAGCATACTATCATTTCGAGCAAATATTGTTTCTGTACATATACATGTCTAGTATCCTATACAATACAGGCCTCTAGGGCATACATATCCAACAATCTCCCACTTGCACTAAGGCCTGTAATTAATGCAATAAGTACCAGCTAGAACCAGTTTCCGGCGTACCGCATGCCCAACAGCTTAAACAGTTTCTCAAACTGTACTTGAGGGATAGCCTTAGTGAATGGATCTGCTGTGTTGTCTTTCGTGTCTACTCTCCGTACCTCGATTTCCTGGCGATCCACTATCTCCCTGATGAGGTGATACCGCCTCAAGATATGTCTGGATTTCTGATGGGACCTCGGTTCCTTTGCCAAAGCCATGGCTCCATTGTTATCGCAATACAGAGGTATTGGATTAGATATGGATGGAACCATTTGAAGTTCTGAAATGAACTTCCTCATCCAGACCGCTTCTTTTGCGGCATCATTAGCAGCAATATACTCAGCTTCCATCGTGGAGTCAGCGACGGTATCTTGTTTGGAACTCTTCCAACATACCGCCCCTCCATTTAGAGTAAATACAAACCCTGAGATGGACTTACTATCATCCTTGTCGCTCTGAAAGCTGGAGTCGGTAAAGCCCTCCATTTGGAGATTTCCGTTACCATACACCAAGAACATTTCTTTAGTTCTTCTCAAGTACTTTAGAATGTTCTTCACAGCAGTCCAGTGTTTCTCCCCTGGGTTGGATTGATACCTGCTTACTGCACTTTGTGCATAAGCTACATCTGGGCGAGTACATAACATCGCATACATTATAGATCCTACTGCCGAAGCATAGGGTATAATGCTCATGCGAGCCCTCTCCTCATCAGTCTTTGGAAACATCTCTTTGGAGAGGGTGATCCCATGACAAGCGGGTAAATTACCCCTCTTGGAATCTTCCATACTAAACCTCTTTAGTATGGTGTCAATGTATCTCGATTGGGACAATCCCAATAATTTCTTAGATCTATCTCTATAGATCTTAATCCCCAGAATGTACGAGGCATCACCCAGGTCTTTCATGGAGAACCTCTGCGATAAGAATAGTTTGACCGATTGTAGCATAGGAATATCATTTCCTATCAAGAGAATATCGTCCACGTACAATACGAGGAATGTAACAGTACTCTCTACAATCCTTTTATAAATACATGGTTCATCCACATTTTTGATAAAACCAAACTCTTTGATTGTATCATCAAAGCAGATGTTCCAACTCCGTGATGCCTGCTTTAATCCATAGATGGATTTAAGCAGCCTGCATGCTTTTCCGCTGCTCCCACTATCAATGAAGCCCTCTGGCTGATCCATAAAAACGCATTCTTCTAAATCACCATTTAGAAATGCCGTTTTAACATCCATCTGCCAGATCTCATAATCATAGTAAGCAGCTATAGCAAGCAAGATCCGAATGGATTTGAGCATCGCGACTGGTGAAAAAGTTTCATCATAGTCCAAGCCTGGTCTTTGACGAAATCCTTTTGCTACCAGCCTAGCTTTATAGGTCTCCACCTGACCATCCACACCAATCTTTCTTTTAAAGATCCATTTGCACCCTATGGGTTTTACTCCAGAAGGTGCAGCCTCCAAAGTCCATATTTTGTAGGTGTGCATGGATTCCATTTCGGATCTCATGGCATTCAACCATTTCACTGAGTCACCACTCGTGATAGCTTGTTGAAAACTAGTAGGGTCATCATCATTCATGATGCAATCTTCTCTATCGCCGTCAATTAGAAAACCGTAGTATCTATCAGGTGGGCGAGAAGTCCTACTAGATTTACGGAGTGGCTGAGGTATGTCAGGTTCTATTGAAACCTCAGGTTCAATCAAATCATCGGTAATGGTTTGTGCATCTGGAACTTCTTCCAGTTCTACCGCATTGCCAACAGTATCATTTGTAAAAAATTCATTTTCTAAAAATGTGGCATACTGAGAAACAAACACCCTTTGTTCCTCCTTGTGGTAGAATAGATATCCATACGAGTGTTTTGGATATCCCACAAATTTACACAAAACCGATCGTGTCTCAAGTTTGTCTGGATTCTGCTTTTTCATATAAGCCGGACAACCCCATACCTTAACTCTGTTAAGAGATGGTCTTTTCCCGTACCATATCTCATATGGAGTGGTAGACACGGTTTTGGTTGGAACCCTATTCAATAGATAAATCGCAGCCTCCAATGCGTGCCCCCAAAATGATATTGGTAACTCAGCATCACTCATCATAGATCGTACCATATCTAATAATGTGCGATTCCTCCTTTCCGATACACCGTTGTGCTGTGGTGTATACGGAGGAGTGAGCTGAGAGAGAATCCCATTCTCTTTTAGGAAATCTAGAAACTCTGAGCTTAGATACTCACCTCCACGATCCGATCGAAGTTTCTTGATACTTAAGCCTGTTTGTTTTTCTACTTCAGATTTATACTCTTTGAACTTTTCAAAGGCTTCGGACTTATGTTTCAACAAGAACACGTGCCCGAATCTCGATAAATCATCAGTGAAGGTTATGAAGTATGAAAAACCACCTGCAGCATATGTAGACATTGGTCCACATACATCACTATGTATGAGGCCTAAGAGTTCAGTAGCTCTCTCTCCGTGTCCAGTAAACGGAGTTTTGGTCATTTTACCTTTGATGCAAGATTGGCAAGTCGCATAAGATTTATATTCAAACGAGTTTAAATATCCATCTTTATGTAGCTTGGTTAGTCTTGTTTCATTAATATGACCAAGTCTACAATGCCAAATGAAAGCTTCATTTAAGTCTGAAACCTTTCTTTTGTTTCCGTGTTGTATATGAAAAACTGTATGCTGATTTAGGATGTATATCCCGTTATTTAATGTTCCATACCCAATCAACTCTTGATTAAGATTAATGTTCATAACATTAGATTGCAATACAAAATTATATCCAACATTGTCCAACAACGATACAGATATAATATTACATAACATCGAAGTTACAAAATAACATGGGTTCAAAACCAATATAGAACCCGACAGTAAACCAAGATGATACTCTCCCACTGCAGTAGCATGTACTGAGGAACCATTCCCAACCCGGAGAGTGTGATCACCTTTCTTCAACAACCTGCTATTTCTCAACCCCTGCATACAATTGCAGATATGAGATCCTGATCCAGTATCTAATACCCAGGAAGCAGAGTTAATTGAAAAACAGTTTTCTGTTACAAACACACCTGAAGTGGAAGCATCACCATGCTTCTTCTTCTGGAGGTCGGCCAAGTATTTAGCACATTTTCTCTTCCAGTGCCCAGTCTGGTGGCAGTGGAAACATTCCCCACGACCTGTTGCAGCAGCCCCTTTCTTGTCCCTTCCCGATGCCTTTTTCACTCCGCCTCTCTGCTTGATGGGATTCTTCTTCTTCTTCTTTCCCTTGGCCTTAGCTTTCGGGATGGAGGAAGAAGATGGCCCAGCAATAAGAGCGGGAGTTTTCGCTACCTTTAGCGTGCTCTCTGCACTCCTCAACATATTGAGGAGTTCTGGTAAAGACTTCTCCATTTTGTGCATGTTGAAGTTTACAATGAATTGAGCAAAGGCAGGGGAAAGGGACTGCAGAACAATATCAACATATTGCTCGTTCTCCATGGTCCAACCCAGGTCCTCAAGTTCTTCGATAAGTCTAATCATCTTCAATACATGGTCACCTACAGACGTGCCAGCAGCCATCCGCATCTGAAACAACTTTCGAGATGCCTCGTATCGGAGAGTACGAGATTGCTCTCCATACAACTCCTCTGTATGGAGAAAGATGGATTGGACATCCATCTTCTCGTGCTGCTTCTGATGTTCATTGTTCATAGAAGCTAGCGCAAGGCACTTGGCTGTTGAGCAGTTTGTATCCCATTTCTTGCGGATTTCTTTATCCACAACTGAAGAATCAGGGCCTGGGCTAGGAGGGGCTGGAGTAGTCAGGACGTATGCGACCTTATCATATGTCAGGGCAATATTCACGTTCCTTAGCCAATCTTTGTAATTCGGTCCAGTGAGTTTGTTTTTGTCTAATAAAAGTTTAAGTCCCGACATTGGTATCTGCTATTAGGAGATAGAAAAGAAGTCATTCAGCGATTGCTCTTGCATAATTAGATTGGTTATTAATCTTATCTAATTGTTGTCTCCCACTGCTTTTTATCAAATTTTCCTTCAAACCTAAAAGGAAAACTAGCCAGGATAAATTGCAATCTACAAGTTCGCTAACCGAAAAGTGCAAAATTCTCCCGGGAGTAACTTTTACTCACAGTGGGATCGGGATCCAACTATCATATAGGAGGTATGCAATCTCATTGCAAATCTCAACTCTTGAAACTCCCGATATGATTTTTACCCCTAGTGACTTATGACCTTAACTATGGTCAACAAATCATAAGTACTAGTCAAGTTCAACCCGCCATTTCGTGATTGATTTAGACCCACCCACATGATCCTTAACTATGGTCAACAAAGTCATGAGAATGCCCTAATCGATCGCATCAAATGCTTTGTAAGAATTCACCACTTAGCTACCGTACACCACGCCTTAACTATGGTCAACAAACGTGGCACGAATACTAAGTACTCTGCTTCCTAAAATGGCGGAGGGCAACGGATGGTTTTTATGAAAACCTTTAACGTTTTGAACTTGATATCGTTGTAAAATCGAGTGAGAAAGAGTGGTTTAAGCTCCAGTTTTAAAAATCGAATGGTTTTGTAGTATCTTTCTAATTTTGCTAAAGAGGTCACTCCCGGTGAAGGGATCTCGGCTCTTTCCTTATCGAATAAAGTGCTGGATATGAAAATACCACGATGCAAAGCAAAGTTAGATCAACTATAAAATCAAATCGAGTTCTTTGTAACATTTTCCAGTTTCGCTAAAGGGGTCACTCCCGGTGAAGGGATCTCGGCCCTTTCCTCATCGAATGAGGTGCAGGATATTCAAGAATACCGCTATGCAAAACAAAAGCTAGAGTTACCCTTTTTCTTAAAAAATTTGATTCTACAACATCTTTAGGTTTCTTTCTCTTATCATTAATCACATTAATGTAGTCCCATCATTTAAGTTTCCTAAACATCACAGAAAAGAAACGGAAAAATAGAACGTACGCTTATGCCATCCGCATTCGTCACTGGGTCCCGTCATGCACCGTTAGGTTACTTAACTAACGGCAGAGCGGGGACTGGACTAGTGCGGGTGCAAAACATAAGCAACGTTTATTATATATCTCATATGTAAATATAACCATTTCAGATCACAGATGAATGCATTGGATATACTAGAAATTCCGTATTTCATTCAAGCCCTTAATGGAAGACGGATTCCACGGTCGTGATGAATAGCCAAACCCCCTAGACCCCTACGGGTGCGGCAAACTACCCGCCAAATTCCCGAAGTGTAGTAACCTCCATCAACAATTGAGTAGGCCACTCGACACTTTGAAAACCCGATAGTTTGTGCACCCCACCTTGGGTCTATCCTAGGAGCAAAAAACAGTAAAAAGAAATTATACAACGGTGGCTACAACCTCATCCCGGATGTATCCGTAAAACAATATTACATGGCTTTTTACAAATTACATGGAATGAAAGAAAAGAAAAAACGCTCTTCTCACACCCCCTGGCCATTCATCACGACGATCCAACACATTCATATACACATACCATCTCATGATATCCATATGTGCAACCCCCACTAATCGTCATATAGCAATTAGCGGACGTTTCAAAACACATATCACAAAAACGAAAAACCCGATTAGCCAAACACTATTAGAATTTCGATCGATAATTTTAAACCATGCCAACACTTGACATGTTCCTGTACAAATACCTTTTTAAAATTCTTTATATCCCAGAAACCCTAATTCTTCAATATATGAGCACTGTAGAAAAATGAGTCAACAAGGCCCCAACTCGGTGGCGGATCCGCGGCCAAACCATGGGTTTGGCCGCGGATCCGCGGCTCTTTAGTTGAGTCATGAGTCCAAATTTCTACAGTGTTCTTATAAAAGCCTGCTTGTATTTTTAAGATATGTCAAATTAATTTTGGAACACTTTCAAAAACTGACAGCAGCAAGGGCAGAATACGAGTTTTCGGGAGAAAAAACTGTCGATCGAGCTTCTAACATTTGGCTAACATCTAATTGTGGTTTAGTTAGGCTCTGATACCATGTTAGTGTATGTTGCATGCTCCCACAACTCTTGTGGCGCGGCGGAAGCGGTGAACAAAAATTTTCTTGGCATACAACACGCACTTAACCGAAGATCTTGTCTAAACCACAACTAGAAAAACCTAACTAGAGATCTTATCTACTATGTTAGGGATTATACCTCAATGATACAGTCCTTCGGGTCTTCTCTTTGATGAACTCCTTAGCTCCTTTTGACGTTGCCGATGTCTTCGATCTCCGGCCACCCAAGACCTAGATGATCCACCCGAGAGCTGTCATGCGAGCTAGAAACTCTTCACAAGAGTTTAACCTAGAGACCAATTTTGCTAGAATAGGTCACTAGGATTATGTAGAGATGAATGTATTGGATTAGCTTGAAATCTATAGCATTTCCTTTTCTTAACCTTCTCTTGATTCACTTAACATTCACATCTCATGTGAAGCTATTTATAAGAAGAATGAGAAGGAGGAGATGAGAAGGAGTGAGTGTTTATCATAATGAAAGTGTTCAAGCATGATGAATAAAAATATAGCACTAAAAGAATTAATTGAAGCATGCATTATATAAATTTGTATTATGCTTCAATAGTAACTCCATAACAACAACCCCATCATGCTTGTACCTTTTAATTTCCACCTCATTTTATTTTTCATAAATGATGTCATTATTATGTCATTATGAGGTGGCACCTTCTAGAAGGTATTCTTGTAACAATTACAAAAATACCCCTCCTCCGTATACCGTATACCGTATACTGTATACCCGCATCCGAATTCCGAAAAATACGAATACCATTAATCCAATAATATAATACCGGTATCCGGCTTAAACCAAAGCCCACCAGTATTATCCTTCCGATTATTATTCCTGTAACAATTACATGAATAAAATCGAAACCCTGCCGTAACAGCTTACGGCTGCCATAACAACTTACAGCCTCTACATATTTCGCCTGAACGAGGGAACTCTCTGTGTGGGACTCTAAAGACTCGACAGTACGCTGGCAGTGGGTTTAACCACAAGCACATCAGCGGCACTAGCTGTGCGTAACGGCTACCCAGGTACTTGACGAAAAGGTGGCCGACGAGCGAACCCATCACAACCCTTACGAGCCTGCAAGCAACACTTACCGTACAGTCCGGTCTCTTCGTCTGATACGTCGCATATGAAGTCTAGGGGTGGTAAATGTCAGACCCCGGTAACTTTATAAGTCATGCTGATTTATGGCTCATAACAGTTCGAGAAACTACTGATAACACTTATCAGTAAACCTCGAGAACCCTGGCCAGGGATTTAGGTGTTATAGCCGATCAAACATAGCGCGACATCAACTCCCTATACCGGGAGAGACGAAACCCCTCCTATCGCTCACTGTCTCCATATGATTCGGGACTGTATCCAAAATCCACCTGTTTGCACGACTCAGTAGAGCCGTGGTAGGGAGGAAATTAAAGTATAGTGGGAATCACACAAGACTCTATGACGATCTTGGGTCTACAGACTAACCTGTACAAGTATCACTAGAGAACTGCTATCTGACAATAGGTATATATACCATCTAGGAGTTCTCAGCGAGTCCTGTTCGGTGTACCCATTCTCCAATGAGCACCTGTGTACAATCTTTGATGTCAAACATCAATGGTTGTGGAATCAACCATTGCCCCCAGGGTCAAGAAACGTACACACTAGTCTAATCTGGTAATACCGATGCCCTGTCTCGATATACCCTCGACTAGGAACTATTGAAGGATATGCTTGTAGACTGCCCAGGTCCCACCAGTATGATCTCATCATAATCCTGGTAGTCAAGCATAGTCCTAAGGGCTTCATCAACACATCACATGTTATAATAAAGATAAACCAGATAGCATACTATCATTTCGAGCAAAGATTGTTTCTGTACATATACATGTCTAGTATCCTATACAATACAGGCCTCTAGGGCATACATATCCAACAGGAACAATAGCTGCAAAACAAAACATGGTCAAACAATGATTCAAGAGATGTTGAAGGGTTACCAAAAAGGAAATTTACTATACCAGCTGCAACGGACGGCAAAGCCGGAAGGGCCGATGGCGTGGCAGGTCTTGCATCCCCTCCTTCGATTTGTGGCACTGCAATAAGAAAAAGAAAAAGTCAGAAATCATCCCATTGCTAAAAAGGGGGTAAATAAAGACATTGTAGTGAACGTATACACACCGGCGCCACTAGAGGGAGAAGCGAGTTCGGATGGGAAGGAGAAGTGTGGGAGCAACATTTGATATAAATGATCAAAGAGCACTCCTGAAAGGGTACAGTGGTATAACGTTAGTACAAAAGCTACATGTTTAAAAGATTAACGCATGAGTCGTAAATCCATACCTTCTAACATCTGCGATGGTACAAGGGAAGGCGGGGAGGTGGCCACCGCCAAAGCAGTAGTTGACGGTGCTCCTTCGAGCAATGGAGCGTCGGCACTGGCCGCACCTGCAAAGACAAACTTGTTAGAAGAGATCGCGAGATATATAAAAAGAAGAACGCTGGTAACTCAAAATTTACCCGACGAGCTGCCAGCCGAAACTGAAGCAATCCCCTCCTCTATTGACATGAGACCACCGCCCGTAGCCTCATCACCCGACTCGATGGGAACCGTTGTTGTGCTCGCAAGTCCTGGAGACGGCAAGGAACCCTACGCGGGGAGGGCTATGATTGGAGTATTGCCAGATTCCAGAGAAGGAGCGGCTGGCTCGTCCTCAGGAATCGTGGCCACCTCACCCGCTACTCCTTCGGGTCCTGCGGTCACGGTTGTCTCGTCCACCGTCGCCGCGAGGTCTCCAGCCTCAAACGCCTCACCTATCATTACCCTCGGCTCGCTTATGACGATCATTTCATCTGCCGCCACTTCAGGGTCGACATCCATGACCCTCTCGGCTGCGGATCCCCCAACCTCTGCTTCGGGTCCCGTCGCCCCAACGACGCACCTCACCGTCGGCTCGGGTTCGGCAGGCACCGCTTCCGCCATTTCCCTGGGTTCAACGGTCTCCGCCTCCCCCTCAGTCGGACTAGGCCCTGCAAGATGGAAGGCATATGAGCCAATGGCTTTATAATTCTTACAACAAGGCTCTGAAAGAAATGCTACCTGAAGAGGATTTATCGTTTGCACTTCGGGCCGCGCGCGCCGCTTACCTATAAGCAGTAGATAGGGCGACAGGGGCCTCTTCAGAAGGAGCGTCAGCGCGAGGAATAGTGCTAGGGCCCGCTCCCGTGGCCAAAGCAGCTCGGCGCGCCTTCGCTTTGCGTCTTAGCCGCTTCCGCTTCTCCCGAGCCGTTGAGACGGATGCCACTAGGGCTTCTTTAATTGAGGCGTCCTCGTCCGTGAATAGGGATGCCTCCAGATTTTTCAGGGCATCCCTCATCGTCTTGTCAAGTCGAGGTCCCTCCAGCAGCCTCGACGAGACCGGGACTTCAGTAACAGGCTCAGGAAGGATCCCCGCATCAACTGATATAACCCCTGCAAAGAAACGAAAGAAGGTTAGGTTGACCATCAGAAAAGATGACAAACTTTCCTTATAAAAGAGAAAGGGGTGGGACATACCAACGCCTGCTAGAGCACGCTTCTCCTCCTCCTCTTGGAAGGTTTTCAAAGAGGTAGCAATAGCCTCTTCGGAAGAGACACCTGTTGAAAATCGGGCGAATATTAGTTAAAGATAATAATAAAAAGTGCAATAAAATGACAAAGAAAGCGGCTGATGGTTACCTGACTCAGCGAGTTTACTTAACCTCGCTTCGAGCCTCGCCGATCGCTCCGATGCTGCGATGGCTGCGGCTAAATTGGTGTCTGCAGGGTCTACCAAGAAGCCCTCGTTGCTGCCATATTCACTTATGCCTTCGTTGGGAGGAGCCGCAGGCTCTAGGCTAAGGATTGCATCAAGGGAAAGGGTGGACTTTTTCTTCTTCTGTCCGCCAGCTTTAGATCCACCCGGAATAGATTTGTGCTTGGCAGTTATTTTAAGGCGGCGGGTCCAAATATCTGCTCCTACGCCAGACTCTGGCGATACTACATTAGCCGCCTTCGCGGGAGCACGCGGCGCCGGTGGTACATCCACCGTAGCAGGCAGTGGCAATCCACGCGGGGGGCTCAACACGCGTGGTCGATCAACTCCGGCATCTTTTATCGGAGGGATGACCTGGATCCTTAGCTGCAAGGGAGCCTTGCGATCACCACCGGGAGGCGCACCCCTACGGTCAACCAGCATACGCTTCTCCGTTAAGATGATTGGGCCCATAGCATGCGCATACCAGGCTACATATGAATGGAGTATCTTAGGGGCACAGCTGGGTTCACTAATGAAGAAATAGGAACCTGTGTTAAGCCGTGTAAAATGATGCATCGCATTCTTTATCCCCTCTGGGCCGACCACGGGCGTTTCCAAGAAAGCTTCCAGCGGGATCCCTTGGTTGTAGCTTGACCGCCGGGCAAATCGGTGTGGGTTATATCTCATAAACAAGGCTGTTTCATTCTGCCTGAACACTAGATAGCCCGGCCGGATGGAGTAGAGATGGAGGATTTCCCGAGTTTTCAATGCAGAAGCACCATCTTTGAAGTCATCACGTAGGGGCACCACTGACTTGGTGGTCTCTGAGTCTATGGTTATGACCTTATCCACAAAGGAAACCTTCGCTCCGACCAGATGTGGATGAAGGAGCAGCCCTCTAGACTCCCGTGGGGCTGGAACCACAATTGAAGACCCGACCAACAGCATGACTCTCGGGAGTCTGTATTTCTCGAAGAACGGAGGAGTCTTGTGGGCACCAAACACCCCTCGCACATGCATCTCCATCCAAGAAGTGAAGTAGTGCGTCGGGAAGTTAGCAGGCTGTACCCAGGCTCACTGGCGTCCGCCGCTACGCTAAGTTCATGATAAAGGTAAGCCAGCCCGGCGATTCCTACCGATAACTGCAAACCAGCCGCCATCCGATGCGCTGTGTAAAAGACAGAGGACCGCATGAGGCGGGGGTGCATGGGGAGTGCAAAGTTGCATAGCCACAAGCCCAAGAATCCAATAAAAAAGGTTTCCTCATCCATGCCTGGGACGACAATTTCCGAGAAAGCAGCAATGGCAGCGTTGGGGAGATAGAAATCCTTCTGATCATTTTCCGATACGGGTCGGCGGTCCAAGCCGAAACCAAAAGGGTCAGCAAGTCGAGCGAACTTCTCACCCTGCTCTGATAGGAACTCCGGGCGAATAAAGCGAGCAATAAAATCTACGAAACTGACGCCCCGCTCGTCCCATCCCAAATGGAGTTCCTCATAGATCTCCAACACCTTCACCAAGCCCGGATACTGATGCTGAATGGCATTTTCCAGAGTTAAGTCAAACACCAACTGCTTGGTGGCAAAGACGTACTCGTCAGGAGGAAGCAGCTCCTCGTAGTGCTCTTCCCTTATTGGTAGACCCGAAATCTCAGCGAATTCCTCCAAGGCGATAGAGACTTCCCTATCCGTCATCAGGAAAGTGTGAGTGGGGATATTCCATTGTTCAATAAAGGCCTTGACCCACCACGTTGGAGGAGAGGGATACTCGAAAAGCGAAACGTAGATGGCTGAATATAAACCAATCCTCGTTAGATGAGTCCTTTTCGCCGATAAGATGTACCGGGCCCATTGCAAATATCCAGCCGGGGGTCGCGGGATCAGTCCAATATTGTAAGCCTGTCCCCAAGGGCGTGCTTCACCCTGAAAGATTCGCCTCCCCAGAATATCTATTACCGGCGGCGGCTGCACGGGGATGGCACCGATCGCAGGCTGGAGGAGGTCATCAGAATTCCAGTTTTTTAACTTCCACGGCATACTTCACCGGGGGTTCGTCTGCATAGGGGATCGGGACTGTAGGCTCAGACGGCGAGGCGGAACTGAAGCTGCGACGGCCTTGGATGATCTGGCTGTACCACCTTCCCCACAGGTGGAGCTTTTTGCACTCAGGGTCATGATCTTTAACGAGAGCGAACGCCACCCGGTCCACTGGCGAATGGGGGAACCCTCCTTCCGAGCGAACAAAGGGGAAAGACAAGTCGCCGGACATGTTTCCTGTAGAAAGACAAAAATAACCGTTAGCGTTCTGACACTTGGCATTTTGAAATCTTACTCCACACTGTGATGTAATGGGTAGAGGACAAAAAGGGGGACCCACAAAATCTGGATGACGGCGCATCATTTGATAAGACAGTCCCATCATTGGATGAGACTGTCAGTTAATGAAAAAGACCCCCAAGAGAATATCCTCATTGGGGGGAAATCCCTAGAGACAAGGAGAAAATCTTCTATTTTAGAGCAAAGCTCTGTCACAGAGTGACATTTGTCAAACTCTGGTCTCAGGGGAATAAAACTTCCTAAAAAAAAGAGCCCAGCTCTGTAATAGTAATGAAAACTATAACTCCTAAGGATTAAAAAATTTTGGGGTCTTAAAGATCCATGAAAACTTTTAGGAGTTCTCCATTTTTATATATAAGAAAAAAAGGGAAGATCTACATTTTATCTATGAGCAAGGCTCTGTTCATGGGTTAAAACCCAGGAACAAGATCTCTGTAAATTTTTGAGAGCAAGGCTCTGTTGATGAAACCCCAAAGGGGTTCTCTTTAGATCAAAGATCTATAAGAGCAAGGCTCTGTTGAGGAAACCCCAAAAGGGTTTTAGATCAAAGATCTATGAGAGCAAGGCTCTATTAATCAGCTTTAATTTAATTTAATTTAATTTTATTAAATACCTAAGATGGTTATGAACTCTGGAGTTCTTGGAAAAAATCAAGAGCAAGGCTCTGAAAATTCTTAAGCAAGAGCAAGGCTCTGAGTCAAAATTCTTGAAGTAGTAAAGAATTTTCTAAGGACCAAGGGTCCTATTTATAGACGCCTGCGCCCCTTCAATTGACCCCCTTGATCCAACGACTAGGATCTTGCCACCGCTGCACTCACGTGCGCGCCACGTGAGCGCAACGGTGGGGGGGCATTTGTTTCCCCAATCAGAGCAAGGCTCTGTTTGAATTTTGAAAATTCAAATTTTTGAAGCAACGCTTCAGATCCCCTTCAACTGACCCCCTTGATCCAACGACTAGGATCTTGCCACCGCTGCACTCACGTGCGCGCCACGTGAGCGCAACGGTGGGAGGGCATTTGTTTCCCCAATCAGAGCAAGGCTCTATTTGAATTTTGAAAATTCAAATTTTTGAAGCAACGCTTCAGATCCCGTGCGCTGCGCGCAACGCGTCACGTGTCAGAAGTTGACACGCCAGCACAACGCCCAAGGTAGTGCGTCCAATCAGAGCAAGGCTCTTTAGAAAAAAGAAAAAACAAAAGCAATGCTCAGTTGCGCAAGCGCTGCGCTGCGTGACACGTGTCTGCGCAGTTGCGCAGTTGTGTCTGCGCAGTTGCGCAAGCACAACTGCGCAAGCGCACCGCTGCACGACACGTGTCTGCGCAGTTGCACAAACACTGTTGTGCAAGCGCTGCGCGACACGTGTCTGCGCAGTTGCGCATGCGCTGTTGCACAAGCGCTTCACTGCGCGACACGTGCCTGCGCAGTTGCGCAAGCGCTTCACTGCGCGACACGTGCCTGCGCAGTTGCGCAAGCGCTTCACTGCGCGACACGTGTCACTCACTGGGGGAGTTGCGCAAAACAGAATAAATCTTATTAAAACAAGAAGATTTTCTTGTATAAGGCAGGGGCCTTTGGATCAAATATCCAACGGTGCGGAAAATTCCCCAAATCATCCAGAAAAAGATTTTTGTAACAAATTTAACTAATTTATGAGCACTATAAAAAGGACCCCAGACCTCATTTCAAAAAGAAAAAGATCTTGCTAAAAAAAAAGGAGAAAGAGGACTCTGAAGAACTCCTCAAGAATAAAAAAAGGTAAAAAACCTTTGAAAGAAGAGAAATTTCTCTTATGAACAAGATCATGGATCTTCAATAAATGAACAAAAAAAAAATAATAAAATAAAAATAAAAATAGTGCCTTGCACTTGTTATGAACCTTTGGTTCTCTGAAACAAGGATCAAAAAGTGCTTTGCACTTCTGTTTTGAATCTAAAAAGATTTTTAGTGCTCTGCACAAATGCAATGCATTTCCTAAAAGAGCCAGGCCCAAATTAAAAAGACCTAGTAGGCTTAATTAAATTGCAGTGCAATAAAAGGGGCAGAGCCCAAACAAAATAGATGCTCTGCATCATTTATAAAAGAGCAGAGCCCAAACAAAACAAAAATAATGCAGTGCATTATTTAAAAAAAGGGACAAAGCCCTAACTCAGGTCTAATAGACCAAAGACCAATAAAAATGTTGAATATCCAACTGGACTTAGCCCAGTCATGGCCATAAGTCCTTAAATTAAATTGACTGAGCACGACTGCTCTTTTAAATTAATTTATGTCCGGTTCGAGGGTACATCTCCGAACTCCTCTGACACCTATCGTTGTAATCCTTCAACGACGTCAGAGAGGTGACGGGTCCCAACGACCACACACACGTATATGGACTGCGGGGTCCTTAAACTCGTGGACCGAAACGTCCTTAAACTAATATCGGACCGAAACGTCCTTAAACTTATATCGGACCGAAACGTCCTTAAACTAACGACGGACCGAAACGTCCTTAAACTAATGTTGGACCGAAATGTCCTTAAACTAATATCGGACCGAAACGTCCTTAAACTAACGACGGACCGAAACGTCCTTAAACTAACGACGGACCGAAACGTCCTTAAACTAATGTTGGACCGAAACGTCCTGTCCTGTTTAAGTTGATCTTAGCCTCAAATACGGCTAACGTATCCTTAGACATTTAAATGAATGATAAAACTCCAAATCAACTTTGGTTCAAGGGTACATTTCTGAACTCCTCTGACACCTGTCGTTGTAATCCTTCAACGACGTCAGAGAGGCGACGAGTCCTGACGACCATATATTAAATGAATCACTACGTTAAGTTGATCTTAGCCCAAAACAGGACTAACGTATCCTTGACGAACATTTAAGTTGATCTTAGACGCAACGCGACTAATGCATCCTTAAACTAAAAAACACCAAACCCAAATCTAAGTAAATACGGATTTGGACTAATCCACGTCCTACGGGCGACGGCATTACTCAGTCTCCGTATACAATCCACGGGCAACCACAAACAAAACAAACACACACGACACAAAGTGAAATTCTGGAGAAGGAGAAAGTTGTTACCGCAATGCGGTAGCGTAATTAACTGCAGGGGCTTGCGCCTGCAGGGAAGAGCGTCCCCACAATCAAAACCCCTCACCCTGAGGGGGAATCTGACGAAGTCTGCTACATCGGCCGCATCCGTCTAAACCTCCGATACACGGTGCCATAAATCAACTTGGCATCTTCGGAGAGGTAGACGGATAAAACCACATAGCATCTGCCCCGAATCTCAGGCAGGACGCCGAGTCCGCGCCGCCATTTGGAGGGGAACACCACTATGCCGCCGGAGACTACGAGGGCCAGAGGGCTGCCGCTAGGGATGAGATTAGAGCAGCCTCATTTGAGACGAGGACCGATCAGGGAAGTACGCCTACCCCTCAGGGACAGAGTGATCCGCTTTTTCCAGGCCGGATAGCTAGGCCGGAGTCGAGTATTCAGGACTTGTGACAGATGGTTGGATTGTTAGTTGATGGTAGCCGAGCTCCGAGAGCCGATGATGTCCCTCCTACTGCAAGGACTGTGATTGTACCTGCTGCTTAGGCAGCTGTTTCTGTTGTTACTGAGACTACTTCCATATCCTTGCAGGAGTTTTTGAGGCTGAAGCCTCCAGTCTGTACCGGCACATATGCGGCGGAGGATCCGTAGACATTCCTCGATAGGAAGTCTAGGATTTGTCATTCACTGAGATGTTCTAATGAGAGATAGGTTGAGCTTGCGTGTTTTCGTCTAGAGGGTCATGCTCAGACGTGATGCGAGTTGGTTGAGAGAGGCCGAGCTGCAGATCTACCTCCTATGACTTGGGATGAGTTCACAGCTGTATTTCTTGCTCGTTTCCTTCCGAAGAGCGTTCGAGATGTCCGAGCTCGTAGTTTTGAGTCTTTGCACAAGACTCCAGGGATGACAGTGTCCGAGTAAGACATTTAGTTTACTCAGCGGTCCGATATGCTCCTTACCTGGTGGACACTGAAGAGAAATGGATAAAGAGGTTTGTATGGGGATTGGACATGTAGTTATTTCTTTCTATTGGTGCCTAGCATTTTGACACTTACGCTGCTGCTATGAATGCAACCTTACTGTTGGAGGAGCGCATTTCTGAGACTTCAGTCGTTTCTGGACCGAAGCGGAATTTTACCGGTATGTCAGCTCAAAGGCGGTTAGATAGATGCCGTTGTGACGGATATTATTTCTGGTGTCGTTTGAAATGGTATCCACATATTTTGTATCGAAGTTTAGCCGATAGTAGTCCTTACTAAATCAGCCGCTTGTTGTGATTTCTTCCGTAGGCTAATCTTTTGTCGCTCAAAATGTTTTCGTTCGTATTTGTTTGTTCGTATCAGAGATAGGGATTCTTCTGTCAATTTGATTCTTCTCGATTTGTTGGACTTCGAAGTTCTTCTGGGCATGGATTGGTTAGTCACGCGTTTTGCGTTTGTGGATTGTAGTGAGAAGGCAGTCAGATTTAGTTTTCTGGGTGAGCCAGTTCTTGTTATTCTGGGAGACCTTAGCGCCACCCTTCTTGATTTGATTTCTTCTCTTCGCGTTAGTCAGCTCCCGAGGAAAGGATGTCAGGGATTCTTGGCGTATGTTTGTGATGTTAAGTGCCACAGAGGTCCCGTTGGACCAGGTCCCAATTGTGAGGGAATTTCAAGATGTCTTTCCCGACAAGTTGCTTGGTTTATCGCCAGAGCGCGATGTTGAGTTCTGCTTTGACGTGATTCTCGGCATGGAGCTTTCTTCTATACCGCCATATCAGATGGACCCGGCGGAGCTTAAAGAACTAAAGGATCAGTTTTAAGATTTGTTGGATAAAGGGCTTATTCGTCCGAGTGTGTCGCCTTAGGGTGCTCCTGTTCTGTTCGCCAAGAAGAAAGATGGCAGTTTGTGTTAGTGCATCGATTATCGTTAGTTGAATCGGGTTACTGTGCGGAACAAATATCCCTTACCTCGCATCGATGATTTATTTGATTAGTTCCAGGGTGCGGGACGTTTATCGAAGATTGACTTGAGGTCAGGCTACTACCAGTTGTGGGTTCGAGAGGATGATATTCCGAAGACTGCTTTTCGCACACATTACGGGCATTATGAGTTCTTGGTGCTATCGTTCGGGCTCACCAATGCCCCAGCAACGTTATGGACTTGATGAACCATATATTTAGACTATTTCTTGATCAGTCTATCATCGTGTTCTTTAAGGACGTCTTAGTGTACTTTTGGAGCCGAGTGGAGCCTGGGCAGTAATTGAGGATTTCGTTACACACTTTGAGGGAGCGCCAGCTATTTGCTAAATTACCCAAGTGTGTTTTCTGGTTGGATAGTGTTAACTTCTTGGGTCACGTAGTTACGAGAGATAGTAAGTATGGAACCGAAGAAGGTCGAGGCCGTTCAGCACTGGCCCATACCTGTATCAGTGACGGAGGTTCGCAGCTTTTGGGGTTGGACGAATACTATCAACATTTCGTACATGATTTTTCTCATATAGCTACAACGTTGACTGGGTTGACCCGGAAGAGAGTTCCTTTTCTTTGGACCGAGGCATGCAAGCAAATCTTTCGGCAGTTAAAGACTCGTTTGACTACGACGCCAATATTATTTTTGCCTTCAGGATCAGGCGGTTATGTTGGTTATTGCGATGCTTCTCGGCAGTTGAATAAGCACGAGCAGAACTATCCCACGCATGACTTAGAGATAGCTACGATGGTTTTTACACTAAGATCTGGAGATATTACAACTGTCGGCAGCGAGATTTGAATTTGAGGCAGCGCCGTTGGATAGAGCTAATGAAAGACTATGACTGCGAGATTCTTTATCATTCGGGCAAGGAGAATGTTGTGGTAGATGCTTTGAGTCGGAGGCCCGGAGGTAACTTTTCTTGGTTGAGCACAGTTCAGAGACAGTCGACGGCGGATTAGCAGATTCTTTGTAACATCCGAGTACAGTTCTAGTTACGTCGACCAGGGGACAACTTGCCCGTGTCCGTGCACATCCACAGTTATTTGATCATATCCGTGAGGCACAGTCCGATGACGTTCTTTTGTTAGAGATCATGGAGCAGGTTCGACGGGGCAGAGATTCAGAGTTCGTGATTGATAACCAGGGAGTACTATGATTTGGGACTCGACTATGTGTGCCAAATTCCGAGGGACTGAGACGCGAGATTTTTTAGGAGGCGCATCGGTCAGCATATAGTGTTCATCCAGGTTCCACCAAGAGATATTATGATTTGAGAGAAGTCTACTAGTGTGAAGGGATGAAGAGAGATGTCACAGATTTTGTTTTAGGATACTGACTTGTCAGCAAGTCAAGGCCGAGTATCAGGGGTCAGCAGAAGAATTACAACCCTTGCCCATTCTGGAGTGGAAATGGGAGCAGATCTCTATGGATTTATCATGGGTCTACCCAGAACCAGTTGAGAGTATAACTCTATTTGAGTATTCGTAGACCGATTAACGAAAGCAGCTCACTTTCTGCCAGTAAGATCACTTTCGGGTACGTTCAGTATGCTCAGACACATGTTGATGAGATTGTACGACTGCATGGAGTTCCGACTTGTATTGTGCCCGACCGAGGCACCCAGTTCACCAGCCGACTATAGCAAAAACTTCAGGAGGCTTTGGACACCCTGATTGAGTTTCAGTATAGCTTCCACCCACAGACCGACGCTCAATCAAAGTGGACCATATAGATTCTTGAGGACATGCTCCGAGCTTGCGTTCTAGATTTCGTGGCAGTTGGGATTGCCACTTGCCCTTGATAAAGTTTTTCTATAATAACAGCTTTGAGGAAGCGATTCAGATGGCACCCTTTGTGGTGTTTTATGGGGAGAGATGTCTAAGATCGCCCGTATGTTGGATAGAGCTCAGCGAGAGTAGTATTTTGGGGCCGCAGATTGTGCAGGAGACGACCGAGAAGATTTAGTTGATTCAGGATAGGATGAGAGCGATCCAGAGCAGGAAGAAATCTAATGCAGACCGACATCGGCGCAGACTTGAGTTTACAATAGGCAATCATGTTTTCGTGAGGGTTTCTTCGATGAAGGGCGTGTTGAGATTCGGAAAGAAAGGGAAGCTTAGTCCCAGAAATGTGGGTCCCTTTGAGTTTCTCGAGTGTATCAGTACAATTGCTTATCATTTGGTTCTTCCACCTAGCTTTTCAGATGTTCACCCCGTGTTTCATGTATCGATGCTCCGCAAAGACCTTCATGACCCCTCTCACGCGATACAGTATCAGACGATCCAGCTGGAGCGCAATCTTTCTTTCACCGAGTAGCCGATAGTCATTCTAGATCGGCAGGTGAAGAAACTGAGATTTAAGGTCATACCGACCGTAATGGTTCTTTGGCGTGGCCTGAATAGCGAAGAGGTCACGTGGGAAGCCGAGGACGAGATGAGAGAGAACTATTCCCATCTCTTCGAGGATAAGCGTAGTTAGATTTTAAATTCGGGGACCGAATTTCTTTAAGGGGGGAAGATTGTAACGTTTTAAAAATCGTTTAGGTGAATTTTCCGATAATCGGTAAAATAACTTGTGTTTTCCGTAAAAACCAAAATATAATTATTTTTTCAACATAGACTTAAATACACCTATTTTAACTATGTAATTGCTAGTATTTGGTATTTATTTAGTAACTTATAAATTGTTAGTTTACATAAATATTTTTCCTTAATTAATTATTTTTAATAATATTTTAATCTTTCATTTATACATTTAATTAGTGTAAATTAAAAATGAGAATGGGTTAATTACACAAATGTGAACCATGACAACCTAGAATCTAGTTTGTAACATATTCTATCTTTTTGTTTTATCTCTAAAGTTCTAGAGAAATCTAGGCTTAAAAAATAAAATAAAATTTAATTAATAAGATATTAATTATTAGATGTGAAATGGGGCTTTTCTTGACTTGGAAATTTCTACACATACCCACACACACTACTCTCCCTCTCTTGGCCGAAACCAAGGCAGCCCCTCTCACCATTTTCACCACTTCATTTCCTCTCAAAAAAAATTCTTCATTTGACATAAAAAATCCACACAAATTCCTACTAATTCATAGATAAACCTTCACCCATTATCCCTTTGCCCAAACTAGCTTGGATCTACGAGCAAGAGAGTATTTTGGGAGGCTAAGTTGCAAGCTAGATCTCATGATTGTTGAGATATAATCTTAACCCAATAGTTACTTGTTGGATAATTACTTCAATCTAATCTATTTAGATGTTTAAATATGGTTTTAATTGCAAGATTTAGTTTTCAAGAGAAGGGTTTGAAATCAAGTTAGGGTTTTTATCATTTGTTTATGGTTACAATGTATAGTTTAACATCTTAAGTCTTGCCAAACCTAAACTGGTTGTTAGTTTGCTAATTGTTACTTTTATTTTGTCTTAATTATATAATCTTGCAAACTAAATTTTTAGGATTAATGTAAATAAGTGAGATTAAAATCTAGTTAATATTTGTGTGACCTAATTAAGATATTAAGTGAACATTGTGGCCACTAGAATTGTTAAAACATCTAGATTTTCACTAAAATGGTTAGGTGATGCTTACTAGGTTTTTGAAAAAAAAATCGATTTTAATTAAGTTTGAGATTTTGATGATTTAAAACCTATTTCATATAATATTTAGTGTGTTGTGAATGTGCGATTGGTACGATTGGGTTCTAGGCTTGGTAGTTGTCACGTAAAGCGACCCTAGTGGTGGTTTGTGGTATTGTCGCGAGCGCGTTTAGTTGTGCGCGTGGATGATTTGTGTCGTTTGTGTCCGTGACTATTCATATATCTATCCACTTATTTACTTGTGTGAGATTTTAGGATCGTGTGCAGAGGCGTCGGGCGTGGCATGGAATGACAAGGCTGAGATCGGATCAGATTAGCCGAGGCGTCCCGGTGAGTAGATGTACACATCTATGGGGGGATCGTCTGGATGGCGCGAGGCGTCTGATAGTTAGGATTACTAGTAGTGCTTGTATTTATATGCGTAGTCTCCTAGTCATTCATCTCATTGCATTGCATCATCTCATATATATATATATATATATATGATATTATCTCATAGGACACTTGCACCATTACCATTGGTCCATGCCGCACACGCACTATTCTATGTGAACACACATGTCATTGGTAATTGCTATGTCACGAACACTATAGAACTTGCTTAGAATAGGTATCTGTGCATTTGCATCATATATGATCTGTAGACTTGTACTTGTATATTCATTTCATTAAGATGGATACATAGGATTGTTAGTCATACATACATACCTCATTGCATCATGATACATGCATAGCTTCTAGCCGTACTTCGCATGGTATATACTACCGTATCATAGACTTCCATCATCATCGTCATGTTTACACATTGTGATTCTTCTTGAGGATTTCAATACTTATGAGATTTCTGGATTTTGGGGAAAACCGCAAGAATTTTATAAACCTATTATCATTTTTAAAAATAAAAATTTGCGGTTTTCTCATGATATGGTGTGTATGGCGTCCACCATGTGTTTTCTTGGTTCTTGAGCTGTATCATACCCGATTTGAGGAGGTGGATGCACTGTCTGCGGGTACATGGTGGACCCGGTATGGTACCCCGGGGCGAGAGTGTTTTCGTGGGGATGACGATGAGCCCGGCAGGGGAGCACTACCTACCAGTTATTATTGGCGCGGCGGATATCCGGAGGATACCGACCGTAGTCGTGAGATCTGATAAGATGGGCCGATCCAGACTGACGGAGCCTGAGATATTGAGACATTGAGATATCGAGATATTGAGACATTGGGATATAGAGATATGCATATATTGTGTCGATGATTGACATGGATTTTCTGTTGATTTCATTGATGATACTTCGGTTTATTGCACAGATGTTTTTCTAAAATAAGAATAAATATTTTCTCATACCAGACATGTTCAAGTTTCGTTTTTGATTATGCATTCATATTGCATCCATACGAGTGCATCGCATTGTATTGATATATGTAGGCTGTGACGCATTGCGTGCATGCTTACGATAGCCTTATTAGATATTACTTACTACTCACGAGTTGGCAACTCACCCCTGTTGTGCCACAGTATCTTGCAGGTTTGACCCGTCAGCGTAGTAGCGGCGGGCGTACTTCCTCCTTTTGGCTTCATTTACTTGATTTGCTACTTGCTCGTAGGTGGGTTGCGAGGATATTTTATTCCCACTTTGTGTATCATTTATATCTAGTACACTCCATCTACTTTATCTACCCTTGTATATTGGACTAGACGGTGAGACTCGTGAGGTTTGTATTTGTGGTTTTTGGTGTCGATGCTCACTTGAGCCGACGTGGTGTTTTTTTATTTCTTGCTTTCAGATGCTTATTTTGCAGTTTATGATATATATTAATTGCATGTGGTTGTGTTCCGCTATTGGCGAAGAGCTAGCTCCCGCTCGGGGATGCCTTTATTCATTACATATATGTATTCTTGTTTTGTACTCGTTTGGGGGCCAGTATTTACAAAGGAGACTCTGCAGAAATTTTCGGGAAAATAGGATGTTTTTTAATGTTTAATGCGGCTTATTTTGCTAAAATTGTTTTCGTTAAATAAGTTTTCCTTCACTCTTTTTCTTTAAGTGGTTTAGATTTCTGGGCTTTGGCTTACTTCGATTACGTTACGCGTTGAGACGTTTCGTAATTTAAGTGCCAGTCACGTTCCGTACCTTCGGGTCATAACAATATATATATATATATATATATATATATATATATATATATTATATAAAGCATGGTTGATTTTCTATTTTTTTAGAAAATAGAAAATGTGAGGTGGAAAAGAGGAGACTTTTAAAGAATGGGGTTAAGCAAGGCATGATAAATTTTTTATTCATCTTACTTCACTATTGAAGCATTGCTTCATTTTTATTATTGAGAAAAATTGATGCTTCAATAAGTGTGAGTTTGTAAAAGCCATACTTGACTTGAATTTTTAAACACTTGTTTATTTTCTTGACATGAGCTCATTTGCTCTCTAGCTCTCTCCATCTTCTTCACCTCCACCTCCAAACTCAATCCCTCACATGAGTTGTGAACCCTTGAGCTTGTGAGAATCCTAGTGAGCAAACAACACCCCTACTTCACCATCTTACACTAGATTAGCACTTTGGTGTAGTATGTTTCCTTTACTAAAGAGTTTAGTGAAGAGGTAGCTTGAATTAGCGGAGCTTCAGGTGGATCATCTTCGGTACGAAGATCGCAAAGGAAGCTCGATCGGACTACTACACAGATCTTGAGAAGAGAAGGACACGGTCTACAAAGGTTGTAGCATCCTTCACTTAGTTAAAGTTTTTGTTATATCATAGAGAAACCCTAATCATCAAGTTTCGATTCTTGTTTAGTGTTAATTAGCATCCCAAATTTTTTAAAATGGCATACTTGATACTAGTAAAACCCAGCGGTGGTGGTAATAAACACTTTCATAGTATCAGAGCTAAAGCTAGAAAATTAGACGATCTTTGTAGAATTACGAAAACAAAACAACTCCGAAACCGGAAACCCAAACATCAACTTTTTTTCGATTTTAAAATAGACTCTGAAATTATTTTTTAACAGTTGCAGAATGTTATATATGATATAACCAGAACACTGAACAAAAACGAGACCAAAACTCCACATTTCAACCGGCGAAAATGCCAAAAATACCGGCCTCGCCAGCCGTACATTATCTTTTTGGTCTCGTATATTTTGGTGTTCTGCATGGTTGGGTTTTGGGGTTTCAGGTCATGTTTGATTAGCCCAGTTTACATGTGATGTTAACTTTTCTATTGGGGCTAATACAGAGTGTTTCGTAGTCATAATTTTTATATCGTTTCGGGTTTAACTTTGATATATGATACAGTAGTTGGAATCCAAATTAAATTAGTTTTGTGAAAAGTAGTTTATTTGTAAATCTAACATGTTAGTCTCTATTGATCGATTGCTACGAAGTTTTGATTCGGATCGAAACTCCGTCGCAATCGCGTATCGTACGTAAATACTCGCCAGATAACTTTACTAAGTAGCCACGCCCCATAGTCCCGACCAAGTGACTTTAGGAGAACCCCGTTGCCAAAATCATTCACTAGGGTGCTCACGACCACGGTGTTCCGCCTAAGTGCACTTGGTTGACGGCATTGGGGGTGCGGCCATCTACTAAAGTTCCCGACGAGTATTCGATCGGGTAGTTGGGAATCTTGTTGAATTATCCGACTAAGTTATTGAAAAGTGTTTTCGATATAAGAATAAAATGCAAGGTTTATAGGTTAGGCATGAAATTCGGCATATGAGTTATACCGGGTTTATGATGTCTAAGGAAATGCGGATTCTAATTATTGTAGTTTTTCATTTCTTTTCTGCGACCGTAAGTGTAATATGTGGGGTATCCCAAATATCGTTGCTATATATCAATGACATTCGGGATACGCATATTTACTTACTTTGATGATATGTGATGTTATGTGTTGCTGTGATATGTTATATTGGATCGTCGTGATTGAATAGTCAGGTTTTTTTTTATGTGAGATGAGAGTTTATCAATTTTCATTCATGTAAAATTTGTATGTAATATTCTTTTATTGGGACACTTCCGGGTTGAGGATGATATCACCATTGATGTATATTATTTACTTTTCCGCATTAGGATAAACCCAAGGCGGGGAGCATAAGTAACCGGGTTCTAGAGTCCAGTGGGAGACCATCTCGAGGAGTCAAGACCGAGTCTCCTAACTCTAGAATTGGCAGAGTTGCTTACCGCTCTCGTAGGGGTCTAGGGATGTGGGTTTGGCTATTCATCATGACCGTGGAATCCGTGTTTTTCATTATTGGCTTAATTTAAAACACGGACCTCTTAGTATATCCAATATTTCATATGTTGACTGCTGCTTGGTTCTGTGATATGATCATATAACTGCGTGAGACGAATTCTATATATATATATATATATGATATATATAATAAACGTTGCTTATGTTTTGCACCCGCGCTAGTCCAGCCCCCACTCTTTCGTTAGTTAAGTAACCTAACGGTGCATGATGGGGCCCCGTGGCGAATGCGGATGACATAAGCGTATATTCTATTTCGGTTCTTTTCTGTGATGTTTAGGGAAACATAAATGATGGGACTTCATTAATGAGATTAATGAAAAGAAAAGAACCCTAAACATGTTGTAGAATCAAAATTTTAAAAAGGTAGATCTAGTTCTTGCTTTGCATTGTGGTATTTCTTGATGAATATCCAGCACCTCAATCGATGAGGAAAGAGCCGAGATCCCTTCACCGGGAGTGACCTCTTTAGCAAAACCAGCAAATGCTATAACCCACTTGGTTTTGTTTTAATAGCTTCTCTAGTTCTTGCTTTGCACAGTGGTATTCCTTGATAAATATCCAGCACCTCATTCGATGAGGAAAGAGCCGAGATCCCTTCACCGGGAGTGACCTCTTTAGTAAAACTAGCAAAAGCTACAAAAAAACTCCTTTTCAAATCACTAGAGTCTACAACGATATCAAGTTCATTACGTTAAAGGTTTTCTTCAAAACCAGTCGTAGCCCTCCGTCATTTTAGATAAGTGCTATTTAGTATTCGTGCTGTGTTTGTTGACCTTGTCTGTGCGGTAGCTGATTAGTGCTTATCTGCCGCATATGAGGCGATTGAATTAGGGTAGTCGTACGGCCTTGTTGACCTTGTCAAGGATCATGTGGGTGGGTTTAATTCAATCATGAAATGAACGGGTTGAACATGACTTGTGGTTTATAGTTTGTTGACCTTGTCAAGGTCATAAATCGCTTAGGGTAAAAACATATATTAGGAATTTCAAGTATTGAAATTTGCAATAAAATTGCATACCTTCTATGAGATAGTTAGATCCCGATACCCACTGCGAGTAAGAGTTACTCTTGAGAGAGTTTTCCACTTTACAATTAGCTGATCAAGTAGGTGTCTAAGAAAGGTGTTAACGGGGTTATGCTTGTTGGAGATAGTGCCCTCAGAGTCAATTATTGGATCACAGGCACGTGATTGCAATGATTGTGGGAGGACCTGTCCCAGTAGGACAGTCTTACTCAAGATGATAGTATGCTATCTGGTTTATCTTTATCATCATGTACTGCTTTAGGTGACCTTACGAGTCGCTATTACACGTTGATAAAGCCCCTAGGATTCTTACTTGACTACCAGCAGTATGAGGGCGATCATATACGTGGGAGCTGGGGTCTATAAGCACATCCTTAAAAGGTCCCTAGTCGTGGGAGTTTCGAGACAGGGCATCGATACTCCAGAGTAGACTAGTGTATACAGTCGAGACCCCGATGAGGGGCGGTGGCCGGTCTCACAAGCCACTGGTGTCAGTTGGTTCACCTAAGATGTATACAGGTGCTCATTGGGTTATGAGTACACCGGACAGGACTCGCCGGGAACCTGCTAGTTGGTATTATACCTGACGTCAGATAGCAGTTCCCTGGTGACATGTGTACAAGTTAGTTCATCGACCTGAGATCGTCATTTGTCTCGTGTGAGTTCCCACTGTGCTTTGATTACTACCTTACCACGGCTCAAAGGAGTCGTGCAAACAGGTTTTAATTGGGTACAGTCCCGAGCCACATGGAGGCAGTGAGCGGATCTGCAGGGGTTCGTCTCTCCCGGTATTTGGGGTGAGGTCGCGCTGTGTCTAGGAGAGCCAGTACATGAAAAGTCCTTGGCCAAGGCAGGAGATTTACTGGTAGGTATTCCGGTAGTATCTCAGGGTGTTCTGGGCTACACTCCGACACGACTTGTACCGCTTTTGGGGGTCTGACTTTTACCAACCCCAAGGCTCGCCATGCGATGCTCATAGACGAACGGACCGGACTGTACGGATATTGTCATTGACAGGCTCAGTAGGGTGTCAGGATGAGTTCGCTCATCGACGTCCCTTTTGGTGAATAGCTGGTAGCCCGTCACGTATGGCTAATACCTCTGACGTGCTAGTGGTTAAATCCACAGCCATAGTATTGACGGGTCTTTAGAGTCCACCACACACAGTTACTCAGGTTTTGGGCGAAACGCTGTAGAGGCCATATGGAGATATGGCAGGGTTCGATCAGATACGTGCGGTATTGCACAGATCGTGATCGGACGGTTTTCACTAGCCGGCTTTAGCTTAAGCCGGATCCTAGTATTAGATAGTGTAGATTTTGTCTCTTTGCATTTGTGTTCAGTGGGAATACAAATGCGGGCATGTATATGCAGTAGTGGGGTTTTCCTGTAATTTATTACGGGATCAGTTTTCTAAAGTTGCCAGTTTGCATTCCGTTCCGGCCGGTTTTCCTTTGTTCTTTCGCGGCCGGACTTTCGATGGAAGGGGTAATTTGCAATGGTGCAAATTACTTTTTGTGGAGGGGTTTTATTGCATTTTGTGGCTTCCTCATCATGAAATTCCTTTTGAATCAATCCTAGCATTTATGAGATTAGAAATGGAAAAGATGAGGAGTTGATTTGGATTAGAAATGTGTGACCATTTTCTTTTTTATTAATATACCTTTTCTTCTCTTGTATGAGATTATTCCATGGTTCTCTTTTTTCCTCCATTCTCATTATGGGGCCGGCCACACTAGACGGAGGGAAGGGGTTCATTTGTGTGAGAGAGAGATTCGTTCATCTCATATTTTATTCTATGCTTGCTACCAAAAATCACACACCTCTCTCAAAAGATTATCTCTTCACCTCCACATCAATGGCAACTTCATAAACCCCAAAAGAGACATAGCCTACTACACTAGTCTACAGCAAACCTTGGACGCGTCGGCCAGCCAACTTCACGTCCGAGTTGCCTCGGTCCAGAGGTGGGAGCCCGTAAAAGTATTTGGCTACGTGGTGCCCTTTCCGACGAGGAGGTGACGGACGAAGATTCCGCGGGAGATCGGAGTGGAGACGAAGACCGAAGGACACGGATCGCTTGGTACATCTCTTCACCCATCTTTTAGTTTGCTAGTAGCTAGGTTAATGGCCCGATCCGGGATTTTTGTGCGCGGTGGTGCCGGTTTGCTAGTTTGCAAAGTTTTTCGTTTCCGCGTTTCCGGCGTCGGATCGACGGCCGGGGCGCCGCCGTGCACTTACATTGGTATCAAAGCCACGCCGTTAACCTAGTCTAGCTTGCTCTAGTATGTTTAGAACTCGATCGAACAAAAATCCCAAAAACCGTATTTTTAGTGCTTCGTGTTTCTGTCGAAATTTTTTCTGCTCCAAAAATTTTTCAGGTTGTTTCAGAAACATGTGCAGGGAATTATAAGCACACTGTAAAAATTTGGTGAGGCGATGCTACAGTTCCACCACGGAAACACGGCCAAACCCACGTTTGTGCCGCGGTTCCGCGGCGGAATTAAGTCAACGCGACACAAAAATTTTTCAGTGGGTTTTTGAATAGGAAATAGGGGTTTTGGGATATTCTGTTTGGGCCCAGATTTTCTGTGAGTGCTACAGTACTGCTTGGGGCCTACTTGGGTAAAATTTGATCGATCGAAAAGTTTAAACATGTTAGTTCACAGTATTTACATTATATCTGCGACCGTGAATTTCATTCGATCGGTAAATCCAGTCTATCTGCTATAGCCCTTTTAGACGGATTTGCGAACATGACATTCACGTTGATATTCTGTGTTGTGCTGTGATGTTGCGGATTGGTCGTGGGGGATAGCCTGGATGCAATGGTAGTACAGTTTTGTTTTATATGTACATTTGATATTGCGGGGCGAGCGTCCGACATGTGAACTGCCGTCACTGCCTGTTTGTATTATTCTTTTGGGGCACGACCGGGTCGAGGTCGATGTACCCGTTGTATGTATATTTTACTTTCTGTACTAGGATTACCCCGCGGAGGGGTGCACGGATAGCCGGGTTCTAGAGGGCAACAAGCCCGCATCTCTTGGCATTGAGACGGAGGGGGCTTCACTCTAGAATTGGCGGGCTATTCGCCGCACTCGTAGGGGGTATAGGTTGACCCAGGAGGGGTGCCCAAGTCATCGGATTCCGTGAAGTGCTAGGTGGTCCATTCACGTTGCTGAAAGGGGCTGCCTCGCTTCAGGTTTTGGCGGGTAACTTGCCGCGCCCGTAGGGGTCTAGGATTTTCATTGCACAGGCTATCCACACGACCAGGGGAACATCGGGTTTCAGTAGCGGCTCTATGAAACCCGGGGATCCCAGATATCTGTATTGTTCTGTGATGCTGTACATTTCTGTGATGTTGCATTTTATCACGCCTTGAGCAAATATTATATATTGATATATATACTAGTAGATGTTGTGTATGTTTTGCATCCGCGCTAGTCCAGTCCCCGATCTATCGTTAGTTAAGTAACCTAACGGGTGATGACGGGACCCAGTGGCGAATGCGGATGGCATATACGTACATCATTATTTTCGTTCTTTTTGGTGTGATCAATTGATGGGACTGCGTTGATTCGGATCAATGCAAGCTAAACAAACCTATTCTGATGTTGTTGGAACACTTTTCAAAAAGCTGTTATTGCAAGGACGTTCACTTTTGTTTTGCACAGTGGTATTCAGTTGGAATATCCTGCTCCTCAGTCGATGAGGCAAGGGCCGAGATCCCTTCACCGGGAGTGACCCCTTGGACAGAAGTTTGCGTCAGGGCAATAACTTCACTATAGCCGTTTACTTTTTCTTTGCATCGTGGTATTCAGTTGGAATATCCTGCACCTCATTCTATGGGGAAAGAGCCGAGATCCCTTCACCGGGAGTGACCTCTTTAGCAAAGGTTTTCGTCACTATATTTTTATAAAAGCTATCCGGTTCCTTCAACGATATCAAGTTCATTACGTTAAAGGTTTTCGCCAGAAACCATTCGTAGCCCTCCGTCGTTTCATATGGATAGTCAATAGTATTCAAGCTGTGTATGTTGGCCAAAGTCAAGGCACAGTGTTTGGTAGCTGTTGGGTATTCATATGCAGCATAGATAGATGCGTTGGTTTGGGACAGTCGTATAGCCTTGTTGGCCAAAGTCAAGGGCTTGTACGGGTGGGTTCAAATTAACCTGGATAATGACAGGTAGAACTTGACATGTGACTTATGATATGTTGGCCAAAGTCAAGGTCATAAGAGCATGGGGTAAAAATAACATCGGGAGTTTCTAAAGAAACTGAAACTTGCCAGATATGCGCTTACCTTCTGGAGTGTGATAATGTGAGCGGATTCCGTCACGTTATCATGTGATGATAGTTGGATCCCGATTCCCACTGATGAGTTGGTTTACTCCTCGGGTGATCCCGACTAATTCTTCTTTCGGGTTTGGAGAAGAATTTGAGGATACAGTGGAAGGTTTTCAGATTAGATAAAGTGATAACCATTCTGATCTAGGTTAGAGTGCACGCTGAGTGTTTCTTTTCTCTCTCTCTTTGGCAGCGACCATTGACCCGACCCTAGACTATGACTCAGTGACCAAGTTGACCGAACCTTTTTAACACTGGCTTTTGGATTGTCAGAGTTGCATACCTCATTGCCACTCCTACTTTTACCCTTTTCTCAAGGACACCCCGTATTACTACGAACGTCCACTTCCATTGGACAAAACCATCGTATGGTTATATACGAACTCGAAGGAATTCGAGGATGGTTTTCGGTTCTGGAGAAAACGAATAGGACTATTCAGTTGTCTTTTCCTTTTACCTTCTCTCAGATTGCGAGTACTCCTTGGTTTAGGAGATAGTACACCTATTACGCAAATTGGATAGTCTTCTTCCAAACCATAGGCAGGTGTCGACCGGTAGGGAATGAAGAAAACTAATTAGCCTAAACGGTGTACAGAAGGTATTAAGTTAAGACAAAGAAAGGGATTAGTAAGAGGGCAAAGTAAACCGCGACTGCTATTCACGACCAAACCAAGTATTTCTTCGCCAATCCTAAATCACCTTTGTATTTCTCCAGGACACTCCGTATTACTACGAAGATCCACAGTTTATTGGATACTCCATCGTATGGTTATATACGAACTCGAAAGGAACTTGTTCCAGTTCGGGGATGGATTCTGGTTCTGGAGAAATAGGAATAAGGTTTATTCGGTTGTCTTTTATTTTCACCTTCTCTCACATTGCGAGTGCTCCTAGGATTAGGATAGTACACCCATTATGCTTATTGGATAGTCTTCTTCCAAACCATAGGCTGGTGTCGAACGGCAGGGAAGGAAGAAAACCATTTGGCCTAAAGGGGTGTACAGAAGGTAATGACTAAAGACATATAAAGGGATTTGGAGAGGTGGCAAAGAAATATACGGTTACAGTTGTGAATCTGATAATGGAAGAGGCATTACTAGGAATACCCGGATACCCCATCGAAACATTTCAATGTTTCAGTTTTACTGTGTACTGTTAAAAGAAAATTGATTTCCCAATTAGACACTTGCTCCAGGGTATGTATTTACCAGGTATGATTCTCACATCTGTATAGTTTTACAGATGATGAGTGGGAGTAAGTTATTGGGAATTAGGTGATCATCCTCATTATATCGGGATTCGTTATAATTGGTAATATTTGATGAAGTCACCTGGCTTGTTTGCCGGACGACAAATATTTGGTTTTGAATATCCGTTGTTATGCACCAATTTCAAATTGATATATCTGTACGTCTATTTTTATAGAGTGAGATATACCTTTTTGAAATTATGTCTATGACATTTACCTATACCAGTGGATGGTTAGGTAAGGAGATTGAACAACGGTGTAATTCTTCTTAACCATATGTACAGTTTTCAACCTACGACACACAGTGAATGAGTTATTAGACTCAGGGGACTTGTACAGAGTATTGTATATTGTCCAGTGTCCATTAGGACAGAGGGGTTGGTCCTCGTACTATATTCTGTTTAGTTATGGCTTCTCTAGTTCTTAGACATGTGTTTCGTAGAAATGCAAGGTCTAAGTTTTGAGGAGTTATAAGTATAAGATTAAAGTAGAGAACCAGGTATTGCAAGTATCGGGATTCTTCAAGGTGATCGAAGATTTAGATACTTGGGTATGGTATTCAGTTGATAGTAATGATTAGGAGAACATACTTCTCTTTCAGGTTACTCATAATTGGAAGCATTCCTAAGTTGAGTAACGCTGATCGGCCTCCTTCCATTTAGTTGACATGCACTGGAGACAACTGCATGATTTGAATCTGGTTCAATTAAATCAGTGTCTCTGTTTCTGTATTGGATATAGAACAGTTCATATCTTAACGATGTTAAGGTACGGGGAGTTGTCCGGCTTATGCTTAAAACCAGACTCTGGATGACTCAAGGCAAGTTTCTGTAATGGCTGTTTGTGGGTTGACCCGGGCTATGACGAGGGTTGACTTTCTACCATCTGGAAGATCAATAGTGATATTGTTCTTGACTCGCCACAGTTTTAATAAAAATGGATTTTTTTTTCAGAAAACAGTAGTGAGAGTATGGTAGAACTGGAAGTGATTCCAGAACCGCAAACGATTACTGAAGATTTGATAAGAACCTAAAGATTCAATCTGGTTTGACATTCCATTGGCCACTCCGCAGATAAAGTGGATAACCTCAGGCACCCGAGAGGTACTTCGGTATGCTCAAGGACGGTGGCAGGGAGGTTCTTGTTTACCCATACTTTCCATTGCTGTTGTTCCAGACTGTGAGACCCGGCAGGAGGATAAGTATAGCGTCGTTCTAAACTGGCTTTAGAAGTGCACGTGTATATGACTCTGCCAGAGGGTTGTCATAGTCAGTGGGAGCGGTGGAAGCATGGTGGACAAGTGGCTTATGTCTATTTATAGACTAAAGCAGATATAGCGGAGATAGATCATCTATTTCTGATGTGACAGTCATAGGTTTGACTTCATCAGAATAGGGGATGGATCTGTTAAGAAGGTAGTAGGGTGTGATGTCCTGGTATTTGGATGACATACACAGAATAGGAAGTGATATTCCTATACTACGATCGGTTATACTTTGGTTGTCACACAGTAGTTTCTCCACATAGGAATTGGATCTTATATCAGACATTCTGGTTACTAGATCTATAGTTTTAGATCTAGATTTGAGTGGTTTCCCAATCATGGTACTTAGACAGCATTCTAAGAGTATTTAGAATGGACGACTCCTGGAATGGTGGTGTACCTGCAGGTGATGGAGTCACCCTCTCTAAAGGTGTCTTACAGATTAAAGGGGAGAGGGATACGCATGATTGGCAGATCACTTGCTTAGGCAATTGAGTCAATCATGAGATGTCAAGTACCACACCAGATGTTGTTTTTGCAGTAGGTGCAATAAGTTGATATTAATCCAATTCTGGAGAAACGGTCGGAAGCAGTTTTAGAACATAAGTTGATGTTCTAGGGATATGATAACAGAATTCTCCTTCGGGAGACAGTTATCATTCCATGCTTCCAAGGTGACCTGGATGGCAGAGTGGCTGTCAGAGTTATAGTTTTCCCTCTAACGAGGGGCAGTATTTTAGACAGTTGGTCCAGGTGGATACTGAGGGAAGGCATGGCGCAGGATACTGATTAAGTTCAGTTGACGATACAGTCTAAGAAGTTTGAATTTGGAGTTCATTTATGAGCTAGGTCCCATCAGATATCCAGACATATTCTAAGACAGGTATTGCTCATTTCGGGAGATGGCTTTCTCCGCGAACTTGAGATAGAGAGAGACATAGAAAGAAACAACAGAGCGGATCCACTCACTGAGGCTATTCCTCGAACGCAATAGTTTCGCAAACGAGCTTTGTGAGACTGACTAGTAGAGGAGTTGGGTGTTCGGTATCACACGGGCTGTGAGTATGCGACATCGCAATAATTAGCCTTGAGTGCAAGTGGGAGATTGTTGGAGATAGTGCCCTCAGAGTCAATTATTGCATCACAGGCACGTGATTGCAATGATTGTGGGAGGACCTGTCCCAGTAGGACAGTCTTACTCAAGATGATAGTATGCTATCTGGTTTATCTTTATCATCATGTACTGCTTTAGGTGACCTTACGAGTCGCTATTACACGTTGATAAAGCCCCTAAGATTCTTGCTTGACTACCAGCAGTATGAGGGCGATCATATACGTGGGAGCTGGGGTCTATAAGCACATCCTTAAAAGGTCCCTAGTCGTGGGAGTTTCGAGACAGGGCATCGATACTCCAGAGTAGACTAGTGTATACAGTCAAGACCCCGACGAGGGGCGGTGGCCGGTCTCACAAGCCACTGGTGTCAGTTGGTCCACCTAAGATGTATACAGGTGCTCATTGGGTTATGAGTACACTGGAGAGGACTCGCCGGGAACCTGCTAGTTGGTATTATACCTGACGTCAGATAGCAGTTCCCTGGTGACATGTGTACAGGTTAGTTCATCGACCTGAGATCGTCATTTGTCTCATGTGAGTTCCCACTGTGCTTTGATTACTACCCTACTAGGATCAAAGGAGTCGTGCAAACAGGTTTTAGTTGGGTACAGTCCCGAGCCACATGAAGGCAGTGAGCGGATCTGCAGGGGTTCGTCTCTCCCGGTATTGGGGGTGAGGTCGCGCTGTGTCTAGGAGAGCCAGTACATGAAAAGTTCTTGGCCAAGGCAGGAGATTTACTGGTAGGTATTCCAGTAGTATCTCAGGGTGTTCTGGGCTACACTCCGACACGACTTGTACCGCTTTTGGGGGTCTGACTTTTACCAACCCCTAGGCCCGCCATGCGATGCTCATAGACGAACGGACCGGACTGTACGAATATTGTCACTGACAGGCTAGGTAGGGTGTCAGGATGAGTTCGCTTATCGACATCCCTTTTGGTCAATAGCTGGTAGCCCGTCACGTATGGCTAATACCTCTGACGTGCTAGTGGTTAAATCCACAGCCATAGTATTGACGAGTCTTTAGAGTCCACCACACACAGTTACTCAGGTTTCGGGCGAAACGCTGTAGAGGCCGTATGGAGATATGGCAGGGTTCGATTAGATACGTGCGGTATTGCACGGATCGTGATCGGACGGTTTTTACTAGCCGGCTTTGGCTTAAGCCGGATCATAGTATTAGATAGTGTAGATTTTGTCTCTTTGCATTTGTGTTCAGTGGGAATACAAATGCAGGCATGTATATGCAGTTGTGGGGTTTTCCTGTAATTTATTACGGGATCCGTTTTCTAAAGTTGCCAGTTTGCATTCCGTTCCGGCCGGTTTTCCTTTGTTCTTTCGCGGTCGGACTTTCGATGGAAGGGGTAATTTGCAATGGTGCAAATTACTTTTTGTGGAGGGGTTTTATTGCATTTTGTGGCTTCCTCATCATAAGATTCCTTTTGAATCAATCCTAGCATTTATGAGATTAGAAATGGAAAAGATGAGGAGTTGATTTGGATTAGAAATGTGTGACCATTTTCTTTTTGATTAATATACCTTTTCTTCTCTTGTATGAGATTATTCCATGGTTCTCTTTTTTTCTCCATTCTCATTATGGGGCCGGCCACACTAGAGGGAGGGAAGGGGTTCATTTGTGTGTGAGAGAGATTCATTCATCTCATATTTTATTCTATGCTTGCTACCAAAAATCACACACCTCTATCAAAAGATTATCTCTTCACCTCCACATCAATGGCAACTTCAAAAACCCCAAAAGAGACATAGCCTACTACACTAGTCTACAACAAACCTTGGACGCGTCGGCCAGCCAACTTCGCGCCCGAGTTGCCTCGGTCCAGAGGTGGGAGCCCGTAAAAGTATTTGGCTACGTAGTGCCCTTTCCGACAAGGAGGTGACGGACGAAGATTCCGCGGGAGATCGGAGTGGAGACGAAGACCGAAGGACACAGATCGCTTGGTACATCTCTTCACCCATCTTTTAGTTTGCTAGTAGCTAGGTTAATGGCCCGATTCGGGATTTTTGTGCGCGGTGGTGCCGGTTTGCTAGTTTGCAAAGTTTTTCGTTTCCGCGTTTCCGCCGTCGAATCGACTGTCGGGGCGCCTCCGTGCACTTACAATGCCCCTGCGGAAACGATGTTATTTAATTAGTTCCATGCGAAAGTATGGGGAGACTCCCTCGGAGTACCAATACCTGCTTGGACGAACGATTGGCGAATTTGTAAGGTGTAATTAATCCCGGCTAATCTTACCTTTTAGGGTTTGAAGGAAGATTTATAAAAACAGTGGGAGTCGTCCTGATTAGATAAGATAATAACCAATCTAATCTTGCAAGAGCGCACGGTAAAGCCTTTCCTTCTCTCTCTCTCTCCAGGTAGTGACCAATGACATGTCTTATTCAAGTTAATAATATGGATGCATTGACCGAACCCGCTTATTATACTGAGCTGGGGAATGTTGGTTCCGCTCTATCTTTTGATTGTTATAAGTCCGAGCAGGGAATAGTAGAATATCAGGATTCCCACGCCACCCGAGTGAAGAAAGAGCATGATGATGCATAATCTTCGGGTGTATTCGTTACCAAGAACTGTTTCTCAGTATACTCTACGTCCTGGGTATTGGATACCGGATCAGGATCTTACGTATGTAATTTGTTACATGGGATAAAGAGAGGTAGAGAACTGGGAAAGGGTGATAAGTCTCTAACAGTAGGGAATGGTGCAATTGTTGCAGCCAAAGCAGTTGGAGAATATCACCTTGTATTACAAAGTGGTAATACAATGATTATGAACGACTGTTATTACGTACCGAAGATGATGTGCAATATTATATCAGTCTCATTATTACATAAAGAAGAATACAATTTTGTACTGGAGGATAATGCTATGAACATTTTCCTAAATCAAGTGTTGATTGGGTTTGGTACGTTGTATAACGGTATATACGTTCTGAATGAAACTACAGTTCTAAATATACATAACAAACACAAGAGGAAAAGTTTAGAAATGAACGAAGCCTTCTTGTGGTATTGTAGACTAGGTCATATCAATGCGACACGACTAGCTAAGTTGTATAAAGATGGATTTTTGAATCAGTTTGAATTTACATCTTATGAAACTTGCTAGTCATGTCTCAAAAGCAAGATGACCAAGACACCGTTTATTGGACAAGGAGAAAGAGCTACTGAACTGTTGGGACTGATACATAGTGATGTGTGCGGTCCTATGTCTACGCATGCCAGGAATGGTTCCTCGTACTTTATTACATTCACCGATGATCTCTCAAGATACAGACATGTGTTCCCGATGAAACACAAATCTGAATCTTTTGAGAAATTCAAGGAATATAAGTGCGAAGTGGAGAACCAAATGGGTAAAGGTATTAAAATCCTTCGATCTGATCGGGGAGGAGAATACTTGAGCACGGAATTCCGTGACTATTTAAAAGAGAATGGGATTCTCTCCCAGCTTACTCCTCCAGCACAACGGAGTATCGGAGCGGAGAAATTGCACCCTATTAGATATGGTGCACTCTATGATGAGTACTACTGAGTTATCTATTTCTTTTTGGGGATATGCGCTTGAGACAGCCACATACTTATTGAATCTAGTTCCATCAAAATCTGTGCCTAAAACACCTATGAGATATGGAGTGGAAAGAGACCGTATCTTAAACGAGTTAAGATATGGGGTTGTCCGGCCTATGTCAAAAAGCAAAATCCGGACAAGCTCGAGGCAAGGTCGGTTCTATGTAAGTTTGTAGGATATCCAAAGAATTCGCATGCATATCTCTTCTACCATTGTGAGGAACAAAAGGTGTTTGTTGCTCAACATGCCACCTTTTTAGAAAAGGAATTTCTTATAAAAGAAATTAGTGGTAATGAGATAGAACTGGAAGAAGTTCCAGCTACACAAACTGTAACTGACAATTTGGTGGAATCGGAGGATTCGATAGTCCCCAACGAACCCCACCCACTCCGCAGATCTAGTAGGGTTCCTCATCCACTTGAGAGATACTACGGTTTTCTCATAGACGGTGGGAGCGAGGATTGCATCATGGAAGATGATGACCCAACTAGTTTCGAGCATGCCATCACAAGTGGGGACTCTGTGAAATGGATGGATGCTATGAGATCTGAGATGGAATTCATGTACACCAACAAAGTATGGACTTTGGAAGTTGCTCCTAATGGGGTAAAACCCATCGGGAGAAAGTGGATCTTTAAGAAGAAAATTGGTGTAGATGGAAAGGTTGAGACCTTCAAAGCTAGACTTGTAGCAAAAGGTTTTCGTCAACGACCAGGTGTCGACTATGATGAAACCTTTTCTCCTATTGCTATTCTTAAGTCCACCAGGATCCTACTTGCCGTTGCTGCATACCATGACTACGAAATCTGGCAGATGGATGTCAAGACCGCTTTTCTAAATGGTGATTTAGAAGAGAGCGTGTACATGACACAACCAGAGGGCTTCGTAGACAGTGGGAGCAGCAGAAGCGTGTGCAAGCTGCTTAAATCAATCTACGGATTAAAGCAGGCATCGCAGAACTGGAACATATGTTTTGATGAAGCTATCAAAGAGTTTGACTTCATAAAAAATGTAGATGAACCATATATATATAAGAAGGTTGTAGAGAGTAAGATTGTCTTCCTCGTATTGTACATGGATGACATACTCTTGATAGAAAACGATATTCTTATGCTACACTCGGTCAAGCTCTTCTCATCACACAAGTTCTCCATAAAAGATCTTGGTGATGCCTCCTACATCTTGGGGATAAAGATCTATAGAGATAGATCTAAACGGATGATGAGATTGTCCCAATCTAGGTATATAGACACCATACTAAAGAGGTTTAGTATGGAAGATTCTAAGCAATATAATTTACCCGCTTGCTCAGGAATCACTCTCTCCAAAGAGATGTCTCCCAAGACTGATTTGGAAAGGGCTCGCATGTAAGAGATACCCTATACTTCGGCAGTCGGGTCTATCATGTATGCAATATTATGTACTAGACCAGATGTAGCTTACTCACTAGGTGTAGTGAGTAGGTATCAATCAGATCCTGGGGAAAACACTGGACATCTGTGAAGAACATTCTTAAGTACTTGAGAAGGACTAAAGAAATGTTCTTGGTGTATGGTAGTGGTGAACTCCAGGTGGAGTCCTTTATCGATTCGAGCTTCCAGAGTGATAAGGACGACAGTAAGTCGGTCTCGGATTTTGTCTTTACCCTCAACGGATGGGTGGTATGTTGGAAGAGTTCCAAGCAAGATACCATAGCAGACTCAACGATGGAGGCTGAATACATCGCTGCCAACGATACTGCCAAAGAGGCTATCTGGATGAAGAAGTTCATAGCTGAACTTGGTGTGGTTCCATCCATTGAGAATCCAATACCCATGTATTGTGATAACAATGGAGCTGTGGCTTTGGCCAAGGAACCCCGGTCTCATCAGTGATCCAGACATATTCTTAGACGGTATCACCTGATCAGGGAGATGGTAGATCACCAGGAGATCGAGGTCAGGAGAGTTGACACAAAAGATAACACAACGGATCCACTCACGAAGGCCCCCCCAGATGTAATTCGAGAGACTTTTTGGGATGTTGGGTATGGGATACTATAACAACTGGCCTTAGTGCAAGTGATAGATTGTTAGGAATATGTATGCCCTAGAGGCCATTATTGTATGATATAGTGGATGCTTGTACATATATATAGAGTACTTTCTTGCTCGACATGATAGTATGCTATCTGGTTGCCTTTATCTTAACATGTTCACTGGTATTATTATACTGTCTCTCATATACATGTTGATAAAGCCCTTAGGATGTTTGCTTGACTACCAGGACTATGATGCAGATCATACTACTGGAACTTATGTAGTCTACAAGCACATCGTTTAACAGTTCCTAGTTGAGGGAGTATCGAGACAGGTCATCAATATTCCAGAGTAGACTAGTGTGTACGTTTCTTGACCCTGTAGGGGGCGATAGTTGATCCCATATCCATTGGTGTTTGAAATTAAAGATTATACACAGGTGCTCATTAGATAATAGGTACACCATACAGGACTCTTCGAGAACTCCTTGATGGTACTATACCTATCGTCAGATAGCAGTTCTCTGACGACACTGGTACAGGTTAGTCTGTAGATCCGAGATCGTCATAGAGTCTTGTGTGGTTCCCACTGTGCTTTGATTTCCTCCCTACCACGGCTTAAAGGAGTAGTGCAAACATGTGAATTTTGGGTACAATCCCGAGTCACATGGAGGCAATGAGCGATAAGAGGGGTTTCGTCTTTCCCGGTATAGGGAGTTGATGTTGCGCTATGCTCGATTGGCAATAACAGGAAGTCTCTGGCCAGGGCTGTTGATGAGATTTATTGGTAGGAGTTATCAGTAGTTTCTCGTACCGTTATAAGCCACACATCGGCATGACTTATCAAGTTATTGGGGTCTGACGATTCCACCCCTAAACTCGATATGCGACATATCAAACAAAGAGACCAGACTATACGGTAAGTGTTACTTATAGGTTTCATGGGAGTTTGGACAAGCTTGCTTGTTGATCTTCTATTCGCTCAATACCTGGATAGCCGTTACGTCCAGTTAGTACCGCTGATGGCTTGTGGGTGACTGATGTGATCATCACATACTGTTGGCGTATTGACGAGTCTTTAGAGTCCCACACAGAGGTTTCATAGTTCAAGCAAAACAAAGTAGGGCACATATGCTGATATGTGCGGGAGCCTGATTAAATACGAGTATGTGATACCGTATTCTAATCTGGCATCATATGATATCGGTTAGGTTATATGTGTTATAACTAGATTATTGAATCAAGTGTTGATTTGATAATGTGATATATAGATAAATGATATTAGTCGGTTATATGTGATATAACCGGATTATTAAATCAAGTGTTGATTTAATAATATGATATATATTTATATTTGATATAATTATATATTAACTAATATTATTGCTCACTAATTATTTGCTTATCTTTATATATATATATATGAAGCATGGTTGATTTTTTATTTTTTTAAAAAATAGAAAATGCGAGGTGGAAAAAAGGAGACTTTTGAGGAATGGGGTGAAGCATGGCTTGATGAATATTTTATTCATCTTACTTCACTATTGAAGCATGGCTTCATATTTATTATTGAGAAAAATTGATACTTCAATAAGTGTGAGTTTGTAAAAGCCATACTTGACTTGCATTTTTAAACACTTTTTCATTTTCTAAACATGAGCTCATTTGCTCTCTAGCTCTTTCCATCTTCTTCACCTCCACCTCCATCTTCACCTCCACCTCCAAGCTCAATCCCTCACATGAGTTGTGAACCCTTGAGCTTGTGAGAACCTTAGTGAGCAAACAACACCCCTACTTCACCATCCTGTACTAGATTATGTAACACCCGAGCCCAATAATACTATGTATATTACTAGTTGAGGGTTATTTATTGCTCATTCCAATTTTTCCGATTTTTCTGGTGTTTATTGCTAAATTTTACCCGGTTAAGACATTTTGGCACATAACAAATTTTAACTCCGAAAATGAAATTTAAGATGTCCATGTTGGCCTACTCGTCGCCACTAGTCGCGTGGTAGCGTCCGCGTGTCGAGATTCCGTTCCGTTTGGCTAAACAGGCAAGTTTGGACGACTACGCGCGCGTGCAAGTGTACGACTTGGGGGCATGCATTTTAATCATTAAACACCTCTTTTCAAAATTTGGAACCCGCTTAAAATCTTACAATTTGAATTTGGAACATTTGGGCGCAACCCGAGCGCGATTTGGAAATGTTTCATTTCGCGCCAAAAAGGGGCCATTTAAATTTAATATCTAATATATATATATATATTCCTAACAGCATTCTACTAAAAATCCTTCACGAATATTTACTAAAATCCCTTTCATTTCCTCCCCAGCCAATCACGAGCTCCTATTGAGCTCGTGGGCCCCCCTCCTTTCTACCTCTCCCTGTCTCTCTCCTCTTTCTCTTTCCTCACGAATCATTCTCTTTCTCTCTCTCTCTCTATCTCAACTCTCTCTCTCTCTTTCCATATATTTTCCATGCAGCAGCCGCCTCCTCCCCTTAACCCACCACGAGCGAACCCCTCAAACCCTAACCTAGCCTCGCAATCCCACCGCCGGCCTCGTCGAGATCTCGCCGTCGCCGCCCTCACCACCACGACCTCCACCGCACCTACCGACCCTCTTCCTCTTGTTCCCCCGACAACACCCGCGCCTGCACCCAACTCCGATCGCGCCCCATATCCTCGAGACCTCGCCGTCGACGTAGCCTTCGACCGTAGAAGCCTCCCCGCGACACCCTCTCATCCTCCTCGTCACGACCGCGTCAGCACCTCCCTTCCTCCCTTCGCCGGACCACCAGCCCGAGCCTTAACCCAACGCCTGCACCTTCCCTGTTCGCCGGAGAACGCGCCGGCGACCTCGCCGTCGTCACCAGGGCCACCTCCTTCTCCCCCTCGACCACCTGAGCCGAGCACTCTCTCCTCCACTCGCCGCAGCACACTCCCTGCACACCCGAGGCCCTTCCCTTTGCTGCAGCCACCGTCGCGGCCTCGCCGGCGTTCCGGTGCCGTCGAACCCGCCGTGGTCCCCCCCTGGTGTCTCCCTCGAGGTACCCTGGTCCGTGTGATCCCGCTGTTCGTGTTTGGTATCGCGCCCGAACCGTGGACCAGATCGCGCTGCAGACCGTGACCGTATCGCGACCGTACCGTGCACCAGATCGCGCTGCAGACCGTGACCGTATCGCGTCCGTATCGCGCACCAGACCGCGCCGCAGATCGCGTCCGTATCGCGCACCAGACCGCGCCGCAGATCGCGTCCGTATCGCGCACCAGACCGCGCCGCAGATCGCGTCCGTACCGCGCAGCAGATCGCACCCGGACCCAGTACCGTGTCGCGCCGTTTCACACACCGTATCGTGACTTGTGCATCAGGCCGCCCGCATCTCGACCTTTGTTCCGAGGCAAGTATTTGAATACTTGCTCTAACATGCTAGCGTGCGAGATCTAGTCTCGCCACGCACTTGATTTTATACTAAACAACTTAAGATGGTAATGTATATCATAGTATTGCAGTTATCTTTATATTGGAATCGATACGACGGTTCCTCGTAATTATTTAACCCACATCAATCCATGCTTTAACCAAATAAAACGACTGAATCATATCTGCTTGAACTGTTAAACTATTCTCGAGACAATTATCATACTTAGTATAATTTCATGTAATTCCTTAATTTATAATTGTGAATCTTGCTTTACCTTGTGGCTTTTGCACCTCAAAGGTGCGTGAACCGGATTAATAAGAGAATACTAATATCATAGTGTTCACATAGAATAATAATTGTTTATTGCTGTTCCCCGCTACTGTTCATTATTTGTTACTATACCTGTTATCATCATATACCTGATTGCATTACATATTGACCGATCTTGACACACCTGTCACATGTACTGATATACCGGACACAACCCCTGTACATATCGACTCTACCTGTTGAACGTAACCTGACCTGTTACCTGATCTCATGCCTAATGCCGACAAACCTAACCATTCCTGCTGTCGACCCAGACAGACCTACTGTTACTTGACCTTGCGTCGGCATTGGTCCTTGACTACTGAATACCTGACTTGACATACATAGTTTGGGGGTATGGGGAAATCAAAGGTGAAACCGACTTGTAACTCAACAGTTCGATACATTGTTCTGATCAGTCTTACGGGCTTGGCCGGTCCGGGAGTGATGATGCTGACATCACTCGTCTATCCTACTACCTTTTACTGCTTAGCGGCACGTCTCGGACTCAGCCCCGAGGATCATGACCGTGGTCCCGGGCCTGCACGGGATACTATTGAGTTACATCGACGATTCATCAATTGGTTTCAAAGACTATAGAGTAGAAAACCTGATAGGACAGTTTAGTCACTACTGCACGCTACCCTGTTTATTACTTCTTATTCCTGCTTTATTCATGCTCATGCTTGCATTGTTTATTACCATGTTTATGCCATATATTGATATCATGACGCGCTGACGTCTGGGTTTTGCATGGCCCAGATTCCGTACCCTTGTCGTCGACCGAGCAGGAGTACTTCAGCCAGCAGGCTGAACTGTGAGTTCTTGAGAGTTTAGTTTATTTATGTCATTTCATTTCCAGATGTGAGCCCGCATTATGGGACATACTGTTTATTCATTGTATTGGATCATTAGCTTCCGCATTTATTGTTTATTGATTCTTGTTATTATGGATTTGGACATGTATTAGTTTAGTTTATTTTACTGTTCTTGATATCTCTACAACCGTAATGTGACTGTGGATGGATACGTCCTACCCACAGGTAGCATGGTTGGCTATGTCACGTGCCCAAATCTTGCGCACTCTGGGAAGCGGGGCGTGACAGATTAGCACTTTGGTGTAGTGTGTTTCCTTCACTAAAGAGTTTAGTGAAGAGGTGGCTTGGATTAGCGGAGCTTCGGGTGGATCATCTTCGGCACGAAGATCGCAAAGGAAGCTCGATCCAACTTCAAGTGGAGCCTAGTGGAGTCGCGTGGACTACTACACGGAGCTTGAGAAGAGAAGTACATGGTATACAAAGGTTGTAATATCCTTCACTTAGTTAAAGTTTTTGTTATATCATAGTTAAACCCTAATTATCTAGTTTCGATTCTTATTTAGTGTTAATTAGCACCCCCAAAATTTTAAAATGGCATGCTTGATGCTAGTAAAACCCAGTGGTGGTGGTAATAAACACTTTCACTTCGGTTCTCCGAGATCGAGTTTGTTCGTCAGTCCTTCTCCATCGAAGATGATCCACCGAGGGATGTGGTCCATGGCTCTAGCTCCAAACCAAGTGTCTATGGAGCAACTAGTGAACTTAGATTGCTAGTCTAAGAACTCTAGGATGTAGTCTAAGGTTCTATGTGTTTATATCTCACTATCTCACTTCCTCTCTTGTTTCTCAATACATGAGAGTGTAGAAAGGAGGTAGATGATGAAGGTGGAGGAGCTCAAGAGAGGGAGAGGAGAGTGAAGCAAGTGGTGAGCTCAAGGAAAAAATGATGCTAGCATGTGAGAGAAAAAACTCACAATGGTTTTGTAAAACAATTTTTACAATAAACAATATCCAACCATGCTTCAATAGTGAGCACAAATGAATTGAAAATTCATTTATGAACACTATTGATGCATGGCTCTCACCATACTCTCCTTACCATACTTTACACCTCATTATCCATTTAAAGATAAATGAAAATAACCAATAATGAGGTGTCCACCTTCTAGAATGTTTTTCTTATAAAATACGGATTACAGTCTACAGTATAAACATACCCGTATTCGTATCGAAATACAAATACCCAATGAGATAGAATAACACAAAGAACATAATACTAGAATATACATATCGAAATACATATATGTAAATTATTAAATCAATACCTGATTTAATAATCCGGCTCAATCCCGAGCCGGCTAGTATTATCAACTGTCTGATTGAAAGTCCTGGTACATAGTACAATCAATCGATCGGAACCCTGCATGTATCCAATATGGATACTACATCATTTTGCCTGAACCAGGGAAACCCTCTGTGTGGGACTCTAAAGACTCGACAGTACACCGACACTCAGTTACTGGATAAATCCATTACCACAAGCATGTCAGCGGCACTAGCTGTACATAACGGCTACCCGGGTACCTGTCGAAAAGGAAGGCCGACGAGCAAACTCATCCGGATCCCTACTGAGTCTATCTGTGACAACCTCCGTACAACCCGGTCTCTTCGTCTAAGAGTATCGCATACCGGGTCTAGGAGGTGGTAAACGTCAAACCCTAATAACCCGATAATTCGTGCTGATGCGGCTCAGGACCAATCCAAGAAACTACTCATCAACCTATAAGTAAATCCCAATTGCCTTGACCAAGGTCTTATGGTCCTGACCAATCGAACACAGTGCGATATCGACTCCCTATACCGGGAGAGACGAATCCACAATAATCACTCACTGCCTCCATGTGTCTCGGGACTGTACCCAACCAAAACCTGTTTGCACGACTCAGTAGAGCCATGGTAGGGTAGTGAAAAAAGTACAGTGGGAACTCACACGAGAAAAATGATGCCCTCGGGTCAGAAGACTAACCTGTACTCATGTCACATGAGAACTGCTATCTGACGATAGGTATAGTACCATCTAGAAGTTCTCGGCGAGTCCGTCCAGTATACTCACCCCCACTGAGCACCTGTATACGATCTTAGGTGCAAAAGACGAATGGCTGCGGGACCAACCATCGCCTCTCGTCGGGGTTTAAAAACGTATACACCAGTCTACTCCGGAATATCAATGCCCAGTCTCTATATTCCCATGACTAAGGACCTTTTAAGGATGTGCTTATCGACTACCCGGCTCCCACAAGTATGATCGCCATCACAACGCCGGTAGTCAAGCAATGATCCTACAGGCTTTATCAACATGTATAAATGATATGTAATAACAAGTAAGACATACGCACATGTTAAGATAAAGACAAACCATATAGCATACTATCATATCGAGCAAGATTGTCCTGTACATATATATATCCAAGCATCCACATGTATACATATACAATAATGGCCTCTAGGGCATACATATCCAACAATCTCCCACTTGCACTAAGGCTATATATTGGCGTACCGAGTACCCAACATCTGCTCTAGGGCCAACTGTTGGCGTATCGCATACCCAACATCTCAAAAAGTCGCTCGTACTGCGCTTGAGGGAGGGCCTGCATGAATGGATCCGCCGTGTTGTCTTTTGTGTCCACTCTCTGCATCTCGATCTCCTGGCGATCAACGATCTCCCTGATCAGGTGATACCATCTCAAGATGTGTCTGGATTTCTGATGGTTCCATGGCTCCTTCACTAAATCTATAGCCCCATTGTTATCGCAATACAAAGATATCAGATTAACAACAGACGGAAACACCTCAAGTTTAGTAATGAACTTCTTAATCCAGACAGCTTCTTTTGCGGCATCGCTGACACCAATGTATTCAGCCTCCATCGCCGAGTCTGCGACGGTGTCCTGTTTGGAACTCTTCCAACACACCTACCCTCCATTGAAGGTAGACACAAAACATGAGACATACTTGCTGTCATCCTTGTCACTCTGGAAGCTTGAATCGGTAAAGGACTCGACCTGCAGGTCTCCATTACCGTAAACAATGAACATCTCCTTGGTCCTTCTCAGGTACTTGAGAATGTTCTTCACTGCCGTCCGGTGGTTCTCACCTGGGTCTGACTTATATCGGCTCACCACGCTAAGCGCGTAAGCTGCATTTGGTCTTGTACATAGCATCGCATACATTATAGATCCTACCGTCGAAGCGTAGGGTATAGTGCTCATGCGAACCCTCTCCTCATCAGTCTTAGGAGACATCTCTTTAGAGAGGGCAATTCCGTGCAATGCGGGTATGTTACCGCGCTTGGAATCTTTCATACTAAATATTTTTAGTACGGTCTCTATGTACCTGAATTGCGAAAGTCCCAATAATCTCTTGGATCTATCTCTGTAGATCTTGATCCCCAGAATGTACGAGGCATCACCCATGTCTTTCATGGAGAACCTTTGTTATAAGAACAACTTGACCGATTGTAGCATATGAATATCATTTCCTATCAAAAAAATATCATCCATGTACAAGACTAGGAATACGACAGTTCGTCCTACAATCTTCTTATATATACATGGCTCATCCTTGTTCTTGATGAAGTCAAATTCCTTGACTGTTTCATCAAAACAGATGTTCCAGCTCCGCGATGCCTGCTTTAATCCATAAATGGATTTAAGCAACCTGCACACCTTCCCGCTGCTCCCACTGTCTACAAAACCCTCCGGCTGATCTATATAAACGCACTCTTCCAAACTTCCGTTTAGAAAAGATGTTTTTACGTCCATCTGCCAAATTTCATAGTCATGGAAGGCAGCAATGGCAAGTAGGATCCGAATGGATTTGAGCATAGCCACTGGAGAAAATATTTCGTCATAGTCCACACCCGGTCTTTCACGAAAACCTTTTACAACAAGTCTAGCTTTATAGGTTTCCACCTGCCCATCTATACCAATCTTCCTTATGTAGATCCATTTGCATCCAACGGGTTTTACCCCAGGTGGAGCAATATCCAAGGTCCACACTTTATTGGCATACATGGACTCCATTTCGGATTGCATAGCATCCAACCACTTATCAGAGTCCCTACTGATAATGGCCTGCTTGAAACTAGTAGGATCATCTTTTTCCAAGATGCAATCCTCTCGATCCCCGTCTATGAGAAAACCGTAGTATCTCTCGGACGGATGAGAAATTCTACTAGATTTGCGGAGTGGCTGAGGTTCGTCGGGTATTACTGAATCTAGCGGTTCCACCAAATCTTCAGTTATAGTTTGTGTTTCTGGAATTTCATCCAGTTCTACCGTGCTCTTACTGGTTTCTTTTGCAAGAAACTGCCATTCTAAAAATTTAGCATTCCAAGAAAACAATAATCTTTTGTTCCTCTGCGTGGTAGAATAGATACCCATTAGAATCCTTTGGGTATCCCACAAACTTACACAAAACTGATCGTGCCTCGAGTTTGTCTGGGTTATGCTTTTTGACATAAGCAGGGCAACCCCAAATCTTAACACGTTTAAGATACAAACTCTTGTCACTCCATATTTCATATAGAGTTTTAGGCATGGATTTAGATGGAACTTAATTCAAAAGATGTGCCGCTGTCTGAAGCGCATATCCTCAGAATGAAACAGGCAACTCAACACTACTCATCATGGAGCGAACCATATCCAATAGGGTATGATTCCTCTGCTCCGATACACCGTTGTTCTGTGGTGTATATGGAGGAGTAAACTGAGAGAGAATTCCATTCTCTTTTAGGTATTCTAGGAATTTCGTACTTAAGTACTCCCCTCCTCTATCGGATTGAAGGATCTTGATACTTTTTCTAGTCTAGTTTTCTACTTCGTCTTTATATTCTTTGAATTTCTCAAAAGCTTCATATTTGTGTTTCATGAGATACACATATCTGAACCTAGAGAGATCGTCAGTGAATGTGATGAAGTACGAGAACCCACCCCTTGCATGTATAGACATCGAACCACATACATCACTGTGTATGAGTCCCAAGAGCTCTGCTGCTCTTTCTCCGTGTCCGGTGAATGGAGATTTGGTCATCTTTCCCTTGAGACAAGACTGACAAGTTTCATAAGATGATAATTCGAACGTATCCAAAAATCTATCTTTATGATACTTACTTAGTCTTTTCTCTCCGATATGACTAAGTCTACAATGCCACAAGTAGGATCCGTTCACTTCTTCCTCTTGCGTGTGTTTTGTATATTGAAAACTGCATTTTGATTTAGAACATAGATACCATTATACAATGTACCTTCTGCAACCAATACCTTATCAAGGTAGATGTTCAAGATATTTTTATCAAGAACAAAGTTATATCTATCTTTATCAAGTAAAGAAACTGATATGATGTTGCAAACCATGGAAGGTAAATAGTAGCAATTGTTCAAAATCATAGTATTGCCACTTGGCAATGCTATGTGATATTCACCGACGGCAACAACATCAACTTGTGCTCTGTTCCCTACTCTGAGGGACATATCACCAGATTCTACCATCCTACTTTTTCTCGGTCCCTGCAATAAATTACAGATATGAGATCCTGATCCGGTATCTAGTACCCAGGAGGTAGGACTGACCGAAAAGCGGTTCTCAATAACAAGAACACCTGAAGGAGACGCAATAGTATACTTTTTCTTCGATGGGGTCATCAAGGAATTCATGCAATCCTTTTTCTTCTGCTCATACTCATAACTGTTGTCATAAGTTAGAGCCAAACCGACGTTCCCCAGCCCCGAATAAGAATTCAGATCGGTCAAGTGATACATTTTATTATCTTGATTAGGGCGTGAAATAGTTGCTACCTGAAGAGAGAGAGAAGAAACACTCAGCGTGCGCTCTTGCAAGATTAGATTGGTTATTAGTTTATCTAAGCAGGATGGCTCCTACTGTTTCTTCGAATTCTTCTTCAAACCCTAAAAGAAGAACTAGTCAGGATTAATCGCATGTCATAATACTTGCTTAACCTTTCGGCCAGGGTAGTGTTGGTACTTCGAGGGAGGTTTTCCAACACTTTCGCGAAATTCCTTAATTATATAGCCTCTTTTTCCTGGAGGCGTAGCCCCGCTAACACCGTTCTAGACACCTACTTGGTTTATAACATTGATTGTTAAGTGAAAAAATCTCCCAAGAGTAATCCAACTCATCAGTGGGATCGGGATCCAACTATCATTGTGTGATGACCTAGATGGAATCCACTATAGTCACCACACTCCAGAAAGTATGCAACACTATCAAGTTTCCTGTATATTTGAAACTCCCGATGTGGTTTTTGCCCCTAACGGCTTATGACCTTGACACAGTCAACATGTCATAAGTAGCTAGTCAAGTTCAACCCGTTATTGTCCTAGATTGCATTAGACCCACCCGCATAACCCTTGACACAGTCAAAATGGTCATACGACTGTCCTAACCAATCGCATCATATGCCACAAACAAGTATTTCTCAGCTACCATACACCACGCCTTGACACAGTCAACATACGTAGCACGAATACTAAGCAACACTCATAAGAAATGACGGAGGGCTACGGTTGGGTTTTTGGCGAAAAACCCTTTAACGTAATGAACTTGATATCGTCGAAGGAACCAAGTATTTTTGAAAAGGAGTGGTTTAGACTCCGCTTTTGAAAACTAGTGGTTTTGAAGAAAACCGAGTAATCTATAACATAAACTTTTGCTCAAGAGGTCACTCCCTGCGAAGGGATCTAGGCTCTTTCCTCCTAGAATAAGGTGCTGGATGTTCATGACCGAACACCACTATGAAAAGTGAAAGAATATTACTACAGTTTTTCGAAATTTTTTCCAACAATATCTTTTAAGTTTCTTTTCTTACATTAATCAAAATTAATGCGGTCCCATCAATTAATTCCTATCACATCAGAAAAGAACGAAAATACAATGTACGTATATGCCATCCGTATTTGCCACGGGGCCTCGTCATGCACCGTTAGGTTACTTAACTAACGGAAGAGCGGGGGCTGGACTAGCACGGGTGCAAAACATATATAACATCTACTAGTATATATATAAATATATATAACATTTGTCTCAAGCATAATATAAGCAACATCACAGATCAACAATAAGCAACACAGAATGGTGGATAATCTTGGAGTCTCGGGTTTCACTTGAGCCGCAAATAAAACCTGACGTTCCCGGTCGTGTGGATAGCCCGTGCAATGAAAACCTGGACCCTTACGAGTGTGGAAAGTTACCCGCCAATCCCAGAAGTGAGGCAACCCCAATCAACAAAGTGAATAGACCACCCAACACTTCACGGGATCCGGTAACTTGAGAGCCCCTCCGTGGGTCATCATATACCCCCTATGAGTGCGGCGAATAGCCCGCCAATTCTAGAGTGAAGCCCTCTCCATCTCAACGCCATGAGATGCGGGCTCGTTGCCCTCTAGAACCCGGCTATTCGAGCACTCCACCGCGGGGTAGTCCTAGTACAAAAAATGAAAATATATGTACAAATGTGACATCCACCTCAACCCGGTCGTGCCCCAAAAAAATAATATACAACACGGAAGAAACGGCTGTCCACATGTCGGACGCTCGCCCCGCAATAACAAATGTACAAATGAATATTAACTGTACTACTACTATTGCACCGTAAGCTATCCACCACGACAATCCAACCACAATATCAGCACAATCACAGAATATCAACGTGAATGTCATGTTCGTAAACCCGTCTTAAAGGACATATAGCAGTTAGACGGGTTATACCGCTCAAATGACATTCACGGTCGCAGATAGTAACACATGTACTGATAAAAACCACGTATTTTAAAATTTTGATCGACTAAACTTTTCCGAATGGCCCCAAGTGCTAACCAGTACTCGAACAAATCTGGGCCAGTATCATACATCTCAAAAATCATAATTCCAGACAATAGAACCACAGAAGAATTTTCGAGCACAGTGGCCCAAATCCAACAGCGGAACCGTGGCAAACGGGCACGTTTCGCGGTGGTTCCACGGTGGAATTAAAAGATCATGTGCTCAAATTTCTTATGTGTGTCTAAAATACCCTGCATGTATTTTTAAGGCCACTGAAAATATTTTTTGAACAGTTTTAAAATTCGACTGAAAGTATAATTCTTGAAATTGTGATTTGAAAAGTTTTGTCGATCGATGTTTTAAACACGTCCAAACTAGCTAGTTAAGGGTTTATGGGCTGGCTCTGATACCATGTTGGGTTACACTAGCACCCCGGCCATCTATCGTGGCCATTTGCGGAACAATTTTTTTTTATCGGGGTTTAAAACTGGCGCTAAATGAAACCCACTAACCGAATCTACCATAAACCCTAAACTAGCTAACACTAGAGGAGCTATCTACTATGAAAAAGAGTCTTACCAAAAGATCCGTGTCCTTTGGTCTTGTCTCCTCTTCCTTAGCTCCAAGTGGCCTCCATGATCGAGCTTGATCTCCTTTTCTTGCTCCTTCGGTCCTCTGAGATCTAGTTTGTTCGTCGGTCCTCCTCCATCGAAGATGATCCGCCCGAGGGATGCGGTCCATGGCTCTAGCTCCAAACCAAGTGTTTATGGAGAAACTAGTGAACTTAGATTGCTAGTCTAAGAACTCTAGGATATAGTCTAAGGTTCTATGTGTTTCTATCTCACTATCTCACCTCCTCTTTTGTTTCTCAACACATGAGAGTGTAGAGAGGAGGTAGATGATGAAGGTGGAGGAGCTCAAGAGAGGGAGAGGAGAGTGAAGCAAATGGTGAGCTCAAGAAAAAAATGAGGCTAGCATGTGAGAGGAAAAACTCACAATGGTTTTGTAAAACAATTTTTACAATAAACAATATCCAACCATACTTCAATAGTGAGCACAAATGAATTGAAATTCATTTGTCAACACTATTGAGGCATGGCTCTCATCATACTCTCCTTACCATACTTTACACCTCATTGTCCATTTAAAGATAAATGGAAATAACCAATAATGAGGTGTCCACCTTCTAGAATATTTTCCGTATAAAATATGGATTACAGTCTACAGTATATACATACATGTATTCGTACCGAAATACGAATACCCGATGAGATAGAATAACACAAAGAACATAATACTATAATATACATATCGAAATATATATATGTAAATTATTAAATCAATACCCGATTTAATAATCCGGCTCAATCCCGAGCCGGCTAATATTATCAACTGTCCGATCGAAAGTCCTGGTACATGGTACAATCAATCGATCGGAACTCTATACGTATCCAATACGGCTACTACATCATTTTGACTGAACCAGGAAAACCCTCTGTGTGGGACTTTAAAGACTTGACAGTACGCCGGTAGTGAGTTACTGGATAAATCCATAACCACAAACACGTCAGCGGCACTAGCTGTACGTAATGGCTACCCGGGTACCTGTCGAAAAGGAAGGCCGACGAGCAAACTCATCCGGATCCCTACTGAGCCTATCCGTGAATATCTCCGTACAGTCCGGTCTCTTCGTCTAAGAGTATCGCATACCGGGTCTAGGGGGTGGTAAACATCAGACCCTAATAACCCGATAATTCATGCCGATACGGCTCAGGACCAATCCGGAAAACTACTGATCAACCTATCAGTAAATCTCAATTGCCTTGGCCAAGGTCTTATGGTCCTGACCAATCGAACACAGTGCGATATCGACTCCTTATACCGGGAGAGACGAATCCCCAACAATCACTCACTGTCTCCATATGGCTCGGGACTGTACCCAACCAAAACCTGTTTGCAAGACTTAGCAGAGCCATGGTAGGGTAGTGATCAAAGTACAGTGGGAACTCACACGAGACAAATGACGATCTCGGGTTAGAAGACTAACCTGTACTCATGTCACCTAAGAACTGCTATCCGACGATAGGTATAGTACCATCTAGAATTCTCGGTGAGTCCGTCTAGTGTACTCACCCCCACTGAGCACCTGTATACGATCTTAGGTGCAAAATACCAATGGCTGCGGGACAAACCATCGCCCCTCGTCGGGGGTCTAGAAACGTATACACCAGTCTACTCCGGAATATCGATACCCAATCTCGATATTCCTACGACTAGGGACCTTTTAAGGATGTGCTTATTGACTACCCGGCTCCCACAAGTATGATCCACAACGCTGGTAGTCAAGCAATGATCCTACAGGATTTATCAACATGTATAAATGAAATGTAATAATAAGTAAGACATACGCACATGTTAAGATAAAGACAAACCAGATAGCTTACTATCATATCGAGCAAGATTGTCCTGTATATATATATGTCCAAGCATCGACATGTATACATATACAATAATGGCCTCTAGGGCATATATATCTAACAAACACCTGAGACCATCCTCCGACTCCTGCAACCACCCACAACTGGAGCTCACGTCGACTACCTCGCTCACGTCGACCACCTCAACCACCAGCTCCTCCACCTCCTCTCTCTTCGAACTCTTCTCTACGACCAACCGCAACCCCATGAGCCTCCACTCCCTTGCTCCACCATCGTCGATGCCAACTACTTACACGACCACCGCGGTCTCATGCCGCCGACGAACCTTCCAGCGACCGACACCTCGCTGTCCACCCATCGCTCACCTCCTCTCTACAACCATAGTCTCATCACCACCACCATGCTACTCACAAACTTGAGCCTTGTTGTGCCGCCGCCTATCACCGTCGCCGGTAGCTTCCTTGCCGTCGCTGCCTTTTCCTCACATCCATACGCTGCTGCCTCACGCCAGGCCCTATGCTCCGCCGTACCCATGCAAAGTCCCAAGACCGAGCACTAGCCAAACCCTCGCTGTGCTGTGCCCGTACCATGGCTGTAGATCATTGTCGTCGCTGCCGTACCATGGACTTCGTCATGGAATCCTTCACTTGCTAAGTTACGCTATTGTTATATTTTAGAACCCACTGTTAATTAACTACATACTCAATTATAGATACATATACATATATACAAGAAAGATTGAAATTGTATGAATTATGTAAGTGCACGGGGGTTGGTCAAGCCAAAGAGGGGCTACCTTATCGTTAAAACTGATACAAAACTTCTCGGCTTGAGTTTAAAATCAGCGGATATTAGTATAGATAAACATATAGATCGAAATCTTTTGAAATTGTTAAATATGATGAGATACAGATATAACATGCTAAACATTCGATGTGAAACTTTAGACAGAACATACTTTAAGATGGCTAAACTTATGATCATTAGACTCTATTACTAATAACGAATACCTTGGTGAAATTTAATTGCAAATTAATATTTTTTCACACATAAAGTGACGTTCCCGATAACCGATACGAAATCTGGTTCTTCCCGTACAGGACATCCCGTAAAATTCATAATAAATCGTAAAAAAATTGGATCGTAGCGTTCTTAGGATCGCTGTGAAGAGGACTAGATAATCTATGAATTTACGATGACTTTTACTGAATATCGTATCTGTTAGGAATATGTATGCCCTAGAGACCATTATTGTATGATATAGTGGATGCTTGGACATATATATAGAGGACTTTCTTTCTCGATATGATAGTATGCTATCTGGTTTCTCTTTATCTTAAGATGTACACTTGTATTATTATACTGTCTCTCTGAGACATGTTGATAAAGCCCTTAGGATGTTTGCTTGACTACCAGGACTATGATGCGGATCATACTACTGGGGCTTGTCTAGTCCACAAGCACATACTTTTAACTGTTCCTAGTCGAGAGAGTATCGAGATAAGGCATCGATATTTCAGAGTAGACTAGTGTGTACGTTTCTTGACCCTGTAGGGGGCGATGGTTGATCCCATAACCATTGGTGTTTGACATCAAAGATTGTACACAGGTGCTCATTAGAGAATGGGTACACCGAACAGAACTCGCCGAGAACTTCTAGATGTTACTATACCTATCGTCAGATAGCAGTTCTCTGGTGACACTGGTACAGGTTAGTCTGTAGACCCAAGATCATCATAGTGTCTTGTATGGTTCCCACTGTGCTTTGATTTTCTTCCTACCACGGCAAAGGACTCGTGCAAACAGGTCGACTTTGGGTACAGTCCCGAGTCACATGGAGGCAGTGAGCGATAAGAGGGGTTTCTTCTCTCCCGATATTGGGAGTTGATGTTGCGCTATGCTCGATTGGCTATAACAGCAAGTCCCTGGACAGGGCCGATGAGATTTACTGGTAAGTATTATCAGTAGTTTCCCGAACTGTTATGAGCCACACATCGGCATGACTTATTAGGTTACTGGGATCTGACGATTCCACCCCAAGACTCGATATGCGACATATCAGATGAAAAGACCGGACTGTATGGTAAGTGTTACTTATAGATTTCACGGAAGTTTGGACAAGCTTGCTTGTGTTGATCTTCTATTTGCTCAACACTTGGGTAGCCATTACGTCCAGCTAGTACCGCTTACGGCTTGTGGGTGACTGATGTGATCATCACCTACCGCTGGCGTATTGACGAGTCTTTAGAGTCCCACAAAAAGGTTTCATAGTTCAAGCGAAACGAAGTAGGGCACATATGCTGATATGTGCAGGAGCCTGATTAAATACGAGTATGTGACACCGTATTCTAATCTGGCGTCATATGATATCGGTTAGGTTATATGTGATATAACCGGATTATTGAATCAAGTGTTGATTTGATAATGTGATATACATATAAATGATATTAGTCGGTTATATGTGATATAAACGGATTATTGAATCAAGTGTTGATTTAATAATATGATATATATTTATATTTGATATAATTATATATTAACTAATATTATTGCTCACTAATTATTATTCTCTTAATATATATATTTATATGTATATATGTGATATATATATGATTTTCTATTTTAAGAAAATAGAAAAGATGAGGTGGAAAATGAGAGATATTTGTGGAATGGATGAGGCATAGCTTTTTCTTTAGTTTATTCATTTGTTATCACTATTGAAGCATGGTTCTAATATATTATTTGATAATATTGGATGCTTCAATAAGTGAGGTTAAGATAGAAGCCATTCTTCACTTGTATTTTTTTTCTTGAGCTCATTTCACACTCTCTCTTGCTCTCTTCATCTTCTTCCTCCTCAAAGTCTTAACCCTCACATGTGTTGTGAACCCTAGGGCTTTAAAGTTTTTCTTAGTGAGATAAACACCTACTTCATCATCCTAGTCTAGATTAGCACTTTAGACTAGGTTGTTTACTTCACTAATACTAGATTAGTGAAGAGATAGCTTGACCTAGAGAAACTTTGTGTGGATCATCTTCGGCGTAGAAGATCAAGGAGCAAGCTTGATCTTTCTTCAAGTGGAGGCACGAAGAGTTGTACGTACTACTACCCGGAGCTTTAGAAGTGAAGAACTTGGTCTACAAAGGTTGTAAACTCTTTCACTTAGTATAGTTCCTTTTATATCATGTTTTAAACCCTAATACTCTAGTTAGATTCTAGGCTAGTGTAGCTTAGCACCCTAAAAATTTTTAAATTGCATGCTTGATGCCGGTTAAAACCTAGTGGTGGTGCTAAGAAACACTTTCAGTATTATTTAGATAGCGAAAACTGAAGGGATTTGTGGCTCTAGACTGCAGTCCAGAACAGAAATCTCTACGAATACCTAAAATCGAACACCTGTAACTCACTGTTTGAATGCGCAAATGTGAGGAAACCTATATAAATAAGTAGGAAATTGAGTTAGATTTCTTATTCCATTGGTTCCACTGAATTACGTCGCTGTTTGATATTTTAACATAATTTATATTATCGATGTATACAGATGATTTCTGCAGTTTTTCATGTTGATACCTTAATTTAATCTCTTTTACATCCCTACATAAAACTGAAAATACGCGGAGTCCTATATATTCGCGTAGATAATTAAGTTAGCTAACTTATGGTTCTGGTCTCATTCAATTTTACCGTCGTTTGATATTTTGATTATATTTTAGATTGTCGACATGTCCTGCAGTTTTCTGCAGTGACAGTTTATACATCTTGATGCTAAACTGAACATATCTCCTAGTACACAGAGGCTATCACTGATCTTCTTGATGAGCTAGAAATATAACAGATAGAGACAGGTTTTATTCAACTTGAGTAACACTTGAATCTAAACAAAATGTGTAGTAAACTGCGTGTGAAGTTGGACTTCCAGTTCAGAAACTGGGATTTCTGCAGCGAACAGCCTCTTTGAAATATTTGTATCTCCCTAACCAGACCCTCGATTGATACAGATCCAATTTTTTTGCTTAGATAACTGAGTTTACTGTTTATGTATTTTATATTGTTTTGTCTGATTCTACACGTATGATTAACCGTGATTTTCACAACATGAACAACACCGAATGCCTGTGTTATATTCTTAGGGTATTTTACTGCATTCTCATTATATAGCTTGACCTTTTTACCTGTAGTGATTAGTGACCGTTTACATCAATATCCTAGTGTTTATAGTGCATTGTCGAGTGATAGTGGTATCGATTGGTTGTAGCAAGTATGCCAGTGAAGTGATTGAACAGTGAAATTGATCGAACATGGATAGTGATTGAAAAGCGATAGGGATACGTACTTGTATACAACCAGTTAGATACATGAACATATATTGAAACGTGAGGAAATGGGGAAATCAAGGTGGAACTGAACTCGTATTTAGAGAAGTATTTAATGTTTTAGAGGATGATCATTCGATATTAGTGACAGTGATACGTATAGGTATTTGTGCCTAGCGGCACGGCAGATAGGGTTATGTCCCGGGCACATTTTTGACCGTTGTCTCGGGCATGCATGAAACTCTTGCTAAACATGAGGATACATTCTACCAATCGATTTCAAATGACATTAAGACTGTTAGTTTAGTGACTTGCATATTAACCTAGATTACTGCCATGATCCATGCCCACTATCGCTACCCATTTATGTTATTTTATAAATTCATGTTAGTGCTTTATACCGCTATTTCATGTTTCACTATTTACTGTCACATGTTTAGTATTATTATATTATAATATTATATCGCTCTGACGACATGTGTATGCATGCTTAGAGGAAGAAGTGGACATGCCTTATTTCGAGAAGATCACGGAGATCCAGACCAGTGAACCCGCTGTATCATTCATTTGAGATCAATGGTTCGTTGTCTTTTTTGTTTGTATCCGTTGCACTCGGTTTCCTTTATATCTGATAGTTTTTATGACTGTATTATCTCATTGTCTGAGTTAGATTACTGCTACCATGTACTGCTGGAAGCTGAAGTGTGACCGCGACTGGATTATTCCTTGACAATAGGAGCATGGCTGGCCTAGCCACCCTCGTATTCTCTGTATTTTGGGAAGCGAGGCATGACATGGTTTTGTTGGTATCAGAGTACCAGGTTTAGAATGAGAATACAATTCAGTTAGGGATCTCTTGAGTTGTACCCCATTATATTGTCTTCCACTCTCATATGATTCTTGTTACATTATCAATCGATATCATATGATCCTCATCTTATTCCAACCATATATTCGATTCCCTTCCCTACTTATCTTTCAGCGATATGGCCTCCTCAGGAAACCATTTCTTGGATACCAGTTCCTATGATCGCACCGACAAGATCTTTAGTGTGCTAACGTCTATCGTTGAAGCTCAAGAGAAGAAGACCGGTCTCCTAGCAGAAGGTCTAAGGGTGATTACTCCTCAAGTAGGATCTATAGTTGTTCTTGCCGCTCTCGAGGGCGCTCTCGTACCAGCTACACTCTGCGGGCCCCCCGATATATCCAAAACCCTTCCAAAACACAACACACGCACACTGCATATTGAGTTCGCATGACTAGTTGACCCGTCAATCGGAGGTTCCCTCGCTTCAAAGACAAAGGGTAATTAACGGTAGCTTGGTTCGCGGCTGCCGGAGATTCGGATCCCCACAATCAATATACCCCCGCCTATCCTAGGCAGGGGGAATCTATAGTACGTCTGACAAGCGCGCACGTATTCCCATTTCAATGGGGTAACGAAAAACACCCTACACTTTAGACTTTCGCATAGGTGCTTAACGCCGCCCGAGTACAAGAAAGGTTGCCAGAAAAGGCTAAAAGTCAACGAACCCCGGATAAAAGGTCCCCAGCGGTTCAATCAGAAGAAACAGCTCCTTCTCGCGGAACTATCCCAGTTTTGAAGCAAGGAGTAGCACAGATGAAGAACTCATCCGTTTCTCAGGAGCAACAACAGCAGCAGTAGAAACCCTGGTTTGCGGTTATTGCAAGGGATCGAGGCACCTTTAGAGAGACTGTCGTTAGGCTAAAGGACAATGTTTGATTTGTGGATCCAGTGAGCATCGTGTTGACGATTTCCCATGGAGAAAATAGCTACAATGATATGATTTATCAAAAACCTTCCTATCATTTGAATAGTTGCATGTTTCGTTGATTTCATTGTCTTGTTGTTTTCGTTCTTTGAATTTTGAGGACGAAATTTTCAATAAGGGTGGTATGATATAATACCCAATCTCCCTTGTAATTTTTCCGTATTTTAATAAAACTTTTCCCCATATTTTCTTATAATTTTTTCTTCTATTTTCCTATCAACCTAATATTTTTCCCTAACTATTGTTCCTAAGCCCAAGCCCACACTCGGCCCAGCCCAAACCAAACCCAGACCCGACCCAACCCGAACCTACTCCCCCTTTCTTCTACCTCTCTTCTCTCTCTCTCTCTCTCCTCTCATATTCTCTTTTCTCTCTCTCCTCTCGCCCATGCCTCCAACGTCCCCGCTTCCTCCTCCACGAGACCCTCTCCTTCCCAACTAACCCCAAGATCCCCCGCCGTTGTCCTCATCTCTCTCAACTCTCTTTCTCTCTCTAAATCTCTATCTCACTCACTCTCTCTCCTCTCTCTCTCTCATCACCGCACACCCACACACCCGAGCTCCACCAATGTCTCCAGACCCTTCTTTGCCACTGTCGACCACCACTAGAGCCCTTCGCCATCTTCCCTACCCCCTAGCACCTTCCTGCACTGACCCACTCCCAACAACCCGAGCACCCAACTCCAACACCCACGACCAGCCGCCGATGCCTGCAACCACCCCCATCAGAGCTCACGTCGACCACCTCGCTGCAACCGATCGTCTTCTCAACCACCGGCTCCTCCACTTCCTCTCTCCTCAAACTCTTTGTAGGGATGTTTGTGCTCACTAGTAGGCACAACGCAAGCGAAATAACACGGGTAACAAAAAAATCCTAGGAGCACAAATGTAACACCCTAGTTCATTTATACCAGTTCTAGTTCATGTATTTCTTTATTTATGGTATTTTCTTGATTTATTGTGTTTTGGGTGCGAATAGTGTATTTGACATTTGTATTTGCATCCGACCCAACCCGCATGCTTGAAACCAGTCTTGATTCATGTTTATGATTTATCCTGACCTGTTACATGGACTCGTGCACTTTCATTTTAATTTATACATCTTGAATACCGGCATTTTATCTGGCATTTGCATTTTTACAATATAACATTCTAAGTCACATAAAATATTTTAAAAATACATTGCATGGCCTGCATGATACCCCTAGCCCTGTGGTAGCATCCGCGCATCTTGTTCTCGTCCCGTTCAGTGAAACAGACTTATTTTGATGGCTACGCGCACGTGCATGCATCCGTTCTTGGGGGTATGCATTTTTCGTTATCCGGACATTCATTTTTTATTTTGGTCGACATGTATATTTTTCGTATTTTAAAAATGAATTTTAGACCCGACCCGGGTATGTTTTGGACTATATTTGTATTTACCAGAATATAAAATTTTATTTATATAATATTAATTTTATAAATTAATACAAATTAAAATTTAGTTAACTAATAAAAAGAAATTAAAATATGAATCCAAACTAATTTCCTAACAAACTAACAACCCCTTTCTCTCTCTCTCCTCTGCATATATATATTTATATATATTTAATTTTTCTTTCCTTATTTAATACACAGCCTCTTCTTCTTACTTCTTCTTCTTTCTTCTTTCTTTTTCTTGATCTTATTTCTTGATTCCGATGATCACCGCCGGAGCCGTGCTCGTCGCTGACGATCCGAGTTATCCAGTGAACGTACCTGACTTGCGTGATCACCCTCGTGCGTTGTTTGGAACCGTTCCGTGTACCGTGCGCGCGTCGCGACATTTCGCCGACGAAGGACGTTCCGTACACATCCGTTCTTGTTCCGTATAGGCAAGTTAATCTTGCTATATGCTATATAACTCATTATATACCTATTTAAATAAATATCACACCTATATTTTAAATCAAGCATCGCATGTTTCATATTACAGCCTTTCGACGTTCCGTTTACATTTGTATAGTGCATTTCAGATCTAGAGCATGCAAACCAATCTTAATTACATGCTACATTACTTTAGACACATCTATTTTAACAATGGAATACCTGTATTTAAAATCATGCACCCCATATTTAATTTTATAATTTTTCGATGTTCCGTTTGCATCCATATCATTTAAAATATATATCGTCGTAATATTTCTTATTATTATCTTTAATTAGTTAATAATCTGTATTTTATAATGTTATACATTTAAAAATATTATAGTTTACACATGAAACGTCGTTAAAAAGCGGATACGACAAATCTGAAATTTACTGAACACCTTACCTTATAAAATCATAGAAAAATCATTAGTATACGTTCTTTAGTTTGTTACGAAGATAACTCAGAATATTATAACTCTATGAAATATTTACTTGCAAAATAAATTGTTTAAAGAACGTAAAATGCAAATGAAAATGTCTCTAAACTGCTGTCCAGGGAAATTCCAGCAGCAAACTTTCAATTTCGAATATTCATAACTTTTTGTAGGGACAAGCTGAGATGCTTATACTTATAAAAATGAAAACCTTATTGAATTATCTTTGTTTTGGTATAAGACACGTCCCTTTTGGAGAACGTTTGTTATTTTTAAACTATTTTACAAATCAGGGTGACGCTGAATTTCTGAACGGAACTTTCTTGTGCATGGTTAATCAATACCACTTTTATAGTTATTAATCGGCTTGAATATTTTATCCATGTTAATATTATTATATCAATATCTATTTAATAAATAATAGTTCTTATGTTTTAATATTCAGCAAATTTTACCGATTTACAGTTTTATAGTATTCGTCTGTATCCGTACGGTTTATTACATATCTAGTTGCACGCCGAGACCATATTATTTCATGTTACTGTTGTATTAGTGCACCATGCTTGATAATTGTGCATCCTACTTAGTCATGATGTGACCCCTGATCGATATTTGTGCATCCATACTTTTATTGTACATCCGTATTTTCACCTTGATTCAATACTTGCTACAGTTTGATTATGAGCACCCGTTTGACACCTGTGCACTACTTGACATGACCTGATACATCACTATTTGACATGACTTGATACATGTACACTACCTGACATGACCTGATATATCACTACTTGACATGTTACTTGATCCTGTTTCTAATGCCGACAATCCTGACATGTTGTCCCGATGGACATATCCTGTTGTCTGTACAGACAAACATGTTCCTGCTTGATCCTGTGTTGGCATTGGTCTTAGATTTATAAATACCTGACTTACACACATGACTTGGGGGCATGGGAAAATCAAGAATGTAGCTGAACGTAACTCAAAGGGCTATTATATCATTTTACCGTGGTCCCGTGGGGAATGAACGGGACATAGACTCACAGTCTATTACATCATTTTACCGTGGTCCCGTGGGGAATAAACGGGACATAGACTCACAGTCTATTACATCATTTTATCGTGGTCCCATGGGGAATGAACGGGGCATAGACCGATGGGTTACAATGAGGATTACATTAATTGATTTCGAATAATTTAGAGTAGATAACCCCATAGCAAAGTTTAGACTACTCACTGCACTTCACCTGTTTATATCATGTCCACTGATCTATATTCATGTTACGGTTTACTTATGACCTGTTATTGTTATACTTTTATTACTGTTCATACTCGTGCCTACATGTATTGCTACCCCCTGATTATATTATTGTTGATATTATGACGCACTGACGTCTGGGTTTTGCATGGCCCAGATTCTCTACCTTTGTCGCTGGCTGAGCAGGAGTATTTCCACCGTCAGGCCGAGCAGTGAGGATCCTGTTAGTATCCAGTTACTTCAGTTATTTCCGTACTTTCCAGATGTTACTGTTTATTGGATTTATTGCTTCCGCATATTATTTCTTGACTCGTTTATTTTGGCTCATGGACATGTACTAGATAGTTTATTTACTTTCCTGTTCTTGATATCTCTACAGCCGTAATGTGACTGTGGAGGGATTTTTCCTATCCACAGGTAGCATGGTTGGCTCTGTCACGTACCTATCTTAGCGCACTCTAGAAAGCGGGGCGTGACAGGGTTTGTTTGGTATCAGAGCCATAGGATTTAGGTTAATCGGGTTTGATTCTTTTGTAGTTGGGTATTGGACCCAATACACGAATCAGAAAATCCGTGATTAAGAACAAGTCCTGCCATATTGTTATCATGATTCTTGAATCATATCTTTCTTTTGACCCCTGTCCTGACGATATGCTAACAACTTTGCATCTCGAGTTGAAATTCTTTTGGTTCCCTATTGTTTCTTCTGTCCTATTCCTTTGATTCTGATACTAGGATTTGGACGATTTGAACGGAGTTATGTGATTGTAACTATGAACTGCAGTATGGTTACAATGCGGTACTCTATTTAAGTAACTTGGAGTCCTGGTCTTGTTTCATTTCCTTGTTTCATGGTCGTTCTATTACCTTGGTTCTCTCCGTTTCATTACTTACCAGTTTATGTTTTTCAGATTTCTTGGTGACTGATACTGGCAGTTATGAAGTTGTTTTGGAAATTGATGGTCTCACTTTCCACGTTCACATTGATTGTAGGGCAAAGAAAGTGATTTTCCAGATTCCCGGACATCCGGAGTTTGTTTTGCTGGAGGTGGCAGTTCTGTCGGGCCAGTCGAGTTTAGGGCTAGGCCGACAAGCAATGTTCTTTCGTCAATGGAAATTGATAAGGAGGAAGCGCCAGCTGTAGTTTGAGAGTTCATGGACGTGTTCGAGGACATCTCGGATTTACCGCCAAAACGAGATGTGGAGTTCGCTATCGATTTTGTTCCTGGTGCAGCGCCAATCTCAAAGGCGTACTATCCGATGGCACCAGTGGAGTTGGAAGAAGCAATGAAGCAGGTTACCGAATTGCTAGAGAAGGGTTGAATTCGCAGCAGCAATTCACCTTGGGGAGCTCCAGTTCTTCTAGTAAAGAAGAAAGATGGCACAAGGAGGATGTGCATCGATTATCGAGAATTAAACCGGGTGACTATTAAGAACAAGTACCCGATCCCTCGCATTGGCGAATTGTTCGAGCAGCTTAGTGGCGCGAAGGTATTCTCGAAGCTGGATTTGCGATCCGGATATCATCAGGTCCGAGTTAAATCAGAAGATATTTGCAAAACGGCGTTCCGAACCCGATATGGACATTACGAGTATTTAGTGATGCCATTCGGAGTCACGAATGCACCAGCGATATTTATGGACTTGATGAACCGAATCTTTCCACCGTTCTTAGACCAGTTTATAGTGGTGTTCATTGATGATATTCTGGTCTACTCAAAGAGCATAGAAGAGCATGCAGAACACTTGAAGATCGCACTGCAGATATTGAGACAAGAAAGATTGTATGTAAAGATGAGCAAGTGCGAGTTTTGGTTTGAAGAAGTGAAGTTTTTGGGGCATGTTGTATCCGGAGATGGAATCGCCGTTGACCCCAAAAAGATTGCAGCAGTTCGAGATTGGCCGATTCCGAAGAACGTAGCTGAGATCAGAAGTTTTCTTGGACTTACTTGGTATTACAGAAGGTTCGTAGAGAATTTTGCTCGTTTGGCTGAGCCTCTGACCAAGTTTACGCGTAAGGAAGTACCGTTCGTATGGACGGATAATTGTGCGTCAGCTTTTGAGGAATTGAAGAAGAGATTGATAACCACTCCTATTTTGACCGTACCAGACAGTTCCAGAGGATTGGTGATTCACAGCGACGCATCTGGGAAAGGTTTGGGATGTTTTGATGCAGCATGGAAAGGTTATAGCCTATGCCTCGAGACAGTTGAAGAAACATGAGAAGAATTACTCAACTCATGATTTGGATCTAGCAACTGTAATTTTCGCTTTGAAGATTTGGAGACACTACTTATTGGGCGAAAGAGTCGAACTATTCACCGATCACAAAAGCCTGAAGTATGTGTTCACACGGAAAGAAGTTAATATGAGGCAGCGTAGATGGTTGGAGCTGATGGCTGACTATGATCTCGATCTTAAGTACCATCCGGGGAAAGTTAATGTTGTGCCGGACGCGCTTAGTCGGTTGTCGGCAATTCAGATGTTGACTGCACAAAAGGAGCCTATTGAAGACTTTCGGAGATTCGATTTGAAGATTGTGCTACCGCATTCTTCGGGACAGTTGATGCAGCTGCAAGTACAATCGTCATTGATCGAGAATATTAAAGCAGCGCAATTGCAGGACCCAAGATTGCAGAAGTTTCGAGAATAAGTTGAAGCTGGACTTCGAACGGACTTTTTGATTCATGAAGATGGTTCGTTACGATATGGTCACCGTTTGTGTGTGCCAAAGGGAGATATTCGCGAAGAAGTTATGAAGGAGGCACACAGTTCCGCATATTCCGTACATCCAGGAGGCACGAAGATGTACGTGATCTAAGACAGCATTTCTGGTGGGAAGGCGTGAAAATGGAGATTGCTCGCTTTGTAGCAAAGTGCTTGGTGTGTCAGCAAGTTAAGGCTGAACATCAAAGGGTTGTTGGTTTATTGCAACCACTTCTGATTCCTCAATGGAAGTGGGAACATATAACCATGGATTTCGTGACATCTTTACCGCGGAGTCCAAAGGGCAACAGTGCAGTTTGGGTGATTGTTGATCAATTGACCAAGGAAGCTCACTTCATACCGTTTCGAGTTGGTCAGTCAACAGAAGCGTTAGCAGAACGGTACATGCAGGAGATTGTGAGATTGCATGGAGTACCTGTGAGTATCGTGTCCGATCGTAACACCCGATTCTTATCGCACCTCTGAAGGAGCTTACAGGAAAGTTTGGGGACGCGATTGAAGTCTAACACAGCTTATCATTCTCAGACAGATGGCCAATCGGAGAGAACAATCCGAACTCTTGAAGATATCTTGAGAGCTTGCATGTTGGACTTCAAGTGTTCGTGGGAGGATTATCTATACTTGGTGGAGTTTTCTTACAATAACAGTTTTCAGGCGACTATTCAGATGGCTCCATTCGAAGCATTATATGGTCGCAAGTGTCGTTCACCTATCTGTTGGGACGATGTTGGAGAACGAAGATTGTTGGGACCGGATTTGATCGTGCAAAAAGTGGAGAAAGTTAATACTATCCGGAATCATATGAAGGCAGCACAAGATCGGCAGAAGAGTTGGGCCGATACATCGAGAAGACCTCTAGAGTTCGCTGTTGGTGATTTGGTATTCTTGAAGATATCACTGACTAGAGGAGTGATTCATTTTGGGAGTCGAGGCAAGCTTAGTCCTCGGTTCGTTGGGCCTTTCGAGATTTTGGAGCGTGTTGGAGAAGTGGCTAATCGATTGGCGTTACCACAATCTTTGGCAAATGTTCATGACGTGTTTCATGTATCTTAACTCCGTAAGTATGTTCGAGATGAAACACACGTGGTAGATCATTCGGAGCTGACAGTAAGAGAGGATTTAACTTTTGAGGAACGATCGATGTCGATTGTTGATCGAAGAGAAAAGGTCCTTAAGAACAAGGTTATCCCTCTCGTACTTGTTTCTTGGGGAAATCGCTCAAATGGAGAATCGACTTAGGAACGAGAAGACGAAATTCGACAGAAATTTCCACACCTATTCTTGTAGATTCTTAATTGTTCATCTTCTCTTGTTTTGGGAATTTCGAGGACGAAATTCTTTTTGCAGTTGGGTATAATGTAACACCCTAGTTCATTTATACCAGTTCTAGTTCATGTATTTCTTTATTTATGGCATTTTCTTGATTTATTGTGTTTTGGGTGCGAATAGTGTATTTGACATTTGTATTTGCATCCGACCCAACCCGCATGCTTGAAACCAGTCTTGATTCATGTTTATGATTTATCCTGACCTGTTACATGGACTCGTGCACTTTCATTTTAATTTATACATCTTGAATACCGGCATTTTCTCTGGCATTTGCATTTTTACAATATAACATTCTAAGTCACATAAAATATTTTAAAAATACATTGCATGGCCTGCATGATACCCCTAGCCCCATGGTAGAATCCGCGCATCTTGTTCTCGTCCCGTTCAGTGAAACGGACTTGTTTGGATGGCTACGCGCACGTGTGTGCATCCGTTCTTGGGGGTATGCATTTTTCGTTATCCGGACATCCATTTTTTTTATTTTGGTCGACATGTATATTTTTCGTATTTTATAACTGAATTTTAGACCCAACCCGGGTATGTTTTGGACTATGTTTGTATTTACCAGAATATAAAATTTTATTTATATAATATTAATTTTATAAATTGATACATATTAAAATTTAGTTAACTAATAAAAAAAAATTAAAATTTGAATCTAAACTAATTTCCTAACAAACTAACAACCCTTTTCTCTCTCTCTCCTCTGCATATATATATTTATATATATTTAAGTTTTCTTTCCTTATTTAATACACAGCCTCTTCTTCTTACTTCTTCTTCTTCTTTCTTCTTTCTTTTTCTTGATCTTGTTTCTTGATTCCGGTGATCACCGCCGGAGCCGTGCTCGTCGCTGACGATCCGAGTTATCCAGTGAACGTACCTGATTTGCGTGATCACCCTCGTGCGTTGTTTGGAACCGTTCCGTGTACCGTGCGCGCGTCGCGACTTTTCGCCGACGAAGGACGTTCCGTACACATCCGTTCTTGTTCCGTCTAGGCAATTTAATCTTGCTACATGCTATATAACTCATTATATACCTATTTAAATAAATATCACACCTATATTTTAAATCAAGCATCGCATGTTTCATATTACAGCCTTTCGACGATCCGTTTACATTTGTATAGTGCATTTCAGATCTAGAGCATGCAAACCAATCTTAATTACATGCTATATTACTTTAGACACATCTATTTTAACAATGGAATACCTGTATTTAAAATCATGCACCCCATATTTAATTTTATAACTTTTCGATATTCCGTTTGCATCCATATCATTTAAAATATATATCGTCGTAATGTTTCTTATTATTATCTTTAATTAGTTAATAATCTGCATTTTATAATGTTATACATTTAAAAATATTATAGTTTACACATGAAACGTCGTTGAAAAGCGGATACGACAAATCTGAAATTTACTGAACACCTTACCTTATAAAATTCATTATAAATCATAGAAAAATCATTAGTATACGTTATTTAGTTCGTTACGAAGATAACCCAGAATATTATAACTCTATGAAATATTTACTTGCAAAATAAATTGTTTAGAAAACGTAAAATGCAAATGAAAATGTCTCTAAACTGCTGTCCTGGGAAATTCCAGCAGCAAACTTTCAATTTCGAATATTCATAACTTTTTGTAGGGACAACCTGAGATGCTTATACTTATAAAAATGAAAACCTTATTGAATTATCTTTGTTTTGGTATAAGACACGTCCCTTTTGGAGAACGTTTGTTATTTTTAAACTATTTTACAAATCAGGATGACGCTGAATTTCTGAACGGAACTTTCTTGTGCATGATTAATCAATACCACTTTTATAGTTATTAATCTGCTTGAATATGTTATCCATGTTAATATTATTATATCAATATCTATTTAATAAATAATAGTTCTTATGTTTTAATATTCAGCAAATTTTACCGATTTACAGTTTTATAGTATCCGTCTGTATCCGTACGGTTTATTACATATCTAGTTGCACGCCGAGACCATATTATTTCATGTTACTGTTGTATTAGTGCACCATGCTTGATAGTTGTGCATCCTACTTAGTCATGATGTGACCCCTGATCGATATTTGTGCATCCATGCTTTTATTGTACATCCGTACTTTCACCTTGATTCAATACTTGCTACAGTTTCATTATGAGCACCCGTTTGACACCTGTGCACTACTTGACATGACCTGATATATCACTACTTGACATGACTTGATACATGTACACTACCTGACATGACCTGATATATCACTACTTGACATGTTACCTGATCATGTTTCTAATGCCGACAATCCTGACATGTTATCCCGATGGACATATCCTGTTGTCTGTACAGACAAACATGTTCTTGCTTGATCGTGTGCTGGCATTGGTATCAGATTTATAAATACCTGACTTACACACATGACTTGGGGGCATGGGGAAATCAAGAATGTAGCTAAACGTAACTCAATGGGCTATTATATCATTTTACCATGGTCCCGTGGGGAATGAACGGGACATAGACTCACAGTCTATTACATCATTTTACCGTGGTCCCGTGGGGAATGAACGGGACATAGACTCACAGTCTATTACATCATTTTACCGTGGTCCTGTGGGGAATGAACGTGACATAGACTCACAGTCTATTACATCATTTTACCGTGGTCCCGTGGGGAATGAACGGGGCATAGACCGATGGGTTACAATGCGGATTACATTAATTTATTTCTAATAACTTTACAGTAGATAACCCTATAGCACAGTTTAGACTACTCACTGCACTTCACCTGTTTATATCCTGTCCACTGATCTATATTCATGTTACGGTTTACTTATGACTTGTTATTGTTCTACTTTTTTTACTGTTCATACTCATGCCTGCATGTACTGCTACCCCCTGATTATATTATTTTTGATATTATGACACACTGACGTCTGGGTTATGCATGACCCAGATCCTCTACCTTTGTCGCAGGCTGAGCAGGAGTATTTCCGCCGTCAGGCCGAGCAGTGAGGAACCTGTTAGTATCTAGTTAGTTCATTTATTTCCGTACTTTCCAGATGTTACCGTTTATTGGATTTATTGCTTCAGCATATTATTTCTTGACTCGTTTATTCTGGCTCATGGACATGTACTAGATAGTTTATTTACTTTCCTGTTCTTGATATCTCTACAGCCGTTATGTGACTGTGGAGGGATTTTTCCTATCCACGGGTAGCATGGTTGGCTCTGTCACTTACCTATCTTAGCGCACTCTGGGAAGCGGGGCGTGACAACAAACACACGCAAACACCAAGCAATCGTCCAAACACATGAACTAGCCTACAAGGAGAGCAAGTAAAAGAACTAGAGTGGGTTTTAGGGAGCTACAACCTTCGTAGCGTGTCCAATCGTCTATCAGAAAACTCTCGCTAGACTTGTGAGCTCCCGGAAGTGTTTGGATGCCGATTGCCTCGCCGTAGATGATCCGTGTGAAAGCCCCAAACCCAAAACTCCATCTTCACTTCTCAAGTGAAGAATCTCACTCATTGAACTTGCTTGGTAAATAAGAAGGGTGATGTGTCATGATAATCTCTTTCCTTTTTTCTTTCTAATTCTTTTTCCCTAACTTAGAAAAATCAAGAAAGGGAAGAAGTAGTAGTAGCCATGCTTCATCAAGAAAAATATGAAGAGAAGAAGGAAATAAATCATAGAAGAAGAGAGAAGGAAAAAGAAAACTTCCTTTTCTTTTCTGTTCTGTTCTATTCTTTTCTTTTCTTTCCATCTCTTATTTTTTTCTCTTCTTATCTCGTTATATATATATATATATATATATATAGGTTCAAAATACTCTTCTCTCTTTCACCCTCTCTCTCTCTCTTTATGTCATCTAAACAGAGAGTGGGCCCCACATGCATTCTTTATTTATTTTTCAATAACAAAGAAAATTTATTTGTATCAAAATACAAATACACAATGTATCATATACATATCATGTATTATATGTATCAAATACATATAAATGAGAGAGTGTATATGTATCCGTACACACACACACATAATCGTAAAGAGAAGAATATATGTATCCTATACATAAATAAATTCATCAGTATCAAATACTAATGATATACATAAATAAATCCATCAGTATCAAATACTAATGAGAGAGAAAGAGAGAGTGTGTATTTTATATATATAAACATATACTAGAAATCATATCACATATATGGTTATTAATTCAACACTTGACTTAATATTCCGGTTTTATAAATAAATAGGCTAGTATATCAATCGTCCGATTAAATCACGCGTATCGCATATACGTATTTAATCGAAACCTTGCATGTATCCTATACACACGCCACATTATCGTTTCGCCTGGGCAAGTACTTTCATTGTGGGACTCTAAAGATCTGTCAATACACTGGCAGTAGGTTATACATGATCATATCTGATTAAATCTGAAACACTTTCAGATTCAATCCCCTCACGGGTTAACCCACAAGCTCGTCAGCGGTACTAGCTATACGTAACGGCTACCTAGGTATGAGCAAGATAAATGCAGGTCGACGAGCAAACTCATCCGGACTCTACAAAGTCTATAAGCGACGAATACCATATATTCCGGTCTCTTCGTCAAAGAGTATCGCATACCGGGTTTGGGGGGTAGAACTGTCAGACCCCTAATAACCCAATAATTCGTGCTGACATTGAACTCATAACCTATAGAGATACAACTGATAACACTTATCAGTTTAACTCACTTGCTGTGGCCACAGACCTATGGTTATAACTATGTCCTACACCGTACGATATTGACTCTTTATATCGGGAGGGACGAATCCCCTTGACCGCTTTCTGCCTCCATGCGCTTTGGGACTATACCCAACTAAAACCTATTTGCACGACTCTTTTGAGACGTGGTAGGGTAGTAATCAAAGTATAGTGGGAACACACACAAGACACTATGGCGATCTCAAGTCGAGCGATTACCCTGTACTATCGTCACAAGAGAACTGCTACTTGACATTAGTATAAAACCATCTTGGAGTTCTCGGTAAGTCCATCCAGTGTAACTCATGCTTTTATGAGCACTTGAATACAATTCTCGGTGTCAAACACCAATAGCTGTGGGATTAGCTATCGCCCTTCAACCGGGTGAGGAAACGTACACACTAGTCTAAACTGGAGTATCAATGTCCAGTCTCGATATTCCTACGACTAGGAACATTTAAGGATGTACTTATAGACTATCCCAGGTCCCACTAGTATGATCCCTATCATTAATCCTGATAGGCAAGAAAAATCCTAAGGGCTCTATCTCATGTATTAGCGATACGTAATAACTAGTAAAATATATACACATGATAGATAAAGACAAACCAGATAGCACACTATGATCTCGAGTAAGATTGTTCTCCGTATAAGTTCTCCTTCAATTATAATAATTGCCTTGAGGGCGCCTATATCCAACAATCTTCCACTTGCACTTAAGACTAATTATTGCGGTATCTTATACCCAACTTCTTTACTAACGGTTTCGTAAATCGTATTTGAGAAATAGCCTCAGTGAGTGGATCCACCACAATGTTTCTAACTATATATCTCTGTATCTCAACTTCGCGGAGATCAACTATCTCCCAAAATGAGTGATACCTATCTTAGAATTTTGTTTGGACATCTGAGGGGATTAAGTTCATAAATGAACATATTTATCCAAACAACATCTTAGGATGTATCCTATACTCCAGCTCCACAACTACCTCAGTATCCCACTTGAAACTCTTTCCAATATACTGCTCCTTAGAAGAGAGTAAATTTATAACTCGCGACCGACGCTCTGTCTTCTATGTTACTTGGGAAGCTGGAATGCCATTACCATACACCAAAAATATTATATGCTCTTCACTACTACTCTATGTTTCTCCAGGATTGGACTGATATCCAAATCCTATAGGGAGAAACACCTGATAACCATAGTTTTACCGATTGTAGCATAGGAACATCACTTCCTATCAGGACTACGTCATCCACATTCCATATGAGAAATATGACAGTACTCCATACCCCCTTCTTACATATACCAAGCTAATCTCCCATTTTGATGAAGTCAAACAATTTGACCAAAAAATCAAAACAGATGATCCGTCTCTGCTATGCATGTTTTAGTCTAAAATAGACTAAAACGACTTGCACACCTTCCGCTACTCCTATTGACTATGATAACCCTCTGGTAGAGTCATATACATGTACACTTCTAAATCCTCATCTAGAAAGATGTAATAGTCATCCATCTGCCAAATATCCTAGTCATGAAAATAGCAGTGGTAAATTATATCTGTATGGACTTCAGCACAGATACCGAAATAATAGTTTCATCATAATCCACACCTGGTATTTGATGAAAACTTTTTACTACAAGTATAGCCTTATTAGGTTAACATATTTCCATCTGCACTGATCTCGAAAGATCTACTTGCTCCTAATGGGTTTTACCTCTTCAGGAGCAGTGGGACTTTACGCGCGCACGCCTATGTGTTTTGAAAGATAGATTTTAGAAATAAGGCGCATGCGACCTCGGTCTCGTTTTAAAATTTACAAATCGTAAGTGCATGGTGCGTTGTATCGAGTCGGCAAGTACGGGTCGATCCAGAGGGAATTAGTGATTAGAAGTTGTTGTTAAAGGTTCAAAGAGAAACAATTTAGTTTGTCACAAAAATAAGAAACTACGAATTTATAGAAACAAAGGTAAGATAAGGCGGCCGTGGCTCCGGTTCGGATGGTTGAATCATGGCGAATTCTTCAACGCTCTTTTGATCATGAGTGTTCCCTCCTTGTGTTGATTCTGAAATGAAGCATGGCTTATCAAGGCGATGGCGAAGTATAAACCATCAAAATGTCGAAGTTCAATGCAAGGAAAGAAACGGTTCTGTTACGTTCTTTACTTACCTTTGGTATGTCCGAGCATGATGTATAAAAACTAAGCACAAAGGTTAGCAAGAATACAACATCAAACCATAACAATCAGTAAATTAGTAGTAAAGGTTAGTATTAAACATACTAAGTTTATGAGGATAGATTGCCGAATACAGTCGATATTCATTTGACTCGGGAAGTCTTGTTCAATCCCGAATTGGGACTTTATGAGATATTTAGAGCTATACATATTTTAAAAACTAACGATCTGTTTTCTACTTAAAAATGATAATGTTAAGGACGCGCTACGAATTTTCAAATGATATCTATTTCAAAAATATCGTAGCCTCCTTATTTCTAAAATAACGTTTTGTTCTATTTTAAACTATAATTGTATAGCTCGTAAGTAATTATCTATATTAATACCTGTTCACGTTATGATTATTCTACTCTTTATACGCTCACGCATCGATTACTTTATTGTATACGCTACGCTTACACCATTAGTTCGAATCAGCTTTGTAGGCTAGTTTACAATTGATACAATTGGCATGCTATACGAACACACTTGTAGAACACTGTACAACTACCAATGATTGCTATGCTGCACATTTCACAGACGTGCATGTTACACAACACATCATAAGTACTGCCATGACACGGTAGGACTGTTATACTACGTTATACCCATGTAGATGTCGATACAGTTTATCATGACTTGCCTATATATAGGGGATTGATTAGTTTATATATATATATATATATATATATATATATATATATGCCGTTGATACAAATTGAGAGCTATTCTTATGTGAAAAAATTGATAGAACATTTGCACAGCTACTAATGATTGCCATGCTGCACGAATACATACGCGTATTCTACACTACGCATCATTAGTATTGCCACAAAACAGTAGGAACTTCTATGCCTATTCGTGTGTTGATTATATATATATATATATATATATATATATATATATATGCACGACGCATTATGATACTTGTTCATTTGAGATGCGAATACCATTGCCATGGACATTCGTACATGATCGACATGGATTTTATGATATTTTTATTTATGATAATATATCTTAGTGGTATGGGACATTGCCACACACACACACACACAAATACACATATATATCATCAAAATAAATTATGCAAATGTTGTTCTTTGGAACTTAATGTTTTCCATTGATTTGGGAACCGCGATGTGATTTAGAAAACTTGAGCATGTTTTAAAAATGCGGTTTTCTCTTGATATGATGATTTAACATCCACCATGAGCTTGATGCTTTCTGATTTGATTTTATTCCGAACCAAGTGGGGGAGATATATGGTTGCAGACATGCTACGTTATCCGGACTGAATATGAGAGTATACAGTCGGATATATGGTGGACCCGGTTGAGGCCGAGGGGCAGGAAGACCGCATGTGAGGCGGGGAGCCTAGCGAGAATACTCGATACCAGAGATAGATTAGAGTACGGCGGATATTCGGAAGATACCGACCGGGGCTATTGATATCGAGAGAGGACCGGTCTGACGAGACGGCGCCTACGATATTTGGGTCTTATGTTTTGATACTGGACATATGATTTATGATGATTTCGAGTGTCGATGCTGGACACTCAATTGATACGATGATTTCGAGTGTCGATAATAGACACTCACTTGATGATATATATTGTTATGGATGGCATATTTTCATATATTAATTGATCATGGGGATCATGGGTGTTGTGCGCGATCCGATACGACACGCTTATAGATACAAATGTGATACTTATGCATATACATTTTTATATTCGTTATCATATAGTATGATAGTATTATAATGTATGACCTAGGTCAATCGTTATGCATTTCGATTTCTACCCTCTGGTATCTTCTTACTCACGAGTTGGCAATTCATCCCCGTTGTGCCTTAGTTTCCCTCAGGACCGACTACTCGGATCAGTAGCAGCTTGCCGGCATGCTTCTTCTTCTTTGAGCGATTGCCTTGGTAGGTGGGTTACATTCCAGATCATAAATGCCCCTTGTGTGTGTGTGTGTATATTTATATATATATATATATATATATATATATTCTTTTATGATCTAGTTAAAAATTCCATCGACTAAAACTTGTATATTTTGTGGACTTAGAGACGAGACTTGTATATTATTCTTTTAGATGTCGAGGTTGGATATAGTCGAGTTGACGATGCTTTTAGTATTTTCTTACTTGTTCTTGTGTTGATCTTCGTCTTGGACGTCGTATATTACTGCGTGGTTGTGATTCCGCCAATGGAGCTATGAGATACCTCCCAATTGGGGACGCTGATATTAAATTTATGTGTATGTATTGATTTTATCAAAATTTACAAAGGAGTTGCCACAAAAATTTTAAATGACGAAAATATTTTCAAACCTTAATCTAAAATCCATTTGTATTTTCAAACAAACTTTACTTATACTTTAAAAGGGGGAACTTGATTTCATTGATAACCTTTTTTCAAAACTTCATCTCTTTTCAAAACTTCACCTCCACTATTTCCTTAAAAAGGTTTAGATTCATGGTTTTTGGCTTACTTGAGTTACGGTGGGGTCCTATAGACTTCACGCGATTCAAGTGCCGGTCACGTGCCTTTTCTGGGTCATGACAAAGTTGATATCAGAGCGTTGGGTTTAACCTTTGTTCGAGTCTAGTTTTGACTATGTGGAGTCTAGGGCATATATTTTGGAACCTAGGCTTAACCTTACGGAACTTAGACTTGACTTTGGGGGTATTAGACTCGAACTTTCATTACGTAGGTTGACCTTGGTATAATGGAGTAGAAAGCTCAAGTAGAGTAACGTACCGTACGTATGTTCCGGGCATAGTTACGATACGATACTCCGCTTAAATGACCTTAGGATATATATCTTGAGATCCTTTCTTCTGTTCGTTTTTTCGATCTATTCTCATCGATACTAGTTTGTGGTTCCTGTCATCATGTCTACGTGAGCCGAGAGGGCTGCGGCTAGAGTTTCGGTCAGGACGATCTTGTCAGGGACGAGGACTGTCCAGGGTGTTATCTCGGTGACACAGGAACAGAGTGATTATTCTTTTTTGATAGGATTTCTCGTTTATAAGCGAGTGTTTTGGATCCGCTCCAGATGGTCGGGACATTGTTTGAGGCCAACCGGACTGAAAGGCCTGTTTTTGTACAGCCTACTCCGGGGATCGTTGTGCTGCCTACTATTCAGATAGTTGTACCAGTCATTACTGGGATTTTTGAGGTGTTTCTTTCTGAGTTCATGAAGCTGATGTCGCTGGCGTTTATAAGCAGGGATGTGATAGAGAATCCTTAGTCATTCCTGAATAGGGCGGTTAGGATATATCGTTCGTTGAGATGCTCCGATACGAGATCAATTGAGTTGGCTAGTTTCTGTTTGAAGGGTCTTGCTCAGACCTGGTGTGAGTCGATTGAGAGGCCGAGCAGTGGGTCTTCCTTCGATGACTTAGGACGAGTTCTCGAGGGTGTACTTAGCCATATTTCCTCCACAGAGTGTCAAAGATGCCCGAGTTCGTAGTTTCGAGTCTTTGCGTAAGACTCCGGATATGACCATAGCCGGGTATGAATTGCAGTTTACGCAACTATCGAGATATGATTTCTACTGGGTCGATACTATAGAGAAGTGGATTAAGAGATTCGTACGAGATCTCAATGAGTAGTTGTTCCTCTCCATTGGTGTCAGAGATTTGATACGTATGCAGATGCGTTGGATATGGCCACATTTTTAAAGGAAAGTCTTGATGAGATTGCAGATGTTCCGAAACAGAAGTGGATTCATTAAGGAGTGCCAGTTACGGGCAGTTCGGCAGAGATGAGATCGGAAGAAGCCATGGCGGGTTCTTTTCAAAATACTATAGAGATAAAGACCGGACCCAGGGTCAATTGTATGGCGCATACTCGGAAGGCCAGAAGCCACCGCCGTCAACGTGCTACATTGCGAGTGGCTAGGTTACTTGGCCAGGAGGCGTCAGAGCGGGACTGTTTCCGTTGCTACTCCCTATCAGGCTGTCGAGTCGAGAGGCTGTGAATTTGGTGGTCCGCAGAGATAATAAGAACCTAGGGACATAGGACGCCAAACCATAGGCAGAAGGCAAGTGGAAATTCTTGTTCCGCCAGCTCCGGGTGCACAGACAACCTTCGACATTGAAAGGAGTGAACTTCAATGTCATTTGTTTCGATTTGTGTTTTGATGATCCGAGTATCACACTTTCGTCTTTTTGACTCTTTTGTTTTGATAATTGAGTTTTATGATTGATATTTTCGTGCACCGTAGCTGCACCTGATAGATATTTTTCTTTGTGCACAGCAGTTGCACTTGATCTATGTTTTTGTGCATATCCATTATACTTGATATTGTTTTGTGCACACCCGTTGCACATATTGATGTTTCCGTGCGCCCCGATGCACTTGACGTTGATTTCGTGCACCCCGATGCACTTGATTTTCTTTCATGCACATTAGATGCACCCGATTTTGATTTAGTGCACCCTAAATGTACTTAATGTTGTTTTCATGCGTATTTGATGCACTTGATATTGTTGTCGTGCACACCCGTTGCTCTTGACAGATATTTTCGTGCACACCCATTGCACTCGATTTTCGTTTCCATGCATTCATTGGACTTGGTTTTGACTTCGATTTCATGCGCACCAGTCGCACGTGGGTTGGTTTTCGTGCACACCTGTTGAGATTGATTTCTTTTTCGAGTATCACATTTTTATGGATATATTATGTTATATAGTAGCCTAGTAGGACTGGTCTGAGAGACAGTACCTGAAATATTTTGCATATATCAATGTATACTGAATGGGTTTTTAAAGGAGCTATAGTCTCATTATTTTCCTACGTGTCTTTGAGCGACACAAGATTTTACAAAAGAAAATCCTTCTAAATTATTTTCAAAAGACGGGACGTATATCTTAAGCGAAACGTGTGTGTGGTTTTCTTCATAAATGGACGTCGTCTACTTGTTCCGTGATATGCACATCATACGGTTATTTTGAAAGGATCTTTCATACATACATCTTTCAACTACATGTATGATTTCATATGGATGCGTGCTATATATGTATTATAAACTTGATTATATCGGTGCTTGGTTGTGTGCTTGATTTAAATGGTTGATTTCGCAAATTGCATTGTTCATCGTAGCTTATATGATTTGCATAACACTGTTGGAGTTTCGGTTATTTGAGTTTTGTACTTTGTTTTCATGCGCACTCGTTACGCTATGATATTTCTAGCTTGTTCGTAATTTCGGAGCCCCGTTGACGTGATTTGATTTGAGTAGTCAAAATATTTTGAGATTTAGGGTAAATTTAAATTTGGGGACCGAATTTCTTTAAGTGGGGAATATTGTAACATTTTGAAGATTTTAAATATTATTTTATAATTTAAATATAATGTTATGAGTTTTATGGAAATAATACCGAGTATGGATTTGGGTTTTTCATAGATTGGTATGAGCTTATACCTTCATTTATGGAATTTATTTGGAAATAAAGTGTATTATTATTTATGAGAGCTTTTATTTAAGTGAGTTTTTCATAAATTAGCATGTAATTATATTCATACAAGTAGCATGCTAAAACTAATGCTTTGTTTTCCTAATTACCTTTTTAAATATACCATGGCAAGTTAGCTTATTTTCTTTGTTGTTAGATTTTCTTTTCTTTTAAAATATAGAAACAGAGAGGGAGACATGGAGACATGGTGGTATGGTTATTAAAATAATAAGAATGTGAGAAAGAATGAAGGGGGGTTATGACTTGGCACAACCATTCATTATCTCCATTCCTTCTCCTTCTCCATCTCTTTCTCTATCTCCTCCATCTCCAACTCCAAACCCATATACGCAAACACTAATCCCTCCATCTCCTTCATTAAAGAAACTCAATTTTTCATCTAAATCTTGAAGTGGAAACCAAGTATTCATCTTAAGGCCATTTCCAAACCGTGGAACACCTTTTATTCTCAATCAAGAGGTAAAAATGCCCTCTTTAACCATGTTTCAAGTATACTTGTCATGATAACTCTAGTTTTAAAGTTAATATTAACTTCTAGTTGGTTTTGATAATTCAAAATAATTTTTGAAGTGTATGTTGTGCTAGGATAGTTTCTTAGCAAATCACAACCTAGTTAGAGATAGACGGGGGTATTTTAGTGCATGTATAGTTGGTTTTAGAGTGTTATAAGTTTCTAAAATGTATTTTCTTTGAGTTTTGAAGTTCAAACGAATTTTGGAGTTAATTGGGACCTCTGTAAAATAAAAAATGTATCCTAATGACCTAGTTAGACAATCAGGAGACCGCCATATGAAGACAAACCCCTAACTCATCTAAAGGGCAGAGATTTGCAGCTAATTGGCGGCCCTACAGTAGAATTAGGGTTTGGGTTTTTGTTGGTGTCTTGTTCACTTGATATTTAGGCCACTGGTATAATTTATTTCAACTTATATTTCATATATCAAAATCTAGAAGCATTTTAAGTTGCGTTTGACGATGTTTTAAGGTTTTAAACTTGGTATTTTTGGATTTCTATGTCGTGACTTGATCGTTAGACGTTTGTACGTTGACGTCTGTACGTCGACGTCGGGGTATTTTGTTGTATTAAGCGTTTGTTAGCCATAGGTTCAAACCTATGTGTGCGAAACTCAATTGCGTCATTTTCAATTTAGATTTTCATGCGGTTTTGTTATGGTTCGATTGTAGGTTTGATCGCAGGAACTTCCGAGACGACGAAGAAGGGCAAGACGTTCGTCAGCTTCGACTAGAGGGAGGCGCATATATGTGAGTAGATGTTTATCTACGGAGGAAGTTGGGTGGATGGCTATAACACCCCCGCAACCGTAGTAATTATAATACTATACATTAAAACCGTATACCTAGCCTGTAGGGTCATTCTAGAACACCATATGTGTATATTCGTATATTTAGTATATAGTTATACACTTAGTGTCTATTTCATAGCTATTAGGCTGTGTGTGTGTGTGTGTGTGGTTATTGTTATGTGTTGTATGCGATTAGATGTCCGTACTTTATATGAGTTGGCGTACGCGACTATAGATCCGTACTGTATTGATCAAATGATATCGTATAAGGCAGATTCCGTATATGATGTGATGAGTATAGATTGTCGAATACGGCTGATATTCATTTGACTCGGGGAGTCTTGTTAAATCTCGAATTGGGACTTTATGAGATGTTTAGAGCTATATTTATTTTAAAAACTAACGAACCGTTTCCTACTTAAAAATAATAATGTCAAGGATGTGCTACGGATTTTCAAATGATATCTATTTCAAAAATATCGTAGCCTCTTTATTTCTAAAATAAAGTTTCGTTCTATTTTAAACTATAATTGTATAGCTCGTAAGTAATTATCTATATTAACGCCTATTCACGCTATAATTATTCTACTCTTTATACGCTCACGGATCGATTACTTTAATGTATACGCTACGCTTACACCATTAGTTTGAATTAGTTTTGTAGGCTAGTTTACAATTGACATGCTATATGAACACACTTGTAGAGTACTGCACAACTACCAATGATTGCTATATTGCACATATCTCAGATGCGCATGTTACACAACACATCATTGGTATTGCCATGATACGGTAGGACTGCTATGCTACGTTATACCCATGTAGATATCGATACAGTTTATCATGACTTCCCTATATATAGGGGATTGATTAGTTTATATATATATATATATATATATATATATATATATATATATATATATATATATGCTATTGATAGGAATTGAGAGCTATTCTTATGCGAAAAATTGATAGAACACTTGTACAACTACTAATGATTGCCATGCTGTACGAGCACATATGCGTATGCTACACTACACATCATTAGTATTGCCACGACACAGTAGGAACTGCCATGCCTATTTGTGTGTTGATTATATATATATGCATGACGCATTATGATACTTTCTTATTTGAGATGCGAATACCATTGCCATGGATATTCGTATACGATCGACATGGATTTTATGATATTTTTATTTATCATGATATATCTCAGTGGTATGGGACACTGCTACACACACACACATCTAATATAATCAAAATGAGTTATGCAAATGTTGTTCTTCGGAACTTAATGTTTTCTATTGAATTGAGAACTGCGATGTGATTTACAAAACATGAGCATGTTTTACAAATACAGTTTTCTCTTAATATGATGATTTGACGTCCACCATGAGCTTGATGTTTTCTGATTTGATTTTATTCCAAACCGAGTAGGGGAGATATACGGTTGCGGACATGCTACGTTATCCAGACTGAGTGGGGGAGTATACAGTCGGAGAAATAGAGGACCCGGTCGAGACCGAGGGACAGGAAGACCGCATGTGAGACGGGGAGCCTAGCGAGGTCACTCGATACCGGAGATAGATTAGAGTACGGCGGATATTCGGGAGATACCTACTGGGACTATTGATATCGAGAGAGGACCGGTCTGAAGAGACGGTGCCTACGGTATTTGGGTTTTACGTGTCGATGCCTGACACGGGATTTATGATGATTTCGAGTGTTGATACCGGACACTTAGTTGATACGATGATTTTGAGTATCGATGATGGACACTTACTTGATAATATATATTGTTGTGGATGGCATATTTCCATATATTAATTGATCATGGGGATCATACGTGTTGTACGCCATCCGATATAACGCGCTTATAAATACTATTGTGATACTTATGCATATACATATTTATATTCGTTATCACATAGTATGATAGTATTATACTGAATGACCTAGATAGATCGTCATGCATTTCGATTTCTACCCTGTGATATCTTCTTACTCACAAGTTGGCAACCCATCCCCGTTGTGCCTTAGTTTCTTGCAGAACCGACCGCTCAAATCAGTAGCGCCTTGCCGACACGCTTCTTCTTCTTCCGCTGATTACCTTGGTGGGTGGGTTATATTGCAGATCGTAACCGTCCCATGTATATGTATATTCTTTTATAATCTAGTTAAAAACTCTATCAACCAAAACTTATATATTTTGTGGACTTAGAGACGAGACTTGTATATTATTCTTTTAGATATCGAGCTTGAATAGAGTCGAGTTGATGATGATTTTAGTATTTTCTTACTTGTTCTTGTGTTGATATTCGCTTTGGACGTCATATATTACTTCATGGCTGTGATTCCGCTGATGGGGCGATGAGATAGCTCCCGATTGAGGACGCTGATATTAAATTCATGTGTATGTACCGGTTTTATCAAAATTTGCAAAGAAGGTGCCGCCAAAATTTTAAAGGACAAAAATGTTTTCAAAGCTTAATCTAAAACACACTTGTATTTTCAAACAATATTTACTTATACTTTAAAAAGGGAAACTTGATTTCATTGATAACCTTTTTTTCAAAACATCACCTCCACTATTTCCTTAAAAAGGTTTAGATTCCTGGTTTTTGGCTTAGTTGGGTTACGGTGGGGTCTTATAAACTTCATGTGATTTAAGTGCCGGTCACGTGCCTTTTCTGGTCGTGACAGTGTATGTATTTGTGCCCAGCGGCACGGCTGACAGAATTATGTCCCGGGCACATTTTTGACAGTTATCTCAGGCATGCATGTGACCCTCGCTAAACATGAGAATACATTCCACCGATCGATTTCAAATGACATAAAAACTGTTAGTTTAGTGACTTGCATATTAACCTAGATTACTACCATGATCCATGCCCATTACCTCTACCCGTTTATGTTATTCTATAAATTTTTGTTAGTACTTTATACCGTTGTTTCATACTTCACTATTTACTGTCACCTGTTTAGTATTATTATATTATAATATTATGTCGCTCTGACGACATAAGTATGCATGCTCAGAGGAAGAATTGAACCTGTCTTATTTCGAGAAGACTGCCGAGATCCAGACCAGTGAATCCGCTGATCATTCCTTTGAGATCACTGGTTAGTTGTCTTTTTTGTTTGTATCTGTTGCGTTCAGTTTCTTTATATCTGATAGTTTTTGTGACTGTATTATCTCATCGTCTGAGTTAGATTACTGCTATCATGTACTGTTAGAAGCTGAAATGTAAGAGCGGCAGGATTATTCTTTGACCGTAAGAGTATGTCAGGCCTAGTCACTCTCGTATTCTCCGTATTTTGGGAAGCAGGGCGTGATATGGTTTTGTAATTGAGGATGGTATCATTAATGCAGTTCTGTCCTCTTTCGGAATGTACTTCAGGGACCCGATACCATTGTTCTGAAGTGATTCCACACTTAGATCACTATGTGTCCGCAACAGTCTGTACTGAGTGGGGACAAAGCAGATCACCATGAAGTCCGAAGACCGCACTGCTCTGAGGTATTACATACAAGCTTGATTAAATCAGTGAAACGTTTGATTTAATTAACCATTGAACCCCACTAAAATAACTCATGCATTTGTGGCCATTAACTATTATTAGCCAATTCAAAATTGAAATGGACCAATTATGAGCCCACACATAAGCTCTTCAATTAGCACTCAAATTACACACATGCCCCAAACAAAACAGAGACAAACTTGGAAACAAAATTATAAAATAATTACTTAATTTATTATTAGGAAATATCCAACAATTCCCCACTAATTTTCTAATAAAAAAAATTAAATATGTAAAAAAGATTTATTTTTAAAAAATGAAGACAAAATTTTGAATAATTTTACAGTGCATACATATAGATGGACTTCGACTTGAACCTTATGCTTCAACAAGAATTAAGTATATTAGACAATTGAGAAATTAACCCCAAATGTCAAAATGTAAATGAATAAATGTTCACACTGTATATGGATACTCGATTCTCTAAAGCATCACATTATAGGCCATGCACTGATCCCGGTTTAGCAAGTATTCTAGGGTCTTACCGAGAACCCTTTAGGGAGCGGCTCTCACTTTCTTACTTGCAAAGGCAAACTCATGAGTGTCCACAGCCTCATTTCACTCCTCAAAGTTTGTTAAGGACTTGCGTCCATCCTTAGTTCTAGAATTAAGTGCACAAACCAGATATGGTACATAAAAATAGTGAAAACCATCCCACTATTTCACAAATTTTAAGTGCACTTTGAAATACATCATTATAGCCATATTTTATAGATATTCTCTAACGTCATAGGAAATATCTATTAGATTGGTAATAGTCCCATAACTCCCAGGATTTAATTATCCTTTTACCGGATAATGATTTAGTTAAAAAACCCGTCAACATATGTTTAGTTGGTAAATACTCTATAGAGATCTTACATTTCTTTTCAAGCTTTCTCACATAGTTATATCTAAAAGCAATATGCCTACTAGCACTAATACGACTTTTGCTTTTAGATATATGAATTGCGTCATGATTATCACAATGCATGGTAATTGTTTTATTGGGTTTTTCAATAAAAGGAATTCCGAAAAAAAATTGACCGTACCAATTTAATCTCCTTGTTAGCTTCAGACATAGCAATATGTTCAGCTGCTATAATCGATAAAGCAATGCATTTTTATTTTTGAGAAGTCCAAGATATGATACAACCACTAGTTGATTTCGAATCTACTTGTTGCACAATTGGCATCACTATTGCATTATAAAACATGTGAATTACCTTTATAATGTAAACCAAGATTCATAGTGTTCTTTAAATATCTCATTAATCTAATAAGCTCTTTCCAATGATCATTACTTGGTTTACTATTGTATCTACATAGTTGGTCTACGGCATATGCAATATCGGGTCTAGTAAAATTCATTAGATGCATAATACTACCAATAATACTAGCATACTCTCATTACTACAAATAAGGGTTGCCCCTACGGATTTACCCGTAGGGGCAAACCACTGCCCCTACGGATATATCCGTAGGGATGAAAAAATAACCTGTAGGTGCAAACGCCGTAGGTGCAAGTCGAAACCCTGAACATGTCCCTACGGACTAAAACTTACCCCTACGGAGTTATGTGTAGGTACCGTTTCCCCTACGGATTACGCCGTAGGGGCAAAAAATAATTTTATTTACGGTTTTTTAAAATAGATTTCTTGTACCTACGGATTCATCCGTAGGGCCAAGTAATAGCCTCTACGGATACATGCGTAGATACATATCCGTAGGGGCAAAATATAAGAAATCCTGATATTTTGCCCCTACGGATACCGCCGTAGGGGCATTTGTTTATCCCTACGGATATCTCCGTAGGGGCACACCCAACCCCCTGAAACTGAGATCAGGAGGGAAAATATCAGTTAATTCTGATATTTTGCCCCTACGGTTTAAGCCGTAGGGGCAACATGTGTACCTACGGATTAATCCGTAGGTATATATTATCTGTTTTTTTTAAAAAAAAAGGGCTGCCTGATTTTTTCTCGCCCTGTGCACAATAATATATACATCAATCAAATATAAAATTAATCATCACACAACATATATCGCAGTATTCATAATCACATCTCACGCATATAATATACAAAAGAAACCAAAAAACTGAATATGATATAAATATAAACCAATATCAATATCGTCCAAAATGTTTCAAAATGTAGTACAATATGTATCATATAAATAAATACATGTTTCAAAAAATAAGAATCAAAAGCTACCCTAGCTCGGTCCAGCTCCACCTCTGATAAACGCTAGAATCTGACGCGCCTGCTCCTCGGTCAATAAACCTTGCAATTCGGCACGTGCGGGAGTCTGAGCGGGCTGTGGAGCTGGCGATGTGGTCTGCGCAGCCGCCGTCGAGGTAGTGGCGTGCGGAGCCGCGGCTGCGGTAGTCTGAGCGTGCGGTGGAGCTATAGGAGCTGTCTGCGGAACCGCAGCCGATGTAGTGGCTTGCGGAGCTGCAGCCGAAGGAGATGCATGTGGAGGCTCGGCCGATATACCCCGTCGCGTCTGGACCTAACGTGTGTAATAAGCGTGTAAGAACTGTGTATTATTCGAATTCTTATCATTATCAAGTTATTTCGAAACCCCATTTGAATATCTAGTTTGGAAAACCGTAATTTATTTAATTAGATATGTATGTATGATTAATCAAACCTAAGTCTACAACCAAATAAGCTCAGGCTACGTACTAATATTGGATATGTTGATATCTATAATATGACATGATATTTTACTATTAAGTAGTATACATACCAGCATCTCCTTCAACTCCTGAACGGTAGCCTTCAACCTCTCCAGTTCCTGCTGGACACGTCGCTCACTGGAGACGGAGGAAGTAACCGCCGGGGTGGAGTCCAACCTCATATGGGCCCTGCTAGGGCCCAGTCCTCGGCCTCTCTCCCAATCTCCGTGGTGCCGTCCGTGTGCGGCGTCCAGGACTGGGGTCAGCAGCCTCGGATCACTCTGTCCGTTACAATCGATCCCCGAGGCCTCGGCCTGCTCAACCACCCTCTCCTACACCCACATTAAGCAGTAAAGTATAAGTATAAAATTTAAATTTGAATCTTCCAAAACTAAAATTTCAAATATGGGTTGAATAAATATTAACACTTACGCAATACTCCTGGGTAGCGACGTCGGGATATCGAAGCTCGCCCGTGGCGGGATATGTCGAGGTGCCGTGGACGGCAAGATATGCGGACAGCACGCTCGGTGTACCACCTTGTGCCAGGGTCTGAGCTGTCTGCAATATTAGAAAATAACTCTTAATATTAGATATATTAGAAAATAACTCTTAATATTGCATTATATCACAAATGAAAATATATATTAATACCCGAGACTGATCAAAAAAGAGGGCGAATGAGCGCTGTTGCTGCTCGCCCCACTCAACGTGAAGTGGATAGTTCTTCACGAGCCGGCTCTCATCCCCTATATACCGGCCGAACCTCTCGTCATGAGGATCGGTATAGCGATAATCAAGGGTAAAAAAGAGGGAGAATGCTGCCTTCCCCCAAGCAACTGTCAGAACATTATATTTAGCACATACTGGTCTATAAAATTGACAAGAAATACCAAAATCAACAAATTCAAAGCCTTACCTACAGAGATAGCAGATGTGCTCCTCTGGTATCTGCATGTATCAAAATTTGAATAATATTAATTAATTTCAGTACATACATATTAACAAGATAAACTCGCATATAGCGCTGCTTACACATAAGACAGGGAGTGAACAAGCTCTTGTAGATCATCAGGCGCAAATCTAATCTCATCAAGCAGCACATGATAATGAGTTGGACGCGTGGTGCCCTATTTCTCATAAGTGCATGCTGCGTGAATAAATATTGTGTTAATTCCAAACTAAATACAAATATAACAAACTTATCAATTATATAGTATTCAATTTGATTTCAAACAAATACCAAATAAGAATTTATTGTATAGGTCCACGACTTACAATCATTCCCGCATGCGAGCACATATAAAAATCATAGTTTCTAGGATGACAAATTTTATTGTCAACTACTGTCACCACCTACAACTAGACAATAATAAAAATTACTATCTAAGTAAGAGCAAAAGGAATGTGTGTGTATTTATGATATGGCATTCTAAATCAATATACATGTACTATATGATATATAAACATACCTGGAGGAGCGGGAGTGGCCTCTGTCCCTGATATGGACGCATCACCAACAACTAGACAATCAAACATTGACAATATAAGTAATTTTGGCATAAACAGGCATGGATATCTATAATATTACATTCAAAATGGATAATAGAGAACGCACCTGCAGTGAGAAGTGATAAAAGTATCACCCAACAAGGGTGTAATTTACAGAATCAGTTGAAACTCTTGAAAGTCATAGAAAAACCTGACCCGCACAAATCTGATGTATACTTTCCATTGGACACTAAGAAGTCTCTAAAAGGAAAAGCCAATGTGAAAGCCATCATTAGTTCATATCAGAAGATTGATGCTGAAACAGAGAACAAGGAATGCCATTTTCTTCTTCTTTTGCCACATTACTGTCTTCTCCTTCTTCTTCTGGCACATTATTGTCTTCTCCTTCTTATTATGTGCGTGTGCAAATTTAATGAAAGCAGAAACTCTAGTGACAAACTTAGGTTTCATACGTTGTTGCCAATTCACATACATCCAGTCCTTAACCCTGACGTACTCATGGGCCATGTTAGACTGTATCATATAAATTGTAGGTTATGATGACTATATTGAGAATATGGATTAATAGTGGGTAGGATAAGTATTTCTCAAATGGATTTTGCATCTGAAAACCATAAACTACTAAGTAATAACATATATAATTTTTTTAGTATAAAGGTTGTTATTTTAAGTTTTCCCTTATTAAATCAAATTTGTTTCACGTATCGAGGAATATACCAAAACGTGCACAGGCATGCAATGTCTTGGTTTCTAGTGTGTGATCCACCATACACAATAGAACACAATACAATATTTCGTATAGTGATATGATCTAACTGCCTTTATAAACTACAAGTGTACAGAAAATTATGATAAGAAACCATAAGAAAGGGTCGTAGCCATGCATAACCTTGAATCTACATACCAAATCGTGCACAAGCATGCAATTATTGTCACCTTGCCTTGGAATATAAAATATCTTGGAAGACTATAAGCGGAGCATTTAAATCTTGATAACTTTTGATTTCAACATATATTTTTCTCAAGTACCATGAAATATACTTCCTCCGTATAAACCGTTTTCAGGAAGATGGATTAACAATGACAAATTATCCATATTAGAAAAACACGGTATTACACTTCTTAAGATAATACATTGTATAAGCACACCATAGCCTAGAACATGTCCTTCTATCTACGCAAAACATAAACAACATATAGCAATAAAAGGAAAAGAACCACCATATCGGAGATAAAAGATAGAGAATTCAGGCATTGTTTCATACCTTTAGAGCACGCTGCCAAAAGAAACAGAAAGACAATAGAACAGATTATCACATAGGAATTGATAGATAAATAAACAATTAACTTATGCTGCTTAAAGAAGATGTGACATGTTATTATAATTTCTTTTGGGAGAACCTGGAAATATGCAATGGAGGGGAAGACATAGAAGTAGAGAGGTTTTCTTTTGGGGGAAGGAGATGAGAAATAGCCCATAAAAGATGAAAGTTGATTGTCTTAAAGCTTAGATATAAATCTATCGAAATACAACATTAGAGTTCTGAGAACCCTGCCTTGAAATTTATGTTTTATTACTAACAACTATCATATCAAGTATCATGGTTCATGGAAAAAATATTATTAAAATAGAAAAATTCATAAAGAAAAAAGTGCTTCGAAAGAACTTATACCTCATAGCACTTCTGAGCCTGCTCAAGTTTTCGCTGGACAAGGTAAAATTGCCCTAGGTTGTGTAAAGCAGCCCCTACTCTGCAAAAGCAAGAAACCTTAAAGAATGACAAATGTGTCCATCATCCAATTTAGGTGACTAAAAAGGTAAAAATACATAAAATCATATATTAAAAAACAGAATTACTATATCTGTTCTACACATATAATGTAAGTATATATCATTAAAAAAAAAGTCAAAAAGGCTTAAAGACCCTTCACTGAACTTCATTAATAACTATTTATACAAATTATTAGATTTAACATTAGTTACTTACTAAGCATACATGTCTACAAGGTTAGAAAATAAAATAAATTTCAACTGAAATAATATACACACCGTACGTCATCAGAACCAAACACTTCCTCCAGAATAGTTATGGCTTCTAAATATAATGGCTCAGCTTTATCAAATGCTTTCCTTACCCTGTAAAGTTCTGCCTACAATACCAAGCATACATCAATAGATAAGCTTAAAACAATTAAGAAAGTCAAATTTCTTGACAAGACACTGGCTTCTCTTGTTTAAAGGACATTTTATTGCTAAAATCAGTTAAAGGTTATAACGAAAAGAAAAAGAAAGAATGTCATAATCTTATGTTCAAATTTATTTCCAAAATCATATGATAAAAGTAGATAAAGCAACTTAAGTTGCATCATCCTAGATTCCTAATTCAATTCTTACAATTAACGACGGAAAAACAGCATGTAAGATATGCTAAGATAAAGGCAGGTAGCATATACATACATTAAGCTCCACAAATATATTTTATAATTCTTGAAACTTCAACTTCTTAACAGTGTCTAGCTCGCTCAGTTATAGCTTTCCAACATCGCTTCTTTTGTTTTTGGGCTATGTCAAAGATGTATTTACCTAATTTTGTAATCTCACTGGCAAAATATCAGCCTTTGCAATCTACTGCGGTAACAGCATCCAGTTTCTAACCCCAACCCTAACCCCAATCCTAACCCTAACCCTACCACCAGCCCCAGCCCCAACCCCAGCCGAACCCCAACCCCAAGCCCAACCCCAACCGCAACCCCCTGCCGAACCCCAACCGCAACCGCAACCGCAGCCCCCCAGCCCCAGCCCTAACCTGTGCAGGTGGTGGCGACGACAAATCGGTGACGACGACGAACGGAGATGAGGAAGTAGCAGGCGGTGGCGACGACGAATCGGCCAGTGCTGGCGACGACGAGAACGACGACGACGAGAACGGCGATCGGCGGGAACGAGGGTTTGGGAATTTGGGTTCGCGCGCAGTGATGAGAAAATAAGAAATAATCAGCGTAGGGATCGATCTGCCTTTTTACATAAATCCCTATTTAGATGCCCCTACGGATAAGTCCGTAGGTTCTTTGTTTGCGGCTCCGTAGGGGCAAACAACAATTTAAGATTTAATAATTTTTAAATAAATATGTAAGGACCGTAGGGGCAACCGTTTGGCCCTACGGGTTAATCCGTAGGGCCAAACTTTATCTGCCCCTACGGATGTTGTTATCCGTAGGGGCAACCCCCTATTTTAGTAGTGTCTTCTTGCCTAATAGGTTCATCTTCGTTAGGAACCAAATGATGATGAGGTTGAAAATGAGTAACACTAGGTTTACAATCAAAGAAATTATATTTTCTAAGTAATTTTTCAATATAACGTGATTGAGTCAAAATAATTTTTTTTTTTAATCACTCTAATACCCAAAAATGTATCAACTTCACCAAGATCTTTAATATCAAAAATATGAGTTAAAAATCTTTTGGTCTCATTAATACAATTTATGTAAGTGCGAAAAATCAATAAATAATCAACTAAAGGAGTAATAACAATTTTATAAGAATTGGTGCTTTTTACAAAAACACAACTTTCTACTTTATTGCTTCTAAAACCAAAACTTTTCAAAGCTTCACTAAACTTTTTAAACCATTGTCAAGGAGTTTGTTTTAAACCATATAAAACCTTTTTCAAATTACAAACCTTATTTTCTTGTACTTTAATAGTATAACCCTCCGGTTGATTTATTTATATCTCTTCTTCTAATTCACTGTTTCCAAACGTCGATTTAATGTCCATTTGATGAAGACGCGATAGCAAACACAGATCTAATAGAAATAATTCTAGTAACTAGCGAAAAAGTTTCAAAATAATCAAAACCATATTTTTGAGAAAAACCTTTGGAAACCAATCTAGCTTTATACTTGTCTATGCTTCCATTAGTTTTATACTTTTTAATGAGAACCCATTTGCTACCAACAGTCTTGGTGGTCGTAGGAGGAAGAGTAGTCAAAAGCCATGTTTGTTATCATGAATAAACTTAATTTCATCATCCAGAGACTTTTTTTTTTCCATAAAAGTGCATCGGCCAAAGACATAGCCTCCACAAAATCCCTAGGATTATCATCTAGCAAATTAGTAAACATGCCGGGTCCTAGATCTTTTCAATTCTGTGTCTTTTACTTCTCCTTAATTCCGGTTCAATATTAATTGGAACTTTAGAGATGGTATTAGAATCAGAATTGTCAATATTATCGCTAGAAATCGAAAGTTTCTAGTGCCTTCGCCACTAACCCGCGACCAATACGGAATTTGAAAACAAAAATTTTTAAGGCACTAAAAACTTATACCCTAGAATCTAAACCAAACACCTAAACTATAATACTAATAAGATAGAATTCACAACCTTTGTGCCGTCTTCATTTACTCCAATATGATTGGACTCTAGCATACTCTCAAGAGCTCCGGATTATGCTTGCAAGCCGGTCTCCCTTCGCCGAAGATGATCCATCCGAGAGAACCAAGTTCAAGTTTCAACTTCATCCATGAAGTAACAAAAAATCCTAGGATGCTAATTTAGGATGCTAATTTAAGATACTTAGTGATGTGTGTGAGTGTTCTAATACTTTTTCTTTTTTTTTAATTCTCTTAAATCTCAACACATGAGAAGCTACAGGAAGAAGAAGAAGAATGAGCCATGGAAAAGAGAGAAACAAGAATGGTAGAATGAATAATTTTCTTTACAAATTCAAGCATGCTTCAACACTTTTGTAAAATGAATTTTTTTTTTCATTTTAAAACTACAACCATACTTGAATAGTATTTGCAAATTATAAATTCATTTGTCCATACCCTCCAACATTTCCCTTTTCCATCTCATTTCTTAATTTCTTTAAAAAAAACCTTGAAATGAGTTGTCCTTCTTTTAGAAGTATTGTAATGACCCTAAAAGTCATATACACTTTTATTGATCCAATATTAATAAAAGAGCGTATTTCTGTTCTGATTTCGAGTTATAACTTATTTTTGATAACTTATGTACAAAAAACTCTTTATAACTCACTGGTTAAGTCTCTATATTGTTGTTCTATAGCCTGTAAATTCGAATCCCATCAGTTGCACTGTACGAACTCCGAGATCAAACTCCACTTTTGGACCACCGGTTTCCTCCGGTGGTTGATATAGCCTTAAATCCCTTCATTTTTTGCACGTGCATCCCTTCAGTTTCCCACTACTCCTTTTTCCTATTTGATTTTTCTACAATTAGCCAGAGAATCCCAACCCTTCATCTACCCATTTACCTTCACTTTTAATACATTTTATTATCTTTTTTAAATTCCTCTACACCTATATTTACCCCTATAAATACCTAGCCTTTCTCCTTAATTCTTCTCCTAAATTATTCTGAAAATACCACTCAAAAAATTATCTCTCTCAAGCCTCACTCTAGCAAAGAAAGTTAAGTGCACAAATCTAAGCCAACTCCGTCGCTCAAGTTCGTTCCTCCGCGCGTTAGCTACCTAAAATCCGTTCTTCTGCGCGTAATCGGACCCAAGCTCAAGTCTCCACGTACCGTAGGTCTCGATTCCTCAACCGAGATTTCTTCTTTTTTTCTCACTTATACGAGTACAAGCAGAAACCGTAAGCCTCCATCCCTATCTCTCTTTTTTTTCTATCCTACATTCAAATTTGTAGGTTTCAACCCTCTTGACTTCTCTTTTTGCCCCTTCATAAATCACGACTTTTAGTGGCTAACATCACTTTTAATTTAATTGTTGTAATGTTTTGACATATCCATTATAGTTTCATATTAGTATTAACAAGAAATTATTACTTATCATCATACCACCAATTACATGTCATGTTTCACTTACAAATCATATGAATTTAAAATGAAAGTTTATTGAACTTAAAGAGTACCCTTTTTCAATATCTAGCATATATACCTATAGAAATTCACTGGATAACGATCTACCCCACACGCACACTTTTGATTCATAGCACGATATTCTAAGTATATAGTTAATTCAGAGAATAAGTTTTTCATTAAAATACCACAGTTTTATAAAAGGGTTTTTTTTAATCGATATTTTTGAATTCTTGGCAATTGCAGCTCTACAACCCTCGTTAGGGCACCCGCTAATGGATGGTGCGGATTATCGCACATCCTTGGGATAGTAGAGCGAGATGCAGAACTCCTCCCGGAGTATTCGGTCTCGAAAGGAAATAAAAATACGGTTTTATAGAAATACGGCTTTTCTAAACAAAACAAACTTTGAAATATTTATATAAAACAACCAATCCGTATTTTCAATAAAAATAACTTGTGAAAAAATATTTTTAATGAAGATTGAAATTTTAATAAAATACCATCAAACTTCCAAAATAGCTAGTTTTTATAAAAATACCATAAACTTTTAAAAGTTAGGTTTTATCGCTAAAATACCACAACAATTAAAATACATATTAATAAAAATCCTAAATATTATAAATCACCCTCGAGATTTATTTTTAAACAATATTAAAGTATTTTTCACAACACCCCCCCTCGAGAAATGCAAATAACAATAATAAATATTTTAAAACTCTAAATTAATGTCGGTTTAAGCGGTATCATTTCTCTTGAGCCCCAGATAGCCGGAGAAAGTGAGTGTTTGCCTATTCAGGTTAGACAACTTAACGGTATCATTTGTTGTATAAATATAAGAATACGTCCTCGCAAATACATACATGTATTCGTATCAAAATACGAATACCCAAGAGATAGAAAAATACAATGAGCATAATACTAGAATATACATATCAAAATATATATATGTAAATTATTAAATCAAAACTTGATTTAATAATCCGGCTTAATTCTAAGCCGGCTAGTCTTATCATCCGCCCGATTGAAGTCCGCGTGGCTAGCACACATACCTAATCGGAACCCTGCACATATCAATATACGGCCACTACATCATTTTGTCTAAACTGGAAAAACCCTCTGCGTGGAACTCTAAAGACTCGTCATTACGCTGGCAGTGGGTTTACCACAAGCACGTCAGCGGCACTAAATATACGTAACGGCTACCTAGGTATTGAGCGAAAGGAAGGCCGACGAGCAAACTCATCCGTAACCCTACTACGCCTGTCTATGACAATCTCCGTACAATCCGGTCTTTTCGTCTAAGAGTATTGCATACCGGGTCTATGGGTGGATAACGTCAGACCCCTACTAACCCGATAAGTCGTGCCGGTCTGAAGCTCATCATCTACTGAGAAACCACTGACATCACATCAGTAAATCTCATCCACCTTGGCCAAGGATTTCTGGTGATGGCTGACCTAACACAGCGCGATATCGACTCCAAATACCGGGAGAGACGAATTCCTGACGATTGTTCACTGCCTCCATGTGGCTCGGGACTGTACCCAACTAAAACATGTTTGCATGACTCCTTTGAGCCGTGGTAGGGTAGTAATCTAAGTACAGTGGGAACTCATACAAGACAAATGAAAATCTCAGGTCAAAGGACTAACCTATACTCATGTCGCAAGAGAACTTCCATCTGACGATAGGTATAATACCATTTAGAAGTTCTCGGCGAGTCCGCCCGGTGTACTCACCTCCAGTGAGCACCAGTATACTATCTTAGGTGACTCAACACTAATAGCTTGTGAGACCGGCCACCGCCACTCATCGGGGTCTCGAAAATTATACACTAGTCTATTCCGGAGTATCGATACTCAATCTCGATACTTCCTCGACTATGGACATTTAAGGATGTGCTTATGGACCACCTAGCTCCCACGCATATAATCACCATTATAATGCTGGTAGTCAAGCAATAATCCTACGGGTTTTATCAAAACGTATACACATAATGATAAAGACAAACCAGATAGCATATTATCATCTCAAGTAAGACTGTTCTACCTGTTTAGGTCCTCCTTCAATTATCATAATCGCCAACTTGCAATTACAATAATTGCATTGAGGGCACTATTTCCAACAATCTCCCACTTGCACTTAAGGCTAATTATTGCGGTATCGCATACTCACAGCTCGTGTGCTACCGAATACCTAACTTCTCTACTAGTCAGTTTCTCAAAACTTGTTTTGAGAAATTTACGTGTTCGAGAAATAGCCTCAGTGAGTGGATCCGCTCCAATGTTTCTATCTTTATCTCTCTATATCTCAACTTCGCGGAGAACGACTATCTCCCGAAATGAGCGATACTTGTCTTAGAACTTGTCTGGATATCTGATGGGGCCTTGTTCATAACATGAACACCAAATCCAACAAGCTTCTTAGACTGTATCCATTGCTGATATAATCAGCACCCAGCACCATGACCACCTCATTATCTTGCTTGGAAAACTATCCAACATACTGCACTTCAGAAGAGGGTAAACTTATAACTCTGATAGCTACTCTGTCATCCAGGTCACCTTGAAAGCCTAAACCGGTAACCGCCTCCTGCATGAGGTTGTCATTACCATACACCAAGAATATCATCTTATGTTCTTAATTACTTCCCGATGTTTCTCTAAGATTGGATTAATATATGCTTATTGTTGGTGTTCGGCGTTCGCGCCGCGAAGGCCGCGGTCAAGGCGGAAGCGCAAACAAAAACTTTATGAAAGCACCAAACATGCATACCCTAGCATTCGATCCAAACACCTAAAACTAGAAAGCTAAAACATGCAACGGTATAGAAATACAACTTTCGATGCGTGTCCACCTAATTATGGAAGACCCCTACAAGCTCGTAGACGCCGGGAACACGCTTGAAAGGCGACCACCTTTGCCGAAGAAGATCCACCCGAGTGAAACTGGAAAAGGCTCCAACCGACACTCCAAACTTGCTAAGGATGGATTGTGGATGATGTAGGAATTTTTCCGCTAATTGTTTTTCTTCTCTATAACCATGCTCAAGAAAGAGCAAGAAGAAGGTGAGGAGAACGGCTAAGTATTTTTCTCATGAAGCATGAACTCAAGAATGTAGGAAAAATCAAGTGTAGAAGTGAATGGCTTCTCCTTTTGCCAACATGCATCAATAGTGCATCCAAAAGAATATATCAATATAAAAAGTCAAGCCATACGAATCTACATGTCCAACCATGCTTCATGCCAACTCACCCTCCACCTTATTTCCCATTTAATTTTTCTAAATAGAAAAATAAATATGAGGTGTCCTTCTTCTAGAAACATTCTCGTATAAATACAGAATACTTCATCCGGTATATGTATCGCTACATATACGCATATCCGTATAAAAATACGGATAGCACCAAAGAGAGAAAATGAATAGTAAACAATAATACTAAAATATATATATATAAATTATTAAATCAAAACCTGATTTAATAATCTGGATTAATCCTAATCCGGCTAGTATTATCAACCGTCCGATTAAAGTCCGGATAGCCCATACACGTATTCATTTGGACCCTGCACGTACCAACGTGGGCTCCTACATCTATCACCTGAACCGGGAAAAACCTCTATGTGAGACTCTAAAAACTTGACAATGTACTGGCAGTGGGTTTAACCACAAGCACGTCAGCGGCACTAGCTGTACGTAACGGCTACCCAGGTACTTGCCGAAAGAGGGGTCGATAATCAAGTACGTCCTTACTCTACTGATCCTGAATGTGACAATCTCCGTACAGTCCGGTTTTTTCGTCAAAGAGTATCGCATATCAGGTCTAGGGGTGGATAACGTCAAACCCCTAATAACCCGATAAGTCGTGTCTGAGTCAAGCTCATCACCAACAGAGATACTACTGATCAACTATCAGGAAATATTATCCACGGTGACCACGGATTTAGGGTGATGGCCAACCGAATATAGCGCGACATCGACTTCTAATACCAGGAGAGATGAATCTCTGACAACCGATCACTGCCTTTATATGGCTAGGGACTGTACACAACTAAAACCTATTTGCACGACTCCTTTGAGCCGTGGTAGGGTAGTAATCAAAGTACAGTGGGAACTCACATGAGACAAATGACGATCTCAGGTCAAAAGACTAACCTGTACCCTTGCCATCTGAGAACTTCCATCTGACGATAGATATAATACTATCTAGAAATTCTCGGTGAGTCCGTCCGGTGTACTGACCTCCAGTGAGCACATGTATACTATCTTAGGTGACACAACACCAATGGCTTATGAGACCGGCCACCGCCCCTCGTCGGGGTATAGAAATGTATACACCAGTCTACTCCGGAATATCGATGCCCAGTCTCGATACTCCCATGACTAAGGACATTTAAGGATGTGCTTATGGACAACCCAGCTCCCACGTAAATGATCGCCATCATAATACTGGTAGTCAAGTAAGAATCCTACGGGCTTCATCAATGATGAAAACAAACCAGATAATATACTATCATTTCGAGCAAGACTGTTCTACCTGTATTGGTCCTCCCTCAATTATCATAATCGCCTACTTGCAATCATAATAATTGCCTTAAGGGCACTATATCCAACACTTATTGCAGGTAGTGCAAAAGCAGTATCTGGCGTGGTACTTGACATCTCGTGATTGACTCAATTGCCTAAGCAATTGATATGCCAATCATGCAAATCCCTCTCCTCATCAGTCTAGAAGACATCTCTTTAGAGAGGGTAGCTTCCTCACCTGTGGGTACACCATCACGCCAAGAGTCGTCCATTCTAAAACACTTTAGAATAGCGTCAAGGTATCCGAATTGGGACACTTCCCAAAGCTAGATCTAAAACCATAGATTTATTCACCAGAATCCCTGATATTTTGTCCAGATCCTATATGGAGAAAACACCTTGTGATAACCATAGTATAACCGATCATAGTATAGAGAATATCAATTCCTATCAGGAGTACGTCATCTAAATACCAGGACATCACTCCCTGCTATCTTCTTACCAGGTCCATCTGTTGTTCTGATGAAGTCAAACTCCATGACTTTTTCATCAAAACAGATGATCCGTCTCCGCTCTTCTTGCATTAGTCTATAAATAGACATAAGAAATTTGCTCACCGCGCTTCTGCTGCTCCCACCGAGTACAACAACCCTCTGGCAGAGCCATATACACGTGCACTTCTAAATTCAATTTAAAATGACGTTATAGTTATCCACCTGCCAGATCTCATAATCAAGGACATCAGTAGTGACAAGCTTGGGTTATAAAAACCTTCCTGCCACCGTCTTTGAGGAGATTGAATTACCTTTCGGGTGGCTGAGATTACCCACTAAATCTGCGAAGTGGCTAATGGATTGTCGAATCCAATTGAATCTCTAAGTTCCACTAAATTTTCAGTAACTGTTTGTGGTTCTGGAATCACTTCTAGTTCTACCATACTCCCACTTATTTCTTTTGAAAAAAGATTCCTTTCATAAAAAAAAGTGGCGATTCAAGAACAAAATAACCTTTGAGATTGAAATGGTAGATGGTAAACCCTTGCTAAAAGTCTGGAATAACCCACAAACTGCCGTTATAGAAACATGACTTAAGTTTGTCCAGATTCAGCTTTTAAACAGAAACTGAATAACTCCATATCTTAAAATTCTTAAGATATGGAACCATTCTATGTCCTCATAGAATCAAAGGCACTAATTTAAATGGAACTATATTCAATTGTTATGCAACTGTATCCAGTGCATATCCCATATGGAAAAAGGCCATGCAACATTACTAATCAAGGAGCGCACCCACGGATGAGTAACATGAGAGAGAAGTAAGTTCTCAAATATTATCATAATAGAATACCTAGCATAAGTATCTACATTTTCGATCACCTCAAAGAATTCTGATACTTCCAGCGCATGGTTCTCTACTTTATTCTTATACCTATAACTTCTTAAAATTTGGACCTTGTATTTCAACGAAATACGTATCTAAAACTAGTGAAGTAATAAGTAAACGGAATATAGTACGAGTGCCAACCCCTTGTCCTAATGGACATCGGACAACATACATTACCTTGTATAAGTCCCTAAAGTATACTGACTCAAATTTCATGTATTGTAACTTGAAAACTGTATTTGGTTAAGAATGTCTGTATCGTTAATCAATGCACATTACCTTATCCTCAACTGATAAAGGTAAATGTTTAGAACACAATTTTCAAAATTTATATCTCACTTTAAAAAATAAAAGATACAGATATTCAATTTTAAAAATTGGTGCATAACAACGGTTATTCAAAACCAAATATTTTCCATAAGGCAAACCCAGGTGATTTCCTCAATATCACCAATTACAAAGAATCCTGATATTAAGGATCTAATCACCCAATTCCCAATATTCTATTCCCACTCAGCATCTATAACGCCATACAGATGTGAGAATCAAGTCTGGTAAATACATACCTTAGAGTCAGAATCTAATTGAGAAAACAGTTTTCAATTGACATCGCACAAGAAAACTGAAACATGGAAATGTTTCGAGGGGGTAACCGGGTATTCCTAGTAATGCCTCTTCCACTATCCAGATTCATGACAGTAGTCACAGATCTCCTTGTCTTCACTTCAATCCCTTTATATGTCTTTACTTCTTACCATCTGTACACCATATTTAGGCTAATTGGTTTTCTTCTTTCCCTTCCATTCGATACCAGGCTAAGGTTTGGAGGAAGACTATCCAATAAGTATAATAGGTGTACTCTCCCAATACTAGGAACCCTCGCAATCTGAGAGAAGGTAAAGAGAAAAAACAACCGAACAATCCAATTCAATTTCTCCAGAACCTATGGCCATCCTTGAACTGAAACAAGTTTCTTCGAGTTCGTATGTAACTATACAAGATGGTCTTTCTAAACAGTATGGATCTCCGTAGTGATACAGAGTGTTTTGGAGAAAAAGCAAAGGAAAGTAGGAGTAGAAGAGATATATGTGACTTTGTCGTGAATCATGGCAATCCAAAACCGGATGGTAAAAAGGTCAGTCAACTATGTGTTGAGTTATAGTTTAAGGCGGGTCATGGTCGCAAATCAGAGAGAGAAAAGAAACACTCAGCGTGCACTCTAATCTAAATTAGATTGGTTAATCACTTTATCTAATCTGGGTGGTTCCTACTGTTTTCTCGAATTCTCCTTCAAACCCTAAAAGGATAATTAGTCGGGATAACCCGAGGAATAAACTACTCATCGGTGGGAATCGAGACCCAACTATCATCGCATGATTACTTGATGGAAGCCACTCAAGTCACCAATCTCTGGAAGGTATGTGCATGCCTGGCAAGTTTCTCTTATATTTGAAACCCCCGATATGGTTTTTGCTCTAAACGATTTATGACCTTGACTAGGTCAATATATCATAAGTTGCAACTCAAGTTCAACCCGTCATTATTCTGTATTGATTAGACCCACCCGTACAAGCCCTTGACTAGGTCAAAATGATCGTACGACTGTCCTAATCAATCGCATCACCATGCAGCAGAAAAGTACTACAGAACCACCGAACACTACGCCTTGACTAGGTCAAAGCATGAATACTAAGCAATACTAATATGAAATGATGGAGGGCTACGGCTAGTTTTTGGCTAAAAACTTTTAACGTAATGAACTTGATATCGTTGAAGAAACTCGAGCAGTTTTGAAAAGGAGTAGTTTAGGCTCCACTTTTAAAAATAGTAACATAAACTTTTGCTTAAGAGCATACTCCCCATGAAGGGATCAAGGCTCTTTCCTCATCGAATGAGGTGCGGGATATCCCTAACCGAATTATTCTATGCAAAGCAAAAGAATACGACTATGGTTTTGAAGAAAACCGAGTAGTTTTACAAATTGGTTCCGACAACATCATTTAGGTTTATTTTCCTTGCATTAATCAGTTAATGCAGTCCCATCAATTAATCATATCATGCCAGAAAAGAAACGAAAATAAGCACGCACATATATGCCATCCGCATTCGCCATAGGGTTCCGAGTTTTCACCGTAAGGTTACTTAACTTACGGCAGAGCGGGGACAGGACTAGTGTGGATGCAAAACATATATAACGTCTACTAAATATATAATATATATAGCAACTTTCATCTCATGCATGATATCAAGTAACATCACAGAAGTATCACAGCAGAAGCAAACACAGTATGGAAATGCAGATAATCTAGGAAAAATACATTTTAATGGAGCCAAATATGAAATGCAATTTTCCAGTCCTGTGGATAGCCCGTAGTATCGGATTCTAGACCCCTACGAGTGCGGAAAGTCACCCGCCAATCCCAGAAGTGAGGCAACCCCAATCAACGAAGTGAATGAGCCACCCAGCACTTCCAAAATCCGGTGACTTGGGCACCCCTCCGCGGATCAATCCTATACCCCATACGAGTGCGGCGAATAGTCCGCCAATTTTAGAGTAAGACACCTCGGTCTCAATGCCATGAGATGGAGGCTCGTTTCCCTCTAGAACCCGGCTACTTGAGCACTCCGCCGCGGGGTAATCCTAGTGCATGTAATAGAAAAACTGAATATACAATGGTTACTACGTCCGCAACTTAGACGTGCCCCAAAGAATAATACAAGCCGCAGTGACGGCAGTCCACATGTCGGACGCTTGCCACGCAATAAGAATATACATTATATCATAGAGAATTACATCTAATACTACACACTCAGGGATATCCATCGCGACAAATCCAACAAAACCACAATCACTACGCAATATCCATCACAGAACATGCAAACTTACGAGTATCAATTCCGTAATCTCGTCTAATTGACACATATAGCAATTAGATGACGTTTTACCAAACGTTATGATACACGCAACCATCATAAACCCTACAACAATCGAATACTGCGCACATATAGCCAACACTTCAATTTTCCAAAACACCGAAAATCAAGTTTGCTAAAAACCGACAAGAAATTTTATGCTAAAATCCACTCCGGGAGTCCGAAATGAGCTCAGAGTGAGCCAAAACTTCACGGAGGGCCCTGGCACAAAATTAACGTCGACCCAGTAGACACCTAAGGTGGTACCAAGCCCTTAGGCCATCCTATGGTGGCCATAGGGATGGGAAGATCCGAAACTGCCTTCTGAGGCAGTTTCGGGTCCCTAGCCCCCAAGGCTACTATTTGGGTGGTCTCGAGGGTGTGGGCCCGGTTGGGGTAAAAATTTACACCCCGGTTGACCAAGTCAAAATCAAAGTCAAACCCCAAGCCAGGTGGGCCCAAGCCCAGGTCAAGCGGGCCCATGCCCAAGTCGAGCCCGCAGCCAGCCTCCCCATGCCAACAACAAAATCATGTAATAAATAATTTTTATGTAATTGTTTATGCATGAATGTAAACAAAATGGGCATAAAGCCAATATTTTGTAAGTCCATGGCTTATGTACAAAAATGAAATGGCACATGAGCCATGGGATGACAAAAATGCCATTTTTTGTAAAGCCCAAGGGGCTATATGTAAATATCTAAGCCTATATAAGGCAACATGATGATGAATAAAGCATACACTTTTCATTCTCACAAAAAACCTAGGGTTTGTATCTCTTTCCCTTTTTCTGAAGGTCTCAAATCTTCTTCTTTCTTTTGAATTAAATCAAGAGTTTTACTCTTCCTTTTCAAAAACAAAATAGTTTTTCACCACGAAACCCACAAAGGGAAACTTGGATCTGTCATCAGATCTCAAAAAGGAGAGATTTTGAGATCCCACATCTCTTGATCTTCAAGATCCAGCTAACAGAGGAGGAAGAAGAAGAACCCCTTCCATTAACCCCAAAAACACACTCAGGAGTCCAACTTCTCTCTGATTTCTCTTTCGAGAAATCTTTTTTACGCTAAAGCCTCTTTTTCTCGCCGGCGCTCAAGCGCAGAGCGCCCGCGTGCCGACACGTGGCGCGCTTGCGCTCAAGCGCAAGCGCTTTAGCGCAAGCGCTCGAGCGCAAGTCGCCCCGGGTTCCGACACATGGCGCGCTTGCCCTCAAGGGCAAGTCGCCCCCGTGCCGACACGTGGCGCGCTTGTGCTCCAGCACAAGCGCTCAAGCGCAAGCTCTCCAGTGCAAGTCGTCCCGGGTGACGACACGTGGCGCGCTTGCGCTCCAGCGCAAGCGCTCGAGCGCAAGTCGCCCCCGTGCCGACACGTGGCATGGTTGTGCTCAAGCGCTCAAGCGCAAATCGTCCCCGTGCCGACACGTGGTGCACTTGCGCTCAAGCGCCCAGCGCAGAGGGCTCACATGCCGACACGTAGCACTCTAGCGCCTGAGCGCACAGCACCTTGGCGCACAGCGCCCAAGGTGCTGCCCCACGCATCCTTTGGATATCTTTTCCCCCTCTTTCTTTTATATATATATATATATGTACATGTATACATATATATATATGTACATATGCATACATATTTGCACACACACGTGCTCCACGATACTGTCCCTGTTAGAAAATAAATTTCTAACGGGGCGCTGCCCCGCACCCCGCAAGGGGGCTGCTAGCCCCCTTGACCCCCAGCTCGCTATCCGGGTAGCAGGACCCCCGTAAAAAACTCTGCGTGGCACCCGATATATCCAAAACCCCCCTTTCAAAACACGACACACGTACACTACACATTAAGTTCGCATGACCAGTTTAAACCCGTCAATCGGAGGTTCTCTCGCTCCATAGGCGAGGGGTAATTAACGGCAGCTTAGTCCGCGGCTGCCGGAGATTCGGATCCCCACAATCATTAAACCCTGGCCTACCCTAGGCAGGGGGAATCTGTAGTACGCCTGACAAGCGCGCGCGTATTCCCATCTCAATGGGGTGACGAAAAACACCCTACAGATTCTGGCACGCCCGGTGGGACCATCTCTCCTCCCATATTTCGGGTTAAATGTTCATGTGAACTCAATCAATATACATATCGATTGCCTATACTGAAATAATGTTTCTATTTGAAGGTTAACAATTTCCAATTGCCATATTCGATGCAAGTCGGTATTTGAACGATTTTTCTTGCCCCCAGCTAGGGGCAAGGCCATCAACACTGACAAAGTAATAAGGCATCTCGGGCAAACTCCAACGGTGCCCCTTACAGCTACTCAATCAGGTATCTTCTCTAAGCTCCTCGTCGCATGACCACCACGTCGTTAAACTGGAAACAGATGACCACCAAGTCGTTAAACTGGAAACAGATGACCACCGTGTCGTTAAACTGGAAACAGATGACCTCTACGTGGTTAAACTGGAAACAGATGACCACCACGTCGTTAAACTGGAAACAGATGACCTCTACGTCTTTAAACTGGAAACAGATGACCTCTAAGTCATTAAACTGGAAACAGATGACCTCTACGTCGTTAAACTGGAAATAGATGACCTCTACGTCGGTAAACTGGAAACAGATGACCACAACGTCGTTAAACTGGAAACAGATGACCTCTAAGTCGTTAAACTTGAAACAGATGACCACCATGTCGTTAAACTGGAAACAGATGACCTCTAAGTCATTAAACTGGAAACAGTCGACCTCTAAGTCATTAAACTGGGAACGAAGGAAATCCACTCATGTGTCCTCACGATACATGAGGAGAACAAACCTTTGTGGGATCCTTACGACTCATAAAGGAAAAACACACTTAGGAGTCCTCACGACTCCTAAGGAGAAAATACACCTGCGGGATCCCTACGACTCATAGGGAGAAAATGCTTTTATGGGACCCTCACGGCCCATAAAATTGAAAAGTCTTAGGTGACAGGGATCTAAACCTGTCTCCTAAGCCATCGCTCCCCAACCCCAAAGTGGCGAATGATGAGTCGCTCCTGGTACCATATTCCGGTGTAGCGATGCAGACGCCAACCAAATTCCAAATCCCATACCCCAACGGTGAATGATGAGTCGCTTCTGGTACCACATTCCAGTGCAGCGATGCAGACGCCAACAAAGCCCTGAAATTTTTCCGGCCCTACGGTCTGGATCATACATCCTACAAAACCGTATACAATCCACGGGCGTAAAACAATCCCGATCTCTCCAAAAGAAAAAAAAAGAACGGTATGTCCACAAGCAAAATGGGGACGGATGAAAACCCGAAAGGGCTCCGTGAGTAAAAACAGCAGGACTGCCGGCGAGTTTGTGAAAACCCGAAAGGGTGCAAACTCGTAAAAAAAAAAAAGAAATGAAATGCACTCGCAAAGTCCTCTCGACTTTGTGAGGAGAAAATTCCCGCGTGAGATCCCTACGACTCACAAAGGAGCAACACACTTAGGAGTCCCCACGACTCCTAAGGAGAAAATACACCTACAGGATCCTCACAACCCGTAGGGAGAAAATGCTTTGTGAGACCCTTACGGCTCACAAAATTGAAAAGCCTTGGTGACAGGGATCTAAACCTGTCTCCTATGCCACGAATTCCCAAATCCTCTCGGGGCACATGATGAGTTGCTCATGGCATTATTCCAGTGCAGCAATGCAGATGCCAAACAAACCAAATCCAAATCCTCTCGGGGCACATGATGAGTTGCTCCTGGCATTATTCCAGTGCAGCAATGCAGATGCCAAACGAAAAAAAAACAAATCCAAATCCTCTCGGGGCACATGATGAGTTGCTCCTGGTATTATTCCAGTGCAGCAATGCAGATGCCAAACAAAAACCAATTCCCAAATCCTCCCGGGGCAAATGATGAGTTGCTCCTGACATTATTCCAGTGCAGCATTGCAGATGCCAAACAAAAACCCCAATTCCCAAATCCTCTCGGGACAAATGATGATTCGCTCTCGGTACCATATTCCAGTGTAGCGATGCTGATGTCAACCCAAATCAAATCAAACCAACAACCTCTGTGGCGGAATCATGGTCCGTCCCAGAATTCACCCCATGTCGAAATCATGCTTCGCCTCGGGATATCTACCTTCCCTGCCGGAATTATGCTCCGCCTCGGAATCAAGTCAACCAGCAAGCTCGGCGTCGGAATTATACTTCATCTCATAATGCACCCCGTGTCGAAATGATGCTTCGCCTCGGTGTACCTGCCTTCCCTGTCGAAATTATGCTTCGTCTCGGAATCAAGTCAACCACCGACACTCCGCACCGGGGAAAAGTCGGTCAGCGACACTCCGTGCCCGGGAAAAGTCAACCACCGACACTCCGCGCCGGGGAAAAGTCGATCAGCGACACTCCGTGCCGGGAAAAGTCAACCACCGACACTCCGCGCCGGGGAAAAGTCGATCAGCGACACTCCGTACCGGGGAAAAGTCAACCCGCGACACTCCGCGCCGAGAAAAAGTCGATCAGCGACACTCCGTGCCGGGGAAAAGTCAACCCGACACTCCGCGCCGGGGAAAAGTCGATCAGCGACACTCCGTGTAGGGGAAAAGTCAACCCGACACTCCGCGCCGGGGAAAAGTCGATCAGCGACACTCCGTGCCGGGGAAAAGTCAACCCGCGATACTCCGCGCCGGGGAAAAGTCGATCAGCGACACTCCGTGCCGGGGAAAGTCAACCCGACACTCCGCGCCGGGGAAAAGTCGATCAGCGACACTCCGTGCCGGGGAAAAGTCAACCCGCGACACTCCGCGCCGGGGAAAAGTTGATCAGCGACACTCCGTGCCGGGGAAAAGTCAACCCGCGACACTCCGCGCCGGGAAAAAGTCGATCAGCGACACTTCGTGCCGAGGAAAAGTCAACCCGACACTCCGCGCCGGGAAAAAGTCGATCAGCGACACTCCGTGCCGAGGGAAAAGTCAACTCGCGACACTCCGCGCCGGGGAAAAGTCGATCAGCGACACTCCGCGCCGGGGAAAAGTCGATCAGCGACACTCCGTGCCGGGGAAAAGTCAACCCGCGACACTCCGCGCCGGGGAAACGTCGTACAGCAGGCACTCCGTCTCGGGGATACGTCCTACCACAGGCACTCCGTCTCGGGGAAACGTCCTACAGCAGGCACTCCGTCTCGGGGATACGTCCTACCACAGGCACTCCGTCTCGGGGAAACGTCCTACCACAGGCACTCCGTCTCGGGGAAACGTCCTACAGCAGGCACTCCGTCTCGGGGAAACGTCCAACAGCAAGCACTCCGTCTCGGGGAAACGTCGTACCACAGGCACTCCGTACCGGGGAAACGTCCAACAGCAGACACTCCGTCTCGGGGACACGTCGACCAGCGACACTCCGTCTCGGGGAAACGTCAAGCAGACACTCCGTCTCGGGGACACATCAACTAGCCGATACTCCGCCTCGGGGAAACGTCGACCAGCGACACTCCGCGCCGGGGGCACGTCAGCGAAATCACTCCGGGCTAGGGAAACGTCTACCACGGACACTCTATCTCGGAGACGCGCCAAGCGTCGACCGTCCATGTCGTAAAAAGGGCAGTGCATCCCAAAAAATGGGAACCAAAGCAAGTCGCCTCCACGCAAAAGAAGATCCATCAATTTCATGCACACGACCCACATATGCTGTGTGCATTTATTGATGGGGGGCAATTTGTTGGGGTAAAAATTTACACCCCGGTTGACCAAGTCAAAATCAAAGTCAAACCCCAAGCCAGGTGGGCCCAAGCCCAGGTCAAGCGGGCCTATGCCCAAGTCGAGCCCGCAGCCAGCCTCCCCATGCCAACAACAAAATCATGTAATAAATAATTTTTATGTAATTGTTTATGCATGAATGTAAACAAAATGGGCATAAAGCCAATATTTTGTAAGCCCATGGCTTATGTGCAAAAATGAAATGGCACATGAGCCATGAGATGGCTAAAATGCCATTTTTTGTAAAGCCTAAGGGGCTATATGTAAATATGTAAGCCTATATAAGGCAACATGATGATGACTAAAGCATACACTTTTCATTCTCACAAAAAACCTAGGGTTTGTATCTCTTTTCCTTTTTCTGAAGGTCTCAAACCTTCTTCTTTCTTTTGAATTAAATCAAGAGTTTTACTCTTCCTTTTCAAAAACAAAATAGTTTTTCACCACGAAACCCACAAAGGGGAACTTGGATCTGTCATCAGATCTCAAAAAGGAGAGATTTTGAGATCCCACATCTCTTGATCTTCAAGATCCAGCTAACAGAGGAGGAAGAAGAAGAACCCCTTCCATTAACCCCAAAAACACACTCAGGAGTCCAACTCCTCTCTGATTTCTCTTTCGAGAAATCTTTTTTAGGCTAAAACCTCTTTTTCTCGTCGGCGCTCAAGCGCAGAGTGCCCGCATGCCGACACGTGGCGCGCTTGCGCTCAAGCGCAAGCGCTCGAGCGCAAGTCGCCCCGGTGCCGACACGTGGCGCGCTTGCCCTCAAGCGCAAGTCGCCCCCGTGCCGACACGTGGCGCGCTTGCGCTCAAGCGCAAGCGCTCTAGTGTAAGTCGCCCCGGTGCCGACATGTGACGCGCTTGCGCTCAAGCGCAAGCGCTCCAGTGTAAGTCGCCCCGGTGCCGACACGTGGCGCGCTTGTGCTCAAGTGCAAGCGCTCGAGCGCAAGTCGCCCCCGTGCCGACACGTGGCGTGCTTGTGCTCAAGCGCAAATCGTCCCCGTGCCGACACGTGGCGCACTTGCTCTCAAGCGCCCAGCGCAGAGCGCCCACGTAGCACTCTAGCGCCTGAGCGCACAACACCAAGGCGCACAGCGCCCAAGGTGCTGCCCCACGCATCCTTTGGATGTCTTTTCCCCCTCTTTCTTTTATATATATATATATATATATACATGTATACATACATATATATATTTTCATATGCATACATATTTGCACACACACGTGCTCCACGACACTGTCCCTGTTAGAAAATAAATTTCTAACGGGGCGCTGCCCCGCACCCCGCAAGGGGGCTGCTAGCCCCCTTGACCCCTAGCCCGCTATCCGGGTAGCAGGACCCCCGTAAAAAACTCTGCGTGGCTCCCGATATATCCAAAACCCTCCTTTCAAAACACGACACACGTACACTGCACATTGAGTTCGCATGACCAGTTTAAACCCGTCAATCGGAGGTTCTCTCGCTCCATAGGCGAGGGGTAATTAACGGCAGCTTAGTCCGCGGCTGCCGGAGATTCGGATCCCCACAATCATTAAACCCCGGCCTAGCCTAGGCAGGGAGAATCTGTAGTACGCCTGACAAGCGCGCGCGTATTCCCATCTCAATGGGGTGATGAAAAACACCCTACAGGCCCTCCCTAGGTCCCTCCGGAACGTCCCCGGGGTCCTCGTGCACCTTCCCACGGGTTCTCAGTTCAAATCGAGACCCCGCCAGGAGTCAAAATATTAATTTAGCATGAAATTTCTTACTGTTTTACGGCAGTTTTTGCGAGGCAAAAACCGGCGGGATTCGAGATTTGGGAGTTGTATCTATCTAGTTTATGGTGTTTGGATGGCTCTCATACCATTGAAAGTTCTTAGTGCCTTCGCCGCTAACTCGCGGCCAAAGCGGAATCCGAAAACAAAAATTTTCAAGGCATTAAAAATTTATACCCTAGAATCTAAACCAAACACCTAAACTAGAATACTAACAAGATAGAATTCACAACCTTTGTAGTGTCTTCATTTGCTCCAATTGGGTTAGACTCTAGCATGCTCTCAAAAGCTCTGGATCGCACTTGCAAACCGGTCTCCCTTTGCCGAAGATGATTCACCCGAGATAACCAAGTTCAAGCTTCAATTTTATCCATAAAGTAACTAAAGATCCTAGGATGCTAATTTAGGATGCTTAGTGATGTGTGTGAGTGTTCTAATAATTTTTCTTTCTCTTAATCCTCTTGAGTCTCAACACATGAGAAAGTAGAGAAAGAAGAAGGAGGAGGATCCATGGAAAAGAGAGAAACAAGAATGGTAGAATGAATAATTTTCTTCACAAATTCAAGCATGCTTCAATACTTTTGTAAAAAGAATTTTTTAAATTTAAAACTACAACCATGCTTGAATAGTATTTGCAAATTGAATTATAAATTCATTTGCTCATACCCTCCACCATTTCTCTTTTCCATCTCATTTCTTAATTTCTTAAAAAGAAAAACCTTGAAATGAGTTGTCCTTCTTATAGTAGTATTCTTGTATAAATAAAAGAATACGTCCCCGCAAATACATGCCCGTATTCGTATCAAAATACGAATACCCAAGAGATAGAAAAATACAATGAACATAATACTAGAATATACATATCGAAATATATATATGTAAATTATTAAATCAAAACTTGATTTAATATCCGGCTTAATCTTAAGCCGGCTAGTATTATCAGCCGCCCGATTGATGTCCGCGTGGCTAGCACACATACCTAATCAGAACCCTGCACGTATCAATATACGGCCATTACATCATTTTGCCTGAATTGGAAAAACCCTCTGTGTGGGACTCTAAAGACTCGTCAATACGCTGACAGTGGGTTTAACCACAAGCACGTCAGCGGCACTAGCTGTACGTAACGGCTACCAAGATATTGAGAAAAAGGAAAACCGACGAGCAAACTCATCCGTACCCCTACTGATCCTGTCTGTGACAATCTCCGTACAATCCGGTCATTTCGTCTGAGAGTATCGCATACCGGGTCTAGGGGATGGATAACGTCAGACCCCTACTGACCTGATAAGTCGTGCCGGTCTAAATCTCATCACCTACTGAGAAACTACTGACATCACATCAGTAAATCTCACCCACTTTGGCTAAGGATTTCTGGTGATGGCTGACCCAACACAGCGCGATATCGACTTTCAATACTGGTAGAGACGAAACCCTCACGATTGCTCACTACCTCCATGTGGCTCGAGACTGTACTGAACTAAAACCTATTTGCACGACTCCTTTGAACCGTGGTAGGGTAGTAATCTAAGTACAACGGGAACTCATACGAGACAAATGAAAATTTCAGGTCAAAGGACTAACCCGTACTTATGCCATAAGAGAACTTCCATCTGACGATGGGTATAATACCATCTAGAAGTTCTCAGCGAGTCCGTCCGGTGTACTCACCTCCAGTGAGCACATGTATACTATCTTAAGTGATCAACACTAATGACTTGTGAGACCGGCCACCGCCCTTCGTCTGCGTCTCGAAAAGTATACACTACTCTACTTCGGAGTATCGATGCCCAATCTCGATACTCTCTCGACTATGGACATTTAAGGATGTGCTTATGGACCACCCAGCTTCCACGTATATGATCGCCATCATAATACTGGTAGTCAAGCAATAATCCTAAGGACTTTATCAAAATGTACACATAATGATAAATACAAATCAGATAGCATACTATCATCTAGAGTAAGACTGTTCTACCTGTATAAGTTCTCGTTCAATTATCATAATCGTCTACATGCAATTACAATAATTTCCTTAAGGACATTATATCCAACAGAAACATAATCAACATACGATTCTAATTCAATAGCTTAATCCTTTTTTAATTCTAAAGAATCTGCATCTTTAATAGTAAGATTTTAAAAAAATTGTGCGGAAATAGTTTCAAAAACAGAATTTGTTTTTAAATTCAAAAATCTAAATGCTTTACTATTCTTAGCATTACCCAAAAATATAGACTTAATAGCTTTGCTACTAAGTTTAGGTCTTTTATGAGAAGAATCTAAAGCATATGCAATACAACCCAAAACTTTAAAATAATTAAAAATAGGTTACCCAAAACTTTAAAATAATTAAAAATAGGTTTTCGATTTTCAAAAATTCAAGAGGGGTTTTATCTTGATTTTTATGAAGAATTCTATTTGTAATATAACATGCGGTAAAAAGTGCTTCTCCACAAAAACTTAAAGGCAAATGAGAATAAATTAACATAGCACTAACCATTTCAAGTAAGGTTCGATTTTTTCGTTCGACAACTCTATTTTGTTGTGGAGTATAGGGATCTGTTACTTCTATAACAATTCCATTATTTTCACAAAAATTGTTAAACTCGTTCGATAAATATTCTTCGCCATGATCAGACCTTACTCTCTTGATTTTTAGGCCAAGTTGATTTTTCACTTCTGCCTTAAAGAGTTTAAATTTTTCAAAACCCTCAATTTTATTTTTTTAACAAATAAACATAGGTAAATTTTGAAAAATCATCTATAAATATTATAAAATAACACTTTCCACCACTAGTTAAATTATCCTTATTATCACAAATGTCGGTTGAGATTAAGTCTAATAAGGATGTATCTCTACTAAAGGATTTAAAAGAGATTTTACAAATGTTTGCTTGTACACAACATTCGCTTGTTAAAGTAGATTGATTAGAATTAACTTTAGGAAGAAAATCAATATCAATCATTCTCTTTAAAGTACTCTTACCAAAAGTGGCCTAATCTATAATTGTAAGTGTGTCATGCATCCAACTAGAGGGTTTTCAAGCGAGGCGGAAGGGAAAAATCAAAATTTTCTTTCTAGCATGCATGACACACAAAAAACCTTAGTGATCATCCTAAAGACTTTAACTTGCAAAAGGAAAAACAAAAACCAAAAGCTTTTAGAGTATATAACCTTTGATGCTTCTTCTTAACCCCCAATTGGGTTGAACAGCTGCTCCTCTTTGTTTAAACTCCAAGCTAGGCTCCAATTGTGCACCAGACGAAGCTTGCTTGCCAATCCATTCGTCGAAGATGACCCACGGCGAAGGAGAGGCCACTTGAACTACTACTTCAACCTCATAAGGTGCTAAGATGTGAGATGAAGATGATTTAGAGAATGAAACTCTCTCTTTCTCTCTACTCCTTTTTCTCTTCTTAGGATTAAAGAGAAAGTGAATGAAGTTATAGCTAGTATTTTTCAATACTAATGTCATAACCATAATTCCCTTTCTCTTAAATCTTAACACATGTCCTTAGGAATGGCATGCAAATGCCGCCATACCCTTAGCCATGTAAAAATAAAATGAGAGAAAAAGAAAAGAAAATATGTCAAAATAAATTTATTATATTAAATGGTTTCATCACATGTATCCATATAATAGAGAGAGAGAGAACAATATAATACTAGTTTAATTATATGTATCATCACATAATTAATTATATCATTAAATCAACAATTGATTTAATGACCCGATTCAATCATAAACCGACTAGTATCATAATCCGTCTGGTTTAAGACATATGTCTAATCGAACCCCTCACGCATCGTCGTACGTGCACTACATCATTTCGCTTGAGTGGACAAACCCTCTGTGCAGGACTCTAAAAACTCGTCAATACGCTGACAATGAGTTGTCGGATCACATCTATACCTCACAAGCACGTCGGTGATACTAGTTGTATATAACGACTATCCAGGTATTGAACGAAGGAAAGATCGACAAGAAAGTTTGTCCGTACCCTGCTGAGCTTATCGATGGCACTCACCGTACAGTCCCGTCTCTTCATTTGAGAGTGCCGCATACCGGGTCTGGAAGGTGGAATCCGTCAAACTCATAATAACCTGATAAATCGTACTGATATCATGCTCATAACCAAATGATAAACTACCGATAATTCTTATCAGTAAATCTCTTTTTCCCTGATCATGGATTTATGGTTATATCCAATCGCGCTCTGCGCAACATCAACTCCCTATACCGAGAGAGACGAATCCCTTCCGATCGCTCACTACTTCCATATGATTCGGGACTGTACCCAACTAATACATGTTTGCATAGCTCTTTAAATCCATGGTAAGAAAATAATCTAAGTAAAGTGGGGACCACATGAGACACTATGACAATCTCAGGTCTACAGACTACTATGTACTCGTGTCACTAGAGAACTGCTATCTGACGATAGGAATAGTACCATCTAGGAGTTCTTGGCAAGTCTATTCGGTGTACTCAATCTCCAATGAGCACTTGTATACAATCTTTGGTGTCAAACTCCAATGGTTGTGGGATCAACCATCGTCCCGTATGGGGTCAAAAAATGTATACACTAGTTTACTCGAGAATATCGATGCCCTATCTCGTTACCCCTACGACTAAGAACATTTAAGGATGTGCTTATCTACTACCCATGCCCCACTAGTATGATCGACATCATAAAACTGGTAGTCAAGCAAATATCCTAAGGGTTTTATCAACATGTATATGTAATAGCAAGGAAAAATATGTATACATGTTAAGATAAATTCAAAACCAAATAGCATACCATCATCTTGAGCAAGATTGTCCTGTACATGCATATATCCCAGCATCTAATATAATACACAATAATGGCCTCTATGGCATACATATCTAATAATCTCCCACTTGCACTAGGGCCAGTTATTGGCGTATCGCATACCCAACAACAGAAAATGTCGCTCGAATTGTGCTTGGGGAATGAACTTCGTGAATGGATCCACTGGGTTTTCTTTTGTATCTACCCTCCGTATCTCAATCTCCTTGTGATCAACAGTCTCCCTGATCAGATGATATTGCCTCAAGATGTGTCTGGATTTATGATGGGACCGTGATTCCTTTGCTAATGCTACAGCTCTATTGTTAGCACAATAAAAGAGTATTGGATCAGTAATGATCAGAACCATCTCAAGCTCTACAATGAACTTTCACATCCAGACCGCTTCTTTGGCAGCATCATTAGCAGTGATGTACTCAGCCTCCATCGTCGAGTCTGTTACGGTATCCTGTTTGGAACTCTTCTAATAGACCGTCCCTTCGTTGAGGGTAAACACATAACCTAAGTTGGATATGCTGTCATCTTTGTCATTTTAAAAGCTGGAATCGGTAAAGGCCTCTATTTGGAGGTCACTATTACCATACATAAAGAACATGTCTTTAGTTCTTCTTAGGTACTTAAGAATGTTCTTCGCAGCTGTCCAATATTTCTCCCCTGAGTTTAATTGATACCGACTTACTACACTAAGTGGGTAAGCTACATTTGGTCTGGTATATAATATCACATATATTATAGACCCGACTACCGAAGTATATAAGGTATAATTCTTATGTGATCCTTATCTTCATCAGTCTTGGGGGACATCTCTTTGGAGAGGGTGATTCCGTGACAAGCGGGCATATTACCGTGCTTGGAATCTTCCATACTAAATCTTTTTAGTATGGTGTCAATGTTCCTGGATTAGGACAATACCAAAAGTCTTTTAGGCCTATCTCTATAAATCTTAATTCTCGGCATGTAGGAAACATCACCCATGTCTTTCATGGAGAATTTTCATGACAGAAAATTTTGACTGATTGTAGCATAAGAATATCATTTTCTATCAGGAGAATGTCATCCACGTACAATACGAAGAATACCACTGCTCTGCCTATAAGTTTCTTATAAATACAAGGTTCATCCACATTCTTGATAAAATCAAACTCTTTAATTGCATTATTAAAGCAGATGTTCCAACTACGCGATGCATGTTTTAATCCATAAATAGATTTAATCAACTTGCACACCTTCCCATTGCTCCCACTGTCAATGAAACCTTCTGGCTGATCCATATAAACATACTCTTCTAAATCACCATTTAGAAAAGCGGTATTAATGTCCATCTGCCAGATGTCATAATCGTGGAAGGCACAATGGCAAGTAGGATCCAAATGGATTTAAGCATAACCACTAAAGAAAAGGTTTCATCATAGTCCACATCTGGTCTTTGACGAAAACCTTTTGCAATAATTCTATCCTTATATGTTTCTACCTGTCCATCTGTACCAATATTCTTTTTAAAGATCCACTTGCATCCAACAGGTTTTACCCCAGAAGGTGCAATATCCAAAGTCCAAACTTTGTTTGTGTTCATGGATTCCATTTTAGATCTCATAGTATCTAGCCACTTTACCGAGTCCCTACTCATCATAGCCTGCTGAAAACTAATAGGCTTATCATCGTCGATGATGCAATTCTCTCGATCCCTATCTATGAGAAAACCGTAGTATCTCTCAAGTGAATGAGATTGCCTACAAGATCTGCAGGGTGGCTGAGGTTCGTCGATTTGTTTTTTAATCTGTGGCTCAGCCAAACCGTCAGCTCCTGTTTGTGGTTCTAGAATTTCTGCATGTTCTACCGTGCTCCACTAATTTCTTTTGTAATAAATTCCTTTTCCAAAAAGGTGGCATTTTGAGAAACGACAATCTTTTGTTCTTCTGCATAGTAGAAAAGATATCGTTGCGAGTACTTGGAATATCCCAAAAACTGACATAACACTGAACGAGCTTCAATTTTGTTTGGATTCTGATTTTTAACATAAGCTGGGCAACCCCATATCTTAATGAACTTAAGACATGATCTCTTCCCACTCCATATCTCATACGGAATGGTAGGCACTGATTTGGTTGGAACTTGATTCAACAGGTATGTTGCTGTCTCCAGTGCATAACCCTAAAAGGAAAGCGGCTACTTAGCGTTACTCATCATAGAGTGCACCATTTCCAATAAGGTGCAATTCCTCTTCTCCAATACACCGTTATGCAGTGGTGTATACGGAGGAGTAAGCTGAGAGAGAATTCCATTCTTTTTTAAGAATTCAAGAAATTCAGTACGTAAATATTCACCATCTCGATCCGATCGAAATATTTTGATACTTTTTTCCCTTTGTTTCTCTACTTCATTTTTATACTCTTTGAACCTTTCGAAGGTTTCAGACTTATATTTCAACAAGAATATGTATCCGAATCTCGAGAAATCATCAGTAAAAGTAATGAAGTAGGAATATGTGCTTCTTGCATTGAAGATATCGGTCCACATATATCACTATGTATGAGTCCCAAGAGCTCGGTGGCCTTTTCTCTGTGTCCAGTAAACGGAGCTTTTGTCATCTTGCCTTTTAAACAGGATTGACAAGTTTTATAAGATTGATATTCAAACGGATCCAAATACCCATCTTTATGCAATTTAGTGGGTTTTGTTTAATTTATATGACCAAGTATACAATGTCATAAGTAAGTTTCATTTATATATGCAGACTTTCTTTTTTTGTGCATTGGATGTTGAAAACTGTGTGTTGATTTAGAGTATAAATTCCTTTATTTAGTGTATCAGTCCCAATCAACATTTGATTAAGGTAAATGTTCATAATATTACTTTCTAATGTGAAACTATATCCTTTTTTATCTAATAAAGCAACTTATATAATATTACACATCATAGTTAGTACAAAATAACAGTTCTTCAAAATCAAAATATGTCCACTTGGCAATCCAAGATGATAGCCCCCAACAGCTATGGCGTCAACACTTGCGCTCTTCCCAACCCTGAGGGTCATATCTCCTTTCTTCAAAAACATTCTACTTCTCAACGACTGCAAAGAATTACAGATGTGAGAACCCGATCCGGTATCCAATACCCAGGAAGCAAAGTTAATAGAAAAGCGGTTTTCTATTATAAACACACAAGCATCATTATGCTTCTTGTCCTTGAGGCTGTCTTTATAAGCCCTACAGTTTCTCTTCTAGTGTCCTTTCCTATAACAATAGAAGCACTCTCCCTTCTCCGATTCCACTGCCCCATCTTTGTCCTTTCCGCTCACCTTTTGGACACCACTTTTCGGTTTGGTAGGGGTCTTCTTCCTTTTTACTTTGGCCTTAGCCTTGAGCTTGGATGAAGAAGATTCCCTAACAACAAGAACGGGTGTCTTTTCCTTTTTCAAGGAGCTCTTAGCTACCCTCAATAGAGGAGCTTAGGATGGTCAGCTTCTATCCTGTGCATATTGAAATTCAACGCGAACTGAGCAAAAAGGAGTGGGGAAAGGACTGTAGAATCAAGTTGATGTACAACTCATTCTCTAATACGCATCCCAGGTTTGCGAGTTCTTCAATAAGACTTATCATCTTAAGGAAGTTTTCTCCTACAGATGATCCGACAGCCATCCTCATCTGAAACAGTCTTTTTGAGGTCTCGTACCTTACGACATAAAAGTGCTCTCTATACAACTGTTTACAATGGAGAAATATGGATTGCATGTCCATATTCTCATGCTGCCTCTGAAGCTCATTGTTCATAGAGGCCAGCACTATGGACTTGGCTTTCGCATAGTCTATGTACCATGTTTTACGGACCTCGATGTCCGTAACCCTGGAATCCGGACCTGGGGTCTGGGGTGCTTTACCGGTGAGGACAAATGCCACTTTGTCATAAGTGAGTGCAATGGTGACATTTCTCAGCCAGTCCTAGGTCCAGTCAACATGTTCTTTTCTAATAGTAGTTTTAGTCCAGTCATGGTCACTTCTTGTTAGAGGGAGAGAAAAGAAACACTCAGCGTATACCCATATAAGATTAGAATGGTTTATTATCTTGTCTAATCAGGATCGCTCCCATAGTTTTTATCAAATCCTCCCTAAAACCTTAAAAGGAGAATTAGTCGGGATTAATTACAGTCCATAAGTTCTATAACCTTTCAGCCAGGCCAATGTCGGTATTTCGAGAGAGTTTTTCAAGGCTTTCTCTAAGTTCCTTAATTACAGAGAACCTCTTTTTCCTAGAGGTGTTACCCCATTAACACCTTTATAATACACATACTGAGTTAGCTATTGTGAAGTGTAAAACTTTTCCGAAAGCAACACTTATTCCAGTGGGAATCGGGACCCAACTATCATATAGAAGGTATGCAATTTTATTGCAAGTTTCTAACTTGAAACTCCTGATATGGTTTTTACCCCTGGGACCCTATGACCTTGACTAAAGATCAACAAATCAAAGAGTCCCAGTCAAGTTCTATCTATTATTTCGTGATTAATTTAGACCCACCGATATGACCATGACTAAAGATCAACAAAACCGCACGAATGTCCTAATTAATCGCATCACATGGGGCAAATGAGACATCACTTAGCTACCGAACACTACGCCTTGACTAAAGATCAACAAACGTAGTTCGAATACTAAGTACTCTACTCATTTGAAATGACGGGGGAATACGACTGGTTTTGATGAAAACCTTTAATATAATGAACTTAATATCGTTGAAAGAACCGAGTGTTTTGAAAAGGAGTGGCTTAATCTCCGTATTTGAAATGATTGGTTTTTGATGAAAAAGCCGAGTAGATTTCAAATGTGGTTCTTACAACATCAATTTTAGGTTTATTTCTTTTCATTAATCTCATTAATGAAGTCCCATCATTTAAAACCTATTCACAACAGAAGAAACGAAAATAGAACGCACATTTATTCCATCCGGATTCGTCATGAGGTCCCATCATGTGTATCGTTAGGTTACTTAACTAACGGTAGAGCGGTGACATGGCTGGCATGGATGCAAAACATAAATAGCGTTTATTTATATCATATATAAATATATAGCATTCGTCTCAGGCATGAATAATAGTATCACAGCAGAATACTAACATCACAGAAAAATAGAAAAACAGATATACTAGAAAAAACGCTTTTGATCGAGCCATCAACCGAAATACGGAATTCCACGTTCGTGTAAATAACCAGAATCTCATCTATCCTATACCCCTATGAGTGTGGCACACTATCCGCCAATCCTAGAATTGAATGATCCGGGTCTCAACTCCTTGAGATGGTCACCCGCTGAATTCTAGAACCTGGTAATTTATGCACCCTTCCGCGGGTCATTCCTAGATGTAGAAAAGTAAATATATATATATATATATATATATATATATATATATATATATGCATCAAGTGGTAGCAACAACCTCACTCCCGGAAGTGCCCCAACAAAATAATATTACATACTTACATCAAATGAATTACAAATAGAAAACATCTCTCAAAAGGGTATTCACACGACGATCCATTTTTACCATCATAACCACAATAACAACATCATCACATATATTAAATACGCAACCCTTTATAACTGTCCTATAGCAATTAGAAGGCATTTTATGACGCTTTAACATTATGCAGAACACACACGACGTTTCGATTTTGATCAACAAGGTTCCCGTTTAAATCAAACAACTCCAGATATTAATATATTCAATCTGATACAAAAAGAAAAAACATGGTACCTAATTTCCAAATGATGTGGCCTCAGGAGAAGCCTTGGGGCACACAGACAAAGCCAGGCCGCCGGGGCGGTCTTTTGGTGGCCTGGGTTGCTCTGTGGGTCCCCGGGCTTCTTCTGAGTGATCCACATCTCCCACTGGTCCTCTGATATTTTTCAAAAAAAATTTAGACGACATTTCAAAAAAATGGACAGAGAGGGGGTCAATTATGGAAATCAAATACGGAAACTTGTCGATTCGAAAATGAAACATCGTAAAGAGCAAGTTGAAGTCTTAGGGTAGGTTCTGATACCATGTAAGTGTGTCATGCATCCAACTAGAGGGTTTTCAAGCGAGATAGAAGGGAAAAATCAAAATTTTCTTTCTAGCATGTATGACACACAAAAAACCCTAGTGACCATCCTAAAGACTTTAACTTGTAAAAGGAAAAACAAAAACAAAAAGTTTTTAGAGCATACAACCTTTGATATTTCTTCTTAGGCTCCAATTGGGTTGAACGGTTACTTCTCTTTGTTTGAACTCTAAGCCAGGCTCCAATTGTGCATCAGAAGAAGCTTGGTTGCCGATACTTTCATCGAAGATGATCCACTATGAAAGAGAGACCACTTGAACTACTACTTCAACCTCACAAGGTGCTAAGATGTGAGATGAAGGCGATATAGAGGATGAAACTCTCTTTTTTCTCTCTACTCTTTTCTCTCTCCTTAGGATGAAAGAGAAAGTGAATGAAGTTATGGCCAGTATTTTTCAATACTAATGTCATAATCATAATTTCCTTTCTCTTAAATCCTAACGCATGTCATTAGGAATGGCATGCTAATGCCACCATACCCTTAGCCATGCAAAAATAAAATGAGAGAAAAAGAAAAGATAACAAATCAAAATTTAATATATTAAATGGTTTCATCACATGAAACCATATAATCAAGAGAGAAAACAATATAATACTAGTTTAATTATATGTATCATCACATAATTAATTATATCATTAAATCAACAATTGATTTAATGACCCGGTTCAATCATAAACCGGCTAGTATCATAATTCGTCTGGTTTAAGACATATGACCCTGCACGCATCGCCGTACGTGCACTACATCATTTCGCTCGAGTGGACAAACCCTCTGTGTGGGACTCTAAAGACTCTTCAATACACTGGCAGTGAGTTGTCGGATCACATCTACAGCTCATAAGCACGTCAGCGGTACTAGCTGTACGTAACGGCTACTCAGGTATTGAACGAAGGAAAGGTCAACAAACAAGCTTATTCGTACCTTACAGAACCTATCAATGACACTCACCGTATAGTTCGGTCTCTTCGTCTAAGAGTGTCGCATACCGGGCCTGGGAGACGAAATCCGTCAGACTCCCAGTAACCCGATAAATCATGCCGATATCAAGCCCTTAACCAAATGCGAACTACCGATGATGCTTATTACTAAATCTTGCTTCCCTGATCAGGGACTTATGGTTATAGCCAATCACGCACTGCGAAACATCAAGTCCTTATACCGGAAGAGACGAATCCTTTCCGATCGCTCACTACCTTTATATGATCTGGGACTGTACCTAACTACTACCTGTTTGCATAGCTCTTTAAAGCCATGGTAGGGTAGTAATCTAAGTACAGTGGGGACCACATGAGGTACTATGACGATCTCAGGTCTATATACTACCTTGTACTCGTGTCACTAGAGAACTTTTATCTGATGATATGTATAGTACCATCTAGGAGTTCTCGACGAATCCGTTTGGTATACTCAGTCTCCAATGAGCACATGTATACAATCTTTGGTGGCAAACACCAATGGTTGTAGGATCAACCATCGCCTCGTATGGGGTCAAGAAACGTATACACTAGTCTATTTTGGAATATCGATGCCCTGTCTCGATGCCCTGTCTCGATACCCTTACGACTAGGAACATTTAAGAATGTGCTTATCGACTACTCGGGCCCTACTAGTATGATCGACATCATAAAACTGGTAGTCAAGCAAATATCCTAAGGGTTTTATCAAAATGTATATGTAATAGCAAGAAAAAATATGTATACACGTTAAGATAAAGTCAAAACCAAATAGCATACTATCATTTTGAGCAAGATTGTCCTGTACATGCATGTGTCCCAGCATCCAATATAATACACAATAATGGTTTCTAGGGCATACATATTTAACAATAATACCAAAGATTACTATCAAATTCAACGTCCTGGGAAGTATCTAGTAAACATCAAGAGGCTTTTCCGCAAGATTTGGCCTAGCACCAAACTTCAACCTAGATCTACTCGCTGCATGTTTCGAGATTATTCAACATCTCAATCTAAGTATAAATGTCTAGATCCCGTCACTCACAAAATTTATATTTCTCGTCATGTCAAATTCGTCGAAACCAATTTTCATATGCAGGTATCTAGTAGAAATTAAGAGGCACTTCCGTAGGATTTTGCCTCCCCTAGCACAGCATCGCACCAATCACGTATACCCAACCTACCAAACTTCACATCCTATCTACCTTACCTAACCCAACCCCATTGAACCCTAATCATTAACATCTCATACCCTCAATCTCTCCATCTCCATCGACTCTTCATAATTCTCACCTTCCAATCTCGATAACATCGCCAATCTATCCGTCCCTACCTCCCCAACCTCCTCCACAACCGCTCAATCACATTTACCATCTCCACAGTTATCCCCTACTCCCTGACCCCTAAATCTCTAAACCAATAATGAATGAAAACCAAACCCGAAATACTTCGACTCCCAATATATCAACCATACCACTGTTCATCCCATACCCCCAAACCCTTGAACCAACCTGTATATCTCAATCTGCGAAGGATCCAACAGGCATGCTGCAATGTCCGAAGAGTTTGATGCCCTCATGAAGAATGGAACATAAGATCTTTTTCCTAAATCAAATCAGAATCTTGTAGGTTGCAAATGGGTCTTCCGAATCAAGCGTAACTTCGACGATACTATTGCTCAATACAAAGCTTGCCTTGTGGCCAAAGGCTTCCATCAACGGCCTGATTTAGACTATTCTGCCACGTTCAACCCCGTTATTAAGCCGACAACACTGCGTATAATCTTATGCCTATCACTCTCCCAAGGATGGCTTCTTCGTCAACTCAACATTAACAACGCTTTTCTCAATGGTACTCTGCATGAAGACGTGTATATGGATCAACCGCACGTCTTTCTCCACTCTTCCCTACCCAACCATGTCTGCACACTACGTAAAGCTATCTATGGTCTTAAGTAAGCGCCAAGGGCATGGTATCAATAACTCAAATTCTATCTTCTACAAAATGGCTTCGCAAATTTTGTAGTGGATACATCTCTTTTTATCTACTCCAAGGACGCCATCATAGCCTATTTCTTGGTATATGTTGACGACATTATTCTCACAGGAAATAATGTACAGTTCCTTCAATCTTTTGTTTGTCAACTTGGACAACGTTTTTCTCTAAAGGATTTCGGCGATCTTCATCACTTTCTTGGGGTAGAAGTTATTCACATGACACAAGGACTCTTTCTATCTCAACATCATCACATCGCCAATCTTTTGAAAAATTTCTCTATGGAAGGAGCTAAAGAAGTTACCATCCCAATGTGCAATACCACCCCTCTACTTCTTCATGACGGGTCTTCATCTGTCAACCCCAAGCCATATCGTCAGCAAGTTGGTGCTATTTAAAACCACTCTCTCACTCGGCCCGACGTTTCATTTGTCATCAATCGTCTTTCCCAATTTATGCACTCTTCTACAGAGTTCACTGGACGACACTCAAACGTGTTCTTCGTTACCTTAAAGGTACGATACATCATGGTCTTTACCTGTCACGACCCGAAATTGGCCCGTGACGGCCCTAGTACTACGCAACGCCCTAAGACGTAACGTAGTAAAAGAAAGCCAAAACCCAGAAATCTAAACCATAAAAAAATACGGAAAAGATAAAATAAGTTTTTGAAACATTTGAAATCACAACCCAAATTCTTTAAAAGTCCTACTTTATTTCTTTAAAATTTTGGCAACACCCCTTTTTGTGAAAACTAGCCAAGATGAATACAACACAAAAATATGACGCCGTAGCGAAGAAATAAAGACAATAGAGAGAAAGCTGTATATAAAAGACAACAAATCCACAATAATATACATTATCGTCCTCACCAAGTCTCTAAGTCAACAACATAATAGTAGATGGAGAGTACAAGATACAACGAATGTACAATACAAATTACAGATAACCACCAAAACCCACCTAAGCAAAATAGTACTGTGAGCTGATGCGGTATCTGTAGCAAAAGATGATAGCTGAAAAGCGGAATAGCCTGCCTCGACTACTCTGGGGAACAACCTGAAACACCTGTGGCACAACGGGGGTGAGTTGCCAACTCGTGAATAGTAGATAACATATGCAGGTAATCGCAGGAATGCACGTACAGCACGAATCTAAGATATGCGATTACAGTAATAACATGTCATGTGAATGCAAAATAATGGAAAGTACACTAGCAGGTACAATCAATATGTGAAGCAATAGTAACATGACAATAGTATGCAATAACCATGCAATAGGGATATGAGAATGTAGATATGCAACTATCATAAGGGTACACTAACAGGTACTACCAATATATGAAACTGTGCATAAAATAGATAAGTGTGAGGTATAGGGTGGAATATGTCATTTCCACGGAAACCTGACATCGTGGCAGGATCACAATCCATCAAGACACTCAAATCCACAATTCCTCAAATCAGCCCCCAACTGGGCTCTCACATCATATAAGTCTCACATCACCTCAATGTACAATATCGAATAGCTCTCCTATATCTCGAATGTACAAATCAACAATCTCTTTCATATCCAATATCCAATCTCAATGAATCACCTATATCCCAAGTGAATCTCAAGTAAGTTTCTAACATCCTAAATAAATATATATGCAGAAATAAATATGATGGGGTCAATACACATATATTAGCGTCCCATTCCACTAATATTGGTGTAAGGGTATATATAACAACGGCTAATCCCATGTTATATATATAAAGGTGTTTAAAAGAAATATCATGAAAACAATGTGCCAAGCATCGACACAGAAATCCTGATAGGTACGTATCATACGCTGTCCCGAAAGCACGAGTGCCTAGCTCTGACCATCGCCTTTCGACGTATGCATACGTGCATGACTCCCAACGGTATCTCCATGATCCCCGCCGAGTCATTGGTACTGTCACCGGATGGTATGGTTCCCCTGCCGGGCTCATCGGCTCAAAGCACATCGACATCCCTTTCTTGCCCCGGGGTACCTCCGGGCCCCACCATGTACCCTCTACGGCCTCGTCGCCTCCTCGTAGGGGTATATATAATCAGCACCGATAAAACCCATGGTGGATGCGCAAATATCATATCAAGGAAACCGGGTTTTTCAATGTATGCATAATTTCATGAACTCCCGCGGTTCCCAAATCCAGAAAACATCATGTAAAATCCAAATAATAATGTGCAATCCAGGAATAAATATATACGATATATCTGAAATGCGAGCATATAACAGAGAATATGTAGGTGAAACCAGATGTATGCGAAACCAATAAGGTACAGCTAAGTAACATCAGTAAAGGTAAATATGTGACTGCAACTGAATATGTATGTAACATACAGGTGTATCAATGTATATGTAGCTACCTATAAGAACTGATGTCGTATACCCCCCTGGGTATAAGTAAAATATGTAGGATATCCCCCGGTATAAGTAAACCAAGGTATACCTGTAGCTGTATCGCAAGGTGTATCTGTACCTATCACTAAAGGTATGATACACTATAGGTATACCGATAAGCTAAATGTCATGTGTGATAAGCAATAGTAATTATAATGGTTAGTGTGTGACATGGCAATTATTTACGGTGTGTGTGTAGCATACAATCCGTGCGCGTGCAACATGAACCATCAATAATGTGTGCAGTGCCCTACGGCTACTAGTCACAGTACAACTATATCTAAGTAAATAGGTAAAGGCGCAATTCTAACAATGACGTAGAATATGCGACAAGTATTAGAATCCTAGCCCAGACGCATAACGTCATGCGGGCGATTCCCCTGTAGATGTTAAATCTACCACCTACGCTCCACGCTAGGTGAATCCTACCATCTGCTCCCCCCTGTAGCAGTGTCCGTAGTCCCTGCCTGCAAACCTGCAATAAGACATGGAAATCATATATAAGCCAAATATTCCGCAAAACGCGATATCGAACCAAAACGAGAAACTCGCGTCGTGAACTAAACGCGCGTATGCACGATATGCTGAATCGTGTGTGTACGCGTCTAAAACCATCGCGATACGCTGGATCACAGAACCCTCTCACGTATCGTGCGTATCGCACAAACACAACGGACAAGCAAAACGATATATTGTCCCAGATTTTCCTACAGGTCAAATCTTACAAAACTAGACATGCCAAAACACTACAATACACTGCAGACAACCATTCCCAAAACCCCAGCACCCCACTCCCCTTCCTGGCCGCAATTTGCGGCCATATTAAATTAATTGGCGGCCTGGGTAGGAAGAGGGTGGCTCGTGTTCTTGTGGTGGTATCTATACCTAATGTACATGCTCCAGTCTTCTCAATTTTATCCTGAAGTGTCTGGGTCAATAGCAGATCACAGAGTGTCACAATGTCGCTTTAAAAACGCTAATTTTGCACAAAACGTAAACCCTATGGTATTTTAGTGTAATCCAGGGTTAAACTCAGTTAAGGTGACCCTAAAAATACTTAAATGGGTAGGGTTTACCAACACAATCAAGACTTAATCAATATTCCACACAAATCACCATAATCTAGCACTAAACTCATAATTAACACAAACCGACACCAACTATCACACAACTAAGCAAACTAGAAGATTGGGTTCAGAAATATACCCTGTAGAACCCTAGAGAGCAGAAGAAGAAGTGTATAGAGGAGATGAGGGGTGGCTACAGCTGCTGGAGCTCCTGCTGTTGCTGCTGCAGAAGCTGCTGCTGCTGTTGATGCTGCTCTGCTGCTTGCTGATGCTGCTGTCTGCTACTGATGTTGATGTTGTTTGGTGCTGCTGGGGCTGCTGCTTCTGTTGCTGTAGGGTGTGTGTGGGTGTGAGAGTATGAGAGAAAGATAATGAGGAGAAGAAATGTCACGTCCCGAAAGTACGGAACATGACCGGCACTTAAACTACGAAACGTCTCGAGGCGTACGTAATCTAAGTAAACCGAAAACCCAGAAATCCAAACCAAGAAAAGAAGTAGAGTGAAGGAAAACCAATTTAAAACAAGTAGTTTTAATAGCATAAGCCGAATTATGCGGTTTTTAAGAACATCAAAATTTACTGAAAATTTCGGCAGAGTCTCCTTTGTAAATACTGGCTCCCAAACGGGATACAACATGAATAGTATACGAAATCAATAAAAAGGCATACCCAAGCGGGAGCTAGCTCTTCGTCAATCGACGGTCACAACCACACAAGCAATATAATATACAACGCCAACGGCGAGGATCAAAACTCAAAAGAAAACTCAAAACCACCAGAAATATAACGAGCGACTCTAAGGTCGAAAGAATAAACAACACTGGTCTCAATCTCAAAATACATGTTTGGTTGATGGAATTTACTAGATACAACGGAATAATATTATACAAGGTAATATGATGGGTACGATACAAGAAAAACCCACCTACTAGTAAGTCACCCGAATGAAACTGAGCCCGCAAAGCCGTAACGAAACCTGTACGGCAAACCTGCAAGAAACTGGGGCACAACGGGGGTGAGTTGCCAACTCGTGAATAGAAAAATATCTACGCACAGAAATCGCATAAATAATGCAACCTAGGTCAATGATCATAATATATCTTCAAAAATGTTTATAACATGCAGCCTATAACAATGGCTAGGGTAAATATCTAACCTGAGTGTAAACTCATGTGCCCGTGTCAGTGCCTCAGGCAGCAATATATCATATGAATGAGGTATGCATGCATGAAAACAGAATACATGTAAATGAAGAAACTGTTTTCATAAATTAGTGAGATTTCCTTCGTATTTTTAAACTGAGGTATCATAAATGAAATCAGTATCAACAGTGTCTAGCATCGACACAAAACATAAATCTCACTGTCTCGAAATATCAATGTCTCAATCTCAATATCTAGGGCGCCGTCAGTCCAGACCGGCCCCTACCATCCATCTCAAGACCACGACGGTATCCTCCGGATATCCGACGTGTCGGGTAATATCACCGGTAGGTAGTGCTCCCCAGCCAGGCTCAACGTCAACACCACATTCCTCTTGCCCCGGGGTACCATACCGGGCCCACCATGTACCCGAAACGGTTCTTCCACTCCTCGAATCGGGTCTCGAAATCCATCAGCAAACTCATGGTGGACGACTCATACATCATGGGAAACCCGCACTTTTTATTTTAAAAGGGAGAAAAGGTTTATTTATGTTTTTGCGGTTTTCCTCCAAATCCAAGAAATCTCATGAAATCCGAATCCAAGTCATCAATAGCATGTAAACAGTGAATATAGGTATGAAAATCCATGAATGCGACACAACAATGAATAATAACATGCATGAAGTAATAGGCAATAACTACAATGTCTAACCAGCACATAAGGCAAGTACACTAATATCATGTCTAAACTATTAGCTAACAACCTATGTCAAATGAAATAGTATTTTCTAAAGTGTTCGTGACATGTCAATTACCGATGAAGATGTGTGTGAGCCGGCAAGTAAGTGTACGTGGTACATACGCGTCATCGGTAATGGTGCTGGTGTCCTAACAGCATGATATTAATAATGCAATAAGAAATTATAATATAAGTATGCGATGCGGAGCGAACAGTAAAAATGAGCGGGAGCTGAATACTAGACGCAACTATAACTAATCTGCATTAATCTAATATAAGTCCTACAAATGGTGCCATTTGAAATAACACGAACCGCGGGGTTTTGAAAATAGGGCTATGGTGGTTTTTAAGAAAGGATACGTCTTTTGAAATATCCGTAGATCCCTTGACCTGTCTTTTAAAATACCCACGATCCGCTAGTTTTGAAATAGGTAGGAGTCTAATCTAATCTAACAACTACACTAAACTATACGGCTGAACTAACAAGCTAAACTACAGGTAAGGAAACCGCTTATCATCTAAGTCGATACATATACATACCTGTATATACACAGTCGGTGATCCCGCCTCAATAATATCATATCCATAACCAGACATCCCAAGTCAAGAGTGCGGATCAATCATCAAAATATAGCTCGTACGTAAATCCGTCGTACGGCATCCCCAAATCTGGGTACGTGTCAATATCACATTCATCATACCATTCACCTGGTATCCTCTTTATCAAATATCATGATCGGGGTACTGATCTACGTCTAGTACAATACTGATACCGCCTAAGTATGCATGGACGTGTGTGAAACACTGCGTCAAGGAACCGCTACAACGTCATGTCGTATCTCAAATACGAACCCTGCTATATCACCGATCTCACGGCCTCAAATCAAATCTCATCGACTCAGCTCAATCCCAAGTATCATCCTCAAATCCGTATGTGAACACATAGTCCCATACCCATGTGAACCCATAACTAAAAAGAATCCCATGAGCACATATCAATAGGGATGTATGCAAGTATGTATGTGTGTATGTGTAGTGCAACACTACCCTAGGGTTCGCAACACTAAGGTAATCCAACACACCAATATCCATCCTAAGCAACGTTATTAATCCCAAATAACATATAATAAATGTTGGTGTGTATACGCATCCGTATACACCACCACGGACTGCGGGGGTGCTATACGCCATCCACCCGACTTCTCCCCGTAGATATAAATCTACTCACCTGGTCCTCGCTCGCCGGTGCCGACGTCGCCACGCGCTTGCTTGTCGTCTCGAAGTCCGCATGGGGTACCTACATATCATAACGCACCGTATCGCATTAAAACTAAATTCGAAATCGAAACGGCATACGAAAATCAAATCGGCACGCGTATCACGCATAGGTCCAAACCTATCGCCTACGCATGCAAGAATAGTCAAACCAACCCTCGATGTCGATGTACAAACGTCAAACCATCGAGAAAAATCCAATCACACTCATTTGCACATTCACGAACCCTAATTTTAATATAAACTAGGTTAAAACTCATAAAAACCCCAATTTCACTTAAAAAGTCATTTTTCCGAAAATCTAGCAAGCACAATTCGCCATTTTTGTACAAAACATGACGTTTAAATGAATGTAGCGGCCAATATACTTATTAAATATCTTAAATAAGTCATATAAACAATTCCCGGAATTTAATCTCATTAAATTCCAAAAACCCTAATATTCTAGTTTACAAAATACCTAAAATTTAACAATTTCAAAGCAAAAATGCACAAACTACAATCTAGCTTAGATTTGCATGAACTAAAGTGTTAAACTACACTTAATAAAGTTAATAATATGATAAAAACCCTAACCATATTTTTAATCTCACATATAAATGCATTTCACAAAACCCTAGTTTGCACAAAAAAGCTTAATTTGGACATTTTTCAAGTAACAACTTGTAATATGCAACTAGATAAATTTTAACAATTTTTCAAGATGTTAGCTCACATCACAAACCATGCACAAGTGATCACCACCCAATTTCAAAACAAAACCCTAACTAGAATTCCTTAATCATACAATTGAAGCCACATAAAACCAAATTAACACTTAATTAAGCTAACTACAAGCAATTAACAACAATTTAAGCAAAAGGGTTAGAATTTACCCAAACAAATTGAAGATCCCACAAGCACACATAGCCCTCCAAAATGCTCCCTTGTCACAAAAAATCCATGCTATACGGCTAAGCTAAAATGGGTAGGAGTCGGATCTTGATTTGGATTTTTGCTTGATTTTTAGTGGATTTTTCTTTGGATTTTCTTTGATGGAACAAAGAGAGGAGAAGAGGAAAAGGGGGCTGTTGGGGGTTGCTGGTTTCGGCCAGATTGTGGAGGGGTTGGGTGAGGGAGGAGAGAGAGTGAGGTGGAGAAAGTTAGTTCAAGTCAAAGTCAATTCAAATTATATCATTTTCTACTCTTTTCTTTTCTTTTCTTTTCTTTCATTTCATTTCCTTTGAAATCCAAGTGGGGACAAAAGAGGGGGCTGCTGAATTCTTCAAGGGGATAAGTGAATGGGGGTGTGTGGGTGTGGGTACGGGTGTGGGGTGATGAAAAATGATAAATACAATACCCCAAACATCTATTTACGCTAAAAAAAAAGCCTTTTTTGTTCAATAATTTCTAAACCGTTTTGGCAAATGATTTCGTTCCAAAAACCACATGATAAAATTTTATTTAATGTTTTATGATGCACAAAATTTGTTTCAACTCATTCCAATTTTTAATTTTCCCTAATTAAATGTATTAGTGACGGCTTAAAATAATATTTTTTTCAGAAAATTTGAAATTTCACCCGCGGCTCAATAAACACCAAATAATAGCAATTTCATAGCTAGAATATGTATATTTAATTTTTATAATAAGATATTTGTATTTTGACTTTTTACAGAAAACCCCCTTATTTTATCGTTTTTTCGAAATTTCACCGAAACGATTTTCAAAACGTTACAAGAAATGAGAGCAAGGCAAAACCCCTCTCTTCCTTTCTCTTCCCTCATTAAATGAGGCATGGTCTAAACCATGTAGCACCATGCTTCTCACACTCTCTCTCTCTCTCTCAAGGTCAACATTCAACCATTTAAAAATCATTTTCATTTTAAAAACAACCATGAACAATAAAACCATAACACTTAACAATAATTAACTTAAAGAGAATGGGTTAATCCATCATGCTTGCTAATCATGGTCTAACCCCATCTCTAAACCCTAGTTATCATGCACAAGTGTGTGTGTGCCTAGAAAAATTCTAATAAAATACTCATTAAATAGGATAAAATATTTAAAACTTAATTTGGTAAACTTTTTATTAAAAACCATACATTAAAATATAATTAGCTACAAAACACATTCTAAGGTGTTACAATCTCCCCCCCTTAAAAGAAATTCGTCCCCGAATTTAAAATATACTGTTACGCGTACCTTCAAAGAGAAGATTACAACTCTCAAATCTCGCTCGCAGCTTCCTAAGTGATTACCTCACTATACGGCTACGTCCAAGAAAAACCCTTCACAGATAGCATGACGTTTGACCGATGTTCCTCCACCTGCCGAGCCATTAACACACATGGCTTCCGGTGAGCGAAACGATCGCGTCCAAGTCCAATGGTCTGGTGCCAAATCATGTGAGAAAGGTCAAGAAGGTAATTGTAGAGTATCATCACAAGGAATACGGGGTGAAAATCCAATAATCTGGGCGGAAGTGCCAAATTAAAGGCAACGAAACTAACTCGCTTATAAGATCTCAGAAGGACCTAAATCCTGGGACAAGCTTCCCAAAATCCAACACGTCATTCATCGGAAATTCCGTAGGAATACATGATCTGTCCCTGCAAACTCGAGTCTATGACCAACACAGTCGGCATAAGACCTCAGTTCGCAATGGACAATTCCCATCCTGACCTAACACAACTGGACCATCTCTGAAGTCTCAAGACTAGCTGGGGTCCAAGGTCCTACTTACACAGAGTCAGAAAGACAACAGACTGGTGATCGACACGATCTAACCCCTAAACCTAAAGGTGGCCAATTGGAGTGTCTCCTGATAACAGCTATCGAAGGAGAACCCTAACAATGGCGAGTGACGATCCCAAACTGCTGACAACAATCAAAACAAACACACAACATAACAAGAAACAACTGAGCACATTGAGTATAACCGGACGACAAGAATCCGAATGGAGTCACACCCTGACTAAACTTGGGTAGAAACCATAACGAAATTCATGGAGATCTGCTCCCACTCCTACTTCGGAACGGTTAAAGATTGCAACTCTCCAGCCGGCCTCAGATGCTCAACCCAAACACACAACAAGACAGACACCTTGAAACGAAACCTGAAACTTCTCTTTACATCCCTGTCCACCCGTAACTATCTCACAAGTCACGCTAAATGTTGGTGGAACTTGAATGCATATAGAGAGTTGACAGATGTGCATGTTCTAGGATTACACGTCTCTACCCGATGATACCAGGTACACAAACGCGTCCCTAACTTAGCACACCATTGTCACAAATCAAGGTCTCCGAATCATTACCCAGCCGAGTATGCTCAAGTATCACTGACGAACGAGCATCGGTGGGCAGTGTCTCGCGAAAGCGATTAAAGAAAAGTGGTCGGGCGCGGACATGAGCAAGCTGTCCCCTCCGTAGAGACGAACTTAAGCTGTACTCAACGATCACACGAGAACTATAAATCTGCAGAAGACTATCACAACAATCAAAATCCGCTGCAGGAAGATGTACATTAAGCTCTGGTGGTCCGTGAAAATCTGACACGACTCCCGAACGAGTAGTGTCTCTAAATCTCCAACGCAAAACCACCGCGGCCATCTCCAGATCATGAGTGGAATATCCTTCTCGTACTTCCTCCAAATGTAGGGAAGCAAAAGCGATAACTCTATAGTGTCATCTCAGTACACACTCGAGCCCTACTCAAGAAACATTACAGTTAAACAACAAAGTCGCCCGAACTAAAGGAAAAGAAAGAACTGATGCAGTTGTTAACTGAATCTTCAACTGCTGAAAACTCCGCACACATGCCTCAGTCCACAGAAAATAAACCTCCCTTCCGGTCCATTCAGTCAACGGTGCAGCACTACTCTGGCAATCCTGCATGAAACGGCGGTAAAAACCTGCTAAGCCCAATAATCTACGGATCTCCGTCCTGCACATAAGTCTGGGCCTAAGCTGTACGGCCACGATCTCCCTCGGAACCATACGAAACCATCTCCCGTGACTACAAGACCTAGGAGTCAACACAAAACAAGCCTGGAGAAACACTCCGAGAATTTAGCAAACTGCTGGTGCTCTCCCAGTATCTGCATAACAAATCCTCAAGTGCTACTCCTGTCCCTCAAGACGCATTAGATAGACCAGAATGTCGTAAATAACACAACAATAACTGGTCGAGGAACGGCCTGCAGAAATCTGGTTCATCACATCAACGAGTGCTGCTAGGGCACCAGTGAATCCAACGACTCACAAAAACACACAAAGCCCGTAGCACACATAAGGCAGTCTTCGGAATGCCATCACCCCGAATCCGCAATAATGATGACCTGATCCCAAACAAACTTGGAAAATGTCTCGCACTGTGGAGCTGATCGAAGAAATCGTCACTGCGAGGTAAGGGATACCAATCCGCACCGTAAGCCGGTTCAATTAATGATTCGTCGATACACAACCTTAAACTGCCGTCTTTCTCCTTGACGAACAGAAATAGGAGCTTCCAAAAGCGAAACACTCAGACGCACAAAACTCCCCAAACCACAACTCTGCAGCTGATCCTTAAGCTCCCTAAGCTTCGCCGGCTTATCCGGAACAACGTCGGAAAAACTCTCGCACGAAAGGAACCCGGTCCAACAATCCCACTGTGGCTCCGGTATCACGAATGAACGCCAAGAATCCACGACATCTCCTCAGTAGCCGACTAGCGAAAAGGCTGAATTCAAGCTGTGAGAGGCGGCACAACTATCCACCTGCACAACAAGAACTGACCTGCCGGGAAAACAAACTTGACTGTTTCCTTACGGTAGTCCACAGACGCCTAGCACGTAATTAACCAGTCCGTGCCTAGGAGAACGTCAAATCCAACATCTCTAGAAGGACCAAAACAACAGACGATTCTCTATCTCCTATCCGATTGGCACACAACTGAATACGTGTCGCGCAACAAAAGAATCGCTGACAGAAGTTAGCACAACTATGACTAATCTACCCAACCATGGTACAAGCATGAAAAACAAACGTACACATCAAAAGAACATGCGAAATAAGGATACCTAAAAACTCTGCATTGGACGTCTGCGCGTCCCGATGAGTAGAAGCAAACTCCTGTGTCTGCCCTCTACCCGCAACTGGCTGAACTCCTCTGGTAGACTGAGCCCTCTGAGCGAACCTTCCACATCCACGACCTCTCTGAATACGCTCATGACGAGGTGCTAAGGAACAATCCCTGACGAAGTGCTGAAGGCTCCCGCATCGAAAACATCCACGCGCTGACTGCTGACCATCCTGGGGATGAGAGTTGAACGACTGTCCTCATCCTAAGCCTCTGCTACTCCCGCGACGGCCACGAAATCTGTCTCGATGACCAAACCTCTGCCTCTGGGCTGGTACGCTGGCACGAGTCCTCCACTGTCTTGGAACTCTCTGAGCCTCTGGAATATGCGCCTCATCAACTGGAGCTGTAACCACTGGTGCTATGTAGGTGACGGACTGCTGCATGCTGATCGCAAGTGACAACTGAGTAACAGGGGTGACAACCTCCTGTCGTAGCTCCCGAACGACCTCAACCAATGAACTCATCGTCTGGCGGAAGTCCTGCATCTCTACCAAAAGTCTATCAACAGTATAGGTCGTAGGCTGATCCGTCTGCACCTGTGCAACTAGAGTGCCATCCTGGTCAGTACTCGTCTCACCCGAGCCAACTCTGACTTCGGCCCTCGCTGCATCACTCTGAGTCCCCATAGTCATCGGCGGCAAGGCTATAAATAGATATAAGATTCGATGAGAATAAGGAATCGAATCTCAAGGATATGAATCATCAAGGAAGGAATTTCAAGCAAATTTGTACTTAGGTCACTTTAGGTGAAGTATCGCATCGTGGGTATGCTGCAGACATACACACACTACGTTACTTTACTTAAGCTACCTACTCTATCATACTAAGGTCATCCTACACTCCGAAAGGTAAAACCTAGCGCTCTGATACCAACTTTGTCACGACCCGAAATTGGCCCGTGACGGCCCTAGTACTACGCAACGCCCTAAGACGTAACGTAGTAAAAGAAAGCCAAAACCCAGAAATCTAAACCATAAAAAAATACGGAAAAGATAAAATAAGTTTTTGAAACATTTGAAATTGCAACCCAAATTCTTTAAAAGTCCTACTTTATTTCTTTAAAATTTTGGCAACACCCCCTTTTTGTGAAAACTAGCCAAGATGAATACAACACAAAAATATGACGCCATAGCGAAGAAATAAAGATAATAGAGAGAAAGCTGTATATAAAAGACAACAAATCCACAATAATATACATTATCGTCCTCACCAAGTCTCTAAGTCAACAACATAATAGTAGATGGAGAGTACAAGATACAACGAATGTACAATACAAATTACAGATAACCACCAAAACCCACCTAAGCAAAATAGTACTGTGAGCTGATGCGGTATCTGTAGCAAAAGATGATAGCTGAAAAGCGGAATAGCCTGCCTCGACTACTCTGGGGAACAACCTGAAACACCTGTGACACAACGGGGGTGAGTTGCCAACTCGTGAATAGTAGATAACATATGCAGGTAATCGCAGGAATGCACGTACAGCACGAATCTAAGATATGCGATTACAGTAATAACATGTCATGTGAATGCAAAATAATGGAAAGTACACTAGCAGGTACAATCAATATGTGAAGCAATAGTAACATGACAATAGTATGCAATAACCATGCAATAGGGATATGAGAATGTAGATATGCAACTATCATAAGGGTACACTAACAGGTACTACCAATATATGAAACTGTGCATAAAATAGATAAGTGTGAGGTATAGGGTGGAATATGTCATTTCCACGGAAACCTGACATCGTGGCAGGATCACAATCCATCAAGACACTCAAATCCACAATTCCTCAAATTAGCCCCCAACTGGGCTCTCACATCATATAAGTCTCACATCACCTCAATGTACAATATCGAATAGCTCTCCTATATCTCGAATGTACAAATCAACAATCTCTTTCATATCCAATATCCAATCTCAATGAATCACCTATATCCCAAGTGAATCTCAAGTAAGTTTCTAACATCCTAAATAAATATATATGCAGAAATAAATATGATGGGGTCAATACACATATATTAGCGTCCCATTCCACTAATATTGGTGTAAGGGTATATATAACAACGGCTAATCCCCTGTTATATATACAAAGGTGTTTAAAAGAAATATCATGAAAACAATGTGCCAAGCATCGACACAGAAATCCTGATAGGTACGTATCATACGCTGTCCCGAAAGCACGAGTGCCTAGCTCTGACCATCGCCTTTCGACGTATGCATACGTGCATGACTCCCAACGGTATCTCCATGATCCCCGCCGAGTCATTGGTACTGTCACCGGATGGTATGGTTCCCCTGCTGGGCTCATCGGCTCAAAGCACATCGACATCCCTTTCTTGCCACGGGGTACCTCCGGGCCCCACCATGTACCCTCTACGGCCTCGACGCCTCCTCGTAGGGGTATATATAATCAGCACCGATAAAACCCATGGTGGATGCGCAAATATCATATCAAGGAAACCAGGTTTTTCAATGTATACATAATTTCATGAACTCCCGCGGTTCCCAAATCCAGAAAACATCATGTAAAATCCAAATAATAATGCGCAATCCAGGAATAAATATATACGATATATCTGAAATGCGAGCATATAACAGAGAATATGTAGCTGAAACCAGATGTATGCGAAACCAATAAGGTACAGCTAAATAACATCAGTAAAGGTAAATATGTGACTGCAACTGAATATGTGTGTAACATACAGGTGTAGCAATGTATATGTATCTACCTATAAGAACTGATGTCGTATACCCCCCTGGGTATAAGTAAAATATGTAGGATATCCCCCGGTATAAGTAAACCAAGGTATACCTGTAGCTGTATCGCAAGGTGTATCTGTACCTATCACTAAAGGTATGATACACTATAGGTATACCGATAAGCTAAATGTCATGTGTGATAAGCAATAGTATCTATAATGGTTTGTGTGTGACATGGCAATTATTGACGGTGTGTGTGTAGCATACAATCCGTGCGCGTGCAACATGAACCGTCAATAATGTGTGCAGTGCCCTACGGCTACTAGTCACAGTACAACTATATCTAAGTAAATAGGTAAAGGCGCAATTCTAACAATGACGTAGAATATGCGACAAGTATTAGAATCCTAGCCCAGACGCATAACGTCATGCGGGCGATTCCCCTGTAGATGTTAAATCTACCACCTACGCTCCACGCTAGGTGAATCCTACCATCTGCTCCCCCCTGTAGCAGTGTCCATAGTCCCTGTCTGCAAACCTGCAATAAGACATGGAAATCATATATAAGCCAAATATTCCGCAAAACGCGATATCGAACCAAAACGAGAAACTCGCGTCGCGAACTAAACGCGCGTGTGCACGATACGCTGAATCGTGTGTGTACGCGTCTAAAACCATCGCGACACGCCGCGATACGCTGGATCACAGAACCCTCTCACGTATCGCGCGTATCGCGCAAACACAACGGACAAGCAAAACGATATATTGTCCCAGATTTTCCTACAGGTCAAATCTTACAAAACTAGACATGCCAAAACACTACAATACACTGCAGACAACCATTCCCAAAACCCCAGCACCCCACTCCCCTTCCTGGCCACAATTTGCGGCCATATTGAATTAATTGGCGGCCTGGGTAGGGAGAGGGTGGCTCGTGTTCTTGTGGTGGTATCTATACCTAGTGTACATGCTCCAGTCTTCTCAATTTTATCCTGAAGTGTCTGGGTCAATAGCAGATCACAGAGTGTCACAATGTCGCTTTAAAAACGCTAATTTTGCACAAAACGTAAACCCTATGGTATTTTAGTGTAATCCATGGTTAAACTCAGTTAAGGTGACCCTAACAACACTTAAATGGGTAGGGTTTACCAACACAATCAAGACTTAATCAATATTCCACACAAATCACCATAATCTAGCACTAAACTCATAATTAACACAAACCGACACCAACTATCACACAACTAAGCAAACTAGGAGATTGGGTTCAGAAATATACCCTGTAGAACCTTAGAGAGCAGAAGAAGAAGTGTATAGAGGAGATGAGGGGTGGCTACAGCTGCTGGAGCTCCTGTTGTTGCTGTTGCAGAAGTTGCTGCTGCTGTTGATGCTGCTCTGCTGCTTGCTGATGCTGCTGTCTTCTACTGATGTTGCTGTTGTTTGATGCTGCTGGGGCTGCTGCTTCTGTTGCTGTAGGGTGTGTGTGGGTGTGAGAGTATGAGAGAAAGATAATGAGGAGAAGAAATGAGAGCAAGGCAAAACCCCTCTCTTCCTTTCTCTTCCCTCATTAAATGAGGCATGGTCTAAACCATGTAGCACCATGCTTCTCACACTCTCTCTCTCTCTCAAGGTCAACATTCAACCATTTAAAAATCATTTTCATTTTAAAAACAACCATAAATAATAAAACCATAACACTTAACAATAATTAACTTAAAGAGAATGGGTTAATCCATCATGCTTGCTAATTATGGTCTAACCCCATCTCTAAACCCTAGTTATCATGCACAAGTGTGTGTGTGCCTAGAAAAATTCTAATAAAATACTCATTAAATAGGATAAAATATTTAAAACTTAATTTGGTAAACTTTTTATTAAAAACCATACATTAAAATATAATTAGCTACAAAACACATTCTAAGGTGTTACATTACCTCTGCCGATGATCTCCTCTAACTTTTCATGTCTTCAGTGACTCTGAATGGGATGGAAGTGATGATGATGGTCGTTCCACCATTGCCTGTATTCTTTATCTAGTCTTGAACCCCATCACATGGAATTTGAGTCGACAAAAGACTGTCTTTCGATCCTCCTCCAAAGCTGAATATAAATCCCTTGCGAATGCTACGGCCGAGGTACTATGGGTGAAAAATTTTCTATATGAATTCAAGGTAATTCTGCAAAAACCACAATCTCTATACTGTGATAATACTGGGGCTACCTATCTTAATGCAAACCCGGTCTTCCACTCTGGGATGGAGCACATAGCTCTTGACTATCACTTTATTCGGGAATACGTTGAAGATGGCACTATTCGTGTTCACCACATTGGCACTCATGGTCAACTTGTGGATATTTTCACAAAATCAGTTGGACACGGTCAATTTATCAAACTTCATTCCAAGATCGGAGTCTCTAACGGAGCCTCAATCTTGCAGAAGTATATTAGGAAAGATTTCCATAACTGATGCAAATTTTTGTGATTACAAATTTTGCATAACTTTTCTGATTTTATTTGTTAGAAAAGATTTTATTCTTATTAGGAAAGATTTTATATTATTTCTTCATCATGTAAAGTGTATATATATACTTTTGAGATTCAATACAAATCAATTAAGTTAAACCCTAAAAACTATCTTCTCTAAAATTCTATAAAAATATCATTAAATTAAACTAAGATTAGAAGAAGGGATCAACACTGAGATGAAGGATTCATGATTGACAAGCAGAAAGCGTAGCGATTATGTTATGTGTTCTACTTGTTCTACTTACCGCAATCAAGTCAGTATCGCTTGGTAGCTAGCCGGTTGAGTACGAGTCGTCTATTGGGAGATGGTATGTCTTCTGTTCTTGTTTTAGACGAGTCAATTAAAGAATGTATATGTTTGTTCAATTCTATCTTAAGTATTTGTATTTTATGTTCAAAAGAACTTGTTATGGTTAGGATTGGTTAGTAGAGTTAGGAATTAGTCTTGTGCTTGTCTTTTGCCATTCTTGAAATGATATTGGAATAATCGGAAGTAGTGGAGATTAGGAGGACATAAGAATGTGATTTGCGAGTTTAAGCAAGTTTTTCAACGCTAAATCCATTCCTAGTGCCCCTTGTCCGTCCGTTACATGCTCTTATCTTATTTCCAACCATCGGCCAAAGATACACAACCAAGTCTCCAATTATGTCACAACTATATGTCACGTTGTAGTGCACCTAAAAGAATTCTCGACTTAGGTCGCGGCTATATGTCACTTATAGCGCGCCTAAGGGAGGGATTGTGTTTGTGTGGTCTAAATTCACTTCAAGTTGTTTGGCGAAGAGAAGCACAAGAGATTTTTCCACCCCTCATACGAACCTTCCTTAGACCTAACAAGTAAGTAAATTATTTACACATTAAAAGAAAATAAAACAAGAAAGAAGAGAAGAAAGAATGGAAAAATACAGTTTTACAAAGATAACAAGCTAACTACTTGGGCTCTCGCCTAAGCAAGGGACTCCATTGAGTATTATGGCTTGAAAATACGGATTAGAAGAGAAGAAAAGAGAAACAATAAAAAAAAACAACTACTTTAACAAACAAGTACTAAAAGTTACACTAGAAATTAAAATTACAATGCAAGAAATTATAGATGCAAGATATAACAAAAACCCTCATCTTCATTAATTTTCCACTCAAAAAGCTCTCACTACAATTTTAATAGAGAATAGATAAAGAAGAAGAAGAAGAAGACACTAAACTACACTAATCTAAGGAAAAGAAAAAGCATTCATGGTTGGCTCAAATCTGGAGTATATATAGACAGAAGAGTGAAACCCTAGGGTCATATTTTAAGCCCATATACAATTACAAAAACACCCCAGAAAAATGGTCGTGAGACGCCACGTAATGGTCGTAGCTCCGCCGCCCAAACCCATGTTGAGCCGCGGATCCACGGCCGTTTAGAAGAATTGGCGCCTCGTTTTTTCTGTTCTTCCTCATGTTGCTTTGTTTTTCTGTTTGAGTTCCAAAATATTCTCATATTTTTAATGATCCAAAATGGCAACTGTTTTTGACTTTTGGCCTTGATCTCCCTCGAGCTCCGCGCATCTTGTTTCTTGTGCTGCCTCTCTCGTACTCTGTGCTTGTCTGAGACACGAATGACCTTTGTATTCGTCTTGTCTCTTGAACTGGTAGACAGCATTTGACGAGTGTGGACGACCGGAACTCAGATTTTATCTGTTTTGGCAGTTGTTCTGAAGTTTGTCATAACTGTGGAGATTGTGCGTGATTTGCGTTATTCTGGACGGGAAACCTATAACTTGTAATCATATAGCAAATACAGATCAAAAGTATCTACCTATATACAAACGGGCAGAAGAATGAGAGATATTAAATGCAATATTCTGGTGTGAACAATTCACGTTCCTGTTCCTATCGCGTCGAGACATGATCACTAGGAAAATTAAGGAAGGATTCAAAACGGATTCAAGGAAGTGAATTTGAAGGAGAACAACAAATGTTAGGGACGACTTATAACTCTTGCAATACACCGTTTCTATTCCTGCATGAGTCACCAATAAAATCTGTCACGTCCCACTTTCCAAATGACAGTAGCGGAATACGAAGAGACCCACGACGATGTATCTATACCAAGAAACACACCTTCCCGATATAGATATGCTAAACATCTGTACATATAGTAGTGTATTACAAGAAATTTCTATCATCAAACCAATCAACATTTATCAATAATGAAAAAGAGTTTCTTGAATACGTCAAGTTTCAATACATGGAAAAAGAAGCCTTAAACAGTGTGGCTGATAAGAACGAAATAAAAGATAGCTAAAGGATAACACCCAGAATGCGAATATTTCGTCTGATAGTACACGGGGTCTTCACCTGAAGCTTTTACGTCACTGGGCATCACCTCGTCCTTGTTCACCTCCAAATCTGACGGATATTTCAAACATGGAAACATTCGTCAACGAGCTAAGCTCGAGTAAGTCTTCCAAATCTAGTGATAATAAAAAGGATATGATGTCGATAACTCAAATATCATCACACTAACTAACTAGTAAAAATATAGCAAGCTTGTATAAAAATATTGACATGTTAATCTTTTAAAAACAATATTTATTTTTACGAGTCGGGAATAATAGAATAGGACATGTAATATCGTGAGTATTCCGTTTACCATGTCAGAATATCATATGAACAGAGGTGTCCCTCATGGATTGAAGAGGCGGATCTCGCCAACATGGCGTGACACTTTGTCCCGCATGACACTTAGTTATACATACAATAGCATTTACCGTTGTGCATGTATCATATGTATTAAATATAACAAGTACTTTCGTGCTGGTAAACAATGTTTTCATGTCGATATTCAAACAACTGAAAATAAGAAGAAGAAGAATTCGTGTTCTATTTAAATATGGGAATATGAAAAACAACAAGCATGATAAGGGTTGATAAGGGGTGATCGGTGATGAGAATGATAAGGTAAATTTATACCATTTAATCTTATACCATTTAATCAAGAGATCGAACTAATATAAATTGATGTAATTTGACGTTAGGAAACCCTATCTTTTAATACCTCTAACGATAATATTTTTCATGGGAAACATGTAGAGGGGTCCAGTGGAGGGATCATAGCGACGTAAGTCATAGGAAGGAAAGGAAGACTTACCCGGGTGCAAATTAATTGGTGTAACAACCGACTTGCCGATATCATAACTCCCAAACCGTAGATCCTATCGACTTGAAACTTCTACGGCTGCTAGAGGAGGGTGTCTAGGAATTTTAGGAATTTTCTCAGAATTTCTAGCATAGGGAAAGGGATGGAAAACAAGACTTACTCTATTAGGGACATTGGTTGTCAATCCCTCGCCTTGCCAAATTTCTTTCTCCCAATCTCTAGCTCCATCAGTCGAAAATGCACGTATATGGTAGGGAGTCTACATCATTCAGTATTTTTTCTGGAATTTTCTGAAATTTTATCATGGCCAAAAACAAAATCCTATCTCAGCCTACATATAAGCTAGCTAGCTCGTCGAAGTTTATTTAGCTTAAAACCAAAATAGCCAGTAAAATCAAAATAAATAAACAACAAATCAAAACAACCCAACAAACAATTTGAAACAAATAAATTTTTAAAAATGATTTTAATTTAAAATAAATTCTTTTCTCCGCTTTAAAAATACAAATAAATTATTTTATCCTTCTAAAAATTCTTCCCTCAACTAAAAAATCTTTTAATAAATCCTCTTTTATTAAATCTAAAAAAATCTTTAAAAACCTTAATTTTATTCTTTCAAAATATAAATAATTTTCTTTTCTAATTAAATCTTGAAAATCACAATTCTATTTTTTTAAAAATAATTTGCGCAAATTTCTTTCCGCAAATTTCTTACATGGGCGGAGCCAAGTCTGTACATATCTTTTCCAGATATTTCTATGTCAAAAATAACAAATACTTTTAAGAAACTGATTTCAAAATGAATAACCGATCCTCTAAAAAATTGCTTTTAAAAAGAGAGTTGCTTCCCGAAAGTTTCTCCCATAGACTTGCTTAAAGGATATTTTAAAAACTAATCCTTATCTTGCAAAACCTAATAACTAGTTGGATTTTATATGTTATATATACTTAATTAAACACTCAAATATGGTTACATAATTTACATTTCAAAATAGGTAATACCTTATGATTTTTATACTACTAGTAATGATGTAATTAAAATTAAAACACACTTGTATCAATTAGAATTTTGATCACCTGTAACTTTCTCTGCGATAATTTATGTTTATATTGATATACTGTATTCAAATTCCCTACTCAGCCATTGCTCTCATGGCAACATGTTTTCAGACCTTTAAACTACATCAAATTAACCATGATTTTGTTATCCCAACTATATTTGCTCAAAGAAATTAATTTGTGTTTCTTCTAACATCTGATCACTTATGATTTAGTCAGTAATCCAATTAAATGAAAGAAAGAAAAGCACAAGAACTGACCAAGAAGAACATTATTCTAAAATTGTCAAATTTAAATTGTTGTTTGTAATATCATAAAAGTTGAGGTATGATGGTGCAAGAAAGAGCACAAAGGTTTTGACTTTGTATGGATCTAATCTATCTATAAAGCTAATTATAAAATTCTTTATATTAAGCAAGAATTAGTTAAGTCTTTGCTTCTCCAAGTCTAATTCCTTTTCATATATATAGTGCCAAAAGCTCCAAACTTCTTCCATCAATCTAAATTATCCCTACTCACTCTCTATAATTCTCATATCTTGTATTCATCAATGGTAGGTTCCTCACAAAACTATACTCCATGCAAATTTTTTCCATATATGTTCATTAAAAATTAAGCATTTAATGACTTGGATTTCTTTCTCTTTCCTCCAATATGTCTTTATTTCAGGCACAAGGCTTAGAGAAGATCAAATATGAAGAGGTTTTAATTTATTTTCATTTTTAAGTTTCAATTTATCTTTTTCTTCATGATATTTGAGCTAGAACTAACCATATATTTGGAACATTATTCTAGGAAATTATATTGAATTCTAGAGGATTGAAGATCTTTACATGCCAATGGGTTCCCGGAAATCGAGACCCGAAAGCTTTGATCTTTCTCTGCCATGGTAATTTTTTTAATTTCTATTTTTGGAAATATTAATGTTTGTTTTAGAATATTTCTGATTATTTTTTCTCTCTGTTTAATTAGGTTATGCCATGGAGTGTAGCATCTCAATGAAAGGTGAAGAGCCACATATATATTTTTAAAATAAAAACTTGCATTTTGAGGAATTAATACATTTTTAATTATTATTTGTTATATTATTTTTTACCAGGTACTGGGATAAAACTTGCACAAGCTGGCTATGGAGTATATGGGATGGATTATGAGGGCCATGGAAAATCCTCTGGATTGCAAGGTTACATTCAAAGCTTTGATAAGCTTGTGGATGATTGCTATGAGCATTTTGCAAGTGTATGTGGTAAGGGCTCAAATATATAGTAATTGATCAAACCATTATTTTAATTAATTTTGAAATAATCCTATTACATTAACAAAGGAAATTTCTCTTACCAAAGTTTTCTGGCAACTTCATGTAACAAAAGCTTGGAGTATTTTGATTCCTTCCACATATGCATAGGTTTATTTAATTGTTATGTAACCTTTTTGCTCATAGAGAGGGCAGAGCACAAGAAGAAGAAGAGGTTTCTACTTGGTGAGTCTATGGGAGGAGCTGTGGTCCTCAAATTAGATAGAAAGATGCCAACATTTTGGGATGGAGCTATTTTGGTTGCACCTATGTGCAAGGTTTGCACTTCTCATCTTTAATAAAATATAAAAAAAAAAAATCATTTTTGTATTTTCTTCTGAAATTCATGCATGTTCGGATAATTAAATGATATATATAGACTTATCTGTATTTTAACCGTACAATTAAGCTAATATTAGATATGTTAAATTCCCGATTCTGCTAACCTTTTTTTTAAACAAATACAATTCTTTTTATTTTAAAGAAGACATATAGTCCATTTCTAAACTCTTCACAATGACCTTTTCTCACCAACACAAAATTAAGATATTTTATGTACAAATTAGACAAATAAATGAAGGGAGATAATAATCATAAAGATGAGAGCTAATATTCTGTAATAAATAAATTAATAAGAGATTCTGTGCATTAATTTATTGGACAGATTGCTGAAGAAATGAGGCCTCATCCAATCGTGGTCAATGTTTTGACAAAGCTGTGCAAAGTTATCCCAACATGGAAGATAATCCCCACTCAAGATATCATTGATGTTGCCATCAAGAACCCTGAATGGAGAAAAGAGGCAAGCAACCAAAAAAAATTCCATCTCAACAAATATGTGGAGCAATTTACTCTTTTATAATCTTGCTTCTGGTTTGATCTAAATTTGTAACATGTCACGTAACGCATATCGACACGTCGTCATCGAGGATGTTCTACGAAAATGCTTACTTGTCTACCAGTCACTTTTAGCGAATATCTTAAGCAACTCTAGTTATTTAATTGTTAGCTCAAGGTCAAATTTAACAATCGATAATTTATGATATCTTTTCAGGTTCGCAATAACCCTTATTGCTACAAGGGAAAGCCTCGTCTTAGGACTGGGTACGAGCTTCTCATGACCAGCCTAGACATTGAGAAAAACCTAAACCAAGTACAGCTTCCTTTCATGATAGTTCACGGCGGAGACGATACAGTTACAGATCCATCGGTAAGCCAAGCACTGTACGAAACCGCCTCAAGCACAGATAAAACCTTCAAGCTCTATACAGGAATGTGGCACGCACTAACTTCGGGCGAGCCCGAAGAGAACATCGATCTCGTGTTCTCAGACATAGTTCAATGGCTCGATCAGAGAGTAGTTCCGCAAAAATTAAAATCGGAATTGGAGAGCAAGGCCCTTCATGATCCTCACAACCTAGCTAGATAAAAAATACAAGTGCATGTCACACATGATGTAAATTTTGAAAATTGATTGATGTTCATGTATATGTTTGGTAAAAGGAGTTGCCTGTGGTGTGGTTTGATAAGGACTATTTTAATTTAAATTTAATAGTGATTCAATTATATGTTCACCTACTAACCATATTAGACTGTATCTAACTGAAGATTTGGGCTAAGGCCAAGCTAAGTTGATGATGATGGAAATAAAAGCATGAGTTAAGTATTGATTTATGCATATAGAACTGTGAGTTGTGATCTAGCCTAGTGTTCTTTTGATGGTGAGATAATAGTGACAATCATTGATCCTCTATGAAGTTATTAGGGTTATTTATTACTAGCACTTTGATACATTGATTAAACAAATAACATATTAAAAAATAAATGATCTGTAAATTTGTAGTTTTAATATAACAAAATCGTATTAATTTAATTTATTAGGTATTTTTAATTTTTTAAGGAAGTATGTTGATGAAAATGGACTTCAAATTGTCATATCTCTGGCTGGTTTTTTCCTTCTTTTTATATTTTTTTTTTGCCAAAGGCGGGGGCAAAAGCCCCAACTCTTATATATTTAAAATAGGCTAAAATGGGATAAACCCCTTTCACTTTTGTCTGAAATACAAGAAACTTCCCTAAGCTTAAATAACATGCATTTTACCCGTAAATTTAACATTGTTAGTTTTTGAGATGCATACTACCTAAAATGCCCCTCAAACCTTTCTACTCTAAATTCTTTCTCTCTTCCTTCTTTATAAATTTTTTTCTTTCCAAACTTCTTTTAAAATCATTTTCCCCAAAATCTATAATACAAAACATTATATATCTTCTTTATAATCATCAAAAGAATGAAAATGGATCTAAAAGGGTGAAAAATAAATAAAAATAAAAGAGAACATTAGGTTGATAAATTCAATATGTTTTATGTTTTAGGGGCATTTTTGGCATAGAAAAGTCATATGGATGGAAAAACTAATACCCTTATGGTTTTAGGGGTAAACTGTATGTTTTTCAAGTTTATAAGGGTTAATTGCTTTTCAGTTAAAAGTGAGGGGGGTTTCCCGCATTTTAGCCTTTAAAAATATAAGATAGTTATGGAAAGGAAACTAAATACAAGAAAATAAGATCAAAGATATTACAAGACATTAGCTCAAGATCGAATTAAAACAAAAAAAGAAAGTGCACTCTAATTTCGAACAATCGGCCATCAAAATCTATACCATCAAAAAGCTTAGCCACTCTAATTGATGTATTGGAGATAACATCCCCAGGTACAATCTCATGAGACTTGTTTTTCAAACCTAGTTTTTTTTCCGTTTCTCTTAAACAGCCCGAACAATAATCTGTGCTGTGATTGATTTCTGATAGGAGACCTTCAATTGAATGAAATTTACGATGCCCTGAAAATGGAATGTAAAATTTGCAACACGCCGTAATAATGCTCAGACCACTCGAAAGATCTAACAGTCAAAAATGAGTTTTATCATCTAAAGGAGTACCATTAATATTTCTTGACTTCAAATAAATTTATTTATACCATTAATATTTCTTGACTTCAAGTAAATTTATTTGGAAAGCCAAATCAATCTTCAACCATTTGGTTGGCCTTTGACTTTTCTCTTTACTTTTTTTGTTTGAGGGGAAAGGGTATGAAGAGTTTGTTTTCTGCAAAAATCCAAATTATAATTAATTTAGTCAGACCCCTCAACCAATCAAAAGGGTGCTTAATTTGCACTGGCCTCTTGTTTCTAGATGTGATGCTACAATAACTAAATATACATTGACATGTTTTTTTCAATTACGCCGCCTTTCACTAAAAGATAATTTAATGATACTACAAAGTTCTAAAGCAGCTATAAGAGCAAAATGTAAAATACAACTAAGCCATACACCTCTCACAAACAAAAGTAAAATCCCCTCCACAACGGGAATAACAACCGAAGTCAGTGCCCACGACTAAGCATGTCGCTCAACATCCGCGGTGGCCGCTGTTAATGATATGTATATCCTAGAGGCCATTATTATATGATATAGTGGATACTTGGACATATATATGGAGGACTTTCTTGCTCGACATGATAGTATGCTATCTGGTTGCCTTTATTTTAATATGTTCACTGGTATTATTATACCGTCTCTCATATACATGATGATAAAACCCTTAAGATGTAGGCTTGATTACCACGACTATGATGCGGATCATACTACTGAGACCTGGGTAGTCCACAAGCACATCCTTCAACTGTTCCTAGTCGAGGGAATGTTGATACAGTGCATCGATATTCTAGAGTAGACTAGTGTGTATATTTCTTGACTCTATATGGAGCGATGGTTGGCCCCATATCCAATGGTGTTTGACATCAAAGATTGTACACAGATGCTCATTAGAGAACGGGTACACTGAACAGAACTCACCGAGAACTCCTAGATGGTACTATACCTATCGTCAGATAGCGGTTCTCTGGTGACACTGGTACAGGTTAATCTGTAGACCTGAGATCGTCATAGAGTCTTATGTGATTCCCACTGTACTTTGATTTCCTCCCTACCATGGCTCAAACGAGTCGTGCAAACAGGTGGATTTTGGGTACAGTCCCGAGTCACATGGAGGTAACGAGCGATAGAAGGAGTTTCGTCTCTCCCGGTATAGAGAGTTGATGTTGCGCTATGCTCGATTGGTTATAACAGAAAGTCTCTGGTCAGGGATGTTGATGAGATTTACTGGTAAGTGTTATCAGTAGTTTCTCGTACCGTTATAGGCCTTACATCGGCATGACTTATCAAGTTATTGGGGTCTGACGATACCACCCCCAGACTCGATATGCGACATATCAGACAAAGAGATCGGATTGTACGGTAAGTGTTACCTATAGGCTTCACGGGAGTTTGGACAAGCTTGCTTGCTGATGTTCTATTCGTTCAATACCTGGGTAGCCGTTACGTCCAGCTAGTACCGCTGACGGCTTGTAGGTGACTGATATGATCATCACTTACTGCTGGCGTATTGACTGGTCTTTAGAGTCTCACGTAGAAGTTTCCTGGTTCAAGCGAAACGAAGTAGGGCACATATGCTGATATGTGTGGGGGCCTGATTAAATACGAGTATAAGATACCGTATTGTAATCTGGCGGTTATTTGTTATCGGTTAGGTTATATGTGATATAACCGGATTATTGAATCATGTATTGATTTGATAATGTGATATACAGATAAATGATATTAGTCGGTTATAGGTGATATAACCGGATTATTAAATCAAGTGTTGATTTAATAATATGATATATATTTATATTTGATATAATTATATATTAACTAATATTATTATCTCACTATTTATTCTTCATAATATATATATATATATGAAGCATGGCATGGATTTTCTATTTTTAGAAAATAGAAAATAAGGTAGAAAAATGGGGAGACTTTTTGTGTATGGTGTGAAGCATATGCTTTAACATTTGTTTATTAGCCTTGACTTACTATTCAAGCATGGTTGCAATTTATTAATGCAAATAATTCCATGCTTGAATAAGTGAGGTCAAGAAAGAGCCAATATATACTTCATTCCATACTTAGCCATTTTCTTGAGTTGAGTTCATGTGATGAGTTGCTCTCTAGCTCTCTCCATCTTCTTCATCTCCACCTCCAAGCTCAATCCCTCACATGAGTTGTGAACCCTTGAGCTTATGAGAACCCTAGTGAGCAAACAACACCCCTACTTCACCATCCTACACTAGATTAGCGCTTTGGTTTAGTGTGTTTTCTTCACTAAAGAGTTTAGTGAAGAGGTAGCTTGGATTAGCGAACTTCGGGTGGATCATCTTCGGCACGAAGGTCATCGAAACAAGTTCGTTCAACCTTCAAGTGGAGCTTAGTGGAGTCGTGTGGACTACAACCTTGAGCTTTAGAAGAGAAAGACACGGTTCACAAAGGTTATAACCATCCTTCCCTTAGTGTAAAGTTTATGATATCATCATAGAAACCCTAATATTCTAGTTTGATCCTTGTTTAGTGTTGATTAGCACCTAGAAAATTTTAAAATTGCATGGATGATGCCGGTTTTGATCCTATCGAGGTGCTAGTAAACACTTTTAGGGTATCAGAGCCAAGCTAGAACATTAGGGAAGGTCATTACGATGTTAAAATGTTTGATCGATTTTTTAAGCCCGGAATTTGTGAAGTTTCTGTCGATTTTTCAAAACTTGAAATTTTTGTGATTAAAAATATGCAGCAAATTGTATAGAGTATTTATTGGAGCCACAAGAAATTCGAAGCCATAATACCGTCAAAGAGCCGCGGAACCGCGGCTAAACCCCGTTTGGCCACGGTTCCGCCGCAACTTTGGGGTATTTTGGTCTCCTGCTTCTTATGCTGCTCCAGTATCTTATTTGGCACTTTCTGGATGTTTTTAATGAGACAAGTTGTTGAGGTCTCTGGAATTTGAGGGTGTTCGATAAATCGATCAAAATGTTTAACGTCGTATAGAATTTGATGATATATGATACAATTTTTAGAATCCACAATAATTGGTTTTGTGAAAACTAGTTAGTATTTTGTAAATCTAGTATTGTAGTCTCTTTTGATCAATTACCACGAAGTTTCGGTTCGGATCGAAACTTCGTCGCAATCGCGTATCGTACACGAAAAATCGCCGAATAACTTTACTAGGTAGCCACGCCCCATAACCCCGACCAAGTGACTGTAAGAGAACCTCGTTGCCAAAAACATCCACTCGGGTACTCGCGGCCACGGTGTTCGGCCTAAAGGCACTTCATTGACGGCATCGGGGGTGCGGCCATCTACTAAAGTTTCCAATGAGCATTCGATCGGGTAGTCGGGAATCTTGTTGAATTGCCCGACTAAGTTACTAAAAAGTATTTTCGATTTGAGACTAAAATGCAAGGTTTATAAGTTAGGCATAAAATTCGGAATATGAGATATTCCGGGTTTATGATGTCTAAGGAAATACGGATTCTAATTATTGTAGTTTTTCATTTCTTTTCTGGGACCGTAAGTGTAATATGTGGGGTATCTCAAATCTCGTTGCTATATGTCAACGGAATTTAGGATACGCATATTTACTTACGTTGATGATATGTGATGTTATGTATTGTTGTGATATGTTATATTGGATCGTCATGATTGAATAGCCGGGGGTTTTATGTGAGATGAGAGTTTTTCAATTTTCATTCATCTAAAATTTGTATGTAATATTTTTTTATTGGGACACTTCCGAGTTGAGGATGATGTACCATTGATGTACATTATTTACTTTTCCACATTAGGATAGACCCAAGGCAGGGAGCACAAGTAACCGGGTTCTAGAGTCCACTGGAAGTCCATCTCGAGGAGTCGAGACCGGGTCTCCTAACTCTAGAATTGGCAGGGTTGCTTGTCGCTCTCGTAGGGGTCTAGGGACGTGGGTTTGGCTATTCATCACGACCGTGGAATCCGTGTTTTTCATTATTGGCTTTATTTAAAACACGGACCTCTTAGTATATTCAATATTTCATATGTTGACTTCTGCTGCTTGGTTCTGTGATGTGATCATATAACTGCGTGAGACGAATATTATATATATATGATATATATAATAAACGTTGCTTATGTTTTGCACCCGTGCTAGTCCAGCCTCCGCTCTGCCGTTAGTTAAGTAACCTAACGGTTCATGACGGGGCTTCGTGGTGAATACGGATGGCATAAGCGTACGTTCTATTTTCGTTTCATTTTTTTGTGATGTTTAGGAAACATTAAATGATGGGAGTTCATTAATGAGATTAATGAAAAGAAAAGAAACCTAAAAATGTTGTAGAATCAAAAGATTTTAAAAAGATAGCTCTAGTTCTTGCTTTGCTTAGTGGCATTCCTTGATGAATATCCAGCACCTCATTCGATGAGGAAAGAGCCGAGATCCCTTCACCGGGAGTGACCTCTTTAGCAAAACTAGCAAATATTACAACCCACTCGGTTTTGTTTTAATGGCTTCTCTAGTTCTTGTTTTGCATAGTGGTATTCCTTGATGAATATCCAGCACCTCATTCGACGAGGAAAGAGCTGAGATCCCTTCACCGGGAGTGACCTCTTTAGCAAAACTAACAAAAGCTACAAAAAACACTCCTTTTCAAATCACTAGATTCTACAACGATATCAAGTTCATTACATTAAAGGTTTCTTAAAAACCAGCCGTAGCCCTCCGTCATTTCAGATAAGTACTATTTAGTATTCGTGCTGCGTTTGTTGGCCTGCGTTAAGGCAGAGTGTACGGTAGCTGATTAGTATTCATCTGCAGCATGTGATGCGATTGGATTAGGGTAGCCGTACGGCGTTGTTTGGCCTGCGTCAAGGGTCATACAGGTGGGTTTAATTCAATCACGAAATGAACGGGTTGAACTTGACTAGCAGCCTATGGTTTGTTGGCCCGTGTCAAGGTCATAGGACGCTAGGGGTAAAAACAGATATTGGGAATTTTAAGTTTTGAAATTTGCAATGAGATTGCATACTTTCTATATGATAGTTGGATCCCGATACCCACTGCGAGTAAGTGTTACCCCTGGAAAAGTTTTGCACTTCATAATTAGCCGATCAAGTAGGTGTCTAAGAAAGGTGTTAACGGGGTTATGCCCCTGTGGAAACGAGATTATTTAATTAGTTCCATATAAAAGCATGTGGAGACTCCCTCGGAGTACCAATACCTGCCTGGCCGAACGATTGGCGAACTTGTAAGGTGTAATTAATTCCGGCTAATCTTACATTTTAAGGTGTTTCCCCCAATCAGAGCAAAACTCTGTTCAAAATTCAAATTTTGAAATGAAGCAACGCTTCAGGTGCAGCGCCAAGTGCGCTGCACCCTAGGAAGCGCACCACGTGCAAAGCACGTGTGCGCTAGCGCTAGAAGCGCTGCACTAAAATAGCGCACCACGTGCAAAGCACGTGTGCGCTAGCGCCATGTGCGCTGCGCTCTGAGTGGCGCACCACGTGCAAAGCACGGATGCGCTAGCGCCATGTGCGCTGCGCTCTGAGCGGCGCACCACGTGCAAAGCACGGGTGCGCTAGCGCCATGTGCGCTGCACTCTAAGCGGCGCACCACGTGCAAAGTACGGGTGAGCTAGCGCTGGAACTAAAAGCTTCCCACCGTCAGATCAAAGATCTAATAATAATGATAAATCATTAATTAATCAGAATTAAATTCTGTTAAGGAAAGATTTCTCAAAATCTTTCCAAATAACAAAATTGTGCTCTGTAAATCAGGACACCGTTGGATCAATGATCCAATGGTGATTAAAAAATCACCAAAATACAGAATAAATTCTGTTTGGAAAAATTTCCCAATCTTATTAATAAGAAAACTACCTTCTGTAAATCAGAAGCCCTTGGATCAAAGATCCAATGGTGGGAAATTCCCCAAATCAATTGGAGAAAAGATCTCCTTAACTGATTCAACAAACCAACCTCCCCTATATAAAGGACCCAAGACTTCAAGTCTTGGACAGAAGAAACCCCCCATAAGCTTTGAGATTTCAGGAAGAGAAGCATAGCTCTCGGCAAAAGAAGATTTTTTCTTCAAAGTAAAATGAATGGTGATGAACAAAGAGATGAAATCATCTCATAATTAAAATGAAGAATTCTCTTCTTAAAAGATCATAAATCTACAAAGTCCAAGGTCTTTTATAAAAAGATCAAAAAGATCTCATCATAAAACAAAGAAGTACTTACTTCTTTCATAGATCATAGATCTATAAGACAAATTGTCTTTCTAGGATCATGAACATCTCAACATAAAAGAAGGGGAGAATAATTCAATTCTCTTAAGGATCATAAATCCATAAAGGCAAAGCATTTCATCAATATAAGAGATTGAAACAAAATAAGAACGGTTGTTCTTGGAGCTTGAGACAAAGTCTCTTTTAAAAGAACATGAAATTCTTACTCAGATCATAAATTGATCAAGATGCGCTTTGCGCTCTTGAACTGCGCTTCTGCGCTCTCTGGATTGGCGTTCAGCGCCAAATGCGCCACGTGTCAATCACACATGTACTGCTTAACAACCAACGCCTTGCGCTTTTGAAATAGCGCTCATGGGCTTGCGCTCAGCGCCAAGCGCACTACGTGTCACTCACGTGTGCGCCACTGAACTAATAACGCAATGCGCTCATAAATTAGCGCAATCGCTCTTCATCTGGTGCTCAGCGCCAAGCGCGCCACGTGTCACTCATGTGTGCGCTACTCAGCAGAAGCACACTGCGCTCTTTAACTGGCGCAAAGCGCCAAACGCACCACGTGTCCCTCACGTGGGTGCTGACAGAACATAAATTGTTCTTTAATAAGCCTCAGAGCTATTATGAGTGCTCAGCACTAAAAGACGGAAATACTGTCAAAATCCAAATCAATGCTCAGCATTGTTAAAAGGGCCAAGCTCAAACAAATGCTCAACAGCCCAAAATAAATGTTAAACATTTTAACTCAATTGGACTTAGCCCAAGATTGGCCATAAGTCCTTAACTCATATTAATTGAGCTCATTTGCTCATAAGTATTTTAACAGATCTCAGCCCCAAATTGGATTGTAGATCTCTCAACCAACATTGGTTCAAGGGTACATCTCTTCACTCCTCTGATATATGTCGTTGTAATCCTTCAACGTCTTCAGAGAGGTGACGGGTCCCGACAACCAGCAAATCTTGCAGACTGTGATGTCTCTAAACTTGGACTGTGGGGTCCTTAAACTCATGGACTATGATGTCCTTAACCTTGACTGTGATGTCTTTAAACTCACGGACTATGATGTCCTTAACCTTGACTGTGATGTCTTTAAACTCACGGACTATGATGTCCTTAACATTGGACCACTATGTCCTTAAACTGGTATTGGACCACTATGTCCTTAAACTGGTAATCAACTGCGATGTCCTTAAACTAAACATTAGAGCCCAAATGCTCTTTTGTTGGATCTAAACGATCCCGTTAAGTTGATCTTAGTCTAAAATTAGACTCATATCCTTAACGAACGTTTAAGTTGATCTTAGTCTCAAATCAGACTAACGTATCCTTGAACCAACCCCCAAACCCAAATCTAAGAAAATACGGATTTGGACTAATCCACGCCCTACGGGCGACAACATAAATTAGTCTCCGTATACAATCCACGGGCAACCAAAACCAAAACAAACACAAACGACACGAAGTGACCATCTGGAGAAAGAGAAAGTGGTCACCGCGATGCGGTAGCGTAATTAACTGCATGGGCTTGCGCCTGCAGGGAAGAACGTCCCCACAATCAAAAACCCCTCAAAGAAGGGGAATCTGACGAAGTCTTCTACATCGGCCGCATCCGTTTAAACCTTCGATACACGGTGTCATAAATCAACTTGGCATCTTCGGAGGTGGACGGATAGCACCAATTAGCATTTGCCCTCGGAATTCAGACCCTGACGTCCCAACGTCCCGGTCGCGTCTTTCGGCGGTGAACAGATTCTGGCACGCCCGGTGCGACCTTTTTCTCTTTCCACTCCACACTTCGTGTGTCGTGTTTCGCGAATAAATCGCGGATTGATATGGTTGCCCTTAGGTTCGAGGTACTAAGGTTTGGTGTCTTGCACTGTGCAGAAAGCAGAAGATCAATAGCTTCAACCTGCACCAGCTACAACTGCAACTCTCGTTCCTCCTCATCTGGAGGTGTAACATACGGGCCTCAAGCGGCCTCCCTTTTCACAATGCCGGAAGAATAGGTAACGCAGGCTACCACCGGATTGTTCTTCGGGACCATGCTCCCGCCGATGAGCTTCAACGCCGCTGTACCATCACAAGAAGCACCCAAGAAGTCGGTCTTCGATCGTCTTGCTACTACTGCGGCCCCGCTCAACGGGTCGCCCAACTCTGCTGCCTCAGTTTTCAACAGACTGGGCCAGAACTCCACTGGGCCCGCCAAGAAGCCCACGATATCTGAGGAAGCCATCCCAAAACGAATAGCCATTCCTTCTCTCGAGGTCACTAAAGAAGCTTCTCCCATCAAAGGATCAGTCTTTACAAGGCTGGCCACTCCGGCTCACGCTCCTGCCCAAAGGTCTGTCTTTGACAGATTGGATACTGCTTCTCAACGGGCATCGGTCTTCAAGAGGCTGACACCGGCGACAATCCTCCGCCAAGACAGGGGGCATGATGAAGTCATCCCCATAGCCGAACCAACACTATCCGCACGCCACGCTCGCCGTCGTCACTGGCGTTGAGTAAGGAAGGCCGGGGGCAGCTCTCCGTATGGGTTAACTCCGCCAACCCTAACGATGGAAGTCAATGCCGCTGTTCCAACTGGGAACAGCTTTGAACCGCTAAGGAGGGTCCGCAAGAACTCTCCAACTGCCACGCTGAAGAGATCTCCTCCACCTACGGAGATTACTACCGAAAAGAAGCCGGAGCAGCCCCCTCAGCGGCTGTCCTCTAAAATTTATAAAGTCTGGCGACAGGTCCAGGAATCGGTGATCGACCAGGACTACTCTCGCCGATCAAAGAAGCTTAAAGCTCGACAAGGAGAAAACCATCATGTTAAGCCACAAAAGGCGACAGCCGTTTGGGTGCCCGCTGCAACGGCCCCCTCGACTTCAAATGCTCACCAGAGAAGGAGGCCAGAGAAAGCCCCTGTGACTGCGGCGAACAGAAAGGACGCTGAACTGAAACGCCCCAAGTCTAGGGGCATGGTGGTCCACACTATTTACATGGCTTCCGGAAAAGAAGAAAGCCGCGCTTCTACGGGTCATCGACCGCTTACCCGATCGATAACGAAGGCTCAAGAGCAACATCAGCAGAAGCTTCAAGAGATGCTGACTGCAATGGCCGCACTCACTGGACCGAAAGAAAGTCCAGAGACCTCAGAGCAACGTCAGGAATAAGAGACTGATGATGATTTCCTCCGAAGAATGCTCGAGAGGAAAGAAAAAGAGGCCGCGGAACAAGCGGCCAATATAAAACGAATGGCTCTCTTGTTCCAAGATATGGCCGGGATGATGTTACAGCCGGAACCTCCAGCTGAAGACCCCCCGATTATCATTGAAGATGACAGAGGGGAGTCATCGAACCCTCCTCCGGCTCTTTCAACAGCCAAGGAGGAGACCATCTCCAAAACCGCTCTGGATGATTACATTGCTCAGCAAATACGAGCTCACCAGGAAAACGAAGCAGCTGGACAGATCGTTAAAACGGGACGAACCTATCCGGGCTGGTATGACCAAATAAGGTACCCACCGGGATATACGATCCCCAAATTCCACGTATATAAAGGGACGGGTAATCCGCACCAGCACGTTGCTCAATTTAGAGCCTTATGCGGTAATACTGGGGGTGACGATAAACTGCTGCTTCGCCAATTTGTTGGCAGCTTATCGGAGACAACGTTTGAATGGTACTCGGAGCTTCCCGACGACTCCGTCAAAACGTTTACAGAAATGGAGTTGCTATTCACTCAGCGGTTCGCGAGCGCCAGCGAACGCACCTCGATCACAGCATTGATCAACGCCAGAGTGAAGCCGAGAGAGACATGGGTGCAGTATGCCATCCGGTGGCGGAACCTATGGTCGAGATGCGAACAACGTATAGAAGAAGCTCCTCCGGTGGGCATGTTCATATGGACCCTTGACCCTCAGTCGACCATCTCCCAATTCATGATGTTCTTCAAGCCGACCACCTTCCAGGCCTTGATCGACAAGCTGGCCCAAATAGACCAGATGGGCCATAGGCCTTTCCCTTCAAAAGTGGGTTTTCGGAATGAAAAAGGCAACGGGAAAGTGACCTTTGTCGCCAACGCTCAGCAACAGCCGAGCAACTAAAAGCCGGTTGTTCGACAAAATAACGTGCGTCCATACCCATCCCTCGAAGAGAGACTAGGACGTCCTTACTCGTTTCCCCAAGATAAAACGAGAAGACTGTTCGAGCTAGCAGTGCGCAACAGACTCATCAATCTGCCGAATCCAAAATGTCCGTTGCAGCCAGGCGATGTCAACAATTCTAATTATTGCCCTTACCACTAAGCAGTTGTCATGACCCGAAATTGGCCCGTGACAGCCCTAGTACTACGCAACGCCCTAAGACGTAACGTAGTAAAAGAAAGCCAAAACCCAGAAATCTAAACCATAAAAATACGGAAAAGATAATATAAGTTTTTGAAATATTTGAAATCGCAACCCAAATTCTTTAAAACTCCTACTTTATTTCTTTAAAATTTTAGCAACACCCCCTTTTTGTAAAAAAACCAGCCAAGATAAATACAACACAAAAATATGAAGCTATAGCGAAGAAATAAGGATAATAGAGAGAAAGCTGTATATAAAAGACAACAACCCACAAATAATATACAGTAACGTCCTCACCAAGTCTCTAAGTCAACAACATAATAGTAGATGGAGAGTACAAGATACAACGAATGTACAATACAAAATACAGATGACCACCAAAACCTACCTAAGCAAAATAGTACTGTGAGCTGATGCGGTATCTGTAGCAAAAGATGATAGCTGAAAAGCTGAATAGCCTGCCTCGACTACTCTAGGGAACAACCTGAAACACCTGTGGCACAACGGGGGTGAGTTGCCAACTCGTGAATAGTAGATAACATATACAGGTAATCGCAGGAATACACGTACAGCATGAATCTAAGATATGCAATTACAGTAATAACATGTCATGTAAATGCTGAAAAATAGAAAGTACACTAGCAGGTACAATCAATATATGAAGCAATAATAACATGATAATAGTGTGCAATAACTATGCAATAGGGATATGAGAATGCAAATATGCAGCTATCATAAGGGTACACTAACAGGTACTACCAATATATGAAACTGTGCATGAAATAGAAAAGTGTGAGGTATAGGGTGGAATATGTCATTTCCATGGAAACCTGACATCGTGGCAGGATCACAATCCATCAAGACACTCAAATCCACAATTCCTCAAATCAGCCCCCAAACTGGGCTCTCACATCATATAGGTCTCGCATCACCTCAATGTACAATATCGAGTAGCTCTCCTATATCTCGAAGGTACAAATCAACAATCTCTTTCATATCCAATATCCCAAGTCGAATCTCAAGCTAACATCCTAAAGGTATATATATATTTGCAGAAATAAATATGATGGGGGCAATACACATATATTAGCGTCCCATTCCACTAATATTGGTGTAAGGGTATATATAACAATGGCTAATCCCCTGTTATATATACAAAGGTATTAAAAGAAATATCATGAAAACAATGTGCCAAGCATCGACACAGAAATCCTGATAGGTACGTATCATACGCTGTCCCGAAAGCACGAGTGCCCAGCTCTGACCCTCGCCTTTCGACGTATGCATACGTGCATGACTCCCAACGGTATCTCCATGATCCCCGCCGAGTCATTGGTACTGTCACCGGATGGTATGGTTCTCCTGCCGGGCTCATCGGCTCATAGCACATCGACATCCCTTTCTTGTCCCGGGGTACCTCCGGGCCCCACCATGTACCCTCTACAGCCTCGACGCCTCCTCGTAGGGGTATATATAATCAGCACCGATAAAACTCATGGTGGATGCGCAAATATCATATCAAGGAAACCGGGTTTTTCAATGTATGCATAATTTTATGAACTCCTGCGGTTCCCAAATCCAGAAAACATCATGTAAAATCCAAATAATAATGCTCAATCCAGGAATAAACATATACGATATATCTGAAATGCGAGCATTTAGATGAGAATATGTAGCTGAAACCAGATGTATGCGAAACCAATAAGATACAGCTAAGTAACACCAGTAAAGTTAAATATGTGACAGCAACCGAATATGTGTGTAACATACAGGTATAGCATTGTATAGGTATCTACCTATAAGAACCGATGTCGTATACCCCCTGGGTATAACTAAAATATGTAGGATATCCCCCCGATATAAGTAAAATGTGTGCAAGGTATACCTGTAGCTGTATCGTAAGGTGTATATGTACCTATCACTAAAGGTATGATGCATTATAGGTATACCGATAAGCTAGATATCATGTGTGACAAGCAATAGTATCTATAATGGTTAGTGTGTGACATGGCAATTATTGACGGTGTGTGTGTAGCATACAATCCGTGCTCGTGCGACATGAACCGTCAATAATGTGTGCAGTGCCCTACGGCTACTAGTCACAGTACATCATATCTAAGTAAATAGGTAAAGACGCAATTCTAACAATGACGTAGAATATGCGACAAGTATTAGAATCCTAGCCCAGACGCATAACGCCATGCGGGCGATTCCCCTGTAGATGTTAAATCTACTCACCTACGCTCCACGCTAGGTGAATCCTACCACCTGTCTCCCTCCGTAGCAGTGTCAGTAATCCCTGCCTGCAAACCTGAAAATGAGATAAGGAAATCACATATAAGCCAAATATCTCGCAAAACGCGATATCGAACCCAAACGAGAAACTAGCGTCGCGAACTAAACGCGCGTGTGTACGATACGCTAAAACGTGTGTGTACGCGTCTAAAACCATCGCGACACGCCGCGATACGCTGGATCACAGAACCCTCTCACGTATCGCGCGTATCGCGCAAACACAACGAACACCAAATACGATATATAGTCCCAGATTTTCCTAAAGGCCAAATCTTACAAAACTAGACATGCCAAAGCACTAGAAAACACTGCAGACAACTCTAGCCAAGACCCCAACACCCCAGACCCCAACTTGGCCGCAAATTGCGGCCAAACCGAATAAATCTGCGGCCTGGAAATTGAATGAGGGGCTCGTGTTCTGGTGGTATGTTCTAGACCTAGTGTACATGCCCCAATTTTCTCAATTTTAACCTGAAGGTCCCGGGTCCAAAGCAGATTCACAGATTGCCAGTATATCGTATAAAAACTAGCTATTTACACTAATCGAAGCTAATCGATGCATAACTTAAGCAACTAGGGGATTGGGTTAGGAAGTATACCCTAAAGAACCCTAGAGAGCAGGTGAAGAAGTGGAGAAGAGCTACTGTAGGTTGCTGGAGCTCCTGCTACTGCTGTTGCTGCCTGCTGCTCCTGCTGCTGCTGAAGATGATGATGTTGTTGCTGATGTTGTTGTTGTTGCTGCCACTGCTGCTTCTGTTGCTGCTGTGTGTGAGTGTGTGTGTGTTTGAATGAAAGAATGAGAGATATGAGAGTGAGAATGAGAGAAAAAACCAACAACCCCTCCCATTCTCTTTCTCTTTCATCATAATGAGGCATGGCTCACACCAACAAGCCCATGCTTCTATCTCTCTCTCAAAGTCAACACTTCAAACCAAAATAAAAAAACCCTTTTAAATAAAAAATCATTTTTTATTTCCTAATAACAACCATAACACTTAAACCCAAAACACCTAAACAAAAGTATAAAACTAGATTAAGCAATGGTTAAACCACAATTAACACCCTAGTTTACATGCACAAGTGTGTGTGTGCCTAGAAAAATCCTAATAAAAGACTCAATAAATAGGATAAAATAATTAAAACCCAATTTGGTAAACTTTTTATTAAAAACCATACATTAAAATATAATTAGCTACAAAACACATTCTAAGGTGTTACAGCAGTAAACCATCTAATCAAAGATTGCTTCGTCTTCAAAGGCTAGATTGAGGACCAATACCAACAAGGCAAGTTCGCATTATCCGAAAACTGGAAGGTGAACCCGCCACAACCTCATGCTCTTAAAAAAGTGGACATGCCGGGGGCATCATGCTCTTTTATAGAAGAAACTCCATGGGAGGTCGCTCTTTCAGCCAAGACAAAAAGAATGCTGAAAGATCTTCACACACGCCCAGCCGTCAGGTGGAAAAGTCCGCTAGAGCCCGAGGTCATTGATGGGATGCTGAAACCACGCCCAACACCAAGAATTGATAGCAATGGGTAAAACACCCAGGCACAGCCGTCAAAATCTTCGAAGAAGAAGAAGAAGACCAAAAAGCCCGTGAAGCTTGATGACAAGCGTACGGACCTGCAAAAACAGATTGACGCGCTGGAAGAATATAACCAGAAGGCGCGGACCCAATCACACTCCAAGAATTTCTCAGCCACGTCCTTGAGGACGGAGATGACGACAATGGAGAAGACTCTTCGGATGAACCTGAGGATTATGTGGCAAGCTGCCATGTGATCTCTCATTCGCTGATAAACAGTGAAGAAGCTCCTGACGCAAAGAAATTGGGGGCAGATCCTGAGCTGAAACTTCTAGGGCCATCTGACGAAATGATTGATGCATTTCTGAACGAAGCTCTTCTGAAAAGCAAAGCTGATCGAGAGCGCGAAATGGCCATATTTGAAAAAGCCAAACGCCGGCGACTGGACGAAAAGGTTAAACAACCCAACCAGACCGTGGCATGCCCGCGACAGATAAAAGTAGGTTCAAGACAAGGAAAAGGTTCGCCAAAGCCATATCGTTGGGAATGAAGTTGCCCTCTTTCAGAGGAAATTCTCCCGGCGGTATACATCTTGATGAAGCGGACATACATCCTAACTTCTGCTTATACCATCAGAGGATTGCACACCCTACCGAGGAGTATATAGCCTTTAAAAACTGGTGGCAGGGATATGTTGCCCACCGACAACACGTTCAACGAGTGAAGTGCAAAGCTCGTCGGGAACAGAAAAGTACGACAGATGAGCGCGAAAGAGCCGCTGGCAACTGTCACATAGTCGACACTAAGGGATCGCATGTTGTCACCTTTGGAAGCGACTCTGACGAAGAAATCTCCCTCGGTCTTCTCTTCAAGGGATCCACCCCCGACACAAAAAATGCGAAGATTTCCGAGAAAATCTAGCTGCGTAATCGTACGTTGCCCGAAAAATCTCGGACAAATGACCGAAACGTCGTTAAACTACTACCAACTCGCGCCGTCCCCAGGATGACGTGGTGCCAAAAAAAAAGGTATGTCTATAAGCAAGATAGGCACGGATGAAAACTCGAAAAGGCTCCGTGAGTAAAAACAGCGGGACTACCGGCGAGTTTTGTGAAAACCCGAAATGGCGCAATCTCGTCAAAAGACACTTGCAAGGTCCTCTCGACCCTGTAAGGAGAAACCACCTGCGTGAGATCCTTACGACTCACAAAGGAGAAACACACCTAGGGATCCTCATGATTCTTAAGGAGAAATTACACTTACGAGATCCTCACGACTCGTAAGGAGAACCCTCTTATGAGACCCTCAAGCTCATAAGATTCAAAAGCCTTAAGCTACAGGGATCTGAACCTGTTCTTAAGCCATCACAACCCATAGACTGCCCTACAAGCGGCTCAATGCCGACCCTTGTATACAATCCACGGACGCGAATAAACATTTTCCTAACAAAGTCCCATCCGCGACTAGGGATATGTTTGCACAGTGAACAACCCTTGTAAGTCCTCTCGACTTATAAGGAGAAAGCCCTCTTGTAAGATCCTTACAACTTACGAGAAGCCATACACTTAGGAGTCCTTACGATTCCTAAGGAGAAAATGCACCTACGAGATCCTCACGACTCGCGGGGAGAAATACCTTTACGAGACCCTTACGGCTCATGAAGTCAAAAGCCTTAGTCGACAGGATCCTAACCCTGTTCGCTAAGCCACCTTTGTTCGACATCGACAAAGGCAAATGATAATTCGCTCCTGGCAATATCCCAGTTGTAGCGATACTGATGCCTAAATCGGTATCAGATCCTAAATCCCATACTTGCGATAAAAATCAACGAGCCAAAAATGCATATGAAATGGCCGAAATGATGGGGCAACTTGCAACAAAATCAGCAAGTAAAAATGTATGCATACAAAAACAGCCGAAATGATTGGGCAACTCGCAATAAAAAGCAGCGAGTAAATAAAAAAATATAGCCGAAATGATTGGGCACCGCGAAAAATAGCCGAAATGATTGGGCAATCCCGACTTTCGCGATATAAAAGCTGAAATGATAGAGCATCGCGGAAGGAAAAATATATAAAACGAAACTTTTTGCCCTACAGGTGAGATCACATCGATCCCTGTATACAATCCAGGGGCGCAAACAAAGAGGGAACCATATCATCCCATCAGGCTCCATCAGAAAGAGAGCCAAGTCTCGACGGTCACATCTGCATCCCAGAAGACCAACAACAACGTTCCTCCTTATGCCAGCAAGGTACGGAAGCGACACAACGAAACGGAGCCATAGCATAATCCTTAGTTCCAAATCTTAACGGCAATCTACAGCCTAAAAATCAGCAACGGTGATCCTCCTCATTCCAACAGAACTCGGACGCAACATCACCAAACGGAGCCACGACATAGTCCCTAGTTCCAAATCTTGACGGTTCACAAACAACCTAGAGACCACCTCGACATTCGTCTCGTTACAGTAGACGCAATGTCAACAACGACGTTCCTTCGCAGTCCAGCAGGATGCAGATGCAACGTCAATAAAAGACCCCATGGTCGAAACAAAGCGGAGTGATGGCAAAATCCTAGCTCCACCTCGGCATTCGTCTCGTTACAGCAGACGCAATGTCAACAACGGCGTTCCTTCGCAGTCCAACAGGATGCAAATGCAACGTCAACAAAAGACCCCATGGTCGAAACAAAGCGGAGTGATGGCAAAATTCCAGCTCCACTGCAGCATTCATCTCGTTATACCAGACGCAATGTCAACAACGGCGTTCCTTCGCAGTCCAGCAGGATGCAGATGCAACGTCAACAAAAGACCCCATGGTCGAAACAAAGCGGAGTGATGGCAAAATCCTAGCTCCACCTCAACATTCGTCTCGTTACACCAGACATAATGTCAACAACGATGTTCCTTCGCAGTCCAGCAGGATACAGATACAACGTCAATGAAAGACCTCACGGTCGAAACCAAGCGGAGTGATGGCAAAATCACAGCTCCACCTCAGCATTCGTCTCGATACAGTAGGCGCGATATCAACAACGACGTTCCTTCACAGTCCAGTAGGATACAGATGCAACGTCAACGAAAGATCTCACGGTCGAAACAAAGCGGAGTGATGGCAAAATCCCAGCTCCACCTCAGCATTCGTCTCGATACAGCAGACGCGATGTCACCACAGCATTCTTCCTCCAGCAAGATCCAGACGTGACAATCAAACAACGGAGCCACGGCAAAATCCCTAGTTCTAAGCCTCGACGGTTCACACGCAACCTAGAGACAACCGCGACATTCGTCTCGTTACAGCAGACGCAATGCCAGCAAACGAAGCGAAGGCCAAATTCCTAGCTTCAGCGTCTTGACGGCAACTCATATAAAACCTGAAAGACTATCGGAGATTATCCCACACCAGCACGGAGTGGTTATGACTCACCGGGGCTCCCCAAACTGAGCCTAACCTTAAGTAAAAAGAGGCATGGCAAAATTCCTAACGCTTGCTCTTCCGACGGTCAAACTGCCTAGGAAGATTGCTTGAAGACGTCTTGTCCAGCCCCTGAAAAGATCAGAGACACGACAGTCACAAGGCTGCTCGAACAGCAAGATTGCTTATCGAGGAATACATCAGTCAACGCGACGGTACGATAGGAAAAACCCTAGTACCACAGACCCTAACGGACCTCTGTCGTAAAGAGCAGAGGTTAACTGTGACGTTAGGATATTCTTGCGAGAACTTGTCGACTCGTCTCGACTCGTGAGGAAATTAGTGTCTTTGCGAGAACTTCTCGATTCGTCCCGACTCGCAGGGAAAAGCCTTAGGCAGTGGGGATTGAAAAAAAAAAACTATTTCCTAAGCACTAGGGCCCTGCAAGTCAGTCTAAAGATAGGCGCTTGCATACTATTCACGGGCCACACTCTCAGAAGTCAAACATCGACAAAGAGGGAAACAACCACTTACGAGTCCTCTCGACTTGTAAGCGGGAAAATTCTCTTGGGAGATCCTTACGACTCTCAAGAGAAAACACACTTAGGAATCCTCACGATTCTTAAGGAGAAAATACACCTACGAGATCCTCTCGACTCGTAGGGAGAAAAATCTTTATGAGACCCTCATGGCTCATAAAGTTGAAAAGTCTTAGGCAGCAGACCTGAACCTGTTTCCTAAGTCATCATTACCCTGCTAAGAGTCTAAGATGGACCGTCACTTACTATCTACAGGCCACATTTGCTGAAATCATATGGCAATGACACAACAAGAAAAAGGAAGCAACACTAGAACAAAAAAGTGTATCTTTTATTCATGAATTCGATGGAGTACAAGTTACATCATATGAAAGGATAAAAAAAATGATAATACATTTTTTTTATCATGAATTACAAATGTCTAATCAATACAAAAACAATTATTAAGAGGGAGGCGTTTTCAATAGACCAATCAACCGCTCGCGCACTTCCCTCAGCCCCTTTTCTTGGTCAACTGCCGCGGCCAACTCTGCTTCGACCTGGGCTCGTTGCTGCAAGTAGGACGAAAGTTGCTCTTCAATGGCCCACTGAGCTGCCCCACGATTCTGTGCATCCCGCTCGACGATGTCGAGCTTCTGCCTCAGTGTTAGCCCGTCAGAGATGCATCGCAGAAGGCCTTCAAAGATAGCTTTCAACTGTGCAGCATTTGCATCAACCTGAGCGTGCAACCGGGCAGATTCGCTTGAAGTCTCTTCGCACTCCTTACGTTTTAAGGCCGCCTCCTGCTCAAGATGACGAAAGTAGGGGGTGCTCTGCTCAACCCATGCAGCCCGCTGAGAGTTCATAGCTTAGACCTCAGGAGCAGGACGTCCGAATTCGAGCTCGTGCAGGCAGGCCTCAATTTCCCTGCAGTGATTAACCCAAGACTCAATGACGCCCTCACTATGAAAGTTCACGAGCGTCGCCAGCATAGGATTAACCTCCGCGGCAAAATCTGCAGCAAATGTGGGAGCCTCCACGTCAAGCTCCTCGATGTAGTCGCTCAATATGCGCAGACTATTCACAGCGCCTTTGGAATATGAACGTCGAGAAAAGGGGCCTGCTGGCATTACAACTCGAGATTTGAATGGAGCTGAAGTCGGTATCACCGCTGCAAAACAAATCACAGTCAAATGACGGTTCGAGAAATAGAGGAGGTTCATGAACAATGGAGTTTACTATACCGGCTGCAGCAGGTGGCAAGGCCGGGAGTACCAGTGGCGCAACTGTTCTTTCATCCCCTCCGTCGATCTGTAGCGCTGCAATCAAAACAAAGAATAATTAGAAACGATTTGGTTGCCCGTAAAAGAAAAGACATTAGCTAAAGGTTGTACTCACCAGCGCCACTAGATGAGGCAACTTCTGACTGGAAAGAGAAGTGTGGGTGTAGCACCTGATACAGGTGATCAAAAAGGACTCCTGCGAGGATGTAACAATACAATGTCAGTACATGAAATATACTGCCTGCAATGAGACTGATGGGTCGCAAATCCGCACCTTCCAGCAATTGAGAGGGTACGAGAGAAGGAAAAGGGGTGGTCACCGTCAAAGCGGCAACTGGTGGCACTTCCTCGGGTGGCACAACCTCAACGCCCACCGCAGCTGCATTCGAAACAAAAGTACTGTCAAAAAAGGTAAAAGGGAATGCAGAATAAAATAGAAAGCAATAACCTGAAATTTACCTGGTAAGTCGCCGGTCGAGACCGCGACAAGGGCATCACTGGATGCAGCAACTGCCTCACCCTCCTCCATCGGAACGGTCTCGCCACCCATAGCCTCATCTCCCGATTCCACGAGAATCGTCGTGACACTCGCAACGCCCGGTAACGGAAAGGAGCCGCAAGGGGAAAGAGCGATGATTGGAGCAGTGCCCGACTCTTGAGAAAGAGTGGCTACCTCGGGCTCGGTGACTGTAGCCACCTCACCCACCGCCGCCTCGGGCTCGGCGACTGTAGCCATCTCACCCACCGCCACCTTGGGCTCGGCGATCGTGGCTGTCTCACCTGCCGCTACCTCAAGTTCGGTGGTTGCCGCCACTTCTTCGGCAAGACTCGCCCCTGCAAGATAGGATATATGAGAACCTGAAAGTTATAACTTTGACAAAAGAACCGAATGTCACGTTACCTTGAGTCGGTTTTCCGAGTGCTTCCCGAACAGCACGTGCTGCCTGTCTGTGGGCGGTGGACAAGGCAGCCGAAATATCCTCTGAAGGAGTAGGGGCAGGGGTAGCAGCGCTCGAACCTGCACCCGCGGCCAAGGCGGCACTACGCTCCCTTGCCACGCGCATTCTACGCTTCCTTTCCGCTCGGGCCGTGAGAGCGGATCTTTTAAAAGCCTCCATTAATAGGACGTCATCGTCCACACCAAGGGTTACCTCTGGAGCCGTTATGGCATCCGTCATCGGTCGTTTGAGTAAGGCCTCTTTCGGCAGTGCTGAGGAGGCCGAGACTTCGATGGCTGGCCCTGGAAGCATCTCCGCATCACCTTGAGGGATTGGCATTGTAGTCCCAGCGATAAGATAAGGAGGGGGTCAGATTGTCCATAAGAAAGGAGAATGAAGACAATGAGCCGAGATATACCAATGCCCAGCGAAGCGCGAATCCTCTTCTCTTCCTCAAAAGTCTTAAGAGAAGCTGCGAGAGCCTCTTCAGTGGAAATGCCTGTTAAAGAAGGAAAAGTGTCAGTCAAAACATGATAATAAAAATATAATGCAATGATGAAACTTACGGCTGATATTTACTTGATTGCGCGAGGATAGCCATTCCCGCTTTGTGGCTTGCTGATCGCACAGAAGCTTCAATGGCGGCCTCGAGTTCTGTCACGCCCCGCTTCCCAGAGTACGCTAAAATAGGCATGTGACATAGCCAACCATGTTACCTGTGGTTAGGAAAAATCCTTCCACAGTCACATTACGGCTGTAGAGATATCAAGAACAGGAAAGTAAACTAACTATCTAATACATGTCCATAAGCCAGAGTAAAAGAGTCAAGAAATACTATAGTATGCGGAAGCAAAAGATCAAATAAACACCTGGAAAGTAAGACCGGATACCGACATGATCCCTACCGCTCGATCTAACAGCGGAAAAACTCCTGATCGGTCTGCAACAAAGGTAGAGGATCTGGGCCATGCAAAACCCAGACGTCAGCGCGTCATAACATCAAGCAATAATAAATGAACAGGATACACGAGATATGCAGGCATGAATCATAAATAGTAACAAGTCAACAGGGATGTATGACAGTGAAGTGTATCAGTGTATGTGACGTGCAGTGATCAATCTAAACTGTGCTACTGGGTTGTCTACTCTAAAGTTTGTTTGAAATCAATTAATGTAATCCTCCATGTAACTCAAAGGATATGTCCCGTTACCCCCCGGGACCACGGATCAGGAATATATGAACCAAGAGTGGCTCTGTCCCGTTACCCCCCCCCCCCCGGGACCACGGATCAAGATGTAAGAGTCACGAATGGCTCTGTCCCGTTACCCCCCGGGACCACGGATCAAGGAATACCCTTTTAAGTTACACTTTAGTTTACACTTTTGATTTCCCCATACCCCCAAGGTTATGTGTTCAAGTCAGGTATTCCGTAATCAAGAACTAATGCCAACACCGGATCAGGTAGGTGCAGGTTTGTCTGGATAGACAACAGGAACGGTCCGTAAGGACTACATGTCAGGTTTGTTGGCATTAGACACAGGATCAGGTAACGGGTCAGGTCATGGTACATCAGGTCAAGTCAAGCAGTGTACTGTACCATATCATGTCAAGTAGGAAGTGTAACAGGTCATGTCAGGAAGCACAAGATATCATGTGGGTGCTCATAATCAAACTAACATAAGCATGTGTATAAATAAACAAGCATGAGTACTATCAGAACAATAAACTGGAACATGTAATATGATATGCAAATAGATATAATTTCAAGGATATGGATGCACAGTTATCGATTAGGGTTACATTTATAGTTCCAATATTAATTAGGATGCAATTTATTAAACATGGAGTGTTAATATCACATTATTAAGTAGTAATGTGATCTATGGATGCAATTATATGTATCTAAAATGCGATGGATGCAAACGGGTATCCGAAAAGTTATAAAACTATAAAATGGTAATGTGGGATGTACAACTAAGCAATATGTGATATAAATATTGATATAATAATATTAATATGGATATCATATTCAAAGCGATTAATAACTATAAAAGTGGTATTGATTAACCATGCATAAGAAGGTTCCGTTCAGAAATTCAGCGTCACCCTAATTTGTAAAATAGCTTAAAAATAACAAACGTTCTCCAAAAGGGACGTGTCTTATACCAAAACAAAGATAATTCAATAAGGTTTTCATTTTTATAAGTATAAACATCTCAGGTTGTCCCTACGAAAAGTTATAAACATCCGAAGTTGAAAGTTTGCTGCTGGAATTTGTCTGGACAGCAGTTTAAATACATATTCATTTGCATTTTACGTTATTTAAACAATTTATTTTGCAAGTAAATATTTCATAGAGTTATAGTATTCTGAGTTAGCTTCGTAACGAACTAAAGAACATATAGTAATGATTTTTCTATGATTTATAATGAATTTTATAAGGTAAGGTGTACAGTAAATTTCAGATTTGTCATATCCGATTTTTCAACGACTTTTCATGTGTAAACTATAAGATTTTCAAATGTATAACATTATAAAATGAAGATTATAAACTAATTAAAGATAATAATAATAAATATTATGACGACATATATTTTAAATGATATGGTTGCAGTATAATGTAATCTAGTATGTCACAAGATAAGTTTTCATGATCTAGATTTAATATGATATAAACGGATGCAAACGGAACATCGAAACGTTATAAAATTAAACATGGGGCACTAGATTTAAACTATAGGTATGGTATTTATTTAAATATGTATAAAATGAATTATATAGCATGTAGCAAGATTAACTTGCCTCGATGGGTCGCGAATCGGGAAAACGGAATGTTAACCGTCGGCGGGGAAAACTCGCGACGGGCGCACGGTTCATGGAATGAACCCAAACGACGAACAAAGGAACCACACGGGTCGGGGTACCTCGCTGGAACGTCGAGAAGCGTCACCGGCACGACGGAATTCCGGCAACAAAAGAACAGTTAAAAAAAAGAGAAACGAGACATGAAGCAAGAAGAGAAAGAATGATAAAGAGAAGTACGAGAGAATATATGAGAGAGAGAGAAAAAGTGGAGAGAGAGAGAGAGCTGCAGGTGGGGCCCCACGGAATTAAAAGGAACGCGATTGGCTAAAGAGGAATCGTTAGTTAGGGATAAATATTGATTAAAGATTCAAAACATTTTAAGGAACAGTAGGATATATATATAGGTTAATTTAAAGATTTAAAAGATAGGTAATGAACAGTAAGATATCAGGTTAGTTAGAAAAATATATGCGATGGTTTTAATAATATTAAATTTAGGATTTTGGCGCCAAATAAAACATTTCCAAATCGCACCCGGGTCGAGTCCAAAAATTTGAAATTGAAATAATAGGATTTTAAGCGAGATCCAAATTTTAAAATTAAGTGTTTTATGATTAAAAAGCATACCCCCAAAACGGACACATGTACGCGCGCGTAGCCGTCCAAACTCGCCCGTTTCACTGAACGGGACGAGAACACAATGCACGGACGCTACCACGAGGCTAGGGGTGTCAAGTAGGCCAAGATGAATATTTTCAATTTTATTTTAGATGCCAAAATTTGTTATATGTAGAAATGACTTTGCCGGGTAAATTTTACAGTAAGCAACAAACTAGCAAGTTAAATGAAATGAGTACCACATTATGCTCAAACAATAACTGAAAATAGTAGCATTGGGCTCGGGTGTTACATTATACCCAACTACAAAAAAATTTCGTCCTCGAAATTCCAAGAATACAAAGATAGGTAACTACAAGAAAAGGTGAGGAAATTTCTGCCGGATTTCATCTTCTCGTTCCCAAGTGGACTCTCCATGCGAGCGATTACCCCAAGAAACAAGCACAAGGGGGATAACCTTGTTCTTAAGAACCTTTTCCCTTCGATCCACGATTTCAATCGGTCGCTACTCAAAAGTCAAGTCTTCTCGTACTGTTAGCTCCGAATGATCCAAAACGTGTGTTTCATCTCGAACATACTTACGGAGTTGAGATACGTGAAACACATCGTGCACATTTGCCAAGGACTGCGGTAACGCCAAACGATACGCTACCTCACCAACACGCTCCACGATCTCAAGGGTCTAAAGAATCGAGAACTAAGCTTTCCTCGACTTCCAAAACGAATCACCCCTCTAGTCGGTATTATCTTCAAGAATACCAAATCACCCACGGTGAACTCTAGGGGTCTTCTTGACGTATCTGCCCGACTCTTCTGTCGGTCCTGTGCTGCCTTCATATGATTTCTGATAGGGTTAACCTTCTCAACTGTCTGCACAACCAAATCTGGTCCCAATAATCTTCGTTCACCGACATCGTCCCAACAAACAGGTGAACGGCATTTACGACCATACAAAGCTTCAAATGGAGCCATCTGAATAGTTGCCTGAAAACTGTTGTTGTAAGACAACTCCACCAAAAGTAGATGATCCTCCCAAGATCCCTTGAAGTCCAACATGCATGCTCTCAACATATCCTCAAGAGTTTGGATCGTTCTCTCCGATTGACCATCAGTTTGAGGATGATAACCTGTGCTAAACTTCAATCGAGTCCCCAATCTTTCCTGTAGACTCCGCCAAAAGTGTGATAAGAACCGAGTGTCCTGATCGGACACGATGCTCACCGGTACTCCATGCAATCTTACAATCTCTTGCATGTACCGCTCTGCCAAAGTCTCTGTTGATTGACCAACCCGAAAAGGAATAAAATGAGCTGCCTTGGTCAATCGGTCAACAATCACCCATATAGCATGGTTGCCTTTTGGACTTCGCGGTAAAGCCGTCACGAAATCCATGGTTATATGTTCCCACTTCCATTGAGGAATCGAAAGTGGTTGCAATAAACCAGCAACCCTTTGATGTTCAGCCTTAACTTGCTGACACACCAAGCACTTTGTCACAAAGCGAGCAATCTCCCATTTCATGCCCTCCCACCAGAAATGCTGTCGAATATCTCGGTACATCTTTGTGCCTCCTGGATGTATAGAATAAGCTGAACTGTGTGCCTCCTTCATAAGCTCTTCACAAATATCCCCCTTTGGCACACACAAACGGGTATCAAACCTCAACGAACCATCTTCGGGGATTAATAAATCTGTTCGTAGTCCGGCTTCAACCTGTCCTCGAAACTTTTGCAGTCTAGGGTCCTGCGATTGTGCTGCTTTAATATTCTCGATCAATGATGACTGTACCTGCCGCTGCATCAACTGTCCCGTAGAATGCGATGGCACAACCTCCAAGTCAAATCTTCGAAAATCTTCAACGATCTCCTTCTGCGTAGTTAACACCTGAATTGCTGGTAACCGACTAAGCGCATCCGGCACGACGTTAACCTTCCCCGGATGGTACTTAAGATCAAGATCGTAGTCAGCCATCAGCTCCAACCATCTACGCTGCCTTATATTAAGCTCCTTCTGTGTGAACACATACTTCAAGCTCTTATGATCAGTAAAAAAAACTTTGACCCTTTCGCCCAGGAGGTAGTGTCTCCAAACCTTCAAAGCGAAAGTCACAGCCGCAAGTTCCAAATCATGAGTTAGGTAATTCTTCTCATGGGTCTTCAACTGTCTCGATGCTTATGCTACAACCTTCCCATGCTGCATCAAAACACATCCCAATCCTTTCCCAGATGCGTCGCTGTGAATCACCAATCCTCCGGAATTGTCTGGCACGGTCAGAATAGGGGCGGTTATCAACTTCTGCTTCAACGTCTCAAAAACTAACGCACACTTATCCATACATACAAAAGGTACCTCCTTGAGCGTAAGCTTGGTTAACGGTTCTGCCAGACGAGCAAAGTTCTCCACAAATCTTCTGTAGTATCCGGCTAGTCCAAGAAAGCTTCTTATCTCCGCAACACTCTTTGGAATCGTCCAATCACGAACTGCTGCAACCTTTTCTGGATCGACGGCAATTCCATCGCCAAACACAACATCCCCCAAAACTTTACTTCCTCCAGCCAAAACTCGCACTTGCTCATCTTCGCATATAACTTCTCCTGTCTCAACGTCTGCAGTGCGATCTTCAAATGCTCAGCATGCTCCTCAAAACTCTTCGAGTAAACCAGAATATCGTCAATGAATAAAAAAAAACCACGATAAACTAGTCCAAGAACGGTGAAAAGATTCGGTTCATCAAGTCCCTGAATACTGCCGGTGCATTCGTTACTCCAAAAGGCATCACTAAGTACTCGTAATGTCCATACCGAGTTCGGAACGCCGTCTTGCAAATATCTTCTGTTTTCACTCGGACCTGATGATATCCGGATCGTAAATCCAGGTTCGAGAATACCCTCGCGCTACTAAGCTGCTCGAAAAGTTCGCCAATGCGAGGGATTGGGTACTTGTTCTTAATAGTCACCCGGTTTAATTCTCGATAGTCGATGCACATCCTTCTTGTGCCATCCTTCTTCTTTACTAGAAGAACTGGAGCTCCCCAAGGCGAGTTACTGCTTCGAATCCAACCTTTCTCAAGCAATTCTGCAACATGTTTCTTGACTTCTTCCAATTCTACTGGCGCCATTGGATAATACGCTTCGGATACTGGCGCTGCCCCAGGAATAAGATCAATTGCGAACTCCATGTCTCGCTTTGGCGGTAAACCTGATATATCTTTAAACACGTCTATAAAATCACGAACAACAGCCGGCTCTTCACTTTCATCACTTCTATTGATGCAAGAATATTATTTGTCGGCCTAGCCCTAAACTCGACTGGCCCGACAGAAAAACTCCCCTTCATCCCAGATAAACTCTGCTGCTCTCGGCTGCCGCAAGTACTTGTGAGAAAGTGGTCAAACCCAGGGAGACAATCTGCCTCTGGATGTCCACGTCCAGGCTGCACATGAACCTCCGTGCCCTGTCTGCATCGTTGGTAACTAAAGGTCCAGCGAAACTACTGAGTCTCGTCCATTCTGCTGCATGCACATCTACGGGTGCTCCCTTCTGCTTTAGTCCGATGAACTTCTCTTCCATTTCCTCCCGTGCAGTTCGCAGGAAGAACTTCTCCAGAAAACTCTTCGAAAAATCCGCCCACTTGATCGGCTTGGGCAAACGGTTCTCTTCTACAAGCCACCATTCTCGGGCGTAATCCACTAACTGAATGCGTACCACATCAACTCTTTCTCATCTGGAATCTGTGCCGCAATAAGAAAATTCTTTGTGTCAACTAGCCACTGCTCTGTTGGCAACGGCTCCTCCAATCCAGTAAATGTATACGGACCCAAACGTCTGAAATCTGCTACTGTCCCTACTCGGTCAACTGGCTTAGCTCCAACATTGTTCACAGACTGCTGAACGATCTGCAAACCTTCCTGAAACGAGTCCGCTTGCTGCTGGATCAGCTCGGTCTATTTCTTTTGATTCTCCAGCATTCCCCTTATCACTCCAAGCATGGCAGCTTCGTCCACACGCCTTGGTACGTCTTCAAATTCTTACCGGCCATATTCCTGAACTCAAAACACCCAACATTAGCATGATGATAGATTCTGAATATAGATCAAGGCTAGAACTCCAAGATACTTAAATAGAGTGCCGCATAGTAACTATGCCGCGGTATCATAGCCACAATTACATAACTCTACCCAAGTCGCCTAAGTCCTAGAGATAACAAGGAATCAGGTTTCGAGTTGATATGCAAAGGAAGTTTGCACATCGTAAAAGATATAATCAGGAAGAATGTGATTCAAGAATGGTAAATGGTAAGGTGGCAGGACATGTTTCCTAAACACGGGTATTCTGATTCGAGTATTGGGTACAACACCCAACTACAAAAGAATCAACCCGACTATCCTATGTCTCTGATACCAAAAGAACTATGTCACGCCCCGCTTCCCAGAGTACGCTAAAATAGGCATGTGATATAGCCAACCATGTTACCTGTGGTTAGGAAAAATCCTTCCACAGTCACATTACGGCTGTAGAGATATCAAGAACAGGAAAGTAAACTAACTATCTAATACATGTCCATAAGCCAGAGTAAAAGAGTCAAGAAATGCTATAGTATGCGGAAGCAAAAGATCAAATAAACACCTGGAAAGTAAGACCGGATACCGACATGATCCCTACCGCTCGATCTAACAGCGGAAAAACTCCTGATCGGTCTGCAACAAAGGTAGAGGATCTGGGCCATGCAAAACCCAGACATCAGCGCGTCATAACATCAAGCAATAATAAATGAACAGGATACACGAGATATGCAGGCATGAATCATAAATAGTAACAAGTCAACAGGGATGTATGACAGTGAAGTGTATCAGTGTATATGACGTGCAGTGATCAATCTAAACTGTGCTACTGGGTTGTCTACTCTAAAGTTTGTTTGAAATCAATTAATGTAATCCTCCATGTAACTCAAAGGATATGTCCCGTTACCCCCCGGGACCACGGATCAGGAATATATGAACCAAGAGTGGTTCTGTCCCGTTACCCCCCCCCCTCCCGGGACCACGGATCAAGATGTAAGAGTCACGAATGGCTCTGTCCCGTTACCCCTCGGGACCACGGATCAAGATGTAAGAGTCACGAATGGCTCTGTCCCGTTACCCCCCGGGACCACGGATCAAGTAATACCCTTTTAAGTTACACTTTAGTTTACACTTTTGATTTCCCCATACCCCCAAGGTTATGTGTTCAAGTCAGGTATTCCGTAATCAAGAACTAATGCCAACACCGGATCAGGTAGGTGCAGGTTTGTCTGGATAGACAACAGGAACGGTCCGTAAGGACTACATGTCAGGTTTGTTGGCATTAGACACAGGATCAGGTAACGGGTCAGGTCATGGTACATCAGGTCAAGTCAAGCAGTGTACTGTACCATATCATGTCAAGTAGGAAGTGTAACAGGTCATGTCAGGAAGCACAAGATATCATGTGGGTGCTCATAATCAAACTAACATAAGCATGTGTATAAATAAACAAGCATGAGTACTATCAGAACAATAAACTGGAACATGTAATATGATATGCAAATAGATATAATTTCAAGGATATGGATGCACAGTTATCGATTAGGGTTACATTTATAGTTCCAATATTAATTAGGATGCAATTTATTAAACATGGAGTGTTAATATCACATTATTAAGTAGTAATGTGATCTATGGATGCAATTATATGTATCTAAAATGCGATGGATGCAAACGGGTATCCGAAAAGTTATAAAACTATAAAATGGTAATGTGGGATGTACAACTAAGCAATATGTGATATAAATATTGATATAATAATATTAATATGGATATCATATTCAAAGCGATTAATAACTATAAAAGTGGTATTGATTAACCATGCATAAGAAGGTTCCGTTCAGAAATTCAGCGTCACCCTAATTTGTAAAATAGCTTAAAAATAACAAACGTTCTCCAAAAGGGACGTGTCTTATACCAAAACAAAGATAATTCAATAAGGTTTTCATTTTTATAAGTATAAACATCTCAGGTTGTCCCTACGAAAAGTTATAAACATCCGAAGTTGAAAGTTTGCTGCTGGAATTTGTCTGGACAGCAGTTTAAATACATATTCATTTGCATTTTACGTTATTTAAACAATTTATTTTGCAAGTAAATATTTCATAGAGTTATAGTATTCTGAGTTAGCTTCGTAACGAACTAAAGAACATATAGTAATGATTTTTCTATGATTTATAATGAATTTTATAAGGTAAGGTGTACAGTAAATTTCAGATTTGTCATATCCGATTTTTCAACGACTTTTCATGTGTAAACTATAAGATTTTCAAATGTATAACATTATAAAATGAAGATTATAAACTAATTAAAGATAATAATAATAAATATTATGACGACATATATTTTAAATGATATGGTTGCAGTATAATGTAATCTAGTATGTCACAAGATAAGTTTTCATGATCTAGATTTAATATGATATAAACGGATGCAAACGGAACATCGAAACGTTATAAAATTAAACATGGGGCACTAGATTTAAACTATAGGTATGGTATTTATTTAAATATGTATAAAATGAATTATATAGCATGTAGCAAGATTAACTTGCCTCGATGGGTCGCGAATCGGGAAAACGGAATGTTAACCGTCGGCGGGGAAAACTCGCGACGGGCGCACGGTTCATGGAATGAACCCAAACGACGAACAAAGGAACCACACGGGTCGGGGTACCTCGCTGGAACGTCGAGAAGCGTCACCGGCACGACGGAATTCCGGCAACAAAAGAACAGTTAAAAAAAAGAGAAACGAGACATGAAGCAAGAAGAGAAAGAATGATAAAGAGAAGTACGAGAGAATATATGAGAGAGAGAGAAAAAGTGGAGAGAGAGAGAGAGCTGCAGGTGGGGCCCCACGGAATTAAAAGGAACGCGATTGGCTAAAGAGGAATCGTTAGTTAGGGATAAATATTGATTAAAGATTCAAAACATTTTAAGGAACAGTAGGATATATATATAGGTTAATTTAAAGATTTAAAAGATAGGTAATGAACAGTAAGATATCAGGTTAGTTAGAAAAATATATGCGATGGTTTTAATAATATTAAATTTAGGATTTTGGCGCCAAATAAAACATTTCCAAATCGCACCCGGGTCGAGTCCAAAAATTTGAAATTGAAATAATAGGATTTTAAGCGAGATCCAAATTTTAAAATTAAGTGTTTTATGATTAAAAAGCATACCCCCAAAACGGACACATGTACGCGCGCGTAGCCGTCCAAACTCGCCCGTTTCACTGAACGGGACGAGAACACAATGCACGGACGCTACCACGAGGCTAGGGGTGTCAAGTAGGCCAAGATGAATATTTTCAATTTTATTTTAGATGCCAAAATTTGTTATATGTAGAAATGACTTTGCTGGGTAAATTTTACAGTAAGCAACAAACTAGCAAGTTAAATGAAATGAGTACCACATTATGCTCAAACAATAACTGAAAATAGTAGCATTGGGCTCGGGTGTTACAAATTCAGTATCGTCCGGCACTATGAATAGACCTTCGTTGGTCCCATATTCGCTCAGGCCCTCGCTATAAGGAGAATGAGGCTCCTGGCCGAGTACAACGTCTACAGAGAGGATCGACTTCTTCTTCCTCTTCTGTGAGCGAGCTCCAGTAGCAGCCAGCATAAGCTTACGCTTGGTGGGCACTTTGGGACGATGGGTCCCGATATCTGAACCCACGCCGGACTCGGGGGAAGCTACACTCGCCGTATCCACGGGAGCACAGGGTATCGGTAGCTCGGGCCTGTCACGCGGAACTTCGATCACAGCAGCTTCTCTTAAGGGAGGACGGACAATGGCCCGTCGCTTCAAAGGGACGTTTCGATCACCGGCAGGGGGTGCACCCTTGCGATCGAGCAGCAATCGCTTCTCCTCCTTGATGACGGCGCCCATTGGGTGCTGATACCACGCCGCGTACACATTAAAGGCCTTCGGGACACAGCTCGGTTCGCTGATAAAGACGTTGGACCCCGTGTTCACGTGCATAAAATGATGTAGCGCGTTTCGCATTCCCTCTTCGGTGGCAGCAGGTTCTAGCAGGAAAGCCTCCAGCGGGACTCCCTGATTGTAGCTCGGCTGCTGGGCGAAATAGTGTGGGTTATATCTCATAAATAACGCCGCATCATTTTGCCTAAACACTAGAAAGCCCGGTCTGATGGAATATAAATGAAGGATTTCCCGAGCTTTCAAAACAGAGGCTCCATCCTTGAAAATGTCCCGCAATGGCTGCACCGCGGTTACGGACTCTTTGCCAATGGTTAGAATCTTGTCAGTAAAAGTCATGCCATCTCCAACCATGCGAGGGCGAAGGAGCAAATCTCTAGCCTCCCGCGGTGACGGGTTTACAATAGATGTGCCGACTAATCACATAATCCGGGGGAAGCTGCACCTGTCATAGAAGGAAGGCCTTTTATGGATACCGAAAATGCCAAGTGCATGTAGCTCAAGCTATGACATGAAGTAATGCATTGAGAAGTTCACATGCTGCACTCCGGGTTCAGTAGTATCCGTCGCTTGGCTGAGACCGTAATACAAATGAGTTAACCCGGCAACCCCGACAGCCACTTTCACCCCAATAACCATTCGGTGAGCGGGGTAGAAGACAGACGGCCTCATACGGCGAAGGTGCATCGGGAGCGCAAACCAGCTCATCCATAGCCCAAAAAACCCAGAAAAATCGTTTCTTTATCAATCCCAGGGACTGCGAACTCCGCGAAAGAAACAACTGGAGTGTTGTGAAGGAAGAAACTCTTCTGAGCTGCCTCCGCTGTTGGCAGGTTGTTTAAACCTAAGCCGAAAGGGTCTTCAAGCGTAGAGAATTTAGCAGCCTCCTTTGAGAGGACTTCCGGATGAAGAAAACGAGCATGAAATCCTCGAAATAAACCCCGCGGCTCCCAGATTCGAGGAAAAGGCCATCATAAATATTCAACACTTTGATCAGACTAGGAAATTGGTGTTGAACGGCGTTCTCCGGGGTAAGGCCTGTCATCAATGGCATGGCACCAAAAACGTATTCATCCTTAGGAAGCAGTTCCTCATAATGCTCCCCCATGACCAGTAAGCCAGAAACTTCTGCAAATTCCTCTAAGGAGATTGATACTTCTCGGTCCAGCGAAAGGAAGGTGTGGGTAGGAATATTCCACTGCTCCAGAAAGGCCTTAACCCACCAGGCGGGAAACGTAGGATACTGGAAGAGAGAAGCATAAATGGCGGGATACAACCCAAGCCTCAACAACTGCGACTTCTTCACTGACAGAATATAGCGGGCCCATTGCAGATAGCCAGCTAGATGACGAGGAATTAGCCTAATCATATATGGTTGTCCTCACGGTCGCGCCTCGCCTTGACAAATACGTCGCCCCAGGGTGTCCAAAGCCATTAGAGGCTGAACGGGTATCGAAGCCATAGCAGGCTGAAGAAGACCTTCTGAAGTCCAATCAACCATCTCCACGGCATAGTTCACCAAGGATGGTTCGGCGTAATGGATCGCCATGATGGGCTCTGAGGGTACAGCGCACGAAAAGCTCTGCCGACCCTTAATAATGTGGTTGTACCATGTCCCCCAGAGGTGAAGATTCTTATGTTCTGGGTCATGATCTTTGATCAAAGCTAGGACTTTCCGGTCTACAGGCGCTCCAGGGAATCCTCCTTCTGAACGAACAAACGGGAAAAAGGGATCGAAAGACATGTCGCCTGCGCAAAAAAGGACAAAAGTCAACTGTCAGTGCGATAATTTAATTCTGACGCTTGGTACTTTAGAATTTGTACCACACTGCAATACAGTGGAGAGGGACCAAAAGGGGCCCACTAAATCTAGATGACAGTTCATCATTAATAAAACAGCCTCATCATTTGATGAGGCTGTCATTAAATGAGGAAATCCTCAATTGATTCTCATTAAATGAGAGATCTCTCGGGCAGAGGAGTAAATCTCCCTTTGAAAGCAGTGCTCTGTGACAGAGTGACACTTGTCAAACTCTAATCATGAAGGAATAAAAATTCCTCAAGAGCCTTGCTCTGGAAAAAAATGATGATGGAATAATCCATCAGAAAAATTGAAATCAATTTTTTATGAATTAAAAATTCTAAGATCTTCAAGATCCATGAACGAACTCTTAAGAGTTCTTCATAAGAGATTAACAAATCAACATGATTTGAGATAGCAAAGCTCTGTTAATAAAACCCTAAAAGGGTTTTCTTTAGATCAATGATCTATGAAGAGCAAAGCTCTGTTGATGGGTAAAACCTAGATTATTAAAAGGTTTAATCTTTACTTAAATTTTGACAGAGTTTTTGTCCTTAAGAAAATTCTTAAGATGGAGAGCTATGCTCTGTGAGAGAATAAGAATTCTCAAAAAATAAGAAAGAAGATGAACAAAAATCATCCTGAGGACCAAGGGTCCTATTTATAGGCATAAATAGCCGTTTCAACTTCTGAGTTGATCCAACGGCAGAGATTCTGCCATCGCTGCACTCACGTGTGGGCCGCGTGAGCGCAGCGGTGGGGGGCATTTCTTTCCCCCAATCAGAGCAAAGCTCTGTTCAAAATTCAAATTTTGAAATAAAGCAACGCTTCAGGTGCAGCGCCAAGTGCGCTGCGCCCTAGGCAGTGCACCACGTGCAAAGCACGTGTGTGCTAGCGCTAGGAGCGTTGCACTTAAGCAGCGCACCACATGCGAAGAACGTGTGCGCTAGCGCTAGGTACACTGTGCTCAAGCGGCGCACCACGTGCAAAGCACGTGTACGCTAGCGCCAAGTGCGCTGCGCTCTGAGTGGCATGTGTGCGCTAGCACCAAATGCGCTGCGCTCTGAGTGGCGCACCACGTGCAAAGCACGGGTGCCCTAGCGCTAAGTGCGTTGCACTCTAAGCAGCGCACCACGTGCAAAGCACGGGTGTGCTAACGCTGGAACTAAAAGCTCCCCACCGTCAGATCAAAGATCTAATAATAACGATAAATCATTAATTAATCAGAATTAAATTCTATTAAGGAAAGATTTCTCAAAATCTTTCCAAATAACAAAATTGTGCTCTGTAAATCAGGGCACCTCTGGATCAATGATCCAATGGTGATTAAAAAATCACTAAAATACAGAATAAATTCTGTTTGGAATGATTTCCCAATCTTATTAATAAGAAGACTACCTTCTGAAAATCAGAAGCCCTTGAATCAAAGATCCAACGGTGGGAAATTCCCCAAATCAATTGGAGAAAAGATCTCCTTAACTGATTCAATAAACCAACATCCCCTATATAACGGACCCAAGACTTCAAGTCTTGGACAGAAGAAACCCCCCATAAGCTTTGAGATTTCAGGAAGAGAAGCAAAGCTCTCGGCAAAAGAAGATTTTTTCTTCAAGGTAAAAAGAATGGTGTTGAACAAAGAGATGAAATCATCTCATAATTAAAAAAAAGAATTCTCTTCTTAAAAGATCATAGATCTACAAAGACCAAGCTCTTTTATAAAAAGATCAAAAAGATCTCATCATAAAACAAAGAAATACTTACTTCTTTCACAGATCATAGATCTATAAGACAAATTGTCTTTCTGGGATCATGAACATCTCAACATAAAAGAAGCGGAAAATAATTCAATTCTCTTAAGGATCATAGATCCATAAAGGCAAAACCTTTCATCAATATAAGAGATTGAAACAAAATAAGAACGGTTGTTCTTAGAGCTTGAGACAAAGTCTCTTTTAAAAGAACATGAAATTGTTACTCAGAACACAAAATTGATCAAGATGCGCTTTGCGCTCTTGAACCGCGCTTCTGCGCTCTCTGGATTGGCGCTCAGCGCCAAATGCGCCACGTGTCAATCGCGCATGTACTGCTTAACAACCAACGCCTTGCGCTTCTGAAATAGCGCACTGCGCTCATGGGCTTGCGCTCAGCGCCAAGCGCACCACGTGTCACTCACGTGTGTGCCACTAAACTAATAGCGCAATGCGCTCATAAATTAGCGCAATGCGCTCTTCATCTGGTGCTCAGCGCCAAGCGCGCCACGTGTCACTCATGTGTGCGCTACTCAGCAGAAGCGCACTGCGCTCTTTAACTGGCGCAAAGCGCCAAGCGCACCACGTGTCCCTCACGTGGGTGCTGACAGAACATAAATTGTTCTTTAATAAGCCTTAGACCTATTATTAGTGCTCAGCACTAAAAGACAGAAATACTGTCAAAATCCAAATCAATGCTCAGCATTGTTAACAGGGCCAAGCCCAAACAAATGCTCAACGGCCCAAAATAAATGTTAAACATTTTAACTCAATTGGACTTAGCCCAAGATTGGCCATAAGTCCTCAACTCATATTAATTGAGCCCATTTGCTCATAAATATTTTAACAGATCTCAGCCCCAAATTGGACTGTAGATCTCTCAACCAACATTGGTCCAAGGGTACATCTCTTCATTTCTCTGATATATGTCGTTGTAGTCCTTCAACGTCTTGAGAGAGGTGACGGGTCCCGACAACCAGCAAATCTTACAGGCTATGATGTCTCTAAACTTGGACTGTGGGGTCCTTAAACTCATGGACTATGATGTCCTTAACCTTGACTGTGATGTCTTTAAACTCACGGACTATGATGTCCTTAGCCTTGACCGTGACGTCTTTAAACTCACGGACTGTAACATTTCAAAAAAAAAAAATTATTTTTGGGAATTTTTATAATTTAATATTATTTTTAATGAATATTTTAATATTTCGGTATAATTAAATACCGATAAAATGGGAAAAATTTCGAAAATTATAAAAATTACTAAAAGAGGGTGTTTTATGTGAATTATACCATTTTTAAGTTTTTATGATTAATTATATGCTAATTTAGTACTAATCACTATTAAAAATAGCTAATCGGATTTTTAGCATATTTTGTGCAAACATGCACCATATCATTTTACACTTGTTACATATTTTTTCCATGGCTTTCCTTCATGTTTTAGCATGGTTGTTGATTGTTAGAAATTAGAAAAGAAAAGGAAAAGAATATAATAATAGGTATGGGTGAGAGAGAGAAAGGTGAGGGTTTACCTTGACCTAGTCTTGAGCCATTCCCCCACCATTATCCCACTCATTTCCTCTCCCCTCTCCTTCCTTCCTGCTGCTGCTGTTGCCTCATTCTCTCCCCCTCTCTACCTCCTCAAAAACACCATGGAAGTCAACTCAAAACCCAAACCCCATTTCACAAAAAGGATGCACAAGCTCAAGAGAAGCACATTGGACCAAGAAAGAGAAGATTTTGAAGACTTTGAGCAACTCAAGAAAATTCTTGAGTTGCCAAAGGAGGTAATTTCTGCACCATTAGAGTAGTGTTTCAATTCCTTATTCATCCATACATATTTCATGTCGATATTGAGTGTTTATGTGGACTTAGAAAATTCTAGTTTGGGTTTGAGGGAACTTTGGGTTGTGATGGGTAATTAAGCTCAGTAGAGGCCACACAAACCCCCTAGTGATAGAAACCAGGCCTAAACCAGAGACTTGAAACCCAGAATACGGATTTAGAAACCCGATATCGGAAAATTGTGGAATCTGTGAGGGTTAATCGAAATCTGCTATCACTAGAAGACTCTGAAAATCATTTTGTGAACACAGAGGGATGTGCAGGAACCTAGGAAGCTACCACCAAAACCCTAGCCCCTAATTCCCCAAACTGGCCGCAGATTTAACCCAATTGGCCTCAAATTGCGGCCTGGGTCCCACCATTTTGGCTCGTGTTGGTTCTGAAGCTTTATTTCATGTACACTAGACCCTTGGTATATGCAAAATTGTCCAATTTGACCTAGGGTAGAATCTGGAGCCTTTTTCCTGAGTTGCTGTTTTAATTCGTGTTTTCGTTTTGCGTATTTTAAATCCTGGATTGGTATATTTGTGTTTTACCTCGATTACTTAGCGTTTGTACGACGATATCGAGGATTGTTTGATGGTTTTGAAAGTGTACCTATAGGTTCTAACCTATAAGCTTTTAAGCGTATCGTTTTGGTTTCGATTTGGTTTTAATGCGATGCGATACGTGTGATATGTAGGTACCCCCACGATGATTCGAGACGATGAAGAAGATGAAGGCGACATCGACACAGACACGCCGGATTCAAGGTGAGTAGATTATATCTACGGGGGAAGTCGGATGGATGGCGTATAGCACCCCCGCAGTTCGATGTTTAGTATAGTATATATATACTATATATATGATAGCTTATTGTGTATCGTGGATAATTGAGATGAGATTAGGTGTACCATGGTTAGATTAGGGCATAGAAGTAAACTAGTATAGTTCCTAGTTGCGAACCCTAGAATATGTTTACACACACACGCACACACATGCTTACTTGTTATAGTTATACCTGGATGATGAGGATAGTGGATGATATTTGGAGATGAGTCGAGGAGATTGGGCAAAGTGCCATGAGATCAGTGATATATTGTGGTTCGTATTTGGGATACGACATGAGATTTTAGCGGGCCTTTGGACGTGTGTTTCACACACGCATTTATATTTATATAGATGGTATCGATTTGTACTAGACTTAGATCAGAACCCCAAATCATGAGATATGATGATAAGGATACCTGATAATTGATGAGAGGAATGTGATATTGACCCGTACCCAGCTATTGAGATGTCGTACGATGATTTACCGTACGAGCTTTATATTGATGATAGATCCGCACTCATGACTCGAGAATGTCATATGATATTGTATCGTACGCGGTACCTTTGAGGCGGGTTCACCGACTATTATATATATATATATATATATATATATATATATATTGACTCAGATTTAGGTGGTTTCCATACCCCTCCTGATGGACTTGCTAGTTATAGCTGTAGTTTTGCTAGTAGATGTTAGGTTAGGCCGATATCATACCTATTTCAAAAACAAATGAATCGGGAGTATTTTAAAGACAGGCAAAGGGATTCTATGGATATTTTCAAAAGACGCACCTTTCCTTAAAAACACCGTAGCCCTTATTTTACTAAAAAACCCGATCCGTCTTATTTCAAATGGCAAAACTGCATGACATTTATATATTATTGTAGATTCTTCATTGTTATGTTAATTATTCGATTTCCGCATATTCATGCTATTCGCATCGCATTGCATGTGTTTATTACTATATTACAATCATTCTGTTAGGACACCAGCACCATTATCGATGATGCATATGTTCCACGTATACCTGCATGCCGGCTCACAGACTTCTTCATTGATAATTTCCATGTCACTACACTGTAGGATTGTTACATTCAGGATATGACCCCTTGCAGGGCATATTTGTGTACATACATATTGTACACTCATACTTGTGCGCATACATATTGTACACTCATACTTATGCACATACCTATTGTACACCCATACTTGCATGATATACTGATATACTTACATTTCTTTTATAAGTCGCATACATCATACTTTATGATTATACGCATTGAGATATGTTGTTTCCATGATATTTCTAGATTTGGGAACCGTGGGTATTTTAAAAGAGAGTATGTATTGTTTTAAAACCCGGTTACCTTTGATATGATATTTCAGTGCGCCCACCATGAGTTTTATCGGTTCTGATGTATATATATACCCCATGCGAGGATGAGTCGTGAGCTGTGTGCGGGTACATGGTGGGGCCCGGTATGGTACCCCGGGGCAAGAAAGGGATGCTGTGTATACAGACGGTGAGCCTGGCAGAGGGAGCACTACCTATCGGTGATAGTATTTGGGCTCGGCGGATATCCGGAGGATACCGACCGGAGTCGAGAGATGATATGGGCTGATCCGGACTGACGGAGCCCTATGTATATGAGGATTTACATGCCGATGCTAGGCGCAGGTTTCATGATGTTTTCGAGTGTCGATGCTTGACACTCAGGTTCCATGATTTTGATATGTCGCGGGCGACACAAGTTGATGTAAGTCGATGTGCAACACCCCACGAGTTGCGGGGAGGCGGAAATATGAAAAACAATCTTGTTTGGTAGCATACATCGACTAACCGAAGATCTTTTCTAAACAATACTTAACGATAAACATAGAGTTCTAAGCTACTATGTGAAGAGATTATACCATACGATTCTAGTCCTTCGTCTTTGTGATCTCTATGTCCTCCTCGGCCTTCTATCCGTGATAGATGATCCACCCGAGTACCCTAATCCAAGCTACACCTCAAGACTTGAGGTAACTTTGTTTCTCTAGTTGCTAACCAAAGTAACTAAGATGATGTAGAGTTAGGTTATGGAGTGTCTAGTCTTTACTAATCCTTGTACTCAACTCATGAGTGGTAGGATTAGGGTTTGGAGAAGGAGAGAGAGCTTGAGGAGAGAGAAGGTGGAGAGAATAATGAGAATAAAATCCTTCTCACTTGAATATATGATACATAATGAATTATCAAATAATATCAATTAAATGATTATTCACCATGCTTCATTTATTCAAAGAGAGTGATTCATTATGTGAGTCATTAGATCATTAATGAAGCATTAATGATATGATGAATCATATAAATGAGTCACACAAAGCAATTAATGAAAATGCCACCTTAACCTCCTTAGTCACCCCCCTTCTAGAAGCTTCTCGAATAATTACGAGAACGCCCTTCGCATCCGTGAAAACACGGAAAAACTAAAGACTGTATAAATCCAATAACCTGATACTAGAATCTGGCTTAAACCAAAGCCGTCTAGTAAAAACTGTCCGAATGTCGTACGTGCGTTTAAACACGTATTCGTCCGAACCCTTGTCGTAAAACCGTACGACCTCTATATCATTTCGCCTGGAGTCGGGAAAACTCTGTGTGGGACTCTAAAGACTCGACTACTACGCTGGCAGTGGGTTTAACCACAGACCGCAAGCGGCACTAGCTGTACGTAACGGTCCCCAGGTAGTTGTCGATAAGAATGCCGGTGAGGATACCCATCCGAACTCCTACTGAGCCTGTGCGTGACAATATCCGTGCAGTCCGGTCTGTTCATCTAAGAGTATCGCATGTATGGTCTAGGGAGGTGGTGAATGTCAGACCCCTAATAACCGTACAAGTCGTGTCGGTATGGCTCTATCATCATCCGAGAATCTACTGATCAATCTATCAGTAATTCTCAATCAGCCCTGGCCAGGGACTTATGGTAATGACCAACCGATCACTATGCGATATCAACTCCCTATACCGGGAGAGACGAATCCCTGACAGTCACTCACTGCCTCCACGTGGCTCGGGACTGTGCCCAACTAAAACCTGTTTGCACGACTCCTTTGAACCGTGGTAGGGTTGTAATCAAAGCACAGTGGGAACTCACACAAGACAAATGACGACTTTAAGTCAACGGACTATCTGCACACATGTCACCTGAGAACTGCTATCTGACGTTTAGGTATAAATACCATCCAGTCAGTTCTCGGCGAGTTCTGTCCGGTGTACTCACACCTGGTGAGCATCTGTATACAATCTTAGGTGCACTCCACCAATGGCTGCGGGACCAATCCATCGCCCCTCCTCGGGGTCTAGATATGTATACACCAGTCTACTCCGGAGTATCGATGCCCAGTCTCGATACTCCTGCGACCAGGGACATCTAAGGATGTGCCTGTTGACTATCCAGCTCCCACTAGTATGACTGCCATCATAACACCGGAAGTCAGACAAACACCCTATGGGCTTCATCAACACGCATATATATAAATACCAAGTAAAACATATCATACGTTAAGATAAAGACAAACCAAATAGCGTACTATCATATTAAGCAAGACTGTTATGTACAAACATATCCCCAGTATCCTATACAATGAAGGCCTCTAGGGCATATATATCCAACAATCTCCCCCTTGCACTAGGGCCTATAATTGGCGCAATGAGTACCCACTGTCTTCACTATATCCAGTTGCTGGAGTACCGCATGCCCAACATCTCAAACAGTCTCTCGAACTGAACTTGAGAATTGGCCTTTATGAATGGATCTGCCGTGTTGTCTTTTATATCAACTCTCCGTACCTCGATCTCCCGACGATCAACGATCTCCCTGATCAGGTGAAAACGCCTTAAGATATGCCTGGATTTCTGATGGGACCTGGGTTCCTTTGCCATTGCTACGGCCCCATTGTTATCACGATACAAAGGTATTGGATTGGCGATGGACGGAACCACCTGATGTTCAGAAATGAACTTCCTCATCCAGACAGCCTCTTTTGTGGCTTCACTAGCAGCTATATACTCAGCCTCAATAGTTGAGTCTGCGACGGTATCCTGTTTGGAACTCTTCCTACATACCGTCCCTCCATTGAGGGCAAACACAAAACCCGAAATGGATTTAGAATCATCTTTGTCACTTTGGAAGCCGGAGTCGGTAAAAGCCTCTACCTGGAGGTTTCCATTACCGTAAATCAAGAACATCTCCTAAGTCCTTCTTAGGTACTTGAGAATGTTCTTCACCGCTATCCAATGTTTCTCGCCTGGGTCAGATTTATACCTTCTTACCACACCAAGTGCGTAAGCTACATCTGGTCTTGTACATAACATCGCATACATTATAGATCCTACCGCCGAAGCGTAGGGTAAAATGCTCATGTGATCCCTCTCTTCATCAGTCTTGAGAGACATCTCTTTGGAGAGGGTGATCCCGTGACAAGCGGGCATGTTACCGCGCTTGGAATCTTCCATACTAAATCTCTTTAGTATAGTGTCAATATACCTGGACTGTGAAAGTCCCAACATTCTATTAGATCTATCATGATAGATCTTAATGCCCAAAATGTAGGTTGCATCACCCAAGTCTTTCATGGAGAATTTCTGTGACAAGAAGAGTTTTACTGATTGTAGCATAGGGATATCATTCCCTATCAGTAGTATGTCGTCGACGTATAAAACGAGGAAGATTACTGCTCCTTCTACAATCTTCCTATAAATACATGGTTCATCTATATTTTTGATAAAGTCAAACTCTTTGACTGTCTCATCAAAGCAGATGTTCCAACTTCGCGATGCTTGCTTTAATCCATAAATGGATTTAAGCAACCTGCACACCCTTCCGTTGCTCCCACTGTCTAAGAAACCTTCTGGTTGATCCATGTAAACACTTTCTTCTAAATGTCCATTTAGAAAAGTTGTTTTTACGTCCATCTGCCAGATTTCATAGTCATGGAAGGCAGCAATGGCAAGCAGGATCCGAATGGATTTAAGCATAGCTACAGGTGAAAAGGTTTCATCATAGTCCAGTCCTGGTCTTTGACGAAAACCTTTTGCAACGAGTCTAGCTTTGTAGGTTTCCACTTGTCCAAGTGTACCAATCTTCTTTTTGAAGATCCATTTGCATCCAACTGGTTTAACCCCAGGAGGAGCAACTTCTAAAGTCCATACTTTATTGGTGTACATGGATTCCATTTCGGATCTCATAGCATCCAGCCACTTCATCGAGTCAATACTCGTGATAGCCTGCTGAAAACTAGTAGGCTCATCATCGTCGATGATGCAATCCTCTCGATCCCCATCTAGAAGAAAACCATAGTATCTCTCTGGAGGATGAGAAAGCCTACTAGATCTGCGGAGTGGCGTTGGTTCGTCATGTTCTATTGAAATCTGAGGTTCTTCTAAGTCCTCGGTAGCAGTTTGAGGTTCTGGAATTTCTTCCAGCTATACCGCGCTCCCACTAATTTCTTTTCCAAGAAATTCGCTCTCTAAGAAGACAATGTGGCGAGCGACAAACACCTTTTGTTCTTCAGTGTGGTAGACCATGTACTCCCTTGAATGTTTGGGGTATCCTACAAACTTGCACAAAACCAATCGTGACTCGAGCTTGTCCGGTTTATGCTTTTTAACATATGCCGGGCACCCCCATATCTTAATATACTTGAGATATGGTCTCTTCCCGCTCCACATTTCATATGGAGTGGTAGGCACAGACTTAGTTGGAACTCTATTCAATAAGTATGCAGCTGATTCTAGAGCAAATCCCCAGAAGGAAAGTGGAAACTCAGCACTACTCATCATTGAACGCACCATATCTAATAGCGTGCGATTCCTCCTTTCTGATACACCATTATGCTGAGGTGTATAAGGTGGTGTAAGCTGAGAGAGAATTCCATTCTCTTTTAAGTATTCAAGGAAACCGGTACTTAAGTATTCTCCACCTCGATCAGATCGAAGTGTCTTGATGCTTTTACCAGTTTGTTTCTCTACTTCATTTTTATACTCCTTAAACTTCTCAAAGGTTTCTGATTTATGTTTCATTAAGAACACATGTCCATACCTAGAGAAGTCATCAGTAAAAGTGATGAAGTAGGAGTGACCGCTTCGTGCATGCGTAGACATTGGACCACATACATCACCGTGTACAAGTTCCAAGAGTTCAGCAGCTCTTGCTCCGTGTCCGGAGAACGGAGATTTGGTCATTTTTCCTTTGATACATGATTGACAAGTTGTATATGATGAATATGTAAATGGATCTAGATATCCATCTTTATGTAACTTAGTCAACCTTGTTTCGTTTATATGACCAAATCTGCAATGCCATAAGAAGGCTTGATTTGAATCTCGAGCCTTTCTTTTATGTGTGTTTTGAATATTGAAAATTCGAGGTTGATTAAGTATGTATATGCCGTTTTCCAGTGTGCCATACCCAATCAGTTCTTGATTTAGGAGAATGTTCATGACATTACTTTCAAGCGCAAAATTAAATCCTTTATTAGACAACAAAGATACTGATATAATATTACACGGCATACTGGGAATACAAAAATAGCTGTACAACACCAAAACGTGTCCACTAGTCAACCCTAGGTGATACTCTCCTATTGCAACAGCATCTACATGCATTCCATTGCCCATCCGGAGAGTCATATCACCTGCCCCCAGTACTCTACTATTTCTCAGATCCTGCAATGAATTACAGATGTGAGAACCAGAACCGGTATCAAGTACCCATGAAGTAGAGTTTACTGAGAGACAATATTCGATTACAAACACACCTGAAGCAGAAGCAACCGCTTGCTTCGTGTCCTTTGCCTTGAAGGCCATACAGTCCTTCTTCCAGTGCCCTTGCTTGTGACAATAATGGCATTCGTTTATATCTGCTTTCACCCTTCCTGCCTTGTTCTTTCCCTGCACCTTCTTGACCCCACCCTTTGGTTTGGTGGCTTTCATCTTCTTCTTCCCTTTAGCTTTCGCTTTAGATTTAGAAGAGGATGATTGGCCAACATACAGAACGGGGGTCTTCTCCTTTTTCAAGAAGATCTCTGCTACCCTCAACATGTTGAGGAGCTTTGGAAGATCGGCTTCCATTTCGTGCATGTTGAAGCTAAGCACGAACTGAGAGAAGGTGTGGGGAAGGGACTGCAAAATCAAGTCGATATACAAATCATTCTCTAGCACGCATCCCAGGTTTGCGAGTTCCTCAATGAGGCTGATCATTTTGAGGACGTGCTCTCCTACAGGCGATCCTGGAGCTAACCTCATCTGGAAGAGTTTCTTTGAGGTCTCGTACCTTGCGATACGGGAGTGTTCTCCATATAATTCCTTTACATGGAGGAAGATGGATACAATATCCATACTCTCGTGCTGTTTCTGGAGTTCATTGTTCATGGACGCCAGCACGATACACTTAGCTCGCTCACAATCCAGATCCCAAGTTTTGCGAACTTCCTTGTCCACAACTGAGAAATCTGGTCCAGGGATAAGGGGAGGAACAACGGTGGTAACATATGCTACTTTGTCATAAGTCAGCGCAATGTTGACGTTCCTTAGCCAATCTTTATAGTTCTGTCCGGTCAGTATATTTTTCTCAAGTAATAGTTTTAATCCTGTCATGTTCGCTGCTAGAGAGAGAGAGAAAAGAAAACACTCAGCATATACTTCTTGCAAGTTTAGATTGGTTATTAGTTTATCTAAACATGATGACTCCCACTGTTCCCTCAAATCCTTCTTCAAAACCTAAAAGAAGAACTAGTCAGGATTTAATCACACGTCATAATACTTGCTTAACCTTTTAGCCAGGCTAGTGTTGGTACTTCGAGGGAGGTTTTCCAACGCTTTCGCGAAGTTCCTTAATTAAATAACCTCCTTTCCCTGGAGGCGTAGCCCCTCTAACACCTTTCTGGACACCTACTTGGTTTATAGCATTGATTGTTAAGTGAGAATGTTTCCCGAGAGTAATCTTACTCATCAGTGGGATCGGGATCCAACTATCATTGTATGATGCACTAGATGGAAGCCACTCTAGTCATCACACTCCAGAAGGTATGCTTAATCTGCAAGTTTCCTTTATGTTCGAAACTCCCGATATGATTTTTACCCCAAGCTCTTATAGACCTTGACGTAGGCCAACAAGTCATAAGACGCAAGTCAAGTTCTACCCGTCGTTGTCCTGATCAATCTAAGTACATCGTACAAGCCCTTGACGTAGACCAACAAGGTGTACGTCTGTCTTAAACTAATGCATCTATCTATGCAACAAATAGGCACACACACTGCTACCATACACTATGCCTTGAAGTAGGCCAACAAGCATAGCATGAATACGATGTGCTGTCTATTTGAAACGACGGAGGGTTACGGCTGGTTTTTGGCAAAAAAACGTTAACGTAGTGAACTTGATTTGATCGAAGGAACTAAGATAGCTTTTATTAAAAGGAGTGGTTTAAGCTCCGCATTTACAGTTTTGCTTTTTCAAGAAAACCGAGTGGTTTTTAGAAATTGTTCCAACGATTCAGTTTAGGTTTTATTTTCTTTGCATTAAAAAATAATGCGTCCCATCTTTAACCTTTCATTACAGATAACAACGAAAATACAACGTCCTCTTATGCCATCCGCATTCGCCACGGGGTCCCGTTATCACCCGTTAGGTTACTTAACTAACGGCAGAGCGGGGGCTGGGCTAGCGCGGGTGTAAAACATAAGTGACATCTAAATAGCTATCATATATAGATATTGTACATTCGTCAGACGCAATAATAGGCATTCCAGTTCACAGATAAACAATATTGTATTTGCAAGCAATCCGCGTTTCTTTTGAGCCTGCAACGAAATACGGATTACACAGCTGTGATGAATAGCCATTACCCCACCCTAGACCCCTACGGGTACGACAAACTACCCGCCAAGTACCCGAAGTTAAGCGGTCTCCCTCCACGACGTGAGTAGGCCACTAAACACTTCGAAATACCCGGTAGTTTGTGCACCCCACCTTGGGTCTATCCTAGGAGCAAAAACAGTAAAAAGAAATAATACAACGGTGGCTACAACCGCAACCTGGATGTGCCTCGCAAAATAATATTACAACTTATTACAATTACATCGAATGAATTAATACAATAACCCATCACAAAAACCCGGCCAATCATCACAACAGTCCAATACAGTTTATATATACAAACAGTTATAAATAACATCACAGATATGTGCAACCCCCTGCCAACCGACATACTAGCAGTTAGGAGATGTTTACGAACACATAATACAAAACAGATATGTGCAAAAAAGCAAACATCGTATAATTTCGATCGATTAAACACATTTAATTTTTCTCCAATACTTCTCTGTAAATCTGAAACCTGAGCAAAAATAAAATCATACCAGAAAATCCCAAATATCACAAAGAAGGCACAGAAGAAAACTGGGCTGAATCGGCCCCAACTCGGCGGCGGAACCGCGGCGGATCGGAGGGATCGGCCGCGGTTCCGCGGCGCTTTGGCCGATTCAGGAGCCCATTTTTCTTGGGTGTTCTTATATTCTCATGCTGGTCATTCTGGAGGTCCCTGAAAAATTTTTGGACCTCATTTAAAATTCGACAGAAACTAAAAGATATCGGGGTTTTTCCGGTTTGTTTTTCCGTTCGAAATTCATACAATTATACAAGTGTGTTAATTATTGTTTAGTGAGGCTCTGATACCACTGTAAGTCGATGTGCAACACCCCACGAGTTGCGGGGAGGCGGAAATATGAAAAACAATCTTGTTTGGTAGCATACATCGACTAACCGAAGATCTTTTCTAAACAATACTTAACGATAAACATAGAGTTCTAAGCTACTATGTGAAGAGATTATACCATACGATTCTAGTCCTTCGTCTTTGTGATCTCTATGTCCTCCTCGGCCTTCTATCCGTGATAGATGATCCACCCGAGTACCCTAGTCCAAGCTACACCTCAAGACTTGAGGTAACTTTGTTTCTCTAGTTGCTAACCAAAGTAACTAAGATGATGTAGAGTTAGGTTATGGAGTGTTTAGTCTTTACTAATCCTTGTACTCAACTCATGAGTGGTAGGATTAGGGTTTGGAGAAGGAGAGAGAGCTTGAGGAGAGAGAAGGTGGAGAGAATAATGAGAATAAAATCCTTCTCACTTGAATATATGATACATAATGAATTATCAAATAATATCAATTAAATGATTATTCACCATGCTTCATTTATTCAAAGAGAGTGATTCATTATGTGAGTCATTAGATCATTAATGAAGCATTAATGATATGATGAATCATATAAATGAGTCACACAAAGCAATTAATGAAACTGCCACCTAACCTCCTTAGTCACCCTCCTTCTAGAAGCTTCTCGAATAATTACGAGAACGCCCTTCGCATCCGTGAAAACACGGAAAAACTAAAGACTGTATAAATCCAATAACCTGATACTAGAATCTGGCTTAAACCAAAGCCGTCTAGTAAAAACTGTCCGAATGTCGTACGTGCGTTTAAACACGTATTCGTCCGAACCCTTGTCGTAAAACCGTACGACCTCTATATCATTTCGCCTGGAGTTGGGAAAACTCTGTGTGGGACTCTAAAGACTCGACTACTACGCTGGCAGTGGGTTTAACCACAGACCGCAAGCGGCACTAGCTGTACGTAACGGTCCCCAGGTAGATGTCGATAAGAAGGCCGGTGAGGATACCCATCCGAACTCCTACTGAGCCTGTGCGTGACAATATCCGTGCAGTCCGGTCTGTCCGTCTAAGAGTATCGCATGTATGGTCTAGGGAGGTGGTGAACGTCAGACCCTTAATAACCGTACAATTCGTGTCGGTATAGCTCTATCACCATCCGAGAATCTACTGATCAATCTATCAGTAATTCTCAATCAGCCCTGGCCAGGGACTTATGATAATGACTAACCGATCACTATACGATATCAACTCCCTATACCGGGAGAGACGAATCCCTAACAGTCACTCACTGCCTCCACGTGGCTCGGGACTGTGCCCAACTAAAACCTGTTTGCACGACTCCTTTGAACCGTGGTAGGGTTGTAATCAAAGCACAGTGGGAACTCACACATGACAAATGACGACTTTAAGTCAACGGACTATCTGCACACATGTCACCTGAGAACTGCTATCTGACGTTTAGGTATAAATACCATCCAGTCAGTTCTCGGCGAGTCCTGTCCGGTGTACTCACACCTGGTGAGCATCTGTATACAATCTTAGGTGCACTCCACCAATGGCTGGGGGACCAATCCATCGCCCCTCCTCGGGGTCTAGATATGTATACACTAGTCTACTCCGGAGTATCGATGCCCAGTCTCGATACTCCTGCGACCAGGGACATCTAAGGATGTGCATGTTGACTATCCAGCTCCCACTAGTATGACTGCCATCATAACGCCGGAAGTCAGGCAAACACCCTATGGGCTTCATCAACACGCATATATATAAATACCAAGTAAAACATATCATACGTTAAGATAAAGACAAACCAAATAGCGTACTATCATATTAAGCAAGACTGTTATGTACATACATATCCCCAGTATCCTATACAATGAAGGCCTCTAGGGCATATATATCCAACAATCTCCCACTTGCACTAGGGCCTATAATTGGCACAATGAGTACCCACTGTCTTCACTATATCCAGTTGCTGGAGTACCGCATTCCGAACATCTCAAACAGCCTCTCGAACTGAACTTGAGGAATGGCCTTTGTGAATGGATCTGCCGTGTTGTCTTTTGTATCCACCCTCCGTACCTCGATCTCCTGACGATCAACGATCTCCCTGATCAGGTGAAAACGCCTTAAGATATGCCTGGATTTCTGATGGGACCTGGGTTCCTTTGCCAATGCTACGGCTCCATTGTTATCACAATACAAAGGTATTGGATTGGCGATGGACGGAACCACCTGAAGTTCAGAAATGAACTTCTTCATCCAGACAGCCTCTTTTGCGGCTTCACTAGCAGCTATATACTCAGCCTCCATAGTTGAGTCTGCGACGGTATCCTGTTTGGAACTCTTCCAACATACCGCCCCTCCATTGAGGGTAAACACAAAACCCGAAATGGATTTAGAATTATCTTTGTCACTTTGGAAGCCGGAGTCAGTAAAAGCCTCTACTTGGAGGTCTCCATTACCGTAAATCAAGAACATCTCCTAAGTCCTTCTTAGGTACTTGAGAATGTTCTTCACCGCTATCCAATGTTTCTCGCCTGGGTCAGATTGATACCTTCTTACCACACCAAGTGCGTAAGCTACATCTAGTCTTGTACATAACATCGCATACATTATAGATCCTACCGCCGAAGCGTAGGGTAAAATGCTCATGCGATCCCTCTCTTCATCAGTCTTGGAAGACATCTCTTTGGAGAGGGTGATCCCGTGACAAGCGGGCATGTTACCGCGCTTGGAATCTTCCATACTAAATCTCTTTAGTATAGTGTCAATATACCTGGACTGTGAAAGTCCCAACATTCTATTAGATCTATCATGATAGATCTTAATGCCCAAAATGTAGGTTGCATCACCCAAGTCTTTCATGGAGAATTTCTGTGAAAAGAAGAGTTTTACTGATTGTAGCATAGGGATATCATTCCCTATCAGTAGTATGTCGTCGACGTATAAAACGAGGAAGATTACTGCTCCTTCTACAATCTTCCTATAAATACATGGTTCATCTATATTTTTGATAAAGTCAAACTCTTTGACTGTCTCATCAAAGCAGATGTTCCAACTTCGCGATGCTTGCTTTAATCCATAAATGGATTTAAGCAACCTGCACACCCTTCCGTTGCTCTCACTGTCTAAGAAACCTTCTGGTTGATCCATGTAAACACTCTCTTCTAAATGTCCATTTAGAAAAGCTGTTTTTACGTCCATCTGCCAGATTTCATAGTCATGGAAGGCAGCAATGGCAAGCAGGATCCGAATGGATTTAAGCATAGCTACAGGTGAAAAGGTTTCATCATAGTCCAGTCCTGGTCTTTGACGAAAACCTTTTGCAACGAGTCTAGCTTTGTAGGTTTCCACTTGTCCAAGTGTACCAATCTTCTTTTTGAAGATCCATTTGCATCCAACTGGTTTAACCCCAGGAGGAGCAACTTCTAAAGTCCATACTTTATTGGTGTACATGGATTCCATTTCGGATCTCATAGCATCCAGCCACTTCATCGAGTCAATACTCGTGATAGCCTGCTGAAAACTAGTAGGCTCATCATCGTCGATGATGCAATCCTCTCGATCCCCATCTAGAAGAAAACCATAGTACCTCTCTAGAGGATGAGAAAGCCTACTAGATCTGCGGAGTGGCGTTGGTTCGTCATGTTCTATTGAAATCTGAGGTTCTTCTAAGTCCTCGGTAGCAGTTTGAGGTTCTGGAATTTCTTCCAGCTCTACCGCGCTCCCACTAATTTCTTTTGCAAGAAATTCGCTCTCTAAGAAGACAATGTGGCGAGCGACAAACACCTTTTGTTCTTCAGTGTGGTAGACCATGTACCCTCTTGAATGTTTGGGGTATCCTACAAACTTGCACAAAACCGATCGTGACTCGAGCTTGTCCGGTTTATGCTTTTTAACATATGCCGGGCACCCCCATATCTTAATATACTTGAGATATGGTCTCTTCCCGCTCCACATTCATATGGAGTGGTAGGCACAGACTTAGTTGGAACTCTATTCAATAAGTATGCTGCTGATTCTAGAGCAAATCCCCAGAAGGAAAGTGGTAACTCAGCACTACTCATCATTGAACGCACCATATCTAATAGCGTGCGATTCCTCCTTTCTGATACACCATTATGCTGAGGTGTATAAGGTGGAGTAAGCTGAGAGAGAATTCCATTCTCTTTTAAGTATTCAAGGAAACTGGTACTTAAGTATTCTCCACCTCGATCAGATCAAAGTGTCTTGATGCTTTTACAAGTTTGTTTCTCTACTTAATTTTTATACTCCTTAAACTTCTCAAAGGTTTCTGATTTATGTTTCATTAAGAACACATGTCCATACCTAGAGAAGTCATCAGTAAAAGTGATGAAGTAGGAGTGACCGCTTCGTGTATGCGTAGACATTGGACCACATACATCACTGTGTAGAAGTTCCAAGAGTTCAGCAGCTCTTTCTCCGTGTCCAGAGAACGGAGATTTGGTCATTTTTCCTTTGATACATGATTGACAAGTTGTATATGATGAATATGTAAATGGATCTAGATATCCATCTTTATGTAACTTCGTCAACCTTGTTTCGTTTATATGACCAAGTCTGCAATGCCATAAGAAGACTTGATTTGAATCTGGAGCCTTTCTTTTATGTGTGTTTTGAATATTGAAAATTCGAGGTTGATTAAGTATGTATATGCCGTTTTCCAATGTGCCATACACAATCAGTTCTTGATTTAGGAGAATGTTCATGACATTACTTTCAAGCGCAAAATTATATCCTTTATTAGACAACAAAGATAGTGATATAATATTACACAGCATACTGAGAATACAAAAACAGCTGTACAACACCAAAACGTGTCCACTAGTCAACCCTAGGTGATACTCTCCTATTGCAACAGCATCTACATGCATTCCATTGCCCATCCGGAGAGTCATATCACCTGCCCCCAGTACTCTACTATTTCTCAGATCCTGCAATGAATTACAGATGTGAGAACCAGAACCGGTATCAAGTACCCATGAAGTAGAGTTTACTGAGAGACAATATTCGATTACGAACACACCTGAAGCAGAAGCAACCGCTTGCTTCGTGTCCTTTGCCTTGAAGGCCATACAGTCCTTCTTCCAGTGCCCTTGCTTGTGACAATAATGTCATTCATTTATATCTGCTTTCACCCTTCCTGCCTTGTTCTTTCCCTGCACCTTCTTGACCCCACCTTTCGGTTTGGTGGCTTTCATCTTCTTCTTCCCTTTAGCTTTCGCTTTAGATTTAGAAGAGAATGATTGGCCAAAATACAGAACGGGGGTCTTCTCCTTTTTCAAGGAGGTCTCTGCTACCCTCAACATGTTGAGGAGCTTTGGAAGATCGGCTTCCATTTCGTGCATGTTGAAGCTAAGCACGAACTGAGAGAAGGTGTGGGGAAGGGACTGCAAAATCAAGTCGATATACAAATCATTCTCTAGCACGCATCCCAGGTTTGCGAGTTCCTCAATGAGGCTGATCATTTTGAGGACGTGCTCTCCTACAGGCGATCCTGGAGCTAACCTCATCTGGAAGAGTTTCCTTAAGGTCTCGTACCTAGCGATACGGGAGTGTTCTCCATATAATTCCTTTACATGGAGGAAGATGGATACAATATCCATACTTTCGTGCTCTTTCTGGAGTTCATTGTTCATGGACGCCAGCACGATACACTTAGCTCGCTCACAATCCAGATCCCAAGTTTTGCGAACTTCCTTGTCCACAACTGAGGAATCTGGTCCAGGGATAAGGGGAGGAATAGCGATGGTAACATATGCTACTTTGTCATAAGTCAGCGCAATGCTGACGTTCCTTAGCCAATCTTTATAGTTCTGTCCGGTCAGTATATTTTTCTCAAGTAATAGTTTTAATCCTGTCATGTTCGCTGCTAGAGAGAGAGAAAAAAGAAAACACTCAGCATATGCTTCTTGCAAGTTTAGATTGGTTATTAGTTTATCTAAACATGATGACTCCCACTGTTCCCTCAAATCCTTCTTCAAAACCTAAAAGAAGAACTAGTCAGGATTTAATCACACGTCACGATACTTGCTTAACCTTTCAGCCAGGCTAGTGTTGGTACTTCGAGGGAGGTTTTCCAACGCTTTCGCGAAGTTCCTTAATTAAATAACCTCTTTTCCCTGGAGGCGTAGCTCCTCTAACACCTTTCTGGACACCTACTTGGTTTATAGCATTGATTGTTAAGTGAGAATGTTTCCCGAGAGTAATCCTACTCATCAGTGGGATCGGGATCCAACTATTATTGCATGATGCACTAGATGGAAGCCACTCTAGTCATCACACTCCAGAAGGTATGCTTAATCTGCAAGTTTCCTTTATGTTCGAAACTCCCGATATGATTTTTACCCTAAGCTCTTATAAACCTTGACGTAGGCCAACAAGTCATAAGACGCAAGTCAAGTTCTACCCGTCGTTGTCCTGATCAATCTAAGTACATCGTACAAGCCCTTGACGTAGGCCAACAAGGTGTACGTCTGTCTTAAACTAATGCATCTATCTATGCAACAAATAGGCACACACACTGCTACCATACACTATGCCTTGACGTAGGCCAACAAGCATAGCATGAATACGATGTGCTGTCTATTTGAAACGACGGAGGGTTACGGCTGGTTTTTGGCAAAAAAACGTTAACGTAGTGAACTTGATTTGATCGAAGGAACAATGATAGCTTTTATTAAAAGGAGTGGTTTAAGCTCCGCATTTACAGTTTTGCTTTTTCAAGAAAACCGAGTGGTTTTTAGAAATTGTTCCAACGATTCAGTTTAGGTTTTATTTTCTTTGCATTAAAAAATAATGCGTCCCATCTTTAACCTTTCATTACAGATAACAACGAAAATACAACGTCCTTTTATGCCATCCGCATTCGCCACGGGGTCTCGTCATCACCCGTTAGGTTACTTAACTAACGGCAGAGCGGGGGCTGGGCTAGCGCGGGTGTAAAACATAAGTGACGTCTAAATAGCTATCATATATAGATATTGTACATTCGTCAGACGCAATAATAGGCATTCCAGTTCACAGATAAACAATATTAGATTTGCAAGCAATCCGCGTTTCTTTTGAGCCTGCAACGAAATACGGATTACACAGCTGTGATGAATAGCCATTACCCCACCCTAGACCCCTACGGGTACGGCAAACTACCCGCCAAGTACCCGAAGTGAAGCGGTCTCCTTCCACGACGTGAGTAGGCCACTAAATACTTCGAAATACCCGGTAGTTTGTGCACCCCACCTTGGGTCTATCCTAGGAGCAAAAATAGTAAAAAGAAATAATACAACGGTGGCTACAACCGCAACCTGGATGTGCCCCGCAAAATAATATTACAACTTATTACAATTACATCGAATGAATTAATACAATAACCCATCACAAAAACCCGGCTAATCATCACAACAGTCCAATACAGTTTATATATACAAACAGTTATAAATAACATCACAGATATATGCAACCCCTTGCCAACCGACATACTAGCAGTTAGGAGATGTTTACGAACACATAATACAAAACAGATATGTGCAAAAAAGCAAACATCGTATAATTTCGATCGATTAAACACATTTAATTTTTCTCCAATACTTCTCTGTAAATCTGAAACCTGAGCAAAAATAAAATCATACCAGAAAATCCCAAATATCACAAAGAAGGCACAGAAGAAAACTGGGCTGAATCGGCCCCAACTCGGCGGCGGAACAGCGGCGGATCGGTGGGATCGGCCGCGGTTCCGCGGCGCTTTGGCCGATTCAGGAGCCCATTTTTCTTAGGTGTTCTTATATTCTCATGCTGGTCATTCTGGAGGTCCCTGAAAAATTTTTGGACCTCATTTAAAATTCGAAAGAAACTACAAGATATCGGGGTTTTTCCGGTTTGTTTTTCCGTTCGAAATTCATACAATTATGCAAGTGTGTTAATTATTGTTTAGTGAGGCTTTGATACCACTGTAAGTCGATATGCAACACCCCATGAGTTGCGGGAAGGCGGAAATATGAAAAACAATCTTGTTTGGTAGCATACATCGACTAACCGAAGATCTTTTCTAAACAATAATTAACGATAAACATAGAGTTCTAAGCTACTATGTGAAGAGATTATACCATACGATTCTAGTCCTTCGTCTTTGTGATCTCTATGTCCTCCTCGGCCTTCTATCCGTGATAGATGATCCACCCGAGTACCCTAATCCAAGCTACACCTGCCGTCCATCCACCCGAGGTCCAGCATTATACCGCTTGTAGGGCAACTTGGGGGATTTGATGGCTTAAGAGCAGGTCCAGATCCCTGTAGCTTAAGGCTTTTGAATCCTATGAGCCGTGAGGGTCTCATAGGGGGAATTCTTCTTACGAGTCTTGAGGATCTCGTAAGTGTAATTTCTCCTTAGGAATCGTGGGGATCCCAAAGTGTGTTGCTCCCTTGCGAGTCATAAGGATCTCACGCGGGTATTTTTTATACAAGGTCGAGAGGACCTTACAGGTGTTTCTATTTTAACAAGATTGTGCCCTTTCGGGTTTTCACAAACTCGCCGGTAGCCCTGCTGTTTTTACTCACGGTGGCCTCTCGGGTTTTCATCCATGCCCATTTCTCTTGTGGACGTACCGTTTTTTTTACGAGTCTACGCCCTTTCAAGTTTTCACAAACTCGCCGGTAGTCCTGCTGTTTTTACTCACGGAGCCCTTTCGGGTTTTCATCCGTGCCTATTTCGCTTGTGGGAGTACCATTTTTTTTAGCGATGAAACTCCCGAAAATAGTTTCGCCGCAGGTGACCCATCTGTTTGCCGGTGGGACTTAATTTGCAGTCCTCGCCGCTGGGCCTATGGACTTGAATTCCACTGTAGCCGTGGTTGAGACGATGTACTTAGTTTAAGGACATTACGGTCCATTGTCAGTTTTAGGGACATCTCGGTCCACTGTTAGTTTAGAGGCATTGCGGTCCATTATTAGTTTAGGGACATCTCGATCCATGGCCAGCTTCGAGGCGAAGTTTCTGTCGGATACTATTTATGGAGTCTGGACTCAGGAAGACAGCGAGCGGACACGAGCGTCGTCATCTATCATTAACCTGAGCTATGACTTGTCAAGCGTATTATTTCTTAAGGAATCGGCCGTTTATTGGCCGGAAGGGTCTTTCGCCATACATATTCATGAGCAAGTAGGCCCCACCTTGGTAAACCTTGTCTATGATGTACGGACCCTCATAGTTTGGCTCGAATTCCCTCCGCTTTGCATGATTGGGGATCATATGTCTTTTTACGACTAGTACGAGTTCGTCTTGGCGGAATGTTCTCGGCCTAGTTAGTCTTTCGTATGAGCGCGCCATCCTTGCTTTGTAAGCTTCCAGGTTTTTCTGCGCCATGAGACGAGTTTCATCGAGGGCATCAAGCTCCTCAAGCCGAAGATGGGCATTTTCTTCATCTGTCAGCTCGTATCGAACCGCCACTCGTAAAGAGGGTAGTTCCACCTCCAAGGGAAGTACCGCCTCCGTGCCGAGTACCAACGCGAATGACGTTATATTCATGGCCGTTTTGAACGTGGTTCGATACACCCAGAGAGCTTCATGCAGTCTCTCGTGCCAGTCCATTTTATTCCTGGACACTGTTTTCTTTATGATCTTCGTCAAGGTCTTATTGAAAGCCTCAGCTAGACCGTTAGCTCAGGGATTATAGACCGACGAGTATCTCCAGCTTGATGAGAACCACAGAGTTCGTCGTGAGTTTCGTGGACGACTCTCTTTTCTTCTTCTGGTCCCAGGCATCTATACCATAGGCAGTCGAATGATCTTTTATAAAGAGTATCATTGACGAAGGCGAAAGACAGGGCTCGCCTCTTGAGTTGATGTCTTGACGACGCGTCTTCGGGTGTTCTATGAGATTTGAAGTAGTCTATGAAGACTTCTCTCCAATCCTTAATCTTTTTTTCGTCTTCTATTTGGCAGGCTGCTTGTTTGGTCGCTTCATTTCTTTCAGACGACTCCGGAGATATTTCTGCTAGCGCGAGAATCCGACGGCTTTGCACAGTGATCCTTACGTCATCGAGGTTTTTGTCGGCCAGTTCTTTAGCGAGCTTGGCTAACACATCCGCCTTACTATTTTCCACACGCGGTATGCTTTATAGGATATAGGAAGGGATTTGTGTCAGCAGTTGCTGCACTCTTTTACCATACCTGATCAGTTCTGGCTTGCATGTCTGATAATCGCCATTTACTTGGCTAATGACCAGCTGGGAGTCTCCATATATGAGGAGGTCTTCGATTCCTATGTCAATAGCGATCTCAAGACCCGTTATCAAAGCTTCATATTCCGCTTTTTTATTTGTTTTTGGCTCCATTAAGGAAAGGGCAAAGCGCATTATCCCTCCTTGTGGAGTCACAAAGATAAGGCATACTCCGGCTTTGATTATGGGGGTGTTTTACTTTCGCTTCTTCAAGGAAGATGCTCCGTCGAAGTATAGTTCCCATCGGGCATCATTCTCTTCTTTCTCCCCGTCGATTGTGTCAAATGCGTGTTCGTCTGGCAATTCAGAATTTAAAGGAGAATCGGTTGGTATCGGATGTTCAGCAAGAAAGTCGGCGATGGCCTGGCTTTTCACTGCCTTAAGAGGCCGATACGTTATTGAGAATTCCATCAAGAGGAGGGACCATTTGGCAAGCCTTCCCGTTAGTATGGCTCTAAATATTAGATATTTGAGAGGATCCACTTTTGATATGAGATGGACCCCATGTGCCAAGGCATAATGTCGAAACTTCGTTATCGCGAAGATTAGTGCCAGGCAGTGCTTTTCAATAGGAGAGTAGTTGTTTTCTGCCTCCGGGAGAACTTGACTCAAATAGTAGAGAGCTCTCTCTTTTCCCTGATCGTTCTCCTGTGCCCATAGCGAGCCTAGAGAACCATCAAAGGCGGTTGTGTACAAGATAAGGTACTTTCCCTTGACCGGAGTAGTCAGTACCAGCGGGTTCAGCAGATATTGCTTGATTTCATTTAGTGCAATTTGGCATTTACGATCCCAAACGAACGGGGTCCCCTTCTTCATTAGATGGCTGTAGGGACGGCATTTGCCGGAGAGGTTAGCTATGAATTGTCGGATATACGCGAGCTTTCCTTGAAGAGACCGCAGTTGCTTAAGAGTTCTTGGCGAGAGCATTTCCATAATCGCCTTGATCTTTGATGGATCTATTTCGATGCCTCGGTGTCGTACGGTGAATCCTAGGAATTTGCCTGAAGAGACTCCAAACGCGCATTTTAGGGGGTTCATCTTCAGATTATATTTCCGAAGGCGCTGGAACACTATTTTCAAATGCTTCCAGTACTCCTCGTATGATTTACTTTTCACCACGAGGTCGTTGATATAATATTCGACAATCTCATGTATGAAGTCATCAAAGATCTTCGTCATGGCCCTCTGGTAGGTAGCGCTAGCGTTCTTCAGACCGAAGTGCATCACTTTATAGCAGAATATGCCCAGCGAGTCCGGAAAGTAGTGTGCTTTTGGTCTTCAGGATGCATCTATATTTGATTATACCTCGAAGATCCATCCATGAAGGAGAAGACTTCATGGGTGGATGTGTTATCGATCATAAGCTCGGTAACAGGCACTGGGAAGTCATCCTTCGGACAAGCTTTGTTGAGATCCCGAAAATCTACACAGATGCGTACTATCCTATTTTTCTTCATTACCGGAACAATATTGGCGATCCAGTCAGGGTATTGAACTTCTTGGATGAAGCCGGAGTCGATTAGCTTCTTGACTTCGGCATTGATACTCATCTCAAGTTCGAGCCGCATTCTTCTTGGAGCCTGTTTAACTGGCTTGACGTCCGGTGATATCGCCAGTTTATGCACAGCTAGCTCCGGATCTAATCTCGGCATCTCGGAATAGTTCCATACGAAGCAATCTTTATACCGCATAAGCACGTCTTTTAGTGTAGCCACCTTCTCTTTGGACAGTAGCTCACTGACAAACGTTGGCTTCGGTTCGTTTATCGTCCCCAAGTCGATTTTCCTCAGATTGTCCGCCGTAGTTTGTATCCCATCCTCCGGCTCTTTTGGCACCGATGGAAATTCTGAGATCACCTCGTCGTCATTTTCATCTGCGAGGCAACGGGAGAGGTTGTCCACATTCTCATGCTCTCCCTCTTTCGACAGTGTTATCACGTGGCAGGTACGAGCTCGTTTCCAAGCTCGATGTTGATCTGGACTTACCCTCGCAATGTAGGTCACTTTTGGCTCATGCTTTCATGGTGGGGCTACCCTCTAACTGTCGGATAGAGCAAACCTGCCTTGTTGATACTAGTCTTCAACCCAGTCTTTGAAGGTGAAGCAGTCTTCGAGAGAATGTCCTATTGCTCGGTGGTAGGAGCAATAATCCGGGTGATGGACCCCGTTTACTTGTTCGGGGTGCCTGGACTCCTGGAGTGTCATCATTTGATGTTTCACGACAAGGTCGAAGATTTTCCTTGTTTTGCCTCGAGGAAAAGAATATTCCCGACCCATCTTTTTCATAAAAGACGGATTCCAGCTGAATTTTTCTTGATCGCGTGGCTTATTGGATCCACTTCACTGTTTTTGAACGTCATTCCCGTTCTTCACCTTATTGTTGCTTCTACGTCGGGCTTTTTTCTTACCGCAAGAGCGCACAGTGGGCTGAGGGTGAAGAGCATCGTCATCCTCCGTAGCCTGCTGAATGAGACGTTGCATTCTGGCTTTCTCGTAAATGGCCATTTCGCGGCTGTGGTCATCCCGAACCTTTTGACCTGCTTCCCTTATTAGCTTGTCAATTTATTCTTTGAATGACGGGTTTGGCATTTTTACGGCGGCATCCCGCTTTGGCTCGACATCGGCGCTATCTGGAAATGCATTCCCTTCTTCTCCGGAGTCATTTATGATATGGCAACCATGGAATCGCTCCCGTTTCTTGGACCGAACGTATCCAAGCCCAGTCGTTTCCATCCTCCCGTTGGGCATCTTTCGCTAAGCCCCGGGAACGTCCTAAATCTTGTTGTAGAACTGGGCTTGCCGAGCGGTCTGTTTGAAGGGTACGTCTTGGCATCTTAATAGCCTCTTCAATCCCTCTGCATAGTACCTGGGTAGACGGATCAGTTGAAGTCTGTCAAGCATAAAATCAGCACCATGCCAGACTTCTTTTTCCACTTTAGTCTCCGTAGATTGGTAGAAGAGGATCGCCTTTTCATCCCTCTGCCTAGGAGGAACGTAGAAGGTCTGCAGCTCTTGCACGCCGTACGAGCGCATCAAGTTCCCTGTAATGCTGCTGCGGAACCATGGTGATTTACAAATTCTGATCAGCTTCAGCGAAGGTCTGCATTGATGGGCGGACGGAGAACACTGCGTTGACCTCTTCTTCAGAGTCTCTGCCAAAGACCAAAATAAGAGTAAATGGTCCTGGCATGCTACCTTGGAGTTGCCCCGAGAAGACTATCTCTTCATCCTCCTCAGTATCGCTCCCAAAGATCGGGATGGTGGCGACGGCTTTTTGTTTATTCTCCGATTTACGACATCTTTCCATGTCTTCGAAGTCTAGTAGGAAGTACTTAGCGTCTTCATATTTGCAGACTTCATTTACGGAGAATGGTTTTAGTTCCCCTGTAACTGTGTACTCAAGGCCGTCTTTGAAGTACTTCATACACTGATGCTATGTAGAAGGGATGATGTTGTATTCGTGTAACCAAGGCCGGCCGAGCAGAGCGTTATAGCAAGTCTTGGCATCGATGACATGAAATTTGATATCAGTGACGAGCATCCCGAAGCGTAACGTTAGTATTACAGACCCGAGCGTCCGTGATGACTGCGAGTCGAACCCAGAGATGGTAATTTTGTCCCGAGCCAAGTGCTGAACGTTCATGCAGATCTCCTTCAGCACCTTCACGTTGAGAAGGTTGACAGAGGACCCATTGTCGACCACGATCTTGCCTATCTTAATGTCGTGGCAGTACCCGGTGACATATAGAGGACGGTTGTGCTCGCACGTTCCGAGGAGGAGATCTTCATCGCCGAATGTGATGTCAGCTGTATGAACCTCTGCCAGCTCGTCCTTCATCTTTTCTTCCGCAAAGAAATCTTGGAACTGATCAGGCTCTTGCACTGCATTGATTAGAGAATCTCGTGCTTCTTTGGACAGAAGGAGAGCATCCAGTATGCTTAGTTGCGAGGGTATCTTCCTCAGGTGTGCTAGGACATTGTAATCCGCCTTGTTTTTCTTAGGCGGTTCCTTGGTTGCGAGATCTTTGACGACTCCATCATCGAGGACAATTTCCTCAGGGACTTTTTCCTTTCCCTTGTTTCTTTTGCTTGAACCTTTGTTTGTAGGCCCGAGCTTCTTTTCAGACAACGTACGATTACGTAGCTGAAGAATTCAGAAATTTTTAGTTTCGAAACGAAAACATCATCTACTACTAATTCTAGTGTTTGGGTGGCTCAAATAACATGTAAGTAGATACTTGTGCTTGTGCAGCTAACTAGCGACCAAAGCGAAATACAAAACAAAAATTTGTACAACGAGAGCACGAACTTCTACGTCCTAGAATCGAAATCAAACACTAAACTAGAAAGCAAGAAGGAGTTTAGACTACTTGTTAGAACTAGATACCTTTATAGTCATGTCCTTCGTCTTCTTTCCACTTCTTATGCTCCTAGGTCCACCGGGAATGAGCTTGAGAGTCGGTCTTCCTTATTGAAGATGATCTACCGAGAGAACCCTAACGTAGGTTCTAACTTCACACTAAAATAACAAGTGAAGCAACTAGTGATCAAGACTTACTGGGAACTGGTCACTAGAGATGTAGTAGTATTATTCTCTATGTTTTCTCTCCTTTTCTTTTCCTTTCTCAACTCACTAAAAAATAAGAGAAGAGGAAGAATAAGATAACGGTGATGTTGATGAAATATCAAGTATGTTTCACAAAGATAACCATCCTCATTTTTTTCTTTTTCTCTTTTCTTTTATGTGTGAAAATGGGTGGAGTTGTGACTCACCATGGTGAGTCACAAACCCACACCATTCTCTCACATTCAAGAAGAGATGAGAAGAGAAAAGAGAGATACATCATGTGTATGCGCGCGCGTGCGCGCGCGCACACACATATATCTGTATGTGTGTGTGTGTATGTATGTAAATATATACAAATACACTAATACAAGTATATACTACAAATATATACGCCGGTATAAAATACGAATACCTGTATTTGTATTAAAATACGAATACTCGTATTTGTATTAAAATACGAATACTCGTATTTATATTAAGACACAAATACACTTATTTATACAAATACCCATATTCGTATAAATACCGTACTCTGTCAAAATACGAATACCGAAAAGAGAGATACTAAAAAGAGACATATAATACTAGCTCACATTTTATCCAAATGTACCAATCTGGCTATCTTTCAAGCCGGCTAGTATTAACAAAATGTCCGATAAAAAGTATGTGTACAAAAACACGTATTTAATCGAATCTAAGTATGTATCAAAATACGTATACTATACCGTTTCGCTTAAGCTGGGAAACCCTATGTATGGGACTCTAAAGACTCGACAATAAGCTGGCAGTGAGTTTAACCGCAAGCACGTTAGTGGCACTAGCTGTACGTAATGGCTGCATGGGTATTGAACGAAAAAAAGGTTGACAAGGAAACTCGTCTGTATCTCTACTGAGACTGAAAGTGACAATATCTGTACAGTCCGATCTGTTCATCTGAAAGTATCGTATACTGGGTTTAAGGGGTGGAAAACATCAGACCCCTAATAATTCGTGTCGATGTGGCTCAAAACCATCCCGAGAAACTACTGATCTCACAATCAGTAAATCTCAACTGTCTTGGCTAAGCTCGTATGATGATGACCAATCGAACACTACGCGACATCGACTCCCTATACCGGGAGAGATGAATCCTTTTTATCGCTCACTGCTCCAAGTGCTTCGGGACTGTACCCAATTAAAACCTATTTGCATGACTCTTTAAAACTATGGTAGGGTAGTAATCTAAGTATAGTGGGAACACACTCGGGACGAATGTCGGTGTCGGGATGAATGATGATATCAGGTCTAAAGACTAACTTGTACCTTTGTCACCAGAGAATTGCTATCTGATGATAGGTATATTACCATCTAGAAGTTCTCGGCGAGTCCGTCCAGTGTATCTCATAACCTAATGAGCACTTGTATACAATTTTTGGTGACGAACAGCAATGGCTGTGGGACAGGACACCTTCCCTCACGAGAATAAGAAACGTATACACCAGTCTACTCCGAAGTATCGATGCCGTATCTCGAAACTCTAACGACTATGAACAATTTAAGGAAGTGCTTATAGACTACCTAGACCCCATGAGTATGATCGCCATCACAACTCTAGTAGTCAAGTAAAGATCTTACGAGTTTTACCAGCATGTTATCGAGATACGTAATATAAAATAGAATATATACACATATTGAGATAAAGACAAACCAGATAGCATACTATTATTGTTTACCCCAATCAGAGCAAAGCTATGTTCAAATTCCAAGATGGGAAACGAAGCAACGCTTCTGTTTCCCCCAATTAGAGCAAAGCTCTGCTTTGAAATTAAAGTTAAGATAATTGAAGCAATGCTTCAGATTCCTTGCGCTGCGCGCAACGCGCCACGTGTCAAAAGCTAACACGCCTGCGCAGCGCCCAAGGCAGCGCACCCAATCAGAGCAAGGCTCTATTTAAAATGAAAATAAAGGAAGCAACGCTTCAGCTGAGTTACGCTCTGCGCTGCGCGACACGTGGAAGCGCAGTTGCGCTGCGCGACACGTGGCAGCGCAGTTGCGCTAGCACAGTGGCGCTGCGCTCTGCGCTGCGCGACACGTGGCAGCGCAGGTGCGCTTGCGCCAACTGTGCCAGCACTAAAACAGAATTAAAATTCTAGAAAGATCTTTCTGATCTTCTTAAAACAAGAAGATTATCTTCTGTAAAACAGAAACCCTTGGATCAAAGATCCAACGGTGGGGAAAAATCCCTAAATCACTCAGAGAAATATCTCTTTAACCAATTTAACAAATCAAATGGCACTATAAAAAGCCCCCTAGATCCAAGTCTAAAGGGGATCAGCACACAGAGAATTCACAGAGCTCTTCAAAGAATTTTGAGAAGAATTCGGAAAGAAAGAAAGAAAAAGGTAAAAACCTTTAGAAAAAGAAGAATTTTCTCCTAAAAAGATCAATGATCTAAGAACAAGATCAAAGATCTTCAATAAAAAATGATAATATTAATAAAAAGAAGTAATTTACTTCTTCTTTAGATCTTTTTGATCTAAATAAAGGCATTGCCTTTTGATGAACCATTGGTTCTGGGATCTTAGAAGATTCTCTTCTTTGATCCAAAATTGGATCAAGATATTGGACAGTGCCCTGCGCTTAAAAAAAATTGCACTGTTGCGCTCTCAGGTTGGCGCAAGCCACCAGAGAGCGCCACGTGTCAGCCCCAGAATAGACTGCACTATGCGCTTCTAAAACAGAGCACTGCTCTCTTAAATTGGCGCAAGTCACCAGAGCGCGCCACGTGTCAGCAGCGTAACAGCGCAGCGCACTGTCGCAGTGCACTGCGCTAGCAGACTTGCGCTCACCAGAGCGTGACACGTGTCACCTCTACATGGACTTGCGCCTTCCGCTCCTCAATTGGCGCAAAGCGCCTGACAAGCCACGTGGCGCTCTGTCAGACTAGTTATTGCAGCGCATTATTAAAGGGCAGGGCCCAATTAAGAGGCCCAATGGACCAAAACAGATGCTGTGCATCATTTAAAAAAGGGCAGAGCCCAAATAAAAGTCTAATAGACCAAACAAAATGCCATGCATTATTAAACAAGGGCAAAGCCCAATCAAAGGCCTAACAGACCAGACAAATAAAAAGTTGTTGAACATTTTCAACTGGACTTAGCCCAATCATGGCCATAAGTCCTCAAATTAAATTGAGCTGAACACAACTGCTCTCTTAAACCAATTTACACCCAGTTCAAGGGTACATCTCCGAACTCCTCTGATATTTGTCGTTGTAATCCTTCAACGTCTTCAGAGAGGTGACGAGTCCCGACAACCACACGTCGATACGTACTGCGGGGTCTTTAAACTCGTGGACCGAAACGTCCTTAAACTAATATTCGTCCCAAAATGGGAACGTTGGACCGAAATGTCCTTAATGTGACGAGTCCCAACAACCACACGTCGATACGGACTGCGGGGTCCTTAAACTCGTGGACCGAAACGTCCTTAAACTAATATTCGTCCCAAAATGGGAACGTTGGACCGAAATGTCCTTAAACTAATGTTCATCCCCAAATGGGAATGATGGACCACCATGTCCCTAAACTGGAAATCGACCGCAATGTCATTAAACTAAACAATAGAGCCAATTGCTCTCTTGTCGGATCCAAACGAACCCGTTAAGTTGATCTTAGCTTGGAGATTAGGCTAACGTATCCTTAACAAAAGTTTAAGTTGATCTTAGCCTTAAATAGGGCTAACGTATCCTTAAACCAAAACCCTAAACCCAAATCTAAGAAAATACGGATTTGGACTAATCCACGTCTTACGGGCGACGACATAAATTAGTCTCCGTATACAATCCACGGGCAACCACAAACAAAACAAACACCCACGATATGAAGTGAACATCTGGAGAAGGAGAAAGTTGCTACCGCGATGCGGTAGCGTAATTAACTGTAGGGGATTGCACCTGCAGGGAAGAGCGTCCCCACAATCAAAAGCCCCTCAAGCGAGGGGGAATCTGACGAAGTCTGCTACATCGGCTGCATCCGTCTAAACCTCCGATACACGGTGCCATAAATCAACTTGGCATCTCCAGAGAGGTGGACGGATAAAACCAAATAGCATCTGCCCCGAATCTCAGGCAAGATGAACCTACGCGGTCACGTCTCTGTGTTCGGAGGGGAACAGATTCTGGCACGCTCGGTGGGACCTTTTCCTCTTTCCACTCCACACTTCGTGTGTCGTCTTCGCGAACGAATCGTGGTTTGTTAATGGTTTCCCTAGGGTTTCAAGTTACTAAGATTTGGTCTCTTGCTTGGCGCAGCAATCAAACAGCAATGGCGCCTAACTTCTCCAAATGCAACTGCAACCGACGCTCCGCCTCACCTGGAGGCGTAGCCTATGGGCCTCAAGCGGCCTCCATCCTTGCTATGCCGGTAGAACAAGTGACTCAGGCTACCACCGGCCTGTTCTTCGGGACCATGCTCCCGCCAGCAAGCTTCACCATTCCAGTGCCCATACCGGAAGCGCAAAAGAAGTCGGTCTTCGATCGGCTCACTACTACCACGGCCCCTCTCAACGGGTCGTCCAATCTCAAGACGGCAGCCTCGGTTTTCACCACACTGAGCCTGAACCCCGATGGGCCTGCTAAGAAGCCCATAACTCGTGAAGTGGCCGTCCCAAAGAAGACAGCCATATCTGCTCCTGAAGTCGTCAAGACAGCTTCTCCTACTAAAGAGTCGGTCTTTGCAAGACTGACTATTCCGGTTCCCATTCCTGCTCGAGGGTCTGTCTTTGACAGATTAGACACTGCCACTTAAAAGGCATCAGTCTTTAAGAGGCTGGCACCAGCGGCGCCTCATCTAGACAGGGGGCAAGACAAAACCATCCCCATCGCCGAACCAGCCCCAACAGCTCGACACGCTCGACGTCGTCACTGGCGCCGAGTAAGGAAGGCCGGGGGCAACTCCCCCTCTGGGCTAACTCTGCCAGCTCCAACGGTGGATGTTACTGCTGCTGTTCCAGCTGGGAACAGCTTTGAGCTGCTGAACAGGGTACGCAGAAATTCACCAACTGCGGTGCTCAAAAGATCTCCTCCACCGGTAGAGACCGCCGTGGAAGCAGAACCAAAAAAGCCAGAACAGCCCCCTCAACGGTTGTCCTCCAAAATTTACAGGGTTTGGCGACGGGTTCAAGACTCAGTGGTCATTCAAGATCCCTCTCACCGGCAGAAGAGGGTGAAAGTTCAAGAAGAAAGGAACCGTCCTGTCAAACCGCAATGGACGACGACGACCACTCGGGTACCCACTACAACGGCCCCCTCCACGTCGACTACTCAAAAGAAAAGAAGACCGGAGAAAATTCCCACACCTGCGGCGTACGTCGAAGGCAGTGAACCCAAACGCCCTAAGTCCGGGGGCATTGTGGTACACACCGTCTACATGGCGTCTGGGAAAGAGGACAGCCGTATATCCACAGGTCATAGACCGCTTACCGATCGATGACTAAAGCTCAGGAGCAGTAGCAGAAGCTCCAAGAAATGATGAATGTGATGGCCGCATTCACTGGGCCAAAAGAAAGCCCTGAAGCGTCCTCGGATCAACGCCAGGAGCAAGAAACCGACGCCGAGTTCCTTCGGAGAATATTGGAGAAAAAGGACAAAGAGGCTGCGAGACAAGCAGCCAATATAAAACGAATGGCCCTTCTATTCCAGGATATGGTGTGTATGATGATCCAGCAAGATCCTCCTGCTGATGATCCTCCGATCATCCTTGAAGATGACAGAGGAAAAACGTCGAATCCACCGCCGGCTCTGTCAGCAGCCAAGGAGGAGACAATTTCCAAAGCTGATCTGGACGAATATATAGCTCAGCAGATACGGGTTCATCAGGCAACGGAGGCAGCCAGTCAAGTTGTCAGAACGGGGCGACCATATCCGAGCTGGTATGATCAGATAAAGTACCCGCCGGGCTATACAATACCGAAATTCCATGTCTATAAGGGGACTGGCAATCTCCATCAACATGTTGCCCAGTTCAGGGCTCTTTGCGGTAACACCGGATTTGATGATAAATTGTTGCTTCGCTAGTTCGTCGGTAGCTTATCGGAGATGGCATTTGAGTGGTACTCCGAACTCCCAAATGACTCCGTCAAGACCTTCGCTGAAATGGAGTTGTTGTTTACCCAGCGCTTCGCAAGTGCCAGTGAGCATACTCCAATAACAACTTTGACTAATGTGAGAGTAAAGCCGGGCGAGACTTGGGTTCAATATGCAATCCGATGGCGGAACTTATGGTCAAAGTGCGAACAACGCATTGAAGAAGCGCCGGCGGTGGGCATGTTCATGGGCACCCTAGATCCTCATGCAACTATCTCATAGTTCATGATGTTCTTTAAACCAACCACGTTCCAAGCTTTGATCGATAAGTTAGCCCAGATGGATCAGATGGGTCACAGACCGTCTCCTCCAAAGCCGGACTCTCGAAATGAGAAGGGGAAAGGGAAAGCGATCGTCGTCGCCAATGCTCAACAACAGCCGAGCAACTTGAAACCGGTTGTTCGTCAAAACAATATGCGTCCACACCTGTCCCTCGAGGAGAGGGTGGGACGTCCTTACTCGTTTCCTCAGAATAAAACGAGAAGACTGTTTGAACTGGCATTGCGTAACAGACTCATTAATCTACCAGAGTCAAGACGTCCGTCGCAGCCAAACGACGCCAATGATCCCAATTACTGTCCCTATCACCGAGTATTGGGTCATCCGATTGAAGATTGCTACGTCTTCAAGAAATGGATTGAAGATCAATATCAGCAAGGCAAGTTCGCGTTATCCGAAAGATGGAAGGTGAACCCGCCGCAACCTCATACTTCTAAAAAGGTGAATACGCCGGGGGCAACGTGCTCCCTTGTTGAAGAAGCTCCATGGGAGGTTGTGTTATCAGCCAAAACCAAAAGGATGCCGAATGATCTCAAGACATGCCCGGCGGTCAGGTGGAAGAACCCGCTAGAACCCCAGATCATTGAAGGGATGTTAAAGCCGCGCCCAACTCCAAGGACCGGTGGTGATGGCCCAAGCATTCATACCCAGCCGTCGAAATCTTCAAAGAAGAAGAAGAAGAGATCCAAAAATCCCTTGAAGCTTGGTGTCTAGCGCACGGACTTATAGAAACAAATTGACGCGCTGGAGGAATACAATCAAAAGGCACGGACTCCCGTTACACTCCAGGAGTTCCTCAACCACGTCTTTCAAGAGGAAGATGAGGGAGAGAGCTCGTCGGATGAATCCGAGGAATACGTGACGAGTTATCATGTGATCTCTCACTCGTTTACGGACGATGAGAGAACTCCTTGCACTGAGAAGCTGGGGGCAGATCCTGAATCGAAACTTCTGGGGCCATCAGATGAAACCATTGATGCATTCCTCAATGAAGCTCTGTTGAAAAGTAAGGTTGATCGTGAACGCGAGACGCTCCTATTTGAAAAGGCCAAGCGCCGGCGATTAGACGAAAAGATCGAGACACTCCCGTCAAATCAAAGTACATCCATTACAGACAAAATCAAATTCAAGACGAGGAAGAGGTTTGCTAAAGCCATGTCAATGGGGATGAAGCTGCCACCCTCTGAAGGAAACATTGCCGGCAAAGCGGAAATGCACCCTTCCTATTGCTTATATCATCGGAAAGTCTCGCACCCCACCGAAGAGTGCAAAGCTTTCAATAAATAGTGGCAGGGATATGTCGCTCACCGGCAACATTTTATGCGGGAAAAGCACAAAACTCATCGGGAGCGGAAAAGTACGACCGAAGATCTTAGAAGAACTACCGGCGACTGTCGCATGGTTAACGCCAGGGAAGCGCAAGTTCTCACATTCGGGAGCGACTCTGACGAGGAAATGGAGCTTAGCCCTCTCTTTAAAGAGTCCACCTCGGAAAAAGAGGAAGAGCCGAAGGGCTGCGAAAATATCCGGCTGCGTAATCGTACGCTACCCGAAAAGAATCTTGGACCCTCAAATAAAAAAGATAAGGGAAAAGAGAAGGTCTCTGAGGATATCGCCCTGGATGACCAAGTTGTGGAAGAGCTAATCGCAAAGGACCCGCCAAAGAGAAATAAGGTGGACTACAACGTTCTGGCACACTTGAGGAAGCTACCTTCGCAGCTCAGCATTCTTGATGCCCTTCTACTATCAAAAGAAGCAAGAGATTCGTTGATCAAAGCGCTACAGGACCCAGAGCAATTCCAAGCTTTTCTCGCCGAAGAAAAGATGAAGGACGAGCTGGAAGAAGTGAACACAGCCGATGTCACTTTCGGTGATGAAGACCTCCTCCTTGGGACGTGCGAACACATTCGCCCCCTCTATGTCTCAGGATATTGCCACGATATAAAGATAGGCAAAATCTTGGTTGACAATGGGTCTTCCGTCAATCTCCTCAATGTACGGGTATTGAAGGAAATCTGCATGAGCGTCCAACACCTCGCTCGGGACAAGATCACCATCTCCGGGTTCGACTCTCAATCATCACGGACTCTCGGGTCTGTGATACTGACGTTGCGCTTTGGGCTGGTCGTCATGGACATTAAATTCCACGTCATAGACGTGAAGACATGCTATAATGCTTTGCTCAGCCGACCCTGGTTACACGAGTACAACATCATCCCTTCTACACAGCATCAGTGTATGAAATATTTTAAGGATGGTCTCGAGTATACCGTAACAGGAGAGCTGAACCCATTCTCCGTGAACGAAGTCCGCAAATATGAAGATGCAAAATACTTCTTACCGGATTTCGAAGACACGGAGAGGTGTCACAAGCCGGAGAACAAAGCTAACGCCACTATTCCGGTCTTCGGGAGCGATACCGAGGAGGACGAAGAGATAGTCTATTCCGGGCCACCCCAACACAACAAACCGGGACCGTCCACTCCTCTGTTGATCTTTGGCAGTGATTCGGAAGATGAAGTCCATGCTGTATTCTCCGCTCGGCCTTCAGTACAAACTTTCGCTAATGAGGAGCAAAGTTTACAAGTCGCTATGGTTCCACTTAAACATCATAAAGAACTGGATGTGCTCGATGCCTACAGTGTAGAGGAGACGCAGACATTCTATATCCCTTCCCGGCGAGAAGGTGAAAAGGCGATTCTATTCTACCGCTTGATTGGCAGAGATTCTGCGTGTTTAAGTTTAATTACCGCAATCAGGACGGTGTCGCTTTGCAGCTAGCCGGATGAGTACGGGTCGATCCACAGGGAGATGGGAGTCTTTTTCTTAATGTCTTGACGAGTTAAGTCCAAATATGTTGGGTTTGTTTGAGTTTAGCTAAGTGAAAAATGAATGATAAGAGAACTTGTAAAGGGTAGGATTTAGTTGGTTTGAGTAGGGAAGATCGCTCACTTGATTCTTTTGCCACTTCTTAATATTGATGTTACGGTAATCGGCAACAACGGGAATTAGGACAACTTAAGAGAAAACTTGCGAGTATAAGCTAGGCTTTCCAACACTTCGTTTTTCTCTTTTTGGTCCTTGTCCGTCCGTTCTTGGCTCTTAGTCGCAACCTCAGGTTGATTCAACCACAACCGGTCTCACTAGGGTATCACCGCTATTATGAAGAATAGGGTGCCGTAGGGAGCGGATTGTGGATCAATTAACTGGAGTTCAAATCAAGATAAATGTAAAAGAAAAAGGTGAAGGAGTTTTCCGTATTTCAAACTTTCCGTTTCCTACCCTAACAAGTGAAAAGTTACTCACCCATTAGAATAATTAAATAAAATAAAACAAAGAAAGAGGGTAATAAGAATTGAGGTAGAAAATCACAACTAGCTATTTGGGACCTCACTTAGGCAAGGATCACACTAAGCATCATGGTTGTAAGGATAACCGAAAAATGGAAGAAAATTAAAACGACGATTTTAAGAAATAACAACAACTACGTTTAACAATGAAAATTACAAGTAAGATAAGAAACGGAATTACAAATTACACAAATAGATAAAGAACACTTCTTGCATGCTTCACACTCAAGAAAACCTCTCACAAGCTTTAATGGAGGAAGATGGAGGAAAATGGACTTTTATTAGAAACTAAATAAAAGTAATACAAAATTACAAAATGAAAAACTAAGTTCTTCTCTTGGTTCTGCTCGGGGCTATTTATAGGCCTGGTTCTGGGAAATTTGCAATAAAACCCAACCCTACATAACATTATACAAATAACACCAAAATTTCATAGCATGGGGACACGTGGCAGCCGCGCATGCGCGGCCAAAGCAAGGGTTTGGCCGCGCAAGCGCGGCAGTTTGGTGGCCAAACCATGCTTGGTTTTTTCTCTGGTCTTGTGCCTATTTTTCCTGTCTTTTGAACACTTTACATTGCAATATTTCAAACAGAAAATCTCCAGATTTCTGATCCAAGACTTCTCCATTTCTTTCACTTTTGACTTTTCACCATTTTGACTTCAAATTTCTCTTTAGTCCCAAATGACGACTCTTTTCGTCCCCTCTTCTGAACTGGTACGGGACGGATGCTGGAACCCGGCTTTTATCTGTTTGTGACAGATGTTCTGGATTTTGCCGTAAATGTGGTGATTTTGTCGGATTTGCTCTCTCTTGGACTGGAAACCTGTAATCTGTAACATGTAGCAAAATACGGATAAAAAGCACCTACCTGTATGCAATGTGATTAAGAATGGGCGGTACAAATATACAAAAATATGCGATGAACAAATACCCCCAAACTTATCTTTTGCTCGTCCCGAGCAAAACCATGTTATTCGCAAAAATTTCCTAACCTCATTTTCGCAGGGAACGCGATTGCACTGAGCACGTGCAACAAGCCGTTAAACCTCTAGGTGTCCCTAGTAGGAGGAGTGTTGTCTCCTGAGGGTTTTCAGCGGATTACACCCACAAAATCCGATCAATTGGCCGTTGACTCTAATCTTCTATTTCAGTTTTCTAGCCAAAAACCCTATTATCATAAACTTAGAAATTACTAACCCGTATTCTTCACACTTCCTTTACATTTAACTTAAGATCCTATACGCCTAGCCATTTTATTATGCTTTCAGCATCTCCTGAGTTTTCCTTCTTAAGCGGAATCTCAAATCCGGAATTTTTATCCATTCTATCGAAGAAATAAACCCTATCTTTCATTCCTCATCTCTCCTCCACTCTCTGATTATATACCCCTACGTGTGTGTAATTGTCACCCCTACACTTGGAAATTCAGTTCAAGCTATAATACCCTTGCCTTAATACCTAGTACTACTTCTTTTTCTTAATGATGGACGGGTTCGTTCATACATCTTTCATGCGACTATTAATGCTTCTTAAGGCACTAACAGCCGATTACCGAATGTATGAACTTAAAGCGTAAATAGCAGTATCCAGGTCTTGACTACTTTCTATTTTCTCTTTCTTTTTCTTTTCCTCCTCTTTTTTTTTTCTTTTCTTCAAGACCGGATATATTTTTCAGCGTGCTCTTTTGGTGGTTAGCTTCAAATACCGTTTTTTCTTTCATACTAGGCTTTCAGGCAAGAGTATTTCTAGGTATCCTCTACTATTCCGAGTTTCAAGGTGGTGTATGTGCGTTTTGTAGGGTATATACTTTCAAAATTTGGATTTAAGATTTAGAATTATTTTTCAGACTTATTCTTCAAATAGAGCTTCAATAATTTTCCCTCATTTTAACTTCGCCTAAGAACTAGACTCAAAATTTGCTTATTTCAAAACAAACCGCTGGAGCGTATACTTTCTATAGTTAAACTTCAAGGAATGTTATTTTTAGGGTTCATAATTAACTAAGTTTAAAATCTAGTAGTTTCTAACTAGTTAACCTTCATATTAGACTTGAGTCAGACACGGTCAATAATATTTTTGTTTTTTTTCTTTTAAAAATTTTTGTTTTTATTTTCAAGTTTTCCAATTTTTTTGTATTTTTCAATTTTTTAATTTCAAAAAAAAAAAAAAAAAAATGCAGTGCAGAATTTAAATATGCAAAGTAAAACCAAATATTTACATAAAAGATAAAAAATATGCAGATGCAATGCAAGGATAACTATTTACAATCTAATCCCTCCCCCAAACTTGTTAATGGCAGTGTCCTCACTGCCTCCTGCGTCGTCTCCCAGACGATGCGGCACTCGTCCCTGGTTCACTTGACTCTGCCCTAGGGGCCCTAGATCGCGACCTAGATCTCTCCTCTCGTCCTAAAAGTGTTGCCATCCCCTGTTCTAAGCGTGCCATTCTCTGATCTAGGGTTGTCATCATTCCCATCATTCTTTCTACCCCCCTATGTGTCCGTCTAAGTAAGCGTGCTTGCTCAGCGGGGGTAAGCTCTTCTTCGCTCGCTGTGGAGCTCGAGCTGGCTATCACATGCTCGCTCGGTTCTGTTCGTGACCATAAATCTTGAAGTCTTGTGTAGGATGTCGAAACACCCTCAAGAACTGGTCGAATGATTGTACCAGCTTGCATGTGTACTGCAAACTCGTCGGAAGGGATGAACTGGCGACACAGTTGTGTCACCAGTATAGGGCACGGAAGGTTGGATGAAGTTTTGCCAGCAGCAATCGACTGAAGCAGTACCGTGCACATGTCATAACTTGGATGTTTGTTCATTAATGTGTGCACGATGTGTAGTGAGGGTGTAAAAAATGTCGTGTTGTGCGAGCTGCCAAAAATATTATTTTGTGCCCATCGGCACACAGTTAGCACATTCGCGTACAGTGTACGCGCTGGAATCCCTTTCCTTGGTTCCCTATAGCAATCATTTCCCATCAACGGGGTGTAATCCTCAAATTGAAGGGGTTGGTCATGTGCGGGTATTCTAGGAATCATCGTGACCTCATGAATGAAGTCCCTATTTATTCGTATTTCTCGCCCTCCCCAAAACAACCTAATAAATCCGTATGTTTGGAAACCCCCCTCCTCCATTGAAGCATAGAACCGTTGGACCAGATCCGGAATCGCGAATGCGTTCGGATGGTTATACAAAAGATAATTCCATCCGCGTTTCCGGATCTCGTCGCCGAAGTAGCTTCCGTATACATCATGTTCAAACATTTGCGAAAAATTTCTCTCATATTGAAAATGTGAACCCATTACAGAATTTCAAAATTTTACAGATCTAAGAGGGGTTAGAACAGTGCAAACCTCCTCTGGAAAAATTTCCAGAGGGTGAAGCTTCCAACCGGCGGCGGATGCGCGGCAAGTAGAGGGGAAGCGCGGCGGATGGGCGGCGGCGGCAGCGGCTCAGGCGTCGGGCTTCTGGTGGCGGCTAGGGTTTCTGAAATGGAGGGTTGTGAGGCAGAAAAATAAAAGTTAAGGGATTAGAGGGCTATTTATAGGGGGTTTGTATTATTTACACTTAAACCCCCATAAATAGAAATATTAGTTACAAATACATATTTACATGTTTATTTTTATTTTATTTTATTTATTTTTTTCTGAATATTTTTATTTTTAGTTTTTGTTTTTATTTTTATTATTTGAAATTTTTCCAGGCATAAAAAAAAAACAAAATTGTATTTACATACCCCCAAACTTATTTGAAACAGTGTTTCCACTGTTTTTGGCTGGATTATCGAAGTTTGGGTGTAGGGGGAGAGGAAGATCAATCACGGTAAACCGGCTCCTGTAAAAACAGGAGCTCCTCTGTTTGATCGGCGCAAAGGTACGGTTTGCATCGGTGTCCGTTCACTTTGAAGAGTGAACCGTCCTTTGGATTTTCCAAATCTAGAGCGCCTTGCGGATACACATTCCGCACAAAATACGGCCCTATCCAGCGAGATCGGAGCTTTCCAGGATGGAAATGAAGTCGGGTGTCGTAAAGCAGTACCTGTTGACCAGGTACGAAGATTTTTCGCAACAGGTGTTTATCGTGAAACACCTTCGTTCGATTCTTAACGACAACCGCGTTGTCGTAAGCCTCATCCCTAAGCTCATTCAGTTCGTTCAGCTGCAGCTTCCGATGGCTGCCAGCGTTCTCAAGAGAAAAATTCAGCTCCTTAATCGCCCAAAACGCGCGATGCTCGATTTCGACAGGAAGGTGGCAGGCTTTTCCGTACACAAGCCGATAGGGAGACATGCCAAGATTGGTCTTATAAGCTGTTCTAAATGCCCAAAGGGCATCAGTGAGTTTCAGAGACCAATCCTTACGGTTCTTGGAAACCGTCTTCTCCAGTATCTGCTTGATCTGCCGATTTGAAACTTCGGCCTGCCCGCTGGTTTGGGGGTGGTAGGGCGTAGACAGCTTATGATTAATGGAGTATTTCCGCATCAAGGCCTCGAAAGTCCTATTGCAGAAATGACTTCCATTGTCGCTAATGATCGCTCGGGGGTGCCCAAACCGTGAGAAAATGTTTTCTTTGAGGAACCTAACGACAACCTTGTTGTCGTTAGTTCGGCTGGGCATAGCCTCGACCCATTTAGAGACGTAATCAACGGCTAGAAGAATGTACAAGTTCCCAAAAGAGCTGGGAAACGGCCCCATGAAGTCTATCCCCCAAACATCGAAAATCTCCACAACCAAGATCGGTTGGAGAGGCATCTCATTCCTCCGGGATATCCGGCCCATGTGTTGGCACCGGGAGCAAGTCTTGCAATAGTCATAAGCATCTTTGAAGAGTTGTGGCCAGTAGAAACCACATTGCAAGATCTTCTCAGCTGTCTTCCTGGGCCCAAAATGCCCACCACACGCTTGATCGTGGCAAAATGACAGCACACTCTTGAATTCCTCATTAGGGACACACCGCCGAATGATCTGGTCGGGACAGTACTTGAACAAGTAGGGTTCGTCCCAGTAAAAGTGTTTTACTTGGGATAAGAAGCGAAGTCTGTCGTGACTCGACCATTCAGTCGGTAGCAATCCCGTGGCCAAATAGTTCACAATATCTGCGAACCAGGGTTCGCACGATACTGTCAAGAGCTGTTCGTCCGGAAAAACGTCGTTTATCGGAATTGGAAGCGAAGGCGAAGAAGGCAGTCGCGAGAGATGGTCGGCAACCACGTTTTCACATCCTCGTTTGTCCTTAATGACAAGGTCAAACTCTTGAAGCAAGAGGATCCAACGGATTAACCGAGACTTGGCATCTTTCTTCGCAAAAAGATGGCGCAGAGCTGAATGGTCAGTGTAGACGATGACTGGAGAGCCGATGAGGTATGGCCTGAACTTTTCTAGAGCAAATACAACAGCCAAGAATTCCTTCTCAGTTGTAGTATAGTTGAGTTGGGCGTCGTTCAGGGTTCGGCTAGCGTAATAGATCACGTGCGGCATCTTGTTGATGTGTTGTCCAAGGACAGCACCGATGGCAAAGTCAGATGCATCGCACATAATCTCGAATGGGTGCGTCCAGTCGGGAGAAGAGAGAACGGGAGCAGAAGTGAGTGAGCGTTTCAGTGACTCGAATGCAGTCATGCAACTCGAGTTGAAGTCAAAAGGTGTATCCTTGGCCAGCAAAAGAGTCAAAGGCCTAGCAATCTTGCTAAAGTCTTTGATGAACCGTCTATAAAAACCGGCATGGCCAAGGAAGGCTCGGATATCTCTGACGCAACTGGGAGGAGGAAGATTGGAAATGACCTCAATCTTTGCTTTGTCTACCTCTATGCCGTTTTGCGAGATGATATGTCCTAAGACAATACCTTCGCGCACCATGAAGTGGCATTTCTCCCAATTCAAAGTGAGATTCTTGTCCTTACATCGGGTAAGGACAGCGTCAAGATGTAGCAGACACTCGTCAAAGGAGTCGCCGAAAATGGAGAAGTCATCCATAAAGATCTCCAAAAATTTCTCCACCATGTCTGAGAAAATTCCCATCATACACCGCTGGAAGGTAGCGGGCGCATTGCATAACCCAAAGGGCATGCGTCGATATGCAAACGTGCCGAAAGGACAAGTGAATGTGGTCTTGTCCTGGTCTTTTTCGGCTATGGGAATTTGGTTATAGCCAGAGTAGCCGTCAAGAAAGCAATAGTACTCATGTCCAGCCAATCGTTCAAGCATCTGGTCAATGAAAGGTAGCGGAAAGTGGTCTTTCCGCGTTGCGGCGTTGAGTTTTCTGTAATCAATGCAAACTCGCCATCCAGTTTGGGTGCGAGTAGGGATTAACTCGTTTGCCTCGTTGGTTATGACCGTGATGCCCGACTTCTTGGGGACAACATGAATGGGGCTAACCCACTGGCTATCAGAGATAGGGTAAATGATACCACTATCTAGACATTTGACGATCTCCTTCTTCACAGCCTCCTTCATGACTGGATTAAGACGTCTTTGTGGATCCCGGGCTGGTTTGGCATCATCCATCAGATGTATATGATGCTCAACGATGAGGGGACTAATCCCCTTGATGTCCGCCATGGACCAGCCAAAAGCTTGCCTGTTGCTGTGCAAGACCGTGAGAAGGGCTTTCTCTTGCTCGGAAGCTAGAGAAGCCGAGATGATGACCGGGAGGGTCTCGTCGTCTCCCAAGTAAGCGTACTTGAGGTGAGAAGGCAAAGGCTTGAGTTCGAGTGCTGGCGGTGAAACGATTGAAGGCAAGACTGGTGCAAAGGTTTCGAACTCAAAGGACTCCAGCAAAGGTTCAAAGCGAGTGTAGGCAACCGAGTTGGATGGTTCAGGTAACTCATCCGAAAAGTCGAAAGATTCAAACTCGGGTTGTGCGCAGCTAAGATCGTTCGAAAACGTGAAACACTCGTATTCGTAATCGGACGCAGAAACAGCAGCAGGTTCGAAGAGAAACGCACTAGTGGCGTCAATATTATCATCATCAAACAGAAACTCCTCGAATTCACACTCTTCTGAGGTGATCTCCTGGATCGAGCAGACATCCAGTATATGAGCATTAGGTTCAGAGAGCTGATTCCCCAACCTAAAAATGTTGAGTTCAATCGTCATATTTCCGAAAGATAGGTTCATAGAACCATTGCGACAATTGATCACAGCATTTGAGGTTGCAAGAAATGGGCGACCGAGTATCACAGGAATTTGATTCCGGGGGTTAGCTACAGGTTGTGTGTCTAATACAATGAAGTCAACGGGGAAGATGAAGTCCCCGACTTTTATCAACACATCCTCTAGCTCACCCCTAGGATGGGTGATCGATCGGTCGGCCATTTGGAGAGTACAATGCGTAGGTTTCAGCTCTCCTATGCCTAATTGCTCGTATACTGAATATGGAAGCAGGTTAACACTGGCACCAAGATCTAACAGTGCGCGGTTGATGTTCTTATCCCCAATAGTAATTGAAATAGTAGGACAGCCAGGGTCCTTCCGTTTTAGTGGTAAAGATTGGGTAAGGGCATCACTCACTGCACTAGCCAAGAAAACTTTCTTTGGTACCTGAGACTTCCTCTTTTTCGTGCACAAGTCCTTTAAGATTTTTGCGTAGGAGGGGACTTGTTGGACGGCATCTAAAAGAGGAATGTTAATGTTAACTTGCTTAAATAACTCCAAAATCTTCTCCATTTGTGGATTTTGTTTGTTAGACCTCAACCGGTTTGGAAATGGAACATTTTGAAAATTGGTTGAGTCTAATGCTGGAGGAGGAGATTTTGGAGTTGGAACGGATCCCAGAATAGGTGTTTTCGTGGAGTGAGAAGTGGGTCCATTCAAAGCAGAAGAAGAGGAAGAAGAGCCTTGTGAAGAGCGGAGAATAGGCTCAGAAGATGACGAAGTAGGAGAAGAAGAAGAAGAAGCGGCGGCCGGGGTGTTATCATTGATCCGTGTGCCAATGTTGTTTTGCAGCACCCTCCCCGATCTCAGTGTGGTCACGGCACTCACATTATGGTTTTGTTGCTCAAGAGCAACATGTGCATTATGTGGGTGACCCGGGATTTGGAAGTGGCTGGGATGGGAGCTTCCTCTTTTCTCGCTCGCTCAGGGCCGCGTTCAGCTGTGCAATCTGGGCCTCGATGGTTTTGATGCTTTGCCCGTGTGCGGCAGTGTGTTGCACTAAAGATTGAATCGAAGACTGGATGTTGGCGGTGGATTGAGTCGATTGTTTAACAAACGCCTCCAGACTTCGCTCGAGCGAGGAAACCTTATCATTGTTCGACGGAACAAAGTTGTTTTGTGGAAAAGAGTTGTTTGGTGCAAAGTTGTTCGTCTGGTTCTGGAAAGGTTGGGGTTGGAAGGGCTGTTGAAATTGAGTTTGTTGCTGCGCTTGTTGCTGCGGCGGAGGGGGTCTCTGGAAATTGTTGCCCTGGAATTGATTTTGATTCTGATTCCAGGCGAAATTGGGATGGTTCCTCCAGCCGGGATTGTACGTAGAAGAGTATGGATCATTCCTTGGTCTTTGCTGGAATGCATTAACCTGATCCTGTCCTTGCGATGGTGGATTGTAGGGACACTCTTCTGTCAAGTGAGAAGGATCGGAACAACAAGCGCAGATGGTACGAAGGGGGAGAACAGGGTTAGGAGCAGGAGAAGAAAATTTGCTCTCAATTGCCTCAAGCTTTCTCGTTATTGCAGCCATTTCAGCTTTCATCGCAATAGAGACGTCAAGTTGGTGAATTCCTACCCTAGACTGACCGGTAGAAGTGGATGAAGAGGAAGATGAAGAAGAAGAGGTCGGTCTGGTGCTCTCCCACTGTAGCGTTTGCTCCGCAAGGTCGTCAAAGAACTGCCACGCTTCCTCGTCGGATTTTGATAGGAAGTGGCCCTGACAGATGGTTTCCAGCAACTGCTTCGTTGCTGGGTTCAGTCCTTCGTATAAGGTTTGGCAAAGTTGCCATCTCTCTATACCGTGGTGAGGACACTGAACAAGAAGGTCTTTGTATCGGTCAAAGCACTTCCAGAAAGGTTCAGAAGGAAGCTGGGAGAATTGATTGATTTCATTTCGAATCCTTGCGGTCTTATGATTTGGATAGAACTTCTTGAGAAACGCCTTAACAAACTCGTCCCAACTTGTGATGGAGTGGGAAGCGGTGCTATACAGCCATTTTTCGGCGAGATCGCATAGAGTGAATGGAATGACTCGTAAACGTATAGCATCGTCCGACAGCTGGGTTGTTTTCATCATGGCACAGACGTTTTGAAATTTGTTGATGAAGATATAGGCATCTTCAGATTCAAGCCCGTGAAAACGTGGAAGCATGTTGATGAAGTGGGGCTTAATTTCAAAATTATCCCCATTGGCCGGTGGAAGAGAAAGGCAAGTGGGGAGTGCGGAACGTGTGGGATAGAAACGATCCTGGAGCGCAATTCGCTGCGGCGCTACAACAGGCGGAGGTGGTGGAAGATTGGTCTCCGTAGGAGGTGGAGCCATTCCAGGGTTAGTCAAAGAGATGTTCGGATTAAATCCTGACATCGCGGAAGAAGAGGTTGGTGATGGAGTATCGACTTCTGGGTCGATCGCGCAATCGGATGCGACTAACGAAACGCGGACTAAACGGGCGCTAGTGTCCCGAGTCCAAGCGGACATATACTAAACGAGTTTAGTATAGTCAAAGCGAAGAAGGTGAGGGTAAGAAAACGTCAATGAGAAAGGTAATGGGTGGTGGAGTGAAAAATGGAACGTGGCGACAAAGGGCAAGTTTTTATAAAAGTTTTTGATTTTTTTTTTTTTTTTTATATTTTTTTTTAGAAAGAGTTTACAGAGATATGTACAGATTTACGGCTTTTCGCAATCACAAATAAGATATGCACACTCACACCTAGATCTAGAGTCACCTAGGTCTGCTAGACTTGCTCCAAGACTTGATTGTCGAAGCAAAACTGTGTCGAGAAACAAACTTAAGATACACTGATCAAGAGGCCAGGTAAGTGCAGAGATAAGGGGAGGTTTTCCAACGCTTTCGCGAAGTTCCTTAATTATGTAACCCTTTCTCTTTTGGCGGTTGCGCCGTTAACACTTTCCTAGGCACCCCTTAAACAATGCACCGTTAAGCGAGATTCTAAACACGGTTTAACTTCTCCTAATGAGCGCGAAGTCCTTAGGGCCGAGTCTAGTATTTTTTATTAACAATGGTCAATGCATATGCTTTTGTGATTTCTGGGGTCCTGGGAAGGGTGATGAAATCCCCACCCAATCTGAATTGGTTTCAAGCCCCTTAAAGTCCGTATTAATCAATGCAAAGCAGTAACAAATCAACTGCAAACAATTTTTTTTTTATTTTTAGCGCGGCGCAAAGAATGCTGCAGAAAACACAGTTCAGTGGAGTTTAGAGGAGTTGAGAAGATGGTTGGGATACTCACAGAGGATTTTGGTTTTCGCCTTGATCCGCCGCGGTGTAGCCGCGAGATATGGGTCTAACTTCCCACAACTTTGGCACTGAACTTGAAATTCTCCTTTTCCTGCACTCTTGCACAAAGAATAATAAAATGATTTTGTACAGTATATTTTTTTTTGTTTTGTTTTTGGTTATATTTTTATTCACAAATTAACCCGAAATTACAAAAAGAAATAAACTACCGTTTCCCCGGCAACGGCGCCATTTGCCTGGCAGAGATTCTGCGTGTTTAAGTTTAATTACCGCAATCAGGACGGTGTCGCTTTGCAGCTAGCCGGATGAGTACGGGTCGATCCACAGGGAGATGGGAGTCTTTTTCTTAATGTCTTGACGAGTTAAGTCCAAATATGTTGGGTTTGTTTGAGTTTAGCTAAGTGAAAAATGAATGATAAGAGAACTTGTAAAGGGTAGGATTTAGTTGGTTTGAGTAGGGAAGATCGCTCACTTGATTCTTTTGCCACTTCTTAATATTGATGTTACGGTAATCGGCAACAACGGGAATTAGGACAACTTAAGAGAAAACTTGCGAGTATAAGCTAGGCTTTCCAACACTTCGTTTTTCTCTTTTTGGTCCTTGTCCGTCCGTTCTTGGCTCTTAGTCGCAACCTCAGGTTGATTCAACCACAACCGGTCTCACTAGGGTATCACCGCTATTATGAAGAATAGGGTGCCGTAGGGAGCGGATTGTGGATCAATTAACTGGAGTTCAAATCAAGATAAATGTAAAAGAAAAAGGTGAAGGAGTTTTCCGTATTTCAAACTTTCCGTTTCCTACCCTAACAAGTGAAAAGTTACTCACCCATTAGAATAATTAAATAAAATAAAACAAAGAAAGAGGGTAATAAGAATTGAGGTAGAAAATCACAACTAGCTATTTGGGACCTCACTTAGGCAAGGATCACACTAAGCATCATGGTTGTAAGGATAACCGAAAAATGGAAGAAAATTAAAACGACGATTTTAAGAAATAACAACAACTACGTTTAACAATGAAAATTACAAGTAAGATAAGAAACGGAATTACAAATTACACAAATAGATAAAGAACACTTCTTGCATGCTTCACACTCAAGAAAACCTCTCACAAGCTTTAATGGAGGAAGATGGAGGAAAATGGACTTTTATTAGAAACTAAATAAAAGTAATACAAAATTACAAAATGAAAAACTAAGTTCTTCTCTTGGTTCTGCTCGGGGCTATTTATAGGCCTGGTTCTGGGAAATTTGCAATAAAACCCAACCCTACATAACATTATACAAATAACACCAAAATTTCATAGCATGGGGACACGTGGCAGCCGCGCATGCGCGGCCAAAGCAAGGGTTTGGCCGCGCAAGCGCGGCGGTTTGGTGGCCAAACCATGCTTGGTTTTTTCTCTGGTCTTGTGCCTATTTTTCCTGTCTTTTGAACACTTTACATTGCAATATTTCAAACAGAAAATCTCCAGATTTCTGATCCAAGACTTCTCCATTTCTTTCACTTTTGACTTTTCACCATTTTGACTTCAAATTTCTCTTTAGTCCCAAATGACGACTCTTTTCGTCCCTTCTTCTGAACTGGTACGGGACGGATGCTGGAACCCGGCTTTTATCTGTTTGTGACAGATGTTCTGGATTTTGCCGTAAATGTGGTGATTTTGTCGGATTTGCTCTCTCTTGGACTGGAAACCTGTAATCTGTAACATGTAGCAAAATACGGATAAAAAGCACCTACCTGTATGCAATGCGATTAAGAATGGGCGGTACAAATATACAAAAATATGCGATGAACACCGCTCCGGGGAAACCAGAGTGGAAAAAGAAATCTGGCACGGTGCAGATCCTGCGCTTGATAAGCTCCAGCCCATCCGTTTACCTAGATACTACACGGACGGACTAAAAAGGCTATTAAAGCGCCAAGGGATACCCTTCAAACAGACCGCTCGAAAAGCTAAATTCTATGATAGGATCTGGAACGTTCCTGGAACTCAGCACAAGTTGCCCAATGGGAGAATGAAAGCAATCGGGCTTGGATATGTTCGGTCCAAGAAACGGGAGCTACTCCGTGACTGCTATGTTGTGCATAACTTTGATGAAGAAGGGGATGCTCAATGGGAAGATGCTAATCCTGAGCCAGAAAAAGTCCCTGATGCAAAAATGCCCAGTCCATCGTTTGAAGAACAAATGGACAAGCTTATAAGGGAAGCTGGTCAAAAAGTTCGAGACGGCCACAACCGTGAAATGGCCATCTACGAGAAAGCCAGGATGCAACGCCTCCTTCAACAGGCTGTGAAAGACAAAAATACCGCTCCCTGTCAACCTGTTGTAAAAAAGGCGCGACACAAAGGCAGAAATAAGTCAAAAAGCGGAAAAGACGTTCAGCAACGACAAAGCGGAACCAATAAGCCACACAGTCGGGAATCGAGCGGTCCGGATTTGTCCCTTATGAAGAAAATGAGTCGAGCATACTCTTTTCCTCAAGACAAGACGAAGAAGATACTTGATCTAGCTATAAAGCACCAAATGATTACGCTTCTGGAGTCCAAGCACCCCGAACAAGCAGGCGAAGTCTCACACCTGAACTATTGCTCTTATCACAGGGTAATAGGGCACCCTCTCGAAGATTGCTTCACCTTCAAGAACTAGGTCGAAGATCAGTATCAGCTCGGCAAGTTCGCTCTATCTGACAGTTGGAGGGTAACACCGCCACAGAAACATGAGCCCAAGGCTACGAGAGTAGAACCAAATACACATCGGTCTTGGAAGCGAGCTCGTACTTGTCATATGATAACAATATCAAAGGAAGAGCCCGAGAGTATGGATGACCTTCCCTGGTGCTTTGAAAATAGCAATGACGAGGTGATCTCAGAATTCCCACCAGCGCCGAAAGAGCTGGAAGATGGAATACATACCACTGCGGATAACCTCAAGAAAATTGAGTTGGGGACGGCGAATGACCCGCGACCGATAATCATTAGTGAACTGCTATCTCAAGAAAGGATGGCTTCATTAAAAGACGTGCTTATGCAGTATAGAGATTGCTTCGCGTGGAACTATTCCATAATGCCAGGACTAGATCCAGAAATTTTTGTCCATAAATTGGCGATATCCCCGGACGTTAAACTAATCAAACAAGCACCGAGAAGAATGCGGCTCGAGCTTGAGATGAGTATCAACGCCAAGGTCAAGAAGCTGATCGACTCTGGGTTTATCCAAGAAGTTCAATATCCCGATTGGATCGCCAACATCGTCCCGGTGATGAAGAAAAATGGGACGGTGCGCATATGTGTAGACTTTCGGGATCTCAATAAAGCCTGCCCGAAGGACGATTTCCCAGTGCCAGTCACCGAGTTGATGATAGATAACACGTCCACTCACGAGGTTTTCTCTCCTTCATGGACGGCTCATTAGGATATAATCAAATAAAGATGCACCCTGAAGACCAGAAGCATACCGCTTTCCGGACCCCGCTGGGTATATTCTGCTACAAAGTGATGCCCTTTGGTCTAAAGAACGCCGGTGCCACCTATCAAAGGGCCATGACAAAGATCTTCGATGACCTTATACATGAAATCGTCGAATGCTATATCGACGATCTTGTGGTTAAGAGCAAATCAAACGAGGAGCATTTAGAGCATCTGAAGACCGTATTTCAACGCCTTCGACAATACAACTTGAAGATGAACCCTCTCAAGTGCGCATTCGGGGTCTCCTCGGGAAAATTCCTGGGATTCATCGTCCGACACCGAGGTATCGAGATAGATCCGTCAAAAATCAAGGCGATCATGGGAATGCCTCCGCCAAGGACTCTCAAGCAATTGCGGTCTCTTCAAGGGAAGCTTGCTTACATCCGGCGATTTATAGCCGATCTTTCAGGCAAGTACCACCCTTACAGTCACCTGATGAAGAAAGGAACCCCTTTCGTTTGGGATCACAAGTGCCAGGGCGCGCTGGACGAAATCAAGCAATACCTACGGAATCCGCCAGTGTTGGCTGCTCCGGTTAAGGGAAAGCCTCTCATTCTTTATACAACCGCCCTCGAAGGTTCCTTAGGCGCATTATAGGCACAAGAGAACGACCGAGGGAAAGAAAGAGCTCTTTATTACTTAAGTTGAGTTCTCTTGGGGGCAGAAAGCAACTACTCCCCCATCGAAAAACACTGCCTGGCGTTGATCTTCGCGGTGACAAAGCTCAGGCACTATGCGTTGGCGCATGAAGTCCGTCTCATTTCGAAGGTGGACCCCCTTAAATATTTAATGTCGAAGGCCATATTGACAGGGAGACTCGCTAAATGGGCCTTGCTTTTAATGGAGTTTTCGATAACTTATCAGCCTCTTAAGGCGGTCAAAGGCCAGGCCATTGCCGAATTCCTCGCTAAGCATCCGATACCGGCCGATTCCCCTCTGAATTGCGAATTGCCAGATGAACATGCGTTTGATGCGATCGACGGTAGCGATACCCGATGGGAGCTTTATTTCGATGGAGCATCCTCCATTAAGAAGCGCAAACAAAGCACCCCTATAATCAAATCGGGGGTAGGCTTCATATTCGTAACCCCACAAGGAGGGATAATGCGCTTTGCCTTCTCCTTAACAGAGCCGAGGACGAATAATGAAGCTGAATACGAAGCTTTGATAGCAGGCTTAGAGATCGCCATCGACATGGGAATCGAAAACCTCCTCATATACGGAGATTCTCAACTGGTCGTTAGTCAAGTAAATGGCGACTACTAAACGTACAAACCAGAGTTGGTGAAGTACGGCGAAAAAGTGCAACAACTGTTGACCCAAATCCCTTCCTATACTTTGGAAAACATACCACGTGCGGAAAACAGCAAAGCGGACGTGTTAGCCAAGCTCACTAAAGAACTGGCTTATGGGAACCTCGATGACGTCAGAATCGTGGTACAAAGCCATCGGGTACTTGCCCCAGCAGAAATATCTCCGGAACCATCCAGAGAAAAGGAAGCAACTGAGCAAATGGCTATGCAAATAAAAGACCAGGAAGAGGCTGAGGATTGGAGAGAAGTCTTTATAGACTACTTCAAATACCGTCGAACACCTGAAAACGCGTCCTCAAGACATCAACTTATGAAACAAGCTTTGTCTTTCGCCTTCGTCAATGATACTCTGTACAAGAGGTCATTTGATTCTTTATGGTTGAGATGTCTGGGACCTGACGAAGCAAAAAGAGTCGTTCAGGAAGTTCACGACGGACTCTGCGGTTCTCACCAAGCAGGCCCGAAGATGAAGTTGAAGATTAAACGGATGGGCTATTATTGGCTAACGATGATTCAGGACTGCCTCGAGTATGCGAATCAATGCCACTCATGCCAAATTCATGGGGGACTTCATCCATCAGCACCCAAATCCTCTACATCCAACAGTGGCTAGCTGGTCGTTCGAAATGTGGGGGACTGATGTAATCGGCCCCATCGAACCAGCATCGTCCAGGGGACATCGATTCATCTTGGCGACGACTGACTACTTCTCCAAATAGGCAGAAGCAGTACCGCTAAGGGAAGTGAAGACGGAGAATATCCTCCATTTCTTCAAGACACACGTCATTTATCAGTTTGGAACTCCGCGGCGGATCATCTCCGATAACGGGCCAGCCTACAGAAGCCATAAGATCAGCCGCTTCGCACAACAGCACAACATAGACTAGAGATATTCCTCAGTTTATAATCCCCGAGCTAACGGTCTAGCTGAGGCTTTCAACAAGACCTTGACGAAGATCGTGAAGAAGACGGTGTCCCGAAATAAGAAGGACTGGCATGAGAGACTGCAAGAAGCACTTTGGACGTATCGAACTACGTTCAAGACAGCCACGAACACGACGCCGTATGCGTTGGTCTTCGGTACAGAAGCAGTACTCCCCCTCGAAATAGAATTACCCTCTCTACGAGTGGCAATCCACTACGAGCTGACAGACGAAGAAAATGCTCACCTTCGGCTTGAGGAGCTTGATGCCCTTGATGAAACCCGGCTCATAGTGCAACAAAATCTGGAGGCTTATAAAGCAAAGATGACGCGCTCATATGAAAGATTGACCAGGTCGAGGACATTCCGCCGAGGTGAACTCGTGCTAGTGGTCAAAAGACCTATGATCCCCAATCGCGCCAAGCGGGAAAAATTCGAGCCGAACTATGAAGGCCCGTACATCATAGACAAGGTCTACCAGGGTGGAGCCTATCTACTCATGGATATGCACGGTGAAAGGCCTTTCAGGCCAATAAACGGTCGCTTCCTAAAGAAATACTATGCTTAATGAGTCACAGCCTAGGTCAATGATAGATGACGACGACTATGTTCGCTCGCTATCTTCCTAAGCCCAAACTCTATAAGTAGTAACCGACCTTATTCAGCAACAGATCGAAACGTCTTTAAACTAACGATGGACCACTACGTCCTAAAACTAGCTGATGACCGAAACGCCTTTAAACTACTACCGCAGCATCCTCAGGCTGACGAGATATAAAAAAAATACAAAAAAAATAATAATAATAATAAATAATTAAAAAATATAAAATAAAAATGGTATGTCCATAAGCGAAATGGGCGCGGATGAAAACCCAAAAGGGCTCCTGAGTAAAAACAGCAGGGCTACCGGCGAGTGTTCGTGAAAATCCGAAAGGGCGCAACCTCGTTAGAAAAAAGAATAAAAAAAAACGGTATGTCCATAAGCAAAATGGGCACGGATGAAAACCCGAAAGGGCTCCGTGAGTAAAAACAGCAGGGCTACCAGCAAGTGTTTGTGAAAACCCGAAAGGGCGCAACCTCGTTAAAGGACACTTACAGGGTCCTCTCGACCTTGTGAGGAGAAACTACCCGTGTGAGATCCTTACGACTCGCAAGGGAGCAACACACTTAGGGATCCTCACGATTCCTAAGGAAAACTTACACTTGCGAGATCCTCACGACTCGTAAGGAGAACTCTCTTATGGGACCCTCACGGCTCATAAGATTTGAAAGTCTTAAGTTACAGAAACCTTAACCTGTTCTTAAGCAGCCCCCACAACCTTCGATATGGCCCTACAAGCGGCTCAATATTTACCCTTGTATACAATCTACGGGCACGAATAAACATTTCCCCAGCAAAGTCCCACCCGTGACTAGGGATATGTCCATATGGTGAACAACCCTTATAAGTCCTCTCGACTTATAAGGAGAAAACCCTTTAGTAAGATCCTTACGACTTACAGGGGAATATACACTTAGGAATCCGCACGATTTCTAAGAAGAAAACACACCTACGAGATCCTCACGACTTACAGGGAGAAATACCTTTGTGAGACCCTTACGGCTCATGAAGTCAAAAACCTTAGTCGACAGAATCCTAACCCTGTTTACTAAGCCACCTTTGTTCAACATCGATAGAGGCAAATGATGATTCGCTCCTGGCAATATCCTAGTTGTAGCGATGCTGATGCCTAAATCAGTATCAAATTCCAAGTTCTTTCATGGCAAATGATGATTTGCTCCTGGCAATACTCCGGTTGTAGCAATGCTGATGCTGAGATTGGCACCAGATTCCAAGTTCTACACTCGCGATAAAAATCAGCGAGCTAAAAATGCATATGAAATAGCCGAAATGATTGGGCAACTCGCAATAAAAAGCAGCGAGTGAAAATAAAAGAAATAGCCGAAATGATTGGGCACCGCGAAAAATAGCCGAAATGATTGGGCAATCGCGACCTTTGCGATATAAAAGCTGAAATGATAGAGCATCGCGGAAATAAAATAATAATAAAAAAATGAATGAAACTTTTTCCCTACAGTCGATATCATAGCAATCCCTGTATACAATCTAGGGGAAGAAACAAAGAAGGAAACATATCTTCCCTCCCCGTGCTCCATCGAAAAACGGAGCCAAGTCTTGACGGCAACTCATATAAAAGCCCGAAAGACAATCGGAGATCATCTCACTGAGTGATCACCTCTTCGACGTTCGTCTCTACACAACAGACGAAATATCGCTACAGCGTCCCTCCTCCAACAGGATTTGGACACACCACAGCAAGCGAAGCGAAGACCAAATTCCTAGCTTCAGGGTCTTGACGGCAACTCATATAAAACATGAAAGACCACCAGAGATCATCTCAACCCCAGGAAAATCAGTGTCCTTGGCAAATACCTCAATTCAGGGAAACTAGTGTCCTTGATGAGAACTTCTTGATTCGCGTCGGCCCGCAGAGAAACCAGTTTCTTTGCAGGAATACCCCGATTCATTTCAACTCCGAGGAAATCAGTGTCTTTGGCAAATACTTCAACTCAGGGAAACTAGCGTCCTTAATGAGAACTTCTTGATTCGCGTCGGCCCGCAGAGAAACCAGTGTCTTTGCAGGAATACCCCGATTCATTTCAACTCCGAGGAAATCAGTGTCTTTGGCAAATACTTCAACTCAGGGAAACTAGCGTCCTTAATGAGAACTTCTTGATTCGCGTCGGCCCGCAGAGAAACCAGTGTCTTTGCAGGAATACCCTAATTCGTTTCAACTCCGAGGAAATCAGTGTCCTTGGCAAATACCTCGACTCAGGGAAACCAGTGTCCTTGACGAGAACATCTTGATTCGCGTCGACCCGCAGAGAAACCAGTGTCTTTGCAGGAATACTTCGATTCATTTCAACTCCAGGGAAATCAGTGTCCTTGGCAACCTTCTCAACTCAGGGAAATCAGCGTCCTTGATGAGAGCTTCTTGATTCGCGTCGACCCGCAGAGAAATCAGTGTCTTTGCAGGAATACTTCGATTCATTTCAATTCCAGGGAAATCAGTGTCCTTGGCAACCTCCTCAACTCAGGGAAACTAGCGTCCTTAATGAGAACCTCTTGATTCGCGTCGGCCCACAGAGAAACCAGTGTCTTTGCAGGAATACCCCGATTCGTTTCAACTCCGAGGAAATCAGTGTCCTTGGCAAATACCTCGACTCAGGGAAATCGGTGTCCTTGACGAGAACATCTTGATTCGCGTCGACCCGCAGAGAAACCAGTGTCTTTGCAGGAATACCTCAATTCGTTTCAACTCCAGGGAAATCAGTGTCTTTGGCAACCTTCTCAACTCAGGGAAATTAGCGTCCTTGATGAGAGCTTCTTGATTCGCGTCAATCCGCAGAGAAACCAGTGTCTTTGCAAGAATACTCCGATTCGTTTCAACCTCGAGGAAACCAGTGTCCTCGGCAAAATACTTCGACTCAAGGAAACCAGTGTCCTTGACGAGAACATCTTGATTCGCGTCGACCCGCAGAGAAATCAGTGTCTTTGCAGGAATACTTCGATTCGTTTCAACTCCAGGAAAATCAGTGTCCTTGGCAACCTCCTCAACTCAGGGAAATCAGCGTCCTTGATGAGAGCTTCTTGATTCGCATCGGCCCGCAGAGAAACCAGTGTCTTTGCAGGAATAATCCGATTCGTTTCAACCTCGAGGAAACCAGTGTCCTCGGAAAAATACTTCAACTCAGGGAAATTAGTGTTCTTGACGAGAGCTGCTCGATTCATCTCGACTCATGAAGAAATTAGTGTCTTCGCGAGGACTTCCCGATTCGTCTCGACTTGCAAGATAAATCCTTAGGCAGCAAGGATTAAAAAACTTGTTTCTTAAGCACTGGGACCCTGCAAGTCGATCCAAAACGGTCTCTTGCATACTATCCACGGGTCTCACTCTCTGAAGTCGAATCTCGACAAGGAGGGAAACAACCGCTTACGAGTCCTCTCGACTCGTAAGAGGGAAAATTCTCTTATAAGATCCTTATGACTTATAAGAGAAAACGCACTTAGGAATCCTCACGATTCCTAAGGAGAAAATACACCTACGAGATCCTCTCGATCCGTAGGGAGAAAAGTCTTTGTGAGACCCTCACGGCTCACAAAGTTGAAAAGTCTTAGACAGCAGATCTGAACCTGCGGCCTAAGCTATCGCTAACTCTTGAAGAGACCGAGACAGGGTGTTCGCTCTATCACCTGTCAACTATGTTTACTAAGGCAGCATACTGATAATAAAAAAAGAAGAAGAAAGCGACAGAAAGAACATCCGATTTGCATTTGATCAAGCGTTCGAGACACCTCCATTCATGCATGTGCAAAAGACTCAGAACGAGAAGACAAGCTGAAATGAGAAATTTTCCATTCATATTGGAAAGGGTTCTTACAATCATAAAGAAATAGACGAAGACATTATTCAAATGATTACAACGGCAAAACCTCAGATCCTGGACAGGGATTGAGGAACTCGAAAGTGACCTTGTCCAAGACTTTCCAAGCTTGGCGAACCATCCTGGTGTGCTTCTTTTCGCGAGCACGGGCGTCGGGATCCCCACTGATGTCCTCCACCCTCCGATAGGCAGCAAGAATGGCGGACTGTTGAAAGGCCTGGTGCAAGAGATCGACAAGATTGTCTCGCCGTCTTTTCGAGATTAAGTTCATCAGGTACACTGAGTGCACCTTGTCCTCGGCGGCGTCCAATGCCCTAAGCGGCACGCCGGTAAAGAATAGGGGAAGCGCTTCCCAAATTGCTCCCACAATAAGCTTCAAGAGAGGGGAGCGCCGAGGAAGCAGTTGACCGTTGTATGCGTCGAAGCGGCTCATGATTTCGGCACACTCGGCGTTTGTGAATTCTCGATTCTGAGAACGGCCGAGTCGACGGATGTCCCCGTAAGAGATGATCTCATCAAGGTCATACATGTGGGCGTCCATTACTCCTGTAAAAGAAAAGCAGCAACATTAGCAGACAGACTGATTAAGCAAGACGATATAATTCGTCGAAGAATAAAATGCCATCTTTAAACTCCAAGATCCATGAAAAACTCCTAAAAGTTCTTCTGTATGATTTGGAAGGAGCAAAGCTCCATTGATGAATCAAGAAAATATAAGGAAAATCTTTTAAAGGGCACAGCTTTATTAATGGAACCCTAACAGGGTTCTCTTTAGTTCTCTTTAGACCCCTTTAGACCTATAGAGCAAAGCTCTGCTAAGTGAAACCCTAAATGGGTTTTCTTTAGATCAGGGATCTATTGAGAGCAAAGATCTTAAAGTTAATTTAATCTAATCTAATTTTTACCTAAAAATTCTCTAGAGTTTGAACTCTTAAAAAGTGCTTAAACAAAAGATCAAGGCTCTGAATGAAAATTCTTATGAAAAGATGCGAAATCATCTAAGGGGACCAAAGGTCCTATTTATAGGCATTGAGAGCCGTTTCAACTTCCCAACGGTTGGAATTCTGCCACTGTTGCGCTCACGTCTGGGGCCACGTAAGCGCAACGGTGGGGGGGCATTTGTTTATCCCAATCAGAGCAATGCTCTGTTCAAATTCCAAGGTGGGAAACGAAGCAACGCTTCTGTTTCCCCCAATCAGAGCAAAGATCTGCTTTGAAATTAAAGTTAAAATTAAAGTTAAGATAATTGAAGCAACGCTTCAGATTCATTGCGCTGCGCGCAACGCGCCACGTGTCAAAAGCTGACACGCCAGCGCAGCGCCCAAGGCAGCGCACCCAATCAGAGCAAGGCTCTATTTAAAATGAAAATAAAGGAAGCAACGCTTCAGCTGAGTTGCGCTCTGCGCTGCGCGGCACGTGGCAGCGCAGTTGCGCTGCGCTCTGCGCTGCGCGACACGTGTCAATCGCAGGTGCGCTTGCGCCAACTGTGCCAGCACTAAAACAGAATTAAAATTCTAGAAAGATCTTTCTGATCTTGTTAAAACAAGAAGATTATCTTCTGTAAAACAGAAGCCCTTGGATCAAAGATCCAACGGTGGGGAAAAATCCCTAAATCACTCAGAGAAAGATCTTTTTAACTGATTTAACAAATCAAATGACACTATAAAAATCCCCCTAGACTCCAAGTCTAAAGGGGATCAGCACACAGAGAATTCACAGAGCTCTTCTAAGAACTTTGAGAAGAATTCAGAAAGAAAGAAAGAAAAAGGTAAAAACCTTTAGAAAAAGAAGAATTTTCTTCTAAAAAGATCAATGATCTAAGAACAGGATCAAAGATCTTCAATAAAAAAAATGATAGTATTAATAAAAAGAAGTAATTTACTTCTTCTTTAGATCTTTTTGATCTAAATAAAGGCATTGCTTTTTAATGAACCATTGGTTCTGGGATCTTAGAAGATTCTCTTCTTAGATTCAAAATCGGATCAAGATATTGGACAGTGCCCTGCACTTAAAAAAAATTGCACTGTTGCGCTCTCAGGTTGGCGCAAGCCACTAGAGAGCGCCACGTGTCAGCCCCAGAACAGACTACTCTATGCGCTTCTAAAACAGAGCACTGCTCTTTTAAATTGGCGCAAGTCACCAGAACGCGCCACGTGTCAACAGTGCAACAGCGCAGCGCACTGTCGCAGCGCACTGCGCTAGCAGACTTGCGCTCACCAGAGCATGACACGTGTCACCTCCACATGGACTTGCGTCTTGCGCTCCTCAATTGGCGCAAAGCGCCTGATAAGCCACGTGGCGCTCTGTCAGACTAGTTAATGCGGCGCATTATTAAAGGGCAGGGCCCAATTAAGAGGCCCAATGGACCAAAACAGATATTGTGCATCATTTAAAAAAAGGGCAGAGCCCAAATAAAGGTCTAATAGACCAAACAAAATGCCATGCATTATTAAACAAGGGCAGAGCCCAATCAAAGGCCTAACAGACTAGACAAATAAAAAATTGTTGAACATTTTCAACTGGACTTAACCCAATCATGGCCATAAGTCCTCAAATTAAATTGAGCTGAGCACAACTGCTCTCTTAAACCAATTTACACCCGGTTCAAGGGTACATCTCCGAACTCCTCTGATATTTGTCGTTATAATCCTTCAACGTCTTCAGAGAGGTGACGAGTCCCGACAACCACACGTCGATACGGACTACGGGGTCCTTAAACTCGTGGACCGAAACGTCCTTAAACTAATATTCGTCCCAAAATGGGAACGTTGGACCGAAATGTCCTTAAACTAATGTTCGTCCCCAAATAGGAATGATGGACCACCATGTCCCTAAACTGAAAATCGACCGCAATGTCATGAAACTAAACAATAGAGCCATTTGCTCTCTTGTCGGATCCAAACGATCTCATTAAGTTGATCTTAGTCTGGAGATTAGGATAACGTATCCTTAACAAAAGTTTAAGTTGATCTTAGCCTTAAATAGGGCTAACGTATCCTTAAACCAAAACCCTAAACCCAAATCTAAGAAAATACGGATTTGGACTAATCCACGTCCTACGGGCGACGACAAAAATTAGTCTCCATATACAATCCACGGGCAACCACAAACAAAACAAACACCAACGACACGAAGTGAACATCTGGAGAAGGAGAAAGTTGCTACCGTGATGCGGTAGCGTAATTAACTGCAGGGGCTTGCGCTTACAGGGAAGAGCGTCCACATAATCAAAAACCCCTCAAGCGAGGGGGAATCTGTTGAAGTCTGCTACATCGGCCGCATCCGTCTAAACCTCCGATACACGGTTCCATAAATCAACTTGGCATCTTCGGAGAGGTGGACGGATAAAACCAAATAGCATCTGCCCCGAATCTCAGGCAAGACGAACCTACGCGGTCGTGTCTCTGTGTTCGGAGGGGAACAATTATATCGAGCAAAATTGTACTGTGCATATATATCACAAGCATCCATATGTAATATACAATCATATACTATATAATAATGGCCTCTAAGGCATATACATCCAACAGAAAAGTCTCCGTCAACTAAATACCCCACTCCTATAGGCTTTTATTAAGTTAACCTTTAACCATGGTTAGTTACAGAGTTAAGAAGACCAAAATACCCTTCACCTCTCTCTTCTCCCTCACCTCTCTCTCTTCTCCCTCACCTCTCTCTCTATCCTCTCACCTCGACGCCCCCACCCCCTCCTCGAATCTCCACTACTGCTTCCCTCTCTATTCTCTGTCACCTCCTATGCGCTGCCTCCTCCCGCTGCCCTTTCCCTCCTCCTATGTGCTCCCGCCTCCATGGTTAGATGAGGATGATGATGATGAAACTGATGATGATGAATTTAGGGAAATTGATGATGAAATTGATGATGGGGTGGGGGTGGGGGTGGGGGTGGGGTGGGGTGGGGGCGGTGGCGGTAGAGGGCTGAGCGCAGTTAAGGGTTGATGCACTTCAAACATTATATCTCCTTTCTCAACCAATTTCTTTTGCCCAATATCCTTTTCTGTTCATGACAATATCCTTTGTGATCAGTGAAGACTGAAACCATAGGTCAACCCAAAAGAAACCAGAGGAGCCATGCCAGATTTGTTTGATGCAGCGTGGGTGTTGGGGGTACTGGTGGTGAGTGTTAATGGTGGTGGTGGGTGTTGTGATCAGTGAAGACCGTTGCTGCCCCTCACCCTCGCCGTCACTGTTGTCCCCTCATCAAACCTTAACATCAATTTCTCCACCACCGTAGCCCGCCGCCGCTTCCCTCCACCACCGCAGGCCGCTGCTGACGACTCGTCGATGTTGAAGGAGATGCCGGAGGGATGCAGTCGAACGACTCAGATCTTGCCGATGACTCCGACGATGACCATGATGACGACTGAATCCAACCTCAACATCAATTCCTGACGCGGGGTGGATCCGCGCCAAGTTGTTACCTTCCGCTGGTCTGTTGATGGCGGCGATAGACGGCTGAGATTTGATCTGGAGGCTGGCTCCTGAAGCGTGTGGATCTCAATGGGTTTGAGGTTGTTTGTGCCGAGCTACCTGCAAGGAAGTCCCGGGGTGGTTGTACCACCGAGGACCCTCCGACGGTCAAGTTAGATAGGAAATTCGAGCAGAGAAACGGCTTAGTGGAGTAAAAATGGCTTACTTGGACTGTCTGAAGAAGGGGCTTATATAGCGGTGGCAGCAAACAGGGCAGGCGCGAGAATCACGCCGGCCGTTACGCTTCCGACATCACGCCCGCGTGATGAGCGGGATCTCCCATTAATGGCGAGACAGGCTCGTTAATGGGGGATCATGACGGCGTGGAACGTGGGATGTGGCCGACGGAAATCTCACGCATGGCGAGATTCGCAGGATGGTGGTTGCGCCTGTGAACGGTGCCGTTGGTCGGTTGATGAGACCGAGGAAGATGACCTCGACGGGAGAGCTCACGGATGAGCGGGAGAGCCGAGGTATCTTGGTTCTGTAGTAGCCCAGAGACGAGCTGTGAGGCCGAGGAGGCCAATTGTGCTGGGGGCTCGGAGGTAAGCCAGCGCTTGTTTGTGGGACGGGCTCATGAGTGGTCTGGTCAGCCACTGTAGGTCCTTTCTTGCATGCCCTGGGACACGTCGTCTGCCATGTGTCACGATCTGGGAGATCGCCGATATCGAGCATCATCATTAGCCCCCCACTCTCATCTCGACCAGCTGACGGGTCGGGTCGAGAGTGGTCTGCCGGGTCACCCGAGGTGAGCTCCTTTAGAAGATATCGTCGGGACGTGTTCCCGAGAAATCTGTTGTATTTTCTAGATGACACCAGCGGATCAGGGGAGAGATCACTGCATTAAAGAGGGTGTGCCGGATCGTGTGTACGTTTACTGAAGCGACAGTCCACGTGTTGGGTGCTAGTTGGCTGACGCGACGGGCCACAGACCTCTGGCGTCTGAGGGGATATGCCAATGTGCATGCGACAGGTAGAGCGATCATGGCCGTCGAGTGTACTGAACCGTTTCGGTGGGAGATGACTGTCGCCGTTGGATGAGAACGCCGGTGGCAATAAGTAGAGGTGGGGTCCACGTGAGGGCCCATTCCTCTTCATAATCTCCTCGTCTTTGGTCTTGTTAGTTCGGCGTTCTCCTCTTTAGGTCAGGATTTCCGCATTTGCTTTTCCGAGGACTCCTCTTCATCAGGTTAGATGTCTACCTCTGAGGAGTCTGTAGATGTAGTTGGTGTAGAGTTTAGGGAGCCCTCTGTAGAGTCTTCCTCTTCTTCCCCTTCTTCTTCTTCTGGACCGGAGTCCTCCCAGGGAGCTAGGGTTAGGTCTCCGTCCCAGGGTCACGTGACAGGGGCGGCCCCCCGAGTGGAGGTCGCGGATGCGCCTGGTGTGCCGTCTACGGTGAGGCACGAGGAGGAGCTTGCCAATGCTCGGACTCGTTTCCATATTCCTCCCGGCTACACGTTGCGTTTGTCCGGGGAAGGGGAGAGGGCAGATCAGGTACGGGGCAAGGAGATTGCCCTGTACTTGGAAGCCTTTTGGGCCGGAATGCACCTGCCCTTCTCCCCCGAGGTTGTTAGAGCACTGAATTACTTCGAGTTAGCCCTGGGCCAGCTAGTGCCGAACTCCTGGAGGATTCTCCTTGGGTTCCTGGTCCGTTTGAATTTGCAGACGATCCCCTTCGGTCTGTCTATCCTTGCCTCCTCTCACATTTACAAAGGTCACCCCGGCACTCGCGCGGGCAACCCGAGGTGGGTTTACCTCTCCTTTAGGAAACGACGGGGGAGTGCAGCCGGGTCGGGAGTCGTCGTCTTGCCTTCCTCTATCCACGATTGGAAGAAGAAGTTTTTCTTTGTTAGGCCGCCAGAGGGTGAGGACTGGCCCGTGCCAACCTAGTGGTCTAGGGATAGGTGCTGGGGAGGAAGTATGTCCAAAGATCCCAACGCAGTGAGAGTGGCAGAGTGGGAGCCCATTCCTCGGGCCGACGTGCTGCTTTCTGAGCGGGCCCTTAGATGGGCTGGGCTCAGCCCCGCCCAGTTCGTCGGTAAGTTAGGAGCTTGCGTTTGTATTCATTCCTGTTTGTGTTGCTAATTCCATTGTATTCTGTCTTATGCAGAACCCATGGACTTGAGCCACCTCCGAGCAGCCATGCGCAAGCCGAAGAAGAGATCGAAGGCTGGAGGTGCCAGCTCTTCTCGTTCGACGTCTGTCCCGGTTCCCCCGGCAGCCGTCCCACCCCAGCGTTCGACTGCGGGCCGAGCCCCGGAGCCCAGCCAGGCGCCGAGCAGAAAACAGGTTCGGGGAAAGGATGCCCAAGCTTCGGATATAGAGACCGGCTCTCCGTCTTCGCCTCTCAAGAGGTTCCCCCGAACAGTTCCGCGGACCCCGACCTCCCCGATCTTGGTGGAGGAGAGGGTCCTCCGCTTTGAGGTGCCCTCGGGGCTTTCCGTCGCTGACAGCTTGCTGTCAGACATGGAGAGGTTGGCCGGGGGCAAGATCCCTCGGGGGACTCTCAGGGCACAGATGGCGGCAATCGCCCAAGAGGCCGTGCAGGTTAGTGCCCGTACTTTACTTGACTTTTGCTTCAGCTTCTTACCATTCATGAGATTTGGTGCCTCTCCTTTCTTTCTGACCCCCCTCTGACTTCTTCAGGTTCTCCAGCACGTTGCCCTTGTCATCCATATGGAGGACGAGGAAATTACCCCGGCGGTGCGAGCCGCGGGAGAGCTCTCCTCGCTGGAGGAGAGCTCAAAGCGGGAGCTGGAGGCGGCGATGGCGAGGGTCGCTGTCTTGGAGGGCGAGGTGGTGGCCGGGAAGCAGGAAATGGCGGCCCCGAAGCAGGACGTGGCGGCCATGAAGCAGGAGTCTGCCAGGTATCGCGAAGACGCCCAGGCCAAGCTTCAGGACTCTAAGGTGCTCGTCGGCACCTTGAAGAAGTCGAAGAGCACCCTCCGGAAGGAGCTGGAGGCGGCGGAAGAGGGGGTGAAGCGAGCCGACCTCAGAGCGGCGAAGGCGGTGGAGAGCTTCTAGAAGTCGGAACATTTTTACACCGTCCTAGCCTCGGCCACTACCGCCATCTGGCACGAGGCCCTCGATGCCGTCAAGGCTCGGATGCCGGAGTTCGTTGACGATGAGCTCCGAGCTGAATATCCTCATGGGGATGACGAGCAGGGGGACGGCCCCGGGGGCGAGACCGAGGAAGAGATTCCCGGAGAGGGCGACGCCGAGGCTCCTGTGATGGGAGCTGAGCTTCCAGAGGCTGCGTATGGCCCTGAGGCCTGAAGCCCCTCGTCTTCTTGTTTCATTTCTTTGTTGTATCGGGAATTTTGTAGGCCTCCAGGAATTTTGTAAGGCTGGGAAGCCCCCAATACCCTTGTAAAGACTTTGACTTTGTGAATAAAGACTTCTTGCAGTAGTATTTGTGCGCGTATTTTCCTTTGTCGGTAAACACTTGTAGTTGTATAGTACTGCCTTTGTGTTATATCGGTTCTTCGTCTAGCGATTACGCGTCGAGTTGAATCTGTTCATTTGCCCAGTGTGCAAAGACGGTATCTCCATGGCCCCGAAGTCGAGGTGGAGATCGCTCAGACGTAGACAGACCGGATGCCTCGTGGTGAGGTCATGTTCCATAGTGTGGGAGGCTTGGAGAAGCATGCTAAGGACGGGGCCGAGCAGGGTAGCTGCTCGGTGCCTCTTGGCGAGGGCCTTGATCCCTGGTGTGAAGGGGTAGGGAGCTACCAGCCAGGGATAACCGAGCAAGGGCGGGCCCGATTGCCTCTTTCGAGGGCTTTTTATCCTTAGCACGGGAGAGGCCGTTAGGGGCCTACTAAGGATGGCCGAGCAGGATTGCTGCCCGGTGCCTCTTGGCGAGGGCTTTGATCCCTGGCATTTTGGGGTAGGGAGCTACCAGCCAAGGATAGCCGAGCAGGGTAGCTGCTCGGCTGCCTCTTGGTGAGGGCTTAGATCCCTGGTGTTGTGGGGTAGGGAGCTACCAACCAGGGATAACCGAGCAGGGTAGCCGCTCGGCTGCTTCTTCGTGAGGGCTTAGATCCTTAGCGCTAGAGGGGCCATGGGAGGCCTGATAAGGATTGACCGAGCAGTGAAGCTACTCAGTTGCCTCTTGGCGAGGGCTTTGATCCCTGGCGTTGTGGGGTAGGGAGCTACCAGCCAGGGATAGCCGAGCAGGGTAGCCACTCGGCTGCCTGTTGGTGAGGGCTTTGATCCCTGGTGTGTTGGGGTAGGAAGCTACCAGCCAGGGATAACCGAGCAAGGGCGGGCCCGGTTGCCTCTTTCGAGGGCTTTTTATCCTTAGAGTGGGAAGGGCCGTAAGAAGCCTACTAAGGATGGCGGAGCAGGGTTGCTGCCCGGTGCCTCTTGGCGAGAGCTTTGATCTTTAAGGATGGGCCGGGCAGGGTTACTGCCCGGTGCCTCTTGGCGAGGGCTTTGATCCCTGGTGTGTTGGGGTAAGGAGCTACCAGTCAGGGATAACCGAGCAAGGGCGGGCCCGGTTGCCTCTTTCGAGGGCTTTTTATCCTTAGCGCGGGAGGGGCCGTAAGAGGCCTACTAAGGATGGCTGAGTAGGGTTGCTGCCCGGTGCCTCTTGGTGAGGGCTTTGATCCTTAAGGATGGCCGGGCAGGGTTGTTGCCCGGTGCCTCTTGGCGAGGGCTTTGATTCCTGGTTTGTTGGGGTAAAGAGCTACCAGCCATGGATAGCCGAGCAGGGTAGCCGCTCGGCTGCCTCTTGGTGAGGGCTTAGATCCCTGGCGTTGTAGGGTAGAGAGCTACCAGCCAAGGATAGCCGAGCAGGGTAGCCGCTCGGCTGCCTCTTCGTGAGGGCTTAGATCCTTAGCGCTTGAAGGGCCATGGGAAGCCTGATAAGGATTGACCGAGCGGTGAAGCTGCTCAGTTGCCTCTTGGCGAGGGCTTTGATCCCTGGCGTTGTGGGGGTAGGGAGCTACCCGCCAGGGATAGCCGGGCAAGGGTGGGCCGGGTTGCCTCTTTCGAGGGCTTTGATCCCTGGCGTTGTGGGGTAGGGAGCTACCAGCCAGGGATAGCCGAGCAGGATAGTCGTTCGACTGCCTCTTGATGAGGGCTTAGATCCCTAGCGTTGTAGGGTAAGGATCTAACAGCCAGGGATAGCCGAGCAGGGTAGCCGCTCGGCTGCCTCTTTATGAGGGCTTAGATCCTTAGCGCTGGAGGGGCCATGGGAGGCCTGCTAAGGACTGACTAAGCAGTGAAGCTGCTCAGTTGCCTTTTGGTGAGGGCTTTGATCCCTGGAGTTGTGGGGTAGGGGAGCTACCAGCCAGAGATAGACGATAAGGGTAGCCGCTCGGCTGCCACTTGGTGAGGGCTTTGATCCCTGGCATTGCAGGGTAGGGGGGCTATCGGCCAGGGAAAACTGGGCAGGGTAGCCGCTCGGCTGCCTCTTGGCGAGGGCTTTGATCACTGGCGTTGTGGGGTAGGGAGCTACCAGCCAGGGATAGCCGAGCAGGGTAGCCGCTCGGCTGCCTCTTGGTGAGGGCTTAGATCCCTGGCGTTATGGGGTAGGGAGCTACCAGCCAAGGATGGCCGAGCAGGGCAGCTGCTCGGCTGCCTCCTCATGAGCTTCTGTCCGACCTTCCCAGTGTAAGTATGGGGAATAGTGAAAGTCACGGGCAACACGTGTATCGAACGCGCGGGGAAGGCGAATCGCCGAGGCCGCGTCGTTTCGATTTCGCCAAGAAAGGCTCGAGGTTTGCCGCGTGGCGGTACAGATGTGGGTGAAATTGGCGACTGTTGGATTCTCGAGGGCGCAGCAGGCTATAAAGCGGAGAGAGCGTTGATCACTTCTTTCTTCACACCCAAAACGTAAGAATGGAGGACTTCCCATTCACCATCCCCAAGATCATAAACTTCGAGGACGTGTACCTCTACGATCAGTATTGTACTGAGGACACGGTGCAGTTGGTGATAGGCCGCATCGAGGATCATTTTGGTCGATTGCTCCCCTGGCGCTCCCCTCTACTTCAACTGCTGATGTACTCCATCTGGAGGGCGTCGCCGGGGCTCTACAACCCCTTGTTCGAACAGCTGAAAGACGAGGCCGTTGGCAAGCTAAGGTCTCTGAGCGCTTCGGCCTGATCTCTGCGAGTCGGCTAAATCGTTCGGTGGCACTCGTCTTTGAGTGCTACCAATTGAGGCACGATACCGACGTTCGCGGGGGGCATCGAGGGCATAGGTTAGATGCCATGAGGGCTCGGCTGGCGGAAATATCCTCATAGTATCACGAGCAGTGTTCTCTGCACCCCCTTCCCCCGCTATTGTAATTTTTATTTTTGGACGATGTATGGGTGAGGAGCCCATAGTGCCTTTTTTGAATAAATAAGATTTTTCTTTTTGCAATGTTTCATTGATCCTTTTTATTGTATAAACAAAAAGATCTTAAGAAAGGTTTACATTGCCTTAAAAAGAAATACATGCTAGTAGATGTTCTTATTTGTGCAGCTTGAGCCCCTCGGGTATCTGTTGGCCTCTATGCCCGGCATAGGGTACTGAGCTTCATGGGTGCCAGACGTGTCCTCTGCTGACACGAGCATGATTTGGCCGATGGTCAGCTCGGCGGGAGGGGGACGCTGCTCCTGCTCGCGGTTAGCTTGCCGCTTGTCCCTCAAGTACGCCGCGAGGTGTCCCGAACGGATGAGCTCCTCGACGTAGTCCCGGAGCTGCTTACAGCTCTTCGTGGAGTGGCCTAGCAACCTGTGGAAACCGCAGTAGGGACCCCGGGTTCATTTTGAAACCATTCGCGAGATCGGGGGAAGCTTGAAGAATCCCCCACCCTTGGCCTCCTCTAATAGCACTGTCTAGGAGACGTTGAGCGGGGTGTATTCCTGAAACTTTGGGAGATAGGGCTTTGCCCGCTCAGGTCCCCTTTTCTTTTCCCTTGCCCTTTTCTTCTGGTCGGCTTGCTTTGCCCGGGGGAGATTTGCATTCACCTCGGATTTGAGCTAGACCTTGCGCTCGGTCCAGGCTTTTACCTCAGCCACGGTCTTTAGTTGCGCTAATGCAAAGGAGCGTAACCACTCCTTGTGCCTAAGACCGGACCTAAGTGCTGTGATGACGGTCTCGTCCCGGTGCTCTGGGACCTCGAGAAGGGCGTTGTAGAAGCGGGTGACGTATGCTTTGAACGTCTTCTTGTCCCCGCTCTTGATCGTGAAGAGATGGTCGACTGTGCATTTTTTCCGCCTGTTCCCAACGAAGTGGCCGAGGAATTGGGTGGCCAGCTCGTCGAAAGTTGAGATCAAGCGAGGCTCGAGTCCTCGGAACCAGTCTCGTCCGGAGCGGATGAGAGTGGTCGGGAAGGCTCAGCACTGGGTGGCGTCAGAGTTATCTTGGAAGCTCATTCCCGCGGTGAACGTATCCAAATGGTCCTACGGGTCAAATTTACCGTCGAAGAGAGAGACCTTTGGGGGCTTGTTGCGGGAGGAGACGTGGACGGCGAGCAGTTCCTCGGTGAATGGCTTGGTGAGCGAGTCGGCGGCGTATTTAGCCCCGTCGCTTGAGCGGTGACCTTCCCGATGCATACCCTCGATCTTCTTCTCGAGGGCGTCGAGTCGGCCATGGTATCCCGACGATTCGGCACATTCCGATTCCCGGCCTCTGCTGTTGGAGACCCGCGTCTGGGAGCGGCCCCGATTCCTCTCAATGAAGTTCCTCAGATCCCCCGGTGAGGTGGTCTTCGAGCCGCCGTGGCGAGTCCCGTCCGCGCGACTCCGTCGAGGGAGGGGATGTTGGTCATGCCTGGGAACAGGCGAGCTAACCGATATCTCCTCGGGAGGGAAAGGGTCGCGAAGAGGCTCAGGACGAGGTGCTCTGGTGACGGACCTCGGTGTTGAACTGTGGGTCCTCCAGCGAGTCGCAGAGGGTATTGGCCCGGGAGATCTGCGGCCATGGGAGGTAGCGAGACGGTGGTCGGCAGTGCCGATGCGTGCGGAGTCTTCTCTCCCTCGGTAGGGGTCTCAGTCTCGAGGCGGAGGAGCGGCAACCTGGGGAACTTGCCCTGCCGTTTGGACAATGATGAGCGCCTCCACGACAGACGCGAGTCGGTCTATCCGGCCGGCAAGGGCATTGACGGCATTCGGCGAAGGAGGTTCTTCCGCGCCTCCGTTGAAGGGGAGGCGGCGGCTGGTGCTGGGATCGTCGTGATGATCGCTCACCATTAGATTAAGATCGGAAGATGAACTTTTGTTTTGTGGAATCAATACTTCCCACAGACGGCGCCAGCTGACGCGGGGTGGATCCGCGCTAAGATGTTACCTTCCGCTGGTCTGCTGATGGCGGCGATAGACGGATGAGATTTGATCTGGAGGCTGGCTCTTGAAGCGTGTGGATCTCAATGGGTTTGAGGTTGTTTGCGCCGAGCTACCTGCAAGGAAGTCCCGGGGTGGTTGTACCACCAAGGACCCTCCGACGGTCAAGTTAGAGAGGAAATCCGAGCAGAGTAACGGCTTAGTGGAGTAAAAATGGCTTACTTGGACCATCTGAAGAAGGGGTTTATATAGCGGTGGCAACAGGCAGGGCAGGCGCGAGAATCACGCCGGCCGTTACGCTCCCGACGTCACGCCTGCGTGATGAGTGGGATATCCCATTAATGGCGAGACAGGCTCGTTAACAGGGGATCGTGATGGTGTGGAACGTGGGATGTGGCCGGCGGAAATCTCGCGCATGGAGAGATTTGCAAGATGGCGGTTGCGCCTGTGAGCGGTGCCGTTGGTCGGTTGATGAGACCGAGGAAGATGACCTCGGCGGGAGAGCTCGCGGATGAGCGGGAGAGCCGAGGTTTCTTGGTTCTATGGTATCCCAGAGACGAGCTGTGAGGCCGAGGAGGCCAATTGTGCTGGGGGCTCGGAGGTGAGCCAGCGCTTGTTTGTGGGACAGGCACAGAAGTGGTCTGGTCGGCCACTGTAGGTCCTTTCTTGCATGTCCTGGGACACGTCGTCTGCCACGTGTCACGATCTGGGAGATCGCCGATATCGAGCATCATCAATTCCTCCACCCCCGCAGGCCGCCGCCGCTTCCCTCCTCCTTTTCTGCGCCCCCGCCTCCCTCCTATGCACCGCCTCTTCCAGCTTCTCGAGCTCCCCACACCTCTTTCTCTCTCTCTCTCTCTCTATTGAAGATGTAAATGGAGATTGATTTTGATTTTTGGGTTTAGTTAGGGTTTTGTTTGTGATTGATGGTGGTGTTGGGTTAGAAGGAGGTGGCAATGGTGGTGGAATGCGATGATTGTAGTGGTGGATGGGTGTGCTGATGGTAGCGGTGGAGGGTGGTTGTGTTGGGTGTTTGACATTGGTGGTGGGTTAAGATGATAATGACGGTGGAGAAGAAGTTGGAAGTAAGGAAGGACAAGGCTGAGGGACGAGAAGAGGCTGATAGAGACGGCGGCGATTGATAAGGATGCGAGAGGGGTGTTGGCGAGGAGGGAAACGGGGAGACTGAGGGAGGAGAGAAGGCTAATGGAAGCAGCGGCGGTCGATGAGGACGCAAGAGGAGGCAATGGAGAAGACGGGGATAGTTTAGTCTTTTGACCCCATCCAACGGCAGTTTCAGATGGTCAAAAAATGTTGATCAACTCAAAGTGAGCCGGAGTGGGGTTTTTAGGTGGGTTAAGATTTTCGAGTGAGTTATGAGCAATTAGTCAAATATGAGTGGGGTTTTTGAAAATATTCGATTTTCAAGAGGCAAATGTTAAAAAAAACCTTCCAATTCAATGAGATTTATATTGAGATTTCTATCTTACTGGTCTTTCTGTTCGAGTGGAGGTTATTTTTGGGAAAATTGTTTCCAAAAGACCCAATTTTAGAAGATGGTTTATATTTAAACCCACATATTTTAAAAATTGTGTAAGATTCCAATACTAAAGATTTATGATAGTTATAAGCCTATTACAATTTATCAATATTTTAGTTGTAATATTTTTTTCAAACATTCAGCTTTTCCCTTAAGCTGAAAAATATGTTATGATTTTTGATAAAATGCTAGGATTCAACAAAGTATGTCATAATTGTGAGAAAACAATAATAAGCAATACATGTATTTTCTCAATAACAAATTAACAATGCAAAACATCATTGGACTATACCGTTGTTTATTTAACAGTGTTAATATTTACCGAGCAATGTTATTATTCCGTTATATCATCTTTCTCTTTGAGCCCTGGCTCCATCGATCTTAGAGTTTGTTTTTTTGTAATGATTTTGCATTTTTTAGGTTTATGTTTTATGTTTTTTTATGAGCAAATATTTTTTCTCAATTTGATGTGCCTTGACTGGGTTGCGATTGTTGTGAATGTCCCGTATGGTTTGATTTATTACTTTAGACTTTTCTCTTCAATTGGTAGGAGGATGACATAATACGAAAGCGTGGAAAATATTGAAAAGAATAACATAAAGTATAGACAAAAGATAATAAGAAAGAAAAGTTAAATAATAAAGAGAATAAAAAATCAAAAATCTACAAGTTGATCTTGTTCGGATACTCAATGTGTTTTAGATGGAAGAAAGATGATATTGTCTTCCTAAATCTTAAGGTAATTCTTTATATTTTTAAAAGTGTCTCTGGTTTAAAAATCAATTTTCATAAAAGTTCCATGTTTTACTTTGTCTAATTAGTAGATGTGTTAAATTCTTGATGGTTCTTCTAACCGTGTTTTAAATAAATAAAAAACTTTTATTTTAAAGAAGAAGTCAATTAGTTTCTTTATTCTTCCCGATGACAGCCTAAAGCTTTCATCCTCAACACAAAATTAAGATATTTTATGTACAAATTAGACAAAATAATGTAGTCGTTGATAGTGCCATCAAGAACCCTGAATGGAGAAAAGAGGCAAGCAACCAAAAAAAATTCCATCTCAACAAATATGTGGAGCAATTTACTCTTTTATAATCTTGCTTCTGGTTTGATCTAAATTTGTAACATGTCACGTAACGCATATCGACACCTCGTCATCGAGGATGTTCTACGAAAATGCTTACTTGTCTACCAGTCACTTTTAGCGAATATCTTAAGCAACTCAAGTTATTTAATTGTTAGCTCAAGGTCAAATTTAACAACCGATAATTTATGATATCTTTTCAGGTTCGCAATAACCCTTATTGCTACAAGGGAAAGCCTCGTCTTAGGACTGGGTACGAGCTTCTCATGACCAGCCTAGACATTGAGAAAAACCTAAACCAAGTACAACTTCCTGATCGTTCACGGTGGAGACGATACAGTTACAAATCCATCGGTAAGCCAAGCACTATATGAAACCGCCTCGAGCACAGATAAAACCTTCAAGCTCTATACAGGAATGTGGCAACATATAGCTGACGTCCAAATTCCACTAATAGATTTAGCTTTGCGATTGAAAATTCTATTGTTCTTCTCTTTCCAAATGAGCCAACATATAGCTGACGTCCAAATGTCACAAAAAGATAAAATGCTACCAGGAATACAAAGAGTACTCCAAGAGCCCTAAAGATCATGGAAAGAATTTGGTAGTGCAAAACCTCCCATTTTCCTACTGATCCGTTCCCAAGTGCTAATCTCTATTGAGCATTGGAGAAACAGATGATCCACGGTTTCAATTGCATTTTTATATGCCAACCATAGAAAAACCTTTGCTTCCCCCGGACGCTAATAGCCCTATAGAATGATTTTACTGAAATTTCCCATTTGGTCCCTACTTCCATTTCAGTTGGTCTTCACTCATATTGTCGGTTGGTTTCCAATCCTGTGGGAATTGGATCATGTCCTTACTGTCTTTTCTTTCGGAAGGCGTCCATGCTCTTCGAAATGTCGGCCACCACTAGGTTGCTCTCCATTGTGAAAGTTTCTAGTTCTCACGGCCCTAACCCACGGCCAATATGGAATCAAAAAACAGATTTTTTTTATGTCACAAGAAACTTACACCCAAGAATCTAACTATACACCTAAACTAGAAAACACCAAGAAAAATATTATACTACTCGGTCAGGATTACAACCTTTGTAGTCGTGTACCTCATCTTCAATGGCTCCTCAAGACTCCATGATTGCGTTTGCAAGCCGGTTCTCTTACGCCGAAGATGATCCACCCGAGAGAACCAAGTTCAAACATCAACTTCATCAATAAAGTAACTAAGGATCCTAGGATGCAAAAGATGCAGTGTAGTGTTCTAGTATTTTTATATTTCTTTTTATCTTTATGATTCTCAACTTATGCGAGGGTAGAAGATAACGAAGAAGGAGGAGGAGGAGCTCTTGAGGAGAGATTAACTAAAGGGAAGAATGAATAACCTCGTGACAAATTCAAACATGCATCTTTTCTTTTGTTAAAAGAATTCTTTCCCTAAAATTTTTAATTTTTTCTCAAATTGGCTTTAGGATTAGAGTTTCAATCAAAGAAATCTCAAATTGATCATGGAAACCGGCTCATCTTTCAATCTTCTCCAACAATGAGCTCTCAGTGTCGTTGTTCCTTCAATTGCAAGTTTCAAGTTCTTGGACAGCCTTAATTGAACAAAGTGCGATTTTTTAGTTATGCTAAATTCCAATCTTCAACTAAGCGAGAATGTAGATTCTTTTTATGAGAGAAAGACCTACATAAATATCTAAAAGGTAAGAGAACAGTTCAAACGCTGGTTCCAGCTACATCTTCCTAACGGGATGCTCGATTTTGATAGAAAACTAATGCTCGGAGTTTTTTTAGTGCAATTTAAATGTATGAGGAGGCTTTTGAGTAAATATGAAATATGAGATTTTTTTTTATAGTAATTAGCGAAATATGAAGGGTATTTTTAGTAATGAGCGAAGCGGTTTTTTGGTTTAAAAAAAGCCCATAATTTAAAGAGTCCAAAACGAGTTTTATCATTTTAAATAGGCGCACCATTAATATTTCTTGACTTCAAATAAAAGCATTTGGAAAGCCACATCACTCTCTAAATATTTGATTGGCCACCAGCTTTTATCATTACCTTTTTGTTTGAGGAGAAAAGGGAACAAATGCAAATTAATTTGGTCAGACCCCTTAACCAAACAAAAGGGTACTTAATTTGCACTGGCCTCCTGTTTTAGATGTGATGCTGCGATAATTAAATAGACATTGACATGTTATAACTGTTTTCTTTAGTCAATCTTGATACAGTATTAGCAGCCTTCCTCTAATGGTTACACATTCAATTCAATCATGTGAAGTTGGTTAATTTTATTCATGTGGTGCCTTTCTTCAGAGTGGGAAGGATAAAGAACAAGGTTTGAAGAGAATACATATATATATATATATATATATATAAAATTTTGTGAAAGCGTGATTTAAGATTTACAATACACTTTTTATACGCATAGTCATATAGGTATGAAGAACAAAATGGAGGATGGCGATATTGTATTTGATGGTCAGATCGAGACATATCAAGCGGTGGCCGATGGTTGTTTTATCTGCTACTGGCTAAAAATTCGTTTCCTCATAAATACGCATGCGGACGTGGGTTAACACTCATATGGGATCAGCTGGGACTACCCCGTTGATGAAAGACTTGTTTAATGAGACATGTATTGAGATTTCTACCTTATTGGTCTTACATTTCGATAGCGAGGATTAGTTTTAGAGCAATTTGTTTTCCGAACCAATTTTAAAAGATGTTTAATTTTTATATCCACGAGTAGTTTAAAATTGTGAAATAAACTAAATATTGAAGATATATTAAAATTATAAGCCTATTACAATTTAGACACATTTAAGTTGAAATATTTTTTCAACAATTCAGCTTTTCGCTCAACCAAAAAAATAAGGTATTATTTTCAATAAAGTGTGAGCATTCAACGAAATATGTTATAATTGTGAACGGGCAATAAAAAGCAATAGTTGCATTTTCTAAATAGCAATGTTAAAAATCAAGGAAAATTGTTTCCGGGCCCGATTTGAAGAAATGACTTATTTTTAAACCCGTGCATTTCTAAAATCGTCAAAAAACCGAATACTCTGAAAATATGAAAGATTGAAACCCAAAATGACTTATACGTATAATGATTATGATATTTTCCTAAAAACCAAGTTTTACCCATATTCTTGTATGACAAAGAATTTTCTAAAAAATACGTAGAATAAGTAGGAGATCTTGTGCTCGTTATTTGCTTCTCTTTTTACTTCTCCTTCCTAAATCAAATTAAATGATTAAAGTATGATCCTTAAATCTAATCTCCATTCTCGAATTGTACTTCTCCATTCCTATTTTCAGTAAGCCTAACCTCAATTGGCTTCTACCGTCGGAACTTGACGCCGCAAATATTTTGATTATCTTATAACACATATAATAATGAAAATTAATTTACTTTTTCTTCGGGAACTTCGAGCATAATCCTATTTTTTTCGGTAAATAACTCTATTGAGAATTAGGAAGAAGACCCTTTAAAATGAGAGGGCCATAAAAGAAAATCACAGTCCAATCTATCCAAGCAATAAAAAAAATATAATTATCAATTTTCGAAATAATAAATCAATTGTATATATTCATAATAACACAGATTGAAACAATGATATGTTTTGATGAGTTAAAATGACATTTTATATTGAAAATCTAAAATATGACCCGCTTGGGTTTTTTTTTCTTTTCAAGGATCAATGAAGAAGAAAAGATCGGTTAGGGAAGATATTAGGGTAGAATAAAAGGAGGAAATAAGGAAACTCCAAGTAATATTCACCTGAAATCTTAACATGTCTAATCATTCACATATCCTGATATTTATTAGAATTAGTATTATTGGTAATATATACATAAATATGTATACAAATAAGAATACGTTGGGATTTGGTTTTAAAACCATTTCAATAGCATATTTTGTGTTTTTTGACGATTTTGGAACTTTACGCGTATAATGATAAATCTCTTCTTCAAATTGGGCCTGGAAACAATTTTCCCAAAAAAGTATCCATATATGCTATGATTTTGAAAATCAAGCTATTGTTTTTGCAAAACATGCCGTCATTTAGTGTAAATAGTTACTGATAGTATTATTATTTTCGTCATCCCATCTCTCACGTTGAACCCTAACTCCACTAATCTCAAAAATTATTATTTTGTAATGATTTTTCATTTTTGGCTTTTCAATTATATATAATTTTGGTATAGGCAAATGTTTTTCCTCGATTTGATATGCCTTTGAATGGGTTCCGGCTGTTTTGAATGTCACATGCGGTATGATTTATTATTTTAAAGTTTTTTCTTCGGTTGGTAGTCAGATGATAAAATATGAAAGTATGGAAAATATTAAAAAGAATAACTGGAAAACATTAAAAAGAATAACTGTTTGGGCTCTCAATGCAATTTTGATGGAAGGAGGATGGTATTGTCTTTTAAAAATAAATACTGTTTTCATCATAAATAAAATAAAATAAAGAATACTGTAAAGAAAGAAATTGTATCCATAAATGTGGGTCTTTATTTTAAGAATGAATAAATAAAAATAATTGTGCCGTTCTCATAATTTTGGAAATCGATGGGTTTGAAAATAAATCAGCCGTAAGCTTTCGGTCCGAAAACAAATTTCTCTTATTTCTAATTTGTAATTATGAATATTCATATTGAAATGTAATCTATTTCACTCTTATTTATATTTGTATCTTAGAGTTGAAAATAATTCCATAAAACAAAAGCATAACTTTTCTCTCACTCCTCCTTCCCCCTTCTGAAAAGTAGGCATGCGTCAATTTTAGAATTTGAAATGGAAAATTATATACCTAACCCTCTCAGTGATTATCTTTTATACATATTAGCGGTGAACTCATTCGTAACGTACGGTTTCACTTGTTGATGAGATACACAAACATTTTTGGATTTCTATTTGCTGTCGATTCTTTTTCTTCCACCCTAAGCAAAAGAAAAGATCTCATAAGTGATCTCATAAGTTATAACAATACATTTAAACTATTGGTTGTTCATCACATCTATTTAAAGCTAGAATGGAACTTTCTAAGTTTAAGTCTTCTTATGTTAATATTAATATTAATAATAATATATATAAACAATTAATCCATTTTATATTACCAAAGGTCATAAACATCCTTTTTCAAAGAATTAAATTTAAGTCACATCGACATTAGCCACATTAGGAAAAACAATCAAAATTTTAAATCAAAAAACAACAAAATAAAAAAAACGTTTGATCCCAAACAAAATACAGACTATTGTAAGGAGCTTCTTCTTTAAAAGAGCTAAAAACATTTATTAGTTCTAAAAATAATGATAGGTCAGCTTTCGTTAATTTTAAAAAGAAATAAACCTTAAAAATAAATATATAATATAAGGGAGAAAAGATAAAAAGAAATAAACCTTAAAACTAAATATATAATATAAGGGAGAAAAGATAAAAAGAAAATGACCATAACTAATTTATTTATGCCATTTAATTGAACATATAATCAAATATTGAATGTAAAATAAAAAATTTAAATTAAAGTTACATATAAAATGTAAAACAGAATTATTAAGGTGCCAATTTATGAAGGAAACAAACTTTATTTATAAATTTCTTTTCATAAGATGGAAAAAGTTTCACCAGCACCAAAACCCTTTTTTCCATCCTCAACCCCTTCACCAAGGGTCAAAGAAGTTAGTATTTTGTCGGACATCAAAGGAATACAAAAAGAAAAACCCCTTACGGCATGTTCAGATGGTCCAGATTAAAATCCAACGGATTGAATTTTGGATAATAATGTCTCAGAATACACCTATATTCCTTCAAGTAAAAAATGATAAAGAGTTTCCATGTCAAATAAAGGTTTGATTGATTTAGAATAAGAATTTTCACTTTATAACTCACAATAGCAGTTGAACATTAAAAAATAAAATAAAGTTATTTGTTTGTTTGTTATAATTAAAGAAATAGAAAAACAAGAGATTCAGAGAGTACGAATCGCTTAAGTTCCAGCTTCCAAGAAAAAGTCAAGTTTAGGATTAGAAAAATTGATTTTGAGAAAATTTTTTTAATTCGGGGAAATGTACCGTTTGAACCTTTTTTTCTGCGGATTTACTCATAGAAACCCCATCCAAATAAACAGCTGTGGATCCAGGAATTTTGGTCAGAGGGGGCACCGAAAAATTTCTTAATCAATTAAATGGTCCGTACCAAATAAGAATCTTCACATAATTTGAAACAAAGACAATACAATTAAAAATATGTTAATCATGCATGATAATAATATTGGTTTCAATAGCAATTTGTTATGCTTTATATCTTAAAAACATTGCATGATCGCTTTATTGTCGATGATATTAAACATATCTCTTTCGATGTATGTCACCAAATACCATTCAGCCAAATCTTCCATTCGGTTCCGTTTTATGAGCTTTTGAGTATGATGAGAACCGAGAGCTCCGATCAATGAAGACTTAGAGGCAAGCGAGGACGGCGATGGCGAGGTCGAGGGGCCACGCAGCTTGTGCGGAGTAAACAATACTCTCTTGATTTAAGTAAATCCACTTAAAAAGGAATTCATTCACATATAAACCCTTACAAACTTGGGTCTCATGCTAATGTAATTTGTAATCAGTCCAAAGAAATGAACTTGAGTTGTAGCATTTCCTGTGCATTTAACATTAATTAATCAGTGTTGCAAAGCACCTGGAAGACCAATTTACCCTCAAGTTTATTATAAAAACTTAGATTTCATTTTACTTGTGCGTGAGATAAAGAAGCTTCTCAAGGGTAAATAAGGAATATGAAAAAAAAATCATGCATTTGTTTTTCACTTACAACTTGGTGCAGAATATTCGTTTTGCAAGTCCCTTATGTATAATATTAGAAAATACCATGCGCCCTTTAAGTCTGAACGTAAAACGAATTTATGATTAAATTACAGAAAAGAACATAACGGCTACTTATATTATTCAAATTAGAGAACAAAAAATGATTCCTTGTGTATTGCCAAAATGAGAAGAGAGGCAGTTAATTTTTTTGCAGTAGGTGCCTCTTAATTTCTTATTTGGCTTGGCTTGAATTCTAGACTATCTGTAATAAGGTTTTTTTTTTGAAATAGGATAGTTTTAATTTAAAATTAATAAAATCGGGAGGTTGATTTTAATTTGTAAAAATAGGATGGTTTGGGGAGAGCCCACCCCCAGCCCAAACAGAGGGCAGGTTCTAAGAATCCGCTCCCTAGACTTTATAGGAGAGGACGGGCTCTAGGAACCCGCCCTCTCCAATATATTAAAGAGGGCGGGTCTCCAATATATTAAAGAGGGCGGGTTCTGGACGGGTCTCCAATATATTAAAGAGGGCGGTATAATTTTTTTTAAATAAATAACAGAAAAATGAAAAAAGTTCGAATAAAAGAATAAAATTGTATAATATGAATCTGGTTTGGACGGATTCATTTTGTTATTATAAATTTGACCGTCGAGATATAATTTACATTTTGCAAACAGATATGATTTTTTTGTATTATAAATTTGACGGATTCATTTTGTTATTAGAGTGTATACCAGATTCAAACGGTTAATATTCTACAATTTTTATTCATTTATTTCATACTTAATTAATTTAGTGATTTTTATTTCTTGAAAATAGGGCAGGTTCTCCCGCCCTCTTCCTAATTAAGGGGAGAGCAGGTTTTACCCTATAATAGGTAGAGGGCGGGTTCCTAGAACCTGCCCTCTGTTTGGGCTGGGGGTGGGGTCCCCTAAACCACCATATTTTTACAAATTAAAATAAAAAAAAACCCCATTATAATAATTATAAATTAAAACTATCCCATTTCAAAAAAAAAACCTTGTGATAAACATTTTTAAAGTATTTAGAATCTTAGATAAATAGAACTACCGCTGGAAAAAGATATATATAATTAAAATATTGTAAAAATTTAACAAGAGAAAAGCCCACTGTGGACACTGTAGGAAAAAAATCGGCGATTAAAAAAAATTAATTTTTTTTCCCCTAAACCCACCACGCCCTAATCCGCAAAATATTACCTCCCAAATTAAAATTTCCCCGCGCCCCCATCCTTCTCGTCCTCCTCCTCCGACCTCCAGCGCCTCCTCTATCGCCACCGGGCCCTCCACCTCCGACCTCCTCCGGTCCTCCAAAGCCCTCTCCTCCGACCTCCTCCTCCGCCTCATCGATCGATCGCCGACCTCCAGCGCCGCCTCCATCCTCCATCGCCGATCTCCAGCGCCGCCTCTATCGCGAGCCCCCTCGTCCTCGCCGATCCCCTTCCTCGCCGACCGCCTCTGCAACAAGCGCCGACCCCCTCTGCAACAGCGCCGACATCCTCCATCTCCAAATCTCCTCTGCAACAGCGCCGACCCCCTCCCTCCAGTGGTGAGCTCGCGAAATTCTACCGTGTAGGGTAATTTTTTTTTTAAAAAAATTTGTTATTTTTAGATGTTTAGTTTCAGAATTATAGAGATGGGTTTTGGAGACCATTTTTTTGGCTGAAATTGGATTAGAAATTATTTGCCTTCTGTTCTGATTATAGGAGAGGTTGGCGGCATTTGGGCAACTGCAAATTACGACGATAGAAGGGAAAGCTAGATCTGTAAAAAGAGAATCTGATTTATCGAGATTCTTTCTTCATCTGCAAAATACTATGGGTTTGGCTATTTCACTTCGGCCTCTTATGTCTTCATTTTCTGCTTGCTTGCGTTATGTGTATTTTTTTTAACTTCATTGTTACGCCATATTATAGATGTGAAGTTATAAATCTTTTCTCAAATGAATGAATACGTATGCTATTACTTCAATTTTTGTATTCATCTGATACATCATATTTAAATTTGTTAGCATATGATTGAAGTTGCATGCTTTTAATATCATTTGCGTTTAAACTATGATTTCAAAATTTTCTAACATTATGTTGACAGTTTCCTTTCTATGATGAGTTTGACTCAAATATTAAAGAAATTAATCTATGCTTTATGTAAAAGGAACCAAATTTATCAACTCATTTAGTGCAATTTTAACCACTTTTTTTTTGATGTTTGAGACATTAAACCATGGATGGGTTCTTATCACTAGTGAGATTTTGGTTGGTATTTTTTTCAATAAAAATCCCTTTTTGATACCCTAATTTTTATCGAAATATGTTGTGAATTGTCATTATTTGGGTGTGGTGTAGTTGTACACCCTGTGGACATGTGTATGGTAAATCTTGCTTAGAGAAATGGGTTTGATGTCGAAACAGTTCTGGAAAGGTGACTTGTTATAGTGAACTACTAGAAATCGGTGATCGAGCTTTTCTACTTAAGCTCACAACTGCTGTTGTTGTTGTTGTCGTCTGTGTTCTTGCAGTGCCCACAATGCAATAAAAAGGTTAAGCCTAAGGAGATCGTTAATTTATATGTGCATATGTGCCGCCAGTTGTTTTCCCAACCGATGATCTAGAGAAGGTTGTATAGTGATTTATGCAATGCACCGGCTATATATTTGATGATACTTAACTGACCATTGAACTTTGTATATGCAGGAAGTGCGCTTTTTACGTGAAGACAATGGAATCCTTGTAATGGCAAATCTTTGTTGGGTATCTAAGTGTTGCGTCTCTTATATTGATGTTTGCATCGCCAATGTCCATCATTGTGAGACATCTCTATCTACTTGCGATTAGATAATTCTTTAGCCCTTTATTAACTTTACGCATATGGTTATATTCGTTAGAGCTTGGTGATTCGGACAACAAGTGTTGAGTTCATGCCTTTCTACCTATCACTAGCGACGTTCTTAACGAGCGGTTCTTTCTTTGCATATGGGATACTATTGCAAGACTTCTTCATATATGTAAGACATCTGGTTTTGCGTCTACCATCCAACCGTAGGGGCAAATTAGTATCCATAGGGGCATTTGCGTCTACCATCCAACCGTAGGGGCAAATTAGTATCCATAGGGGCATTTATCCGTCCATACGGCGTTTGCACCTACTGTTCAAATTTCTGCCCCTACGGTGGGAACCGTAGGGCAGTGGTTTGACTCTATGGTTCCAACTGGAGGGGCAAGTCATATTCATAGTAGTGATGGAAAAATTCATATTTTTCCTTCTCATTATTACAAGAAAAAACATAGAACGCTTTATATGTCTAAGCCGCATAAAAAAATCTCTGAAATACAATGTAAGAAAATAACATGTATATATTAAAGATTACTTATTGCTCATGTATCAAAAGATTTGATGGAACAACTATTCTACCCATCAAAAGAGATATTTGGAATTAAGTACCAAAAGCAAGAATAATTTTAACTTTTAATCAAGTGTTATTATTAGATTTGATGGAACAACTTCTACCCCATCAAAAAGAGATGTTTGGAATTAACTACCAAAGCAAGATTAATTTTAATTTTTAATTAAGTGTTATTAATAGTAAATTAGGAAATAAGTACTACAACCTACAAATTTGAAGGGGAAAAATATGATTACGAAACTTTTAATACTTTAATTGAGTGACCATTTGGGTTGAACTTCTATCTATCCATATATTTCTACATGATTATTTAATATAAGTTACACAATTTCATTTTTTTAAAAAGTGGACCACACATGTTAACTTGAACTTAAAGAGTCTTGCTCAAAGTATGTTACATGATATTAATTAATTTTATATCTTTAAATTTTAATTTTCTGGCAAATGTTTCAGGTGTAATTTGAATTATATATGTAACTAAACATAAGTGAAACAAATTTTTTCCATAAATGAATAATATATGAAGTTATAACAGATTCAAGCCATCCATATCAATTAGTCAAGGATTTTTAGTTTTCTATGTTGGTCAAATTAAAATTTTGAACCTATATTAGTAATCTTTTTCAATTGTCTTTGCTATCAACATCTTAGACAAAAAACTATAATTGTTCGAAAAAAGTGAAAAAGAATGGGAAAAGAATACTATTTTCGAAGCTTTAAACTGTTATTTGACAGCTTTATTATATTAATATTTGAGAATGTAGCGGGGTTAAATTAATCCCCCATATTTAGGTTGAGGATTAACAATGTATAGCAAGACAATATAATATTTTAATACTCCCTCTTACTTGGCCTTTGAATTTCGGGCCACCTGGAAAGAAAGGCCGTTAGCGGAAATTCTCGCTAGTATAGACGGATAAATGGGAGTAAACAAATAAAATTTAAATTGATAATTATAAGGGTTGAACCCATGACCTTTTGAAGGTGGTGTGCTCTGAGCACCACTTTACCCAAAAGTTTAAGCTGTTAGATTGTGGGTTAACAATGTATAACAACACAATATAATACTTTAATAATTCCTATGCTTTATCGTTCTTCCACTCTTTAAGTGTAATGCAAAGAATATTATACGACCATTGTTAGAGAAATTAAGGCGTAAAAGACTAAGAACTTAGGATGGGTCATTAAAGTGATGCATCAAGTATCATATTATAAAAAAATAAAAAGGCAAATTACACTAAAATGCCTATAACTATTATGGGCTTTCACTAAAATATCTTAAAGTTTATTATTGCTATAAAATAACTTAAGTGCTACTTTTGAGAGTATTTTAGTGAAAAATATCTCTTGAAAACATAGTTAAAGGTATTTTAACATGGTAAATATACTTTTAGATGTTTTAGTTAAAAACCTTGAAGGTTAAGGGTATTTTAGTGTAATTTAACCAAAATAAAAAGATAATAAAGTTAAAACCAACACACAAAAAAGGAAAAGCCCAAATACTCTCATGTATTGCTCTTAGCAAAAGCCCTAGGGCAATTTAGGCAATATCAAAATAGTATTTTTGTCTTTTAACCAAAAGATTCTTTTTTTGGCCAAAGATTCTCTTTTGATCTCCCCTTTGTATTATATATATAATTAGAGATTCTTTTTAATAATTTCACTCTTTAATCATCATATGCATAGCACGTACGTGCTTAAAATCTAGTGTGATTGAATATGACTAGAGTTGGTAAAAAAATACATAACATAATATTTCTACTATTATAACTAGAACTCAAGATGTCTATATGTCTATATTTCTCATTCTTTCAGTGAAAAATTCAAAAAAAAAAATGAGAAATTTTCACCACGTTTTCAAATGGTCCACATCATCAAAGGTTTTATCTCCTCCTACTTTCTCTACTCATGTTTATCTTGATAAGCTAAAATATATTTAACTTATTTATTTTCGTTTTATAAAATATATCTAATTGTATGTGATCCTGCATCGGACCTGCCTAGTTAGCATAGAATGCATCCTTTTAATTAGAATGAACTCCCCTTTTCAAAACCATTCGAAGGATGCAAAAACTCACTCAATTCTAATTTTAAAAATAAAATTACATCCATTTCCAAGTCAACTGTAAGGATTAAAAAAAATGTAAAAAGAAGCAAATAAAGAGACGCATCCAAATCACATTATTTTGGAGGAGAAATTTTATGGTGGAGGCTTCAACTTCAATTATGGGATTTGTATAATCATACATACCCATCATATACAAGCGTTTACACAATCTTTGGATATTTTTTTCAATTTTTACAAATTGTCTAAATCTATAATATTTTGGCGAGTGAAAGTTTTAAATGATAGTCATTTTATAGGCCCATATTGTTGCTAAAATTGTACAAAATGTCCAAATCAATAATTTCTAAAATCAACACTAGTGGTTTGAACAAATTCTCTATAAACCTATCTGAATTGCTTCCGTTACGCGATACCCTAAACACCCCATGGTACATCGTGCTGTAATGCATTGTGCTTATGTTAGACATCATCGACAATTATTTTAAGTAAACAATTAAGATTTTTATTTAGAATTTTTTATATTATTATTCTTTTAGTCTATTTTTAGCTCTCTTCGCAGAATTTTTCTGGCAATTTAAGCGACATTGTACGTATCCATTTATAAAAAATGAAAAATTAAATGTAATCATGTAAGAGACCCATAAGTAATTTTCCATGAGAAGAAAATGAGGCCTCTACGCTCTCCATATGATTCATGACTTTTTCCGTATACATCTATATTAATCAATAATTTTATCTTTCATAATCTTTTTTTAGGTCTCTTTCTGTATGTACAAATAAATAAATATATATATCTCACTATTTCTTCTTCTTCTTCTCCTTTCTCTCGTTAGGTAGACTCATTTTCTCATGGATATCAAATATAATATATATGATGAGGTTAGCTAATTTCTACAAAATAAAATTCTACTAATTTCTTTGATTTTTCTTAATTTATTCCATCCATGTTTTCATCGATTTTTCTTTTTAATATCCCTCTTATTTATGATTTTATGCAATATCTTCAGGAATTTATATCCAGCCCTCATGGAGTGAAGCTATTTACATGCAGCTGGCTTCCATCAAATAAAGAGCCAAAGGCTTTAATCTTCATATGTCACGGTAAATTATCGTACTCTTAAATTTCAGATTAGAGTAGATTACACTAAAATACCATCAACTATCATCGTTTTTCACTAAAATACCGTAAGAATTTTTTACTCGCGCAAAATAACTGAAATCATGATTTTTAGGGATTTTTTTCACTAAAATACTCTCAAAAGTAGCACTCAAGGTATTTTATGGGTAAATAAAACCTTAACGTATTTTACTGAGAACCAATAGTTTATGGTATTTTAATGCCATTTATCATTCAATTTATGGCGGAATTTTTCAACAGAAATGATTGTTATTCTAAAGAAAAATAAAGAAATTTGTAGGCATACCTCTGATCGGCGCTTTCGGTTATTTGTCATTATCATGGAATATTAGTGTATATCTATCAACAATATTATTTGTGAAAAAAAATTTAAGAGACAAAATTTGTTGACGATTGAAAAAATGGTATTTCATATCAGTATTCTGCTAGTCGAGGAATCGTTAGCCGTTTGTTAATTAGTATATGCTTTTCAATTAGCCCTAGTTTGGCAAAACAAATTTTATAAATAATTTAGAATGGAATTGAAGGTTGTTTCCATCCTAAACTTAAATTTTAATTTGGGGTTTACTCAACTCTATTTCGAAGGTTCTAATGGAGATTTATATATCCACTTATATTTGATATCTCCAAACCCAAGTTAACTTTAGGTCTTCCACAACTTCAGTTTGAAAGATCAGTTTAATTTTAAATTCTAGATCTCTGGCCTTAATTTTTATGAAATTATGAACTCGATCAGTCACTGAAACTGTACTGTAGAATGTGAATGACACTTTAATATAGTAATAAAACTTTTGCTGTTGAGAAAAGGGTATAAGGCCGCTCTTGCTCACAGTTTATTATTTGAAAAATATAATAATAATAATAATAATAATAATAATGGCCAATGTCTTTATAGGGTGCATCGTACAGGGGAACATACGCGCATGGATTGGACTTTTCATGGTGCTTTTGCGCTTAAATGCAAACCCCGTTAAAATGGAGAAAGGACTTAAGTGCAAATGCACGTTTGCACTTAATTCCTTTCTTTCTTTTTAACGGGGTTTGTATTTAAGTGCAAAAGCACCATGCAAAGTCCAATACATGCATACAACGTATGTTCCACTATAGGGTGCAAACTACAGGGACACTACGGGCCGTGTACTCTAACAACAACAAGAAGTCTTGCTAACGTCTTAATGTCTTGTTACTTTTTCTAATTTTCACTTGCACACCCAATTTTGTAGGTTATGGAGTTGAATGCAGCATATTTATGAGAGGTAATGTTTTCTAAGACATTTTAAGTAAATAAAAACATATTGAGATTTTACTATAAAAAATAGTGTTTTTAACTATTTCTTTTTTGGTTTATTGTAGAATCTTGGATAAGGCAGGGTTTGGAGTGCATGTAATTGACTATGAAGGCCATGGGAAATCATCCGGACTTGCTACATACCAAGCTTTGATGGCCTTGTTGATGATTGCTCTCACCATTTTATATACATATTTGGTAATGAATAAACATATATTATATGTTGTATAATTATTTAAGGTTAATTAATTTCATATAACATTCTTTATATGTATCTACATGTATAGCCGGTTTATCAGTATCCAATATAATTGCGGCTAGTCAGGCTATATGGACTGAAATAGCGTTGTAGGTTAGGTTTAGAGATTACAAGTGTCGGGACAAGATATAGATGAGTTGAACTATGTATGATGTTATGGTATTCGGTGTGCGACCACATACCCGCATAAGCGAATTATGCCATTAGTATTTCTTAAAATAAAAATCTAGAAAATTATATATAAATAACAATAAAATGAGAAAATATGGAAAGGAAATATTTAAAGAGATATATAGGGTTGCGGTGGGCCACAATCGACAGCCATTCCAAAAGGATAAAAAGGGAGTATGATAAAAATAAATGAATTATTTAGTCATTTGCTTATTTTTAAGAAACAAAAAAGAGTCAATCATATCATATGATAATCAATCCTGAGTTATCATTAATTTTCAACGAGATGTATAAACATAATGTAATGCTAAGATAAATACTTTACCTTAATTACATATGTAATCCACGTTGCTGCATTAAAGATTCATATCAAAACAATAAATTAATATTCAAGATTGAAAAAATTCATCAATCGTCACAAATTAAGGTACAAACCGTGAGAAAAAATACACCAATTAAAATTCTGTCATCATCACAAACTAGCAAAATAAATATATAACCAAAGATAATCAAAGCATTATCTTACCGGAGTTTTATTGGGAGGGGGGGGGGGGGGGAGATGGTAGGAGCAAACCTTTGTAAAGACGAGAGAGGAAAGAGAAGAAAGAGAAAAAAATGAACAAGGCCAAAGGGATGAGTAGATAAGAGGTTTTTTTGGCCCTACTAAGTTAATTGGATTTAGATGCTGTTAATTTTAAAGATCTCAACCATACTTCCTTCATAACCCAAAATTAAATGATTTTATGTGTTTTATGCCAATGCATGATGCAATATGTGGCTGCCAATTACATTATGTGACCATATAATCATCTTTGTGAGGTGATATATGACCATGTGAATCACTGATATTGTCAAATTAGCCCTAATTTTCTGTGCTGAGGTGCATATCTATTGATGCACAGCATATTTCGATTTTTCGAAACTTACTATATTCAATTAACCCTTAATTACGAGTTTCATAAAAAACTAAACTATTTAATTATGTTTATTTTCTTCCCATCTATTAGAGATGAATGAGAATAAGAAGAAGCAAAGATTCCTTCTAGGAGAATCCATGGGTGGAGCTGTTCTTCTTCTTCTTCATAGGAAGCAACCAACCTATTAGAATGGCGCCCTATTAATTAGTTGCTCCTATGTGCAGGTGATGATGCTCAATATTGGCGACCTTTCAGATCATGATACGTGGCAGATGACGTGTTCCAGAACTCAGAAGAGAGGGCCCACAGGGGCCGATCATGCCCGACCTACAAGCACAAAACTGGTTCACCTCAGGGCCGTTGCAAATTGGCCTCCTCGGTCTCTCAGCTCGCCTCCGAGCTACCGCAGGACCAAGATACCTCGGCCCTCTCGCTCGTTCCCGAGCTTTCCCACCGAGACCATCTTCCTTGGTCCCTCCGACCGACCAACTCCACCATTCACAGGCGTAACCGCCGCTCCGCAAATCTCGCCATGCGCAGATTCTCCGCCGGCAACATCCCACGTTCCACGCCATCACGATCCCCATTAACGGGCGATCCGCTCTTTACGCGGGCGTGACGTCGGGAGCGTAACCGTCGAGATTCTCGCGCTTGCTGCTGCATGCCACCACCGCTATATAAACCCCCATCACAGAGGGGTCAAGTAAGCCATTTTTTACACCTTTAAGCCGTTACTCTGCTCGGATCTCATCACTAACTTGAGCGTCGGAGGGTCCTTGGTGGTACCAAATCATCCCGGGACTTCTTTGCAGGTACTCGGCAACAACTTCCTCACCTCACCTCTTCCTCCAAAAACCCAATGAGACCCACACGCAACGAAGGATAATCAGCTAAGTTCACCACGAGATCAACGGAAGACAATATCTGACAGAGGTCCGAAAAGGAGCTCCATCAGTTGGCGCCGTCTGTGGGAACCGAAACTCCATAAAAAAACAAAGTTGGCCTTCCGATCTCCATCCCCATGGCAAGCGATCACCTTGAAGATCCAGATACCAGCCGCCGCCTCCCCCTCACCGGAGGCGCGGGTGAACCTCCTCCGGCGACCGTCATCAACGCCCTCGCCGGCCGAATAGACCGACACCCCCTTCCTTGACGGGGTCGCACAGAGGGGCTCGCCACGGCGGCTCGAGGGACACCTCGCCCAAGGATTTAAGCCCTCACTAAGAGGCAGCCCAGCAGCTCGCTCGGCTATCCCTGGCGGGTAGCTTTCCTACCGCAACGCCAGGGATCAGAAAGCCCTCCCAGAGGCAGTCGAGCCCGAGGATCCCTCGCTCGGCTATCCCTGAAGGGTAGCTTCCCTACCGCAACGCCAGGGATCAGAAAGCCCTCCCAGAGGCAGTTGAGCCCGAGGATCCCTCGCTCGGCTATCCTTCAGGACAAAAGCCCTCGCCAAGATGCACCGGGCAGTAACCCTGCCCGACCAAGGGTCCTTGGTAGGCTTCTTACAGCCCTATAGCTCTTCCCGCGCCAAGAACTAAAGTCCTCCTAGAGGCAGTCGGGTCCTTGCTCGGCTATCCCCAGCTGGTAGCTTCCTACCACAACCGACAGGGATCAAAGTCCTCGCCAAGAGCCACTGGGCAGCAACCCTGCTCGGTCCCCGTCCTGAAGGATCAAAAGCCCTCGCAAGAGGCAACCGAGCAGCTGCCCTGCTCGGTCATCTCCGGCTGGTAGCTCCCTGCCCATGACGCCAGGGATCGAAGCCCTCGCAAGAGGCATCCGAGCGGCTACCCCACTCGGTCATCCCAGGCTGGTAGTTGCCTACCCACGACGCCAGAGATCAAAGCCCTCGCCAAGAGGCAACTGCGCAGTTTCACTGCCCGACCATCCTTAGCAGGCCTCTCACGGCCCTTCCAGCGCTAAAGGTCAAAGCCCTCGGAGAGAGGCACCGAGCAGCTACCCTGCTCGGCCATCCTTAGTAGGCCTCCCACGTCCCCTTCGACGCTGATGGTCTGAAGCCCTCATCGTGAGGCCGTCGAGTTCCTTCTGCTCGGCACATCCCCAGCGGGCATCCTCCTGTCCATCAGACGCTGAGGATCTCAAGCCCTCACCGCGAGGCTGCCGAGTTCCTTCCTGCTCGGCGCATCCCCAGCGGGCATCCCCCTGCCCATCAGATGCTGAGGATCTCAAGCCCTCATCGTGAGGCCGCCGAGTTCCTTCCTGCCCGGTGCATCCCAGCGGGCATCCTCCTGCCCATTGTAGGGTTGCTATGCACGCGCACAAGGGTCTACGAGGCATCAACCATGCCCGATTAAAAATTTAGCCGTGCCGAACAACCCGAATACGGATCTTTAAACTAGAGATTAGGCGAAAACAAATATGTTAAACTCTTTAACACTAAGTGAGAGGGATTACAACCTTTGTCGATCTGGTCCTTCACTTTATATGCTCCGTGTTGTGGTCCCTTCGCTGCGATCATCGGGATCCGGACTCTCGAGAGGTTCCACGAAGAGAAAGATGCAACCTTTGCTTCCGATCTTCGATACTAAGATGATCTACCTTGAAGTTTCTTTAACACAAGCTAACACTCATGAAATGATGTGAACACCCTCATCTAAATGGCAAGGGAAGATGAGGATGATGAAGTAGGATTTTTGCTCTCTTTATTTATCTTTTTCTCATATTTATTCATCACTTTAAAAAAAACTAGTAAGCTTTTTCATGAAGAGAATGAAGGAAGAAGATGAAGAACAATAATAATAAATCCTTTTGTGATGAATAGGAAATGAATAATATGATAGATTATGCAACCATGGTCAAGTAAACCTTTGTAGAGAATTAACCAAGGGTTAGGGTTTGGGTTGAGTTAAGAATGAGTCACTTGTAAATATCTTTACCAAAACGAAAAGAAAACCTTCTAGAAACATCTAGAAAGTTTAACCCAAATCCAAACCCTAATCAAGTTTAAACTCCACTAAACAAGTTGCATTAGTTATCATATCATGTTACAATATTATATATCACATATATAATATTTATTGTAACAAAATAAAATAATACATTTAACATATATCGCATATATATCAATGTATTACCCGAGTGAGAAAAAGAATCTTTTAGTGAGCAAATATTAGTTAATGCAATTTAATATATCATATATATTATTATACATTAAATTATCGAATCAACACTTGATCCGACAGTCCGGCTATATCGCATATAACCGACTAATATTTATCCGTACCGATTCATCGAATCAACACTTGATCCGATGAACCGGCTGATATCATATATCGCGAGAATAGAATACGGTATCTCATATCGCATTATCCTCGGTCCCGCACATATCACATATGTGCTCCTACTCCGTTTTGCCTGAGCCAAGAAACCTCTGTGTAGGACTCTAAAGAATCGTCAATACGCCGGCAGTAGGTGATGATCATATCAAACACCCACAAGCTGCAAGCGGTCAGCTAAACGTAACAGCTACCCAGGTATTGAGCGCTCAGAAGATCAACAAGCAAGCCTGTAACTTCTCCTGTGAATCCAAACAGTAACACTCCCATACAGTCCGGTCTCGTCGTCTGATATGTTGCATATCTCGCCTAGGGGTGGTAAACGTCAGACCCCAGTAGCTCGATAAGTCGTGTCGATATGAGGTCTATAACAGTTCGAGAAACTACTGATAACACTTACCAGTAAATCTCAACAACCCTGGCCAGGGATTTCCGGTTATAGCCAATCGAACACAGCACAACATCAACTCCCTATACCGGGAGAGACGAATCCCCTCCTATCGCTCATTGCCTCCATGTGATTCGGGACTGTACCCAAAAGCCACCTTTTTGCACGCCCTCTTGGACGTGGTATGATGGAAATCAAAGCACAGTGGGAATCACACAAGACTCTATGACGATCTCGGGTCGACAGACTACTCTGTACCAGTGTCACCGGAGAACTGCCATCTGACGTATGGTATAATACCATCTGGGAGTTCTCGGCGAGTCCGTCCAGTGTACCCAGTCTCTACTGAGCACCCGTACACCATCCTTGATGTCAAACACCGATGGATATGGGATCATCCATCGCCCATCATATGGGTCAAGATGCGTATACGCTAGTCTACTCTGGTGTATCGATGCCCTGTCTCAATGCACCCTCGAGTAGGAACAGTTATAGGATGTACTCGTCGACTACCATGGCCCCACTAGTATGATCTCATCATAGTCCCAGTAGTCGAGTACATATCCTAAGGGCTTTATCAACATGTAATATAGAGACAATCAGAGTACATGTTAAGATAAAGTACAACCAGATAGCATACTATCATGTCGAGCAAGAAAGTCCTCCCTATATATGTCCTAGCATCCACTACAATATACATCGTATGTACAGTAATGGCCTCTAGGGCATACATATAACTAACAATCTCCCACTTGCACTAGGGCCATCTGTTGTGGTATCGCATACCCAACAATTAGCTGCGGTTGAAGTATCTCATACTCAACCATCCCGTAAAAAGTCTCTACTGGGAAAAAGGCCTTTGTGAGTGGATCCGCGCTGTTGTCCTCTGTGTCTGCTCTCCTAACCTCGATCTCCCTGGAGATCAACCATCTCCATGATCAGGTGATACTGCCTAAGAATTATATCTGGATTTCTGATGGGACGGTAGTTCCTTGGCATAAGCCACAACTCCATTGTCATACAATGGTAGGAACGAAGTTCATCTCATGAACTTATATATCCAGACTGCCTCCTTGGTAGCATCATTGGTAACGATGTATCTTGCCTTTAATCGTCTAGTAAGTCACGGTATCTAGCTTGGAACTCTTCCAACATACCGTCCCTCCACTGAGGGTATAGACAAGCCTGCGACTGACATTCAGTCGTCCTTATTACCCTGGAACCCTTCCAGTGATTCTCTCCAGGATCGATTGATACCATCTCACTACAACTAGTGAGTGTCCTAACATCCATTTAGATCTATCTCATAGATCCAAAACCCAGGATTTAGGAGGTATCACTTTGATCCTATATGGAGAATCCTTGTGATAAGCGGAGATTGACCGAGCGTAGCATAGGAAACTCCTTCCCTATCAAGAGTATGTCATCCACGTACTCTACGAGGATCACCACCATACTCTCTACTACCTTTTTGTATATACAAGGTTTATCTACCATTTTGATGAAGTCAAACTCTTTGACTACCACATCAAAACAGACGTTCCAACTCCGCGATGCCTGTTTTATCATATAAAACATCTTGTACACGTTTCCGCTGCTCCCACTGTCTACGAAGCCCTCTGGCTGTGTACTTATAGACGTTCTCTTCTAAAACATCATTTAGAAAAGCAGTCATGACACCCAACCGCCAGATATCGTAGTCATGGTATGTAGCCGTGGCAAGTAGGATCTGGATGGACTTAAGCATAGCTTTGAAAGTCTCAACTTTTCCATGTACACCTAGTAATCTTCTCAAGATATACTTGCTCCTGATGGGGATTTAACCCTTCAGATAGAGCAACCAAAGTCCATACTTTGTTGGTGTACAAGGATTCCATCTCAGATCGATAAGCATCCAGCCATTCTTACAGAGTCCCACTCCTGATGGCCAGCTCGAAAATAGTTGGGTCATCATCTCATGATGCAATCCTCGCTCCCACTGTCATAGAGAAACCAAAGTATCTCTCAGGTGGGTGAGGAACCCTACTAGATCGGCGGAGAGGCTGAGGTTCGTTGGAAACTATTGAATCATTTGGTTCTACCAAATCATCAGCTGCAGTTTGTATAGCTGGAACATTTCCAGTTCTACATAACAGACCTTGCCTCGAGCTTGTCCGGTTTTTGCTTTTAGACATTGTCCGGACAACCCCAAATCTTAACAAACTTAAGATATGGGCTCTTCCCTTTCCATATCACATATGAAGTGGTAGGCAACTGATTTGATTTGAACCCTATTCAATAGGTATGCAGCTTCTCAAGTGCATAACTCCCAAAAGGAAACGGGAAACTCAGCAGTACTTATCATAGAGCACACCATATCACATAGGGTGCTATTGCTCCGCCCCGATATACCATCGTGCTATGGTGTATACGGAGGAGTAATGCTGAGAGAGAATCTCATTCTCCTTTAGAATAGTCCAGGAATTCCGTGCTCAAGTATTCTCCTCCTTGATCTCATCAAAGGATATAATACTTATACCCGTATTTTGGTTCTCTACTTCTAACTTATATTCTGTGAATATCTCAAAAGCTTCGGACTTGTGTTTCAACAGGAACATATGTCTGAATCTTGAGAGATCATCAGAGAATGTAATGAAGTACAAAGAACCGAACTTGGCATGTGTAGACAGGGGACCTTACATACATCAACATGTATCAATCCCAAGAGTTCACTAACTCTTTCTCTGTTTCCAATAAACAGAGCTGTGGTCATCTTATCTTTGTGACATGACCGGCAAGTTTCACAAGATGTAAATTCAAACTAATTTAAATATGCATCTATATGTAACTTAGCTAGTCGGGTCGCATTGATATGACCTAGTCTACAATACCTCAAGAAGGATTCGTTCATTTCTGAACTCTTCCTCTTGTGTGTGTTCCGTATACTAAGAACTGTAGTTTGATTTAGAACATCAATGCTTTTAGATAACGTGCCTGAATCGATCAACTCTTGATATAGGAAATGTTCAAAACATTATCCAACAATACAAAATTTTATCATTTCTTTACTAATAAAGAGACTGACATGATTTTGTATATCAGGTTCGGTATCTAATAACATTTGTTCAGAATCAATGTATTCTGGTAATACAGGGTGATAGTGACCAACAGACTTGGCTGCAACACTTGCACCATTTTCTGTCTCATGAAACTTATCACCCGTTCTCAGTTCTCTACCTTTCTGTAGCCCATGTAACAGATTACATATGCGGGATCCTGATCCGGTATCACATACCCAGGACGTAAAGGATACTGAGAAACAGTTCTCTTTAATGAACACACCCGAAGATGATGCATCAGCATGCACTTTCTTCGTTTGGGCGGCACGGGAAATCTGGTATTCCCCAATTTCCTGCTCTATCTTATAACAATTATAAGTTTGAGCGGGACCAACGTTCCCCAGCTCAGTATAACAAGTGGGTTCGGTCAATATATCCGTTTTATTATCTTGATTAAGGCGTGATATGGTCGCTATCTGGAGAGAGAGAGAAGAAAACACTCAGCGTATGCTCTTGCAAGATTAGATTGGTTATCTAATATATCTAATCAGGATGTCTTCCACTGTTTTAATCAAATCTTCCTTCAAACCCTAAAAGGAAAGACTAGCCGGGATTAATTACACGCTACAAGTTCGCCAATCTTTCAGCCAGGCCAGTGTCGGTACTTTGAGGGAGGTCCCCCGTGCTTTCGCACGAACCTAATTAAAGTAAACCTCGTTTTCCCAGAGGCGTAACCCCGTTAACACCTTTCTAGACACCTACTTGATCGGCTAATTGTAATGTATAAAACTCTCCCAGGAGTAACTCTTACTCGCAGCGGGTATCGGGATCCAACTATCTCATAGAAGGTATGCAATCTCATTGCAAATTTCAACACTTGAAATTCCCAATAATATTTTTCCCCTAGCGTGCTATGACCTTGACGCATGCCAAACAACCCATAGTCCGCTAGTCAAGTTCAACCCGTACATTTTTTGATTGAATTAAACCCACCCGCACGACCCTTGACGCATGCCAAACAACGCCGTATGAATACCCTAATCCAATCGCATCGTATGCTAGCAGATAAGCACTAGTTAGCTACCGTACACTACGCCTTGACGAATGCCAAACTACCGCAGCATGAATACTAACTAGTACTTATCTGAAATGACGGAGGGCTACGACAGGTTTTTAGGAAAACCCTTTGCGTAATGAACTTGATATCGTTGTAGAATCGAGTGATTTTAAATGGAGCGTTTTTGAGGCTTTTTCTAGTTTTGCTAAAGGGGTCACTCCCGGTGAAGGGATCGTCGGCCCTTTCCTCATCGAATAAAGTGCAGGATATTTCACAAATATCACTATGCAAAGCAAGAACTATGGAAGCAATCAAAAGACAAACCGAGTTTGTAGCATCTGCCAGTTATCGCTAAAGGAGTCACTCCCGGTGAAGGGATCTCGGTCCTTTCCTTATCGAATAAGGTGCTGGATGTTCTACAAGGAACACCGCTATGCAAAGCAAGAACTAGAGCTAATAGTTTTAATTAAACAAGTTTCTACAACATCTTAGGTTTCTTTTATTTCATTAATCTCATTAATGAAGTCCCATTTTATTATGCTTCACAAGCATCTCATTTGAAACGAAATCTGCAATATAACATATATCTCATATATATAATATAAACATTCGTCACAGGCAGTAATATGATCTCATCACAGAACATTGCAGCAGAAGAAACATATATGAAATATTGGATATGCTAGGACGTCCGTGTTTTCAATATGAGCCTGTATAAAACACGGATTCCACGGTCGCGATGAATAGCCAAACCCACATCCCTAGACCTCTACGAGAGCGGCAAGTAACACTGCCAATTCTAGGGTTAGGAGACCCGGTCTCGACTCCTCGAGATGATCTCCCACTGGACCCTAGAACCCGGTTACTTGTGCTCCCCGCCTTGGGTCTACCTAATGCGGAAAAGTAAATAATATACAACGGTGACATCTTCCGCTACCTGGAAGTGCCCCAATAAAAGAATATTACATACAAATGAATTTTACATGAATGAAAAAGAAAAACTCTCATCTCACATAAAACCCCCGGCTATTCAAACGCGACGATCCAATATAATATATCACAGTAACACATAATATCTCATATCATCAACGTAAGCAAGTATGCGTATCCCGATTGTCGTTGATGTATAGCAACGTAGCCGGCGATACACCACATACTACGCTTACGGTCACAGAAAAGAAAGTGTAAAACTACAACAGTTGGAATCCGCAACCTTCTTAGACATCGCATGCCTAACCAAATGAATTCTTTAGACATCGCATGCCTAACAATTATAAACCCCGCATTTTAGTCTCATTATCGAAAACTCTTTTCAATATCAAGTCGGGCAATTCAACAAGATTCCCGACATTTTGATCGAATGCTCGTCGCAAACTTTAGTAGGCGGCCGCACCCCCGATACCGTCGACGAAGTGCACCAAGGCGGAACACCGCTACCGGGAGCACCCGAACGGATGCTTTCGGCGACGGGGTTCTCCTACAGTCACTTGGTCGGGGCTATGGAGTGAGGCTGTCTATTAAGTTTACCCGGCGAGTATCCGCGTACGCTACGTGATTGCGACGGACTTTTGATCATATCAAAATTCCGTGGCAACCGATCATTTGAGACTAAACTGCTATGTTTATAATATTCAAATCAGTTATCTCATAACTACCTGTGGATTCCAAATATTGTATCACATTCCAGATAAATAGACAAAGTTAAACTTTCCGATCGAATCATCAAACACCCAAGATTTTCCCAATATATCTCAACACTTGAAATCAGTTTAAAAATATCCATCACGTGCCACAGTACCAATGGTCCAGCCGTAGAAGGGTCAAGCCAACGCCTCACATGTGGCACGCCGTACTGCCCCAAACCCTAAGGTTCAAAAGGCAGTTCAAGACGGTCAGATAATCGAGTTAAGGTTTGTTGTCTTCTAGAGGGTCCACCGCGTTACTTGCACGACTTAGAATGTTCTTAAACACGAGGAAAAATCCAACTTTTGAAAAATTTTCCGACAGGGGAAAAAGTGAGTTATTGATATCCGTTCGAATTTTTTAACAGTTTCTAAAATTACCCGGAAAGACCCATAGACAAAATCTGATAATCCGATCGAATCTACGAACTCCCAATACAATCCAGAAAACTCAACTCTTGAGTTCATATTAAAAATTCCCAGAAAACTCAGCACCAGAAAATAAGAATTACTGCGCAAAAATAAATGCAATAGGAGACCGTACGACCGCGGAACAGCCGCACATGCCAGGCTCGTGCCGCGGTTCCGCAGTGGTTTAATTGAATTAGGCCCCCGTATTTCACAGTAATTCATATAAGACCCTGCTTAATTTTCTGCATATTTTTAATTGAACAAAATCCAAATTTTCAGAAAATTTCCAGAGAGCATTTTGGAGTTGGGGTTTCGGGTTCGATCGGACTTTAAACATCGTCTAGACTTCGCCTAAAGCTCTAGCTTGGCTCTGATACCACTGTAGGGTTGCTATGCACGCACACAAGGGTCTACGAGGCATCAACCATGCCCGATTAAAAATTTAGCCGTGCCGAACAACCCGAATACGGATCTTTAAACTAGAGATTAGGCGAAAACAAATATGTTAAACTCTTTAACACTAAGTGAGAGGGATTACAACCTTTGTCGATCCGGTCCTTCACTTCATATGCTCCGTGTTGTGGTCCCTTCGCTGCGATCATCGGGATCCGGACTCTAGAGAGGTTCCACGAAGAGAAAGATGCAACCTTTGCTTCCGATCTTCGATACTAAGATGATCTACCTTGAAGTTTCTTTAACACAAGCTAACACTCATGAAATGATGTGAACACCCTCATCTAAATGGCAAGGGAAGATGATGATGATGAAGTAGGATTTTTGCTCTCTTTATTTATCTTTTTCTCATATTTATTCATCACTTTAAAAAAAAACTAGTAAGCTTTTTCATGAAGAGAATGAAGGAAGAAGATGAAGAACAATAATAATAAATCCTTTTGTGATGAATAGGAAATGAATAATATGATAGATTATGCAACCATGGTCAAGTAAACCTTTGTAGAGAATTAACCAAGGGTTAGGGTTTGGGTTGAGTTAAGAATGAGTCACTTGTAAATATCTTTACCAAAACGAAAAGAAAACCTTCTAGAAACATCTAGAAAGTTTAACCCAAATCCAAACCCTAATCAAGTTTAAACTCCACTAAACAAGTTGCATTAGTTATCATATCATGTTACAATATTATATATCACATATATAATATTTATTGTAACAAAATAAAATAATACATTTAACATATATCGCATATATATCAATGTATTACCCGAGTGAGAAAAAGAATCTTTTAGCGAGCAAATATTAGTTAATGCAATTTAATATATCATATATATTATTATACATTAAATTATCGAATCAACACTTGATCCGACAATCCGGCTATATCGCATATAACCGACTAATATTTATCCGTACCGATTCATCGAATCAATACTTGATCCGATGAACCGACTGATATCATATATCGCGAGAATAGAATACGGTATCTCATATCGCATTATCCTCGGTCCCGCACATATCACATATGTGCTCCTACTCTGTTTTGCCTGAGCCAAGAAACCTCTGTGTAGGACTCTAAAGAATCGTCAATACGCCGGCAGTAGGTGATGATCATATCAAACACCCACAAGCTGCAAGCGGTCAGCTAAACGTAACAGCTACCCAGGTATTGAGCGCTCAGAAGATCAACAAGCAAGCCTGTAACTTCTCCTGTGAATCCAAACAGTAACACTCCCGTACAGTCCGGTCTCGTCGTCTGATATGTTGCATATCTCGCCTAGGGGTGGTAAACGTCAGACCCCAGTAGCTCGATAAGTCGTGTCGATATGAGGTCTATAACAGTTCGAGAAACTACTGATAACACTTACCAGTAAATCTCAACAACCCTGGCCAGGGATTTCCGGTTATAGCCAATCGAACACAGCACAACATCAACTCCCTATACCGGGAGAGACGAATCCCCTCCTATCGCTCATTGCCTCCATGTGATTCGGGACTGTACCCAAAAGCCACCTTTTTGCACGCCCTCTTGGACGTGGTATGATGGAAATCAAAGCACAGTGGGAATCACACAAGACTCTATGACGATCTCGGGTCGACAGACTACTCTGTACCAGTGTCACCGGAGAACTGCCATCTGACGTATGGTATAATACCATCTGGGAGTTCTCGGCGAGTCCGTCCAGTGTACCCAGTCTCTACTGAGCACCCGTACACCATCCTTGATGTCAAACACCGATGGATATGGGATCATCCATCGCCCATCATATGGGTCAAGATGCGAATACGCTAGTCTACTCTGGTGTATCGATGCCCTGTCTCAATGCACCCTCGACTAGGAACAGTTATAGGATGTACTCGTCGACTACCATGGCCCCACTAGTATGATCTCATCATAGTCCCAGTAGTCGAGTACATATCCTAAGGGCTTTATCAACATGTAATATAGAGACAATCAGAGTACATGTTAAGATAAAGTACAACCAGATAGCATACTATCATGTCGAGCAAGAAAGTCCTCCCTATATATGTCCTAGCATCCACTACAATATACATCGTATGTACAGTAATGGCCTCTAGGGCATACATATAACTAACACCCATCAGACGCTGATGGTCTGAAGCCCTCATCGCGAGGCCGTCGAGTTCCTTCCTGCTTGGCGCATCCTCAGCGGGCATCCTCCTGCCCAATAGACGCTGATGGTCTGAAGCCCTCATCGCGAGGCCGCCGAGTTCCTTCCTGCTCGGCACATCCCCAGCGGGCATCCTCCTGCCCATCAGACGCTGATGGTCTAAAGCCCTCATCATGAGGCCGTCGAGTTCCTTCCTGCTCGGCGCATCCCCAGCGGGCATCCTCCTTCCCAACAGACGCTGATGGTCTGAAGCCCTCATCGCGAGGCCGCCGAGTTCCTTCCTGCTCGGCGCATCCCCAGCGGGCATCCTCCTGCCCATCAGATGCTGAGGATCTCAAGCCCTCATCGTGAGGCCGCCGAGTTCCTTCCTGCTCGGCGCATCCCAGCGGGCATCCTCCTGCCCATCAGACGCTGATGGTCTGAACCCCTCATTGCGAGGCCGCCGAGTTCCTTCCTGCTCGGCGCATCCCCAGCGGGCATCCTCCTGCCCATCAAACGCTGAGGATCTGAAGCCCTCTTCGCGAGGCCGCCGAGCCCCTTCCCACTCGGCGCATCCCTGCGGGTAGCTTCCTACCCAACAAAGACAAGGATCAAAGTCCTTCCAGACTCGACTATCCCTGGCCGGTTGCTTCCCTACTCGCAACGCCAGGGGTTAAGACCCTCGCCAAGATCAACCGAGCAACTTCCCTACCCGGTCATCCCCAGCAGGCATCCTCCTTCCCAACAGACGCTGCTGGTTTGTAGCCCTCATAACGAGGCCACTGAGCCCATCACATGCAGCGGATCCGAAGCCCCAACAAGAGACATCAGGTCTATCCAAGTCTGAGTAATCCCCCCTCGACTTCGGGACCATGGAGATGCCTCCTTCTCAGCAACGCTTGGCACACTCGGCAAGTGATCGAAATCAACTCGACGACCGATCGCTCCACATGTCACGCCCACACTGGGCTGCGCCCCATCAGTCCACAGGTCTGCACACGTCGCGTCGGCCAACCGGCGCTCGACACGTGGACCGTCACTTCAGTGGCAGGACGCTCGAACCGGCGCACCTTCCCTAAATGCAGAGATCTCTCCCCGATAAGCTGGCAGAAAAGACAGCTGACAGCCCGGGGACGCGTCCCGACGAAACCTTAGGAGGGAGCTTACCCCAGACGGCCCAGCAGTCCACTCTTGACCCGACCCACTAGCTGGTCGGGACAAGAGTGGGGGGCTAATGATGATGCTCAATATTGGCGACCTTTCAGATCAGGACACGTGGCAGATGACGTGTCCCAGAACTCAGAAGAGAGGACCCACAGGGGCCGATCAGGCCCGACCTACAAGCACAAAGCTGGCCCACCTCAGGGCCCTTGCAAATTGGCATCCTCGGTCTCTCAGCTCGCCTTCAAGCTACCGCAGGACCAAGATACTTCGGCCCTCTCGCTCGTTCCCGAGCTCTCCCGCCGAGACCATCTTCCTCGGTCCCTCCGACCGACCAACTCCACCACTCACAGGCGTAACCGTCGCTCCGCAAATCTCGCTATGCGCAGATTCTCCGGGGCAACATCCCACGTTCCACGCCATCACGATCCCCATTAACGGGCGATCCGCTCTTTACGCGGGCGTGACGTCGGGAGCGTAACTGCTGTCGAGATTCTCGCGCCTGCTGCTGCATGCCACCACCGCTATATAAACCCTCATCACAGAGGGGTCAAGTAAGCCATTTTTTTACACCTTTAAGCCGTTACTCTGCTCGGATCTCATCACCAACTTGAGCGTCGGAGGGTCCTTGGTGGTACCAAACCATCCCGGGACTTCTTTGCAGGTACTCGGCAACAACTTTCTCACCTCACCTCTTCCTCCAAAAACCCATTGAGACCCATACGCAACGAAGGATAATCAGCTAAGTTCACCGCGAGATCAACGGAAGACATCTGACGGAGGCCCGAAAAGGAGCTCCATCAGCAGGGTATTAAAATTAATTTAGAAATAAATTACAATTTATGCTCTTAAATAAGCAGAGTGATCAATTTTGTAAATCTATGTCACTATATCAAAATATTAAAGCTATAGTAAAAGTTAGATATATTTTATATTATAATATGTCTGTACATTCCTAGCATCATTTGTTGGACTGAACATGGGTTTTCTTTTGTAGTGAAATCTTTTTACTTAAGATATTTTCTAAAGGTTTTTTAAAAAAAAAATTGGACCCCAAAACTTTAGTATTTTCAAAAGACTTTAGTATTTTCAAAAGAAGACACCAAAAACTTGATATTTCTAAAATAGACACTTGATTCTTCAAATTAAACTAAATTAACCACTCTTATTAACATCCATCTATTTAACATCCAACTAACATCCGGTTTTCACTAATTAGACATTAAAGTTAGCGAATGACTAATTACTTACTTAATTGTTAGTCATGCTTACAGGTCGGTATATCTTGTAGTTGAGAGGTTGATGAACAAGATGAAGGAAGAGGTCTAGCTTTGGAGAGATCGGATGTGATGAGGTTGGAAGAGTGGAGAAAACGAGTGATGGTGATATTTGGGTTTGGGTTTAAGAGAGGAGCAATGGAGAAAGAGGGGTGGGATTTGAATTTGGTTTTGAAAGGGGATTGGGTTTGACACAGGAGTGTAGGAAGAGGGTTGAGATTTGAGTTTGGGTTTGAGAGAGGAGCAATGGAGAAAGAAGGAGATGATGAGATTTTGATGTGGGTCGGATCACGTCAAGATGTTACCTTCCGTTGATCTGCTGATGGCGGCGATAGACGGCTGAGATTGGATCTGGAGGCTGGCTCCTGAAGCGTGTGGATCTCAATGGATTTGAGGTTGTTTGGGCCGAGCTACCTATAAGGAAGTCCCGGGGTGGTTGTACCACCAAGGACCCTCCGACGGTCAAGTTAGAGAGGAAATCCGAGCAGAGTAACTGCTTAGTGGAGTAAAAATGGCTTACTTGAACCGTCTGAACGAGGGGTTTAAATAGCGGTGTCAGCAGGCAGGAAGGTGCGAGAATCACGCCGGCTGTTACGCTCCCGCCGTCACGCCCGCGTGTTGGGCGGGATCCCGCATTAATGGAGAGACAGGCTCGTTAATGGGGGATCGTGATGGCGTGGAACGTAAGATGTGGCCGGCGGATATCTCGCGCATGGCGTGATTCGTTGGATGGCGGTTGCGCCTGTGAGTGGTGCCGTTGGTCGGTCGATGAGACCGAAGGAGATGAGCTCGGCGGGAGAGCTCGGGGACGAGCGGGAGGCCGAGCTATCTTGGTTCTGCTAGAGCCCGGAGGCGAGCTGAGAGGGTTGAGGAGGCTCAGCCCGAAGGAAGGCTCGGAGGCGAGCCGGGTGGACGAGGAAGCTCGGGCCTGTGATAGCTCGGAGCAGAGCAAAGGGACAGTTGGCTTGGCTGCTGAAGTGCTCGGGGGCAAGGAGTGGGGTGCAACCTCAGAGACAGGGTTTGAGGGAAGCCCCCACTGTAGCGCACTGGTTCCCCCTCCGTGGCCCTCAGGGGCCTAACCGGCTTACGCCTGTGACACGTCATCCGCCACGTGTCATGATATAAGGAATTACCGTTATTGAGCATCATCATTAGCCCCCCACTCTCGTTCCGATCTATTTGTAGGTTGGGTCGAGAGTGGACTTCTTAGTTCTTTCTGTGCGGCTCAGCGCTGGTAATTCCTCGTGGTGGATTGTTCGGGAACGACACGGTGTTCTTGTTGTCGCGCATCGAGTATGAATCGAACGAAGAACGAGTGTGGGAAAGTCGGTATCCTTCCTTTGCCGGAGTTGAGGCGCTGATCGCGCGTTGAGTATGAGTTTATTCGGCGGGTCTTGGATCCGTGTCTTTGTAGGGTAAGAAGCTACTTACTGCGGATGCGCCAAGCAGGAAGCTACTCAACATCTGATGGGCAGGAGGATACCCGCTGGGGATGCGCCGAGCAGGAAGAAAATCGGCGGCCTCGCGAGGAGGGCTTCAGATCCTCAGCGTCTGATGGGCAGGAGGATGCCTGCTGGGGATGTGCCGAGCAGGAAGGAACTCGGCAGCCTCGCGAGGAGGGCTTCAGATCCTCAGCGTCTGATGGGCAGGAGGCTGTCCGCTGGGGATGCGCCGAGCAGGAAGGAACTCGGCGGCCTCACGAGGAGGGCTTCAGATCCTCAGCGTCCAATGGGCAGGATGCTGCCTGCTGGAGATGCGCCGAGCAGGGTAGCTGCTCAGTGGCCTTTTGGTGAGGGCTTTGATCCTTGGCGTCGGTGGGTAGTGAACTACTAGCCAGGGATAACCGAACAAGGGCGAGCCCGGTTGCCTTTTGGTGAGGGCTTCGATCCTTGGCGTTGTGGGGGTAGGGAACTACCAGCTAGGGATAGCTGAGCAGGGTAGCCGCTCGACCGTCTCTTGGTGAGGGCTTCGATCCTTGGCGTTGCGGGGCAATGAACTACCAGCCAGGGATAGCCGAGCAGGGTAGCCGCTCGGCTGCCTCTTGGTGGGGGCTTCGATCCCTGGCGTTGTGGGGGTAGGGAACTACCAGCCAGGGATAGCCGAGCAGGGTAGCCGCTCGGCCGCCTCTTGGTGAGGGCTTCGATCCCTGGCGTTGCGAGGTAGCGAACTACCAGCCAGGGATAGCCAAGCAGGGTAGCTGCTCGGCTGCCTCCTGATGAGGGCTTCGATCCTTAGCGCGGGAGGGACCGTAAAGGGCCTGCTAAGGACGGGCCGAGCAGGGTTGCTGCCCGGTGTCTCTTGGCGAGGGCTTTGTTCCTTAGCGCGAGAGGGGCCGTGAGAAGCCTACTAAGGATGGGCTGAGCAGGGTTGTTGCCCGGTGCCTCTTGGCGAGGGCTTTGATCACTGGCGTTTTAGGGTAGGGATCTACCAGTCAGGGATAACCGAGTAAGGGCGGGACCGGTTGCCTCTTGCGAGGGTTTTTGATCCTTAAGGACTGGCCGAGCAGGGTTTCTTCCCGGTCCCCAAACGATACATGTATTTCCGCTGTGCATGATTACTTATTATATATTTACGTCATCTAAACTGTACAATGGTATCAGAGCCATGCATCCCACGTTCGTAGAATTATAGATCTGCGATTTTTAAATTTTTGCTAATCAAAAGTTGTGTTTTTTTTTAATCTAAACATAGATAAAAAATTATTTTTTAAATATTTTATGATAGATCTATGCTATTACGGTTATCGTTTAATGTATCTTTTAAGATCTATCTATTTTGTATCATTATGTGTCACCATAAATTAGATCTATTTTATTTATGACGTTTTGATATAGTTTTCTTAGTTCGTTGATGTGAAATAGCCAATAGAACAAAGACGAGATAAATTTTTGTAAAGATTGAATCTTTTGTCTGAAAAGAAAATTTTAGTTTTTCTCTCTTTTGTGAGCATTAATGGTGGCTATGTCGCAATTTTTTTCTAGAATCCTAACCTAATTTTTTTTGGATAAAAGAAAACTTGTGGGATTTTTTGGATATTTGTGATAGTATCAAATATTTTTTTTGGATTTTAGTTTGGAACCAAATATTTTTTTTGGATTTTGGTTTGGATTTTTAGGGATTTTGGATTGGAACCAAATAATTTTTGGATTTTTGATTTGGAACAAAATATTATTTTTTGGATTTTGGTTTGGAACCGAAATTATTTTTCTTGGGATTTTGGTTAGGAACCATTTTTTTTTATTGTCGTGGTGGGCTAAATATTTTCTTAACAAAACAATAATTTCTGAAAATTTTATTTCTTTAAAAAAAATTCAATTTAAAAAAAACATTTTTTTAATAAAAATATATGGGGGCCAGCCATCAGGCCCTACGTGGGCTCGGGCCGGGCTAAGGCCCCTGGGCCAAGATGGGCTCGGCGACTTGAGTCGGGCACATTTTTTTTATTTTAAAAAAAAATCCAGAATAATCCCAGAAAATTCAGAAAAATCCCAGAAAATCCAGAAAAATCCCAAATAATTCAAAAATTCCAAAAAAATTCTAGGAAATTAAGGAAATTATTTTATGAATTTTCTTATATTTGGAGAGTTTCCCACTCAAGTTTTGAGTCAGTTAACGGTTTGCTGTTAATTCTGCGAGTTATATTTTTTTCGAAAATTTTGTTTGCTCACCAAAAGTTGCAGATTCTTATTCTCACATGAAATCTTGGAGATTTGATGGGTGGTTGTTCTAGTGGGAGTGCCTGGGGCACATATTAATTTCACGAATAAAACGAAAACCTTAATAAAACGGACAAGATTAGATATGGTGGTTTAAATGAAAATGAAATTTATTGGATTAATTGTTGCATTTTGTGTTGTGCATGGCATATTATATATATAAAGACGCATACTGTATTAATCTGACAAATTTCAAGCGGGAGATTTCGAGAGGAGACGTGAGTATAGATTCAACTACCCAATCTACTCCGTTTCTAGGAAATCTGTGATATGTTTTTCAATCATTTTAACAAAATTTTAAATTTTATATTTTTGAAGGATATGGTTGTGGCCATTAGGCCTTATCTTTCTTCGGGATGTAGGTTTATTATTGTTGTTAAGATGGGTTGAAAACGAAGCATTCTTTGGGAAAAAACGGTACTCCATTATATGTTATAGTTTTAACGCATTCATAATAAAGTAAGGATATCAACAGTCTCACCATGGGTGAGATGATAAATGACGATAACATAATTAAATAGAAACATTAGTTTAATGTTACATGAACAAGCTGAAAGACTTGGACGCTGGTGACAAAGTGACAGCGATGAAGCGGGGCTACACGACGCAGCACCATCGAGATGTCAACAGTGTAGCGGGGCTATACGACGTAGCACCATCGAGAACCAGCGATCTTTAGAGGATTGACGCATTTATGATCGCTCTACTCGTTGGACGTGATAAAGAGCGATGTCATTAGTGATCATATGTTTATTGCCGGGCACTCGCAGTTTATATTGAGCGGTAATTACAGGGTATCTGCGCGCCAAGAGATAAGCTGTGCGATGATTACAGGGTGATCTATACGACGTGGCAACGTCCCATTATTTCTTAGTTTGACTTTATTTTCATATAAAGAGTCGAATCACGTAATATGGATATAGTTAAGAGTTATGTCTTCATTGATCCGGGATCTGAACAGTGCTGCTCCAGTTATTCTGTTGAGCGACAGCAGTAGGCGGTTATATATTTTCTACTTGATATATGAAGCAGTTAGTTATGCCGAAAGCGAATGTGTTGGCGTTTTTTAGTACGTTTGAGTAACTGAGACTTAAAGTTTAATCGCTAAGGACGATAGAATCAAGAGCGCTGCTGATATGTTGACGAGATCAACAGTGCGTAAGGCGGGTGTCCTACTGCAAGAAGAATTCAATCGAGCTACGAAAACAGGAATAACGCGCTAACAACTTAAGTGATCAGACATGGAGAAATGTGCTGGCAATAATGGATATAATAAATCCAATGTTTGACTGTGGGAATTTGAACCGCTCCACTCGTCAGGGTATTGGGTGGAAGTAGGCCTTCTGCTTGGAGCAGAAAAGTCCGTGGAAGCAAATCATGTCCGTGGAAGCAAATCATGTGTCGAGGATATATGGGTCAATTCTGTATCGGGGATGCAGATAACCATCAACAAATCATCTTCTTGTCAGGTTACAGTTTCAGTTTCCGTTTAAGATAATTGGATAGCTTAATGGGACAATCTGTCTTATGAGCTCCTTATGGTTTTGAGAATTGACCCTTTTATAAATGTCATGAGTAGCATGGTAGATTATGTTAATAGATAGATAGGATGACCTAACCACCTAGGGTGGATGGGTAGGCATTTGAGCCAAAGTCAAACCATTTACTTGTGAGAGTTGTCTTGGAGGCAAAACTACCAGAGTAAAACTATTTGGATATCCATTACAGATAATTCACTCCGATAGATACAGATCAATAAACATGAAGACACGCAGTGAAGTTTCTTAATTTAACACCTTCATTAAAAATTACCCGATATGGTTATTGATCTCACACGAAACTAAAGCGTTGATTTGTATCAAACATGGTATTAATGAAGTGAAGAGCCAGTTCAAGCAAATAGGATTGTGCGTGTTTCACGGAGCAGTTCTGGAAACTGTAAGTAAGCCATGGGTATTTATTTTAGCAGTTCAGGAAACTGAATGAAGGAAAAAGAGTCGTCAGATAGCTGATGATACCGTAAACTTTGTAACAAAATGATGTTGTAGAGAGGAGAATTAGGAAATCTTAGATATGTAAAGAACATAATGACAAAGGTTAATCTTACATATTTCTTGAGAGATGCGCTGTTGGCAGCGGCTTATTTTCTTGATCATGTGTTTTCAAAGTCAGTGTAGGTAACACTCTATGTATAGTTGATGAACGAGAGACCTGAGAGGTTACTTGTGTCCATGAGTCTATTATAGGACTGTGACTGATATTTGATCGTGTGACGTCGATTTCCTCGGGGAGTAATTTACGCAAAAGGCAGAAATAGGTCAGGATTTGGGATTCTACGAGATTGAGAAGTCTCCTAGCCGATCAACGGTGCAGAAGCAGTTAGTTCCTTCAATGGATGACTACGTTGGGAGCGATATTTCCGCAGATGGTTCGGAGCCAATCATAGATCCTCAAGTGACTTGTAAATAGTGCTGCGGATTGACACCCCAACGATATTTCGATATCAAAGGGAAGGCGTCTATGGTAACTCTGTATTGGTTGCGGAACCCAAATCACATGAGAATGCTATTTATGGGCCTATTGCAAAGGAGTGAATAATGACAATGGAAGAGGAGTAAGAGTGAGCATTAGAGAATTAAGTATGGGATTCAGTCAAAATTATCCTACTAGACACAAGACTATTGATAAAAACTGGGTTTTTCGAAGGCTTGTGAAAGGAGGATATTAAAGAGAGATACAAGGCACGTTTATTGGCGAAGGGATTCACCTAGCCTAGGTGGACAGCGAATAGACACTTTTTATCCGGGGTGATGATTGCGTCTATTTTGCCTCTCTTAACAAATCGTTGCACATAAGATTTTGAGCTAGTCCTGAGGACTTAAATCGTATTGTCGTTGGAGATTTGGGAGATCTTCCTACGGGTTTCAAAGCCAAGGTGACTCGAGTTGACTCAGAGAGTCCATTTATCACTTGAGACACTTATCCAAGCAGTTGTTGGTTCGATATTATCAATCTATATTGGATATGGACTGATGATGATTGAATGCAACAACTGTAAGTTCAGAAATCTTGTTGTGAACGATGATGACCAAAAGTGACATGGAGATAATGAATGCCACTTGGAGTGGCTGTTTTCGCTATAGAGAACACATGAGATGTTGAGTTTGTGCTTGGAAATTGGATCCAAAAGGAGTCGTTTCAAGAGCATTCTATGTTTGTTTTCAAAGACTCACATGAGATATGTCTTAAAACGGTTTAGCCCGCACAATTAATCCAACTTATTATTCCAGTCACTAATGGACATATTTTTAGTCTTGATCTTTGCTATAAGACTTTTGACGAAGAATGACAGATTTTGTAGGTTCCATTTTGCATAGTCAGCTGTCTAATGTATGCATAGTGTGTATTTGACAAGACATATAGCCCTTGCCGATTGGACTTAGTAGTAGGTTTGCTTGTTATGATGAAGTGACGAGTATTTTCAAGTATTTATATGGGATGACTCACAATACATAGTGTTATGAGAAATCAGGTTTGCAGTCATATGGACATACAAATGCCGACTGGGTCGACAGTATGGGTATGCGTACATCCACATCTGTACATGCTTTCTTGCATAATAGCAGGGTAATCACTCGGAGTAGCAAGAAGCAGGAAGTGTAGCCTTTTCACCATAGGGGTGGAATATGTGGCTACCTCAGTAGTGCCAAAGGGGTTGCTAGGTTGAGGTGATTTCTCGGGAGTATGCGCGTGATTTCGCACGTAAGGGAAACAAGGTTTTTCTTTATCATGACATCAGGTCAACGATAGCATACTCAAACAATCTCATATATATGGAATCGTTTGAGTATGCATATATATGAGAAGTTGAAGCACTTATAGATCTGACGACACTTCATCAAGGAGTAAGCGGTATGAGAAGGTGGTCTAAGCTAAAAGGTTTTCCTTCAGGTCAGATGATCGGGGATCCGATGGCTAAGAAAATAGCTGAGTAACTCTATATGCGTTTGGGCTTCGTCCTGGGTGACGTATTGCATTTCCGATAGCTTGATAGACTTTACTCTTATATTTGACATTATTATTATGGGTGGCAATTTTATAGATGCATATTTTAAGATTGATGGTGTATAGCTTTTTTTCTTTATTATCTGGGATGGATATTTCTATATTTTGTTTGACTATTTCAGGCATGGAGTACAAGTGTACGGGGTACACGATGTGTGCATGGCACACATTTAATAAGGATACGTCAGCAGGTAGGAACTTTCCCTCACACGAGAGATCCACTTTTTGCTAGGGAAGCATACGAAGGTGAGACTAAGTGCTAGACGTCATCTGCTCGGAGCGGTGACTGTTTTGTTGCATACTAGGTATGGCGACAGTGGAAGCACTTAATAGAGTTGTCCTGACTGGGTTAGGATGAGGTTGCCATGTGCTTAGGCCGAGCGACCGAAGTGGTTATTTTATGTCCACTTTTACTTGTTTACATATAACCGGACTAGAGGTCTGACTCATCGTACGAGGTGCGAGCTTTTCGGGAGATCCTAGGCATATCGCAGGGCGATATGGTCGGGAAAGTCAATCATAGGGGGATTGGACTTGGGTCCGTACGGTATAACCATAATGGCGTACACGCTCAGAGAGAGAATTTTATACCATAGCATATTGCCATACGCCGTGCGCTTGGATCGTGCACGTAAGGAGGTTGAGAGATGGATTCCATCTCCCTCACCGTGTGAGCCTTTACGACGACTTCTTTCACGGAAGGACGAGCGGTCTATACCCATAGCAACACTAGGCTGTCTGGGTAGACATATTATGAGCGTCTGCTAGTTTGGTTGCTGTTTCCTGCTGCGATGACAATGTTAGATATATATGCTCTAGAAGCCAGTATTGTATATGTATACATATGGATGCTAAGGATATGTATGTACAGGACAATCTCGCTCGGTTTTTATAGTATATTATTTGACCTGTCTTTGTCAGGATATGTGTATTTATTTCTATTGCTGTTATATCTAGCTTGCACATATTGATAAAGACTCGATGCGGTAGTATACTATTATGGTTTGTCTTTATCTTAACATGGCATATGTCATACTCGTTATTACATATTGCGGTTACATATTGATAAAGACCGTGGGATCTTGCTTGACTACCTGCATTATGATGGCGATCATACTTGTGGGAGTAGGGTAGTCCATAAGCACGTCCTTAAATGGTCCCTAGTCGCGTGGGTATCGAGACTGGCCATTGATACTCCACAGTAGACTAGTGTATACTTTTCTAGCCCCGTCGGGGGATGGTTGGTCCCACAGCCATTGGTCTGATGTATCCAAGATCGTATACAGGTGCTCACTGGTGTGAGTACACTGGACGGACTCGCCGAGAACTTTCAGATGGTATTATACCTATCGTCAGATGGAAGTTCTCAGGTGACATGTGTACATGTTAGTCTTTAGACCTGAGATCGGCAATTGTCTCGTGTGAGTTCCCACTGAGCTTTGATCACTTCCCTACCACGGCTCTACTGTGTCGTGCAAACAGGTTTTGGTTGGGTTCAGTCCCGAGCCACATGGAGGCAGTGAGCGATTGTTGGGGATTCGTCTCTCCTGGTATTGGGAGTTGATATCGCACAGTGATCGATTGGTCAGGACCATAAGACCTTGGCCAAGGCAGTAGAGATTTACTGATAGGTTGATCAGTAGTTTCCCGGATTGGTCCTGAGCCACATCGGCACGACTTATCAGGTTATTAGGGCCTGACGTTCACCACCCCCTAGACCCGGTATGCGATAGTCTTTGACGAAGAGACCAGACTGTACGGATATATCACGGATATGCTCAGGAAGAGTTCGGACGAGTTTGCTCGTCGGCCTTCCTTTTCGACAGGTACCTGGGTAGCCGTTACGTACAGCTAGTGCCACTGTCGTGCTTGTGGTTAAATCCACTCCCAGAGTACTGTCGAGTCTTTAGAGTCCCACACAGAGGGTTTCCCAGCTTCGGGCGAAACGAGTAGAGGTCGTATGGTTTTACGACAGGGTTCGTTCACATACGCGCACTTGTGCGTGTTTGGTGTTCGGGCAGTTGATACTAGCGGGCTTTGGTTTAAACCGGATCCTAGTATTTGATTTTGGATTGGTGCAGTCTCATTGTATTCGTGTTCCTCGGAACACGGATGCGGGTATGTATATACAGCTGACAGAGGCAGAGAAGGAGACACCTCATTATGGTTTTGACCATTGACTTGATTAAAACCATAATGAGATGGAGGAAATTGTTTACTAATTTTATTAGTGTTAATCGTGTCATGGTTAATTGGTTTGACCATTTGACTTGTTGACCATAGTTGACTTAGATATTTTTGTTGAGTATGGGATATTTTGCTTAGCATTAATTATGACATGATAATGGTCAAATCAAATGAACCATCACAATTATCCTAATTAAAATTATTATTCTTTTTCCCTCATATGAGAGCTCACTCTTCATTTTGATCATGGGACACTCTCTCTCATAGCTCTCTCTCCTTCTTGCTCTCTCTCAAGCCCTAGTGTTTCATGAGTTGAAAATCAAGGGCCATTGAGACCAAGCCACCAAAACTACTCTCTACTCACTCTAGATCACTTAGTCTAGCAACCCAAGTGTTCTAGTTACCTCATCTTGGAGGTTAAGCTCCAGGTTGGCTCTCTCGAGGTGGATCATCGTTGACACAAGGAGGTCGAAGTTCAAGCACGATCCATACATCTATCGAGGAGCTTAAGAAGAGGATCGAAGACCCGAAGGAGTTGTTTCCGTTAGGTATACTTTCTATCATAGTAGATAGAACCTTCATTTGCTAGTTAGGTTTATGGTTAAAGATCCGGTTTTGGTTTATTCTAGCGCCAAGTTTTTGATCGTATTAAAATTTTTGTTCCGCATTTGGCCACGGAAGTTGGCCGGGGCGCTAGTGTAACCCTTCATGGTATCAGAGCCAATCCATAAAACCTATACTAGCTAGTTTAAACGTGTTTAGAATATCGATTGACCGAAGTTTTCAAAACCGCAATTCCAATTTCACGTTTTCTGTCGAATTTTTAAAGTGGTCTAAAAATCAATTTTATGGTCTCAGAAAATCGTGCAGGCTTTTTTACGAACACACAAGAAATTTGGGCCCATGATCCCTCTAACACACCGTGGAACCGCCGCGCAAATGCCATATTGGTCGCGGTTCCGCGGCGGTGTTGGGGCTTCTGTGCTCAATATTTCTTCTGGAGCTCTTTTAGTTGGAATTATAGTATCTGGAATGTTCATTTTTGGGCCCAGATTTGTTTCAGTACTGGATTAGAACTTGGGGCCCACTTGGAAAAGTTTAGTCGATCGAAATTTTAAAATACGTATTTTGTTATCAGTACTTAGATTAGTATCTGCGACCGTGAATGTCATTTGATCGGTAAACCCGTCTATCTGCTATATGTTCTTTTAGACGGATTTGCGAACGTGACATTCACGTTGATGTTTCTGTGATTGTGCTGAGATTGTGTTTGGAATGTCGTGGTGGATAGCATGTGGTGCAATGTTAGAAGTACATTTTATATTCATTTGTACATTTGTTATTGCGGGGCGAGCGTCCGACATGTGGACTGCCGTCTTTGCCAGGTTGTATATTATTTTGGGGCACGACCGGGTTGAGGTCGATGTCACCATTTATACATATTATTTTCTTTTTCTGTACTAGGATTACTCCACGGTGGATTGCACGGATAGCCGGGTTCTAGAAGGCAATAAGCCCGCATCTCATGGCGTTGAGACCGAGGGGGCTTCATTCTAGAATTGACGGGCTATTCGCCGCACTCGTACGGGGTATAGATTGACCCACGGAGGGGCGCCCATGTTACCGGATTCTGTGAAGTGCTGGGTGGCCCATTCACTTTGTTGAAGGGGGCTGCCTCACTTCTGGGATTGGAGGGTAACTTGCCGCGCTCGTAGGGGTCCAGGTTTTCATTGCACAGGCTATCCACACGAACGGGAACATCGGGTTTTATTTGCGGCTCAAATGAAACCCGGGGCTCCAAGATTATCCACCATTCTGTATTGTTGGCTGAGATTCTGTGATGTTGATTATTATCATGCCTGGGACGAATGTTGTATATACTTATACATATACTAGTAGATGTTGTATATGTTTTGCACCCGCGCTAGTCCAGCCCCCGCTCTGTCGTTAGTTAAGTAACCTAACGGGTGATGACGGGGCTCAGTGGCGAATGCGGAAAGCATATACGTACATCATATTTTCGTTCTTTTCTGGTGTGATAGGTTAAATTGATGGGACCACATTAATTTTGATTAATGCAAGAAAATAAATCTAAAAGATGATGTTGGAACAGATTTCGAAAAACTGACATTACAGACGTTCCTTTTTACTTTGCACAGTGGTATTCGGTTATGAATATCCAGCACCTCATTCGACGAGGCAAGGGCCGAGATCTCTTCATCGGGAGTGACCCCTTGAGTAAAAGTTCGCGTCAACGTAATAACTTCACTATAGTCGATTATTTTTGCTTTGCATCGTGGTATTCATTTTGGAATATCCTGCACCTCATTCGACGAGGAAAGTGACGAGATCCCTTCATAGGGAGTGACCTCTTTAGTAAAAGTTTTCGCCACTATATATTTGTAAAACCACTCAGGTTCCTTCAACGATATCAAGTTCATTACGTTAACGGGTTTTTCGCCAAAAACCCAGCCGTAGCCCTCCGTCATTTCGGATAAAAACACATAGTATTCGTGCGGTGTTTGTTGGCCAAAGTCAAGGCATCGTGTATAGTAGCTGTATGTTTTTTATCCGTAGCATAGATAAATGCATTGGTTTAGGACAGCCGTACTATCTTGTTGGCCAAAGTCAAGGGTGTGTGCGGGTGGGTTTAAATCAATCAGGACAATGACGGGTAGAACTTGACTTGCGCGTTATGATTTGTTGGCCAAAATCAAGGTCATAAGCGCTTGGGGCAAAAACCACATCGAGAGTTTCAAATATACATGAAACTTGCAGATTTAGCATACCTTCTGGAGTGTGGTGACTAGAGTGAATTCCATATAGTGCATCACACAATGATAGTTGGATCCCGATCCCACTGATGAGTAGGATTACTCTCGGGAAATTATCACACTTAACAATCAATGCTATAAACCAAGTAGGTGTCTAGAAAGGTGTTAGCGGGGCTACGCCTCCAGGGAAAAGAGGTTATGTAATTAAGGAACTTCACGAAAGCATTGGAAAACCTCCCTCGAAGTACCAACACTAGCCTGGCTGAAAGGTTAAGCAAGTATTGTGACGTGCGGTTAATCCTGACTAGTTTTTCTTTTAAGGTTTGAAGAAGAATTCGAGAAAACAGTGGGAGCCATCCTGATTAGATAAATTAATAACCAATCTAATCTTACAAGAGCACACGCTGAATGTTTCTTTTCTCTCTCTCCAGGTAGCAACCATTTCACGTTCTAATCAAGATAATAAAATGTATCGCTTGACCGATCCGAATTCTTATTCGGGGCTGGGGAACGTCAGTTCGGCTCTAATTTATGACAACAGTCATGAGTGTAGGCAAGGGAAAGGGGATTGTTTGGATTCCTTAAAGACCCCATCGAAGAAGAAACATACTATTGTGTCTTCTTCAGGTGTTCTTGTTATTGAGAACTGTTTTTCGGTCAGTCCTACCTCCTGGGTACTAGATACCGGATCAGGATCTCACATCTGTAATTTATTACAAGGACTGAGAAAAAGTAGGATAGTTGGACCAGGTGATATGTCCCTCAGAGTAGGGAATGAAGCACAGGTTGATGCTTCTGCCGTCGGTGAATATCACCTAGCATTGCCAAATGGCAATACTATGATTTTGAACAACTGCTACTATGTACCTTCCATGGTTTGCAACATCATATCACTTTCTTTACTTGATAAAGATGGATATAAATTTGTTCTTGATAGAAATATCATGAACATTTACCTTAATCAGGTATTGGTTGCAGAAGGTACACTGTGTAATGGTATCTATGTTCTTAATCAAAACACAGTTCTCAGCATACAAAACACACGCAAGAGGAAGAGTTCAGAGATGAACAAATCTTACTTGTGGCATTGTAGATTTGGTCATATCGAAGAGAAAAGACTGAGCAAGTTATATAAAGATGGATATTTGAACACGTTCGAGTTTTCATCTTATGAAACTTGTCAATCCTGTCTCAAAGGAAAGATGATCAAATCTCCGTTCACCGGACACGGAGAAAGAGCAGGAGAGCTCTTGGGAATCATACACAGTGATGTATGTAGTCCAATATCTATACATGCGCGGGGTGGATTCTCATACTTCATCACATTCACTGACGATCTCTCTAGGTTCGGATATGTGTATCTCATGAAACACAAATCTGAAGTTTTTGAGAAATTCAAAGAATTTAGAAGCGAAGTAGATAACCAGATTGGCAAAAGTATCAAGATCCTCCGATCCGATAGAGGGGGAGAGTACTTAAGTACGGAATTCCGGGACTTTCTAAAAGAGAATGGCATTCTCCCTCAGCTTACTCCTCCGTATACACAACAACACAATAGCGTGTCGGAGCGGAGGAACCGTACCCTATTGGATATGGTTCGCTCCATGATGAGTAATGCCGAGTTACCTCTTTCTTTCTGGGGGTTTGCTCTTGAATCAGCAGCATTCATATTGAATAGAGCGCCGTCCAAATCAGTGCCTACCACCCCATATGAAATATGGACTGGGAAGAGACCATGTCTTGATTACATTAAGATATGGGGGTGTCTTACTTTTGTTAAAAAGCAAAATCCAGATAAACTCGAGGCAAGGTCTGTATTGTGCAAGTTTGTGGGATACCCTAAGCATTCTAAGGGGTATCTGTTCTACCACACTGAGGAACAGAAGGTGTTAGTATCTCGCCACGCTACCTTTTTAGAAAGGGAATTTCTTGCAAAAGAAATTAGCGGGAGTACGGTGGAACTAGAAGAAATTCGGGAACCACAAACTATAGCAGAAGATTTGGTAGAACCCTTAGATTCAGTTATACCCGATGAACCTCAGCCACTCCGTAGATCTAGTAGGATTTCTCATCCGCCCGAGAGATACTACGGTTTTCTCATAGACGGGGATCGAGAGGATTGCATCTTGGAAGAAAATGATCCTATTAGTTTCATGCAGGTCATTATCAGTAGGGACTCTGATAAGTGGCTGGATGCTATGCGATCCGAAATGGAGTCCATGTACACCAATAAAGTGTGGACCTTGGATATTGCTCCACCTGGGATAAAACCCGTTGGATGAAAATGGATCTACAAAAGGAAACATGGTGTAGATGGACATGTGGAAACCTATAAGACTAGACTCGTTGCAAAAGGTTTTCGTCAAAGACCAGGTGTGGACTATGACGAAACTTTTTCTCCAGTGGCTATACTCAAATCCATTCGGATCCTACTTGCCATTGCTGCCTTCCATGACTATGAAATCTGGCAGATGGACGTAAAAATGGCTTTTCTAAACGGTAGTTTGGAAGAGTGCGTTTATATGGATCAGCCGGAAGGTTTCGTAGACAGTGGGAGCAGCGGGAAGGTGTGCAAGTTGCTTAAATCCATTTATGGATTAAAGCAGGTATCGCGGAGCTGGAACATTTGTTTTGATGAAACAGTCAAGGAATTTGACTTCATCAAGAACGAGGATGAGCCTTATATTTATAAGAAGATTGTCGGATGAACTGTCGTGTTCCTAGTCTTGTACGTGGACGACATTCTTTTGATAGAAAATGACATTCCTATGCTGCAATCGGTCAAACTATTCTTATCACAAAGGTTCTTCATGAAAGACCTAGATGATGCCTCGTACATTCTGGGGATCAAGATCTACAGAGATAGATCCAAGAGATTATTGGGACTTTCGCAGTCCAGGTACATAGAGACCGTACTAAAGAGATTTAGTATGGAAGATTCCAAGCGTGGTAACATACCCGCATTGCACGGAATCACCCTCTCCAAGGAGATGTCTCCCAAGACTGACGAGGAGAGGGTTCGCATGAGCACTATACCCTACGCTTCGGCGGTAGGATCTATAATGTATGCGATGCTATGTACAAGATCAGATGTAGCTTACGCGCTAAGCGTGGTGAGCCGGTATCAGTCAGACCCAGGTGAAAACCACTGGACGGCAGTGAAGAATATTTTCAAGTACCTGAGAAGGACTAGAGATGTTCCTGGTTTACGGTAATGGAGACCTCAGGGTCGAGTCGTTTACCGACTCAAGCTTCCAGAGTGACAAGGATGACAACAAGTCTGTCTCGGGTTTTATGTTTACCCTCAACGGAGGGGCGGTGTGTTGGAGGAGTTCCAAACAGGATACCATCGCAGACTCGACGATGGAGGCTGAATACATTGCTGCAAGCGATACCGCAAAAGAGGCGGTCTGGATGAAGAAGTTCATAGCTGAACTTCAGGTAGTTCCGTCTATTATTGACCCAATACCTTTGTATTGCGATAACAATGGGGCTATAGCTTTAGCGAAGGACCCACGGTCCCTTCAGAAATCCAGGCACATCTTAAGGCGGTATCACCTGATCAGGGAGATCGTAGATCGCCAGGAGATCGAGGTCCGGAGAGTGGATACAAAAGAGAACACGGCGGATCCATTTACAAAGGTCCTCCCTCAAGCACAGTTCGAGCGACTTTTTAAAATGTTGGGTATGCGGTACGCCAGCATATGGCCTTAGTGCAGACGTTGGGTATTCGGTATGCCAATTACTGGCCTTTAGTGCAAGCAGGAGATTGTTGGATATATATGCCCTAGAGGCCAGTATTGTATATGTATACATATGGATGCTAGGGATATGTATCTATAGGACAATCTCTCTCAGTTTTTATAGTATATTATTTGACTTGTTTTTGTCAGGATATGTGTATTTATTTCTATTGCTGTTATATCTAGCTTGCACATATTGATAAAGACTCGATGCAGTAATATACTATTATGGTTTTTCTTTATCTTAACATGGCAAATGCCATACTCGTTATTACATATTGCAGTTACATGTTGATAAAGCCCGTAGGATCTTGCTTGACTACCTGTGTTGTGATGGCGATCATACTTGTGGGAGCCGGGTAGTCCATAAGCACGTCCTTAAATGGTCCCTAGTCGCGTGGGTATCGAGACTGGGTATTGATACTCTAGAGTAGACTAGTGTATACGTTTCTAGCCTCGTCGGGGGATGGTTGGTCCCGCAACCATTGGTCTGATGCACCCAAGATCGTATACAGGTGTTCACTGGGTGTGAGTACACTGGAAGGACTCGCCGAGAACTTCCAGATGGTACTATACCTATCGTCAGATGGAAGTTCTCAGGTGACATGTGTACATGTTAGTCTTTGGACCTGAGATCGGCATTTGTATCGTGTGAGTTCCCACTGAGCTTTGATCACCACCCTACCATGGCTCTACTGAGTCGTGCAAACAGGTTTTGGTTGGGTTTAGTCCCGAGCCACATGGAGGCAGTGAGCGCTTGTTGGAGATTCGTCTCTCCTAGTATTGGGAGTTGATATCGCACAGTGATCGAATTGTCATGACCATAAGACCTTGGCCAAGGCAGTAGGGATTTACTGATAGGTTGATCAGTAGTTTCCCGGATTGGTCCTGAACCACATCGGCACGACTTATCGGGTTATTAGGGTCTGACGTTCACCACCCCCTAGACCCGGTATGCGATAGTCTTTGACGAAGAGACCAGACTGTACGAATATTGTCACGGATAGGCTCAGTAGGAGTTCGGACGAGCTTGCTCGTCGGCCTTCCTTTTCGACAGGTACCTGGGTAGCCGTTACGTACAGCTAGTGCCGCTGACGTGCTTGTTGTTAAATCCACTCCCAGAGTACTGTCGAGTCTTTAGAGTCCCACACAGAGGGTTTCCCAGCTTCGGGCGAAACGAGTAGAGGTCGTATGGTTTTACGACAGGGTTCGTTCACATACGGCACTTGTGCGTGTTTGGTGTTCGGGCAGTTGATACTAGCGGGCTTTGGTTTAAGCCGGATCCTAGTATTTGATTTTGGATTGGTGCAGTCTCATTGTATTCGTGTTCCTCGGAACACGGATGCGGGTATGTATATACAGTTGACAGAGACAGAGACAGAGAAGGATACCTCATTAGGGTTTTGACCATTGACTTGATTAAAACCATAATGAGATGGAGGAAATTGTTTACTAATTTTATTAGTGTTAATTGTGTCATGATTAATTGGTTTGATCATTTGACTTGTTGACCATAGTTGACTTAGATATTTTTGTTGAGCATGAGATATTTTGCTTAGCATTAATTGTGACATGATAATGGTCAAATCAAATGAACCATCACAATTATCCTAATTAAAATTATTATTCTTTTTCCCTCATATGAGAGCTCACTCTTCATTTTGATCATGGGACACTCTCTCTCATAGCTCTCTCTCCTTCTTGCTCTCTTTCAAGCCCTAGTGTTTCATGAGTTGAAAATCAAGGGCCATTGAGACCAAGCCACCAAAACCACTCTCTACTCACTCTAGATCACTTAGTTTAGCAACCCAAGTGTTCTAGTTACCTCATCTTGCAGGTTAAGCTCCAGGTTGGATCTCTCGAGGTGGATCATCGTTGACACAAGGAGGCCGAAATTCAAGCATGATCCATACATCCATCTAGGAGCTTAAGAAGAGCATCGAAGACCCAAAGGAGTTGTTTCCGTTAGGTATACTTTCTATCATAGTAGATAGAACCTTCATTTTCTAGTTAGGTTTATTGTTAAAGATCCGGTTTTGATTTATTCTAGGGCCAAGTTTTTGATCGTATTAAAATTTTTGTTCCGCATTTGGCCACGGAAGTTGGCCGGGGCGCTAGTGTAACCCTTCAGACAATATACCGCACATACAGGGCAGTGTCAGGAAAGCGGGTGAATAATAGACCTAACTATTCAGAGCCGAAAGGAGATCGATTGTAATGTCTTCTGATTGTATCGCATGACCAACTCTTATTGGCGCCATGGTGGAGAAGTTTAAGAGTGTGTTGAATCGAGAGGTACATCTAGGTGTTCAAGTACGCTTCTGAGAGAAATCGAAGGTACTTGAGCAGACATGTTTGATCGGATCTGGGGTAAGAGATTTTGCGAGCCTAACATATTTTTGGTTTATGTTCTCTTTTAGCGAGATCCTTGTGTTGGTCCTAACGGATCTGGCTGTAAGGCGACCCGTTTGTAGGTTCTCAACAATCCACGCTGTACCAACATATATGTATGGGTAAGAATGAGGAAGAGAAGGAGGTGATTCTCAGGGAGACAATTGATTCAGGGAATCAATGGTTCAGGGAACCAGCTCAGGAAGCTATGGACGACACCCACTCGAATGTGCGAGTGGGAGTATGTTAGCCATTGGGCCCGATCCGGCCCAATACCCGCCTACTTGAGTGGGTGTCTTATATATTCAAATAGGCTAGGGTTTCATATATGAGACATAAAAGAAAGATATGATGCATAATCCATAAAGAGTTTTTCTAGAGAGAAACTAGATTGCCGTCGTCTCCTTCTTCATCCTTTTCTATTTTGGGTTGGATTGCGGGATGATTAAGTGGGGGATTCTCGTTTTTTACCAAAGTGTGGTTTCCCTCCGGCTGTTGCTTGGAGGCGATAAAGATAAGATCTTCTATGTGACGTGTTCAAGAAACGAACTAACTAATCGGATCGGGTATATCGTAAAATTTTTAGGGCAGATATATGTATTTCCGCTGTGCTTAATTGCTTGTTATGTATCCACACCACCTAAAGTGTACAATTTATTATGAAGAAACCAAAGTTTCATCACCTAGTCTTCTTTAGTCTCTCGTATATCCTCTCTTGATCTCATCTTAAAAGAGAATTTACATCCCTCATATATAACTTTAACCACTACATCATTTTTCGGTGGTCCTTTGCCAATTTTCCATTGCAAAAACACCTCTTTATTTATAACATGGAGTAAGTTTTATTCCTTAGATAAGTGCACCTATCTAATTATGCCATAAAATTAGTTTTTTTCCAGATAAGGATTCCATCTTCTAATTTAACATCTCTAAATAGTGTTTTTTCTATACATCTCATCCCTAAAACTTCGAGATTCCCATATCTCACCCTAAATTTTTATTATTTTCATATTTCACCCTTAAGTTTTTCATATTTCCATATTCTTTAACATTTGTATTTCCATATTTCATCCCTAAAACCTTTTAAGTTGTTCAAAAAATGTAAAAGTCAGAAATACGTTCCAATTTATAAACAATGAGGAGAGTTTTGAATAATTTAAAAGTTTTAAGGTTGAAATATGGAATTTTAAACTTTTGAGGGTGAAATATGAAAATGTCTAAGATTTGAGGATTAGATATGGAAATATCATAGTTTTAAGGATGGGATATTAAAAAGGGGTAAATTGTATAAAAAAATGGCCCACTTTAGAAAGGTTGAAAACCCCAAAGCCATTTTCCCATTGGCCCAATCAAAAACCTTTACTATACATTTTCCCATTTATAATTTCGCATATTCCAAAATTGGCCTTCCCAGGTATGTTGTCAGCTTGTACAGTTGACACGGTATGAAAGACTTGCTTGTAGTATTTGAAGACTTGCTTGTAATATCTATCTCGTTTCCAGTCCATTTAAAATCTAACCATTTAATGATCCTACCAACTTCTTGGCCGAAAAATCTAAGCACTTGCATGTAATATCTATGCAACTGTTTATAATATCTAAGCAGTTGCCAATATTATTTTAGTAGTTGCATGTATTTATGTAATTGACTGTAATATATAAGCCGTTTCTTTTAATATCTGATCACTTTGCTATAATATCTAAGTATGACCCCTCCATTTAAATCACCTCAGAGTGGTCAGAAGGAGGAGAAGAGAGAGGAGGAGCGGCAGAGAAGAGAGAGGAGGGAGTAGGAGAGAGTGTAGCGGAGGAGGGAGAGGGAGTAAGAGCGGCGGGTGAGGGAGAGGCTCTCTCGGAGTGATGGAGGATGACAGGGACGGAGCCAGGATTCTAAGTTTGCAGGGGCAGACGTAAACTATGCAAGTTATGTACATAAACTATCGAACCTCAAAACTCGGATCTTATATTGATTAAATGAGTTTGATTATATAATTTACTGAAATTTATGAGTTATTCAAAGGTTCTATTTGAATATTTATATTTAACAAGCATATATATCTTAAAAAAATATATCTCATGCATATCACATATATCCTCATAACAACCATATGCTATACAAATAATTAAATTGTAAGAAACAGTAAAAGCAAGGAAAAAATTTATAATATACCTTTATAATGTACGAAGAAGATGATGATTAGACAACTTAATTTTAAATTGGTTCAGAATTTTGAATATAATTAAGAAACGAAGAGGAAAACATGTGATCAAGTATTAATTGTAATTGAATTTCTTTTCCCTTTGTTCTATAGGCGAATGCAATTATATAATTAGATAGATATGATCAATAGGTTTGCAAATAGGATTTTCTTTATGAGAATTTTAAATCAGTTGTTTTTGTTATATATCATTATCAATTGTAGTTAAATATCTTTGGCAAATATTATTGAAGCATCAAAATTAGAATTAGAATAAAAAATAGTTACTGGATCTTAATTAATAACTAAACAGAAGTATGGATAATTATTTAGTTAGTTAGGATATTCTTTAACAATGAATCAGAAATTATAGGATGGTTGCTATAGTTTTATCAGCAGTTTTTAACTTCCATCAGAAATTATAGAAGAGAAACACAGAAATTATAGGAGGTGTGGGGGGATCGCCCCCACACGTCTTCCCTTCCCACCGTCTGCGGAGGAAGGAGAGTAGAGACAGAGGAACGGAGGAGGAGGGAGGAGTGATGACGGAGAGAGAGAGAGAGAGGAGCGAGGAGGAGCAACGGCGGAGGAAGGAGGAGTGGAGGGAGGCGAGCATCTCCTTTGGAATGATGGAGGAAGAAGAGGAGCCGCGGAGTAATGACAAAAGAGAAAGAGGAGGGACGAGGAGTGGAGGGAGGCACAACGGAGTATGAAGAAGCAGTGAAGGAGGGGAGGAAGAGAGGAAGGGAGGGAGAGAGAGAAGATGGAGAGCAGAGTGACAATTTTCGGAACTCCATCTAAAAGGTATTACATGGCCGGAAGAAGTACTGTCGAGGGTTTTTTTCCAAAGATTTTATGTATTAGAGACTTCTCAACCATTTTAAAAATATCATGGTCCGGGGCTTTTTGACAATTTACCCTAGAATATCAGAGGGAGGGAGAAAGAGACATGCTGGAAGTGGGCCGGGGCTTTTTCACAATTTACCCTTAAAATACCCATCTAAATAAGTTTTTTCCCCTATATCTAATTAGACTCCTCCTCCTTTAAATTCTCTCAGTAATTTATATAATAATTCTATTTATAATAACTAACAACTTTAAATTTAACATAATATATCAACTTTCAATTGTTTCATCTCCTTACCTGTTAGTAACTGAAGAAATTAGTTTGGCCCAACCAGCCCAAGTCCAAATGGAATTTTTCGCTATCCGCTATCCACAAACCTCGCTTATTGTTTATCTGGTGAGACACATCTCCAATAATCTCTATCTCGACTCAAATCCGTTAATAATTTAATATCCATTTAAAAAAAGAACTCTTATACTGCCACAGTTTTAATAATACTCGCAGTGGCTAAAAGTTAAAGAAAAGCTAATTGCAATTTATTTGAACTCGTCATGTTGTATCAAGTCTCTTCATCATTCTTGATAGTTCATGGAGGAGACGATATTGTGACCGATCCCTCAGTCAGCAAATTGTTATATGAATCCATGCCCAGCAATGACAAGACATTAAAGCTGTATTCAGGTATGTGGCACGCCCTCACCTCCGCTGAGCGTCCAGCAATGAATCCACATCCAGCAAATTGTTGCATTGATCTCGTCTTTTCAGACATCACCTCTTGGTTAGACAGCAGAGTTGTTAGTTTAGAGTCAAGACAGGAAATGGAATGGAAGGCAAAGAATGAAGAGGAATCCTCAACCCTGCATGACAAATGATAAGCTATAGGTATGGTGAATATATTAGTTACTTAATTATCACTCTTTGTATATTGATAAATTGAAATCATTAGATTTATATGACATGATGTGTGTATACAGAAGGTTGTATGCGACAACTTTTAGCTTCTGTTTTTCTTGTTTTGGATAAGTTTTCCCCACAATTTTTATTATAATAAATCCTCCTTTGGTACAGGTATTGTCTGACTCATGAACCATTGTTGAAATCAGAGGAAATTTGGGAGTAAAATGTTGACAAAATGAAAAGAAAAAAATAACTGCAATTAAAATAAAGTGGCTAGTATAATACCGACACAAACAAAAGTGAGAGAGACTTCTCTATAATTTTGCCTAAAGGTTTATAGAACATGACTATCAGAAGTTCAAGTTATGCAGTGAACGATAAAAGAGTTGACCAACGCTATGCTAAAAGAGGGGGCCGCAATAATTTCATAACTTGGAAAAAGAGTCTAATGAACGTGACTCTTTCTAAAACATAAACGGGACTATCGAAACTTCCCTCTCTTTTCAATCTGGAAAATAGATATTTTTAATAAACTTGATCCTCATATTACTCGATATACACATTGAACAATAGATTCTTCTTCCTCCTTGTTCCACCAACAACTCTCTGATCGATGGTGTTGACCATAGCAAACCCATTTGCACCGCGATATCTTCCACTGCCACCAATAACAGCAACATAATTCTCATAGATATTTCTTCGAAACTCTCCATAGAATCTCAAGCTATCCTTCGATTTTTCGGCACCAAAAATGGCCTTCATTGCTACAATACAACTAACATTATTTTCCAAACTTGTCACAAAAATCCCTTGAATCTTTCCTTCAACTTTTCCCATCAAATTCCCTTCAATCGTGATCACATCACCTGATTCTAATACTTTCGCATTTGTTAGAAAAGGAAGCCGGCCAATTAGCGACCGATCTTGTTCGAAGAAACCATGCAAATTGCTATTCGGGTTCATCCTAGGGGCATTGTTGATCAAGAAGGTGATATGATAAGACGAGATTGAGGGGGAAATGGTGGTTAAAATGAATAAGAAGAAGAGAAATGAAAACATCGATTTTAGAAATGAGGGATGAAAGTATGTGAAGTTATAATAGGAGATTGTGATGGTTGATGAGTTGGTGACATAATTATTGGAGTGGTTTGTAACGGGGGTTGGTATGAGAAATCCACTTCATTCCTTTTTGTTTGATTCAATAACTAATTTATGTAATCATACAAACTTAACAACTCATAAGTTTATTCCCAGTATTACATATGTAAAAGAATATTTGAAAAATATTCCATGTTGTCTATCCATCTATTTATCTATATATTATATATAAAGCTATATGAGAGAATATTTCAATATATTCTTGAAATATTCTCTCATCAAGCTTTTCCTTTGTCTTCATGGATTGAAAATTAGACCCCACCCCTTATGTTTAAGGAAATCTGCATTTAGTCTCTTATCTCAAGAAATTAATCCTTCGCCCCGCTATAATTTAAATTATTGTCCACTTGATTCATTTTAAGTTTATTTTCATATTTATTTTCATATTCACGCAATATTAATTCTCATGAATTATTTGTATTTATTTTTATACAGGTTATCACTATTCAATTTAGATTGTAGTGTAATATCTATGGAAAGCAACTTCTTCCTGAACATCTGTGGATGGAAAATTAGATGAGGTCTTTACTATGTTTTGAAAATTGCAATCAACTTGTCCACTATTAATTTGTATATGTACATGTATGGAAAATTATATAAGATTCGGATGTATTCTGAAAAATTACAGTCAACACTTTCACTATTATTTTGCATACGTTCTCATCGATCGGATACACCCATCCACTATTACTTTGCATATGTACATGCATGGAAAATTATACGAAGCATGTTGATTTGTAGAGATCACTTCCTGCAGACATCTGAAGAAGGAGCAGACGTCTGGACATGCACCATGAAACGAGCCAAAAAACAGAGCAAACACAGATGTTAGGTGGCAAAAGTGCAGACATCTTTCAAAGAGTCGAAGCAGTCACAGAGCGTACCTAGATATTTGAGGCAGACGTTTGGAGAAACTAAAACCCAATCCAGAGTAACTGTAGACGTCTGATGGTAAAAGTGCAGACGTCTGCCCAAGGAGCTGAAGAGAAGCAAAGAAGAGGCAGACGTCTGACCAAGTCTGGTGCAGACGTCTGTCGTCAGGATTTCTGTTGTGAACCGACTTGTTGTAATTTGGGTTTATCTCTTATTTTAGGTAAGATTAGGGTTTGTCTATTTATAAGGATCTCTCATATGATTAATGTACCGCCAATTTGAGAGGCTATTGTATAGAGAGAGGGTGACGGCTAAGATCTAGCAAGATTTGGGAGAAATCTTTTAGGGTTGCTCGTGGGTATAACTCGATTCTAAGATCTAATAGACTATTGCAGATTCCGCTCTACCGGCGACTAGCCATACGGTGGGTGAACCTTATTAACAAATCCCTTGTCTTTAGTTTGTGAATATTTTGTTCTCTCTTTTATTGTTTGTTCTCTCTTTCATTGGTTTTGCATGGATTGCGTGATTGGTCGTAAGCATAGTTTCCGTGTTTCTTCTCACGTTTTTTTATCCCCATCAACTGGTATTAGAGCGTGGTTAGGGAACCAAAAGATCTTTCGATTCTACGATTTAGGTTAATGGTGGGTAACGACACTTGTGTCCTCTTCCCTATCTTCCTAGATTGTAGTTTTGAAGGTATTGGTTCAGATCCGAAGGAAAAGTTGAGTTTACTACGATAGTAGACGAAAGATGGAAGAGGATAAGATAAGAATCGAGAAATTCAATAGTCACAATTATGGTTGGTGGCTTATGCAGATGGAGGACTACTTATACCAGAAGGATTTGTATCTTCTGTTGTTGGGCGAAAATCGTGAGAAGATGTCCGATGAGGTATAGAATCTATTGGATAGAAAAGCCCTAGCAACAATTAGGCTATTGTTGCTACTGCAAGTGACCTTTAACATCTCAAAAGAAAAGACAACCATGGGGCTAATGACGACATTAGTGAAGTTGTATGAGAATCTCTCGACATCAAATAAGATATTTCTGATGAAGAACCATTTCAACATGAAGATGGCAGAAAACGGTTCGGTGACAAAGCATCTGAACGAATTCAACAGCGCGACGAGCCAACTCGAATCGGTTTCAATCGTGTTTGAAGATGAAATTTGAGCCATGTTATTTCTCTGTTTGTTGCCAGAGAGATTGGAAAATCCCGTGATGGCAGTAAGCAACTCGATCTCAGGGACTCTTACATTTAATGATGCTGTAAGTTGTATATTAAGCGATGAGGTGTAGAGAAAGGCTGTGAGTGGAAGTTCGGGAACTTCAGCACTCTCAGTGGGGAATCGCGACAGAATGATGGAAAGGGGAAAAAGGAAGAAAGGTAAGTCTAAAAGCCGAGGAAAATTGAAAGGGATGATCCAAGCCAACTGTTGAAATTGCGGAATGAAGGGTCACAAAAAAGCGAATGTAGACTCTTGAAAAAAGACTCAGATGAGAAGGCAGACGAAAAGGAAGCCAATGTGGTTTCTAGACATGAACAAGAGGAACAGGGGCTTTGCCTATCGGCAAATGAGAGTACAAATGTGGATACCTGGTTCCTAAATTCGGGGGCATCCTTTCATTGCATTTCAGGCCGACATCACTTTAGCGAGTATGTTCAAGGGGATCTTGGGCATGTGATGGTAGGAAACTGTCACGACCCGCAGGGTACGGAACGTGACCGACACTTAAGATACAAAACGTCTCAAGGCGTCCGCAAAATAAGTAAGCCGAAGCCCAGAAAACAAAACCTAATTTAGAAATAGAGTGAAGGAAAACCAATTTATTTAAAACACTTTACTCCATTAAACCATATCAAGTCCTTTTTAAAACAACTTTTTTTTTCCAAAAATTCCGGTAGAGTTTCCTTTGTAAAATAAGCTCCCAAACGAGTACAACAGGAATATAAGTGAATCACAGGAAAATGGCATCCCCAAGCGGGAGCTAGCTCTTTGCCTCAAGGCGGCCATAAATTCCACGCAATGTAAAATAACAATGTGCATAAATAAGCATGATAGCATAAGTAAAATAACATGTCGACTCAAGTGAGCTCGACCCCAAATAACATAAAATCCATAAGTCTCACAATCTCGCCTCTAGGTCAATATACAGTAATCCAAATAAAACTGGTACAGCTGAATAATAGATGGAGTACTCTAGATATAATGAACATATAAAAGGTGGTACAAAAGATAACATAACCCACCTAAGAGCAAAAGCCTCGAGTCCAAGCAAAAGGGCAAAATGAGCTAAAGTGTCCGCCGCTACAGTACTGACGGAGCGGACCTGCAGAAAAGCTGTGGCACAACGGGGGTGAGTTGCCAACTCGTGAGTAATAAATAACATCTACAAGGCTATCGCATGCATGCACACAAGTATCCTAGCATCTCTAAAACAGGTATGGCTATATGTACTAACAAGTATGTATGCCACATGAATGTACTAGCAGGTATGTATGCCGCATGAATGTACTAGCAGGTATATATGCCACATAAAGGTACTAGCATGTATGTATGCAACATGAATCAACTGTGATCTCAATAGGTATATATAAGAATCATTCTATCTCTTTTTGTTTTTGAAACTCTTTTAAAATACCAGCATAATACTCATAGAATCAACAAAAATCTGTGTCCAGCAACGACACCTCAAAACTGTCTCAAATCTCATATATCCATGTCATAGTATCTCTGGCCTCAGCCGTCTGGCTGATCCATCTCAAATATCAATATCTCAAACTAGCGGCCACGGTCGGTATCCTCTGGATATCCGCCGTGCCAAATGAAGTCACCGGTAGGTAATCCGTCCCCTGCCAGGCTCAACGTCAACAACACGATCCTCTTGTCCCGGGATACCTTACCGGGCCCACCATGTACCCGTGACGGTTTCTCCACTCCTCGACACGAATCTCGAAAACCACAGCAAACTCATGGTGGACGACACTTTACATCACTAGAAAACCGCAACTTTTTATATTTTAAAGATCATAAGTTGTAAATTTTGCGGCTTTTCCCGAAATTCAGAAATATCATAAAATCTCAAGAAATCATCATAAGTGCATATGTCAATAATAATGAATGCATATGGTATCAATGTTTAGTTGCAATGTATGATTAATAACAAGGCATGAACAAGTGATATAATGATATACATGCATATGAATAGCAATTCTGCCATCTCATTTTAAAGATTTATTGCAATAGCGCAGGTATCAACGTCAATTATTAATATGTTTCAGATTTTAAGTTTTCTAGTGTTGTGACATAGCAATTACCAGGGCGTGTGTGTACACATGAACAGTGCTCGTGCCGCATATAAAAACCCTGGTAATGGTGCATGTGTCCTACAGAATGAGTTCGCATAAATACAACAGTATGGAACATGAATGTAGCAGATAACAAGCAAGGGTTATAGTTCTAATTACTAACATTGTTAGGCGTCTTTTTAAGTTACTAAATCTATCGGGCGACAAGCGATGGTCCCCCGTAGATGTTAAATCTACTCACCCGTGATCCCGCGCTAGGTGTGTCCGACCACTTGCTTTCCTTTCTCCGCGGCGCTCGAAGTCCCCGCCTGCGAACCTAGAATTTACATAAAGCAATACATAAGCTAAGATATTGCAAAATGAGATATTAAAACCAAACCAAAAACTCGCGTCGCGAACTAAGTGCGCGCGTGAACGTTTCGTGAGTGCATATGCCAAACCCAACGCGACACGCTGTGGCACACAGCAAACCAACTCGACACGTATCGCACGTGTCGCGCAAGCCCTGCTACGCTAAAAATAGGTAACAGGCCCCAGACAAGGGAAATAAACAAGACCAAATACATCACCAAACCTACATACACTTACCTACCCAAAAACTAGGTCAACCCTACTCTATTGGGCCGGCGGCAGGGGGGTCAGGCCGGCCCAAATCCGGCGACATAGGTCCAGGTTGCTACCCTAGGGTCCTAGCACAGTTTATATCCTAGTGTATATGTTTGCTTACCTAAAATGTTAACCTAAGTACATCAGATTTCAAATATCCAAAAGTGCTTAGTTAAAGCACCGAGTGTGCACAATGGGGTATTTTAAGGAACTGGGTAAGTTAATCAGGAAACAAGTGATACCAACAGCATAACTTAGGGTAATTCTAACTTTAAACACCCTAAAACCCCCTGTTCTCCAACAAAATCACCCAAGTTAGCATCAAAGTCCACCAAAACACAATAATATGGCTACACAATCCCAGATTTGGTCTCAGGTGAAAACCCAACAAGTAAACAATACCACTCTTAGTAAAATCTCCACAGACCGCTACCTACACAAACACACACACTTAGCTCACAAGGGGGCCGGCGTCGCCGGTCAGGCATGAGGAGGCCACCGGTCATCCTCCGGCGAGAGGGGCTCGGGTCCAACACAACACTCCAGAAAACCCTGCACACTAATCTAATGTTGTTTGCTAATCTAGAAAAAGCACCCTATAGCAGCAGATCCTAATATCCTATAAAGGTGTCAAAAACCGTATTTTAAGGTTTCACTTTTAGCAATTTAAGGTTATCTAGCTAAATCTAGCGACACTACTGGGCTAAAACAGAATAACTAACGCCTAATAGGGTTCATTAAGCTATAAGCACTCTAATTTAACTAGATCTAACATCACCACAAATCTAGCACTAAAAACTCCAATAAAACACTAAACTAGCTAAACAAACACACGATCATAGCAAACATGAAAAGAGTTTAGAAATTATACCCCCCCTTAGGAACCTCACGCACAAGAAGAAGGAGATGAAGAAGAAGAAGAAGAAGAGTTGCTGCTGCTGTCCCAGCTGAGCTGCTGCTGCTGCTGCAATGTGCTGATGCAGTTGCTGTTGTTGCTTCAGTTGCTGATGCTGATGCTTGCTGGTGCTGTTGGTGTGGTGTTGTGGGTGTTGCTGTGTTGTTTCAGGTGTTGCTACTGATGCTATGGGGTTAAAGAGCTGTTGATGAAGAGGTTGTAGCTGCTGCAGTATATAATGATGTTGCTGCTGCAAGCATCAGGGTATGTGTGTGGGTGTGGGCTGATGGTAATGTATCAGCTTCTATGCAGCAGTTGATGTGTGATTGGTGTGTGTGTGAGAGTGAGAGAGGTGTGAGTGTGAGAGTGAGTTGAAAAAGTTTTGAAATGAGATGGTGTGACATAACCTTAAAGCCTCCTTTCTCTCTCTCTCATTTAATGCTTGAATGCACCTCCATCATGACCTCCCTCTCACAAATCAACCCTAATCCCTAATCACCCTAATTAAAACTAATTAGCTCATAATCAACTCAATTATCTTAACCAAAGGCCTAACCCATCATGGTTGGCTAAACATGGTTAACCCACCATGCACCCCAAACATGGTAACCCTAGGCTTAACCCTAGTTATCATGCACAAGTGTGTGCGGTCGTGATAAAATTCTACTAAAATAACCATAAAACCAGATAAATTATTAGAAACCCGTTTTGGTAAAATTTTCACAAAAAACCCCCCACATTAACACACAATTACCCCTAAATACGGACTCAGGTGTTACAGAAACGGTCAGCCGTGCAAGATCGTTGGAAAAGGGACGATCATACTGCAACTGTCAAGAGGAGGTCAAATAAAGCTGAAGAACGCGAGATACATTCCAGATCTGAAGAAAATCTTAATTTTTATAAGTCATATGACGGTGTTTGGAATTCTCAGTGGAAGGCTATTCATTGTATTCATTCAGAGGGAGAAGTGGAGATTCAGTTGCATTGGCAACAGGTTCGGATACAGATTCGGAGACTTCGTTGTAGTACAAAATATTGGGGCACCTTAGTGAGAAGAATATGAAGATTCTTCAGGGTAGAGGGCTTCTTTCTGGACTGAAAAAGGTAGAGTTGGGACTTTGCGAGAGTCGCGTTTGTGGGAATCAAAGCGCACTTAGATTTCAGATTGGAGGCTTTGCTTAGAAGACCAAGAAGGTAGAGATGGTTCATACGGATGTATAACGTTCGGCTTCGGTGGTGTCTTATAGAGGAAATTGGTACTTTGTAACTTTCATAGATGATGCAAGCAGGAAGACCCGGGTTTATGTAATGAAAAAGAAGTCCGATGTGTTTGGTCTCTTTAAACACTAGATTTCGCAGGTGTTGAACCAGACATGGACGAATGTTATGTTAGTGTATATGCCCTAGAGGCCATTATTGTATTATACTGATTTGCATATTACTTAATGGAAGCTTGGGATATTCATAGTTGTATTGACAATCTTGCTCAAAATGGTAGTATGCTACTTGGTTTGTTTCTACTTCAATATGTGTATGTGTTCCTTTTAACATATCGCTTATACATATTAGTAGAGCCCTTATGATCTTTGCCTGATTACCAGCGTTGTGATGGCAGTCACACTAGTGGGGGCTGGGTAATCTCTTGATAGGAAATGACATTCCTATGCTACAATCAGTCAAAGGATTTTTGTCACAGAGGTTATCCATGAAGGACTTAGGTGATGCCTCCTACATTCTGGGGATCCAGATCTATCGTGATAGATCTAAACGAATAGTGGGACTTTCACAGTCAAGATACATCGACACCATACTGAAAAGATTCAGTATGGAAGATTCTAAGCGCAGTAATTGATTGATCTCAAAAACTATCTATTACCGCAATCAAGAACGGCGTCGCATGTAGCTAGCCGGTGAGTACGGATCGGTCCACAGGGATGTTGTGAATTTCCTAATCGCGCTAACGAGTTAATTCCGAAGGGTGTTCGGATTGATTATTAAATCTAAAAACTAGATCTATCTATAACTAAATTAATCTAGATCTAAATCTTGCTAGGGTTGGGTTTAGGAATGGTTTGGAAATGTAAATAAATCTCAACGCTTTCTATACCCAAGTGAAGATCTATGAGGAGTTATGGTAATTATCAATAAAGGGGATTAGATCCATTCGGGAAGGTGTTCCTTCCTCTAGGTTCTTGTCCTTCCTTTAGAGATCCTTACCCTAACCTCCATGGAAAACGCGTGCAACTGGGCCTTTATATTACGGTATCACCGCTACCTCGAGGAATAGGGTGCCGTAGGGCGCGGTGTGCGCGCGTATGCATGGAGTCCTATTGAAAATATATTATGGGCAAGAAAGGGATGAGAGATCTAATCTCTCAAAAGCCTTCCCCAAAGCTAACATCTAAGGCAAGGAATTAAAATCTAAACTAGAGCAATTAAATAAAACGACTTACAGATGGCTCTCTCCAAACATCAACGCAGGGTTGTCAGATCTGAATTCATGAAATGAAAAGAGGCATCGATGCTCTCCAAAAGAATTCTAAAATTTATTAATGAAGGGAGGCATGAAAAGAATACAATGATTTGGGCTTCTATTTATAAGACATAGAAACCCTAGGTTACAATTGATTCGCACGTCTGCATTTACCAAAATATCCTTAGGAAGACCTAGTCAAAGTAGACTCCAAGCTTTGGTAAAATTTTATGTCTGGAAATTTTGGAACTGATTCTGGGCTTCTTGGGCTTTTTATTTCTTTGGATCTTTATTCAATTTGGCTTCTCTATTTCTTCCAGGTCTCCAGTGAACAATTGCAGTGGACTTTTAACCGTTTGTTTTGTAATCTTGGACCTTGCGTTGCCTTGTACTGATCTTTTGTGTAGGCTTGATTAAGATCCTTCTATTTGTTGGTCAAAGTCCCACTTTTGCATCATCTTTATATCTTTTTCACTGTTTTAGATCCAAGAACCTGTAACCTGTAATATGTAGCAGACATGCGTCAAAAGCACCTGTTTATTTATAAAACGAATAAGAATGGGGAATATGATAATGCAATATTATGGTGTGAATAAATACCCCCAAACTTATCTTTTGCTCGTCCTCGAGCAAACTTATTTTTATTCTCGACAAAAACCTAACCTCACTTTCGCAGGGAATCGCGATTGCACTGAGCTCGTGCAACAAGCCGTTAAACCTCTAGGTGTCCCTGGTAGGAGGAGTGTTGTCTCCTGAGGGTTTTCAGCGGATTACTCCTGGCAACGGCGCCATTTGATTTGATCTCAAAAACTATCTATAACTGCAATCAAGAACGGCGTCGCTTTGCAGCTAGCCGGTGAGTACGGGTCGGTCCACAGGGATGTTGTGAATTTCCTAATCGCTTTTACGAGTTAATTCCAAACGGTGTGAATGGATTAATTAAATCTAAAAACTAAATTAATCTAGGGCAATTGAATTAAAGATCTAACTATCTAACTAGGGTAAGAAATTAAATTTAATCTAGGGCAGAAAATGAAAAATTACCTAGGGCAAGAATTGAAATTAATTACTTACTTTACAGATGACTCTCTCCAAATATCAACACAAGACTTGTCAGATCTGAATTTCTGAAATGAAAAGAGGCATCGATGCTCTCCAAAAGAAATCTAAATTTTATTGATAAAAAGAGGCATAGGGAGGCATGGAGGGATTTTCTTTAAATCGACCGAAACAATTGACGTACGACGCAAAGTTAGGTTCGGGATACTAAAGTTCGGCAAGTGATTTATGATTTGGGGTACCCATGTTAGAAGAAAGGGGAAAAGAAAGAATGTAGGTGGTGCAAGGATTTCTTAGTGACAAAAATTTGCAAGTTGTTAAAAAAAGCTTTTTCCTTTTTCTTTATTTGGAAATTGTTGCAAAAAGATTTTCGATAAAAGATATGCAAACAGGAAAGATTACTTGCAATCAATTATTATGTTAAGCATATCACAAAGAATCCTGCATAAGAATTGTTATTTGGAAGGGAAAAGATTTTTGAGCGCAAAGAATTCCTGCAGGCAAATTTATAGAAGATATATGGAGATTTACAAAGGAGAAAATCAGAAGACTTACAGTTTTTTTTTAAATGAACCGCAGAGGAAGTTTGGGGATCTGATCCGCTGAGATGACCGCGGAACCGCCGCCTGAACCCACCAACGACCTCGGATCCGCCGTAAGGCGATGACGTCAGCAGGCGAATTTTTTTTTGGAACCAGACCACCGCGATTCTTCTTGTTGACTCGGTCCTCCAAATTTCTTCTGTTGTCTATTGTGATATTTCTCTGTTTGTTCGGATTTGATATTTGCTGTTTTGATCTTTGTAAATTTTCAGATCCGAATTTGTTCGTAGATCCTGCAAAATTCACACAAAAATACCCTTCCCAAAATTAACAGATGATATATTTTTATATTTTTTTGATTTTTCAGATTTTTATGTTTTTTTTAATTTTGATTAACCCGAAATTGCAAAAGGGACATAACACGCTGATTGGTAGAGTTTTTGCGTGCTTAATTAATTACCGCAATCAAGACGGTTTCGCTTGTAGCTAGCCGGTTGAGTACGGGTCGTCCGCAGGGAGATGAGATTTTTTTTCTATGTGCTTTAATGAGTTAAGTCCAAATGTCCAGATTTGTTTTGAGATTAACTATGTGCTAAAATGATATGTAAAGAGAGTTTGTTAGGGTTAGGATTAGGTTAGTATGAGTTAGGAGTCGCTCACTTCTTTCGTTGCCATTCTTAATATCGGTGTTACGGTAATTGGCAACAACGGGGATTAGCACGACTAGGAAGGAACTTGCGAGTATAAGCTAGGCTTTCCAACGCTTAAGTTCTTCCTTTTGGTGCTTGTCCGTCCGTTCTTGGCTCTTAGCCTTAACCTCCGGTTAATTCAACCACAACCGGTCTCACTAAGGAATCACCGCTATCATGTAGGATAGGGTGCCGTAGGGAGCGGATTGTGGTTCAATTAACGGCAGCCCGAATTAAGATGTTGGGTAAGGAAAGAGTGAGAGAGATTTCCTTCTCTCAAACTTTCCTTATCCTACCCTAACAAGTTAAGAAAACTACTCACCCATTTCAAGAAAAAGGAAAATAAAACAAAGGAAAAAGATAGAAAGAAAGAGGTTAGAAGATTACAACTAGCTATTTGCGACCTCACCTCGGCAAGGATCAAGCGTAAGCATCATTGTTGTTTAAGGATAAAGAAAAAGAGAACAAGAAAGAAACAAACAACAAATAACAACAACTAGATTGTCAAATGAAAAATACAAGCAATTATAATTAATAATAAGACAAGCATGGTAACAAAAAGAACTCTTTATTCATCCTTCACTCAAAAAAGCTCACCACAAGGTTTTAATGGAGAAGAGATGAGAAGAGGAAGAAGAACAACAACACGTATTCAAAAACCTAAATACAAGAATAAGCACCCTTAGCTTTGGCAAGTTCTGGACTATTTATAGGCAGGGAAATGGAAACCTAGGGCAACAATCTGTTTCCATATAGAATGACCTAAATACCCCCAAAATATTACATTCTGAAGAGTCCGTATGGCCGCGGTTCCGCGGCCTAAGCATGCTTATGCCGCGGAACCGCGGCCCTTTAGAGGAGTTGGCTCCTCGGATTTTGTGGGGTCCCCTGGTTTGATGTTGTCTGCTGTGTGGTATATGTTTTTTCTCAGAAACTCTTCACAATTTTTCCAGAATTTCAGCAGATCAAAAGGTGATTTGATGTGGATCTTTTGCCATGATTTTTCTTGAGCTCCGCGTAGATATGTTGGATCTTGTGTTGCCATTGAGCTTTGTGCATGAAAATGACATCGATTTGCCATTTTGTCCCTTAAACTGGTGTGCGACAACATACGGATAGAGAGCGGAGATCCGTATTTTATCTGTGGTTGGCAGTAATCCGGAATTTGTCGTGCTTTTCCATGAATTTCACTGTTTAGAGCTGAGAACCTGTATCCTGCAATTGACTAGCAAACACGACTTAAGAGTACCTACCGATAAGCAAAATGATAAAAATTGGGCGGTATAAAAATGCAAAAATCTGATATGAACAAATACCCGCAAACTTATCATTTGCTCGTCCCGAGCAAAGCCAATTTATTCACAAAAATTCCTAACCTCACTTTTGCAGGGAACGCGATTGCACTGAGCATGTTTCAATGCGAACCCTAAAGTTTTGTTTTAGAAAATAACAATTCTATTATCCTAAGTCTTGACTATCGAACCTTTATTTTTCACACATCGCTTCTTATTTAACTTAAGATTTTATATGTCTTTACGTGCAGTGCAAATAGTGTCGTTAAGTTCCAGAAGGATCGATTAAAATCATCATGTCACACAATAAAGCCCAGATAAAATTTTTAAAAGGATCACATAAGTTTTATAAAGAGTTAAGCATTTTTCAAGTTTTGTTTTCCAGTAAGGTTTCAATTTCAGAATTTCTATCTTCCTTAACAGGAAACTAGGTCTTATTTTTCACTCCACCTTTTTCTTGTTTTCATTTCATACACACCTCTGTGAACGTGCAATAGTCTTTATCATAGAATAAAACCTTCATATCTCAGCTAGAAATATTTTTTATAAAAACCTGTCTTTTGTCAAGATTATTCTCATACAAAGAACCGTTAGGAACTTTAACTCGGAGAGAACACTTGCTTGACTTTGTTTTAATCTGGACTTTCTAGGCTTCTTAACGAGCTTTGGGACAATGCACCCAAACCAAGTTGGCTTTAGGGCATTAGGTTTAGAGACACCCCAGCGGACTTAATTACTCAAGTTACCTAGGCCCAAAAACAAAAGACAATGTAGCGTGAAAATCATGATGATTCAATGCGAACGGAGATATAACCGGCAGTTCAGTTATTTTTTTTTTGGATAAAAGACGTGTTTAGTGGGTTCGGTGTGTAATCATTCCAATCAAGTTTCAGATGGGTTATTTTTCAGAATTAGTTCCAATTAAGGTATCAATAACATTCCTTCATATTCGCTTCACTTCATAAACTATTCTTGATATTACTTATTTCAGAACAAACCTATTTGATCCTCAGAAAATCATTTATCCATTTAAAAGTTTTTAGACATAATAGACTTGTCATCTAATTTCCAAAACCCACGACGCGTGTAGTGTGATGTAAAGACGTATATCAGCTATAGTTAACTTCAAAGGAGAGTTATCTTTCAGATTTTCAAAATCTAAAAGTAAGATTTAGTTATTCTTATCTTATGAAACAAAACCGTCGAAATATTGAATCAGAGTTCTCCCACTAGCTAACTTGACAGAAAAGTTTTTATGTTTTTAGAAAATTTTCTGATTTTTATGGATTTTATGGATTTTAGTATGTAGATGCAAAATATACATATGAATGCGAAGGTTAGAAATGCGTACCGAGCGTACCCCTAAACTTAAACTGGACAGTGTCCTCACTGTCATTGCATGAAGAGATCATTGAAGGGTCAAAATTGTCGGTTAGATATACACAATTATTTTTTTTTTGTTTTTAAAGAAAAGGAAAATAGTAAAAATGGAAAAGAATATCCACAAATATATACAAAATGGTATATACATACCCCCAAACTTATTTGGAACAGTGTCCACTGTTCTTGGCTGGATAACCGAAGTTTGGTGGTAGGTCGAGGAAGATTATGCAGGGTAAACCGGGTCCTGTAAGACCAGGAGCTCCTCTGTTGGTTCGGCACTAAGGTACGGTTTTAGTCTGTGTCCGTTTACTTTGAAAAATGAACCATCCGTTGGATTCTCCAAATCCACAGTGCCATGCGGATACACATTCCGCACAAAATACGGCCCTTTCCAGCGAGATCTGAGCTTTCCTGGATGGAAGTGTAGCCGGGTGTCGTAAAGCAGTACCTGTTGACCAGGTACGAAAGTTTTGCGCAAAAGGTGTTTATCGTGAAACACCTTCGTTCGGTTCTTAACGACAACCGCGTTATCGTAAGCCTCATCCCTAAGCTCGCTCAATTTGTTCAACCACAGCTTCCGATAGCTGCCCGCATCTTCGAGAGACAGATTCAGTTCTTTTATCGTCCAAAATGCGCGATGCTCTATTTCGACAGGGAGGTGGCAAGCCTTTCCGTACACAAGCCGATAGGGAGACATGCCAAGACCGGTCTTATAAGCTGTTCGAAATGCCCAAAGGGCATCAGTGAGTTTCAACGACCAATCCTTACGGTTCTTGGAAACCGTCTTCTCCAGTATCTGCTTGATTTGCCGATTTGAAACTTCGGCTTGCCCACAGGTTTGGGGGTGGTAGGGCATAGATAGCTTATGATTAATGGAATATTTCCGCATCAAGGCCTCGAAAGTCTTATTGCAGAAATGAGTTCCATTGTCGCTAATGATCGCTCGGGGGTGCCCAAAACGGGAGAAAATGTTTTCTTTAAGAAACCTAACGACAACCTTGCTGTCGTTAGTCCGGCTGGGCACAGCCTCGAACCACTTAGAGGCGTAATCAACAGCGAGAAGGATGTACAAGTTCCCGAAAGAGCTGGGAAACGGCCCCATGAAATCTATCCCCCAAACGTCGAAAATCTCCACAACCAAGATTGGTTGGAGCGGCATCTCGTTCCTCCGGGATATCCGGCCCAAGTGTTGGCACCAGGAGCAAGTCTTGCAATAGTCATGAGCGTCTTTGAAGAGTTGTGGCCAGTAGAAACCACATTGCAAGATCTTCTCAGCTGTCTTTCTGGGGCCAAAATGCCCGCCACATGCTTGATCGTGGCAAAATGACAGCACACTCTTGAATTCATCGTCAGGGACACACCGACGAATAATCTGGTCGGGACAGTACTTGAACAGATAGGGTTCGTCCCAGTAAAAGTGTTTTACTTGGGATAAGAATCGAAGTCTGTCCTGTCTTGACCATTCAATCGGTAGTAATCCTGTGGCCAAATAGTTCACAATATCTGCGAACCAGGGTTCGCAAGATACTGTCAAGAGCTGTTCATCCGAGAAAACGTCGTTGATCGGAATTTGAAGCGACGACAAAGAAGGAAGTCGTGAGAGATGGTCGGCGACTACGTTTTCACATCCTCTTTTGTCCTTGATGACAAGGTCAAACTCTTGAAGCAAGAGGATCCAACATATCAGCCGAGATTTTGCATCTTTCTTCGCAAAAAGATGGCGCAGAGCAGAATGGTCAGTGTAGACAATGACTGGAGAGCCGATGAGGTAGGGCCTGAACTTTTCTAAAGCAATTACAACAGATAAGAATTCCTTCTCAGTTGTTGTATAATTAAGTTGGGCGTCGTTCAGGGTTCGGCTAGCATAATAGATCACGTGCGGCATCTTGTTGATGTGTTGTCCAAGGACAGCACCAATGGCAAAGTCGGATGCATCGCACATAATCTCAAATGGGTACGTCCAGTCAGGTGAAGAAAGAATGGAAGCAGAAGTGAGTGAGCTTTTTAATGACTTGAACGCAGTCACACAGCTCGAGTTGAAGTTGAATGGCGTGTCCTTGGCCAGTAGAAGAGTCAAGGGCCTAGCAATCTTGCTAAAGTCCTTGATGAACCGTCTATAGAAACCGGCATGGCCAAGGAAGGCTCAGATGTCTCGGACCCATCTAGGAGGAGGGAGATTGGAAATGACCTCAATCTTCGCTTTGTCAACCTCTATGCCATTTTGCGAAATGATATGTTCTAAGACAATACCTTCGCGCACCATGAAGTGACATTTCTCCCAATTCAAAGTGAGGTTCTTGTCCTTACATCGGGTAAGGACAGCGTCGAGATGCAGCAAACACTCATTGAAGGAATCGCTAAAGATGGAGAAATCGTCCATGAAGATCTCGAGGAATTTCTCCACCATGTCTGAGAAGATTCCCATCATACACCGCTGGAAGGTAGCGGGCGCATTGCATAACCCAAAGGGCATGCGGCGATATGCGAACGTGCCGAAAGGACAAGTGAATGTGGTCTTGTCCTGGTCTTTTTCGGCGATGGGAATCTGATTATATCCGGAGTAGCCATCAAGAAAGCAGTAGTACTCGTGTCCGGCTAATCGTTCAAGCATTTGGTCAATGAAAGGTAGCGGAAAGTGGTCCTTCCGCGTTGCGGCGTTGAGTTTTCTGTAATCGATGTATACTCGCCACCCAGTTTGGGTGCGAGTAGGGATTAACCCGTTCGCCTCGTTAGTGATGACCGTTATGCCTGATTTCTTAGGGACAACGTGAATGGGGCTAACCCACTGGCTATCAGAGATAGGGTAAATGATACCACTATCCAGACACTTTACGATTTCCTTTTTCACAGCCTCCTTCATGACTGGATTTAGTCGCCTTTGTGGATCCCTGGCTGGTTTGGCATCATCCATCAGATGAATGTGATGTTCAACGATCAGGGGACTAATCCCCTTGATGTCCGCCATGGACCAGCCAAAAGCTTGCCTATTGCTGTGCAAGACCGCATGAAGGGCTTTCTCTTGCTCTGGAGCTAGAGAAGCTGAGATGATAACAGGGAGGGTCTCGTTCTCACCCAAGTAAGCGTACTTAAGGTGAGAAGGCAAAGGCTTGAGTTCGAGCGTTGGAGGTGAAACGATTGAAGGCAAGATTGGTGAAAAGGTCTCGAACTCAAAGGATTCCAGCAAAGGTTCAAAACGAGTGTAAGCGACTGAGTTGGATGGTTCAGGTAACTCATCCGGAAATTCGAAGGATTCAAACTCGGGTGGTGAGTGGCTAAGATCGTTCGAGAAAGTGAAACACTCGTAGTCATTGTCGGGCGCAGAAACAGCAGCAGGTTCGAAGAGGAACGCACTAGTGGCGTTAAGGTTATCGTGATCGAACAAAAACTCCTCGAATTTACACTCTTCTGGGGTGATCTCCTGGATTGAGCAAACGTCTAGTATATGAGCATTAGGTTCGGTAGGCTGATTCCCCAACCTAAAAATATTGAGTTCAATTGTCATGTTTCCAAAAGATAGGTTCATCGAACCATTGTGACAATTGATCACAGCATTTGAGGTTGCAAGGAATGGGCGACCGAGTATTACCGGAATTTGATTCCGGGGGTTAGCTACAGGCTGTGTGTCTAATACAATGAAGTCAACGGGGAATATGAAGTCACCAACCTTGATTAACACATCCTCTAGCTCACCCCTAGGATGGGTGATCAATCGGTCGGCCATTTGGAGAGTGCAGTGTGTGGGTTTCAGCTCTCCTACACCTAGTTGCTCATATACCGAGTACGGAAGCAGGTTAACACTGGCACCAAGATCTAATAGTGCGCGGTTGATGTTCTTATCCCCAATGGTAATAGAAATCGTAGGACAGCCGGGGTCCTTCCGTTTTTGAGGTAAAGATTGGGTAAGAGCATCACTCACAGCACTAGCCAAGAAAACTTTCTTGGGTACCTGAGACTTCCTCTTTTTCGTGCACAAGTCCTTTAAGATTTTGGCGTAGGAAGGGACTTGTTGGACAACATCTAAAAGGGGAATGTTAATGTTAACCTGCTTAAACAACTCCAGAATCTTCTCCATTTGTGAATTTTGTTTATTAGACCTCAACCGGTTTGGAAATGGAACGTTTTTAAAATTGGTTGAGTCCAATGCTTGTGGAGGAGATTGTGGAGTTGGAACGGATCCCAGAGCTGATGTTTTCGTGGAGTGAGAAATGGGTCCGTTTAGAGCAGAAGAAGAGGAATAGCCTTTTGAAGAATGGAGAATAGGCTTAGAAGACGAAAAAGCAGAAGAAGAAGAAGAAGAAGAAGAAGAAGAAGAAGAAGAAGCGGCCGGGGTGTCATCGTCGATCCGTGTGCCAATATTATTTTGCAGCATCCTTCCCGATCTCAATGTAGTCACGGTACTCACATTATGGTTCTGTTGTTCAAGAGCAACATGTACATTATGTGGGTGACCGGGATTTTGGAGTGGTTGAGATGGAAGCTTCCCCTTCTCTCGCTCGCTTAACGCCGCATTCAGCTGTGCAATCTGGGCCTCGATGGTCTTGATGCTTTGCCCGTGTGCAGCAGTGTGTTGCACCAAAGACTGAATAGACGACTGGATGTTGGCGGTGGATTGTGTCGATTGTTTAACGAACGCCTCCAGACTTCGTTCGAGCGAGGAAACCTTATCATTGTTTGACGGAACAAAGTTGTTTTGGGGAAAAGAATTGTTGGGTGCAAAGTTGTTCGTCTGATTTTGAAAAGGTTGGGGTTGGAAGGGCTGCTGAAACTGATGTTGGGTTTGTTGTTGCTCTTGTTGTTGCGGAGGAGGGGGCCTCTGGAAATTGTTGCCTTGGAATTGATGCTGATTCTGATTCCAGGCGAAATTGGGATGGTTCCTCCAACCGAGATTGTAGGTGGAAGAGTATGGATCATTTCTCGGCCTTTGCTGAAATGCAGCATTAACCTGATTCTGTCCTTGAGATGGTGGATTGTAAGGACACTCTTCGGTTAAGTGAGAAGGATCGGAACAACAAGCACAAATGGTACGAAGGGGAAGAACAGGGGCAGGAGCAGGAGATGAAAATTTGCTCTCTATCGCTTCAAATTTTCTCGTTATTGCAGCCATTTCAGCTTTCATCGCAATAGAGACATCGAGTTGGTGAATTCCTACCCTAGACGGACCAGTAGAAGTAGAGGAAGAAGAAGAAGTTGGTCTGGTGCTCTCCCATTGAAGCGTTTCTTCCGCAAGGTCGTCGAAGAATTGCCATGCTTCCTCGTCAGATTTCGATAGGAAGTGGCCCTGACAAATGGTTTCCAACAACTGCTTGGTTGCTGGGTTTAGGCCCTCGTATAAGGTTTGGCAAAGTTGCCATTTCTCGATACCATGGTGAGGGCATTGAACAAGAAGGTCTTTATATCGGTCAAAGCACTTCCAGAAGGGTTCAGTAGGAAGCTGAGAGAATTGGTTGATTTCGTTACGGATCCTTGCGGTTTTATGATTCGGATAGAATTTCTTGAGAAACGCTTTCACAAACTCGTCCCAACTGGTTATGGAGTGGGAAGCGGTGCTATACAGCCACTTTTCAGCAAGATCGCACAAAGTGAACGGAATGACCCGTAGCCGTATAGCATCGTCCGACAGCTGGGTGGTTTTCATCACGGCACAAACATTTTGAAACTTGTTGATGAAGATATAGGTATTTTCAGATTCAAGCCCATGAAATTTCGGAAGTATGTTAATGAAGTGGGGCTTAATTTCAAAATTATCCCCATTGGCCGGTGGAAGGGAAAGACAGGTGGGAAGTGCAGAGCGGGTGGGATAGAAACGATCCTGGAGCGCGATTCGCTGTGGCGCTACGACAGGCGGTGGTGGTGGGTTATTCGTATCCATAGGAGGTCGAATCAATCCTGGGGGAGTTGTAGGGATGTTTAGATTAAATCCTAACATCACGGAAGAAGAGGTTGGTGATGGTGAAGGTGAGGATGTATGAACAGAATTTGGGTCAACGTCGGAGTTGGCCGGCAAAGGTAAGGGTGAAAGAGGCGTAGACGGAGTTTCGACGTCTGAGTCGATCGCGTAGTCGATAGCGACTAACGTAACGCGGACTAGGCGGGCGCTAGTGTCCCAAGTCCAAGCGGACATACACTAAACGAGTTTAGTATAGTCAAAGCGGAGAAGATGAGGGTAAGAAAACGCCAATGGAGAAATACGATGGGAGGTGGGTGAAAAAAATGGATTCTGGTGACAAAGGGCAAGTTTTAATAAAAGTTTTTGGTTTTGTGTTTTTTTTCCTTTTTAGAAAGAGCTTTACAGAAATATGTACGGACTTACGGCTTCAAGCTATCACAAACAAGATATGCACAATCACACCTAGATCTAGGGTCTCCTAGATCTAGGGTCTCCTAACTGTTCCAAAGGGCTAGAAATAGGACCTCAAACCGCCTCTTCTCCGCCAATTGCGGCCAGGTAAGTGCCAGGTAAGTGGGAGGCTCCCCACTACGTAAGTAGTGGTCCTAATTAAGTAACCACTTGCCTTGGACACACTTGCCCAGACACCGCAAAGTCAGGATAGGATAAACGGCCGATGCCTGTGACTAGTCCTCTGTTCTATTGAGCGCGAAGTCCTTAGGGCTGAGTCTAGTATTTTTTAATTAAACAATGGTCAATGCATATGCTTTTTATGATTTCTGGGGTCCTGGGAAGGGTGATGAAATCCCCACCCAATCTGGATTGGTTTCAAGCCCCTTAAAGTCCGTATTAATATATGCAAAGCAGTAACAATCAACTGCAATCAATTTTTTTTATGTTTTTAGCGCGGCGCAAAGAATCCTGCACAAAAACAATTTATTGGAAAGGGAAAGAGAATTTGCGCAAAGAATGCTGCAGAAAACACAGTTCAGTGGAGTTCAGAGGAGTGGGGAGGAAGGTAAGAACACTCACAAAAAATTTGGGATGCTAATGCCGGCAAGGAACTACGGTTCCGCGGCCAAACAACCCCTTATGCCGCAGATCCGCGGTTTGAATGTTGAGTTGGAGCTTCAAAATTCTTGTAGGTCCTTCCCTGGCTGTCCTCTTCTTGTCTGGATTTCCTGAATCTTGATTTGCTCACTGTATCTGCTCCAGATTTTTACAGTAGACCGTTGGCTCCGTCTTGATCCGTCGCGGTGTAGCCGCGAGATATGGGTCTAACTTCCCACGTCTTTGGCACTGAACTCGACCGTCTTTTTATCCTGCGCACTTGCACAAAAACTAATCAAAAATAACAAGATGGTTTTTTACAATGAATATTTTTTTGTTTTGTTTTTCGGTTATATTTATATTCACAAATTAACCCGAAATTACACAAAGAAATAAACTACCGTCTCCCCGGCAATTGCGCCATTTAATTGGTAGAGTTTTTGCGTGCTTAATTAATTACCGCAATCAAGACTGTTTCGCTTGTAGCTAGCCGGTTGAGTACGGGTCGTCCGCAGGGAGATGTGAATCTTTTTCTATGTGCTTTAACGAGTTAAGTCCAAATGTCCAGATTTGTTTTGAGATTAACTATGTGCTAAAATGATATGAAAAGAGAGCTTGTTAGGGTTAGGATTAGGTTAGTTTGAGTTAGGAGTCGCTCACTTCTTTCGTTGCCATTCTTAATATCGGTCTTACGGTAATTGGCAACAATAGGGATTAGCACGACTAGGAAGGAACTTGTGAGTATAAGCTAGGCTTTCCAACGCTTAAGTTCTTCCTTTTGGTGCTTGTCCGTCCGTTCTTGGCTCTTAGCCTTAACCTCCGGTTAATTCAACCACAACCGGTCTCACTAAGGAATCACCGCTATCATGTAGGATAGGGTGCCGTAGGGAGCGGATTGTGGTTCAATTAACGGGAGTCCGAATTAAGATGTTGGGCAAGAAAAGAATGAGAGAGATTTCCTTCTCTCAAACTTTCCTTATCCTACCCTAACAAGTTAAGAAAACTACTCACCCATTACAAGAAAAAGGAAAATAAAACAAAGGAGAAAGATAGAAAGAAAGAGGTTAGAAGATTACAACTAGCTATTTGCGACCTCACCTCGGCAAGGATCAAGCGTAAGCATCATTGTTGTTTAAGGATAAAGAAAAAGAGAACAAGAAAGAAACAAACAACAAATAACAACAACTAGATTAGCAAATGAAAAATACAAGCAATTATAATTAATAATAAGACAAGCATGGTAACAAAAAGAACTCTTTATTCATCCTTCACTCACAAAAGCTCACCACAAGGTTTTAATGGAGAAGAGATGAGAAGAGGAAGAAGAACAACAACATGTATTCTAAAACTTAAATACAAGAATAAGCACCCTTGGCTTTGGCAAGTTCTGGACTATTTATAGGCAGGAAAATGGAAACCTAGGGCAACAATTTGCCTCCATATAGAATGACCTAAATACCCCCAAAATATTACATTCTGAAGAGTCCGTACGGCCGCGGTTCCGCGGCCTAAGCATGCTTATGCCGTGGAACTGCGGCCCTTTAGAGGAGTTGGCTCCTCGGATTTTGTGGGGTCCCCTGTTTGATGTTGTCTGCTGTGTGGTATATGTTTTTTCTCAGAAACTCTTCACAATTTTTCCAGAATTTCAGCAGATCAAAAGGTGATTTGATGTGGATCTTTTTCCATGATTTTTCTTGAGCTCCGTGTAGATATGTTGGATCTTGTGTTGCCATTGAGCTTTGTGCATGAAAATGACATCGATTTGCCATTTTGTCCCTTAAACTGGTGTGCGGCAACATACGGATAGAGAGCTGAGACCCGTATTTTATCTGTGGTTGGCAGTAATCCGGAATTTGTCATGATTTTCCATGAATTTCACTGTTTAGAGCTGAGAACCTGTATCCTGCAATTGACTAGCAAACACGGCTTAAGAGTACCTACCGATAAGCAAAATGATAAAAATTGGGCGGTATAAAAATGCAAAAATCTGATATGAACACACGCCATCCCCGGCAACGGCGCCATTTGATTGATCTCAAAAACTATCTATAATCGCAATCAAGAACGGCGTCGCATGTAGCTAGCCGGTGAGTACGGGTCGGTCCACAGGGATGTTGTGAATCTCCTATTCGCTCAAACGAGCTAATTCCGAGGGGTGTTCGGATTGATTATTAAATCTAAAAATCTAAATCTATCTGTCTAAGATTATCTAGATCTAGTCTTGCTAGGGTTAGGTTTAGGAATGGTTTGGAAATGTAAATAAATCTCAACGCTTTCTATACCCAAATTAGGATCTAAGAGGAGTTATGGTAATTATCAATAAAGGGGATTAGATCCATTCGGGAAGGTGTTCCTTCATCTAGGTTCTTGTCCTTCCTTTAGAGATCCTTACCCTAACCTTCATGGAAAATGCGTGCAATCGGGCCTTTATACTATGGTATCACCGCTACCTCGAGGGATAGGGTGCCGTAGGACGCGGTGTGTGCGTGTATGCATGGAGTCCTTTTGAAAATATATTATGGGCAAGAAAGGGATGAGAGATCTCATCTCTCAAAAGCCTTCCCCAAAGCTAACATCTAAGGCAAGGAATTAAAATCTAAACTAGAGCAATTAAATAAAACTACTTACAGATGGCTCTCTCCAAACATCAACGCAGAGTTGTCAGATCTGAATTCATGAAGTGAAAAGAGGCACCGATGCTCTCCATAAAGAATTCTGAATTTATTATTAAAAGGAGGCATAGATTTTACAATGATTTAGAGTTCCTATTTATAGAGGATAGGAAACCCTAGGTTACAATTGATTCACACGTCTATATTTTCCAAAATATCCTTAGGAAGACCTAGTCAAAGTAGACTTCAAGTTTTGGTAAAATATTATGTCTGTCTCTTTAAAAAGAAGTATTGGGCCTTGAAATTTCCTTTGTGGGCTCTTCTGTCTTTGGGCTTCCTTATTATTTGGTTATTTTATTAAAATAGCTTCTATGTTTTTTCCAGATCTCCAGTGAATAATTGCGGTGGACTTTTAACCGTTCGCTTGTAATCTTGGACCTTGCATTGCCTTGTACTTTGGGAATTTTATCTTTGATGTAGGCTTGATCAAGAGTCTTCTGTTTGTTGGTCAAAGTCCACTTTTGCATCGTCTTTATATCTTTTTCACTGTTTTAGATCCAAGAACCTGTAACCTGTAATATGTAGCAGACATGCGTCAAAAGCACCTGTTTATTTATAATACGAATAAGAATGGGAAATATAATAATGCAATATTATGGTATGAACAGCCCCCTTTGATCATTTCTAAAGATTTCTAGGATTTTAACCCCATTCAAGATCTGTTGGAGTTCAACTCCATAAATTAATCTCTTTTTAGGAGTTTAACTCCAGAAGTCAAATCGGGAGCACAACTCCCAGTGCAGGGACAAATTCCCTTTTCTTGCTGATGCCCAGCGCCCGTGTGCCAAGCACGTGGGGCGCTGGCGCCCAGCGCCCGCATGCCAAGCACGTGGGACGCGGGCTCCCACGCGTCCTTTGGACGCCATTTCCCCCTCATTTTATATACACTTCACACTAAAAATACCTCCCCCATTAGAAAAAATTTCTAATGGGGCGCTGCCCTGCACCCCACAAGAGGGCTGCTAGGCCTTTTGACCCCCAGCCAGCCAAAAACTCTGCGGGTCCCCCGTAAAAACTCTGCGGGTCCCCTGATATAAACAAAACCCCTTCAAAACACAACACCGCACATTGAGTTCGCATGACCTGTTTGACCCGTCAATTGGAGGTTCTCTCGCTCTAAAGGCGAGGGTTAATTAACGACCGCTTAGTTCGCGGCTGCCGGAGATTCGGATCCTCACAATCAATAAAGATCAGCCTACCCTAGGCAGGGGGAATCTGAAATGCGCCTGACAAGCGCACGTATTCCCATCTCAATGGGGTGACGAAAAATACCCTCCAAGGATATATGCATTTGTTTCTATTGATGCTTTATGTTGCTTGCACATATTGATAAAGACTCGATACAGTAGTATACTATTATGGTTTGACTTTATCTTAACATGTGCATATGTTATATATGTCGACCACATGTTGATAAAGCCTGTAGGATCTTGTTTGACTACCAGCGTTATAATGGCGATCATATTTGTGGGAGCTGGGTAGTCTATAAGCACATCCTTAAATGGTCCCTAGTTGCGTGAGTATCGAGACTGTGCATTGATACTCCATAGTAGTCTGGTGTATACGTTTCTAGCCCCGACGAGGGGCAATGGTTGGTTCCGCAGCCATTGGTTTGATGCACCTAAGATCGTATACCTGCTTACTGGGTGTGAGTATACTGGACATGTTAGATATATATATGCCCTAGAGGCTATTATATGTATAGTGGATGCTTGGACATGTATATATGTGTATAGATGATTTTCTTGCTCGACATGATAGTATGCTATCTAGTTTACTTTATCTTGACACATTCATTTGATCATGCATCTTATTCATTTGGTACATGTTGATAAAGCCCATAGGATATTTGCTTGACTACTGCAACTATGATGTAGATCATACTAGTGGGACACGTGTAGTTTCTAAGCATATCCTTTAAATGATTATAGTCATGGGTGTATCGAGACAGGGCATCGATATTCCAGAGTAGACTAGCGTATACCATTCTTGTCCCATATAATAGGCAATGGATAATCCCATATCCATCTGGTGTGATGACACCAAAGATTGTATGCGGGTGCTCAGTGGAGACTGGGTACACTGAACGGACTCACCGAGAACTCTTATATGGTATTATATCTATCGTCGGATAGCAGTTCTCAGGTAACACTAGTACATGTTAGTCTGTAGACCCAAGATCGTCATAGAGTCTTGTGTGTCCTCCCACTGTACTTTGATCTCCACGCTACCATGGCTCTACTGAGTCATGCAAACTGGTGGACTTTGGGTATAGTCCCGAGGCACATGGAGGCAATGAGCGACAGGAGGGGTTTCTTCTCTCCCGGTATTGGGAGTTGATATTGTGCTATGCTCGATTGGCTATAACAGGAAGTCCCTGTCCAGGGCTACCGAGATTTACTAATAAGTGTTATCAGTAGTTTCTCGATCTGTTATGAGCCATACACCGGCATGACTTATTGAGTTATTGGGGTCGACGATTCCATCCCTAGACTCGATATGCAACATATCTAACGAAGAGACCGGACTGTACGTTAAGTGTTGCCAGTTGGCTCGACGGGAGTTTTGACAGCTTTGCTGGTTTTCTTCTGATCGCTCAATACCCGGGTAGCCATTACGTTTAGCTGCCCGCTTGCGGCTTGTGGGTGTTTGATATGATCATCACCCACTGCCGGCGTATTGACGAGTCTTAGAGTCCCACACAGGAGTTTCCTGGCTCAGGCGAAACGATGTGGTGTGCATATAAGATATGCGCGGGGACCCGATTGAATGCGAGTATATGATACCGTATGTTAATTAGGCGCTTTTCTATTGGTCGGGTCGTATGTGATATGACTGGTTTGTTAAATCAAGTGTTGATTTAACATTTGACTTTTAGTTTAAATTCTTTATTTAAACCCTTTTTCTTTAAAGAAGATGTATGCATGTTTGTATGCACATGTTGATGTGCATGGACACATACATGTATAGTGTCATGGTTGATGATACACAATTGGTGGCAATATATGACTTACATGATTCAATATATATATATATATATATATATATATATATATATTTTCTATTTGGATTATAAAAGGCAAATGGAAATTAAATCTTTAATGGGGTTTTCTATACTCTTCTTGACTTTGACCTAGCTAAACCCATGGTTTACTTTTCATTTGGATTTTAACCCAAATGGAAAATATCTAGATATTATTGAACCATGGTTTGAAATGAGAGAAAGAAAATATATATACTTTCTTTTCTCATTTATTCATTAAGTTTATCATTATCTTTTAACAAAAGCTTTTGCCATCATCTTCTTTTTCCTCCAAGCTCTCTTGAGTTTTCATTTGAGTGAGTTAGTGAAAAAGAAAGGGTTTTGATTAAACAATACAAACCACCCCCATTTGTGTAGGGTGTTTGCTATACTTCTTTCACAAATCAAGTAAAGCAAGGAGCTTTGGGCAAAGGGACTTCGGGTGGATTATCATGGACGAGGAAGGACTCTAGCAAGCCGTTCCAAACTCTCAAAGGTCCAAGGAGTCGTTAAGGGAGGTCTACAAAGGTTGTAATCTCTACACTTAGTGATATAATGAAATTAGTATGTGATACTTTAGTTGTTACCCTAAACTTCCAGTTAAAGATTCATGTTTTGTTTGTTTAGCACCTTTAAAATTTTAAAGTGGCATGTGTGATACTTCTATACTCTACAGTAGGTGCTAGGGAAACCCAACAATAGTGTCAGAGCCAAGCTAGAATTTTAGACACAGTGTTAATACAGTTACGAAAACGAAATCGACTCCGAAAATACGATAGTATGAAACCCTAATTTGCTCTCTGGAAATTTTCTAAAAAGTACTTTTAAAATTTTTTAAATAGCTGCAGAATATAGTATGTGATATTATAAGAACATGGGTGAAATACGAGGACTGGTGCTCGGAATTTGTCCGAGCACCAAGCCACTATATCCGGCCTGGCCGGCCCCCTGCCCCCTTTGCACCCCGTATTTCTCCAGTGCTCTGTTCTTCTGTATTTGGGGTTTCATGTATTGTTTGCGTAGCCTAAATTTTCATGTGATGATTATTTTGATTAGGGGCTAATTCGTAGTGTTTCGTAGTCGTACAATCAAACACTGTATTGGTATCCTTGACAATGTTTAGCAGTTCGAACGAACTTCAAAACCCCACATCTTGACCCCGCCGAAATTTCCAAGTGTTGTAATTTTCCTAACTTACTTTCATATTCAATAGTCGCGCAAGTATCCTATGGACCCTCTAGAAGAACATAATAACCTTAACTCGATTCTATGCCCACGGAACCGCGATCGAACCTTAGGGTTTGCCGTAGTTCCGTGGTGTCATAGGTGAGGCGTTGGTTAACCCCTTCTACGGCTGGTCCATAGACACTGTGGCGCGTTTTTGAGTATTTGTGACTTTGCTCAAGTGTTGAGCTCTCGGGGTAAATTGTGGGTGTATGTTAATTCGATCAAAACGTTAAACATCGTCTTGATATATTTGATTGTGATAATTGCAATTGTTTTTTTTACTTTCTTTTCTACGACCGTAAGTGCACTATGTGGTGTATCGCCGGTTTCGTTGCTGTACATCAACGACAATCGGGATACACATACTTGCTTACGTTGATGATATGAGATATTATGTGTTGCTGAGATATGATGTACAGGATTGTCGTGATCGAGTAGCCGGGGGTTTTTATGTGAGATGAGAGTCTTTATTTTCATTCATGTAAAGATTAAATGTATGTAGTATTCTTTTATTTGGGGCACTTCCGGGTTGAGAATGATGTCACCATTATTGTATATTATTTATTTTTCCGTATTAGGATAGACCCAAGGTGGGGAGCACAAATGACCAGGTTCTAGGGTTCAGTGGGAGGCCATCTTGAGGAGTCGAGACCAGGTCTTCTAAAATCTAGAATTGGCAGGGTCACCTGCCGCTCTCGTAGGGGTCTGGGGTGTGGGCTTGGCTATTCATCGCGACCATGGAATCCGTATTTTCTATTGTTGGCTGAATATAAAATACGGACCTCCTAAATATCCTTTTTTATTTTCATATGTGCTTCTGCTGTTGATATTCTGTAATGTGATTACTTAGTATCTAAGACGAATGGATTATTATTATATATATGATATATAATAAAAGTTGCTTATATTTTACACTCGCGCTAGTCCCGTCCCGCTATGCCGTTAGTTAAGTAACCTAACGGTGAATAACGGGACACTGTGGCGAATGCGGATGGTATAAGTATGAGTTCTATTTTCGTTTCTTTTCTGTGATGGCTTAGGAACTTATTGTTAGTGTATATGCCCTAGAGGCCATTACTGTATCATACTAGTTTGTATATTACTTAATGGAAGCTTGGGATATTCACCTTGTATATACAATCTTGCTCAAAATAGTAGTGTGCTACTTGGTTTGTTTCTACTTCAATGTGTACATGTGTTTATTTTAGTATATCACCTATGCACATTAGTGGAGCCCTTAGGATCTTTGCTTGATTACCAGCATTGTGATGGCAGCCACACTAGTGGGGGCTGGGTAATCTATAAGCACATCCTTATGCAGGTCCCTAGTCGCAGGACTATCGAGACTGGGCATCGATACTCCGGAGTAGACTAGCGCATGCGCTTCTCATCCTAGAGTGGGAGATGGTCTGTCCCACAGCCATCAGTACGTCGTACTGGAGATAGTATGCGGGTGCTCGTTGGGTTACGGGTACACTGGACAAGACTCGTCGGGAACTGACCGGTTGGTATTATACCTATCGTCAGTTATCAGTTCCCAGGTGACATGAGTACAGCTTAGTCCGCTGACTTGACACTGTCACTTCGCCTCGAGTGTGTTCCCACTGTACTTTGATTACTACCCTACCATGGCTCAAAGGAGTCGTGCAAACAGGTAGTAGTTGGGTGCAGTCCCGAAGCACTTGGAGGCAGTGACGGTTAGACAGGATTCGTCTCTCCCGGTATTGGGGGTTGACATCGCGCTGTGTCTAGGAGAGCCATTACACAAGTAGTCCCTGGCCAGGGCAAGCGAGATATACTGGTAGGCTTCCAGTGTTATCTCAGGGTGTATTGGGCTTCACTCCGACACGACTTGTACCGCTATTAGGGGACTGACGTTTACCGCCCCCTAGCCCCGCCATGCGATGTATCAGACGAACAGACCGGACTGTAGGAGATTGTCACATTCAGGCTCAGTAGGAGTTCAGATGGGTTTCACCTCGTCAGTCTTCTTGTCGGCATCTACCTGGGGACCGTTATGCACAGCTAGTGCCGCTTGCGGTCTGTGGTTAAACCCACTGCCAGCGTAGTGTCGAGTCTGTAGAGTCCCACATCGAAAGTTATTCGCCTTTAGGCAAAAGAGTAGAGGTCGCATGGTTTTGCGACAGGTCGCATGGTTTTGCGACAGGGTTCGGTCACATCTGTGCACTTATGCACGTACAGTGTCCGGACAGTTAGCACTAGCGGGCTTTGGTTTAATCCGGATCCTAGTGTATGTTTTGGGATTGGTTTTATCCAGTATGTATTCGTGTTCCTCGGAACGCGGATGCGGGTGTGTATGCACAGTTGACGGAGAGACAGAGGCAGAGGATTCTCATTAGGGTTGTTGACCGTTGACTATTGACTTTTTGCTCAACCCTAATAAGAATATGATATATGATTAACAATAATATTAATTAAGTATTGTGGTGACATGGTTGTTGAGGGGTTGACTTTGTTGACTTGTTGACTTTGTTGACCGGTTGACTAGGTTGGACTAGTTGACCATCATGATGACAATGGCTATCGTTTCATGGCAAAGACTTTTCACTTGCTTGTTCTCTTGTGCAATATGAGTGCATGAAATGATATAGCCATTTTGACTTAAACCATTTACACAATACTTGATTACTATTTTTGTGATGATGGTTTTGGATTATGAGAGCCAAGTGAGAAAAGTCTTGCTCATTCTATCATTTTGATTCTCTCTCTTGTGTTCTTGAGCTCTCATCTTCTTCCTCTTGCTCTCTCTCTCTTTAGTCTATGGTTCACTTGTCTCATGTGTTGAGAACCAAGAACCATAGAGAAAATCCCAACACACTCTTCTCTACTCACTTTAGTTCAGAAGGTTTAGCAAACCAAGTGAACTAGTTTCTTCAAAGACCGAAGAAGAAGCCAAAGGTAGAAGCTTTCAGGTGGATCGATCTTCGGCGCAAGGAGGCGACGGGGTGAAGCCGATCCGGACAACCATCGAGGCTTGAAGACGAAGGAGTTCAAGAAAGAAAGGTATAACCCCCTAACCGAGTAGTTAACAACTCCTAGTTAGGTTGTTAGTTAGATGTTTAATAAAGATCCGGTTTTGAGTCCATGTTACCGCCTCTAGAAATTGTTTTTCACCAAATTCCGCATGCCTGAAAGTACCGGGAGAGGTAGCATGGACTTACAGTGGTATCAGAGCCTAGTTAAACTCTATCTAACATGTTAGCATAGTAGCTTGAAATTCGATCGGAGAAAAAGTCCCGAAATAAACCCGAAATTCAAAGTTGCTGTCGATTTTTAAAGTTCTGTAAAATTGATAAATTTCATCTTAAAAATCGGCTCAGGGTTTTTATTAAACACCCACGAAATATGGTCCCACGAACCGGTCAAAGAGCCGCGGAAACGCGGCGGGAGCATGCTCCCGCCGCGGTTCCGCGGCCGAGTTGACTTGGCCGAGGTCCAAATTTTGTGCAGTGTTTTTATGGGGTTGTTTTGGGATTTTTGGAATATTTATTTTCTGCCCAGATTTTCCAGAACGAAAATTTTGTGTTTGGGGCCTGAAAATCCGTATTTTTGATCGAACTTCTAAAAGACTTAAGCTGACGGGTTTTTCTGTGATGTGATATTTGTATTGAACGTCTGCTAATCGCTATATGTCGATTAATGGGAGTTATACAAATCTGTGATCTGTAATATTATTGGTTTGTGTATATGAATTCATTGGATTGTCGCGGGTGAATAGCCGGGGGTTGTGAGACGAGAGTTTTCTTTTCTTTCAATTCATGTAAATTTGTAAATTGATGTAATAATTATTTGTATGGCCGCACAACCGGGTCGGGGTTGTAGCCGTCATTGTATAATTTCTTTTTACTGTTTTTGCTCCTAGGATAGACCCATGGAGGGGGTGCACAAACTACCGGGTATGCCGAAGTGCCGAGTGGCCTACTCACGGAGTTGAGGGAGGTTGCTTCGCTTCGGGTACTTGGCGGGTAGTTTGCCGCACCCGTAGGGGTCTTGGGTGGGGTATTGGCTATTCACTGCGACCGTGTAATATGCTTTTCGTTACAGGCTCGTACGAATTGCGGGTTCCTAGTATATCCAATGTATTCATCTGTGATCTGAAATGGCTATCATTGCAATATATCTATATATGATATTATTTAGACGTTGCTTATGTTTTACAGCCGCGCTAGCCCAGCCCCCGCTCTGTCGTTAGTTAAGTAACCTAACGGGTAATGACGGGGCCCCGTGGCGAATGCGAATGGCATAAGTGTACGTCATATTTTGGTTGTTTTCTGCAATGGTAGGATTAAATGATGGGACACATTAAAAGAACTAATGCAAGAATATCACGCATTAAAAGAACTAATGCAAGAAAAATAAACCAAGTAAAAGTCGTTGGAACACTTTCGAAAAACCACTCGGTTCTTTTCAAAACCAACTTTTAAATGCGGAGCTTGAGCCACTCTTTTTAAAAGCTATCTCGTTCCATCGATTATATCAAGTTCACTACGTTCACGGTTTTGCCAAAACCATTCGTAGCCCTCCGTCGTTTCACATGAATGGTCAATTGTATTCAAGCTATGTATGTTGGCCAAAGTCAAGGCATACTGATTGGTAGCTATTGGGTATTCATGTGTAGCATAGATAGATGCGTTGGTTTGGGACAGTCGTACTGCCATTTTGGCCAAAGTCATGGGTAGGTACGGGTGGATCCAAATTAACCTGGAGAATGACGGGTAGAACTTGACATGTGACTTATGATATTTTGGCCAAAGTCAAGGTCATAAGAGCATGGGGCAAAAATCCACATCAGGAGTTTCAAAAGAATTGAAACTTGCTAGTATTGCATACCATTTGGAGTGTGATGATTCTGGTAGGATTCCTTCAGTTTTGTCACGCGATGATATTTGGATCCCGATCCTACTGTGAGTATATTCTACTCCTCGGGAAATTTCTCACTTAACGATCAATGCTATAAACCAAGTAGGTGTCTAGAAAGGTGTTAGCGGGGCTACGCCCCCAGGGAAAAGAGGTTATTTAATTAAGGAACTTCGCGAAAGCGTTGGAAAACTTCCCTCGAAGTACCGACACTGGCCTGGCTGAACGGTTAAGCAAGTATTGTACGGTGAGATTGATCCTGACTAATTCTTCCTTTTTGGTTTGAGGAGGGATTCGAGAAACAGTGGGAGCCATCCTGTTTAGACAAACTAAAAACCATTCTAAACTTGCAAGAGCATCATGCCGAGTGTTTCTTCTCTCTCCTAATTGCAGCGACCAATCGACATGACTGGACTTAAGTTACTTCTAGATAAAAACATACTGACAGGGCCAAGCTACAAAGATTGGCTCAGGAATGTCAAGATGGCAATCACTTACGACAAGCTGGGGTATCTTCTTACCACCAAAGCTCCCCCTGTCCCAGGTCCCGAAACCAGCGTCGCGGATAAGGAAATCCGTAAGACCTGGGAACTAGATTGCGCGAAGGCCAAGTGCCTCGTGCTTGCCTCTATGGACAACGAACATCAGAGGAGGCACGAGAATATGGACCTCGAATCCATATTTCTCCATACAAAAGAACTGTATGGAGAGCAGTCTCGTATCGCAAGATACGAAGTGTCGAAGAAGTTATTTTCGGCAAGGTTGGCCGTCGGATCATCGGTAGCGGAACACGTGCTTAAGATAATTGGCTACATAGAAGAGCTCGCGGACCTTGGGACCACGTTGGAGAATGAGCTCTATATGGACTTGATTCTCCAGTCCCTTCCTTCCACTTACGCCCAGTTTATCCTGAACTTCGACTTACAAGAAAAAGAAGTTGAACTTTCAGAACTCCTCAACATGCTGAGGAGCGCAGAGGGCACCCTACAGAAAGGTAGGGAAACATCCGCTTTGTTTGTAGGAGGATCTTCCTCTTCTAGGTCCAAGGCGAAAGCTAAGGGAAAGAAGAAGAAAGCCCCCGCCAAACCAAGGGGCGGTGTTAGTAAAGTGGATACGAAGGGAAAGGCAAAAGCAACAAAGAAAGTGGGAAAGCTTGTGGATAAGGAAGAATGCTTCTATTGTCATAAGAAGGGACACTGGAAGAATGATTGCAGGGCTTGGAAAGCCAGAACACAGGATCTGAAGCAGGTTGCGGCTTCAGCTTCAGGTGTGTATATTATTGAAAACTGTCTTTCAATAAATTCTACTTCCTGGGTATTGGATACCGGATCAGGATCTCATATCTGTAATTCTTTGCAGGCGTTGAGAAACCGTAGGGTTTTGAAGGCAGGTGACATGACCCTCAAAGTTGCAAACGGAGCTAGCATGGATGCTAAGGCCGTGGGGGACTATCACCTGGGAATGTCAGATGGACATGTTTTGGTTTTGCGTAATTGCTTTTTTGTACCCAACGCAACTTGTAATATCATTTCTGTATCTTTGGTTTCTAAAGAAGGTTATGAATTTGTGTTTGTAAGTAATGTTGTAAACATTCACCTTAATCAAGTTCTGATTGGGTCAGGTACATTGAGCAATGGTATATACGTATTAAACCAACCACAGATTTTCAATGTCCAGAATACACACAAAAGAAAGTCTCCGGAAATAAATCAGACTTTCTTATGGCATTGTAGACTGGGTCACATCAATGAGAGAAGGTTGACGAAGTTACATACAGAAGGATATTTGAATCCGTTCGAATATCAATCGTATGCCACTTGTCAATCCTGTCTCAAAGGAAAAATGACAAAGACTCCGTTCACTGGACACAGAGTAAGAGCGAGCGAGCTCTTGGGACTCGTACACAGCGACGTGTGCGGTCCAATGTCTACACATGCGCGAAGCAGTTATTCTTACTTCATTACTTTTACGGATGACTTTTCAAGGTACGGTTATGTCTTCTTAATGAAACATAAGTCCGAAGCCTTTGGAAAATTCCAGGAATATAAGAATGAAGTAGAAAAAAAAACCGGCAAAAGTATCAAGATCCTAAGATCGGATCGAGGTGGTGAATACTTGAGTGCCGAGTTCCTGGACTATTTAAAAGAGAACGGAATTCTCTCTCAGCTTACTCCTCCATACACTCCGCAACATAACGGTGTATCGGAGAGACGGAACCAAACCCTATTGGATATGATACGGTCCATGATGAGTAACGCTGAGTTACCGCGATCATTCTGGGAGTATGCGCTAGAATCAGCAGCATACCTTTTGAACCGAGTTCCAACTAAGACTGTGCCTACTACACCATATGAGATGTGGTGTGGGAAGAGACCCTATCTTAATCACATTAAGACATGGGGAAGTCCAGCTTTTGTCAAAAAGCAGCATGCGGACAAGCTCGAGGCACGCTCAGTACAGTGCAAGTTTGTGGGATATCCAAAGAACTCCAAGGGATATTTCTTCTACTACGAAGAGGAACAAAATGTTTTTGTTTCTCGTCATGCCCACTTTCTAGAACACCAGTTCTTAGAAAAGGAAATTAGTGGGAGCGCAGTAGAACTGGAAGAAATTTCAGAACCACAGACTATTACTGAAAGCTTAGTGGAACCAGAGGGTTCAAAAGAACAGGACATTCCTACGCTGCTCCGCAGGAGTAGTAGGCAGTCTCATCCGCCCGAGAGATACTACGGTTTTCTCATAGACGGGGATAGAGAGGATTGCATCATAGATTATGATGAGCCTACTAGCTTCCAGCAGGCCGTTCAGAGCGTTGACTCGGTAAAATGGCTGGATGCAATGCGGACCGAAATGGAGTCCATGTACACCAACAAAGTATGGACGTTGGACATTGCTCCAGACGGGGTAAAACCCGTAGGATGCAAGTGGATCTTCAAAAGGAAGATTGGTGTAGATGGACAGGTTGAGACCTATAAAGCTAGACTTGTTGCAAAGGGTTTTCGTCAAAGACCTGGTTTGGACTATGACGAAACCTTTTCTCCAGTGGCTATGCTGAAATCCATTCGGATCCTTCTTGCCATTGCTGCCTTCCACGATTATGAGATCTGGCAGATGGACGTAAAGACTGCTTTTCTAAATGGAAATTTAGAGGAGTGTGTCTATATGAACCAGCCAGAGGGTTTCATTCAGAGTGGGAGCAGCGGAAAGGTGTGCAAGTTGCTTAAGTCCATCTATGGACTAAAGCAGGCATCGCGGAGTTGGAACATCTGTTTTGATGAGACGGTCAAGGAATTTGGATTTATCAAAAATTCAGATGAACCATGCATCTATTGTAGATTTGTAGCGAGAACTGTAGTATTCCTCGTTTTATACGTGGATGACATTCTCTTAATAGGAAATGACATTCCTATGCTACAATCTGTCAAGGGGTTCTTGTCACACAGGTTCTCCATGAAAGACCTGGGTGATGCCTCATACATCCTGGGGATCCGGATCCATCGTGATAGATCCAACAGAATATTAGGACTTTCACAGTCCAGGTACATCGACACCATACTGAAGAGATTCAGTATGGAAGATTCCAAGCGAGGTAACCTACCGGCTTGTCACGGGATCACCCTCTCTAAAGAGATGTCTCCCAAGACTGATTTGGAGAGGGATCGCATGTCTATTATACCCCACGCTTCTGCGGTAGGCTCTATAATGTATGCGATGTTGTGTACCAGACCGGATGTAGCTTATGCACTGAGTGTGGTAAGCTGGTATCAGTCAAACCCTGGGGAGAAACACTGGATAGCGGTAAAGAACATTCTCAAGTACCTGAGAAGGACTAAGGAGATGTTCTTGGTGTATGGCGGAAAAGACCTCCAGATCGAGGCCTTTGCTGACTCCAGCTTCCAGAGTGACAAGGATGATTCCAAGTCCATGTCGGGTTTTGTCTTTACCCTCAATGGAGGGGCGGTGTGTTGGAAGAGTTCCAAACAGGAAACCGTTGCAGACTCGACGATGGAAGCGGAATACATCGCTGCATCTGATGCCGTAAAAGAAGCTGTCTGGATGAGGAAGTTCTTGGAAAAACTTCAGGTGGTTCCGTCCATTGTTGATCCAATACCTCTGTATTGCGACAACAACGGGGTTATAGCTTTAGCGAAGGAACCTAGGTCCCATCAGAGATCCAGACACATCTTGAGGTGGTATCACCTGATCAGGGAGATCGTGGATCGCCAGGAGATCGAGGTTCGGAGGGTCGCTTCAGAAGATAACACTGTAGATCCATTCACCAAGGCCTTGCCCCAGACTCAGTTCGAGCGGCTGATCGAGATGATAGGTCTTCGATACGCCAGTACATGGCCTTAGTGCAAGTGGGAGATTGTTAGTGTATATGCCCTAGAGGCCATTACTGTATCATACTAGTTTGTATATTACTTAATAGAAGCTTGGGATATTCACCTTGTATATACAATCTTGCTCAAAATAGTAGTATGCTACTTGGTTTGTTTCTACTTCAATGTGTACATGTGTTTATTTTAGTATATCACCTATGCATATTAGTGGAGCCCTTAGGATCTTTGCTTGATTACCAGCATTGTGATGGCAGTCACACTAGTGGGGGCTGGGTAATCTATAAGCACATCCTTATGCAGGTCCCTAGTCGCAGGACTATCGAGACTGGGCATCGATACTCCGGAGTAGACTAGCGCATGCTCTTCTCATCCCAGAGTGGGAGATGGTCTGTCCCACAGCCATTAGTACGTCGTACTGGAGATAGTATGCGGGTGCTCGTTGGGTTACGAGTACACTGGACAGGACTCATCGGAAACTGACCGGTTGGTATTATACCTATCGTCAGTTATCAGTTCCCAGGTGACATGAGTACAGCTTAGTCCGCTGACTTGACACTGTCACTTCGCCTCGAGTGTGTTCCCACTGTACTTTGATTAGTACCCTACCACGGCTCAAAGGATTCGTGCAAACAGGTAGTAGTTGGGTGCAGTCCCAAAGCACTTGGAGGCAGTGACGGTTAGACAGGATTCGTCTCAACCGGTATTGGGGGTTGACATCGCGCCGTGTCTAGGAGAGCCATTACACAAGTAGTCCCTGGCCAGGGCAAGCGAGATATACTGGTAGGCTTCCAGTGTTATCTCAGGGTGTATTGGGCTTCACTCCGACACGACTTGTACCGCTATTAGGGGACTGACGTTTACCGCCCCCTAGGCCTGCCATGCGATGTATCAGACGAAAAGACCGGAATGTACGGAGATTGTCACATTCAGGCTCAGTAGGAGTTCAGATGAGTTTCACCTCGTCAGTCTTCTTGTCGGCATCTACCTGGGGACCGTTATGCACAGCTAGTGCCGCTTGCGGTCTGTGGTTAAACCCACTGCCAGCGTAGTGTCGAGTCTTTAGAGTCCCACACAGAAAGCTATTCGCCTTTAGGCAAAAGAGTAGAGGTCGCATGGTTTTGCGACAGGTCGCATGGTTTTGCGACAGGGTTCGGTCACATCCGTGCACTTATGCACGTACAATGTCCGGACAGTTAGCACTAGCGGGCTTTGGTTTAAGCCAGATCCTAGTGTACGTTTTGGGATTGGTTTTATCCAGTATGTATTCGTGTTCCTCGGAACGAGGATGCGGGTGTGTATGCACAGTTGACGGAGAGACAGAGACAGAGGATTCTCATTAGGGTTGTTGACCGTTGACTGTTGACTATTGACTTTTTGCTCAACCCTAATGAGAATATGATATATGATTAACAATAATATTAATTAAGTATTGTGGTGACATGGTTGTTGAGGGGTTGACTTTGTTGACTTGTTGACTTTGTTGACCGGTTGACTAGGTTGGACTAGTTGACCATCATGATGACAATGTCTATCATTTCATGGCAAAGACTTTTCACTTGCTTGTTCTCTTGTGCAATATGAGTGCATGAAATGATATAGCCATTTTGACTTAGACCATTTACACAATACTTGATTACTATTTTTGTGATTATGGTTTTGGATTATGAGAGCCAAGTGAGAAAAGTCTTGCTCATTCTATCATTTTGATTCTCTCTCTTGTGTTCTTGAGCTCTCATCTTCTTTCTCTTGCTCTCCCTCTCTTTAGTCTATGGTTCACTTGTCTCATGTGTTGAGAACCAAGAACCATAGAGAAAATCCCAACACACTCTTCTCTACTCACTTTAGTTCATAAGGTTTAGCAAACCAAGTGAACTAGTTTCTTCAAAGACCGAAGAAGAAGCCAAAGGTAGAAGCTTTCAGGTGGATCGATCTTCGGCGCAAGGAGGCGACGGGGTGAAGCCGATCCGGATAACCATCGAGGCTTGAAGACGAAGGAGTTCAAGAAAGAAAGGTATAACCCCCTAACCGAGTAGTTAACAACTCCTAGTTAGGTTGTTAGTTAGATATTTAACAAAGATCCGGTTTTGAGTCCATGTTACCGCCTTTAGAAAATTGTTTTTCACGAAATTCCGCATGCCCGAAAGTACCGGGAGAGGTAGCATGGACTTACACTTAAATGATGGGACTACATTAATAAGATTAATGTAAGGAAAAAGAAACCTAAAGATGTTGTAGAATCGGATTTGAAACACACTCGGCCTTTTTATGAAAAATGCAAGTTTCAAAAGATGCGGAGCTTAAGCCACTCCTTTTCTAAACCGTTTTGATTCTACAACGAGATCAAGTTCAAAGCATTAAAATTTTTCATAAAAAACCATCTGCAACCCTCCGTCATTTTAGGAAGCAGAGTACTTAGTATTCGTGCTACGTATGTTGATTATAGTCAAGGCGTAGTGTACGGTAGCTAAGTGATGTCTTTCTACAAAGCATATGATGCGATCAGTTAGGACATTCATGTGATTATGTTGATCATACTGAAGGGTCATATAGGTAGGTTTAGTTAATCTCGAAATGACGGGTAGAACTTGACTAGTACTTATGATATGTTGACCATGTAGGGTTCCTAGGCACTCCCAAGAGGTCTCACAAGGCATCAACCATGCCAATTTCAAATTTTACGGGTGCCTACAAACCCTAATACGGATCGTTAACTAGAATTTTAGGCGAACACATGCAACTAGTTAACAATTTAACTAAAAGAACGGAAATACAACCTTTGTAGATCCGGTCCTCCACCTCCATAGCTCCGCAATGAAGTCTCCTCGCTGTCCAACTGGAATCCCGGGCTCTAGCGTCGGCTTCATCGGAGAAATGGGCGGGCAAGGTCGTCGGCTTCATGCCGAAGATGATCTACGTCGAGGCATCACAAGATCAAGCTCCCACTTCACCAAGTCATGAAACTTGTGAAGAAAACACCCTATACTACTTGGCAAGTGGTAGAGGATGAAGAAATAGGAAGTGGGTTCACATTAGAATTGGATTTCTCACTCATTTTCACAAGTTGCCATTGTTGATAGCAAGCTTCTTCATGTGAAGAAGAAGAAGAAGATGATGATGATAATATCATAAGTGTTTTCAAAAAAGGAAAATAAATGAATACTTATCATTTAGCAACCATGGTTAAGTGTAGAGAATAAACTAAGGTTAGTTAAAGGGTTAGGGTTAAGCATGAAGACAAAATGGTCACTTAGTCAAAGATGCTTTGAAGCTTCAAGAAGCTTCAAGCAAAGAACAAAGAAAGCCACCATTTTCTCTTTATCATTTCCAAAATAAAATAAATAAAATAAATGAATAAGAAAATGAAAACCCTAACCAATATACAACCATGGTTTAATCTTTACACAAACCCTAGTGAGCATGTATCATCAAACATGATACAAACTTGTGTACAAAAGTATATCACATATACAATGTGCACATAAAGTGAGAAAATCCATTTAAAGTGAACCGATACTAGTTAATGCAAAGTAATATATCAAATATATAATTATACATTAAATCATTAAATCAACACTTGATTTAATGATCCAGTCATATCGCATATAACCGACTAGTATCAACAGTAACATCTTATCGAATCAACACTTGATCCGATAACCCGGCTATATCGCATATAACCGATCAATGTTACAAATCGCGAGAATCAAATACAGTATCATATACTGGTATTATTCTCGGTCCCGCACATATCTCATATGCGCTCCTATTTCGTTTCGCTTGAGCCAGGAAACCTCTGTGTAGGACTCTAAAGACTCGTCAATACGCCGGCAGCAGGTGATGATCATATCAAACACCCACAAGCCGCAAGCGGTCTGCTAAACGTAACGGCCACCTGGGTATTGAGCGATCAGAAGATCGACGAGCAAGCCCGCTCACACTCCTATGAATCCAACCAGTAACACTTACCGTACAGTCCGGTCTCTTCGTCTGATATGTCGCATATCTCGCCTAGGGGTGGTAAACGTCAGACCCCAATAGCTCGATAAGTCGTGTCGATATGAGGTCTATAACAGTTCGAGAAACTACTGGTAACACTTACCAGTATATCTCAGCAACCCTAGCCAGGGATTTCCGGTTATAGCCAATCGAACACAGCGCAACATCAACTCCCTATACCGGGAGAGACGAATCCCCTCCTATCGCTCATTGCCTCCATGTGACTCGGGACTGTACCCAAAAACCACCGTTTTGCATGCCCTCTTGGACGTGGTAAGGTGGAAATCAAAGCACAGTGGTAACCACACAAGACTCTATGACGATCTCGGGTCAACAGACTACTCTGTACCAGTGTCACCAGAGAACTGCCATCTGACGTAAGGTATAATACCATCTGGGAGTTCTCGGCGAGTCCGTCCAGTGTACCCAGTCTCCACTGAGCACCCGTATATCATCTCTGATGTCAAACACCAATGGATATGGGATCATCCATCGCCCATCTGTATGGGTCGAGAAGGTATACGCTAGTCTACACTGGTATATCGATGCCCCGTCTCGATACACCCACGACTAGAGACTTTGAAGAATGTGCTTTTGGACTACCATGTCCCCACTAGTATGATCCGCATCATAGTCCAGATATTCAAGTACACATCCTAAGGGCTTTACCAACATGTAACAGAGAGACAATCAGTGTACACGTTAAGGTAAAGATCAACCAGATAGCTTACTATCATGTCGAGCAAGAAAGTCCTCCCTATATATGTCCAAGCATCCACTACAATATACATTCTATGTATTGTAATGGCCTCTAGGGCATACATATAACTAACAATCTCCCACTTGCACTGGGCCATCTGATAGCAGTGGTTGTAGTATCTCATACTCAACCATCCCATAAAAGTATCTCTCTGGGAATAGGCCTTCGTGAGTGGATCCGCCATGTTTTCCTCTGAGTCTACTCTCCTAACCTTGATCCCTTATAGATCAACCATCTCCATGATCAGGTGATACTGCCTTAGAATATGTCTGGATCACTGATGGGACCTGCGTTCCTTGGCATAAGCCACAACTCCATTGTCACACAATGGGAGGAACTAAGTTCATCTCATGAACAAATATACACCTAGACAGCCTCTTTAGTAGCATCTTAAGTAGCGATGTATCCAGCCTTTATCGTCTAGTATGCCACGGTATCTAGCTTGGAACTCTTCCAACATACCGTCCCTTTACCGAGGGTATAGACAATGCTTGTGACTGACATTCAGTCGTCTTTATCACCCTGGAACACTTCCAGTGATTTTCCCCAGGATTGATTGATACCATCTCACTACAACTAGTGAGTATCCTAACATCCATTTAGATCTATCTCGTAGATCCAAAATCCAGGATTTAGTAGGTATCATTATGATCCTATATGGAGAATCATTGTGATAAGCGGAGATTGATCCAGCCTAGCATAGGAAACCCCTTCCCTATCAAGAGTATGTCATCCACGTACTCTACGAGGATCGTCACCATACTCCCTACTACCTTTTTGTTTATACAAGGTTCATCTACCATTTTGATGATGTCAACTTCTTTGACTAATCCATCAAAACAGATGTTCCAACTCCGCGATGCCTGCTTTATCCTATAAAGCATCTTGCACACGTTTCCGCTGCTCCCACTGTCTACGAGGCCCTCTGGCTGTGTACTTATAGACGCACTCTTCTAAAACATCATTTAGAAAAGCAGTCATGACACCCAACCGCCAGATATCGTAGTCATGGTATGTAGCCGTGGCAAGTAGTAATTGGATGGACTTAAGCATAGGTACTGGAAAAGGTTTCATCATTATCCACGCCTGGTCGATGACGAAAACCTTTAACAAGTCTAGCTTTGAAAGTCTCAACTTTTCCATCTACACCAAGTAATCTTCTCAAGATATACTTGCTCCTGATGGGGATTTAACCCTTCAGATATAGCAACCAAAGTCCATACTTTGTTGGTGTACAAGGATTCCATCTCAGATCACTAAGCATCCAGCCATTCTTACAGAGTCTTACTCCTGATAGCCAGCTTGAAGCTAGTCGGGTCATCATCTCATGATGCAATCCTCGCTCCTACTGTCATAGAGAAACAGAAGTATCTCTCAGGTGGGTGAGGAACCCTACTAGATCGGCGGAGAGGCTGAGGTTCGTTGGAATCTACTGAATCCTTTGGTTCTACCAAATCATCTGCTGTAGTTTGTATAACTGGAACCTTTCCAGTTCTACATTACAGACTTTGCCTCGAGCTTGTCCAGATTTTGCTTTTAGACATAGGCCGGACAACCCCAAATCTTAACTAACTTAAGAAATGGGCTCTTCCCTTTCCATATCACATATGAAGTGGTAGGCACTGATTTGATTCGAACCCGATTCAATAGGTATGCAGCTTCTCAAGCGCATAACTCCCAAAAGGAAATAGGTAACTCAGTAGTACTCATCATAGAGCACACCATATCATATAGGGTGTGATTGCTCCGCCCCGATATACCATCGTGCCATGGTGTATACGGAGGAGTAATACTGAGAGAGAATCTCATTCTCCTTTAGAATATTCCAGGAATTCCGTGCTCAAGTATTCTCCTCCTTGATCACATCATCAAAGGACATAATACTTATACCCGTATTTTGGTTCTCTACTTCTAACTTATATTCTGTGAATATCTCAAAAGGTTCGGACTTGTGTTTCAACAGGAACATAGGTCTGATACTCGAAAGATCATCAGAGAATGTAATGAAGTATAAAGAACCAGTCCTGGCATGTGTAGACAGGGGACCTTACATACATCATCATGTATCAGTCCCAAGAGTTCACTAACTCTTTCTCTGTTTCCAATAAACAGAGCTGGTGTCATTATATCTTTGTGACATGACTGGCAAGTTTCACAAGATGTAAATTCAAACTGATTTAAATATGCATCTAAATGTAACTTCAGCTAGTCGGGTCGCATTGATATGACCTAGTCTACAATACCTCAAGAAGGATTCGTTCATTTCTGAACTCTTCCTCTTGTGTGTGTTCCATATACTAAGAACTGTAGTTTGATTTAGAACATCAACGCTTTTAGATAACGTGCCTGATCCGATCAACTTTTGATATAGGAAATGTTCAAAACATTATCCAGCAATACAAAATTTTATCATTTCTTTACTTATAAAGAGACTGATATGATTTTGTATATCAGGTTCGGTATCTAATAACATTCGTTCAGAATCAATGTATTGGTAATACAGGGTGACAGTGACCAACAGACTTGGATGCAACACTTGCCCCGTTTTCTGCCTCATGAAACTTATCACCCGTTCTCAGTTTTTCTACCTTTCTGTAGCCCTATGTAACATATTACATATCTGGGATCCTGATCCGGTATCAAATACTCAGGATGCAGAGGATACTGAGAAACAGTTCTTTGTAATGAACACACCCGAAGGAGATGCATCATATGCACTTTCTTCGTTTGGGCGGCACGGGAAATCTGGTATTCCCCAATTTCCTGCTCTGTCTTATAACAATTACAAGTTGGAGCGGGACCAACGTTCCCCAGCTCAGTATAACAAGCGGGTTCGGTCAATATTCCGTATTATTATCTTGATTAAGGCGTGATATGGTCGCTACCTGGAGAGAGAGAGAAGAAAACACTCAGCGTGCGCTCTTGCAAGAATAGATTGGTTATTATTTTATCTAATCAGGATGGCTCCCACTGCTTTTTATCAAATCTTCCTTCAAACCCTAAAAGGAAAGACTAGCCGGGATTGATTACACACTACAAGTTCGCCAATCTTTCAGCCAGGCCAGTGTCGGTACTTTGAGGGAGGTCCCCCGTGCTTTCGCACGAACCTAATTAATGTAAACCTCGTTTTCCTAGAGGCGTAACCCCGTTGACACCTTTCTAGACACCTACTTGATCGGCTAATTGTAATGTGCAAAACTCTCCCAGGAGTAACTCTTACTCGCAGCGGGTATCAGGATCCAACTATCTCATAGAAGGTATGCAATCTCATTGCAAATTCCAACACTTGAAATTCCCGATAATATTTTGCCCCTAGCGTCCTATGACCTTGACGCAGGCCAACAAACCATAGTGCGCTAGTCAAGTTCAACCCGTCATTTCCTGATTGAATTAAACCCACCCGCACGACCCTTGACGCAGGCCAACAAAGTCGCACGACTACCCTAATCCAATCTGCATCATATGCATAAGCAGATAAATACCAGTTAGCTACCGCACACTACGACTTGACGCAGGCCAAAAAACGTAGCACGAATACTAACTACTACTTATCTGAAATGACGGAGGGCTACGACAGGTTTTTCTGAAAACCTATTGCGTAATGAACTTGATATCGTTGTAGAATCAAATGATTTTGAAATGGAGTGCTTTTGAGGCTTTTCTAGTTTTGCTAAAGGAGTCACTCCCGGTGAAGGGATCGTCGGTCCTTTCCTCGTCGAATGAGGTGCGTGATATATCATATATATTACTATGCAAAGCAAAAACACTTAAAAGCAATCAAAAGACAAACCGAGTGTGTAGCATCTGCCAATTATTGCTAAAGGAGTCACTCCCGGTGAAGGGATCTCGGTCCTTTCCTTATCGAATAAGGTGCAGGATATATCATATACACCGCTGTGCAAAGCAAGAACTGTAGCTACCTGTTTTATTTTGAAATTCGATTCTACAACATCTTAGGTTTCTTTTATTTCATTAATCATATTAATGAAGTCCCATCATTTAAGTACCTAAACATCACAGATAAATACGACGTACACTTATGCCATCCGCATTCGCCTCGATGTCCCCTCGTGCACCGTTAGGTTAGGTAACTAACGGCAGAGCGGGGCAGGGCTAGCGCGGGTGTAAAACATAAGTAACGCCTATATAATATATCATATATACTATATACTGTATCTATCACAGAACATCACATGATCACATCACAGATATCGCAGCAGAAGAAACATATGAAATATTGGATATACTAGGACGTCCGTGTTTTCAATACGAGCCAGTATAAAACACGGATTCCACGGTCGTGATGAATAGCCAAACCCACACCCCAAGACCCCTACGAGAGCGGCAAGCAACCCTACCAATTCTAGAGTTAGGAGACCCGGACTCGACTCCTCGAGTTGGTCTCCCACTGGACTCCAGAACCCGGTTACTTGTGCCATCCTCCTTGGGTCTATCCTAGTGCGGAAAAGTAAATAATATACAAAAGGTGACATCTTCCGCAGCCTGGAAGTGCCCCAATAAAAGAATATTACATACAAGTTTTTTACATGAATGAAAATGAAAAACACTCATCTCACATAAAAACCCCCGGCTATTCAAACACGACGATCCAATATAACATATCCAGCAACACATAACATCACATGTCGTCAACGTAAGTAAATATGCGCATCCCAATTGTCGTTGACATATAGCAACGAAACCGGCGATATCACATATTACACTTACGGTCACAGAAAAGAAAGTGTAAAACTACAACAGTTGGAATCCGCAATCTCTTTAGACATCGGATGCCTAATAAAATGAATTTTTTAGACATCGCATGCCTAACAATTATAAACCCCGCATTTTAGTCTCATTATCGAAAACACTTTTCAATATTAAGTCGGGCAATTCAACAAGATTCCCGACATCCTGATCGAATGCTCGTCGCAAACTTCAGTAGACGGCTGCACCCCCGATACCGTCGACGAAGTGCACCAAGGCGGAAACCCGCTACCGCGAGCACCCGAACGGATGCTTTCGGTGACGGGGTTCTCCTAAAGTCACTTGGTCAGGGCTATGGAGCGAGGCTGTCTATTAAGTTTACCCGGCGAGTATCCGCGTATGCTACGTGATTGCGACGGACTTTTGATCACATCAAAATTCCGTGGCAACCGATCAAGTGAGACTAAACTGCTATGTTTATAATATTCATTCCGTTATCTCATAACTACTTGTGAATTCCAATTATTGTATCAGATTCCGGATAAATAGAAATGTTAAACTTTCCGATCGAACAATCGAACACCCAAGTTTTCCCGATACAGCTCAACACATGAAATAAGTCTAAAAACATTCAGTTCGTGCCTCAGTACCAACGGTCCAGCCGTAGAAGGGTCAAGCCAACGCCTAACATGTGGCATGCCGTACTGCCCTAAACCCGAAGGTTCAAAGGGCAGTTCAAGACGGTCACATAATCGAGTTAAGGTTTGTTGTCTTCTAGAGGGTCCATCGCGTTACTTGCACTACTTTGAACGTCTTTAAACCACGGAAAAATCCAACACTTGGAAATTTCCCGACAGGGGAAAAATTGGGTATTTATATCCGGTCGAACATTTTAACATATTCAAAAATTATCCGGAATCCACATAGACAAAATCTGATAATCCGATCGAATCATCGAATCCCCAAAACAACCCCAGAACACTCAACTGTAGAGTCACATTAAAAATACCCAGAAAATATATCATTCAATTATATGAATTACTGTGCAGAAATCATTGGTCAAAGGGACAGTACGGCCGCGGAACCGCCGCACAGGCTGGCTTGTGCCGCGGTTCCGCGGTGGAATATTCGAATTAGACCCTCGTTTTTCACAGTAATTCAAAGACGAACCTGCTTAATTTTCTGCATATTTTTAATTCACAAAAATCCAAATTTTCAGAAAATTTCCAGAGAGCATTTTGGATTTTGGGGTTTTGGTTCGATCGGGTTTCAAACGTCGTCTAGACTTCGCCTAAGGCTCTAGCTAGGCTCTGATACCACTGTAGGGTTCCTAGGCACTCCCAAGAGGTCTCACAAGGCATCAACCATGCCAATTTCAAATTTTACGGGTGCCTACAAACCCTAATACGGATCGTTAACTAGAATTTTAGGCGAACACATGCAACTAGTCAACAATTTAACTAAAAGAACGGAAATACAACCTTTGTAGATCCGGTCCTCCACCTCCATAGCTCCGCAATGAAGTCTCCTCGCTGTCCAACTGGAATCCCGGGCTCTAGCGTCGGCTTCATCGGAGAAATGGGCGGGCAAGGTCGTCGGCTTCGTGCCGAAGATGATCTACGTCGAGGCATCACAAGATCAAGCTCCCACTTCACCAAGTCATGAAACTTGTGAAGAAAACACCCTATACTACTTGGCAAGTGGTAGAGGATGAAGAAATAGGAAGTGGGTTCACATTAGAATTGGATTTCTCACTCATTTTCACAAGTTGCCATTGTTGATAGCAAGCTTCTTCATGTGAAGAAGAAGAAGAAGATGATGATGATAATATCATAAGTGTTTTCAAAAAAGGAAAATAAATGAATACTTATCATTTAGCAACCATGGTTAAGTGTAGAGAATAAACTAAGGTTAGTTAAAGGGTTAGGGTTAAGCATGAAGACAAAATGGTCACTTAGTCAAAGATGCTTTGAAGCTTCAAGAAGCTTCAAGCAAAGAACAAAGAAAGCCACCATTTTCTCTTTATCATTTCCAAAATAAAATAAATAAAATAAATGAATAAGAAAATGAAAACCCTAACCAATATACAACCATGGTTTAATCTTTACACAAACCCTAGTGAGCATATATCATCAAACATGATACAAACTTGTGTACAAAAGTATATCACATATACAATGTGCACATAAAGTGAGAAAATCCATTTAAAGTGAACCAATACTAGTTAATGCAAAGTAATATATCAATTATATAATTATACATTAAATCATTAAATCAACACTTGATTTAATGATCCGGTCATATCGCATATAACCGACTAGTATCAACAGTAACATCTTATCGAATCAACACTTGAACCCGATAACCCGGCTATATCGCATATAACCGATCAATGTTACAAATCGCGAGAATCAAATACAGTATCATATACTGGTATTATTCTCGGTCCCGCACATATCTCATATGCGCTCCTATTTCGTTTCGCTTGAGCCAGGAAACCTCTGTGTAGGACTCTAAAGACTCGTCAATACGCCGGCAGCAGGTGATGATCATATCAAACACCCACAAGTCGCAAGCGGTCTGCTAAACGTAACGGCCACCCGGGTATTGAGCGATCAGAAGATCGACGAGCAAGCCCGCTCACACTCCTGTGAATCCAACCAGTAACACTTACCGTACAGTCCGGTCTCTTCGTCTGATATGTCGCATATCTCGCCTAGGGGTGGTAAACGTCAGACCCCAATAGCTCGATAAGTCGTGTCGATATGAGGTCTATAACAGTTCGAGAAACTACTGGTAACACTTACCAGTATATCTCAGCAACCCTGGCCAGGGATTTCCGGTTATAGCCAATCGAACACAGCGCAACATCAACTCCCTATACCGGGAGAGACGAATCCCCTCCTATCGCTCATTGCCTCCATGTGACTCGGGACTGTACCCAAAAACCACCGTTTTGCATGCCCTCTTGGACGTGGTAAGGTGGAAATCAAAGCACAGTGGTAACCACACAAGACTCTATGACGATCTCGGGTCAACAGACTACTCTGTACCAGTGTTACCAGAGAACTGCCATCTGACGTAAGGTATAATACCATCTGGGAGTTCTCGGCGAGTCCGTCCAGTATACCCAGTCTCCACTGAGCACCCGTATATCATCTCTGATGTCAAACACCAATGGATATGGGATCATCCATCGCCCATCTGTATGGGTCGAGAAGGTATACGCTAGTCTACACTGGTATATCGATGCCCCGTCTCGATACACCCACGACTAGAGACTTTGAAGAATGTGCTTTTGGACTACCATGTCCCCACTAGTATGATCCGCATCATAGTCCAGATAGTCAAGTACACATCCTAAGGGCTTTACCAACATGTAACAGAGAGACAATCAGTGTACACGTTAAGGTAAAGATCAACCAGATAGCTTACTATCATGTCGAGCAAGAAAGTCCTCCCTATATATGTCCAAGCATCCACTACAATATACATCCTATGTATAGTAATGGCCTCTAGGGCATACATATAACTAACAGACCATAGCCAAGGTCATAAGTAACTAGAGGTAAAAACCATATTGGAAGTTTCAAGAGTTGAAATATGCAATGAGATTGCATACCTTCTATATGATAGATGGATCTCGATCCCACTGTGAGTAAGAGTTACTCCCAGGAGAGTTTTGCACTTTACAATTAGCTAATCCAGTAGGTGTCTAGAAAGGTGTCAACGGGGTATGACCTCTGGGAAAACGAGATTTATTTTAATTAGGTCCGTGCGAAAGCACGGGGAACCTCCCTCAAAGTATCGACACTGGCCTGGCTGACCGGTTAGCGAAACTGTAGAATGTAATTAATCCTGGCTAGTTTTATTTTAAGGTTTTGAAAGAAAATTTGATAAAAGCATCGGGAGACATCGATTAGATAAGATAATAACCAATCTAATTCTTTGCAAGAGTATTTTGCTGATTGTATTCTTTTCTCTCTCCTAATGGCAGATACCGATGACGGGACTTAAGCTTCTTTTAGAGAAAAACAAACTGACAGGACCGAATTATAAAGAATGGTTGAGGAACTTGAACATTGCACTCACATATGATAAAGTATCATATGTCCTCACTACCAAAGCCCCACCCATCCCAGGACCTGAATCATCTGTTTCGGATAGGTAGATCCGAAAAACATAGGATATTGATTGTGACACAGCCAAGTGCCCCGCGCTTGCTTCTATGGACAGTATCATCAAAAGCAACACGAGAAGATGGATGTTCAATCTATCTTTCTTCATACAAAAGAGTTACATGAAGAGCAATCTCGGACTTTACAATACGAGGCATTTAAAAAGTTGTTTCAGATGCGTATGGCCCCCGGCACATCAGTAGGAGAACATGTTTTGAAGATGATTGGTCTTATAGAATAACTTGAGGAACTGGGATGGACCATGGATAATGAGAAATATACATATATTGTTTTGCAGTCTCTTCCCTCCGCCTTTGCTCCGTTCATAGTGAATTTCAATATGAACGATTTGGAGAAATTATTGCCTGAACTTCTCAATATGTTGAGAAGTTCAGAGAGCACGCTTAAGACAGCGAAGACTCCCGCTCTGCTTGCTGGGCCATCTTCCTCTGCTATCCCAAAAGCCAAGACCAAGGGAAAGAAGAAGAAGAAGTCCACCAAACCGAAAGGTGGAGTCCAAAAGGCGAAGGGGAAAGACAAATCTGGGGCTGCGGGAAGTGGAAAAGGAGAATGTTTTTACTGCCACAAGTCGGGACATTGGAAACGCAACTGTGCTGTGTATCTTGCTGATCTCAAGAAAAAGAAGCATGCTGATGCTTCCGCTTCAGGTGTGTTTATAACTGAGAACTGTTTTTCAATTAACTCTGCATCTTGGGTATTAGATACCAGTTCTGGTTCTCATATCTGAAATTGTATGCAGGGATTGAGAAACAGTAGAGTTTTGAAGACTGGAGACCATACTCTGCGGGTTGGAAATGGTTCCAATGTACATGCTGTATCCGTAGGAGAGTATCATCTGGGGTTGCCTTCGGGTTGTTTTATGGTTTTGAACCCTTGTTATTTTGTACCAAGTATTCTATGTAATATAATATCCGTTTCTTTGTTGGACAATGAAGGATATCATTTTGTGTTGTAGAATAATGTTATGAACATTAACTTGAATCAACAGTTGATTGGGTATGGTACATTAAATAACGGTATTTATGTCCTGAACCAACACACAATTTTCAATATACAACATACTAATAAAAGAAAATTTTCAGATATAAATGAAACTTTTCTTTGGCATTGTAGACTTGGTCATATTAATGAAACAAGACTAAACAAGCTACATAAAGATGGATATTTAAATCCTTTTTGAATATAAATATTATGCAACTTACCAGTCTTGTATCAAAGGTAAAATGACCAAAACTTCGTTTACTGGACACGGAGAAAGAGCTGTGGAACTCTTAAGCCTCATACATAGTGATGTATGCGGACCAATGTGTTAGTGTTTATGCCCTAGAAGGCTATTACTGTATCATACTAGTTTGTATATTACTTAATGGAAGCTTGGGATATTCACATGTATATAACAGTCTTGCTAAACATGGTAGTATGCTACTTGGTTTTTCTATCTTAATATGTGAGTATACGTATTGATAGAGCTCTTAGGATCTTGCTTGACTACCAGCGTTGTGATGGCAGTCACACTAGTGGGGGCTGGGTAGTCTACAAGCACATCCTTATTCAGGTCCCTAGTCGTTGGATTATCGAGACAGGGCATCGATACTCCGGAGTAGACTAGTGTGTACGCTTCTCATCCCAGTTGGGGAGATGGTCTGTCCTACAACCGTCAGTACGTCGTACTGGAGATAGTATGCAGGTGCTCGTTAGGTTACGGGTACACCGGACAAGACTCACAAGGAACTGTTGGTTGGTTTTATACCAGTCGTCAGTGAACAGTTCCCAGGTGACATGAGTACAGCATAGTCCGCAGACTTGACACTGCTACTTCGCCTCGAGTGTGTCCCACTGTTCTTAAATTGCTACCCTACCACGGCTTAAAGGAGTCGTGCAAACAGGTAGCAGTTGGGTGCAGTCCCGAGCACTTGGAGGCAGTGGCGGTTAGACATGATTCGTCTCTCCCGGTATTAGGGGTTGATATCGCGCTGTGTCAGAGAGCCATTACGCAATGTCCCTGGTCAGGGCAAGCGAGATTTGCTGGTAGGTTCCAGTAGTTTCTCAGGGTGTAATGGGCTTCACTCCGACACAACTTATACCGCTATTAGGGGACTGACGCTTGCCGCCCCCTAGGCCCGATATGCGATAGTCTTAGACGAACGGACCGGACTGTACGGAGATTGTCACAGCAGGCTCAGTAGGAGTTCGGATGGGTTTCCTCATCGGACTTCTTATCGACATCTACCTGGGGACCGTTACGTACAGCTAGTGCCGCTTGCGGTCTGTGGTTAAACCCACTGCCAGCGTAGTAGTCGAGTCTCTAGAGTCCCACACAGAGAGTTTCCTACTCCAGGCGAAACGATATAGAGGTCGTATGGTTTTACGACAAAGGGTTCGGACGCATACGTGTGTTTACACACGTACGTCGTTCGGACAGTTTTTACTAGTCGGCTTTGGTTTAAGCCAGTTACTAGTATCCGGTTATTGGATTTATACAGTCTAAAGTTTTTCCGTGTTTTCACGGATAGGAGGGGCGTTCTCATAATTGCGCGAGAAGCTTCTAGAAGGTGGTGACTAAGGGGGTTAAGGTGGCATATACATTGAATGAGATTAGTGAGTCATATGGATGATTCATCCATGTCATTAATGCATCATAAATGCTTAATGACTCATGGAGATGAATCACCATTAGATATTTATCAAGCATGGTTGTAAATCATTTTCTTTTCTTTTCTTGATAAATAATAATGTTTGATATATATTATGATAGCTCATTTTTCTCATCTCATAATTTATTCTCACTTTCTCTCTTCTCAAGCTCTCCCTCTTCAAACCCTAATCCTCCCCTCTCATGTGTTGAGTACAAGGATTAGATTAGACTTCTTAATCCTTAACCATTCTCTATATCACCTAGGTTACTTGGATTAGCACTTCAAGAAACCTATTTACCTCTAGTTTGAGGTGAAGCTTGTAGTAAAGCTCTCGGGTGGATCTTCTACTACTTAGAGAAGGCCGGAGAGGACGTGGAGAACAACAAGACGAAGGACTCGGTTCTATAGGTATAATCACTTAACATAGTAGTTAAAACTTCTATGGTTTCTTGTTAGTTATTGTTTATGCAAAGATTCTCGGTTAGTCGATGTTTATGCCTAAAACAAGATCGTTTTTCATTATTCTGCCTCCCCGCAAGTCGTGGGGTGTTGTACATCGACTTACAGTGGTATCAAAGTCCCGCTAAACAATAAATAACTCATTAGCAAAGTCGTAAGAATTTCGAACGTAAAATAGAACCGGAAACATCGTCGATTATCACACTTGTTGTCGATTTTTAAACTGGCTCTAAAATTTTTTCAGGATACTTCAGAATAACAAGCAGGAAAAACTAGGGCTACTGAAGAAATTTGGACACCTAACTCGGCCATCTCACCGCGGAACCGCGGCGGATCCATGCGATCCGCCGCGGATCCGCGGCCGAGTTGGGGCCGAGTCGGCCCAAATTTATTCAGTAACTCCTAGGTGTTAACAGTGATGTTTCTGGGATGTTTTATTTTCTGCTAAGATCTCAGGTTCACAGAGAAGTATTGAAGTAGAATCTAAAAGCGTTTGTTCGATCGAAATTTTGCGATGTTTGCTAATTTGATTATATCTGTGTTTGTATAATGTATTCGTAAACCTCCCCTAACTGCTAGTATGTCGGTTGGCAGGGGGTTGCACATTTCTGTAATGGATTTTATCTGTTTGTGTATATGAACTGTGTTGGACTGTTGTGATGTATAGCCGGGGTTATGTGATGGGTTATTATTTAATTCATTCGATGTAAATGTAATATGTTGTAATATTATTTTGCGGGGCGCATCCAGGTTGCGGTTGTAGCCACCGATGTATTATTTCATTTTACTGTTTTTGCTCCTAGGATAGACCCAAGGAAGGGTGCACAAACTACCGGGTACTTTGAAGTGTTTAGTGGCCTACTCACTTTGTTGAGGGAGACCGCTTCATTTCGGGTATTTGGCGGGTAGTTTGCCGTACCCGTAGGGGTCTAGGGTAGGGTAATGGCTATTCATCACAACTGTGTAATCCATCTTTTGTTGCAGGCTCTAAACAAACACGGATTGCTTGCAAATCCAATAAAGTTCATATGAGATCTGGAATGCCTATTATTGCGTCTGACGAATGTACAATATCTATATATGATAGCTATTTAGACGTCACTTATGTTTTACACCCGCGCTAGCCCAGCCCCCGCTATGCCGTTAGTTAAGTAACCTAACGGGTGATGACGGGACCCAGTGGCGAATGCGGATGGCATAAGAGGACGTTGTATTTTCGTTGTTTTCTGCAATGATAGGTTAAATGATGGGACGCATTATTTTAATGCAAAGAAAATAAACCAAAGTTGAATCGTTGGAACAAATTTAACCACTCGGTTATTTTAAAAGAGCAGAATTTTTAATTGCGGAGCTTTAACCACTCCTTTTAAAAAAAAGCTATCAGGTTCCTTCGATTATATCAAGTTCACTACGTTCATGGTTTCGCCAAAACCAGTCGTAGCCCTCCGTCATTTCTTATGGATGGTCAGTAGTATTCAAGCTATGTTTGTTGGCTTTCGTCAAGGCATAGTGTTTGGTAGCTGCTGGGGTATTCATTTGTTGCATAGATAGATGAGTTGGTTTGGGACAGTCGTATAACCTTGTTGGTTTTCGTCAAGGGTATATACGGGTGGGTTCAAATTAACAAGATAATGATGGGTAGAACTTGACATGTGTTTTATGATTTGTTGGCTTTCGTCAAGGTCATAATAACATGGGGCAAAAATCTATATCGGGAATTTCTAAAGAAACTGAAATTTGCAAAGAGATGCATACTATTTGGAGTTTGATGAATGTTGGTAGGATTCCTTCAACATTATCATACGATGATATTTGGATCCCGATCCTACTGTGAGTATATGCTACTTATCAGGAGATTCGTCACTTAACGATCAATGCTATAAACTAAGTAGGTGACGAGAAAGGTGTCAGCGGGGCTACGCCCCCAGAGAAAAGAGGTTATTTAATTAAGGAACTTCGCGAAAGCGTTGGAAAACCTCTCTCAAAGTACCGACACTAGCCTGGCTGAACGGTTAAGCAAGTATTGTACAGTGAGAATAGTCCTGGCTAATTCTTCTTTTATGGTTTGAGGAAGGATTCGAGAAACATTGGGAGCCATCCAGTTTAGATAAATTAAAAACCAATCTAAACTTTCAAGAGCATCATGCTAAAGTGTTTTCTTCTCTCTCTCTCATTGCTGCGACCTTGTGACCATGACTAGGTTACATCTAGATAACAAGTTGACTGAATCTAACTTTTATGATTGGCAAAGGTCTGTCCAGATGACCATTGCCTATGACAAGCTGGACCACCCTATTACTACTCAAGATCCCACCGTCCCAGGTCCAGTTTCCACCATCGCGGATATGGATATCCGTCAGACAAAGGAAAAGGATAAAGCGAAAGCCAAGTGCCTCGTGTTGGCTTCAGTTGATGGTGTATACCAGAAGCAGCACGAGAAGATGGACTCTGTTTCCATCTTTCTCCGTAACAAAGATTTATATGGAGAGCAATCTCATATCGCAGGATATGAGGCCTCGAACGAATTAATTCAAGCGAGGTCGGCTGACGGGTCATTTGTAAGGGACAACGTCCTTACGATGACTAGCTATATTGATGAGCTCAAGGACCTGGAGACCACGTTGGGAAACAGGTCATATGCTGACTTATTTCCACAGTCCCTGCCCTCTATTTATACCCTGAAAGAAACCAGGGAGACACAAGCTCTGCTTAATGGGGGACCTTCTTCTTCTACATCCAGGGCGAAAGCAAAGGATGAAAAGAAGAAGACCTCTACAAAGCCGATATACAGTGTCAGTAAAGTAGGAGGAAAGGGAAGAGCAAAAGTTTCGGGACTTGGTGTAGGGAAGGAGGGATGTTCCTATTGTTATGGGAACGGACATTGGCAGAAGGATTGCAGGGCTTTGGAAGCCAGTAGCCAGGATACGAAGCATGTTGTGGCTTCAGCCTCAAGTGTGTTTGTAATTGAGAACTGTTTGTCAATTAACTCTACTTCCTGGGTACTAGATACCGGAGCAGGATCTCATATCTGTAATTCGTTACATGCTTTGAGAAACCGTAAAGTTATAAGGATAGGTGATTTGTCTCTCAGAGTTGCAAACGGAATGAGCGTGGACGCTGAATCCGTGGGAGAATATCGCCTAGGTTTGACAAGTGGATAGATATTGATTCTACGTAACTGTCTGTATGTACCTAGTTTGACTTGTAATATCATATCAGTGTCCTCACTTTCAAGAGAGGGATATGGCTTTACATTCGTAAGCGATGTAGTTCACATCCACTTAAATCAAGTTTTTATTGGGTCCGGTACATTAGATGACGGTATATACGTATTGAATCAAGCTCAGGTTTTCAATGTCCAGAACGCACTTAAAAGAAAGTCTCCAGAAATGAATCAGGCTTTCTTATGGCATTGTAGACTAGGTCACATCAATGAAACACGATTAACGAAGTTATATAGAGAAGGATATTTGAATCCGTTCGAATATCAATCTTATGCCACTTGTGAATCTTGTCTCATGGGAAAGATGACAAAGACTCCGTTTACTGGACACGGAGTAAGAGCGAGCGAGCTCTTAGGACTCGTACACAGTGACGTGTGCGGTCCAATGTCTACACATGCGCGAGGTGGTTATTCCTACTTCATTACTTTTACGGATGATTCCTCTAGGTATGGATATATCTTCTTGATGAAGCATAAATCCGAGGCCTTTGAGAAATTCCAGGAATACAAGAATGAAGTGGAAAACCAAACAGGCAAAAGTATTAAGACACTGAGATCTGATCGAGGTGGTGAATACTTAAGTGCCGAGTTTCTGGGTTACTTAAAAGAGAAAGGAATTCTCTCTCAGCTTACTCCTCCATACACACCACAACACAACGGTGTATCGGAAAGGAGGAATCGAACCCTATTGGATATGGTTCGTTCCATGATGAGTAAGGCTGAGTTACCGCGATCATTCTGGGGTTATGCACTAGAATCAACGACATATCTTTTGAACAAGGTTCCAACCAAGACTGTGCCTACCACACCATATCAGATGTGGAGTGGGAAGAAACCCTATCTTCAGTACCTGAAGACATGGGGATGTACAACTTTTGTAAAAAAGCAGCATCCGGACAAGCTCGAGGCACGCTTAGTAGAGTGTAAGTTTGTGGGATATCCAAAGAACTCCATGGGATATTGCTTCTACTATGCAGAGGAACAAAAGGTTTTTGTTTCTCGTCATGCCCGCTTCTTAGAAACTGAATTTTTAGAAAATCAGAAGAGTGGGAGCGCAGTAGAACTGGAAGAAATTCCAGAACCACAAGTAGTTACTGAAAGTTTGGTAGAACAAGAAGTTTCAGAAGAAAGGGACATACCAGCGCCTATCCGCAGAAGTAGTAGGCAGTCTCATCCGCCCGAGAGATACTACGGTTTTCTCATAGACGGGGATCAAGAAGATTGCGTCATTGATAATGACGACCCTACTAGCTTCCAGCAAGCCATTCAGAGCGGCGACTCGGTAAAATGGCTGGATGCAATGCGGACCGAAATGGAGTCCATGTACACTAACAAAGTATGGACTTTGGACACTGCTCCAGATGGGGTAAAACCCGTAGGATGCAAGTGGATCTTCAGAAAGAAGATTGGTGTAGATGGACAGGTTGAAACCTATAAGGCTAGACTTGTTGCAAAGGGTTTCCGTCAAAGACCTGGTTTGGATTATGACGAAACCTTTTCTCCAGTGGCTATGCTGAAATCCATTCGGGTTCTTCTTGTTATTGCTGCCTTCCATGATTATGAGATCTGGCAGATGGACGTAAAGACGACCTTTCTAAATGGAAATTTGGAAGAGAGCGTCTATATGGATCAGCCAGAGGGATTCATTCAGAGTGGGAGCAGCGGTAAAGTATGCAAGCTGCTTAAGTCTATTTATGGACTAAAGCAGGCATCGCGGAGTTGGAACATCTGTTTTGATGATACTGTCAAAGAATTCGACTTTATCAAAAATCCAGATGAACCATGCATATACAGTAAGATTGTAGGGAGAGTTGTTGTATTCCTCGTCTTGTACGTGGATGACATTCTCCTAATAGGAAATGATATTCCCATGCTACAGTGAGTCAAAAGATTCTTGTCACAGAAATTCTCCATGAAAGACCTGGGTGATGCCACCTACATTCTGGGGATCCAGATCTATCGTGATAGATCAAAGAGGATGTTGGGACTTTCACAGTCCAGGTACATAGACACTATATTGAAAAGATTCAGTATGGAAGATTCTAAGCGTGGTAACCTACCGGCTTGTCACGGAATCACCCTCTCCAAAGAGATGTCTCCCAAGACTGATTTGGAAAGGGAACGCATGTCGATTATACCCTACGCTTCTACGGTAGGCTCTATAATGTATGCGATGTTATGTACCAGACCAGATGTAGCATACGCATTGAGCGTTGTAAGCCGGTATCAGGCAAACCCAGGGGAGAATCACTGGAAAGCAGTAAAGAAAATTCTCAAGTACCTGAGGAGGACTAAGGAGATGTTCTTGGTTTACGGCTGAAAAGACTTCAGGATGGAGGCCTATGCTGATTCCGGCTTCCAGAGTGACAAGGATGACTCCAAGTCCATGTCAGGTTATGTCTTTACCCTCAATGGAGGGGCGGTCTGTTGGAAGAGTTCCAAGCAGGACACCGTTGCTGACTCAACGATGGAAGCGGAGTACATAGCTGCTTGCGATGCCGCAAAAGAAGCTGTCTGGATGAAGAAGTTCCTCACAGAACTTCAGGTGGTTCCTACCAGTGTTGGTCCAATACCTCTGTATTGCGACAACAATGGCGCTATAGCTTTAGCGAAGGAACCCAGGTCCCATCAGAAGTCCAGACACATCTTAAGGCGGTATCACCTGATCAGGGAGATCGTAGATCGCCGGGAGATCGAGGTAAAGAGAGTAAATCCAGAGGATAACATTGCTGATCCATTCACTAAGGCCCTACCTCAGATTCAGTTCGAGAGGCTACTCGAGATCATCGGTCTTCGATACGCCAGTACATGGCCCTAGTGCAAGTGGGAGATTGTTAGTGTTTATGCTCTAGAAGGCCATTACTGTATCATACTAGTTTGTATATTACTTAATGGAAGCTTGGGATATTCACATGTATATAACAGTCTTGCTAAACATGATAGTATGCTACTTGGTTTTTCTATCTTGATATGTGAGTACATGTATTGATAGAGCTCTTAGGATCTTGCTTGACTACCAGCGTTGTGATGGCAGTCACACTAGTAGGGGCTGGGTAGTCTATAAGCACATCCTTATTCAGGTCCCTAGTCGTTGGATTATCGAGACAGGGCATCGATACTCCGGAGTAGACTAGTGTGTACGCTTCTCATCCCAGTTGGGGAGATGGTCTGTCCCACAGCCGTCAGTACGTCGTACTGGAGATAGTATGCAGGTGCTCGTTAGGTTACGGGTGCACCGGACAGGACTTACAGGGAACTGTTGGTTGGTTTTATACCAGTCGTCAGTGAACAGTTCCTAGGTGACATGAGTACAGCATAGTCCGCAGACTTGACACTGCTACTTCGCCTCGAGTGTGTCCCACTGTTCTTAGATTGCTACCCTACCACGACTTAAAGGAGTCATGCAAATAGGTAGCAGTTGGGTGCAGTCCCAAGCACTTGGAGGCAGTGGCGGTTAGACATGATTCGTCTCTTCCGGTATTGGGGGTTGATATCACGCTGTGTCAGAGAGCCATTACGCAAAGTCCCCGGCCAAGGCAAGCGAGATTTGCTGGTAGGTTCCAGTAGTTTCTCAGGGTGTAATGGGCTTCACCCCGACACGACTTATACCGCTATTAGGGGACTGACGCTTGCCGCCCCCTAGGCCCGATATGCGATAGTCTTAGACGAACAGACCGGACTGTACGGAGATTGTCACAGAAGGCTCGGTAGGAGTTCGGATGGGTTTCCTCATCGGCCTTCTTATCGACATCTACCTGGGGACCGTTACATACAGCTAGTGCCGCTTGCGGTTTGTAGTTAAACCCACTGCCAGCGTAGTAGTCGAGTCTCTAGAGTCCCACACAGAGAGTTTCCTACTCCAGGCGAAACGATATAGAGGTCGTATGGTTTTACGACAAAGGGTTCGGACGCATACGTGTGTTTACACACGTACGTCGTTCGGACAATTTTTACTAGTCGGCTTTGGTTTAAGCCAGTTACTAGTATCCGGTTATTGGATTTATACAGTCTAAAGTTTTTCCGTGTTTTCACGGATAGGAGGAGCGTTCTCATAATTGCGCGATAAGCTTCTAGAAGGTGGTGACTAAGGGGGTTAAGGTGGCATATACATTGAATGAGATTAGTGAGTCATATGGATGATTCATCCATGTCGTTAATGCATCATAAATGCTTAATGACTCATGGAGATGAATCACCATTAGATATTTATCAAGCATGGTTGTAAATCATTTTCTTTTCTTTTCTTGATAAATAATAATGCTTGATATATATTATGATAGCTCATTTTTCTCATCTCATAATTTATTCTCACTTTCTCTCTTCTCAAGCTCTCCCTCTTCAAACCCTAATCCTCCCCTCTCATGTGTTGAGTACAAGGATTAGATTAGACTACTTAATCCTTAACCATTCTCTATATCACCTAGGTTACTTGAATTAGCACATCAAGAAACCTAGTTACCTCTAGTTTGAGGTGAAGCTTGTAGTAAAGCTCTCGGGTGGATCTTCTACTACTTAGAGAAGGCCAAAGAGGACGTGGAGAACGACAAGACGAAGGACTCGGTTCTATAGGTATAATCACTTAACATAGTAGTTAACACTTCTATGGTTTCTTGTTAGTTATTGTTTATGCAAAGATTCTCGATTAGTCGATGTTTATGCCTAAAACAAGATCGTTTTTCATTATTCTGCCTCCCCGCAAGTCGTGGGGTGTTGTACATCGACTTACACAATGTCTACACATGCACGATGTGGTTTTTCATACTTCATTACCTTTACTGATGATTTCTCAAGCTTCGGGCACGTGTTTTTATTAAAGTATAAATCCGAAGCTTTCGAGAAATTCAAGGAGTATACACTTGAAGTAGAAAAACAAACAGGCTTGAGTATCAAGAAACTTCGATCAGATCGAGGTGGAGAGTATTTGAGTACAGAGTTTTCAGACTTCTTAAAAGAGAATGGGATTCTCTCTCAGCTCACTCCTCCTTACACACCACAACACAATAGTATGTCAGAACGGAGGAATCGTACCCTATTAGATATGGTACGGTCCATGATGTGTGATGCTGAGTTACCACTTTCCTTTTAGGGGCATGTATTGGAGACAACAATGTATCTGTTAAACAGGGTTCCAACCAAGACTGTGTCTACCACTCCATATGAGATATGGAGTGGAAAGAGACCATCTCTTAAAACAATTAGGATATGGGGTTGTTCGGCTTTTGTCAAAAAGCAGAATCCGGATAAACTCGAGACACGATCGGTCATGTGTAAATTTGTGGGATATCCAAAACATTCATATGGATATCTATTTTACCACAAAGAGGAAAAAAAGTATTTTTTTCTCAACATGCCACATTTTTGGAAAATGAAATCTTTACAAATAGTACTGATGGCAATGGGGTAGAACTAGAAGAAATTCTAAAGACACAAATTACTCAGGACGAATTGGTTGAAACTGATGTTGCAGTAGAACTTCAAGAATCTCAGCCGCTCCGGAGATCTAATAAAACTTCTCGACCACCAGAGAGATACTATAGGTTTCTCATTGATGGTGATAGAGAAGATTGCATCATGGATGATGATGACCCTACTAGTTTTTAGCAAGCTATCACGAGTGGTGACTCAGTGAAGTGACTGGAAGCCATGTGATTCGAAATGGAGTCCATGTATACCAACAAAGTATGGACTTTGGACGCTGCACCTCCTGGGATAAAACCCGTAGGGTGCAAATGGATCTTTAAGAGAAAGATTGGTATAGATGGACATGTGAGACCTTTAAGGCAAGGCTTGTAGCGAAATGTTTTCGTTAAAGACCAGGATTGGATTATGATGAAACTTTCTCTCCAGTAGTAATGCTTAAATCCATTCGGATCCTACTTGCTATTGCTGTTCACTACGATTATGAAATCCAGCAGATCGACGATAAAACTACATTTCTAAATGGTGATTTAGAAGAATGCGTTTTTACGGATCAACCAGAGGGTTTCATTGACAGTGGGAGCAGCGGAAAAACATGTAGGTTGCTTAAATGCATTTATGGATTAAAGCAGGCCTCACGGAGCTGGAACATCTGCTTTGATGACACAATCAAAGAGTTTGATTTTTTCAAAAATATAGATGAACCATGCATTTATAAGAAGATTGTAGGAAGTACTATCACATTCCTCGTATTGTACGTGGATGACATTTTCTTGATAGGAAATGATATTCCTATGCTACAATCAGTCAAATTATTCTTATCACAAAGGTTCTCCATGAAGGACCTGGGTGATGCCTCATGCATTTTGGGCCTAAAGATCTATAGAGATAGATCCAAGAGGTTATTGGGATTGTCTCAATCAAAGTATATTGACACCATCCTAAAAAGGTTTAGTATGGAAGATTCCAAGTGTGGTGCCTTTCCTGCTTGTCATGGAATCACTCTCTCCAAAGACTTCTATCCGAAGACTGATGAAGAGAGAGCTCGCATGAGCATTATACTCTACGCTTCAGCCATAGGATCTATAATGTATGCGATGTTATGTACTCGCCCTGATGTGTCTTATGCACTAGCTGTAGTGAGCAGGTATCAATCCAACCCAGGGGAGAAACATTGGATAGCAGTGAAGAACATTCTTAAGTACTTGCGAAGGACTAAAGAATTGTTCTTGGTGTATGGTAATGGGGATCTCCAAATGGAGGCCTTTACCGATTCCAGCTTCCTAAGTGATAAGGATGACAACAAATCTATCTCAGGGTTTATATTTACCTTCAATGGAGGGGCGGTTAGTTGGAAGAGTTCTAAACAAGATACTGTTGTAGACTCCACGATAGAAGCTGAGTATATTGCTGCAAATGATGCTGCCCAGGAAGTCGTCTGGATGAGGAAGTTCATCGCGGAACTAGGAGTAGTTCCAACCATTATTGATCCAATACCATTGTATTGTGATAATAATGGAGCTATGGCGTTAGCCAAAGAACCGAGGTCCCATCAGAAGTCTAGACACATCCTGAGGCGATATCATTTAATCCGGAAGATAGTAGATCGCCAAGAGATCGAGATTCGGAGAGTACATACGAAGAATAATACCGCGGATCCACTCACCAAGGCCCTTCCACAGCCGCAACATGAGCGACTTTTTGAGATGTTGGGTATGAGATACGCCAATAATTGGCCTTAGTGCAAGTGGGAGATTGTTAGATATATGTATGCCCTAGAGGCTATTATATGTGTAGTGGATGCTTGGACATGTATATATGTGTATAGATGAGTTTCTTGCTCGACATGATAGTATGCTATCTGGTTTACTTTATCTTGACATGTTCATTTGATCATGCATCTTATTCATTTGGTACATGTTGATAAAGCCCATAGGATATTTTCTTGACTACTGCGACTATGATGTAGATCATATTAGTGGGACACGTGTAGTTTATAAGCATATCCTTTAAATGTTCCTAGTCGTGGATGTATCGAGACTGGGCATCGATATTCCAGAGTAGACCAACGTATACCATTTTTGTCCCATATAATTGGCGATGGATGATCCCATATCCATCTGGTGTGATGACACCAAAGATTGTATGTGGGTGCTCAGTGGAGACTGGGTACACTGAACGGACTTGCCGAGAACTTCTATGTGGTATTATATTTATCGTCGGATAGCAGTTCTCAGGTAACACTGGTACAGGTTAGTCTGTAGACCCAAGATCATCATAGAGTCTTGTGTGTCCTCCCACTGTACTTTGATCTCCACCCTACCACGGCTCTACTGAGTCGTGCAAACAGGTGGACTTCGGGTACAGTCCCGAGGCACATGGAGGAAATGAGATTGGCTATAACAGGAAGTCCCTGGCCAGGGCTACTGAGATTTACCGATAAGTGTTATCAGTAGTTTCTCGATCTGTTATGAGCCATACACCAGCATGACTTATTGAGTTATTGGGGTCGACGATTCCATCCCTAGACTCGATATGCAACATATCCGACGAAGAGACCGGACTGTACGGTAAGTGTTGCCAGTTGGCTCGATAGGAGTTTTGACAGCTTTGCTGGTTTTCTTCTGATTGCTCAATACCCGGACAGTCGTTACGTTTAGCTGCCCGCTTGCGGCTTGTGGATGTTTGATATGATCATCACCCACTGCCGGTGTATTGACGAGTCTTAGAGTCCCACACAGGAGTTTCCTGGCTCAGGAGAAACGATGTGGTGTGCATATGAGATATGTGCGGGTACCCGATTGAATGCGAGTATATGATACCGTATGTTAATTGGGCACTTTTCTATTGGTCGGGTCGTATGTGATATGACCGGTTTGTTAAATCAAGTGTTGATTTAACATTTGACTTTTAGTTTAAATTCTTTATTTAAACAATTTTTCTTTAAAGAAGATGTATGCATGTATGTATGCACATGTTGATGTGCATGGACACATACATGCATAGTGTCATGGTTGATGATACACAATTGGTGGCAATATAAAACTTACATGGTTCAATACACACACACACACACACACACACACACACACACACACATATATATTTTCTATTTGGATTATAAAAGGCAAATGGAAATTAAATCTTTATGGGGTTTTTAACACTCTTCTTGACTTTGACCTAACTTAAACCCATGGTTTAATTTTCATTTGGACTTTAATCCAAATGGAAAATATCTAGATATTATTGAACCATGGTTTGAAATGAGAGAAAGAAAATATATATACTTTCTTTTCTCATTTATTCATTAAGTTTATCATTATCTTTTAACAAAAGCTTTTGCCATCATCTTCTTTTACCTCCAAGCTCTCTTGAGTTTTCATTTGAGTGAGTTAGTGAAAAAGAAAGGGATTTGATTAAAAAATACAAACCACCTCATCATTCTACACACATCTAGCCAATTTGTGTAGGGTGTTTGCTATACTTCTTTCACAAATCAAGTAAAGCAAGGAGCTTTGGACAAAGGAACTTCTGGTGGATCATCGTAGATGAGGAAAGACTCTAGCAAGCCGTTCCAAACTCTCAAAGGTCCAAGGAGTCGCTAAGAGAGGTCTACAAAGGTTGTAATCTCTACACTTAGTGATAGAATCAAATTAGTATATGATATTTTAGTTGTTACCCTAAACTTCTAGTTAAAGATTCATGTTTTGTTTTCTTAGCACCTTTAAAATTTTAAAGTGGCATGTGTGATGCTTCCATACTTTACAGTAGGTGCTAGGGAAACCCAACATGACGGACTCACCGAGAACTTCCAGATGGTACTATACCTATCGTCAGATGGAAGTTCTCAGGTGACATGTGTACAGGTGTCCATGATGACACGAAAACTTATGAAGGAAACCCTTCTAAATCATTTTCAAAAGGCGGAACGTATATGTTAAACAAAGGATATATATATGGCTATTTTCTTATAATGAACGCCCGCCACTTATGCCGTGAAACGCGCATCGCACGACGATTTAAAAAGAAAAAAAGGGTTTTGCATGCATGTCTATTTGGATGTTTTGATAATTTTACAACGATGCGTACTATATAATGTAATCGTTTTGAGTATATCATGTTGGTTTTCATATTGGATTTCGACATTTTTATTTTTCGCCATAACTCCGATGATTGCGTGATGCCTAACGGAGTTTTGATTTTGAGTTTTACACTTGTTTTCATTGCGCATGCATTGCGCTAGGATATATTTTATGTATTCATGATACTCGGAGCCCCATTGATTTGAGTTATTGTGTAACACCCTAGTTCATTTATATCAGTTCTTTTGGGTATTTCGTTATTTATGGCTATTTCTTGATTTATCGTGTTTTAGGTGCGAATAGTGTATTGGTATCCGTCTTTGCATCTGACCCGACCCACTTGCTGGAAACCCGTATTGATTCCTGTTTATGATTTATCCCGTCTATTTATGAGAATCCGTGCACTTTCATTTTTTTTGTTTATACTGTATACTGGCTGTATTTCTGGCATCTGCATTTTTTAATAAAATAAATAAAGTCAAATAAAATATTTTAAAAATATCTAGTATGGCCTGCATCATACCCCTGATCCCGTGGTAGCATCCGTATATAGTGTTCTTGTCTCGTTCAATGAAACAGACTCGTTTAGATAGCTACGTGCACGTTACGTGTATCCGTTCTTGGGGGTATGCATTTTCATTATCCGAATATCCTGTTTTAGTTTTGGTTGACACGTATATTAACCTTATTTTCAAACCATAATTTTAGACCCGACCCGGGCGTATTTTGGAGTAATTTTGTATTAACCAAAAACTCAAATTTTCTTAATATTATATTATTTATATATTAACTGTTAAAGATATATACGAAAATATATTTTATATTTTTTCAAAGATTTCATGAACCCCAATTACTCTCTCACAGCATCTCTGATACTATAAACATATTCTTTTTATTATTATTTTATTTTAAACACATATATATACTTACCCATACCTCACATTCACTGTTGCTCTCTCTCTCCCCCTCTCGTCTTCGTTTCCCGCCACCTCACGAACCCTAACCCTAGATCTTGCCCACGCCTCGTCGCCGCCGCCTAACTCTCGACTTCGACCTCCTTCACCTCACCTCACCCTCTTCCACCTCACCTCCTCTCCTTCCCCGACCAACCCCGAGCTCCTCCCCCGCATACCGACGACACCCATCGTCGCCTCTGTCGCCGTCGACGTACTCGCCTCCACCTCGTCTTCGCCTCTTCCCGCTCGTCTCCCTCTCCCCAACACCAGAGCCTCCTCCCTGCACCCCTGACCAGAACCCTGCACACCAAGAACCCATCACCCGAACCCCCTAGCCTCGCCTGAACCCTTGTCACCGGAGCTACGACCTTCCTGTCGCCTCCTTGTCATCGCAACAACCTCCTTGCCTTCTCCCAAACCCAGAACACCAAACCCCAGTCTCCTTCTTCTCTTCTTTCTTCTTCTTCTTCTTTCTTTCTCTTTTCTTTTCTTGATCTGGTTTTTCCCGGCCATCACCGGAGCTGTGTCGTCGCTGTCGATCAGGCCGACCCAGTGGGCATCCCCAGCCAGCGTGGTCACCTTCTTGCTTTTCCTGGACCTGTTCCGTATGCGCGTGTGAACGCTGTGACGTTTACCCGATGTCGGCCGCTGCGTATACACCCCGTCGTAAGATCCGTTCAGGAAAGTTTATCTTGCTACATGCTATGATATATATTTTGCATCCATATTAATAAAAAATATTACATCTTTATTGCATTGTACATCCATATTAATGTTTTAGTGTTTTCGGATACCCGTTTGTATCCATATCATTTATTATATATCTAGTTGCATGCTAGATCATATTATTTCATATTACCGTTATATTAGCACCCCATGCGTGATAATGTGCATCCTACGTAGTCATGGAGTTGTAGATGTAATCCCTGATAGATATTTGTGTATCTGTGTGTTACTGTGCATTCGTACCTTTATCATGCACCCATACTCGCTACAGTTTTATTATGAGCATCCGTTTGATACCTGTGCACTACCTGTTATGACCTGATATACCATTACTTGACATATTACCTGATCCTGTTTCTAATGTCGACAATCCTGACATGTTGTCCTAACGGACATATCCTGTTGTCTGCATAGACAAACCTGTACCTGATTGATCCTGTGTTGGCATTAGCTCCAGACTTATCAATACCTGACTTGAACATATAACTTAGGGGTAAGGGGAAATCAATGATGAAATCTGACTTGTAACTCAACAGTTCGATGCTTATACTGATCAGTTTTTGGGGGTAGGCCAGTCCCGGGATGCTGCAGCTGACATCATTCATTTGTACATGTTTCCTGTTTTATGCATAGCGACACGTCTCGGTTTCATCCCGAGAATCTGGACCGTGGTCCCGGGCTTGCACGGGATACTATTGAGTTATATCGACGATTCATTAAATTGATTTCAAAGACTTGAGAGTAATTAACCCAGTAGTATTGATTACTCATCGCATTCACATACACTTCACTGTTCCATATTCAAGTTACTGTTCATACTCATGCCTGCATATCTTGTTACCTCATGATTATATTTTATTGTTTGATTTTATGACGCACCGACGTCTGGGTTTTGCATGGCCCAGATCTTCTATCTTTGTCACAGGCTGACCAGGAGTACTTCAGTCGACATGCCGAATAGTGAGAAGCAATTTGGTATTTAGTTTAGTTTAGTTTAGTTTTCTTCCAGCATTTTCTTTTCCTGATGTGAGCCCGTATTTGGGACGTACATTCCAGATGTTATTGTTATTTGGATTTTATTGCTTCTGCATATATTATTTCTTGACTCGTTTATTCTGGCATATGGACATGTACTAGATAGTTTATTTTTATTTCTACTGTTCTTGATATCTTATAGACAGCCGTAATGTGACTATGGAGGGATGTATCCTAGCCATAGGTAATATGGTTGGCTCTGTCACGTGCCGATCTTAGCGCACTCTGGAAAGCGGGGCGTGACATATTGACTGAAATGTTTTAAGTATTTGGGGGGTTTAAATTTAAATTCGGGGACCGAATTTATTTAAGGGGGGGGGGAGGAAATTGTAACATTTCAGAAAATAAAACATTATTTTTTTGGGAATTTAAATAATTAAAATAATAAATTTCATGAATATTAGTAAAAATGTGAGAATTTGGTTTTAATGATATGGTGTAATTATACATGTATAGTTTTCAAAATAATTGGAAAATTAATATAATTATTGATTTTGGAGGTGTTTAATCGATTTGAATATTTATAAATATTTATACAATTATTTGTATACGAGTTTATTTCTAAACTCGATCAATAATTACTAGATATGCATTTAACCTTGTTTATGTGTGATGCATGCAAAATGACATATTGCAATATGCTTGTTTCATTTTTACAACCATGGCTCATTATTTATTTTTAAATGGTTTTGGATTTTTTTGAATTGTAGTTTTAAAAAAAAAAGAAAGAATAAAGGAATGTGACATGGAGGCATGGGCTCATTCCTTGTCCATTCCCCGCTTTTTGACTTAGATTGGAGAGAGAAAAGAATGGTATGGGCACATTCTAGTAAATCCTTGCACTGTGAACGAGAGGAAATGAGAGGGGTGAGCTGAAATCTTCAATTCTTCTTCTCTTCTTCATTATTCCTTCATCTCTTATCCACCTTGCAACCTCCCCAAAAATCCACACTAAAATGCCACAATCCCTTCACAAAAATCACTCTAAACCTTACTATAAATCCTATGGGTAGATCAAGATTGGACTTTGAGGCACTTGGGCAACCCTAGAATTTTCTTCAATTGCTTATGAGGTAATCCCTACTCTTTAAGTTAAGTGTTAGTCGTCCCTATATATCTTAGTGTAGTTTAGAACTAACTAGTGTAGCTTGGTGATGTTTGGAAGTTCCAAGATAAGGTTAGGAGATTTTGTGTGTTGAAAAGGTGTAATTGAGTGTAATTGGTGACCACAACCCTTGTAGTGTTAATTTTATGGACCAAACTGAGTGTAGAACTCTAAGACGTTTACTTTGAATTTGCTGATATCATGTTCTTGAGGAAATTGAGATGATATAATGAATTTGGAGCAACCTGAGATGATTATAGGAAAAACAAACAATTTTTATGACCTAAGTAGACCAGTAGGAACCCTCTATTGAAGAATGAGACCTATCCTCCCATCTTGGGCCGGTGACACCAGAAAAATGGGCTATTTCGTCGGCCAGGTTTTTGGGTTATGTGTTAGGATCTTGGCCATGGCTCACACTCCTCACAACTTAGCTACTATATTGCTAGATTTGTCCCTAACTATCTGTGCAAAAATCTGGGAGCATTTAGTGTTGGTTTTAACTATATTTTCCGATTTCAAAAACTTAGTTTTTGGTATTTGAATGTGGATTTGGTCGTTGGACGTTTGTACGTCAATGACGAGGGTTTTGTGATTGTTTTCGCATGCGTAGGCTATAGGTTCTAACCTATAGGCACATCGCGTTTCGTGTCGGTTTTTGAATCGGATATTTGATACGATACGATATGTTGTGATATGTAGGTACCTCCGTGTGGACTTCGAGACTACAAGGGAGCGCGTGGCGTCATTGACTTTGGCAAGCGAGGATTAAGGTGAGTAGATGTATATCTACGGGGGAAGTCGGATGGATGGCGTATAGCACCCCCACAACTGTAGAATAGGGTATTACTATATTAGTAAGTTTGTATGCGATATCTGGATACTTAGCAAATAGGGTATCTTGGAGATCTTAGGTTAGATTAGGTTTGGTCTAGAAAGATCTATCCTTAGTGTAGTTTACCTTAGTCGAGAACCTTAGGATGGGTATTGTCACACACACACGCATGTGTTATGATGGGTGTATATGTGTGTGTGTGTGTAGTATGAGATGAGGATATTTTTTGTTAATGGATGTGAGTCGATATGATCGGGCATGATGCCGTGAGATTTTGATATGTGATTGAGTCGAATACCGTTCTTGATATGATATTATAAGGATTGTTGGGCGATATGTATTCAAACATGTAACATGTGACTTGATAAAATAATAGATTGTACGGGATCTTAGATCTGTACCGCTGATTATGATATTGATATTGTACGACGATTAATACCGTACGGTTGATGATTCATATGATATTTGACCCGTACCCTCGATTTTGAGGATGCCGTACGCTGGATATTACCGTACGAGATTTATATGATGATTGATCCGCACTCTTGACTCGAGAATACCGTACGATAGATATTAGCATACGTGACGATATGAGGCTGGATCGCCGACTACTAGATATATCGACTTGGATACATATAGTCTTCCATTACTTGACCTAGGTTTTTGAAGGGTCCCGGCAGCGCCCCAGCCATCGAAACGCGGCCAAAATGCGGAACAAAAATTTCTAAAACCGGCGCTACCGCTACTCGAATCCCGGATCGACCTTAAACCCTAAACTAGCAAACTAAACTAAGAGTTAGAATCTTTATACCGAGATGATCCAAGTCCTTCGGTCTTCATTCCAAGCTCCTAGTGATCCTTTGATGATGTTTGGTTGCCGGTCTTCCTCCATTTCCGATGATCCACCCGAGGGAAACGACGCAAGCTCCAACCTCGACAAACGATGTAACCGATGCTCCAAAGTCGCTAGCTATGGAGAGTGGGGGTATATAAAAGTGTCACTATAATTTTTCTCTCAACCATGAGCTCCATAGAGCAACTCAAGAAGAAGAATGAATGAGGTGATGAAAACTTAGCATGAGGCAAAAATGCTTAATTGTTTTTGTGTGTTGAGAGAGTGAGAGAGTGAGCTAGCAAATTAATCATGTAACCAAAAAGAAAATGAAACCCCACTCACTAAAGTGGTCGGCCCCCCTTCCCTCATTTCCACCACACAAAAAAATATATTTCCAATTAACCATTAAACAAATGTGACCATACCATGCTACATGCACAAACCCATGCCACAAATCACATCACCTTTTCCACCTCATAAATAAAAACAAATGAATTTCCATAAATGGAAAATCATATAAATAAGGTGGCATCTTCTAGAAGCTATTCCGTATAAAATACGGAATACTTTCCGGTACATGTATCGAAATACATATACGCGTATTCGTACAAAAATACAAATAGCCAAGAGAGAAAATAAATAGCGAACAATAATACTAGAATACATATATATAAATACATATGTAAATTATCAAATCAAAACCTGATTTAATAAACTGGCTTAATCCTAAGCCGCCAGTATTATCAACCGTCTGATTAAAATCTGCGCAGCAAGTGCACATATTTAATCGGATACTCGTATGTACCAATATACGACATGTACACCATATTGACTGAACCGTGAAAACCCTCTGTGTGGGACTCTAAAGACTCGTTAATATGTGGGCAGTGGGTTTAACCACAAGTACGTCAACGGCACTAGTTGTACGTAATGACTACCCAGGGATTGAGCGAAAGGGAGGCTGACGAGCAAACTCATCCTGAACCCCTACTGAGCCTGTCAGTGACAATATCCGCACAGTCCGGTCTGTTCGTCTAAGAGTATCTCATATCGAGTCTAGGGGGTGAATAAAGTCAGACCCCAACAACGCGATATTTAGTGTCGGTATGAAACCTACAACCACCTGAGAAACTATCGATCCTGGTTCGATAATTCTCTTCCACCGTAGCCACGGATTTATGGTGATGGCCATCCGTACACAACGCGACATCAACCTCCAATACCGGGAGAGACGAATCCCCGACGATCCGATCACTGCCTCCATGTGGCTCGGGACTGTACCCAACTAAAACCTGTTTGCACGACTCCTTTGAGCCGTGGAAGGGTAGCAATCAAAGCACAGTGAGAACTTACACGAGACAAATGACGATCTCAGGTCGACAGACTAACCTGTACACATGTCACCTGGGAACTGCTATCTGACAATAGGTATAATACCAATTAGCAGGTTCCCGGCGAGTCCGTCCAGTGTACTCATAACCAAATGAGCACCTGTATACTATCTTGGGTGAACAAACTAACACCAATGGCTTGTGAGACCTAGCCACCGCCCCTCGTCGGGGTCTCGATCAGTATACACTAGTCTACACTGGAGTATCGATGCCCGGTCTCGATATTCCTACGACTAGGGACATTTAAGGATGTGCTTATAGACCCCCAGCTCCCACCTATGTGATCTCCATCACAATGCTGGCAGTCAAGTAAGAATCCTATGGGCTCTATCAACATGTATATGATGATAAATACAAACCAGATATCATACTATCGTCTTGAGTAAGACTGTTTCATCGGTGTAGGTCCTGCCTTAATCATCATAATCATAAGTCCGTGACTATGATAATTGCCTTGAGGGCACTATAGCCAACAATCTCCCACTTGCACTTAAGGCCAATTATTCGATGTTGCATACTCACAGCTCGTGTGATACCGAACACCCAACTTCTCTACTAATCAGTTTCGCAAAGCCTGTTTGCGAAAATGATTGCGTTCGAGAAATAGCCTCAGTGAGTGGATCCGCTCCAATGTTTCTTTCTATATCTCTCTTAATCTCAACTTCGAGGAGAAAACTATCTCCCGAAATGAGCAATACCTATCTTAGAATTTGTTTGGATATCTGATAGGACCCAATTCACAAATGAACTCCAAATCCAGCAAACTTCTTAGACTGTATCGACTACTGAATTTAATCAGTAACATGCGCCATGCCTTCCTCAGTATCCGCTTGGACCACCTGTCCAACATACTGTCCCTCAAAAGAGGGAAAACTATAACTCTTACAGTCACTCTGTCATCCAGGTCACCTTTGAAGCCTGAAACGATAACCGTCTCTAAAAGGAGGCTGCCGTTACCATATCGCAAGAACATCCATTTATGTTCAATAACTGCTTCCCAATGTTTCTCCAGGAGTGGATTAATATATCTGCATATTGCATCTAGTGCAAATGCAATATCTGGTGTGGTACTTGACATTTCACGATTAACTCAATTGCCTAAGCAAGTGATATGCTAATCATGCAGATCCCTCTCCCCTTTAGTCTATAAGACACCTTTAGAGAGGGTGACTCCATCACCTGCAGGTACACCACTATGCCAGGAGTCGTCCATTTAATGTCAAAGTACCCAGATTGGGATACTTCCTAAATCTAGATCTAAAATCATAGATCTAGTAACCAGAAAACCTGATATTATATCCACATCCTCTGCGGATAAACAACTTTGTAACAACCACAGTATAACCGATTGTAGTATAGGAATATCTCTTCCTATCAAGTGCATGTCATCCAAAATAGCTGGACATCACTCTCTACTACCTTCTTACCAGATCCATCTCCTATTCTGATGAGGTCAAAGCCTATGACTGTCACATCAAAAATAGATGATTTATTTCCGCTATATCTGCTTTAGTCTATAAATAGACATAAGCTACTTGCCTTCTATGCTTCCGCTGCCCCCACTGACTATAACAACCCTCTGTCAGAGTCATATACACGTGCACTTCTAAAACTAGTTTAGAACGACGCTATACTCATCCTCCTGCCGGGTCTTATAGTCTAGAACAGCAGTAATGGCAAGTCTGGGTAAACAAGAACCTCCCTGTCACCGTTACTGAGAAGACCGAAGTACCTCTCGGGTGCCTGAGGTTACCCACCAAAATCTGCGGAGTGGCTAATGGAACGTCAAATCCAATTGAATCCTTAGGTTCTTTTAAATTTCCAGTAATCGTTTGTGGTTCTGGAATAACTTTCAGTTCTACCATACTCCTACTTGTGTTTTCTGAAAAAATCCATTTTATTAAAACTGTGGCGAGTCAAGAACAATATAAATATTGATCTTCCTGATGGTAGAAAGTTAACGCTCGTCAAAGCCCGGGATAACCCACAAACAGCCATTACTGAAACGTGCCTTGAGTTTATCCGGATTCTGGTTTTAAGCATCAGCCGGACAACTCCCTATACCTTAACATCGTCAAGATATAAATTGATTCTATATATATTTAATATAGAAACAAAAGCACTAATTTAATTGGAACCAGATTCAACATTATGCAGCTGTCTCCAGTGCATATCAACCAAATGGAAAAAGGACAATCAGCATTACACATCTAGGAGTGGCAGGGGTATACCCGGTCTTTGTCGTGAATGATGGTGATCACAATTTCCTTTGCCATTATTCTAATCCCTTTATATATGTCTTTACTTATTACCTTCTGAACACCATAGTTAAGCTTGTTGGTTTTCTTCCTTCCCTACCGTTCGGCACCTGCCTATGGTTTGGAAGAAGACTATCCAATAAGCTCAATAGGTGTACCCTCTCCTAATCCTAGGAGCCCTCACAACCTGAGAGAAGGTAAAGGGAAAAGACAACCGAATAATCCTATTCAAACTCTCCAGAACCAGAATCCATCCTCGAAAAAAGTTCCTTCGAGTTCGTATATAACCATACGATGGATTTATCCAATGGAAGTGGATGTTCGTAATAATACGGGGTGTTCTGGAGAAATGCAAAAGGTGATATAGAAATGGCAATGATGTATGCAACACCGTAACATTCCAAAAACCAAAGTGTTTTAAGAAGGTTCGGTCAACTTGGTTTATGAGTTTTAGTCAAGGGTCGGGTCATAGATGCAGCCAAAGAGAGAGAGAAGAAACACTCCGCGTGCACTCTAACCTAGATCAGAATGGTTAATCATTTTATCTAATCTGGATGGCTCCCACTGTTTACTCGAATTCTCCTCCAAACCTAAAAGGAGAATTAGTCGGAATTACCCGAGGAGTAATCCTACTTATCAGTGGGAATCGGGACCCAACTATCATCGCATGATAACTTGATGGAAGCCACTCAAGTCACCACACTTCAGAAGGTATGCGCAAGCCTGGCAAGTTTCCTGTATGTTTGAAACTCCCGATATGATTTTTACCCCAAGCGGCTTATGACCTTGACAGAGGTCAACATATCATAAGTCGCAAGTCAAGTTCAACCCGTCATTGTCCTGGATTAACTTAGACCCACCCGGATGAGCCCTTGACAGAGGTCAACATGACCGTGCGACTGTCCTAAATAATCGCATATCTATGCAACAAACAAGCATTACCCAGCTACCAAGCACTGTGCCTTGACAGAGGTCAACATATACAGCATGAATACTAAGTAATACCTCTAAGAAATGACGGAGGGCTACGTCTGGTTTTTGGCGAAAAACCTTTAACGTAATGAACTTGATATCGTTGAACGAATCCAAGTGGTTTTATAAATGTATAGTGGCGAAAACGTTTGCTAAAGAGGTCACTCCCGGTGAAGGGATCTCGGCTCTTTCCCCGTCGAATGGGGTGCAGGATATCCCAAACTGAATACCACGATGCAAAACAAAAATAATTGATTATAGTAAAGTTATTACGTTGACGCAAACTTTTACCCAAGGGGTCACTCCCGATGAAGGGATCTCGGCCCTTGCCTCGTCGAATGAGGTGCTGGATATTCATAACCGAATACCACGATGCAAAGCAAAAATGAACGTCTGTAATGTCAGTTTTTTAAAAACTTGGTTCCAACAACATTGTATATAGGTTTGTTTTATCCTTTCATTGATCAAAATCAACGCAGTCCCATCAATTAATCACACCAGAAAAGAACGAAAATAAAATGTACGTATATGCCATCCGCATTCGCCACTGGGTCCCGTCATCACCCGTTAGGTTACTTAACTAACGACAGAGCGGGGACTGGGCTAGCGCGGGTGCAAAACATATACAACATCTATTGGTATATATAAATATATATATAACATTCGTCCCAGGCATGATATAAAGCAACATCACAGATACATCACAGAAGCAACACAGAATGGTGGATAATCTAGAGCCCCGAGTTTCACTTGAGCCACAAGTGAGACCCGACGTTCCCTGTCGTGTGGACAGCCTGTGCAATGAAACCTAGACCCCTACGAGCGTGGCAAGTTACCCGCCAAAACCAGAAGTGAGGCAGCCCCCTTCAGCAACGTGAATGGACCACCCAGCACTTCACGGAATCCGGTAACTTGAGCACCCCTCCTGAGTCACCTATACCCCCTATGAGTGCGACGAATAGCCCGCCAATTTTAGAGTAAGGTCCTCTCCGTCCCAACACCATGAGATGCAGACCCGTTTCCCCCTAGAATCCGGCTATACGTGCACCCCACCGCGGGGTAATCCTAGTACAGAAAATAAAATAATATATAAGGGTGACATCGTCCTCAGCCCGGTCGTGCCCCAAAAGAATAATATACAAACTGGCAGTGACGGCAGTCCACATGTCGGACGCTCGCCCCGCAATATCAAATGTACAAATAAAATTAAAACTATACTATCATTGCACCACTGGCTATCCACCACGACGATCCAACCAACATTACAGCACAACACAGAACATCAACGTGAATGTCATGTTCGCAAACCCGTCGAAAAGACATATAGCAGTTAGACGGGTTTACCGATCAAATGACATTACGGTCGAAGATAGAAATGTATGTACTGTTAAACGCCCACTTAAATTATCGATCGACTAAGTTCCAAATTGGTCCCAATAGCAAAACAACACTTCACTGAAACCTGGGCCAAAATAGAATATCACAAAAATCAAAATTCCAAGTATATGAGCTACAGAAAAAATTTGGTCGCCCGTTACCACTAAACCGCCGCGGAACCGCCGCCAAAAGGGGATAAGTGCGGCGGATCCGCGGCGCTTTTGTGGAATCACGATCCCAAATTTTTCCAGTGCCCTTAAAATTTCCTGCACGGATTTTTACGATGTGTGAAATAATTTTTTGACTACATTTGAAAATCGAAAACAAACTGATAATTGGAATCGTGATTTCGGTAATTTCCGTCGATCGATCTTTCAAGAACGTTTAAACAAGCTACTAAGGGGTTTAAAGGGTGGCTCTGATACCATGAAGGGTCCCGGTTGTAAGTGCACGGCGGCGCCCCGGCCGTCAATCCGACGGCCAAATGCGGAAGCGGTGATAAACTTTAATTTTGCGAACTTAGCAAACCGGCACCACCGCGCACTAAACACCCGGATCGGACCATTAAACTAGTTCTAGCTAACTACAAGATGGGAGAGAGATATACCGAGTGATCCGAGTCCTCCGGTCTTCTCGTCGTCGTCCCGATCTCCTGCGGAAACTCCGGTCGTCGCCTCCTCGCCGGAAGGGCACCACATCGCCTGCATCTTTTACGGGCTCCCACCTCAATACCGAGGCAACTCGGACACGAAGCTGGCAAGTCGACGTGCCCAAGATGTGCTGTAGAAAGTGTAGTGCTTTGTCTCTTTGGGGTTATGTTGCTTTGATGGAGGAATGAGGTTGTGAAATGAACTTCCAAGTGGAGCTAGAATTTGTGTAGCATGAAAATGAGATGAACAAATTTTTCCCTCATCCAAATGAAATAATCCTCTCTCCTCTCCAAATGTGGCCGGCCTCTTTTTAGAATGGTGGAGGGAATCAAATTGCAAAACCATGAAGGGAGGTAATGGTAGTAAAAGCAAGGGGTGACCATAGCCAAACATCATGATAACAAAACTCACATCAAACTCTAATCACCTTTTAGTGATGTAAAGAGAATCAAATGATGGTTGAAAAGAAAAGATGCCATCATAATCAATACATTTGCAAGAAACCCCTCCACAAATTGTTACTTGCAAACTTGCAAATAACCCACTCCATCGGAAAAGTCCGGCCGGGAAAGAACAAAGGAAAACCGGCCGGAACGGAATGCAAACTGGCAACTCCAGAAAACTGGTCCCGTAATAAATTACAGGAAATCCTCGATACTGTGCATACACACCCGCATCTGTATTCCGACCGGATACAAATGCAATGAGACAAAATCTACACTGTACTATACTAGGATCCGGCTTAAACCAAAGCCAGCTAGTAATATCCGTTCGATCCTGATCCGTGCAATACCGCACGTATCCGATCGAACCTTGCCATATATCTATACGGCCTCTAGTACTAACTGTCCGATCCTGATCCGTGCAATACCGCACGTATCTGATCGGACCCTGCCATATCTCCATACGGCCTCTACAGCGTTTCGCCCGAAAGCTTGAGTAACTGTAAGTGTGGTGGACTCTAAAGACTCGTCAATACTATGGCTGTGGATTTAACCACTAGCACGTCAGAGGTATAAGCCAATACGTGACGGGCTACCAGCTATTGACCAAAAGGGACGTCGATGAGCGAACTCATCCTGACACCCTACTGAGCCTGTCAGTGACAATATCCGTACAGTCCGGTCTGTTCGTCTATGAGCATCGCATGTCGGGCCTAGGGGTTGGTAAAAGTCAGACCCCCAAAAGCGGTACAAGTCGTGTCGGAGTGTAGCCCAGAACACCCTGAGATACTACTGGAATACCTACCAGTAAATCTCCTGCCTTGGCCAAGGACTTCGTGTAATGGCTCTCCTAGACACAGCGCGACCTCACCCCCAATACCGGGAGAGACGAACCCCTGAAGATCCGCTCACTGCCTCCATGTGGCTCAGGACTGTACCCAATTAAAACCTGTTTGCACGACTCCTTTGAGCCGTGGTAGGGTAGTAATCAAAGCACAGTGGGAACTCACATGAGACAAATGACGATCCCCAGGTCGATGAACTAACCTGTACACATGTCACCTGGGAACTGCTATCTGACGTCAGGTATAAGACCAACTAGCATGTTCCCGGCGAGTCCTGTCCGGTGTACTCATAACCCAATGAGCACCTGTATACATCTTAGGTGAACCAACTGACACCAGTGGCTTGTGAGACCGGCCACCGCCCCTCGTCGGGGTCTCGACTGTATACACTAGTCTACTCTGGAGATTCGATGCCCTGTCTCGAAACTCCCACGACTATGGACCTTTTAAGGATGTGCTTATAGACTCCAGCTCTCACTTATATGATCGCCCTCATACTGCTGGCAGTCAAGAAAGAATCCTAGGGGCTCTATCAACGTGCAATAGCGACCTGTCAGGTCACCTAAAGCAGTACACGATGATAAAGGTAAACCAGATAGCATACTATCATCTCGAGTAAGACTGTCCTACCGGGATAGGTCCTCCCTCAATCATTGCAATCACGTGCCTGTGATCCAATAATTGACTCTGAGGGCACTATCTCCAACAATCTCCCACTTGCACTCAAGGCTAATTATTGCGATGTCGCATACTCACAGCCCGTGTGATACCGAACACCCAACTCCCCTACTAGTCAGTCTCACAAAATCCGTTTGTGAAACTATTGCGTTCGAGGAATAGCCTCAGTGAGTGGATCCGCCTTGATGTTTCTTTTTATGTCTCTCTCTATCTCAAGTTCGCGGAGAAAGCCATCTCCCGAAATGAGCAATACCTGTCTTAGAATGTCTGGATGTCTGATGGGACCTAGCTCATAAATGAATTCCAAATCCAAACTTCTTAGACTGTATCGTCAACTGAATTTAATCAGTATCCTGCGCCATGCCTCCCTCAGTATTGCCTTGGATCACCTGTCCAAAATACTGCCCCTCGTCAGAGGGAAAAACTATAACTCTTACAATCACCCTGTCGTCCATGTCACCTTGGAAGCCTGGAGTGATAACCGTCTCCTAAAGGAGGCAGCCGTTATCATATCCCTAGAACATTCACTTATGTTCTAAAACTGCTTCCGACTGTTTCCCCAGGATTGGATCAATATCAACTTATTGCACCTACTGCAAGAACAACATCTGGTGTGGTACTTGACATCTCATGATTGACTCAATTGCCTGAGCAAGTGATCTGCCAATCATGCACATCCCTCTCCCCTTTAGTCTGTAAGACACCTTTAGAGAGGGTGACTCAATTACCTGTAGGTACACTACCATGCCAGGAGTCGTCCATTCTAAATACTCTTAGAATGCTGTCTAAGTACCCAGATTGGGAAACCACCCAAATCTAGATCTAAAACCATAGGTCTAGTAACCAGTATGTCTGATATAATGTCCAAGTCCCATGTGGAGAAACCACTGTGTGACGACCAAAGTATAACCGATCGTAGTATAGGAATATCACTTCCTACTCTGTGTATGTCATCAAATACCAGGACATCACACCCTACTACCTTCTCAACAGATCCATCCCCTATTCTGATGAAGTTAAACCTATGACTGTCACATCAGAAATAGATGATCTATCTCCGCTACATCTGCTTTAGTCTATAAATAGACATAAGCCTGATGTCCACCAATGCTTCCGCTGCTCCCACTGACTACGAAAACCCTCTGGCAGAGTCATATAGACGTGCACTTCTAAAGCTAGTTTAGAACGACGCTATACTCATCCTCCTGCCGGGTCTCGCAGCCTGGAACAACAGCAATGGCAAGTGTGGGTAAACAAGAACTTCCCTGCCACCGTCCTTGAGGCTACCGGAGTACCTCTCGGGTGCCTGAAGTTACCCACCGTATCTGCGGAGTGGCCAATGGAATGTCAAATCAGATTGAATCTTTAGGTTCCTTATCAAATCTTCAGTAATCGTTTGCCGTTCTGGAAGCACTTCCAGTTCTACCATACTCCCACTACTGTTTTTGAAAAAATCCATTTTTAATAAAACTGTGGCGAGTCTAGAACAATATTTCTATTGATCTGCCAGATGGTAGAAAGTCAACCCTCGTCATAGCCTGGGTCAACCCACAAACAGCCATTACAGAAACGTGCCTTGAGTTGTCCAGTGTCTGGTTTTAATCATAAGCCGGACAACTCCCCGTACCTTAATAACGTTAAGATATGAACTGTTCTGCATCCAATATAGAACCAGAGGCACTGATTTAATTTAACCAGATTCAAATCATGCAGCTGTCTCCAGTGCATGTCAACTAAATGGAGAGAGGCCGATCAGCGTTACTCAACTTAGGAATGCTTCCAATTATGAGTAACCTGAAAGAGAAGCAATTTCTCTTTATCATTACTATCAACTGAATACCATACACAAGTATCTACATCTTCGATCACTTTGAAGAATCCTGATACTTGCTACACCTGGTTCTCTACTCTATTCAAATACCTATAACTCCTCAAAATTTAGACCCTGTGTTTCTACGAGACACATGTCTAAGAACTAGAGAAGTTAAAAGTAAACAGAATATAGTATGAGGACCAACCCCTCTGTCCTAATGGACACTGGACAACATACAATACTCTGTATAAGTCCGCTGAGTCTAACAACTCTTTCACTGTGTGTCGTAGGTTGAAAACTGTACTTATGGTTAAGAAGAATTACACCGCTGTTTAATACTCCTTACCTAACCATCCACTGATATAGGTAAATGTCATCGACATAATATCAAAAGGTATATCTCACTCTATGAAAATAGACGTACAGATTTATCAATTTGAAATTGGTGCACAACAGCGGATATTCAAAACTAAATATTTGCCGACCGGCAAACAGCCCAGATGATCTCCTCAAATATCACCGATTACAACGAATCCCGATATAATGAGGATGATCACCCTATTCCCAATAACTTACTCCCACTCATCATCTGTAAAACCATACAGATGTGAGAATCATACCTGGTAAATACATACCCTGGAGTAAGTATCTAATCGGGAAATCAGTTTTCTTTTAACATTACACAGTGAAACTGAAACATTGAAATGTTTCGGTGGGGCATTCCGGTATTCTTAGTAATGCCTCTTCCATTATCCAGATTCACAATTATAACCGTATAATTCTTTGCCACCTCTCCAAGTCCCTTTATATGTCTTTAGTCATTACCTTCTGCACACCCCTTTAGGCCTATTGGTTTTCTTCCTTCCCTACCGTTCGACACCAGCCTATGGTTTGGAAGAAGACTATCCAATAAGCATAATGGGTGTACTGTCCTAATCCTAGGAGCACTCGCAATGCGAGAGAAGGTGAAGAGAAAAGACAACCGAATGAACCGTATTCCTATTTCTCCTGGACCAGAATCCATCCCCGAACTGGAACAAGTTCCTTTCGAGTTCGTATATAACCATACGATGGAGTATCCAATAAACTGTGGATCTTCGTAGTGATACGGAGTGTCCTGGAGAAATACAAAGGTGATTTAGGATTGGCGAAGAAATACTTGGTTTGATCGTGAATAGCAGTCGCATTTTACTTTGCCCTCTTACTAATCCCTTGCTTTGTCTTAACTTAATACCTTCTGCACACCATCGTTATGCTAATTGGTTTTCTTCATTCCCCACTGTTCGGCACCAGCCTAAGGTTTGGAAGAAGACTATCCAATTTGCGTAATAGGTGTACTATCTCCTAAACCAAGGAGTACTCAACACTTGAGAGAAGGTAAAAGGAAAAGACAACTGAATAATCCTATCCGTTTTCTCCAGAACCAGAAACCATCCTCGAATTCCTTTGAGTTCGTATCTAACCATACGATGGTTTTGTCCAATGGAAGTGGACGTTCGTAGTAATACGGGGTGTCCTGGAGAAAAGGGTAAAAGTAGGAGTGGCAATGAGGTCTGCAACTCTGACAATCCAAAAGCCAGTGTTAAGAAGGTTCGGTCAACTTGGTCACTGAGTCATAGTCTTAAGGTCGGGTCAATGGTCGCTGCCAGAGAGAGAGAGAAAAGAAACACTCAGCGTGCACTCTAACCTAGATCAGAATGGTTATCACTTTATCTAATCTGGAAACCTCCCACTGTACCTCAAATTCTCCTCCAAACCTGAAAGAAGAATTAGTCGGGGTCACCCGAGGAGTAAACCAACTCATCAGTGGGAATCGGGATCCAACTATCATCGCATGATAACGTGACGGAATCCGCTCACGCTATCACACTCCAGAAGGTATGCGCATATCTGGCAAGTTTCAGTTCTTTGAAACTCCCGATGTGATTTTTGCCCCTTGCTCTTATGACCTTGACGAAGGCCAACAAATCATAAGTCACATGTCAAGTTCTACCCGTCATTCTCCAGGTTGATTTGAACCCACCCGCACAAGCCCTTGACGAAGGCCAACAAGGCTATACGACTGTCCCAAACCAACGCATCTATCTATGCTGCAGAAAGGCAACAAGCAGCTACCATACACTATGCCTTGACGAAAGCCAACAAACATAGCATGAATACTACGTGCTACCCGTCTGAAACGACGGAGGGCTACGAATGGTTTCTGGAGAAAACCTTTAACGTAATGAACTTGATATCGTTGAAGGAACGGATAGCTTTTTAGAAAATATAGTGACGAAAACCTTTACTAAAGAGGTCACTCCCGGTGAAGGGATCTCGGCTCTTTCCCCGTAGAATGGGGTGCAGGATATTCCAAATGAATACCGCGATGCAAAGCAAAAGTAATCGGCTATAGTGAAGTTAATGCCCTGACGCAAACTTCTGTCCAAGGGGTCACTCCCGGTGAAGGGATCTCGGCCCTTGCCTCGTCGACTGGGGAGCAGGATATTCCAAATGAATACCATGATGCAAAACAAAAGTGAACGTCCTTGCAATAACAGCTTTTTGAAAAGTGTTCCAACAACATCAGAATAGGTTTGTTTTAACTTGCATTGATCCGAATCAACGCAGTCCCATCAATTGATCACACCACAAAGAACGAAAATATACTGATGTACGTATATGCCATCCGCATTCGCCACTGGGTCCCGTCATTACCCGTTAGGTTAGCTAACTAACGATAGAGCGGGGACTGGACTAGCGCGGATGTAAAACATATACAACATCTACTAATATATATACCAATATATTATATTCGCTCAAGGCGTGATAAGAAATGCAACATCACAGAAATGTACAGTATCACAGAACAATACAGATATCTGGGATCCCCGGGTTTCACAGAGCCACTACTGAAACCCGACGTTCCCCTGGTCGTGTGGATAGCTTGTGCAATGAAATCCTAGACCCCTACGGGAGCGGCAAGTTACCCGCCAAAACCTGAAGCGAGGCAGCCCCTTTCAGCGCCGTGAATGGACCACCCAGCACTTCACGGAATCCGGTAACTTGGGCACCCCTCCTGGGTCAACCTGTACCCCCTACGAGTGCGGCGAATAGCCCGCCAATTCTAGAGTGAAGCCCCCTTCGTCCCAATGCCATGAGATGCGGGCTTGTTGCCCTCCAAAACCCGGCTATCCGTGCACCCCTCTGCGGGGTAATCCTAGTACAGAAAGTAAAATATACATACACCGGGTACATCGACCGCAACCTGGCCGTGCCCCAAAAAAATAATACAAACAGGCAGTGACGGCAGTCCACATGTCGGACGCTCGCCCCGCAATATCAAATGTACATAATACAACAAAACTGTACTAGCATTGCATCCAGGCTATCCCCCACGACCGATCCGCAACATCACAGCATAACACAGAACATCAACGTGAAAGTCACGTTCGCAAATCCGTCTAACCGGGCTATAGCAGTTAGACAGGATTTACCGATCGAGTGACATTCACGGTCGCAGATATAATGTAAATACTGTGAAATAATGTGTTTAAAATATCCGATCGATCAAAAATTAACAAGTGGGCCCCCAAGCAATACTGTAGCACTCACAGAAATTCTGGGCCCAATTTTAATATTCCAAAACCCCTATTTTCAGCCCACAAGCCCACTGCAAAGAAACGATGACATGAACCCACATTCCTGCTGCGGAACCGCGGCCAAAGAGGGGTTATGGCCGCGGTTCCGCGGTCGTACGGAGGGATCGTGTCATCAAATTTTTCCAGTGTTCTTAGAACTCCCTGCACATCATTCTGAGACAACCTGAAAAATTTTTGGACTCCAAAAAATTTCGACAGAAACTGATGGTGCTTGAAAACGCTGTTTTGAGATTTTGTTCGATCGGAAACGTAAAACACATTAAACCAAGCTAGACTATGTTAATGGCGAGGCTCTGATACCACTGTAAGTGCACGGCGGCGCCCCGGCCGTCAATCCGACGGCCAAATGCGGAAGCGGTGATAAACTTTAATTTTGCGAACTTAGCAAACCGGCACCACCGCGCACTAAACACCCGGATCGGACCATTAAACTAGTTCTAGCTAACTACAAGATGGGAGAGAGATATACCGAGTGATCCGAGTCCTCCGGTCTTCTCGTCGTCGTCCCGATCTCCTGCGGAAACTCCAGTCGTCGCCTCCTCACCGGAAGGGCACCACATCGCCTGCATCTTTTACGGGCTCCCACCTCAATACCGAGGCAACTCGGACACGAAGCTGGCAAGTCGACGTGCCCAAGATGTGCTGTAGAAAGTGTAGTGCTTTGTCTCTTTGGGGTTATGTTGCTTTGATGGAGGAATGAGGTTGTGAAATGAACTTCCAAGTGGAGCTAGAATTTGTGTAGCATGAAAATGAGATGAACAAATTTTTCCCTCATCCAAATGAAATAATCCTCTCTCCTCTCCAAATGTGGCCGGCCTCTTTTTAGAATGGTGGAGGGAATCAAATTGCAAAACCATGAAGGGAGGTAATGGTAGTAAAAGCAAGGGGTGACCATAGCCAAACATCATGATAACAAAACTCACATCAAACTCTAATCACCTTTTAGTGATGTAAAGAGAATCAAATGATGGTTGAAAAGAAAAGATACCATCATAATCAATACATTTGCAAGAAACCCCTCCACAAATTGTTATTTGCAAACTTGCAAATAACCCCCTCCATCGGAAAAGTCCGGCCGGGAAAGAACAAAGGAAAACCGGCCGGAACGGAATGCAAACTGGCAACTCCAGAAAACTGGTCCCGTAATAAATTACAGGAAATCCCCGTTACTGTGCATACACACCCGCATCTGTATTCCGACCGGATACAAATGCAATGAGACAAAATCTACACTGTACTATACTAGGATCCGGCTTAAACCAAAGCCAGCTAGTAATATCCATTCGATCCTGATCCGTGCAATACCGCACGTATCCGATCGAACCTTGCCATATATCTATACGGCCTCTAGTACTAACTGTCCGATCCTGATCCGTGCAATACCGCACGTATCTGATCGGACCCTGCCATATCTCCATACGGCCTCTACAGCGTTTCGCCCGAAAGCTTGAGTAACTGTAAGTGTGGTGGACTCTAAAGACTCGTCAATACTATGGCTGTGGATTTAACCACTAGCACGTCAGAGGTATAAGCCAATACGTGACGGGCCACCAGCTATTGACCAAAAGGGACGTCGATGAGCGAACTCATCCTGACACCCTACTGAGCCTGTCAGTGACAATATCCGTACAGTCCGGTCCGTTCGTCTATGAGCATCGCATGTCGGGCCTAGGGGGTTGGTAAAAGTCAGACCCCCAAAAGCGGTACAAGTCGTGTCGGAGTGTAGCCCAGAACACCCTGAGATACTACTGGAATACCTACCAGTAAATCTCCTGCCTTGGCCAAGGACTTCGTGTAATGGCTCTCCTAGACACAGCGCGACCTCACCCCCAATACCGGGAGAGACGAACCCCTGAAGATCCGCTCACTGCCTCCATGTGGCTCGGGACTGTACCCAACTAAAACCTGTTTGCACGAATCCTTTGAGCCGTGGTAGGGTAGTAATCAAAGCACAGTGGGAACTCACACGCGACAAATGACGATCCCCAGGTCGATGAACTAACCTGTACACATGTCACCTGGGAACTGTTATCTGACGTCAGGTATAAGACCAACTAGCATGTTCCCGGCGAGTCCTGTCCGGTGTACTCATAACCCAATGAGCACCTGTATACATTTTAGGTGAACCAACTGACACCAGTGGCTTGTGAGACCGGCCACCGCCCCTCGTCGGGGTCTCGACTGTATACACTAGTCTACTCTGGAGATTCGATGCCCTGTCTCGAAACTCCTACGACTAGGGACCTTTTAAGGATGTGCTTATAGACTCCAGCTCTCACTTATATGATCGCCCTCATACTGCTGGAAGTCAAGCAAGAATCCTAGGGGCTCTATCAACGTGCAATAGCGACCTGTCAGGTCACCTAAAGCAGTACACGATGATAAAGGTAAACCAGATAGCATACTATCATCTCGTGTAAGACTGTCCTACCGGGATAGGTCCTCCCTCAATCATTGCAATCACGTGCCTGTGATCCAATAATTGACTCTGAAGGCACTATCTCCAACACCGGTAGCGCCCCGGCCGTCGAAACGCGGCCAAAATGCGGAACAAAAATTTCTAAAACCGGCGCTACCGCTACTCGAATCCCGGATCGACCTTAAACCCTAAACTAGCAAACTAAACTAAGAGTTAGAATCTTTATACCGAGATGATCCGAGTCCTTCGGTCTTCATTCCAAGCTCCTAGCGATCCTTTGATGATATTTGGTTGCCGGTCTTCCTCCATCTCCAATGATCCACCCGAGGGAAACGACGCAAGCTCCAACCTCGACAAACGAGATAACCGACACTCCAAAGTCGCTAGCTATGGAGAGTGGGGGTGTATAAAAGTGTCACTATAATTTTTCTCTCAACCATGAGCTCCATGGAGCAACTCAAGGAGAAGAATGAATGAGGTGATGAAAACTTAGCATGAGGCAAAAATGGTTAATTGTTTTTGTGTGTTGAGAGAGTGAGAGAGTGAGCTAGCAAATTAATCATGTAACCAAAAAGAAAATGAAACCCCACTCACTAAAGTGGACGGCCCCCCTTCTCTCATTTCTACCACACAAAAATATATATTTCCAATTAACCATTAAAAAAAATGTGACCATACCATGCTACATGCACAAACCCATGCCACAAATCACATTACCTTTTCCACCTCATAAATAAAAACAAATGAATTTCCATAAATGGAAAATCATGTAAATAAGGTGGCATCTTCTAGAAGCTATTCCGTATAAAATACGGAATACTTTCCGGTACATGTATCGAAATACATATACGCGTATTCGTACAAAAATACGAATAGCCAAGAGAGAAAATAAATAGCGAACAATAATACTAGAATACATATATATAAATACATATGTAAATTATCAAATCAAAACCTGATTTAATAAACTGGCTTAATCCTAAGCCGCCAGTATTATCAACCGTCCGATTAAAATCTGCGCAGCAAGTGCACATATTTAATCGGACACCCCTTTGTACCAACATACGACATGTACACCATATTGCCTGAACCGTGAAAACCCTTTGTGTGGGACTCTAAAGACTCGTTAATACGCTGGCAGTGGGTTTAACCACAAGCACGTCAGCGGCACCAGCTGTACGTAACGGCTACCCAGGTATTGAGCGAAAGGGAGGCCGACGAGCAAACTCATCCTGAACCCCTACTGAGCCTGTCAGTGACAATATCCGCACAGTCCGGTCCGTTCGTCTAAGAGTATCGCATATCGAGTTTAGGGGGGATGGATAAAGTCAGACCCCCAACAACGCGATATTTAGTGTCGGTATGAAACCCATCACCACCTGAGAAACTATCGATCCTGGTTCGATAATTCTCGTCCACCGTGGCCACAGATTTATGGTGATGGCCATCCGTACACAACGCGACATCAACCCCCAATACCGGGAGAGACGAATCCCCGACGATCCGATCACCGCCTCCATGTGGCTCGGGACTGTACCCAACTAAAACCTGTTTGCACGACTCCTTTGAGCCGTGGTAGGGTAGTAATCAAAGCACAGTGGGAACACACACGAGACAAATGACGATCTCAGGTCGATAGACTAACCTGTACACATGTCACCTGGGAACTGCTATCTGACAATAGGTATAATACCAACTAGCAGGTTCCCGGCGAGTCCGTCCAGTGTACTCATAACCCAATGAGCACCTGTATACTATCTTAGGTGAACAAACTAACACCAATGGCTTGTGAGACCTGGCCACCGTCCCTCGTCGGGGTCTCGATCAGTATACACTAGTCTACACTGGAGTATCGATGCCCGGTCTCGATACTCCTACGACTAGGGACATTTAAGGTCGTGCTTATAGACCCCCAGCTCCCACGTATGTGATCGCCATCACAATGCTGGCAGTCAAGCAAGAATCTTATGGGCTCTATCAACATGTATATGATGATAAAGACAAACCAGATAGCATACTATCATCTTGAGTACGACTGTTTCATCGATATAGGTCCTGCCTCAATCATCATAATCACAAGTCCGTGACTATGATAATTGCCTTGAGGGCACTATAGCCAACAGTTTTAGCTTAGCCTTTTAGTTAGTTTCATAATTTAGTAAGCAGACGTTAAAATATAGTTTGAGTCATACCTATTTTCAAAACTAGCGAATCATCGATATTTTCAAATGGGCAACCGAGAGATGCTACAGATTCTCAAAACTGATAATTCTTTTCTGAAACATCGTATCCCCTACCTTTCTAAAAACTACGATTCGTGTTATTTTAAATACTATAACTGTATGGCTCGTATATAGTTATATAGTAGATTATGCTGTTATTTTAAATTTTTACTTTCGTTGTACTCATACTGTTCTCATCGCATTGTAGATATATTCATGTGTTTCCATTAGTTGTTTGATATCGACTGCTAGGACACCTGCACCATTACCGATGATGCGCATGTTGTATGTACACTTGCTTGCCGGCTCACACACATCATCATCGGTAATTGCCATATCATATACATTTTAGAAAACGTTACTTCATTGGTATAATCTGCTAGCTGGTAGTTCAACACATTATTAGTATACTTGCTCTCATATACTAGTTTAGATATTGCATTCCTTGCTTAGTTACCTTTTGCATTTATATATTCATTTTATTATGTACTATTGTGTGGCTTTATGTCGATATTCACTGTTCATTGACTCGTGATCTTGAGGTTTCGGATTTTTCATGAGATTTCTGGATTTGGGAAACCGCATGTGAATTTTATAAACTTATGATTATTTTAAAAGAGAAAGATGCAGTTTTCCTTGATATGATGTTCCGTGTCCACCATGACGTTTTTTCGGTTCTGAGCTTGGTTTTCGAGACCCGATTCGAGGAGTAGGATGAACCGTCTGCGGGTACATGGTGGACCCGGTAAGGTACCCCGGGACGAGAGTGATTTTGTAGGGATGACGATGAGCCGGGCAGGGGAGCACTACCTACCGGTGATATTTTAGCGCGGAGGATATCTGGAGGATACTGACCGTAGTCATGAGATCAGATGATATGGGCCGATCCGGACTGACGGAGCCCGAGATTTGAGGATTTATGTGTCGTTATTAGACACGAACTTCATGATGTTTTTGAGTGTCGGTGCTGGACACTCAGGTTTTATCTTGATTTGTGTGTCGTTGCTGGACGCACGTTGGATGATGTATTCTTACATGATACACATGACATGTTATTACTCATGACACGGACACGAGTACTTGATATCACACTTATGTTATACTGTTATGCTTGTTGTATTATTAGTATATTATTGTATGACCTAGGAGATCGTCATACATACGATTTCTTCTCGGTGATGTCTTCTACTCATGAGTTGGCAACTCACCCCCGTTGTGCCACAGTTTCTTGCAGGTCTGGCCGTACAGGTTCCGTTACGGCTTGCTGGCACACTGCTTCTTTCTGGGTGTTTGCATTGATAGGTAGGACACTTTGCATTGTGACCACTATTGCATACTTGTATATTTTATTTCAGTTGTATGTAGTAAAAAGCTCCATCAACCAGACTTGTATTTTTAGTAGAATTAGAAAACCACAGTTGTATATTTTGACCTTAGAGTCGCGCTCTTGTATTATTATTGTTTTCTGGTTTTCTTGATGATGTTAGTTATTCTTGCCGTGTTTGATCCTCGCCTTTCGATGTTGTATATTTTTATATCTTGCGTGGTTGTTCCGCCATTTGGCGAAGAGCTAGCTCCCGCTTGGGGATGCATATTATTATTACTTGTATTTGTTTTCGGGTTAAAACATACAAAGGGGGTGCTGCTAAAATTTCCAAATGACAAAAGGTTTTAAAGTTGGATACAAGACTGTGTTTTCATATGATATTATTTATGTACTTAAAGAAAGAACTTAATTTCAATAAACCTTATTTCAAAACTCCACCTCCACTATTTTCCCTAAAAGATTTAGATTTCTGGGCTTTTGGCTCACTTGAATTAGGTGTGGTCCTATAGACTTCACATAATTCAAGTGCCAGTCACGTTTCTTTTCCGGGTCGTGACAGAGGGTTTCCCTGCTTCGGATGAAACGATGTAGAGGCCGTATGGTTTTACGGCAGGGTTCGATCATATACGTGTACTTGTGCACGTATGATGTTCGGGCGGATAATACTAGCGGGCTTTAGATTATGCCGGATCCTAGTATTATATTATTGGATTATTTTGTCTCTCTGTATTCGTATTTTTTCGGAATACAGATACGGGTATGTATATAAGGTGAGGGGTATTCTTGTAATTATGCAAGATACTTCTTGAAGAAGACACCTCATTATTGTTTTTATCATTTTGGATAAATGGTTAATGAGGTGGAGTTATGAGGTGTTCATTTGTGTTAAATGAAGCATGGCTACTTGGTGACTCATGGGGTGACTCATGGTTTACTATTTGGGTATGCTTGATATTTTTATGGAGTGAATTATTATTCACAACACTTAGCCATTTTCATTTTGGATGCTCACTCTACACTCTCATCTCCTCCAAGCTTCATCTTCTTCTACCTCAAACCCTAATTGTCTCATGTGTTGAGAAATCTAGGGTTAATGAGACCAATTAATCCATCATCACTCTCTACATCATCTAGGCTATTTAGATTAGCATACTAAGTAACCTAGTTATCTCGGTTTAGAGGTAGGAGCTCAAAGTAGACACTCTCAGGTGGATCATTTTTGACGCGAAGAGGCTGTCGATCAAGCGCGATCCGTACATCCTTTGAGGAGCTAAAAGAGAGGAGTGAAGGCCCGAAGGAATTGGTTCTTTAGGTATATACTTCGATCATAGTAGATAGCTTCTCTAATTGCTAGTTAGGTTTATGGATAGATCCGGGTATTTGGTTATTCTAGCGCCAGTTTTGAATCGTAATAAAATTTTTGTTCCGCAAATGGCCATGAATGATGGGCAGGGCGTCAGTGCAATCCAACATGGTATCATAACCAACCCATAAAATTTAAACTCTCTAGTTTTGACGTGCTTAAAAGATCGATCGATAAATATTTCCGAAATCACAATTTCAAAAATCCATGTTTCTTCCAATTTTTCAAAGTGTAAAAATTATTTCCAGTGTCTTAAAAATTCGTGCAGGGCTTTTTAGGAGGACGGAAGAAAATTAGGCACACAAGTCTATAATATGGTCGCGGAACCGCGGCAGAGCATGCATTTTTGCAGCGGTTCTGCAGTCGATATGGGGCCTTTGTGCATAAATTTTCTTCTGTAGCTCTACTATATGGAAATGTGATTTCTGGGATGTTTAGTTTCTGGCCTAGATTTGTTTGAGTACTGGATTGCACTTGGGGCCAATAAGGAAAGTTTTTTTCGATCGAAATTTTATATACGTGGAGTTTCAGTACATACACTACTATCTGCGACCGTGAATATCATTAGAGCGGTATAACCCGTCTAACTGCTATATGTTCTTTTAGACAAGTTTGCGAACATGACATTCACATTGATGTTCTGTGTTTGTGCTGTGGTTGTGGTTGGATTGTCATGGTGGATAGCTTGTAGTGCAATGATAGTAGTACAGTTAAGATTCATTTGTACATTTGTTATTGCGGGGCGAGCGTCTGACATGTGGACCGCCGTTACTGCTTTGTTGTATATTATTTGATTGGGTCACGACCGGGTTGAGATCGATGCCACTATTATACATATATTTTTCTTTTCTATACTAGAATTACCCTACGGTGGAGTGCTCGAATAGCCGGATTCTAGAGGGTAACAAGTCCGCATCCCATGGCGTTGAGACGGAGGGGACTTCACTCTAGAATTGGCAGGCTATTCATCGCACTCGTATGGGGGTATAGTATGACCCACGGAGGGGCGTCCAAGTTACCGGATTCCGTGAAGTGCTGGGTGACCCATTCACTTTGTTGATTGGGGTTTCCTCACTTCTGGGATTGGCGGGTAACTTGCCGCGCTCGTAGGGGTCCAGGTTTTCATTACACATACTATCCACACGACCGGAACGTCGTGTCTCATTTGCGGCTCAAATGAAATCCGAGGCTCCAAGATTATCCATCATTCTGTGTTACTTACTGAGATTCTGTGATTGTAAGGTGTTTTTCGTCACCCCATTGAGATGAGAATACGCGCGCGCTTGTCAGGCGCATTACAGATTCCCCCTGCCTAGAATAGGCTGGGGTTTATTGATTGTGGGGATCCGAATCTCCGGCAGCCGCGGACTAAGCTGCCGTTAATTACCCCTCGCGTTTGAAGCGAGAGAACCTCCGATTGACGGGTCAAACCGGACATGCGAACTCAATGCGATGCGTTGGTGTGTGTGTATTTTTTTTGTTTTGTTCCATTTGTTAAAGAATATATATATATATATATATATATATATATATATATATATATATAAACAAAAATAAATAAGTAGATAAATATTTAGAGAAACGTTTTTTTAATTTTAATTTATTATATATTTTTATTTTAAAATATTATTTATAATTTATTAAATATTTATTTATTTTTTTTGATAATAAAAAAAGATTAAAATAAAGAAAGAAGGAAGAAAGAAGAAATGAAAAGAAAAATTAAAATAATAAAAAAATAAAAGGGGGGAAACCTGGGCTCCCATTTAATGGGAGCCTCCCTCACATGCTAGCATGGGGGGGTCACATGCTAGCATTTGACCTTTAACATGTGAGGGGGCGGGGTCACATGCTAGCATGTGACCCCCCTAGCATGTGAGGGGGGTCACATGCTAGCATGTGACCCCTCACATGAGGGGGGCAAAAGGGCTCCCACTTAATGGGAACCCTCCCCATGTGAGAGGGCCAAAGGGCTCCCGATTTCTTTTACATGGAGTTCAACTCCAAAAAGAGTTTTAAATGGAGTTTAACTCCGAAAAGATTTTTATTGCGGAGTTAAACTCCAAAAGAATTTTATTGTGGAGTTAAACTCCGAAAGAATTTAAATGGAGTAAAGCTCCTAAAGAACTTTAAATGGAGTTTAACTCCGAAAAAGATTTTATTGCGGAGTTAAACTCCAAAAGAATTTTAAATAGAGTTCAACTCCAATAAGATTTTTAAATGGAGTTTTAACTCCAAAAGAGATTTTTATTGTGGAGTTGAACTCCGAAAGAATTTTAAATATGGAGTTAAACTCCGAAAGAATTTTATATTGAGTTAAACTCCTAAAAAGATTTAATGTGGAGTTAAACTCCCCAAAAAAAGGATTTTTACTGTGGAGTTAAACTCCAAAAGAATTTTTGTAGTGGAGTTAAACTCCAAAATAATTTTATTTGTGGAGTTAAACTCCAAAAGATTTTCTTCTTTCTCTTTTAAGAAGAAACCCAAAATGGGTTCTCTTGAAACTCCAAGATCTAGATCTTGGATGATAAAAAAGAGACCCTTTTTCTTTTCTTGATGGAGTCTTGGGAGGTGGGTTTATGGTAAAACTTTATTTAGTTTTTAAAAAAGAAGAACTAAGCTCTTGATTTAATTGGAAAATGAAAAGGAAGAGGAAGAACTTGGAAGAGAGAGGATGGAGGCACAAACCCTAATTCTTGGAGAGAATGGGAAAGTTGGCACAGATATTTTCATCATGTTTGACTTTATAGGCTACAAACTTCACATATAGCCCTTTGGGCTTTACAAAATAGCATTTTGCTCATCCTATGCCTCATGTGCTCATTTTTTTTGCACATGAGCCATGAGTTTTACAAAAATTTGGTTTTATGCTCATTTTTCTTACATTTATTTATTCATAAAATAAAATAAAATAAATACACCAAAATTAATTATTACAAAATTTTTATTTTGGCATGGGGGAGGCCGGCCGCTTCATGTTCGGGCTCGACCCGGGCATTGGCCCACTTGACCTGGGCTTGGGCCCACTTGGCTTGGGGTTGACTTTGATTTTGACTAGGTCAACAGGGGTGAAATTTTTTACCCCAACAGCGATGTTGCTTATTATCATGCCTGGGACGAATGTTACACACACACACACACACTAGTAGATGTTGTATATGTTTTGCATCCGCGCTAGTCTATTCCCCGCTCTGCCGTTAGTTAAGTAACCTAACGGTGCATGACGGGACTCCGTGGTGAATACGGATGGCATATACGTACATTGTATTTTAGTTCTTTTCTGGTGTGATGGTTTAATTGATGCGATCACATTAATTTTGATTAATGAAAGAAAAGAAACCTAAAAGATGTTGTTGGAACAGATTTCGAAAAACTATAGTTATATTCTTTCGCTTTGCATAGTGGTATTTAGTCGTGAATATCCAGCACCTCATTCCACGAGGCAAGAGTTGAGATCCCTTCGCGGGGGGTGACCTTTTGAGCAAAAGTCTATACTGTAGATTACTCGATTTTCTTCAAAACCAGAAGTTTTCAAAAGCGGAGCCTAAACCACTCATTTTCAAAACTGCTCAGGTTCCTTCAACGATATCAAGTTCATTACCTTAAAGGGTTTTTTTGCCAAAAACCCAGCCGTAGCCCTCTGTCATTTCTTACAAGTGTTGCTTAGTATTCGTGCTGCGTATGTTGACTGTGTCAAGGCGTAGTGTACGGTAACTGAGAAATACTTGTTTGTGGCATATAATGCGATTGGTTAGGACAGTTGTATGACCATTTTAACTGTGTCAAGGGTCATGCGGGTGGGTCTAATGCAATCTAGGATAATGACGGGTTGAACTTAACTAGTGACTTATGACATGTTGACTGTGTCAAGGTCATAAGTCGTTAGGGGAAAAAATCACATCGGGAGTTTCAAATATACATGAAACTTGCAGGTTTAGCATACCTTCTGGAGTGTGGTGACTAGAATAGATTCCATATAGGTCATCACACAATGATAGTTGGATCCCGATCCCACTGATGAGTATGATTACTCTTGGAAGATTATTTCATTTAACAATCAATGCTATAAACCAAGTAGGTGTCTAGAACGGTATTAGCGGGGCTACGCCTCCAGGGAAAATAGGTTATATAGTTAAGGAACTTCGCGAAAGCGTTGGAAAACCTCTCTCGAAGTACCGACACTAGCCTGGCCGAAAGGTTAAGCAAGTATTGTAACGTGCGATTAATCCTGACTAGTTCTTCTTTTAAGGTTTGATGGAGAATTCGAAAAAACAGTGGGAGCCATCCTGATTAGATAAACTAATAACCAATCTACTTTTGCAAGAGCGCACGCCAAGTGTTTCTTTTCTCTTTCTCCAGGTAGCAATCATTTCACAACCTAATCAAGATAATAAAATATATCGCTTGACCGATCAGAATTCTTATTCTGGGCCGGGAAACGTCGGTTCGGCTCTAAACTATGACAGCTGTCGTGAGTATGAGCAAGGAAAAAAGAATTGCATGAATTCCTTGATGACCCCAATGAAGAAGAAGCACACTATTGCGTCTTCTTCAGGTGTTTTTGTTATTGAAAACTATTTTTCGGTCAGTCCTACCTCCTGAGTACTAGATACCGGATAAGGATCTCATATCTATAATTTATTATAGGGACCGAGAAAAAGTAGGATGGTTGGACTTGGTGATATGTCTCTCAGAGTAGGGAACAGAGCATAAGTTGATGCTGCAGCCGTCGGAGAATATCACCCAGTATTTCCAAAAGACAATACTATAATTTTGAACAATTGCTACTATATACCTTCCATGGTTTGCAACATCATATCAGTTTCTTTACTTGATAAAGATGGATATAAGTTTGTTCTTGATAGAAATATCATGAATATTTACCTTAATCAGGTATTGGTTGCAGAAGGTACATTGTGTAATGGTATCTATATTTTAAATCAAAACACAGTTTTCAATATACAAGACACACACAAGAGGAAGAGTTCAGAAGAAAACGAATCCTACTTGTGGTATTGTAGACTTAGTCATATCGGAGAGAAAAGACTAAGTAAGTTGCATAAGGATGGATATTTGAATACGCTTGAATTTTCATCTTATGAAACTTGTCAGTCTTATCTCAAGAAAAAGATGACTAAATCTCCGTTCACTGGTCACGGAGAAAGAGTAGAAGAGCCCTTGGGACTCATACACAGTGATGTGTGTGGTCCGATGTCTATAAATGCAAGGGTGGGTTCTCGTACTTCATCCCATTCACCGACGATCTCTCCAGGTTCGGATATGTGTATCTTATGAAACACAAATCTGAAACTTTTTAGAAATTCAAAAAATACAGAAACGAAGTAGAGAACCAGACTGGCAAAAGTATCAAGATCCTCCGATCTGATAGAGGAGGGGAGTACTTAAGCACCGAATTCCTAGTATACCAAAAAGAGAATGGAATTCTCTCTCAGCTTACTTCTCCGTATACACTACAAAACAATGGTATCGGAGCGGAGGAATCGCACCCTATTGGATATGGTTCGCTCCATGATGAGTAGTGCTGAGTTGTCTCTTTCATTCTGGGGACATGCGCTTCAAACAACGACATATATTTTGAATCAAGTTCCATCCAAATCCATGCCTAAAGCTCCGTATGAAATATGAAGTGGTAAGCGTTTGTATCTTAAACGTGTTAAGATTTGGGGTTGCCCTGCTATGTCAAAAAGTAGAACCCAGACAAACTCGAGGCATGGTCATTTTTGTGTAAGTTTGTTGGATACCCAAAGGATTCTAATGGGTATCTATTCTACCATGCAGAGAAACAAAGGATTATTATTTCTCGGAATGCCAAATTTTTAGAATGGCAGTTTCTTGCAAAATAAACTAGTGGGAGCGCCGTAGAACTGGGTGAAGTTCCAGAAACACAAACTATAACTGAAGATTTGGTGGAACCGCTAGATTCAGATATACTCAACAAACCTCAGCCACTGTGCAGATCTAGTAGGATTTCTCATCCGCTCGAGAGATACCACAGTTTTCTTATAAACGGGGATCGAGAGGATTGCATTTTAGAAGAATATGATCCTACTAGTTTCAGGCAGGCCATTATCAGTAGGGACTCTGATAAGTGGCTGGATGCAATGCGATCCGAAATGGAGTCCATGTACACCAATAAAGTGTGGACCTTGGATATTGCTCCACCTGGGGTAAAACCCATTGGATGCAAATGGATCTACAAAAGGAAATTTGGTGTAGATAGGCAGGTGGAAACCTATAAGGCTAGATTCGTTACAAAAGATTTTCGTCAAAGACCAAGAGTGGACTATGACAAAACCTTTTCTCCAGTGGCTATGCTCAAATACATTAGGATCCTACTTGCCATTGCTGCCTTCCAGGACTATGAGATCTGGCAGATGGACGTAAAAACGGCTTTTCTAAACGGAAGTTTGGAAGAGTGGGTTTATATGGATCAACCAGAAGGTTTTGTAGACAGTGGGAGCAGCGGGAAGGTGTGCAAGTTGCTTAAATCCATTTATGGATTAAAGCAGGCATCGCGGAGCTGGATCATCTGTTTTGATGAAACAGTCAAGGACTTTGACTTCATCAAGAATGAGGATGAGCCATGTATATAAAAGAAGATTGTAGGAAGAACTGTCGTATTCCTAGTCTTGTACATGGACGACATTCTTTTGATAGGAAATGATATTCTTATGCTACAATCGGTCAAGCTGTTCTTGTTACAAAGGTTCTCCATGAAGGACCTGGGTGATGCTTCATGCATTCTGGGAATTAAGATCTACAGAGATAGATCTAAGAGATTATTGAGACTTTCACAGTCCTGGTACATAGAGACCGTACTAAAGAGATTTAATATGAAAGATTCCAAACGCGGTAACATACCCGCACTGCACGGAATCACCCTCTCCAAAGAGATGTTTCGCATGGGCATTATACCCAACGTTTCGGCGGTAGGATCTATAATGTATGCGATGCTATGTACCAGACTAGATGTAGCATACGCGCTGAGCGTGGTGAGCCGGTATCAGTCAAACCCAGGTGAGGATCATTGGACGGCTGTGAAGAACATTCTCAACTACCTGAGAAGGACTAAGAAGATATTCTTAGTATACGGTAGTGGAGACCTTATGGTCGAGTCCTTTACCGATTCCAGCTTTCAGAGTGATAAGGATGACAGAAAGTCTGTCTCGGGTTTGTATTTACCCTCAACGGAGGGGCGGTGTGTTGGAGGAGTTCCAAACAAGACACCGTCGCAGACTCGACGATGGAGGCTGAATACATTGGTGCAAATGATGCCGCAAAAGAAGCGGTCTGGATGAAGAAGTTCATTACTGAACTTCAGGTAGTTCCGTCCATTGTTGATCCATTACCTCTGTATTGCGATAACAATGGGGTTATGGCTTTAGCGAAGGAACCGCGGTCCCATCAGAAATCCAGACATATCTTAAGACGGTATCACTTGATCAGGAAGATCATAGATCACCAGGAGATCGAGGTATGGAGAGTGGATACAAAATAAAACATGGTGGATCCATTTACAAAGGCCTTCCTCAAGCCCAGTTCGAGCGACTTTTTGAGATGTTGGATATGGGGTATGCCAACAGCTTGCCTTAGAGCAGACATTGGGTATTCGGTACGCCAATTACTGGCCATTAGTGCAAGTGGGAGATTGTTTGATATGTATGCCTTAGAGGCCATTATTGTATATGTATACATGTGGATGCTGGGGGTATGTATGTACAGGACATTCTTTCTCAGTTATATAGTATATTATTTGAGTTGTCTTTATCAGGATAAGTGCATTTGTTTCTATTGTGGAGCGCAGCGGAACGATAGGTCGAGCATTTCTACTTGAATCAGAAACAGTACTCATATTGATAAAGACTTGATACAGTAGTATACTATTATGGTTTAACTTTATCTTAACATGTGCATATGTTATATATGTCGACCACACGTTGATAAACCCCGTAGGATCTTGCTTGGCTACCAACATTATGATGGCGATCATACTTATGGGAGCTGGGTAGTCTATAAGCAAATCCTTAAATAGTCCCTAGTCGCGTGAGTATCGAGACTGTGCATTAATACTCCAGAGTAGATTAGTGTATACGTTTCTAGCCCCGATGAGAGGCAATGGTTGGTCCCGCAGCCATTGATCTGATTCACCTATGATCATATACAGGTGCTCACTGGGTGTGAATACACTGAACGGACTTGCCGAGAACTTCCAGATGGTACTATACCTATCGTTAGATGGAAGTTCTCAGGTGACATGTGTACATGTTAGTCTTCGGACCTGAGATCGTCATTTGTCTCATGTGAGTTCCCACTGTGCTTTGATCACTACCCTACCATGACTCTATTGAGTCGTGCAAACAGGTTTTGGTTGGGTACAGTCCTGAGCCACATGGAGGCAGTGAGTGATTGTTGGGGATTCGTCTCTCCTAGTATTGGGAGTCAATATCGCACTGTGTTCGATTGGTTAGGACCATAAGACCTTGGCCAAGGCAATTGGGATTTACTGATAGGTTGTTCAGTAGTTTCCTAGATTGGTCCTGAGCCGCATCAGCACAATTTATCGGGTTATTAGGGTCTGACGTATATCACCCCTAGACCCGGTATGCGATACTCTTAGACGAAGAGACCGGACTGTACGAATATTATCACGGATAGGCTTAGTAGGAGTTCGGACGAGTTTGCTCGTCGGCCTTCCTTTTCGACAGGTACCTGGGTAGCCGTTACGTGCAGCTAGGACCGCTGACATGCTTGTGGTTATACCCACTGCCAGCATACTGTTGAGTCTTTAGAGTTCCACATAAAGGGTTTCCCTACTTCGAGTGAAATAATGTAGAGGCCGTATGGTTTTACGGCAGGGTTCGATCATATACGTGTACTTATGCGCGTATGATGTTCGGGCGAATAATACTAGCGGGCTTTGGATTAAGCCGGATCCTAGTATTATATTCTTGGATTATTTTGTCTCTTTGTATTCGTATTTTTTTCGGAATACGGATAAGGGTATGTATATACGGTGAGGGGTATTCTTGTAATTGTGCAAGATACTTTTAGAAGAAGACACTTCATTATTGTTTTTACCATTTTGGATAAATGGTTAATGAAGTGGAGGTATGAGTTGTTCATTTGTGTTAAATAAAGTATGGCTACTTGGTGACTCATGGGTGACTCATGGGGTGACCATGGTTTACTATTTGGGTATGCTTGATATTTTTGTAGAGAGAATTATTATTCACAACACTTAACCATTTTCATTTTGGATGCTCACTCTACACTCTCATCTCTTTCAAACTTCATCTTCTTCTACCTCAAATCCTAATTGTCTCATGTGTTGAGAAACTTAGGGTTAGTGAGACTAATTAATCCATCATAACTCTCTACATCATCTAAGCTATTTAGATTAGCATACTAAGTAACCTAGTTACCTCGATTTAGAGGTAGGAGCACAAAATAGACACTCTCGGGTGGATCATCTTTGACGCGAGGAGGCCGTCGATCAAGCACGACCCGTACATCCTTTGAGGAGCTAAACGAGAGGAGTGAAGACTCGAAGGACTTGGTTCTTTAGGTACAAACTTCGATCATAGTAGATAGCTTCTCTAGTTGCTAGTTAGGTTTATGGATAGATCCGGGTATTTGGTTATTCTGGCTCCAGTTTTGAATCATAGTAAAATTTTTGTTCCGCAAACGACCACGGATGATGGCCACGGCATTAGTGTAACCCAACAAGAAATTCTAAAGCCCTGAATGATCCTTTCTCTAAAAATGTAGTAAAAACTTAAAAACGAGAGAGCGACCGAGTTTTCACGAAAAGATTAAAGAATGAAAATTCGTAAACGTGAAAACGATAAGTCAAAAGTTGTTTTAAAATTATTTGAAAATGGGTCTTTTATATAGAAAAACAATGAAGGGAAGTTGGTACAGTTAGATAAATGTTCTAGAAATTTAGGACCGTTATTGGTAGTTTATAGTCGTTGGAAATTTGAAATTCAAACTAAAAACAGAAATTTGAAAATTTCATACCTGTTATGGAGTTTGGGGGGACGTCGATAGGGGCGTCCACTGGGACGTTTGATATATCATACACAGATATCCCTTTGAATGTCTAATATATTTTTAAAATAATTTTGGGTGGTTTTTAAAACTCTAATAAAATATTTAGATGTCTCTTTAAGTAAAGAGATCTAGTATAAAAATTTAGAACTTGAAATGAGATTCTAACCAATGAGATCTACTTTAGACTCAAAGAAAATAAAAGTCTTGAATACTTCTTTGTGTGACTTTTTCAATATTTCCTTTGAATTTGCAATTTGGTCTTCAGAGTCTCTCAATATCACTCTTGTGATGCCAGTTGAGGTGTTAATTGTTCTCTTGCTTGAGTAATTACATTGTTGTAGTACTTTTAACTTATCTGGTATGATTAGTAACATATAATATATTTGAAATATAGTTTTTATAAAATAATCAAAAGTAAAGAGAATGAGACTCATAGGTCAACATGGGTGTACAGGATAAAAGATGAGACTGATGGCATGAAGCGATACAAGGCTCGCTTGGTATTCAAAGGATATGTGTAACAGCATGGGATAGACTATCAATAGATATTTTCTTCAGTGGTAAAGATGACTTCAATTCGGGTGATTCTCAGTATCGTGGCGGTGGAGAATTTGCATTTAGAGCAGCTGGATGTGAAAACGGTATTTCTTCATGGAGATTTGGAGGAGAATATCTATATGATGTAGCTACCGGGATATGAGGTGAAGGGAAAGAAAACATGGTATGTAGACTGCGAAAAATTTTATATGGCCTCAAGCAAGCTCCAAGACAGTGGTATCTCTAGTTCGATCAGTTCATGTTAGAGACAAGATTTGTCAGATGTGATTCCGATCACTGCGTGTACATTCAGAATTTCAAGGATGGCGACTACATTATCTTATCACTTTACGTGGATGACATATTGGTAGCGGGTCTAAATTTCGAGAAAATTCAAAACTGAAGACTGAAAAATTCTCCATGAAGAATTTGGGAGCAGCCAAGCAAATTTTGGGCATGAAGATCATAAGAGATAGGAAGCAGTGAAAGCTGTGGTTATTGCAAAAGGACTACATGGAAAAGGTTTTGAAGCAGTTCAATATGGAAAAGTCAAAACCGGTGCGTACGTCTTTAGTGAAATACTTTAAATTCAGTTAGGAGTTGTGGCCGACAACTTTAGAGCAGAAGGATGAAATGGCAAAAAGTGCCTTATGCATCTTCGGTAGGGAGTTTGATGTATGCAATGGTGAGTATGGAACCAGATATTGCACATGCAATGGTAGTTGTAAGCAGGTACATGCAAAACCCGGGAAAGGAACATTGGAATGCGGTGAAGTGGATATTGAGATATCTCAAGGGGACGCTTTGTGATTGCTTATATTTCGGGGGTGAATCTCTAAAGGTACAAGGTTATGCTGATGCGGACTACTCGGGCGATCGAGATAGTTGGAAGAGTACAACGGGTACGTATTCACGGTTGAGGGAATAACGGTCAGTTGGGTCTCTCAGTTGCATAAAGTTATGGCATTGTCAACGACGGAGGTCGAATATGTGGACATCACGGAAGCCAGCAAGGAGATGATATGATTGCAAGGGTTACCCAAAGAGTTAGGTAAGAAACAATATTTCAACACCTTGTGGAGCGACAACCAAACTGCGATACACTTGACCAAGAATGCGGTATATCACTCTCGGACGAAGCACATCAAGTTGCGGTACAACTTCATACGCATAGCATTGGAAGATGGTGAGTTGACACAACAGAAGATCGCGGGAGAAAAGAATCCTGCAAATATGTTCACTAAGATCGTAGACAGAGATAAGCTGGATCTCCGTTGCCGGTTGATGAACCTCTCCATAAAAATTTGTTGAAGGGAGAGCAGAAGCGGAATCATGTGAAGTCTACTAGGATGTAAATCAAGACGGAAGTATCTCCAAATGGGAGAATGTTGATTTGTGGAGATTACTTCCTGTAGATGTCTGAAGAAGAAGGAGCAGACGTCTGCACATGCACCAAGAAACGAGCTAAAAGAACAGAGCAAACGTAGACATCTGGTGGCAAAAGTGCAGACGCCTGTCAAAGAGTCGAAGTTGTCACAGAGTGTAGCCAGAAGTCTGGAGAAGCTGAAGCCCAATCCATAGCAACGGCAGACGTCTGATGGCAAAGGTGCAAACGTCTACCCAAGAAGCTGAAGAGAAATAGAGAAGAAGCAGACGTCTGACCAAGTCTGGTGTCGTCGAGATTTCTGTTGCGAACCTAATTGTTGTAATTTGGGTTTATCTCTTATTTTGGGTAGGATTAGGATTTGTCTATTTATAAGAATCTCTCATATGATTAATGTACTACCAATTTGAGAGACTATTACATAGAGAGAGGGTGACAGCTAAGATCTAGAGAGATTTGAGAGAAATCTCTTAGGGTTTCTCGTGGGTGTAACTTGATTCCAAGATCTAGTAAACTATTGCAGATTCCGTTCTGCCAGAGACTAGCTATACACTCGTTAACAAATCTCTTATCTCTGGTTTGTGATTCTTTTGTTTTCGCTTTTATTGTTTGTTTTATTTTTTGTTGATATTGCGTGGATTGCATTATTGGTCGTACGCATAGTTTCCATGTTTCTTCTCATGTTTTTATCCCCATCATCAAATGTCTATTGAAAAATTATAATCAACACTTTCACTTTTACTTTTGTATATGTTCTCATCGATCAGATAAGGATTAGATGTAGATGAAACCATATTCGTATGGTCATTGGTGGATGCAAATATAGATATAGATAGTTATAAGAAATGAGAATCCATATATTATAGATCGACTACCAATAAGGTTGTGAAATATATATTAAAAGTTATATACACTTTTGAAATACATATTAAATGCAGTGAATTAAATTATATAATATGAAAATTAGCAAGAAAAAAATACATGATGATGTGAAGATAACCGATCGTATGAAGGAGGACGGAGTTCGACAGTAATCAGTGATAATGGTAGGAAGATTTCGTTGAAAAACTTTTCAAATTTCAAATGTAATCAGCGATGATGGCAAGCATTTTCGAATGCAATTCGCCATCCGATGAATCAGTGCAATAAATAGAAATGTGTAAAGACATACTTTTATGTAATTGTTTTGAGAGAAAATAAAGAAATCTTCTACATTGTTTCAATAGAATTTAGGTTAAGCTTGAAATTTAGTTAGATTTGGTCATCTATTCAATAGGATATTTTTTGGGAGACTTCCCGTGCCCATGCATGGCATTGAGGCACTTGCTAGTTTATATATACGGTGATATTGAGAAAAACATAGCACAGCATTGTTACAATTTTTATTTTATTTTTTTATTAAACGAAAGCAAGGAAATTGACCCTGCGTTTCAATAAAAGATAATTTAACGAAACTACAAACTATTGTTACAAGTTAAAATGTGTTGTAAAATGGCATAATGTTATATTTAGATCAAACTGTAAGAAGTGAAATCATCATTTCTCTTAAAATGTAGGCATGGTTTTGCTGAAAATTTATCTGAAGAAAGGAATCATCAATATATAAATCTAAATAACTTAAAATGAAGAACTATCAAGCATGCATGAGTAAAATAAGAATAATCTGAAAGAAATTCAGTTACTGTCTCTATTAAAACTTTTTATTTGGTTAAAAATTATTTAAATTAACTAATTTGCTATATGAGCGACCTAGGATAGACTTCTCTAATTTCGTACACAGGTAAGAAATTATTGTTCCCTGTTCTTTAATTTGAATTATTGAAATGTTGGTGTACTATGATAAGTAATATCATGCGATGTTTTGCGATGCATATTGCTTCCTTTGCCATAACCTGTCTCATAAATAGAACATATATCAACAGACTCTGCCGCGTAATTTTTACATTTGCTGAACTGCCTTTTAATAGTGTCTTAATTGTGTATAGACATATCATCTAGATGCATAATATTTATAAATTCATGCATATCAATTTTTTATATTCGGCTAGCTTCAAATTCATGTATAAAATCAACATATTTTGCCTTCTATTCCATGCATATTAAATTATTAATGCTTCTCGTCCTAGCTATAACGTTTATGCTGTCTCATATCATGTATAAATATTTATATTCACTTTTGATTTTCTTAGAAATGCTAAACATTTATTGTGACAATTTGCTGCCTAATTTCTGGAAATATGAAATATATATAAGATATATCAAGTTTTTCTAGAAAATTTATTGCTAAATTCACATATTTCCATTTTCATAGTCAGCTAGTTTTTAATTCATTAAAATCAACAGATTGTGCAATGATATTTACTTTACAAAAAAATTGTGTATCCATGAATTCAATCAAATTTCTGAGTAAGTGCATCACTGCTTTCGAACATTGAGAGGCAATATGGCCTATAAACTCCTAGACTTTTTAGGGAATTGATCTATCAACTCTTAGAACCATTTTCTTTTCTTGATATAATACTTTTGTTTTTCTTGTTCAATGAGAGCCTAAAGAACAAGCTTTCTTTTCTTTTCTTTTTTCTGTTGTTTGAAAGCTAGGATCGATCTCCAAGCCTCTATACCTAAAGTTAGGGAGGCTCAGGTTCCTTCCTAGTTTTCTTATCAAAAAATTGGAGGAAAACAGTAGGTTTATTAGATTTCAAGAACATCGCCGTCACTAAGGTAAAATTTATATTTAGTTACTTGGTGTCGGGAGTTTCATATCGGTCTATTTTTTAATTTGTTTTGTTACACAAATTTTTGTTTGGGCTTTTATACAAGCAATGGTATTTCCTTTATATTTTTCAAAATAGAATAGATTAATTTGTTGAAAATGGTGAGGGTAAAGTATTGCTTCCTCTTTTATTTCCTAAGGAAAAGAGAAATGGTTCATGTTAATATTCACATAAGTTTGATGTGTTGGTTACAAAATAACCCTATAAAAATATGAGAATATTAATGAGCTTGTGATGGTTGAGGAATGGTTAGGGTATCTAATAGGATTATACACTCAAGGTATCCAAGAGTGTACCGTATTAGGAGTCATTAGGCCCTTGTTATCATTTAAGATGTTTATGCTATCAAAGGAGTTAACTATTAAACAAAAATTCCATAAATGATTTTAAAAAGTTTTGCATTTGATCGAAGCTGCGATTGATCGTCTTCAAATTAGACTTGGTCACTCGTACTCGGATTTCTAGTTGAAAAAACTATAGAAGAGGAAGAGAGGCTTGCATTAATCTTAATAATGATCAATTGGCTTACTCTGATATATATGTTGTTGGGGAATAAACCATGGGAGAAGAAGATATACGGAACAATGCTTACGATTCATCACGCAATCCATGCAATACCAACAAAAGATAAAACAAACAATAAAGCGAGAACAAGTATAAATCAAACCAGAGATGAGAGATTTGTTAACGAGGTTCAACTACCGTATAGCTAGTACCCGGTAGAATGGAATCTTCAATAGTCTACTGATCTTAGAATCAAGTTACACCCACGAGCAACCCTAGGAGATTTCTCTCAAATCTCTCTAGATCTTAGACGTCACGCTCTCTCAATACAATAATCTCTCAAATTGGCAGTGCATATAATATAGGAGAGATCCTTATATATAGACAAACCGTAATCCTACTTAAAACAAGAGATAAACCCAAATAAATAATATTCGGTTCGTACAGAAAACCCGACGACATACGTCTGCACTAGATTTGATCAGACGTATGCCTCTTCTCTGCTTCTTTTCAGCTTCTTGCGCAGACATCAGCACCCTTGCCATCTGATATCTGTCGTTGCTTTGGATTGTGCTTCAGCTTCTCCAGACGTCTGCTACAGACGTCTGGCTATCTTTGGCTAAGACTTCCCAGACATCTGCACTTTGGTCGTCAGATGTATGACGTTTGCTCTGGATTTCTGACATGAGTCTCATGTATGTCCAGATGTCTACACCTTTTTCTTCAGACGTCTGAAGAAGAATTTTCCACAATTCAACAATCTCCCACTTGGAGAATTCTTTCTCTTGATTCCCAACACTAGTAGACTTCATATGATCTCACTTCTGCTCTCTCTTCATTAAATTTTCATAGAGAGGTTTACCAATCTGCAACAGAGATCCAGTTTATTTATGTCTACAACCATGATGAACATATCTGCAGGATTCTTTTCTCCTGTGATCTTCTGCAGTGTTAACTCACCATCTTTCAACGCTATGCGTATGAAGTGGTACCGCGCTTTGATGTGCTTCGTCTGAAAGTGATATGCCGCGTTCTTAGTCAAGTGTATCGCATTTTGGTTGTCGTTCAACAAGGTGTTGAAATCTTGTTTCTTACCCAACTTTTCGAGTAACCTTTGCAAAGATATCATCTCCTTGTTGGTTTCCGTGATGGCCATATATTCGGCTTCATATTCGGCCTCTATCATTGTCAATGCCATAACTTTCTGCAACTGAGAAACTAACTAACCGTTGTTCCCTTAGTTGTGAATACGTACCCCATTGTGCTCTTCCCATTATCTCGATCACTCGAGTAGTCCACATCAAAATAATCTTACACTTTTAGAGAGTCGCCCCCGAAACATAAGCAATGAATAGACGTTCCACCGAGATATCTCAACATCCACTTCATCGCATTCCAATGTTCCTTTTCTGGGTTTTGCATGTACCTGCTCACAACTCCCACTGCATGTGCAATATCTAATCTCGTACTCACCATCGCATACATCAAACCCCCACTGCATGTGCAATATCTGATCTCGTACTCACCATCGCATACATCAAACCCCCCACCGCAGTTGCATAAGGCACTCTTGCCATCTCATCTTTCTGCTCTTGAGTTGTCAAGCACAACTCCATACTGAGTTTGAAGTGTTTCACTAAAGGAGTACTCATCGGCTTTGAATTATCCATATTGAAATGCTTTAAAACCTTTTCCATGTAGTCCTTTTGCAATAACCACAGCTTTCGCTGTTCCTATCTCTTATAATCTTCATTCCCAGAATTTGCTTGGCTGCTCCCAAATCCTTCATTGAGAATTTTTCAGCCATCATTTTCTTCAAACTTTGATTTTTCTTGAAATTTGGACCCGCTACCAACATGTCATCCGTGTAAAATGATAAGATAATGCAGTCGTCATCCTTGAAAGTTTGAACATACACGCAATTATCTGAATCACAGCACACAAATCCTGTCACTAACATGAACTGATCGAACCTGAGATACCACTGCTTTGAAGCTTTCTTGAGGCCATGCAGGCTCTTTAGCGGTCTGCATACCATGTTTTCTTTTTCTTTCACCTCGTATCCCGGTGGCTACATCATATAGATCTCCTCCTCCAAATCTTCATGAAGGAATGCCGTTTTCATATCCAATTATTTTAAGTGCAAATACTCCACCGTCACGATACTGAGAATCATTCGAATTGAAGTCATCTTCACCAATGGGGAAAATATCTCTTAAAAGTTTATCCCATACCGTTGTGCATATCTCTTGACTACTAAACGAGCCTTATACCATTTCATACCATCAGCCTCATCTTTTATCCTGTACATCCACCTAGTTAGCAATACTTTTCGATCCTTGGGTAGTTTCACTAGATCCCACGTACGGTTCTTCTTCAAAGAATACATCTCCTCGTTCATAGCTTGCTCTCACTGTTTGCTAGCACCATCTTGCATCGCCGCTATAACAGATTCGGGCTCTCCCTAATCTGTGTACAATATGAAGTCAGTAAAATGTCTTTTAGGTAACCTCCTCTCTTATGTAGATCTCCTTAGAATTGGTACATCTGGTTGCTGAACTTGGTCTTCAACCTGTTCTTGCACCGGATCCTACATTGCCGTACTCATCTCCTCTATATTTTCCACCTGTATGTACCTGATTGCTTTCTTGAGTTCCATCTAGCTCGAAGAACTCTGACACTGCACCATGTTTGGCTTGCTTTTCTTCTTTGTATAAGTGTTACTTATCAAAGACGACGTTCCGGCTTCGTATTACCTTCTTGCTTGTATAATCCCACAGCCGATATTCGAACACATCTCCACAATACCCGATAAAAACACACTTCCTAGACTTGGAGTCAAGCTTACTCCTTTCCGCCTTATCAATCAAAGAATACGCAATGCAAACAAATACTTTGAGGTGCGAGTAGTTAACCGGTTTACCTGACCAAATTCCTTTCGGAATACCTCCATCGAGTGCACTTGCCGGGCTTCTGTTGATCAGATACACAGCAGTATCGACAGCTGCTGCCTATAGGAATTTCGGCACATCTACATCCAAGGTTATACTCCGCACCCGCTCTAGAATTGTCATGTTCATCCTTTCAAAGATGTCGTTCTGTTGCGGCGTCCTCGGTACTATCAACGAATACCCTTCTGCGATCAAAACGTCTCGAACTCTTGTGTGCAATATTCCCTGCCATTGTCGGACTTCAGGCACTTAACCTTCGTCCCCGTCTGGTTCTCCACCTGCGCAATCTAGTGTTTAAAGAGAGCAAACACATCGGACTTCTTCTTCTTCGCATAAATCTAGGTCTTTCTGCTTGCATTATTTATAAACGTTACGCAGTACTGATTTCCTCCATAAGACTCACCGAAACCGGACCCCATACATCCGTATGAACCATCTCTAGTTTTTTGGTCTTCTTAGCAACGCCACTAATATGAAATTTGAGTGCACTTTTCTTCCATAAACGCTATTCTCTCAAAGTTCCAACTCCATTTTTTTCAGCCCAGAAAGAACCCCCTACCCTAAAGAATCTTCATATTCTTCTCGCTCTGGTGCCCCAATCTTTTGTGCCATAACGAAGTCTCCGAATCTGCATCCGAACCCATCGTCAATGCAACTGAATCTCCACCGCTCCTACTGAATGAGTACAATGAACCTTTCAACTTTTCCCTTGCGATCACCAACGATCATTTGGAAATCTTCCACTGAGAATTCCCAAACACCATCATGTACCCTTCGTTGTCTAGCTGACTTATAGAAGCTTTACTTCATATCTGGAATATGCCTTGTGTTCTTAACTTGATCTGACCTAATATAATCATCCTTTTCCAACGATCTTGCATGGCTGACCGTTTTCCACCGTCACATATCCAAGATCCTCTTGAACATATTCGTTAAAGTGATGCCGACCTGAAATGCAATGAAAGAATGCTCCGGAATTTAGAAACCAGGTATCCGCATTTGTACTCTCATTTTCCAATAGACAAAGCCCGTGTTCCCCTTATTCATTTGTAGACACCATATTGGCTTCCTTTTCATCTGCCTTCCTGTTCATCATGAAAAACCGCATTTCAATACCGCTCATTTGTTATCATTTTTTGTGATAAATTGGTACTATTAACCAGTGTCTGCTCAATAAGTACATGATATAGATATTCATGACAAAGAACTGAAAACACACTCAAATAGCACGGATACAACATTTACGAGTCGACACTGCAACAGGAATGGAGGACCGATATTATTCATGAATATTTTGCAACAAGACATGCCGGTACAACTTTTTATTTAAATTGGTCCAATATGATTTTTTCAAGTGTGAACACAATAATATGGTGCATGAACCGGCCATGAATCAAGTGTGAACTCAAGTACACAAGTAGGAAAGTGGTGTTGCAAGTGGGCATGCAATGAGTGACTTGAAAAGTTGTGATGCGATATTTTTGAAGCTTGAATTTTCCCTCCAAACCTCCAGATATTAATATGATGAGAATAAAAAAAAATTTCAAAGCTAGAGAGATGGTGGATATGACATGAGATCACTGTTGGTGAGTTGTGCTCACTCTATATCGAAGTAGAGAGGCGGAATGCACAAAAAATAAAATTTTAAGCAAGCACAATCAACTTAACCCAAGTGATCAAACCATAACCTTAAACCAGTAATTACTAGGAGTTTTATTTAGTATGAGAGAATGTTATACCAGAAGATCCGTATCTTTCGGGTCTTCACTCCTCTTCTTAAGCTTCTAGGGATCTCTTAGATCAACCTTGATGGCCGACCTCGTCGGTCCTAGATGATCCACCTGAGAGTTTGTAATCCAAACTTTGCTCCACTAATGAAGCAACTCAACAATCTAGTTTGCTAATCTAGGTTGCTAAGATGACGTAGTGAGTTTTCTAGTGTATTTCTATCTCTCTTCCTTCCTTAATTCTCAGCTCATGAGATGGTAGGGAGGAAGATGAAGAAGGAGGGGGAATTCAAGAAAGGCCAGAGAGGAAAGAGAAGCTCATGGCGAGAATGTGAAAAATCATCACTTGAAACAATAATGCAATCATGGTTTTATAAAACATATTTTGCAATATAAATATATCAACCATACTTGAATAGTTTGCACAAATGAATTATAAATTCATTTTTCAAAACTATTCAAGCACGATTCTCACCATTTCTCTCCTTACTACCTTTACACCTCATTTCCATTTAAAACAATAAATTGATAAATAAAAAATGAGGTGTCCACCTTCTAAAATGTTTTCCGTATAAATACGGAATACATTCTACCGTATATACATACCCGTATTCGTACAAAAATACGAATACCTAAAAGATAGAATAATACCAGTAATATAATATTAGAATTAAATCAATATCTGATTTAACAAACCGGCTTAATTCTAAGCCCGCCAGTATTATTAACCGCCCGATCGAAAACCTGGATAACACTAGAATATACATATCAAAATATGTATACGTAAATTATTAAATCAATACCTAATTTAATAATCGCGCTTAATCCTAAGCCGGCTAGTATTATCATTCGATCGGAACCCTGCTCGATCGAAAACCTGGACGACACTAGAATATATATATATATATATATATATATATATATATATATATATATATATATATATAAATATGTATATGTAAATTATTAAATCAATACTTGATTTAATAATCCGGCTTAATTTAAGCCGGCTAGTATTATCATTCGATCGAAACTCTACACGTATAAACATATGGCCACCACATCGTTTCGTCTGAACCAGAGAAACCCACTGTGTGGGACTTTAAAGACTCAACAATATGCCGGTAGTCGGTTTAAGTACAAGCACCTCAGCGATACTAGCTGTACGTAACGGCGACCCAGGTACCTGTCAAAAAGAAAGGCCGACTAGCAAGCTCATCCAGACCCCTACTGAGCATATCCGTGACAATCTCCGTACAGTCCGGTCTCTTCGTCTAAGAGTATCGCATACCTGGTTTAGGGGATGGTAAACGTCAGACCCCTACTGACCCGATAAGTCGTGTCGATTTGGTTCAGGACCAATCCGAGAAACTAACTGATCTAATCATCATTAAATCTCAACTGCTTTGGCCAAGGTCTTATGGTTCTAGCCAACCGGACACAGTGCGATATCGACTCCCAATACTAGGAGAGACGAATTTCTGACAATCACTCACCGCCTCCATGTGGCTCGGGACTGTACCCAACCAAAACCTGTTTGCACGACTCAGTAGAGCCGTGGTAGGGTAGTGATCAAAGCACAGTGGGAACTCACACGGGACAAATGATAATCTCAGGTCTAAAGACTAACCTGTACTCATGTCACCTGAGAACCGCTATCTGATGATAGGTATAATACTATCTAGAGGTTCTCGGCGAGTCCGTCCAGTGTACTCACCCCCAGTGAGCACCTGCATACAATTTTAAGTGATCACACCAATGGCTGTGGGACCAACCACCGCCCCTCGTCGGGGTCTAGAAACGTATACACAAGTCTACTCTGAAATATCGATACCCAGTCTCGATATTCCTGCGACTTGGGACCTTTAAGGATGTGCTTATGGACTACCCAGCTCCCACAAGTATGATCGCCATCATAACGCTGGTAGTCAAGCAAAATCTTACGGGCTTTATCAACATGTATCCGTTGTTTCCCCCAAGAAAAGAGCAAAGCTCTGTTCAAAATTAATGAGGCAGCGCCTCACGTATCCTCTACAAGGGCACCGGCACCAGAGCTAATTTTATAGGATTAAATCCTATGGTAGCGCCTCACGTGCTCCTCATGTGGGTGCCGGTGTGCAAAGCACAAGAGAATCTATTAAATAAGAGTTAAAACTCTCAGGTGGCGCCTCACGTGCACAACACGTAAGCGCCGGCGCCTAGGTAGAATTAAATTCTACTCTCTGTTAAATAGAGCCGGTGGATCAAATATCCAACGGAGATAATAAATCATCAAAAATGCAGAATTAAATTTTGTTGGGAGAAAACATTCCCCAAATTTTTCTAACAAAAATAATAAGAAAGATACCTTTGGTTGGATCATAGAATAAAATTCTATTTTGGGATATATTCTCTCAATCTTTCTAAACAAGAAAGATTGCCCTCTGTAAAACAGAGAACCCTTGGATTAAAAATCTAATGATGATTAAAAATCACCATTTCACAGAATAAAACTCCGCATATGGGAAAATATTTCCCCAATCTTGTTAAAAAAAAATGAGAAAATATGTTCTGTAAAACAGAAATTCTTGGATCAAAGATCCACTGGTGGGTAAAGTTCTCCAAATCAATTGGAATCTTTCAATGAGAGATTTTCTCAATTCTAATTAACAAATTGCCTCTACTATATAAAGAACCCGAGATTTCAAGTCTCATATAGAGGGAACCCTCCATAAGCTTTTATAAAAAACACAGTAAGCTTCCAAAACAAAAGAGAACTCATTTCTCAAGAAAAGAAGAAGAGCTTCATTCTTGAAACTCTAGGTAAAGAAAAGATATCAAAATATCTCTACAATACCAAATCTAAGGGTTTAACCCTTTCAAAAGAACTTAGTTCTTTATCTGGATATGAGATCCACAAGACAAGTTTCTCACAAGTTGAGAATTTAATTCTCATAGAGAAGATCTTGTTCTTGAGAATCAAAGTTTCAGAGGAGAATATAGATACAAGAACATAAAAAAACATGGAGTCTATAATACTTCAGGAACTTAGTTCCTTCAAATCAAGAACTTAGTTCTTTTTTAAAAAAAAATAAAAAAACCGATCTAAGACCCTCAAAATAATGATCTTGGTGATCGTTAATGGTCAAAATACCATTAACTGAGATTTAAATTCTCTAAAACCAGCAACAGAGATTAAATCTGCATATAAAAGAAACTAGCACCTCACGTGTTTTCAACGTGGGCGCCCCTCTTCAACAGCGCCTAGCGCTTCACGTGCTCCTCACGTGAGCGCCACATAAAGAGTGCTTAGCACTTCATAAATAACCCAAACGGCCAAGTGCTTAGCATTTGATTGGAAAGCTTCCATCGCCTCACGTGCTCCTCACGTAGGCGTTACAAAAATAATAAGAGCGGCTGAGTGCTTAGCACTGATTGGGCAGTGCCCAGCGCCTTACGTGCTCCTCACGTGGGCGCTACCAAAAAGAAAAGAAGAAAGAAAAGTGCCTAGCACTTCATAAACAGCCTAAGTGGCAGAGTGCTCAGTGCTCATTGGCCGGCGCCCATAATTAAATACTTCACATGACACCCATGTGAGTGTCAGAGCGTTAAATAAATACTTAGCAGTTTTGCATAAAAAGAAAATGGCTGAACAAATAGAGCCTAAATAAATGCTTAGCACTTTTTGAATAAAACGAAGAAGAAGAGTAGGCAGACTAAAAGCCCAAATTAGTTAAGTCCCTTTGGAGTCAATTGCAACTGAGCCCAAATGCTCTATTGTTGGATCTCAACTAAGATTTGATGATCCTTAAATGTTGCTAAGTTGATTTTAGCCTCAAATAAGACTAACATCCTTAGTTAAAAAATAAATTGAGCCCAAACGCTCATAAGTTTAAGTTGATCTTAATCTCAAACTAGATTAACGGTCCTTAAACTAAACAAAACATTTTTGAACTAAAGGAACATATAACCTATGTTCAAAACCCAGTCTTAGCCCAAATTGGCTAAGCTTATGTTTGTGATATCTAAACTGATATCCAAACCGATCTTCACCCCATACCTCCTAAGATAATCTTAGTTTCAAATATGACTAACGATCCTTAGGTCCATCACCCCCTTTCCCTCAAATACGGGATTTGGTCTAAGGGTATATCTTTTCACAGCTCTGATACATGTCGTTGTAATTCCTCAACGTCTTCAGAGAGGTGGGCGGGTCCCGACGACCAGCAACTTTTTCGATTGATGCACTTCCAAATTGACGTGCACGCCTCAAATCGGATCGTGCCCCAAATTGGGCACATTCCATATCACCATTGTTCACTTCGTCACGTAACAAATACTTGTGCGCGCAAGATGGATAATGGACCGAAATGTTCTTAAACTAATATTCGCCTCCAAAATGGTGATAATGGACCAAAATGTCCTTAAACTAATATTTGCCTCCAAAATGGTGATAACGGACCGAGACGTCCTTAAATTAAGAATTCGCCCCAAACATGGTGATAATGGACCATGATCTCTTTAAACTAAAATAATTGGGCCTAAATGCTCATATGTTTTAAGTCGATCCTAATCTCAAACCAGATTAACGTTCCTTAAATCAACCCAAACCCAGATCTAAAAATATATGAATTTGGACTAATCCATGCCCTATGGACGATAACATAAACTAGTCTCCATATACAATCCACGGGCAACCTAAACGGAAAAAAACACACACGACACGAAGTGAACTTCCAGAGTAGGAGAAAGTGGTTATTGCGATGCAGTAATGTAATTAACTGCAAGGGCTTGCGCCTGCAGGGAAGAGCGTCCCCATAATCAAAAACCCCTAACAAAATGAGGGGGAATTTGACGAAGTCCGCTACAACGGCCACATCCGTTCAAACCTCCGATATACGGTGCCATAAATCAACTTGGTATCTTCGGAGAGGTGGATGGATAAATCCAAATAGCATCTACCCCCAGAATTTAGGCGAGACGTCCCAGCGTCCCGGTCCGTCTTCCGGCGGTGAACAGATTCTGGTACGCTCGGTGGGACCTTTTCCTCTTTCCACTCCACACTTCGTGTGTCGTGTTTTACGAACAAAATCGCGGTTCGCTATTGTTGCCCTTGAATTCGAGGTACTAAGATTTGGTGTCTTGTTCCTGTACAGAAGAAGAAGAAAATCAATGGCTTCCAACTGCACAACTTGCAACAGCAACTCCCGCTCCGTCCCAACTAGAGGAGTGACTTACGGGCCCAATGCAGCCTCCATATTTTCAATACCGATAGGGTAAGTAACTCAAGCTATCACCGGATTTTTCTTTGGGACCATGCTCCCACCAACGAGTTTCAGCGCCCCAGCAGCGCAAGACGAAGCTCCCAAGAAGTCGGTCTTTGATCGACTTGCAACCACAACGACCCCTCTCAAAGGGCCGTCCAAATCCGATACCTCAGTCTTCAATAGGCTGAGCTGAAGCTCAGACGTCTCAGCCTTCAACAGGCTGAGACAAAACTAAAATAGGCTCGCAAAGAAGCTCGTCATACCTGAAGGGACTGCCCCAAAATGGACAGCCCTCCCAACTCCTTCTGCAGGTGAAGTCGTCAAAAGTGCTTCCCTACCAGAAGATCGGTCTTCAGAAGATTGGCCATTCCTTCGCAAACTCTACCAAGGACGTCAGTCTTCAACAGGCTGGCACCAGCAATAGTCCCTCACCAAAGCCAGGGACATGAAGAAGCCGCTTTCAAAATTGAGGCGGTCCCCTCTGCAAGATGCGCTAAACGTCGCCACTGGCGCCGGGTGAGAAATGCTGGGGGCAACTCCTCCTCTGGACTTACTCCGCCGGCTCCAATGGTGGAAGTTGATACTGCTATTCTAATTGGGAACATCTTTGATATGCTTAGGAGGGTGCGAAAGAACTCTCCCACGGCGGTACTAAAGAAATTTCCACCGCCTGCAGAAACCACAGTGCAGGAAAAGCTGGGGCAGCCTCGTCAACGGCTCTCCTCCCAACTTCATAGAGTCTGGAAAAAAGTCTAGGACTCCGTGCTTGATCAAAATTACTCTCGTCGATTGAAAAAACCGAAGGTTTAGCAAGAGGAAGACCATCCCTCCACCATACAGCGAGGGACTTCTTCCACACGGGTGCCTGTTACAATGGCTCCTTGAACTTCGACCTTCCACAAAAGGAGGAGGCCGGCGAAAATTCCACCGCCTGCGGAAAATTCTAAAGGCGATAGACATAAACTCCCTAAGTCTGGGGGCATGATCGTATACACGGTTTACATGGCTTCCGGGAAAGAAGAAAGTCATGCTTCCGTAGGTCACTGGTCGCAAACTCGGTCGCTGACAAAAGCTCAGGAGCAACAACAAAAGTTCCAAGAGATGCTGACCAAAATGACAACATTCACCGGACATAAAGAAATTCCGAAACCAGTATCTGAACAGCGTCAAGAGCAGGAGACCGATACAGAGTTCCTGCGAAGGGTGGTTGAAAGAAAAGACAAAAAAGCTACTGAGCAAGCCGCCAACATAAAGCAGATGGCGCTCTTGTTTCAGGATATGGTTAGAATGATGATCCAGCCAGAACCTTCAGCTGAGGATCCGCCGATAATCATCGAAGATGACAGAGAGGAAACATCAAACACTCTTCTGGCTCTATCAGTGGACAGAGAGGAAACGATCTCCAAGGCTACTTTTGATGATTACATCGCTCAACAAATACAAGCTCATCAAGCGAATGAAGCGGCTGACCAAACTGTCAGAACTGGACGACCGTATCCAGGCTGGTATGACCAAATCAAGTACCCGCCGAGATATATGATCCCCAAGTTCCATGTGTACAAGGGGATAAGCAACCCACACCAGCATGTCGCGCTATTTAGAGCTTTGTGTGGAAACACTGTAGGTGACGATAAACTACTATTTCGCCAGTTCGTTGGTACCTTGTCGGAGACAGCCTTTGAATGGTACTCAGAGCTCCCAAATGACTCCATAAGGACATTCACAGAATTGGAACTGCCGTTCACATAGCGGTTAGCCAGCGCAAGTGAGTGCATCTCGATCACGACATTAATCAATGCTAGGGTAAAGTCGGGAGAAATCTGGGTCCAATACGCGATCCGGTAGCGGAACCTGTGGTCAAAGTGTGAACAACGCATCGAAGAATCCCCCGCAGTGGGCATGTTCATCGGGACCCTAGATCCGCAAACGACTGTGTCCCAGTTCATGACGTTCTTCAAGCCGACGACCTTCCAGGCTCTGATCGATAAGCTGACCCAAGTGGACCAGATAGGCCATGGGACTTCTTCCTCAAACAAGGACCCTCAAAACGCCAAGGGTAAAGGGAAAGCAGCCTTCATCGCCAACACTCAACAAAAACCGAGCGACCCAAAACCGGCTGTTCGCCAAAATAATGCACGTCCACGCCTATCCCTAGAAGAAATACTAGGATGCGCTTACTCGTTTCCCCGTGATAAGACGAGGAGGCTATTTGAGTTGGCAATGCGTAATAAACTCATCATATTGCCAGACCCACGGCGTCCACCGCAACCCGGCGATGTCAACAACCCCAACTACTGCTCCTATTACAGAATGGTGAGCCACCCAATTAAGAATTGCTACGTCTTTAAGAACTGGGTCGAGGATCAGTATCAACAGGGAAAGTTCGCGCTTTCTGAGAACTGGATTGTGAACCCGCCACAGAAGCTCACTCCCAAAAAGGTGGATGCACCGGGGGCATCATGCTCACTCATGGAAGAAACTCCATGGGAAATCGTTCTTTCAGCTAAGACCAAAAGAATGCTGAAGGATCTACAGGCATGTCCGGCAGTCAGGTGGAAAAGCTCACTTGAACCTGAAATCATCGAAGGGATGCTGAACCCGCGTCCCGTACCGAAGATTGTTGACAAAGGGCAAAATCCCCAAGTCAAGCCTTCAAAGTCTTTGAAGAAAAAGAAGAAGACCAAGAAGCCTGTGCAACCTGCCGAGTATGACGACAAGCGCACAAACATATAAAAGTACATTGACATGCTGGAGGAGTACAACCAGAAGGCGCGGAAACGGGTCATGCTTGAAGAGTTCCTCAAGCATATTCTTGAGAACGAAGATAGTGACAACGATGAGGAAAATGACTCATCAGAAGAAACCGAAGACTATGTTGCGAGTTGCCACATGGTCTCCCATTCGTCATTAAATGACGAAGAAGCTTCCTCAGCGTCAGAAAATAACGCAGAGGAACCGGGGGTAGGATCGGCTCTAAAATCCCCGGAACTGCCAGAAGACCCGATCGATAGGCTGTTAAACGAAGCTTTTCGAAAAAGCTAAGCTGACCGAGAACGCGAAACAGCCATATACGAAAAGGCCAAGCGTTAGCATCAGGATGAAGAAGCTGCGGCAAGGTGGAGTCGTAAAGTACTCCAACCAAACCAAGGCATACTTGCGAGAAATAAGGGCAGGATCATGGCAGAGAAGCGGTTCGCCAAAGCCCTGTCAATGGGGATAAAGCTGTCACCTCTCATAAGAAACACTCCTGAGGTCATATGCCTCGACAGAGAGGATTCACATCCAAACTACTACCTATATCATCAGAGGGTTACCTACCCCACCGAGAAATGCAATTCCTTTAAGAAGTGGTAGTAAGGATACGTTGCCCATCAAAAACACTTCAAGAGGATGAAGTGCGAAGCTCGTCGACAGCAAAATGGTGCGATAGATGCGCGTACAAAAATGACTGGCAACTGTCATATGGTTGATACTGTAAGTCCACGGTAGCGCCCCGGCCGTCTAATAGACACCAAATGCGGAACAAAAACTTTTTACAACTGGCGCTATCGCGTACTATAACCCGGATCTGCTATTAAAGCTAAACTAATAAACTACAAAGTGGGTAGAAACGTTATACCGAATGATCCGAGTCCTTCGGTCTTCAACCATCATCCCACGCTTTAATGCGGCTGCTCCGATCTCCTGAAACTCCAGTCTCGTTGTCCAGGTGGCACCACGTCGACGGATCTTTAAACGGGCTCCCGCCTCTGAACCGAGGCAACTCGATCGTCAAGTTTGCTAAAAGAGACGACCAAGATGTTGTAGAGAATGATTAGAACACTTTGTCTCGTTTCGTCCAAAACTATGGACGAACGGTTAATGAAGTTGCCTTTTGAATCGGGGAAATGAGAAATGGGCATATGAAATTCCCATGAAATAAATTCCTAATCTTTTTTGCAAATCAACAACCATACTCTTTCTTCAAAGGGGGGCCGGCCATATATGGTGGGGGGGGGGTGAGTGTAGGAGAGGGGAGAGTGACCACAAGGCAAAAGATCAAGAAGAAAATATCTAAGGCATAACAAAACTCATTAATGTAAAGAATGACTCATTAAGCTTAGTCATCCAATCAATTAATGCAATCAAGTGAGTCACAAACCTAGTCATCAATCAAGAAGCTTCCTCACTCATGACTCACCCTCATGACTTACTCATGGAAGAAAAGATAAATCCGCATTTAACCGAATGTTAAATACGGCTGATAGAAAACTGGAAACTGGCAACTTCCAAAAATGATCCTGAAATGAATTTCAGGATAACCCCGTATCAGTAGAAACATACCCGCATTTGTATTACGACTGAATACAAATGCAACTGAGACAAAGATATTATATCTACACAGCATAATACTCGGATCCGGCTTAAACCAAAGCCGACCAGTATTATCTGCCCGAAATATGACACGTGCGAAAATGCACGTGCATTTTCCGAACCTTGCTATAAAACCATACGGCCTCTACAACGTTTCGCCCGAACTTGGGAAAGTGTCTGTGGGGGACTCTAATGACTCATCAACACACTGGCATTGGGTATAACCTCTAGCACGTCAGAGGTACAAGCTGTACGTAACGGTTTGCCTATATATTGATTGGAAGGGAAGCTGACGAGCGAACTCATCCATGAACCCTACTGAGCCTGACAGTGACAATATACATACAGTCCGGTCCGTTCGTCTAAAGAGTATCGCATATCGAGTCTAGGGGGGTAGATAAAGTCAGACCCCTAATAACGCGATAAATCGTGTCGGCATGAAGCCCATCACCACCTGAGAAACTACTGATCCAAATCAGTAATTCTCCACTATCTTGGCTGAGGATTTCTAGTGATGGCCACCCGTGCACTGCACGACATCAACCCCCAATACCGGGAGAGATGAATCCCCGACGATCCGCTCACTACCTCCATGTGGCTCGGGACTGTACCCAACTAAAACCTGTTTGCACAACTCCTTTAAGCGTGGTAAGGTAGTAATCTAAGCACAGTGGGAACTCACATGAGACAAATGACGATCTTAGGTCGACAAACTAATCTGTACACATGTTACCAGGGAACTGCTATCTGACGATATGTATAATACCAACTAGCATGTTCCCGGCGAGTCCTGTCCGGTGTACTCATATCCTAATGAGCACCTGTATACATCTTAGGTGATCTAACTGACACCAATGGCTTGTGAGACCGGCCACCGCCCCTCGTCGGGGTCTCGACTGTATATACTTGTCTACTCTGGAGTATCGATGCCCTGTCTCAAAACTCCCACGACTAGGGACATTTTAAGGATGTGCTTACAGACCCCAGCTCCCACGTATATGATCGCCATCATACTGCTGGTAGTCAAGCAAGAATCCTATGGGCTCTATCAACATGCAATAGCGAACTAAAGCATGTATACGATGATAAAGACAAACCAGATAGCATACTATTATCTTGAGCAAGACTGTCATATCGGTATAGGTCCTGCCTCAATCATTGCAATCACGTACCTGCAATCCAATAATTGACTTTGAGGGCACTATCTCCAACAGATACCAGTCCGGAAAGGGAAAACCCTAAGTTCTTACTTTCGGGAGCGATTCTGAGGACGAAATACCCCTCAGCCCTCTCTTTAAAGACTCCACCTCCGGAAAAGAATAGGAGGAGAAGAACTGTGAGAACATTCAACTGCGTAGCCGCACGTTTCCTGAAAAGAACCTCGGTCCTACAAACAAGGGTTCGAGCAAAAAAGACAAAGGGAAAGAAAAAATCCCTGAGGAAATTGTCTTTGATGAAACCTGCCTTATGGTACAACAAAACCTGGAGGTTTATAAGGCAAGGATGACATGGTCATATGAAAGACTGACCAGGCCGAGAATATTCCGTCAAGGCAAACTCGTACTAGTCGTCAAAAGGCCAATGGTCCCCCATCATGCAAAACGGGGGAAATTCGAGCCGAATTATGAAGGCCTGTATATCAAAGACAAAGTCTACCAAGGTGGAGCCTACCTGCTCATAGATATGCATGGAGAAAGACCCTTCCGGCCAATAAACGACCGATTCCTCAAAAAATACTATGCCTAACGAGTCATGACCTAGGTCAATGATAGATGACGACGCTCGTGTCCGCTCGCTATCTTCCCGAGTCAAAAAACTCTGAGACTAGTATACAAAGAAGTTCCGTTGCCTCAAACATGGCGACAACGGACTGAAATGTCCTTAAACTAAAAATTTGCCTCAAACATGGCGACACCGGACCGAAAGGTCCTTAAACTAAAAATTCGCCTCAAACATGGCGACACCGGACCGAAATGTCCTTAAACTAAAAATTCGCTAGAAATATGGCGACACCAGACTGAAATATCCTTAAACTAAAAATTCACCTCAAACATGACAACACCAGACCAAAATATCCTCAAACTAAAAATTCACCTCGAATATGGCGACACCGTACAGAGATGTCCTTAAACTAAAACCCCGCCTTAAATATGGCGACATCGGACCAAAATGTCCTTAAACTAAAAATTCGACCCAAATATGGCGACACCGGACCGAGATGTCCTTAAACTAAAACCCCACCTCAAATATGGCGACATAGGACCGAGATGTCCTTAAACTAAAAATCCGCCTCAAACATGGCGATAATGGACCGAGATGTCCTTAAACTAATACCCCGCCTTAAATATGGCGACATTGGACCGAGAAGTCCTTAAACTAGAAATTATCTGCCTCAAACATGGCGATAACAGACCGAGATGTCCCTAAACTAGCACATCGCCTTCAAAACGGTGATATGACCCCTTGAGATCTATATTGCAATCGAAGCCCCAACGGCGAAGACTGCAACTCAAGTCCCACCGGCTATACAGTTACCCCAGCGGTGAAGTCACCCCCAAGTCCTACTGGCAAACAGATGGGTCATTAAAAAAATGATATGTCCACACGCAAAATGGGCACGGATGAAAACCTGAAAGGGCGCCGTGAGAAAAGACAACAGGATTACCGGTGAGCTTGTGAAAACTCGGAAGGGCACAATCTCGTAAGAAAAAGGTATGTCCACAAGAAAAATGAGCACGGATGAAAACCCGAAAGGGCGTCGTGAAAAAAACAGTAAGATTACCGGCGAGCTTGTGAAAACCCGGAAGGGCACAATCTTGTAAAAAAAGGGGGTATGTCCACAAGCAAAATGGGCACGGATAAAAACCCGAAAGGGTGCTGTGAGTAAAAACAGCAGGACTGCCGACGAGTTTGTGAAAACCCAAAAGGGTGCGAACTCATAAAATAAAAATTTATGGGCACTTGCAAGGTGCTCTCGACCTTGTGAGGAGAAAATACCTGCGTGAGATCCTTATGACTCACAAAGGAACAACACACTTACGAATCCCCATGATTCTTATGGAGAAATTACACTTGCGAGATCCTTACGACGCGTAAGGAGAATCACCCTATGAGACCCTCATGGTTCGTAGTATTCAAAAGACTTAAGCCGCAGGGATCTAAACCTGTTCTTAAGCCATCGTATCCCTCAAGTTTCTTTACAGGCGGTCCAATATTGACCCTTGTATACAATCCACGGGCACGAATAGACATTTCCCTACCAAGTTCCACTAATGGCGAGAAATGTCCTTATATGGTGAACGACACTTGTAAGTTCTTTCGACTTATACGGAGAAGATATTCTTATAAGATCCTTACGACTTATAAGAGAAAATACACTTAGGAATCCACACGATCCCCAAGGAGAAAATACACCTACGAGATCCCTACGACTCATAAGGAGAAACACCTTTATGAGACGCTTACGGCTCATAAAATCAAAAAGCCTTAGTCGATAGGATCTCAACCCTGTTTGCTAAGCCACCTTTGTTCAAATCAACAAAGGCAAATGATGAGTCGCTCCTGGCAAAAATCCTAGTTGCAGCGATGCCGATGCCTAAAATGGTATCAAACTTCAAGTCCTCTCAAGGCAAATGATGATTCGCTCCTAGAAATATTCCAGTTGCAGCGATACTGATGCCTAAAAAAGTATCAAACTCCAAGTCCTTTCACGACAAATGATGATTCTCTTCTGGCAATATTCCAGTCATAGTGATGCTGATGCCAAGGTTGGTATCAGATTCCAAACTCGTAATAAAAGCAGCATAGAGTAGAAAAAAAATGCATATGAAATAACCGAAATGAAAGGGCAACTCCAATAAAAATCAGCGAGCGAAAAAAATATGCATATAAAAACAGCCGAGATGTTTAGGCAACTCGCAATAAAAAGCAGCGAGTAAAAATATAAAAACAGCCGAAATGATTGGGCACCGTGAAAAATAGCCGAAACAATTGGGCAATCGTGACTCTTGCGATATGAAGTGCCGAAAAGATAGAGTATCGCGGCAATAAAAAAATAAAATAAAATTTCCTCTGCACTGCAACTATATTCGTATTGACTCTTGTATACGATCCACGGGCACAAAAGAAAAAAAGAGAACCATACTTTCCCACCAGGCTCCATCAAAGGGAGAGTCAGATCTTGACGGCAATATCTACAGCCTAGAGATCAGCTCGACGTTCTTATCATTCCAACAGGGTGCAGATGCGACGTCAATAAAGGCTCCAGGGAGCCAAGTTAAAAAAGAGTGACGGAAAAATCCTGACTCCAGCCCGACGTGCTTCTTAGGCCAGCAGGATGTAGACGCAACGTCCTTAAATACCCAAGGGTCAAAAAAAAGGAGTAATGGAAAAATCTCAGCTCCAACTCGACGTTCCTTCTCAATGCAGACGCAACGTCAACAAAAGACCCAAGGGTCGAAATAAAAATGGAGCCATGGCAAAATCCTAGCTCTAAGTCTTGACGGTTCATATGCAACCCAGAGACTATCCCGGCGTTCCTTCTCAGTGCATACGCAACGTCAACAAAAGACCCAAGGGTCGAAAATAATAGAGTAATGGCAAAATACTAACTCCAAGTCTCGACGATGCATATACAACTAGAGACCACCCCGAAGTTCCCTCTCATTTCAACAGGATGCGAACGCAACTATCAAATGAAATTGGAGCAATGGCATATTCCTAGCTCCGGACTTCAATTGCAATACATACAACATAGAGGTCTTACAGATTTCTACCCTACTTCAGCAAATAAACGGCACGACATCGTTAAAACAAAAGTGAAGTGACGGCATATTCCAAGCTTCTGGTCTTGACGACAACTCATATAAAACCTAAAAGACTATCGGAGATCATTTCACTTCAGCGCGGAGTGCTTATAACTCATCGGGGCTCCAAATTGAGCCTAACCTCAAGTAAAAAGCTACATGGAAAATTCTTAATGCTTGCTCTCTCGATGGTAATATAGCCTAAGGAGATTACTTAAAGACGTCTTGTTCAGCCCCCCGAAGGGATCAGAGACACGACAGTCGTGGGGCTACTCGAACAATGGCTTGAAGACCATATATCGAGAAATAGATCAGCCAATGCGACGGTACCATAGACCAAAATCCCAGTACCACAAAACCTAACGGATCTCTGTCATAAAAAATGGAGGTTATCTATATATAACGTTAGGATAAGTTTTCCTGTAAACCTAGGGAGGTAAACTAAACAAACTCCGAAATGAGTACATAAAATAGAAACTCCGAAACGAGTGAATGAACTACAAACTCCGAAATGAGTACATAAACTAGAGACTCCGAGACGAGTGAATAAACTACAGGCTCCGAGACGAGTGAATAAACAACAGGACAAGTGAATGAACTCCGAGACGAGTAAGTAAACTAATGGGCGCTGAATCAAGACATCAAGAAACAGAAATGCACAACTCATGGGCCTCGGGGTTCAGAAATACATTTCTTAAGGATGGAGATTTGAGAATACGCTTGTATCCGTTCGCTATCTTCTCAGATGAAAATTCTAATAAAAGTTGCGCATGTTAGCTCAAAACCGGCCAGATGCTATACATCACTTCAGTCCAATGTTCACCTATATCTAGATGCATGCATCAGAAACTTCTAAAGATTAAAATACAAAATATATGTACAGAGACAGGAAGCCTATATGAATATGCGCCGGGGATGAAACGTTCAGTGGTCGACATTATTTTGTTATTATTATCATTTATTATACAAAGAAAAGATCGCCGAACATGGGATTAGAGATACAAGGATTAACAAAATGATGTACAAGATTCTCTAATTCCCTTTCTGCCTTCTCCACCAAGTCGAAGCGGCGATCTTCACGAGGAGTCGCTCCCCATCGGTCAGCACCATGCTCATCAGCAAAGAAAGACATGATGGCCCGCTGAGCCCGTATCTGGCTTAGTAGACGAACCGAACAATTCTTCAGAGGCTGGGTAATCAAACAAGCTTCATGGAAGCACTCGATCTTGTCCTCCATCGTGTCAAGCATCGCCAGAGTCATCTCCGTTGGATGAGGAGGGATGTCAGCAAGTACCGATGAGAAGATCGCCCGAAGCCAAATGGAGCGGCAGGAAGAGGAGAGCCCCGACGAGCCAGAAGCTCGTACATCACCGTGTCACACTGGTCATTAGTGGGAATGGGATCTACTAAACGCGCGGCAAAACGAGGGACAATTCCCTCGATAGGTACCTCCCACGGTTGCCGATGAGCATGCAGACGATTTCAAGCCATAACTCTTGGTTTTTCAAAAGGTGATTTTCTCCTTGTGAAAGAAAAGTAAAGCAGAGCTTCAGATTATAAAGGGAAGCATTCAAGTCTAGGCACAGAAAATATTGTGCCTGGTGGAGCTATTTCCAAGGCCTGAAAAAAGGGCATGGGAAAAGAAAGGGTTGACTCATGGGAATTAGAGCAAGGAGGTGAAAGAACTCCATTAGCAGCGCCTCACGTGCATGACACGTGAGCACCCGCATTAATTCTTTCCAGGATTAGAGCGGCGCCTCACGTGCATAACGTGTGAGTGCTGATGCTAGTTCAGGATTAAAATCCTCAGCAGCGCCTCACGCGCATGATACTTGAGTGCCAGCAACAGTTTCTATATATGTATAACAACACTTCATGTAAGACACATATGAACATTGGCATAAAGAGACAAGGGAATTTTGTTATTCATACTTCAAATAAATTTATACACTGGCAATGATAAAAAAAGAGGTGTTTACAACGGCAAGACACGGAATTCCGGACACGGATTCAGGAACTTGGAAACCAGTCTGAGTAAAGTGCTTTCGGCCTCTTTGGCCATTTTCTTGTGCATTTTCTCACGAATACAAGTATCGAGATCCCGACTAATGTCGTCCATCCTCTGGTAGGTGGATATTATCACCTTCTTCTGTTGAAAGACGCGATGCAAAATATCGACAAGATCATCTCTTTGCTTCTTTGGAATCAGGCCCATCAGATATACTGAATACACCTTGTCTTCAGCATCATCAAGCGCATCGAGGGGCATAGCCTTGTCAAACCTAGGGATTGCTTCCCAAATCGACCCAACGATAATTGTCAAAAGAGTAGAACGGTAAGGGAGTAATCGACCGTTGTAGTCGTCAAAACGATGCATCACCTCAACGCATTAGGCGTAAGTGAATTCCTGGCCTTGACTGCGGCCTTTGATGCGAATATCTTCATAAGAGATAATCTCTTCAAGATCATAAAGACGAGATGCCATAGTATCAGCAAAGAAAAACCAGTGAGGGGTTTAGCAATCGAAATATCAAAATTATTACGATGGTTCTAACCCCACCATCAATGATGAGAAGGACACTCATTGTAAGAATCCAAAAGGATTCTCATTTAATGAGAAATCTCATTAAACTATGGAGTTAAACTCCCTTGAAAAATGTGTTCTACAACAGATTTCAAATCTGCAAAAAGGAATCCCAAAAAAGAAAATAAGAAATGGAATAAAATTCCCAAAATAATTTCTTAAAAAAGAAATTTTCTCAGAGCTAAGCTCTGCAGAACAACCCAGAATTAAAATCTTCTAATAATGGGATAAAATCCCAGAAATCCGCTCGGGAAATGGAATTAAATTCCAAATAACCTTCAAAGATCAAAGTCAATAATAGGGTAAAACCCTAAGATCTCTAACACCCATGGTCTATCCAAACAAATGTTTTTAGATCTCTAAGAGACCGTTTCAAGAAAAGAGTAAAGCTCTGTTAACGGGTTAAAAACCTAAAACGAGAATACATTCTTTAAGGGTTTTTTACCAAATTTTTGACAGAGTTTAACTATGAGGGGAGTTTCTTTAGACAGAGATCTGAGCTCTGAAAAAAGAATTAAATTCTCAAGGAAGAAAGAAGACTCAAGAGGATGAGGGAAACAACAGTCATCTTAAGGGCCAAAGGCCCTATTTATAAAACATAAGAAGACGGTTCAACTCTCCAGAAGATCAAATGATGGAAAAGGTGCCACCACTGCACTCACATGTGAGATACGTGAGTGCAATGGTGGGGACATTTGTTTCCCCCAATAAAAAAGCAAATCTTTGTTCAAAATTAATGAGGCGGCGCCTCACGTGTCCTCCACAAGGGTGCTAGTACCAGAGCCAATCTTATAGGATTAAATTCTATGGTGGCGCCTCACGTGCTCTTCACGCGGGCGCTAGTATGCAAAGCACAAAAGAATCTATTTAATAAGAGTTAAAACTCTCAGGTGGCGCCTCACGTGCACAACATGTGAGCGCCGGCACCCAGGTAGAATTAAATTATACTCTCTGTTAAATAAAGCCGTTGGATCAAAAATCCAACGGAGATAATAAATCATCAAAAATGCAGAATTAAATTTTGTTGGGAGAAAACATTCCCCAAATCTTTCTAAAATAAAATAATAAGAAAGATATCTTCGGCTGGATCATAGAATAAAATTCTATTTTGGGATATATTTCCTCAATCTTTCTAAACAAGAAAGATTGCTCTCTATAAAACAGAGAACTCTTAGATTAAAAATCCAATGGTGATTAAAAATCACCATTTTACAGAATAAAACACTGCATATGGGAAAATATTTTCCCAATCTTTTTAAAAAAAAAAAAGAAAACATGTTCTGTAAAACAGAAACTCTTGGATCAAAGATCCAATGGTGGGTAAAGTTCCCCAAATCAATTGGAATCTCTCAATGAGAGATTTCCTCAAAGCTAATTAACAAATTGCCTTTATCCCGTTATGGGACTTCCCGGGCCCACTAGCAGCAAGAGACGTTCGTGCTTGCCTACTCCGAGGAATCGGTCAAGCGAAGCGGGAGGCTATATAAAGAACCCGAGACTTCAAGTCTCATATAGAGGGAATCCCCCATAAGCTTTTAAAAAAACACAGAAAGCTTCCAAAGCAAAAGAGAACTCATTTCTCAAGAAAAGAAGAAGAGCTTCATTCTCGAAACTCTAGGTAAAGAAAATAGATCAAAATATCTCTACAATACCACATCTAAGGGTTTAACCCTTTCAAAAGAACTTAGTTCTTTCTCTAGATCTGAGATCCATAAGACAAGTCTCCCATAAGTTGAGAATTTAATTCTCATCGGGAAGACCTTGTTCTTGAGAATCAAAGATTCAAAGAAGAATATGGATACAAGAACATAAAAAAAACCTGGAGTCCATAATACTCCAGGAACTTAGTTCTTTCAAACCAGGAACTTAGTTCTTTTTAAAAAAAAATAAAAAACCGATCTAAGATCCTCAAAATAATGATCTTGGTAATCGTTAATGATCAAAATATCATTAACAGAGATTTAAGTTCTCTAAAAACATCAACAGAGATTAAATTTCCATATAAAAAAAACTTGCGCCTCACGTGTTTCCCACGTGGGCGCCCCTCTTCAACAGCGCCTAGCGCCTCACGTGGGCGCCACATAAAGAGTGCTTAACACTTCATAAATAGCCAAAACGACCAAGTGCTTAGCATTTGATTGGGCAGTGCCCAACGCCTCACGTGCTCCTCACATGGGTGCCACAAAAATAATAAGAGCGGCTGAGTGCTTAGCACTGATTGGGCAGCGCCCAGCGCCTCACGTGCTCCTCATGTGGGCGCCACCAAAAAGAAAAGAAGAAAGAAAAGTGTCTAGCACTTCATAAACAGCCAAAGTGGCAGAGTGCTCAGCGCTTATTGGGCGACGCCCATAATTAAATACTTCACATGACACCCATATGAGTGTCAGAGCGTCAAATAAAAGCTTAGCACTTTTGCATAAAAAGAAAAGGGCTGAACAAACAGTGCCTAAATAAGTGCTTAGCACTTTTTGAATAAAAAATAAGAAGAAGAGTAGGCAGATTAAAAGCCTAAATTAGCTAAGTCCCTCTAGAGTCAATTGCAACTGAGCCCAAATGCTCTGTTGTTGGATCTCAACTAAGATTTGATGATCCTTAAATGTTGCTAAGTTGATCTTAGTCTCAAATAAGACTAATGTATCCTTAGTTAAAAAATAAATCGAGCCCAAACGCTCGTATGTTTAAGTTGATCTTAATCTCAAACTAGATTAACGGTCCTTAAACTAAACAGAACATTTTTGAACTAAAGGAAAATATAATCTAAGTTCAAAACCCAAAACCCAGTCTTAGCCCAAATTGGTTAAGCTTATGTTTATGATATCCAAACTGATATCCAAACCGATCTTCACCCCATACCTCTTAAGATAATCTTAGTCTCATTTATGACTAACGATCCTTAGATCCATCACCCCCTTTCCCTCAAATGTGGGATTTGATTTAAGGGTACATCTTTTCACACCTCTGATACATGTCGTTGTAATTCCTCAACGTCTTCAGAGAGGTGGCGGGCCTCGACGACCAGCAACTTTTTTCGATTGATGCACTTCTAAATTGACGTGCACGCCTCAAATCGGATCGTGCCCCAAATTGGGCACATTCTATATCACATTGTTCACTTCGTCACGTAACAAATACATGTGTGCGCAAGATGGATAATGGACCGAAATGTCCTTAAACTAATATTCACCTCCAAAATGGCGATAACGGATCGAGATGTTCTTAAACTAAGAATTCTCCCCAAATATGGCGATAATGGACCATGATGTCCTTAAACAAAAATAATTGGGCCCAAATGCTCATATGTTTTAATTCGATCCTAATCTCAAACCAGATTAACGTTCCTTAAATCAACCAAAACCCAAATCTAAAAATATACGGATTTAGACTAATTCACGCCCTACGGGCGACGATATAAACTAGTCTCCGCATACAATCCACGGGCAACCTAAACGAACAAAAACACACATGACATGAAGCGAACTTCCGGAGCAGGAGAAAGTGGTTATCGCGATGTGGTAACGTAATTAACTGCAGGAGCTTGCGCCTACAGGTAAGAGCATTCCCACAATAAAAACCCCTCACAAAACGAGGGAGAATTTGACGAAGTCCGCTACAACGGTCGCATCCGTCCAAACCTCCGATATACTGTGCCAAAAATCAACTTAGCATCTTCGAAGAGGTGGACGGATAAATTCAAATAGCATCTGCTCCCAGAATTCAGGCGAGACGTCCCAACGTCCCGGTCCGTCTTCCGGCGGTGAACATCCGCCATATGTGATATCGAGTATAACATATGCACATGTTGAGATAAAGTCAAATTGTAATAGTATACTACTGTATCGAGTCTTTATCAATATGTGTATAAAGCAACAATAGAAAGAGACACACATATAAAGATAAAGAAAACATAAATAATATATTATATACAACTGAGTAAGATTGTCTTGTACATACATATCTCTAGTATCCTATACAATACAGGCCCTAAGGGCATACATATCCAACAATCTCCCACTTGCATTAAGGCCTGTAATTGGCGTATCGGATACCCAACGTCTGCTCTAGGGCCAGTTGTTGGCGTACCGCATACCCAACATCTTAAAAAGTCGCTTGAACTGCGCTTAAGGGAGGGCTTTGGTAAATGGATCAGCCGTGGTGTCTTTTGTATCTACTCTCCAGACCTCGATCTCCCGGCGATCTACGATATCCCTGATCAGGTGATACCGCTTCAAGATGTGTCTGGATTTCTGATAGGTCCGTTGTTCCTTTGCTAAAGCTATAGCCCTATTGCTATCACAATACAAAGGTATTAGATTAACAATGGACGGAACTATCTCAAGTTCAGTAATGAACTTCTTCATCCAGACCGCTTATGGCTTCATGTGGTTCGGGACTGTACCTAACCAAAACCTGTTTGCACAACTCAGTAGAGCCGTGGTAGGGTAGTGATCAAAGCACAGTGGGAACTCATACGAGAAAAATGATAATCTCAGGTCTAAAGACTAACCTGTACTCATGTCACCTGAGAACCGCTATCTTACGATAGGTATAATACCATCTAGAGGTTCTCGGCGAGTCCGTCCAGTGTATTCACCCCAGTGAGCATCTGTATGCAATCTTAGGTGATCACACCAATGGCTGTGTAGCCAACCACAGCCCTTCGTCGGGGTCTAGAAACGTATACACAAGTCTACTCTGGAATATCGATGCCCGGTTTCGATATTCCTGTAACTTGGGGCCTTTAAGGATGTGCTTATGCACTATCCAGCTCCCACAAGTATGATCGCCATCATAACGCTGATAGTCAAGCAAAATCCTATGGGCTTTATTAACATGTATCCGCCATATGTGATATCGAGTATAACATATACACATGTTAAGATAAAATCAAATCGTAATAGTATACTACTGTATCGAGTTTTTATCAATATGTGCAAGAAATATAAAGCAACAATAGAAAGAGACACACATATAAAGATAAAGAAAACATAAATAATATATTATATACAACTGAGCAAGATTGTCCTGTACATACATATCCCTAACATCCTACACAATACATGCCTCAAGGGCATACATATCCAACAATCTCCCACTTGCATTGAGGCCTGTAATTGGCGTACCAGATACCGAACGTCTGCTCTAAGGCCAGTTGTTGGCATACCGCATACCCAACATCTTAAAAAGTTGCTCGAACTGCACTTGAGGGAGGGCTTTGGTAAATAGATCCGCCGTGTTGTATTTTGTATCTACTCTCCGGACCTCGATCTCCCTGATCAGGTGATACCGCCTCAAGATGTGTCTGGATTTATGATGGGACCACTGTTCCTTTGCTAAAAATATAGCCCCATTGTTATCACAATACAAAGGTATTGGATTAACAATAGACGGAACTATCTCAAGTTCAGTAATGAACTTCTTCATCCAGACCGCTTCTTTTGCAACATCGTTGGTAGCAATGTATTCAGTCTTCATCGTTGAGTCTGCGACGGTGTCCTGTCTGGAGCTCTTCCAACAAACCGCCCCTTCGTTGAGGGTAAATACAAAACCCGAGACAGGTTTTCTATCATCCTTGTCACTCTGGAAGATTGAGTCGGTAAAGGACTCGACCTGAAGGTCTCTATTACCGTACACCAAGAACATCTCCTTAGTCCTTCTCAAGTACTTGAGAATGTACTTTATAGCTGTCCAATGATTCTCACCCGGGTTCGACTGATACCGGCTCACCACGCTAAGCGCGTATGCTACATCTGGTCTGGTACACAGCATCACATATATTATAGATCCTACCGCCGAAACTTAGGGTAAAGTGCTCATGCGAACCCTCTCCTCATCAATCTTGGAAGACATCTCTTTAGAGATGGTGATTCCATGCAAGACGGGTATATTACTACACTTGGAATCTTCCATACTAAATCTCTTTAGTATGGTCTCTATATACATGGAATGTGAAAGTCCCAACAATCTCTTGGATCTATCTCTGTAGATCTTAATCCTCAGAATGTACAAGGCATCACCCAGGTTCTTCATGAAGAATTTTTATGACAAGAACAACTTGACCGATTGCAGCATAGGAATGTCATTTCCTATCAAGAGAATGTCATCCATGTAAAGGAAGAGGAATACAACAGTTCTCCTTACAATTTTCTTGTAGATTCATGGCTTATCTTCATTTTTGATGAAGTCAAATTCCTTGACTGTCTCATCACAACAGATATTCCAGCTCCGCGACGCCTGCTTTAATTAATAAATGGATTTAAGCAACTTTCACACCTTCCCACTGCTCCCACTGTCTAAGAATCCCTCCGGCTGATCTATATAAGCGCACTCTTCTACATTTCCATTTAGAAAAGCCGTTTTAACGTCCATCTACCAAATATCATAGTCATGGTAGGCAATAATGGTAAGTAGGATCCGAATGGATTTCAGTATAGCCACTGGAGAAAAGGTTTCGTCATAGTATACTCCTGGTCTTTAACGAAAACCTTTTGCAACAAGTTTAGCCTTATAGCTTTCCACCTGTCCATCTGCACCAATCTTCTTTTTGAAAATCCATTTATATCCAACAGGTTTTACCCCAGGAGGAGCAACATCTAAAGTCCAAACTTTGTTGGTGTACATGGACTCCATTTCGGATTGCATAGCATCAAGCCATTTTACAGAGTCCCTATTGTTAATGGCCTGCTCAAAACTAGTAGAATCATCTTCTTCCAAGATGCAATCCTCTCGATCTCCATCTGTGAGAAAATTGTAGTATCTCTCGAGCGGACGATAAATCCTACTAGATCTGCGGAGTGGCTGAGGTTCGTCCGGGATTATTGAATCCTGAGGTTCTACCAAATCTCATCTAGTTCTACCATGTTTCCACTAATTTCTTTTGTAAGAAATTCTTTCTCTAAAAAGACGGAGTGGTGTGCAACAAACACCTTCTGTTCATCGGTGTGGTAGAACAGATATCCATGCGAATGCTTAGGATATCCCACAAACTTACATAGAAATGATCGTGCCTGAAGTTTGGCACAGATTTTGATAGAACCTGATTAAATAGATATGCCGCTGTTTGAAGCGCATATCCATATAATGAAAGAGGCAGATCAACACTGCTCATCATAGAGCGAACCATGTCCAAAAGGGTACGGTTCTTCCGCTTCGATACACCGTTGTGCCGTGGTGTATACGGAGGAGTAAGCTGAGAGAGAATTCCATTCGCTTTTAGGTATTCTAGGAATTCCGTGCTTAAGTATTCCCCTCCTCTATCAGATCTGAGGATCTTGATACTTTTTCCAGTCTGGTTCTCTACTTCGTTCTTATATTCTTTGAATTTCTTAAAATCTTTAGATTTGTGTTTCAAAAGATACGCATATTCGAATCTAGAGAGTTGTCAGTGAATGTAATGAAGTACGAGAACCCACCCCTTGCATGTATAGACATCTGACCACATTGTATGAGTCTCAAGAGCTCGTAGCTCTTTCTCCGTGTCCGGTGAACGGAGATTTGGTCATCTTTCCTTTGAGACAAGACTGACAAGTTTCATAAGATGAAAATTCGAACATATTCAAATATTCATCCTCATGCAACTTACTTAGTCTTTTCTCACCGATATGATTAAGTCTGCAATGCTACAAGTAGATTTCGTTTGTATCTGAACTTTTCCTCTTATGTGTGTTTTGTATATTGAAGATCGTGTTTTCATTTAAAACGTAGATACCATTATACAGTGTACCTTCTGCAACCAATACCTGATTAAGATAAATGTTCATGATATTTCTATTTAGAACAAAATTATATCCATCTTTATCAAGTAAAGAAACTGATATGATGTTGCAAAGCATGAAAGGTACATAGTAGCAATTGTTCAAAATTATAATATTACTACTTGGCAATACTAGGTGATATTCACCGATGGCAACAGCATCAACCTATGCTCCGTTTCCTACTCTAAGGGACATATCACCCGGTCCAACCATTCAACTTTTTCTTTGTCCTTATAATAAATTACATATATGAGATCCTGATCTGGTATCTAGTACCCAGGAGGTAGGGTTGACAAAAAAATAGTTTTCAATAACAAATACACCCGAAAAAGATGCATTAGAATGTTTTTCGTTCAATCGAGTCATCTGGAATTCCTTATAGTCCTCTTTTCCTTTCCCATACTCGTGACAGTTGTCACAAGTTGGATCCGAACCGACGTTCCCCAGCCGGGTGTAATAAGATGGTTCGGTCAAGTCAAATATTTTATTATCTTGATTAGGGCATGACATGGTTGCTACTTGGAAAGAGAGAAAAGAAACACTCCGCGTGCGCTCTTACAATATTAGATTAGTTATTAGTTTATCTAATCAGGATGGCTCCCACTGTTTCCTCAAATTTTCCTTCAAACTGTAAGTCCACATTGCGACCCCCGGTTCTTACGGGGAGGCGGAAACGGTATAAAAATCAAATTTTTTATCGCAAGAGGCAACATGGACTAAACTAGGTCGGGATCGTTACCTAAACTAAAACTAGCAAACTTAGCTAAAGAGAGTTAGCTACTCGGATGAAGATGGTTATACCTAGACTTGAACTCCTTCGTCTTCAAACTTTGTAGAGGTTGATGGTTCTCCTTTGTCGCCTTCTCCCGTCGAAGATGGATCCACCTCGAAGGCTCGACCTTTGGGCTCTTTCTCGTACTTGGAGTGAACTAGAATCGCCGGCTTGCTAGACCCTTGATCCTAGAGTGAGTAGAGAGTGTCTAGGGTTTGCTTTTGTTTTTCAAGAGAAGGATTCTCAACACATGAGAAGGTTTCTCTTGACTAGAGGAAGAAGAAGATGAAGTGAAGAGAGAGAATGAATATGATAGAATGAGCTCTCATTTCCTTTCTTACAACCATAATGCAAAAAAGAAAATGAATTATCAAATAATAATAATCAAAATGAAAAGGTTGATGGATAGTTTAGAATGACTAATATCATTACAAGCATTAAATGAATTTGCTAGAATCAAAGAGCATCTTTCATTTGTAATGATAATGGTCAAAAGTTCAACCATGGTCAACAAGTCAACCATGGTCAACAAGTCAACAAAAAACTAACCATGACACAATTTCATTTTAATATATATTATTAAATGATATAATATAAATCCATTAGGGTTTGGAAAAAGACGACTGTCAACTGTGCATACGCACCCGTTCCGAAACCCTAATGGAAATCATCTTCCTCCTCCTCAAAAAACTGTGCATACACACCTGCATTCTTGTTCCGAGGAACATGAATACTGAGAGATAAAAGCAACCCCAAATACTATACCAGTATCCGGCTCAAACCAGAGCCCGCTGGTAATATCTGTCCGGACTCCAAACGTGCACAAGTGCGCGGATGAGAACGGACCCTGTCGCAAAACCATGCGACCTCTACTCTGTTTTGCCCATAGGCGAATACCCTCTGTGTGGGACTCTAAAGACTCGACACTACGCTGGCAGTGGGTTTAACCACAGACCGCAAGCGGCACTAGCTGTGCGTAACGGTCCCCAGGTAGATGTCGACAAGAAGGCTGACGAGGTGAAACCCCATCTGTACTCCTACTGAGTCTGAATGTGACAGTCTCCGTACAGTCCGGTCTGTTTGTCTGATACATCGCATGGCGGGCCTAGGGGACGGTAAACGTCAGTCCCCCAATAGCGGTACAAGTCGTGCCGGAGCGAAGCCCAAAACACCCTGAGATAACACTGGAAACCTACCAGTATATCTCGTTTGCCCTGGCCAGGGACTACTCGTGTAATGGCTCTCCTAGACACAGCGCGATGTCAACCCCCAATACCGGGAGAGACGAATCCTGTCTAACCGTCACTGCCTCCAAGTGCTTCGGGACTGCACCCAACCACCACCTGTTTGCACGACTCCTTTGAGCCGTGGTAGGGCAGTGATCAAAGTGCAGTGGGAACACACTCGAGGCGAAGTGCCAGTGTCAAGTCAGCGGACTAAGCTGTACTCATGTCACCTGGGAACTGATGACTGACGATAGGTATAATACCAACCTGTCAGTTCCCGACGAGTCCTGTCCAGTGTACTCGTAACCCAACGAGCACCCGTATACTATCTCCAGTACGACGTACTGATGGCTGTGGGACAGACCATCTCCCACACTGGGATGAGAAGCGCATACGCTAGTCTACTCCGGAGTATCGATGCCCTGTCTCGATAGTCCTGCGACTAGGGACCTGTATAAGGATGTGCTTATAGATTACCCAGCCCCCACTAGTGTGACTGCCATCACAACGCTGGTAATCAAGCAAAGATCCTAAGGGCTCCACTAATGCGTATAAGTGATATAGTAAAATAAACACAAGTACACATTGAAGTAGAGACAAACCAAGTAGCATACTACTATTTTGAGCAAGATTGTATATACAAGGTGAATATCCCAAGCATCCATTAAGTAATATACAAACTAGTATGATACAGTAATGGCCTCTAGGGCATATACACTAACAATCTCCCACTTGCACTAAGGCCATGTACTGGCGTATCGAAGACCTATCATCTCGATCAGCCGCTCGAACTGAGTCTGGGGCAGGGCCTTGGTGAATGGATCTGCAGTGTTGTCTTCTGAAGCAACTCTCCGAACCTCGATCTCCTTGCGATCCACGATCTCCCTGATCAGGTGATACCGCCTCAAGATGTGCCTGGATCTCTGATGGGACCTGGGTTCCTTCGCTAAAGCTATAGCCCCATTGTTATCGCAATACAGAGGTATTGGATCAACAATGGACGGAACCACCTGAAGTTCTTTCAAGAACTTTCTCATCCAGACAGCTTCTTTTGCGGCATCAGATGCAGCGATGTATTCCGCTTCCATCGTCGAGTCTGCAACGGTTTCCTGTTTGGAACTCTTCCAACACACCGCCCCTCCATTGAGGGTAAAGACAAAGCCCGACATGGACTTGGAATCATCCTTGTCACTCTGGAAGCTGGAGTCAGCAAAGGCCTCGATCTGGAGGTCTTTTCCGCCATACACCAAGAACATCTCCTTAGTCCTTCTCAGGTACTTGAGAATGTTCTTTACCGCTATCCAGTGTTTCTCCCCAGGGTTTGACTGATACCGGCTTACCACACTCAGTGCATAAGCTACATCCGGTCTGGTACACAACATCGCATACATTATAGAGCCTACCGCAGAAGCGTAGGGTATAATAGACATGCGATCCCTCTCCAAATCAGTCTTGGGAGACATCTCTTTAGAGAGGGTGATCCTGTGACAAGCCGGTAGGTTACCGCGCTTGGAATCTTCCATACTGAATCTCTTCACTATGGTGTCGATGTACCTGGACTGAGAAAGTCCCAATATCCTCTTGGATCTATCATGATGGATCCGGATCCCCAGGATGTATGAGGCATCACCCAGGTCTTTCATGGAGAACCTGTGTGACAAGAACCCCTTGACAGATTGTAGCATAGGAATGTCATTTCCTATCAAGAGAATGTCATCCACGTATAAAACGAGGAATACTACAGTTCTCGCTACAAATCTACTGTAGATGCATGGTTCATCTGGATTTTTGATAAAGCCAAATTCCTTGACCGTCTCATCAAAACAGATGTTCCAACTCCGCGATGCCTGCTTCAGTCCATAGATGGACTTAAGCAACTTGCACACCTTTCCGCTGCTCCCACTCTGAATGAAACCCTCTGGCTGGTCCATATAGACACACTCCTCTAAATTTCCATTTAGAAAAGCTGTCTTTACGTCCATTTGCCAGATCTCATAATCGTGGAAAGCAGCAATGGCAAGAAGGATCCGAATGGATTTCAGCATGGCTACTGGAGAAAAGGTTTCGTCATAGTCCAAGCCAGGTCTTTGACGAAAACCCTTTGCTACCAGCCTAGCTTTATAGGTCTCAACCTGTCCATCTACACCAATCTTCCTTTTGAAGATCCACTTGCATCCTACGGGTTTTACCCCGTCTGGAGCAATGTCCAACGTCCATACCTTGTTGGTGTACATGGACTCCATTTCGGTCCGCATTGCATCCAACCATTTCACTGAGTCAACGCTCTGAACAGCCTGCTGGAAGCTAGTAGGCTCATCATAATCTATGATGCAATCCTCTCTATCCCCGTCTATGAGAAAACCGCAGTATCTCTCGGGCGGATGAGACTGCCTACTACTCCTGCGGAGCGGCGTAGGAATGTCCTGTTCTGTTGAACCCTCTGGTTCCACTAAGCTTTCAGTAACAGTCTGTGGTTCTGGAACTTCTTCCAGTTCTACTGCGCTCCCACTAATTTCCTTTTCCAAGAACTGGTGTTCTAGAAAGTGGGCATTGCGAGAAACAAGGACTTTTTGTTCCTCTGCGTAGTAGAAAAGATACCCCCTGGTGTTCTTTGGGTATCCCACAAACTTGCACAGCACTGAGCGTGCCTCGAGTTTGTCCGCATGCTGCTTTTTGACAAAAGCTGGACATCCCCAGATTTTCAGATATTGAAGATATGGTTTCTTCCCACTCCACATTTCATATGGGGTGGTAGGCACAGTCTTAGTCGGAACTCGGTTCAAAAGGTATGCAGCTGATTCTAGCGCATACCCCCAGAATGATCGCGGTAACTCAGCGTTACTCATCATGGACCGCACCATATCCAATAGGGTGCGGTTCCGTCTCTCCGATACACCGTTATGTTGCGGGGTGTATGGAGGAGTAAGCTGAGAGAGAATTCCGTTCTCTTTTAAATAGTCCAGGAACTCGGCACTTAAGTATTCTCCACCTCGATCCGATCTTAGAATCTTAATACTTTTGCCGGTCTGTTTCTCTACTTCATTCTTATACTCCTGGAATTTTCCAAAGGCTTCGGACTTATGCTTCATTAAGAAGATATGACCGTACCTTGAGAAGTCATCCGTAAAAGTAATGAAGTAAGAGTGGCCGCTTCGGGCATGTGTAGACATTGGACCGCACACGTCACTGTGTACGAGTCCCAAGAGCTCGCTCGCTCTTTCTCCATGTCCAGTAAACGGAGTCTTTGTCATCTTTCCTTTGAGACAGGATTGACAAGTGGCATACGACTGATATTCGAACGCATTCAAATACCCTTCTGTATGTAACTTCGTCAACCTTCTCTCATTGATGTGACCCAATCTACAATGCCATAAGAAAGTCTGATTTATTTCTGGAGACTTTCTTTTGTGTGTATTCTGGACATTGAAAATCTGTGGTTGGTTCAATACGTATATACCATTACTCAATGTACCTGACCCAATCAGAACTTGATTAAGGTGAATGTTTACAACATTACTTACAAACGCAAATTCATAACCTTCTTTAGAAACTAAAGATACAGAAATGATATTACAAGTTGCGTTGGGTACAAAAAGCAATTACGCAAAACCAAAACATGTCCATCTGACATTCCCAGGTGATAGTCCCCCACGGCTTTAGCATCCATGCTAGCTCCGTTCGCAACTCTGAGGGTCATGTCACCTGCCTTCAAAACCCTACGGTTTCTCAACGCCTGCAAAGAATTACAGATATGAGATCCTGATCCGGTATCCAATACCCAGGAAGTAGAGTTTATTGAAAGACAGTTTTCAATAACATACACACCTGAAGCTGAAGCTGCAACCTGCTTCAATTCCTGTGTTCTGGCCTTCCAGGCCCTGCAATCATTCTTCCAGTGTCCTTTCTTATGACAAAAGAAGCATTCTTCCTTATCCACAAGCTTCCCCGCTATCTTTGTTGCTTTACCTTTTCCCTTCGTATCCACTTTACTAACACCGCCCCTTGGTTTGGCGGGGGCTTTCTTCTTCTTTCCCTTGGCTTTCGCCTTGGACCTAGAAGAAGATGATCCTCCTACAAACAAAGTGGATGTTTCCCTACCTTTCTGTAGGGCGCCCTCTGCGCTCCTCAGCAGGTTGAGGAGCTCTGAAAGTTCAACCTCCTTTTCTTGTAGGTTGAAGTTCATAATAAACTGGGCGTAAGTGGAACTGGAGAACTATATCCGTATATAGCTCACTCTCCAATGTGATCCCTAGGTCAGCGAGCTCCTCAATGTAGCCGATCATCTTTAGCACGTGCTCGGCTACTGATGATCCGACGGCCATTCTTGTCGAAAACAACTTTTTCGACGCTTCGTATCTTGCGATACGTGATTGCTCTCCATACAGTTCTTTTGTATGAAGCAATATGGACTCCATGTCCATATTCTCATGCCTCCTCTGATGTTCGTTGTCCATCGAGGCAAGCAGGAGGCACTTGGCCTTCGCGCTATCAATCTCCCAAGTCTTGCGGATTTCCTTATCCGCGACGCTGGAAGTTGGACCAGGGACAGGGGGAGCTTTGGTGGTAAGAAGATACCCCAGCTTGTCATAAGTGATTGCTATCTTGACATTCCTGAGCCAATCTTTGTAGTTTGGCCCTGTCAACTTGTTTTTATCTAGGAGTAACTTAAGTCCAGTCATGTTGATTGGTCGCTGCAATTAGGAGAGAGAAGAAGAAACACTCAGCATGATGCTCTTGCAAGTTTAGAGTGGTTTTTAGTTTGTCTAAACAGGATGGCTCCCACTGTTTCTCGAATCCCTCCTCAAACCATAAAGGAAGAATTAGCCAGGATCAATCCCACCGTACAATACTTGCTTAACCGTTCAGCCAGGCCGGTGTCGGTACTTCGAGGGAGGTTTTCCAACGCTTTCGCGAAGTTCCTTAATTAAAGAACCTCTTTTCCCTGGGGGCGTAGCCCCGCTAACACCTTTCTAGGCACCTACTAGGTTTATAGCATTGATCGTTAAGTGAGAAATTTCCCGAGGAGTAGCATATACTCACAGTAGGATCGGGATCCAAATATCATTGCGTGACGAAACTGAAGGAATCCTACCAGAATCATCACACTCCAAATGGTATGCAAATCTAGCAAGTTTCAGTACTTATGAAACTCCCGATGTGGATTTTTGCCCCATGCTCTTATGACCTTGGCGTGAGGTCAAAATGTCATAAGTCACATGTCAAGTTCGTCCCATCATTATCCAGGTTAATTTGAATCCACCCGTACATACCCTTGACGTAGGCCAAAATGGCAGTACGACTGTTTCAAACCAACGCATTCTATCTATGCAACAGATAAATATCCGGCAGCTACCAATCACTATGCCTTGGCGTGAGGTCAAAATACATAGCTTGAATACTACCGAATATTTAACTGAAATGATGGAGGGCTACGGATGGTTTTGGCAAAACCGTGAACGTAGTGAACTTGATTTGGTCGATGGAACGAGATAGCTTTTAAATGGAGTGGCTCAAGCTCCGCATTTTAAAAGTTAGTTTTGAAAAGAACCGAGTGGTTTTTCGAAAGTGTTCCAACGACTTTAACTTGGTTTATTATCTTGCATTAGTTCTTTTAATGCGTGATATTCTTGCATTAGTACTTTTAATGCGTCCCATCATTTAATCCTACCATTGCAGAAAACAACCAAAATATGACGTACGCTTATGCCATTCGCATTCGCCACTGGGCCCCGTCATTACCCGTTAGGTTACTTAACTAACGACAGAGCGGGGGCTGGGCTAGCGCGTCTGTAAAACATAAGCAACGCCTAAATAGTTATAGATATAGCAATAGTAGACATTACAGATCACAGATGAATGCATTGGATATACTTGCAATCCGCAATCCTTTCGAGCCTGAAACGAAAAGCGGATAACACGGTCGCGGTGAATAGCCAAATACCCCACCCAAGACCCCTACGGGTGCGGCAAACTACCCACCAAGTACCCGAAGCGTAGCAACCTCCCTCATCTCCATGAGTAGGCCACTCGACACTTCGGCATACCCGGTAGTTCGTGCACCCCTCCATGGGTCTATCCTAGGAGCAAAAACAGTAAAAAGAATTATACAATGACGGCTACAACCCCGACCCGGTTGTGCGGCCAAACAAATAATATTATTACATCAATTTACATTTACAATGAATGAAAGAAAAACAAAAGCTCATCTCACATCCACCCCGGCTATTCACCCGCGGCAGTCCAACACATTCATATACACATTCCAGCACATTACAGATCATGTATAACCCCGACTAATCGTCTTATAGCGATTAGTCGACGTTCAATACATGCAAACATCACAGATATAACCATCATAGTCAAAGTGCAGTGAAGTTCGGAAAAATACGGAATTATAGGCCCCCAAAAGTAAATTTTAGTTCTGGAAAAACTGGGCATATAATATATATCCTAAAAATCCCAAAATCAACACAGAAAGACACTGCACGAAAAACGATGCAGAGAGGACATCAAACCGCGGCGCTTCCGCGGCACGAGCCTACCTCGTGCGGCGGAAGGGCGGCGGTTTGGATGAATCTCTGTGTCGTTTTTCATGGGTGTTTTTAAAAAACCCTGAGATGAATTTACAAATATAAAGTTTTTCATTTTGAGCCAAAAAAATTTCAACAGAAACTCAGGTTTTGAAAAATATGGTTTTTGGGTTTTTTACGGTTCCGAACTTCGTTACACTTTACTACCAAGCTAGTTTAAGTTTAGTTAGGCTTTGATACCACTGTAAGTCCACGTTGCGACCCCCGGTTCTTACGGGGAGGCGGAAACGGTATAAAAATCAAATTTTTTATCGCAAGAGGCAACATGGACTAAACTAGGTCGGGATCGTTACCTAAACTAAAACTAGCAAACTTAGCTAAAGAGAGTTAGCTACTCGGATGAAGATGGTTATACCTAGACTTGAACTCCTTCGTCTTCAAACTTTGTAGAGGTTGATGGTTCTCCTTTGTCGCCTTCTCCCGTCGAAGATGGATCCACCTCGAAGGCTCGACCTTTGGGCTCTTTCTCGTACTTGGAGTGAACTAGAATCGCCGGCTTGCTAGACCCTTGATCCTAGAGTGAGTAGAGAGTGTCTAGGGTTTGCTTTTGTTTTTCAAGAGAAGGATTCTCAACACATGAGAAGGTTTCTCTTGACTAGAGGAAGAAGAAGATGAAGTGAAGAGAGAGAATGAATATGATAGAATGAGCTCTCATTTCCTTTCTTACAACCATAATGCAAAAAAGAAAATGAATTATCAAATAATAATAATCAAAATGAAAAGGTTGATGGATAGTTTAGAATGACTAATATCATTACAAGCATTAAATGAATTTGCTAGAATCAAAGAGCATCTTTCATTTGTAATGATAATGGTCAAAAGTTCAACCATGGTCAACAAGTCAACCATGGTCAACAAGTCAACAAAAAACTAACCATGACACAATTTCATTTTAATATATATTATTAAATGATATAATATAAATCCATTAGGGTTTGGAAAAAGACGACTGTCAACTGTGCATACGCACCCGTTCCGAAACCCTAATGGAAATCATCTTCCTCCTCCTCAAATAACTGTGCATACACACCTACATTCTTGTTCCGAGGAACATGAATACTGAGAGATAAAAGCAACCCCAAATACTATACCAGTATCCGGCTCAAACCAGAGCCCGCTGGTAATATCTGTCCGGACTCCAAACGTGCACAAGTGCGCGGATGAGAACGGACCCTGTCGCAAAACCATGCGACCTCTACTCTGTTTTGCCCATAGGCGAATACCCTCTGTGTGGGACTCTAAAGACTCGACACTACGCTGGCAGTGGGTTTAACCACAGACCGCAAGCGGCACTAGCTGTGCGTAACGGTCCCCAGGTAGATGTCGACAAGAAGGCTGACGAGGTGAAACCCCATCTGTACTCCTACTGAGTCTGAATGTGACAGTCTCCGTACAGTCCGGTCTGTTCGTCTGATACATCGCATGGCGGGCCTAGGGGGCGGTAAACGTCAGTCCCCCAATAGCGGTACAAGTCGTGCCGGAGCGAAGCCCAAAACACCCTGAGATAACACTGGAAACCTACCAGTATATCTCGTTTGCCCTGGCCAGGGACTACTCGTGTAATGGCTCTCCTAGACACAGCGCGATGTCAACCCCCAATACCGGGAGAGACGAATCCTGTCTAACCGTCACTGCCTCCAAGTGCTTCGGGACTGCACCCAACCACCACCTGTTTGCACGACTCCTTTGAGCCGTGGTAGGGCAGTGATCAAAGTGCAGTGGGAACACACTCGAGGCGAAGTGCCAGTGTCAAGTCAGCGGACTAAGCTGTACTCATGTCACCTGGGAACTGATGACTGACGATAGGTATAATACCAACCTGTCAGTTCCCGACGAGTCCTGTCCAGTGTACTCGTAACCCAACGAGCACCCGTATACTATCTCCAGTACGACGTACTGATGGCTGTGGGACAGACCATCTCCCACACTGGGATGAGAAGCGCATACGCTAGTCTACTCCGGAGTATCGATGCCCTGTCTCGATAGTCCTGCGACTAGGGACCTGTATAAGGATGTGCTTATAGATTACCCAGCCCCCACTAGTGTGACTGCCATCACAACGCTGGTAATCAAGCAAAGATCCTAAGGGCTCCACTAATGCGTATAAGTGATATAGTAAAATAAACACAAGTACACATTGAAGTAGAGACAAACCAAGTAGCATACTACTATTTTGAGCAAGATTGTATATACAAGGTGAATATCCCAAGCATCCATTAAGTAATATACAAACTAGTATGATACAGTAATGGCCTCTAGGGCATATACACTAACACAAACCTTAAAAGGAAAATTAGTCGGGATCATTCATAGCTCACAAGTTTGCTAACCGTTCAGCCAGTTGAGTATTGGTACTCCGAGGGAGGTTCCCCGTACTCTCACATGGACCTAATTAAAATAAACCTCGTTTCCGCAGAGACGTAGCCCCATTAACATTTTTCTAGACACCTAATAGGTTAGCTAATTGTGAAGTGAAAAATATCTCCCAAGAGTAATCATACTCATCAGTGGGATCGGGATCCAACTATCATCACATGATAACCTAGATAGAAGCCATTCTAGTCACCACACTTCAGAAGGTATGCAACACTAGCAAGTTTCCTATATATTTGAAACTCCAGATGTGGTTTTTGCCCCTAGCGGTTTATGACATTGATAAAGGCAAACAAACCATAAACCACCAGTCAAGTTCAACCCATCATTATCCTGGATTAATTTAGACCCAGCCGTATAAATCCTTGACAAAGACCAACAAGGCTATACGACTGTCCTAAATAATCGCATCTCTATGTAACAGACAAGCAATATCTAGCTACCGTACATTACGCTTTGACAAAGGCCAACAAACGCAGCACGAATACTAGGCACCACTCATCCAAAATGATGTTGGAATACAACTGGATTTTTGGCGAAAAACCCTTTAACATAATGAACTTGATATCGTTGAAGGAACCAAGTAGTTTTGAAAAGGAGTGGTTTAGGCTCCGCTTTTGAAAACTAGTGGTTTTGAAGAAAACCGAGTAATCTATAGTAACACAAACTTTTGCTCAAGTGGTCACTCCCCGTAAAAGGATCTAGGCTCTTGCCTCCTCAAATGAGGTGCTGGATATTACTAACCGAATACCACTATGCAAAGAGAAAGAATACGACTATAGTTTTTTGAAATTTATTCCAACAATATCTTTTAGATTTGTTTTCTTGCATTAATTAAAATTAACACGGTCCCATCAATTAAATCCCATCACACCAGAAAAGAACGAAAATAAAATGTATGTATATGTCATCCGCATTCGTCATGAGGCCCCATTATGCATTGTTTGGTTACTTAACTAACGACAGAGCAGGGGCAGGACTAGCGCGGATGCAAAACATATACAACATCTTCTAGTGTGTGTGTGTGTGTGTATTTATATATATAACCATTCGTCCCAGGCATGATATAAGAAACATCACAAAATATCAATAAGCAACATGGAATAACGGATAATCTAGGAGCCCCGGGTTTCATTTGAGCCGCAAATGAAACCCGACGTTCCCCGGTCGTGTGGATAGCCTGTGCAATGAAAAACCTAGACCCCTACGAGTGCGGCAAGTTACCCACCAATCCCGGAAGTGAGACAACCCCAATCAACAAAGTGAATGGGCTACCCAGCACTTCACGGAATCCGGTAACTTGAGCACCATTCCGTGGGTCATCCTATACCCCCTACGAGGGCGGTGAATAGCCCGCCAATTCGAGAGAAAGGCCTCCTCCATTTCAATGCCATGAGATGCGGGCCCGTTGTCCTCTAGAACCCGGCTATTCGAGCACTCTTCTGCGGGGTAATCCTAGTACAACAAAGAAAAATATATATGTAAACGGTGACATCGACCTCAACCCGGCCGTGCCCCAATAAAAGAATATACAAACTGCCAGAAATGGCAGTCCACATGTCGGATGCTCGCTCCGCAATAATGAATATACAAATGAATCAATATTGTACAACAACCATTACACTATAGGGTATCCACCACGACAATCTATCCATAACATCAGTGCAATACAGAACATCAACGCGAATATCATGTTCGTAAACCCGTCTGATTGTACATTTAGCAACCAGTCAGATTATACCGTGCTATGATATTCACGGTCGCAGAAACAAACGCTCAGAAAGACACAAATTTAAAATTTCGATCGATTAAAACTTTCCGCATTGGTCCCAAGTACAATCCAGTACAAAAACAAATCTAGACCAAAACCAAATATTCTAAAAATCATATTTTCATGTACTAGAGCCCCACAAAAAATTTGGGGCACTGTAGCCAAAATTGGACCGCGGTTCACCGGCCAAATGGTGTATTTGGTTTCTGTTCCACGGTCGAATTTTGGGTTTAGGTGTCCAAATTTTTTTCCTACCCCTAATTTTGCCTGCACATAATTTTAATGCAACCTGGAATTTTTTTTCAACAACATTAAAATTCGAACAGCAAGCAGTGATTTAGAAATGTGATTCGGAAAATTCCGTGGATCGAAACTCTAAATTAGTTCAAACTAGTCTAGTTAAGGTTTATGGAGTGGCTCTGATACTATATTGGTGAGTTGTGCTCACTCTATATCGAAGTAGAGAGACGGAATGCACAAAAATTAAATTTTTAAGCAAGCAAAACCTACTTAACCCAAGTGATCAAACCATAACCCTAAACTAGTAACTACTAGGAGTTTTATCTAGTATGAGAGAAGGTTATACCAGAAGATCCGTGTTTTTCGGGTCTTCACTCCTCTTCTTAAGCTACTAGGGATCTCCTAGATCATCTTTGATGGCCGGCCTCCTCGGTCCTAGATGATCCACCTGAGAGTTTGTAATCCAAATTTAGCTCCACTAATGAAGCAACTTAACAAGCTAGTTTGCTAATCTAGGTTGATAAAATGATGTAGTGAGTTTTCTAGTGTATTCTATCTCTCCTTCCCCCTTGATTCTCAACTCATGAGATGGTCGGGAGGAAGATAAAAACGGAGGAGGAACTCAAGAAAAGCTAGAGAAGAGAGAGAAGCTCATGGCGAGAATGAGAAAAATCATCACTTGAAACAATAATGCAATCATGGTTTTATAAAACATATTTTGCAATATAAATATATCAACCATACTTGAATAGTTTGCATAAATGAATTATAAATTCATTTTTCAAGACTATTCAAGCATGGCTCTCACCATTTCTCTCCTTACTACCTTTACATCTCATTTCCATTTAAAACAATAAATGGATAAATAAAAAATGAGGTGTCCACCATCTAGAATATATTCTACCGTATATACATACCCGTATTCGTACAAAAATACGAATACCCAAGAGATAGAATAATACCACTGATATAATACTAGCATTAAATCAACATCTGATTTAACAAACCGGCTTAATTCTAAGCCCGCTAGTATTATTAACCGTCCGATTGAAAACCTGGATAACACTAGAATATACATATCGAAATATGTATACGTAAATTTTTAAAGCAATACCTTAATAATCCGGCTTAATCTTAAGCCGCCTAGTATTATCATTCGATCGGAACCCTGCTCGATCGAAAATCTGGACGACACTAGAATATACATATCGAAATGTGTATATGTAAATTATTAAATCAATACCTGATTTAATAATCTGTGTCACGTCCCGCTTCCTAGTGTATGGAGACGGTGACGTGGCCGGCATGCGACGTATTTACTCAGAAATAAATATGTTAATCGTAAATAAGCAATATATAAAATACACAAGAATGACAAGAGATATAAAATAAACAGCAACTTTTATTAACATTCATCTTTACAATACACTACTTTGAAAAGGAAAGTACAGTGATATAAGCAATGCCTAAATAGTGGCATATCAAATGAAAAGTAAGTACAAGATGAACTAGAAGTCCTGCTGCTCGGTGAACTGGTCCACGTCCTTCTGTCTAGGCTTGATCTCGAGAGAGTCCGGTCCTCATGACGAATATTCCAAAAAAAGAAAAGACAGGAATGTCGTCAGCGAACTAGTGCTCGGTAAGTGCCAAAAGAAAGACAGGAATATAGCAAGTATTGAGAATTGAACTGTTAAGGTTTACAGGTATAAGATTGCTATTCTAACGTAGATCTTTGTAGCTTGGTACAGAAGGTATTAGTGTATACGAGAAAAGTATAACTTGCTCCGTGGACTATGGTAACAGGTAGTACAAGGCCCCGTCAAAACCCACGGGATAACGGCACGAGAGTTCATGTAGGTGTTTTTTAGTGACCATGTCGTTCCACTTGTAATACATTCCGTACCAATCTACTCCGTTAACCCCATGTAATGTTTTATACAGATTATAATTATCAGACTTACCGAGACCAGAGATACAAGTTGTTCATGTAATAAGGTTCATGATGTAAACAAGTAGTCATGTAATCAAGTCAAGTTATAGCCATGGTTTGGTCAGGTCAAGTCATGTTTGCATGTTGATATTGTTCTGGTATTCAGGTTCAGGTTCAAGTATACATGTTAAGAGTTTGGATTCATGTTTTAATTGGATTCTGGTTTGAGTTGAATTCAAGTTTGATTTAGACTCAGACTTGAGTCAGACACTTATAACTGATTTGGATCATGAATTAGATTCGGGAGTTATCGGTAATTGCTGTACATGGACGGCAGGATTTGTGTCTTTTCCCAAGACAATTACCATTGATAACACCGTTAAGTTTTGTACCTTAAATAGGCAAGCACTCACTTTCTCCGGCTCCCTGAGGCTCAAGAGAATTGATCGCGCTTAAACCTATATTTACTAAGTCCTTAAATATAATTTTATATACCTCGAGGGGGTTTTATGAAAAATATTTTTAATATATAGTTTTAAAATAATCTCGAGAAATTAATTATATTATTTAGGATTTCCATGAATGTGAATTTTAGGGATTTGAGGTATTTTAGTGATAATTACCTTAACTTGAATAGTTCATAGTATTTTACTGTAAAATTTGACTTTTGTTGGTATCTTGATGGTATTTTGATGAAACTTCTAATTATTTTCTTTGAAAAAAGTATAATGTTATTATATTTTGAAAATATATGGATTTGTAATATTTATATAATTATAAAATTAATTTTATTAATAAATAGAAAATTTCGTTTTTCTTAAAAATAGTATTAAAAACCTTTCGAGACCGAATGCTCCGTAAGAAGGTCTACATCTCGCTCTACTAGCCCAAGGATGTGCGATAATCTGCACCGTCCACTAGCAGGTCCCCTAAAAAGGATTGTAGAGGCTTATTTACAAAGGGTTTTGAAATAAATTTTAAAAGAAAACCGTTTTTTTTATAGTAGATGGTATTTTAATGAAATATATTATATTCGCCATAGAAATAGGTTCAAAGAGAATTGTGCTATGGAACCATGTGTGTATGTGAGGGGAAGGTCATTATCCTGTGAAGTTTTCTAAGGTATGTTTCAACAAAGGAAAATAAGATGACATATATAAAGTTCATGGTATTTAAATGAAAAACTCAATTTAAAGTTGTTTTACATAAGAATTTAGATGGAATTTGATTCTAAATAACTATGAATTAAAGTTACAAGTGATGTGTACAAATTGGACTTAACGAAGTATTAAAGATGAGTAGTTTTTTAGTTTAAGGAGTGGTAGAAGAAGAGCGGGTTGTCATCGTGGTGTCGCGGGGTCGCCGGAATAGCCTCGATTCCACGCCGGAAGTTGGTCGTTGGCTAACCCCTCTTCTACTCCACTTGTACTTGAGAAAATTTGAGAGTTTCGGATAGAATTTTCAGAATGAGGAAAGGCTAGGGCATGAGATAGTATTTATAGTGTGGAATTAGAGTTTTGGAATTAAAAGAGTGAATTAAAAAGCATTAAAATATGATAAATTGGGGGAATTGAGGGGTCTCTGTTTGATTGCAGTGCATGGGTGATGGGGGTAGGGGAAAAGACTCATGTGCAAAACCCGGGCACCATCACCTACGGATGGACCGTCGGCGCCGGTCAAAATGATGATCTTTCCAGTCGAATTGGTGAGGAGGGCCGTTGGATTTTGTACACGTATTCAAGTCTGTATTTAAACCCTTTTTCACATGTTTATTTTTCCAGATCATTTTTATGTGCATTGCACGTGTAAACTTTTGGGCTTCCAAAAAGTTTAAAAGAAAAATCAGAAAAAATATAACGTGTCTGATGGGGTTCGAACACAGGGGCTGCGTCATAGCAGTGCAAGGCTTTACCAGTAAGCTACAAGTTGTTTCTTGCTGTTCTTAACAAAAATTAACTTTTAAATTGTACTCAGGCTTGCAAACTCCTGTCTGTACATTAAATTGAAAAATTTTTGTACAGTAAATTCAGAGTCGTTACATTCTACACTCATTATAAAAATTTCATCCTCGAAATTTACAATTACATAATGACTAGTTTACAAATAAGAAAGGGTATCTTGCACGCATGTCATCTTATCATTTCCACGTTGATTCTCCTGGTGAATCTTTTCTCCACATCGCTCGGACCAAGTTTACTTTCTTGTTCCGTAATGTCTTTACTTTTCTGTCCAGGATCTCAACGGGTTGTTACTCACAAGTTAGGTCCGTCTGTACAGTGAGCTTAGAGTGATCAAGGATGTGGCTGGGGTCGCTCACATATCTTCGAATCTGGAATATGTGGAACATATTGTGCACTCCTTCCAATGAGGATGGTAGTGCCAAACGGTATGCCACTTCTCCTACTCGTTCGAGAATGTCGAACGGTCCTATATATCTCAGACTGAGCTTACCCCTCTTGCCAAAATGGATTACTCCTATGTTTGGAGAGATCTTTTAGAAAACATGATCTCCAGGTGTCAACGCTTTGCATCTGCCCAATACTTCTGTCGGTCTTGGGCTATGCGCATTCTTTCTCTGATCGTGCGGACTACGTCCACAGTTGCCACGATCATCTCTGGTCCAAGAAGTTCACGATCTCCGATATTGTCCCAACTTAGTGGTGAATGACACTTCCTTCCATAGAGAGCTACAAAAGGTGACATTCCAATGCTCGTTTGCTAGCTGTTGTTGTATGAAAACTCCACAAGATTTAGGTGATCTTCCCACGAACCTCCAAAGTCTAACATACAAGCTCTTAGCATGTCATCCAGAATCTGAATTTTTTGCTCAGACTGTCCGTTCGTTTGTGGATGGTAAGCCGTGCTGAAGTTCAGACTCGTTTCCAGGCTAGTTTGCAGACTCTGCCAAAACTGTGATCGGAATCTTCTGTCACGATCGGAGACGATGCAAACCGGTACTCTATGTAATCTCACGATCTCCTATATGAGTTCATGGGTATCAAAAATAGTACATCTTGAGGTTAAATATTACTTTAGATTCATGCTTACCTCCATATATTTCTTTGCTAACGTCTCGGTAGATTGGCTAACTCTTTAAGTTTAAGAAATTTTATTATTCTTCCATGAAAGGGAATAAAGTGAGCCGACTTGGTGAATCGATCCACAATAACCCATACTGCGTCGTTACCCTTCGTGCTGCGAGGAAGGGCAGTCACGAAGTCCATGGTAATGTGCTGCCATTTCCATTCTGGAATGGGTAACGGCTGAAGTAGACCGGCCGTTCTGTGATGTTCAGCCTTTACTTGCTGACACACCAAACACTTGGCTACCCTTCAGGCTACTTCACGTTTCATTCCATACCACCAGTAGTGTTTTCGTAGATCCTTATATATTTTTGTACCACCGAGGCGTACCGAGTAAGGAGAGCCGTGAGCTTCTTTCATCAACTCTTCTCGAACATGACCGTTTAGTAGACACAATCTACTTCCATATCTCAAGGATCCGTCTTCGTGGATGATGAAATCAGTTTGAAGTATACTCTCTACTTATTCTCGGATCTTTTGTAGCTTGGCATCATTTGCTTGAGCTGCTTTGATTTGGTTGACAATAGTAGGCTGGACTTGTAAGTTCATCAAATATAAAGCATTACATGGCATAACTACTTCAATTGTCAATCCGTGCAATTCCCGCTGAAGCTTCCATTGAGTGGTGAGATTCATTGCTAATGGCTGGTAGCTAAATGCATCAGGAACAACATTCACCTTCCTTAGATGATAGTTTAGGTTGATGTCGAAGTCCGCCATGAGTTCTAGCCATCTTCTCTGCCGCATGTTCAATTCCTTCTGAGTAAATACATACTTCAGACTCTTATGGTCAGTGTATATATCCACTCGTTCTCCCAGAAGATAGTGGCGCCAAATCTTAAGTGCAAAGATAACGGCTGCTAACTCAAGATCATGTGTTGGATAGTTGCGCTTATGAACCTTCAGCTGTTTTGATGCAAAAGTTACAACTTTTCCATGCTGATGTAGAACACATCCTAATCTCTTACCGGACGCATCATAATGTACCACGAAACCTCCAGATTGATCCAGTATTATGAGAATAGGTGCTGATGTTAACCTTGTCTTGAGTTCTACAAAAGCCTGTTCACATGCTTCTGACCACACGAATGCTTCATCTTTACGTGTGAGTTTGGTCAGGGGTGCTGCAATTTTCAAGAAACCTTCAATGAATCTTTGATAGAATCCTGCTAATCCTAAGAAACTTCGAATATCCTTTCACCGTCTTTGGTTTCGGCCATTCGCTGACAGCTGACATTTTAGATGGATCTACTGAGATTCCTTCGCTTGATACAATATGTCCGAGAAATCCGATTTGATCTAGCCAAAATTCACAATTGCTGTACTTGGCATAGAGTTGATACTGTCGCAATGTCTCCAGGGCAATCCATAAATGCTCGGCGTGCTCTTTTCGATTCTTTGAATACACCAGGATGTCATTGATAAAAATAACAACAAACCTGTCTAAGTATTCTCGGAAAACTTGGTTCATCAAATTCATGAATATAGCAGGTGCATTGGTCACTCTAAATGGCATCACAAGATATTCGTAATGACCATAGCGAATCATGAACGCCGTTTTCGGAATATCAGACTCTTTGACCTTCACCTGATGATAACCCGAACGAAGATCTAGCTTTAAAAATATGCAAGATCCACTTAGCTGATTGAAAAGATCATCGATGTGCGGTAGTGGATACTTGTTCTTTATCGTCACTTCGTTCAAAGCTCGGTAATCTACACACATTCTTTATGAACCTTCTTTCTTCTTCATGAGCAAAACTGGAGATCCCCAACTTGAAGTACTGGGATGAATCCAACCTTTCTTCAGAAATTCGTCCAATTAAGTACAGATCTCCTTCAATTCTTCAGGAGTTAACCGGTATGGGCTTTGATTACCGGTTGAGCACCAGGTAGTAAGTCAATATTGAATTCAAGAGCTCGATCAGGAGGCAAACCTGTTATATCTTCAGGAAACACATCATCGAACTCTCGAATTACTTCTGGTTTTTCTTCTTTCGCCGGTAGAGCAAATGATTCTGCGTTCTTTGGCTTGGCACGAAAGATTCCTGGCTCCAAAGTTCTGTCTCCACTCTTGAAGTAAAAGACTGGGTGATCTGGGGTCTAAAATACTACCCTCCTTTGACGGTAGTCAATCGTAGCATAGAATACTCCCAGCCAGTCCATTCCCAACACAACATCGAAGTTTAGGATGTCCAGTACTTTGAAATTCACGTAGAATTCTCGTCCGCAAACTGCAACTGGACACTGATCCAATCCCATAGTTTCCTTCAATACTCTATTCCCGGAACTGACATTCCAGCTTGAAATGAGTGGCTTCACGGGAATCGCATGTGTTCTCACGAATCTTTGCGATATGAAGCAGTGTGACGCTCCAGTGTCGAACAATGCTAGTGTAGGAAGAGTGGCTACTAGTATATTACCTAAGTTGTGTGAGGTTGGTTTTAGATACAGGAAAAATATAGAGGTATATAAGGATTGAAAAGATGAAAGGATTGGGAATTACCAGTGATACCTTAGCCAGTGGCCTCGGCTTCCTCAACTGTCATGGTGAAAGTCTGACGTCGGGGTACATTCCTCCTTACTGGAAGCACATTCCTCTATCCCTGGTGCATGTTTCTTTGCCCTTGAGGCAATTTCCTCTATGCCTGATGGAACTGACGAGGAGACTGTGCAGGAGGTCCACGTGGAGGTGGAGCAGGTAGAGCAAGACGAGGTGCATGAGCCTGAATAGCCGGCCGCTGCGGAACCGTGATTGCGGGTCTTGGTGCTGGAGCTGGGTTGAGTCGATATGGGCATGCTCCAATGGCGTGAGTGGATGCGCCGCAAACCAAATACAAGCCATTTGCACACCTGCAGTCTTTCTCCATCCTTTCCTCTTGCAATAGAAGCAAAATTCTGAACTGGGCCGGTTAAAGGTTACTCCCGGTCTCCTGGGTGCAAAAGTTGGCCTAGAAGAGACTCCTCCTGCTATATGAGTGGCAGGGCGTTTCACACCGGCTGTATGAGATTTGCCCTTCTTCTTCACAATTGCCTCATAACGTCGGGCAGCCTTTAGAGTAAGATCATGGGTTGGGAAATCCCTTGTAGCTAGTGCAGCTTGGATTTCCGGGTCCAACCATTGCTGAAATCGTCTTTCCCGAATCTCAGCAGTCGGGATGAGGTGTGCCGCGAACCTGTTATGGCCTTATGTTAGCAGTGAAATATGTGATATCAGTAAATTGAATATTGAGATATATCTTACCTGCTAAGCATTGAAAACTCAGTATCATTTTCATCCACAGAATTTCTCCACATCGAGCCTTGTTGTATGTGGATGAACTGCTGTTCCATGTCGAAACGGGAAGTCTCAGGGAAGTATTTCATGTCGAACATATCGCGAAATATCCTCCATTCAATCGGTTGGGCGAGTCGACTTTCTTCATCCTTCTACCAGATTCTGGCGTTGTCTGTTAGTTGCGGTTTTGCAACTCTCACCCAAACAATCTCTGGCACTTGTACTGCTGCCAGATTATCTTCTATAGACTGATCCTATTCTTCTGCCCCCAGTGGGCTCTCTTTCTAAGAGAAATATTTTGGGTGCAGTGCCCGGAATTGCTTGACTCCAGATGCCTCGACCTCTGGGCGGTGCATGAGGATAGCAGTCTACTGCTGCTGACCCTCCAAGAGACTCTTGATTGCCTTTAGCAATACCGTTTGCTCGTTGATGGGAGATGCAACGGTAGGTGGTGGTGGTAGAGTAGGTGGTGGGGTGTTTCCATTGACGTTGGTACTCGTGTTGTTGGGAGAATCCATGACCTTGATAGAAAAAGAAAGGTTATGATAGATTTAAGGAATTTGAAATGTAAATAATGTATAGTTGCAGATTCTTCTAATTCTTGTGATATATTGCTTAGGATTCCATGCAGAACTGACCTGCATGGGCCACCAACAAAACCTGTCATGCCCCGCTTCCTAGTGTACGGAGACGGTGACGTGGCAGGCACGCGACGTATTTACTCAGAAATAAATACGTTAAGCGTAAATAAGCAATATATAAAATGTACAAGAATGACAAGAGATATAAAATAAACAGCAACTTTTCTTAACAAGAGATATAAAATAAACAGCAACTTTTCTTAACATTCATCTTACATTGCTTTGAAAAGGAAAGTACAATGATATAAGCAATGCCTAAATTGTGGCATACCAAATGAAAAGTACAAGATGAACTAGAAGTCCTGTTGCTCAGTGAACTGGTCCACGTCCTCCTAGCTAGGCTCGATCTCAAGAGAGTCCGATCCTCCTAATGAACATTCCAAAAAAAGAAAAGACAGGAATATCGTCAGCGAACTAGCGCTCGGTAAGTCCCAAAAAAAGACATGAATATAGTTAGTATTGAGAATTGAACTGTTAAGGTGTACATGTATAAGATTGTTATTCTAATGAAGATATTTATAGTTTGGTAAAGAAGGTATCGGTGTACATGAGAGGAGTCCAACTTGCTCCGTGGACTATGGTAACGGGTAGTACAAGGCCCCATCAAAATCAATGGTCAACGGCACGAGAGTTCATGTAGGTGTCTTTTAGTGACCATCTCGTTCCACTTCTAATACATTTCGTACCAATCTAACTTGTTAACCCCGTGTAATGTTTTATATAGATTATAATTATCAGACTTGCCGAGACCATGGATACAAGTTGTTCATGTAATCAGGTTCAGGATGTAAACAAGTAGTCATGTAATCAAGTCAAGTTATAGCCATGGTTCGGTCAAGTTCAGTCATGTTTGCATGTTGATATTGTTCTGGTATTCAGGTTCAGGTTCAAGTATACATGTTAGAGTTTGGATTCATGTTTGAATTGGATTCTGGTTTGAGTTGAATTCAAGTTTGATTTCGACTCAGACTTGAGTCAGACACTTATAACTGATTTGGATCCTGAATTAGATTCGGGAGTTATCGGTAACTGCTGCACATGGATGACAGGATTTGTGTTTTTTCCCAAGACAATTACCATTGATAACACCGTTAAGTTTTCTATCTTAAATAGGCAAGAACTCACTTTCTCCGGTTCCCTGAGGCTCAAGAGAATTGATCCCGCTTAAACCTATATTTACTAAGTCCTTAAATGTAATTTTATATACCTCGAGGTGGTTTTATGAAAAAGACTTTTAATATATAGTTTCAAAATAATCTCGAGAAATTAATTATATTATTCAGTGTTTCCATGAATGTGAATTTTAGGGATTTGATGTATTTTAGTGATAATTACCTTAACTTGAATAGTTCATGGTATTTTACTGTAAAGTTTGACTTTTGTTGGTATCTTGATCGTATTTTGAAGAAACTTGTAATTCTTTTCTTTGAAAAAAAATAATATTATTATATTTTGAAAATATATGGATTTGTAATATTTATATAATTATAAAAATTAATTTTATTAATAAATAGAAAATTTCGTTTTTTTTAAAAATCGTATTAAAAACCTTTCGAGACCAAATGCTCCGTGAGGAGGTCTGCATCTCGCTCTACTAGCCCAAGGATGTGCGATAATCTGCACCATCAAATAGCGGGTCCCCTAAAAAGGGTTGTAGAGGCTTATTTACAAAGGGTTTTGAAATACAATTCAAAATAAAACCGTTTTTTTTATAGTAGATGGTATTTTAATGGAATATATTATATTCGCCATAGAAATAGGTTCAAAGAGAATCGTGCTATGGAACCATGTGTGTATGTGAGGGGTAGGTCATTACCCCGTGAAGTTTTCAAAAGGTATGTTTCAACAAAGGAAAATAAGATAACATATATAAAGTTCATGGTATTTAAACGAAAAACAAAATTTAAAGTTGTTTTACATGAGAATTTAGATGGAATTTGATTCTAAATAATTATTAGTTAAAGTTACAAGTGATGTGTACAAATTGGACTTAACGAAGTATTAAAGATGAGTAGTTTTTTAGGTTTTAGTAAAAGTTGTCGGTGGTAACTTCATTTTCAACATTTATTTTAAGAAGAGATATTCAAAAAAGAAGGTGAAGAATTGAGAGGGGTTTACGAGTGAAATAGTTTAAGGAGAGGTAGAAGAAGAGTGGGTTTTCGTCATGGTGTCGCGGGGTCGCCGGAATAGTCTCGATTCCTCGCCGGAAGTTGGTTGTTAGCTAACCCCTCTTCTACTCTACTTGTACTTGAGAAAATTTGAGAGTTTTGGTTAGAATTTTCAGAATGAGGAAGTGCTAGGGTATGGGATAATTTTTATAGAGTGGACTTAGGGTTTTGGAATTAAAAGATTGAATTAAAAAGCATTAAAATGTGATAAATTGGGAAATTGAGAGGTCTCTGTTTGATTGCTCTGCAATCAAACAGTGCAGGGGTGATGGGGGTAGGGGAAAAGACTCGTGTGCAAAACTTGGGCACTATCACCTACGGATGAACCGTCGTCACCGGTCAAAATGATGATCTCGCCGGTCGAATTGGTGAGGAGGGCCGTTGGATTTTGTGCACGTGTTCAAGTTTGTATTTAAACCCTTTTTCACATATTTATTTTTCTAGACTTTTCATTTTTATGTGCATTGCACGTGTAAAATTTTGGGCTTCCAAAAAGTTTAAAAGAAAAATCAGATAAAATATAATGTGTCTGATAGGGTTTGAACACAGGGGCTACGCCACAGCAGTGCAAGGCTTTATCAATTAGCTACAAATTGTTTCTTGCCGTTCTTAACAAAAATTAACTTTTAAACTGCACTCATCTTTTAAACTCCTGTCTGTACATTAAATTGAAAAATTTTCGTGCAGTAAATTCAGAGTCGTTACAATCCGGTTTAATCGTAAGCCGGCTAGTATTATCATTCGATCGAAACCCTACATGTATAAACATACGGCGACCACATCGTTTCACTTGAACCAGAGAAACCCTCTGTATGGGTCTCTAAAGACTAGGCAGTACTCTGGCAGTGGGTTTAACCACAAGTATGCCAGCGGCACTAGCTGTATATAACGGCTACCCAGGTACCAATCAAAAAGGAAGGTCGATGAGCAAGCTCATCCAGACCCCTACTGAGCCTATCCGTGACAATCTCCGTACAGTTTGGTCTTTTCGTCTAAGAGTATAGCATACCATGTCTAGAGGATGGTAAACGTCAGACCCCTACTGACTCGATAAGTTGTGTCGATTTGGCTCAGGACTAATCCGAGAAACTACTGATTTAACCATCAGTAAATCTTAACTGCCTTGGCCAAGGTCTTATGGTTCTAACCAACCAGATATAGTGCGACATCGACTCCCAATACCGGGAGAGACGAATCCCTGACAATCACTCACTGCCTCTATGTGACTCGGGACTGTATCCAACCAAAACCTATTTGCACGACTCAGTAGAGCCATGCTAGGATAGTGATCAAAAGCACAGTAGGAACTCACACGGGACAAATGATGATCTCAGGTCTAAAGAAGAACCTATACTCATGTCACCTGAGAACCGCTATCTGACGATAGGTATAATACCATCTAGAGGTTCTCGGCGAGTCCGTCCAGTGTACTCACCCCCAGTGAGCATCTATATACAATCTTAGGTGATCACACCAATGGCTGTGGGACCAACCACCGCCCCTCGTCGGGGTCTAGAAAGTATACACATGTCTACTTTGGAATATCGATGTCCGGTTTCGATATTCCTGCGACTTAGGACCTTTAAGGATATGCTTATGGACTACCCAGCTCTCACAAGTATGATCGCCATCATAATGCTGGTAGTAAAGTAAAATCCTATGGGTTTTATCAACATGTATCCGCCATGTGTGATATCGAGTATAACATATGCACATGTTAAGATAAAGTCAAACTATAATAGTATACTACTGTAACGAGTGTTTATCAATATGTGCAAGCAGTATAAAGCAACAATAGAAAGAGACACATATATTAAGATAAAAACAACATAAATAATATACTATATACAACCGAGCAAGATTGTCCTTTACATACATATCCTAGCATCCTATGCAATACAGGTCTCTAGGGCATACATATCCAACAATCACCACAAGAACACGGGCCCCACCACATATGATCTGGATGTAGATTTATTCATATTGACTGCAATTTGCGGCCCAAAATGCTTCATTTTGTGTCAATTTTCTTCTGAGCACTTCTATTTGTCACATCAACTCATTTTTATACTCAACTTTTGTTTTTACAATGTCTATAAATAACAGATCATCTTGAGAGAAAAACACCATGTACATTTCCATACTTTGAAAACACTTGATGTATCTTGTATTTCTAGTGATAGTTTGAGTTCTTTACTTTTATCTTATTTTGCAATTTCTCTTGTGAGCTTGCAAGGTCAGATTTAGATATTTGAACTCATTAGCTTGTACTTTGGATTGCAACTTCAATAAAGCTTCATTTTTTCAATTGGTTGTTTGTATTCTTGTTCTTTACTATTCTTGCTATTTGCTCGTGTTTGTTTATTTTGCTCTTTTTACTATGATGTGTGAGTAGTTCTCTTATTTAGGCAATGGTGATGTAGGTTGATGAATGGCTTGCCTTCCAACCCCTCATTCTTGATTCTTTTGCACTTAATGAACTTCATCCCTTAATGTCTACAATTTATTGTGTTATTGCTTGATAGGATATGTTGTTTTCAATGGGTGCAAATCAACCTTTAACACATATACTATTTTTTCTTTACATATTATTTGTGTTACATTGAGATTGAAGTAGAAAGGAGGTTAACTTTAACTAAGTGGAGGGAATTAGCTAGATAGGGCATATAGCCACAAAAGCATATGTCCTATACTTGCTAACTACATTTAGTTTGTTTCATCCTCATTTCATCTAATTTCCTAGCACCTTGTAGTTTCTATTTGTTTCAACTTGATGTCGTATCTTAAACGATTCGTTATAATCGGTTTAGATATGGCATGCTTTTAAATTTCATGTAGAAACTAGAAACATCCATTCGAATCAAGAATAAGAGTTGGGAGTAATGCCATGAGTCAATTTACTAAATTTTAGCTTAAGTATCCCGTAAATATTATTTTTCCCTCAAACATTATATTTTTTATAACCTCGTGACAAAACCAAATTCAACTTATTTGTTTCTAACTCAAAATGAACGTTGAAATATCCATTCCTCGTGGATCTACCCGTACTTGCCGGATTGCTACAACGCACCATGCACTTGCGGTATTTTTATAACTTGAGAATCAAATCGTGCCATCTTTTCATAAAAACCGACATATCCTATATTTGAACCATAATCTTATTAACGCACGACATGCTCTCGAGCGAACACTTCCCATCCGAGTCTTTCTTCAAGAGTTTAGATTCATTTTTTCTGTGACCTTTCTTTCCGCAGTTCCAATTGCCGCCTTAGATCTTCCCTTTTGATTTTCCTCGGCTCTTTGACTTGCCTATCTTCCATTTTCTCCTTTCTATCATTCTGCTGTGATTCTCTACTGAGAGTGCAGAAGTTCCCAAAATCCCACTCACAGCCTTTCTCTGCATCTCATCGTTTAAAATGTAACTCACCGCATCATTAAACGTGAGAGTCCCTGAGATCGAGTTGCTTACCTCCCTAACTAGGTTATCCCAACTCTCCAGAAACGAACATAAGAATAAAAGGGCTCGAATCACATCTTCCAACACAATTGAAACCGATTCAAGTGGCTCATCACGCTATTAAATTCGTTCAGGTGCTCTGTCACTGAACCGTTTTCTGCCATCTTCATGTTGAAAAGATTCTTCATCAGAAATATCTTATTTGATGTCGAAGGTTTCTCATAAAACTTCTGTAATGTCGTAATTAGCCCCATGGTTGTCTTCTCCTTTGAGATGTTAAAGGAAACTTGCGGAGCCAATAATATCCTAATTATTGCCGGGGCTTTCCTATCCAATAGATTCCATGCCTCATCGGACATCTTCTCGAGCTTTTCACCAACAACGAAAGATACAAATTCTTTTTGTATAGATAGTCCTCCATCTGCATGCGCCACCAACTATAATTGTGTTCATGAAATTTCTCGATTCTTATTTTATCCTCCACCATTTTTCGTCTATTGTTGCAGCTAACTCAACTTTTCCTTCAGATCTAAACCAACACTTTCAAAACTACAATCTAAGAAGATGGGGAAGAGGACACAAGCTTCGTTACCCACCGTTAACCTAGATCGTAGAATCAAAGATCCTTTTGGTTCTCTAACCACGCTCTCATACCAGTTTGTAACATTTCAGAAAATAGTAAATATTATTTTGGAAATTAAATAATAATATTTTGGATTTTACGGATATAATACCAAGTATGGATTTGTGTTTTCATAAATTGATATAATTACATATATCTTCATTTTTGGGATTTATTGGAAATAAAATGAATTTATTATTATGAGGACATTTGTTAATGGGGCTTTCCTTAATTGGTTTTAAAATAATGGTATATACTAATCTTTTACTAAAACTAGTATTGATTCTCCTAAATTTGCACTTAGGGTGCCATGACAAGTTAATAAGGGTTTAAATATGTGATTAAGGTTTCATTTGGGTTTCAAAATATAGCATGGCTACAAATATATTTTATTTTTCATATAAGAATAGTGGGGGAGGGGGGGAGGATATGAGAGCATGGGCACACAATGCTCATGCCTATGCCTCCCCATTTCACCTTTTCATTCTCTTCCCAATTCATCCTCATTCTCTCGACTCCCTCACCTTTCTCATGGCTACCCCCTCCTCACACACACTCTCACTCACTCACCCTCTCACAAATCCTCACATAACAAACATCCTCACACTTACAAACACCAATTCATACTCTAAGCGATCAAGAACTCAAGCTAGATCAAGTTTCAAGTCCCTATGTTTTTCAATGGCATCCTACAAGCTTGATCATCACTTCAAATCTCTTGTATAAGGTAAAAGATCCACACTTCATCAAGTTTTTAAAGTTCTTGCCATGAGAACTAGGATTTTTGTTGTGTTTTTGTGTTCAAACGAAATCTGGAGTAGTTCAGGATCTATGCAAAATATTCAGCATATAGATTTGACCTATTTAGACCACCAGGATACCCCACCACAAAAACGAGACCTTAACTCCCTGGTTGGACCGCAAATTATGGTCCAAACAAATATTTTGACGGTTCCACTGTTGATGTGGGTGTTGGGGTTTGTCCAGTAGATGTTTTACATGATATATAAATCTACTTTATATGCTAAATTGTCCCAGATTCCCTGAGTAAAAATTTGGAGGTGTTTTATGTAACTTTTGACGATATTTTACGGTTTTTAAACTTGGTTTTCTTGAGTTGTGTTGTTCAATTCAAAGCTGGAGCAACTTGGGTTCTTTGTGAGATATATAGAGACTACTGTGAGATGATAAGACCAGTATAAGACCATTGTAGAAGCCCGAGCCCATAAACCTACCCTTTGGTCGTGGATTTATTCTTTATGTCCGAAAATTATGGCCAGAATATCAAGTTAGGGTTTGGGGTTTGGTCTGTAGCTCATACACTTGATAACTTAGCCATTATATTCTTAGTTTTGTCCCAAACTATCTGTGCCAAAATCTGCGAGCATTTTGACTTGGTTTTGGCGATATTTTGCTATTTTTGAAACTTAGTTTTTGGATTTTTATGTCTTGACTTGGTTGTTCGACGTTCGTACGTCGACGTCGGGGGGTATTTTTTTCGTTTTGGCACGCGTTGACCACAGGTTCTAATCTATGTACGTTTCGCTCGTTGTTTCGATTTTGGTTTTTATACGATTTTGTTACGATTTCGTTTGTAGGTACAATCGCGGGGACCTCTGAGACGATGAAGAGGGGCAAGGCGTTTGTCGGCTTCGACTAGAGTGAGGCGCGTATCAGTGAGTAGATGTATTTCTATGGGAGAAGTCAGGCGGATTGCATATAACACCTCCGCAACCATAGTAATTAGAATACTATATATACTAGAATCATATACTTAGTCTAACCACATGCGTATATTAGTATATTTAGTAGAAGGTTATATATCTAGTTTCTATTTCTTAGCCATTTAGCGATATATATATATATATATATATATATATATATATATATATATGTATATATATATGTATGTATATAGGTATGTAAATATATATGAGTACATTATATGATATGATATGAGTTATCGTACACGACTATAGATCCGTTCTGTTTCGATTTGATGATATCGTATGAGGGAGATTACGTACATGATATGTTGAGGATAGACTGCTGAATACGGCCGATATTCATTTCGACTCGAGACGTCTTGCTAAAATCCTAAATTGGGAACTTATGAGATGTTTAGAGCTGTACATATTTTAAAAACTAACTAATCGTTATGTATTTTTAAATGATAACGACAAGGGTGTGCTACTAATTTTCAAATGAAATCTATTTTAAAAACATCGTAGTCATTTATTTCCAAAACAATGTTTCGTGCTATTTTAAACTATAACTGTATGGCTCATACGTAGTTAGATATTTTAACGCTTGTTCACGTTACGATTTCCTTATTCTGTATACGCTCGCATTTCGATTTCTTATGACATATGCTACATTTATACCTTTAGTTCTACTTAATTTCATTTGCTAGGACACATACACTATCACCGATGATTTCATGTTGCACTTGTACATATTCGCATTTTACACCTACACCTCATTGGGTAATTGACATGCCACGTACATATATAGAACTTGCTATGTCACCCGTATCATATTATACCATGTTAGTATTATAGATTACCGCTTATTACCCAGCATCGCGTACTGTCCCAGATATTGTACCTTCTTTACATTGCTTATATAAACATACTAGTAGTACACTGTACAATTACCAATGATTTACATGTTGCACGTATACAGACTCGTATATTTCACGCATACATCATTGGTAATTGCCATGCCTTGCACACATATAGAACTTGCCATGCTATTTCGCATCATACCATATTCCTGCCAGTACCTTAGACTATCGTTCATTTTACATCAATATGCATTATATTACTTTTCTGTATTTTATATATTATTCCATTATTGCCATGTTCTTATAAGATAGTGTTTTCATTGGATTTCTGTTTCTATGAGATTTGAGAAATTGCGGATATGATATTATAAAACTTGTGAATGTTTTAAAATACGGTTTTCTCATAATATGATGATTTGGCATCCACCATGAGTTTTCTGGGTTCTGAGATATGAGTATTATACGAATCAAGGGAGGGGAGGAACTGATTGCGAATACATGGTGGACCCGGTACGGTACCGAGGGGAAAGAAGCCCGTATAGAAAGACGGGTGAGCTTAGCGAGGATGAGACCGACCGATGATAGTATGGAAACTCGACAGATATCCGGAGGATACCGACCAGAGCTATATGATTCAGATGGATATGAGGGCCGATCCAAGAGATGACGCTTGAGATATGAGGATTTCGAGTGTCGATATTGGACACGGGATTTATGAGGATTTCGAGTGTTGATGCTGGACACTCAGTTGTTTTTATGAGGATTTCAAGCGTCGTTGATGGACACTCATTGGATGATATACATGCATACATACATACATACATACATACATACATACATATACATATGTTATGGATGACATATTTCCACATATTGATACTGACGCGATATTATGTATATACACGTTCACTTTCATTACAACATAGTATGATAGTATTATACAGTATGATCTAGGTAGATTGTTATGCATTCAATTTCTATCTGATGATATCTTTTACTCACGAGTTGGCAACTCACCCCCATTGTGTCATAATTTTTTGCAGGACCTACCACTCGGATTAGTAGCGGCTTGCCGGCACGCTTTTTCTTCGGGTGGTTGCTTTGGTAGGTGTGTTATATTTCAGATCGTAACTGGAATTTGTATATGTATAATCTTTGTGATCTAGTTAAAAACTCTATCGACCAAAACTTGTATTTTTTTTATGGACTTAGAGACAAGACTTGTATATTATTCTTTTATATGTCAAGTTGGATATAATTGAGTTGATGATGCTTGGTATTTCCTTTACTTTTTCTTGTGCTGATCTTTACCTTGGGCATCGTATATTACTGCGTGGTTGTGTTTCCGCCGATTGGGCGATGTGATAGCTCCCTATTGGGGATGCTGATATTATTTATGTATATATACTGGTTTTTATCAAAATTTACAAAGGAGGTGCTGCCAAAATTTTATTTGATGAAAATGCTTTCAAACCTTAGTCTACAACCCACTTGCATTTTCAAACAAACATTACTTATATTTTAAAAAGAGGTACTTGATTTCATTAATAACCATTTTCCAAAACTTCACCTCCATTATTTACTTAAAAATGTTTAGATTCCTGGTTTTTGGCTTACTTGAGTTACGGTAGAGTCCTATAGACTTCACGTGATTCGAGTGTCGGTCATGTGCCGTTTCCGGATCATGACACGGTTGTTGGGAATAAACCATACGACCAAGCATGCAATCCATGTAATACCAACGAAAGATAAAACAAACAATAAAGCGAGAACTAGAATAAATCAAACCAGAGATGAGGGATTTGCTAACGAGCTTCACCCACCGTATGGCTAGTCTCCGGCAGAGCAGAATCTGCAATAGTCTACTAGAGCTTAGAATCAAGTTACACCCTTGAGCAACCCTAGGACATTTCTCTCAAATCTCTTTAGATCTTAGCCGTCATCCTCTCTCTATACAATAGTCTCTCAAATTGGCAACACATATAACATTGGAGAGATCCATATATATAGAAAAACCCTAATCCTACTTAAAACAAGAGAAACACCCAAATAAATAATATTCGGTTCTCACAGAAAACCTGACGACAAACGTCTGCACCAAACTTGGTCAGACGTCTACCTTTTCTCTACTTATCTTCAGCTCCTTGTGCAGATGTCTGCACCCTTACCATCAGACGTCTGCCACAAAAGTATGGTTACGCTCTGTTCTTTAGCTAAGACTTCTTGGATGTCTGCACTTTGGTCGTCAGACGTCTGGCATTGCTCTGAATTTCTGACACGAGTCTCATGCATGTCCAGACGTCTGCACCTCCTGCTTCAGAAGTCCGAGAAAGAATTTTCTACAATTCAACATATATTTCTAAATGGAAATGTAGTCTAAAAGTGAAGAGGTCCCAGAACTCATCGTTTAAGGTTCTTTTTATCAAAATAAGTCCGCGGATGAATGCATATATGTAAATTAGGGTATATAGGATATAGAAATTGCTTTTGCAAATAAAACATAATATCGGGTTCTCATGGTAGAAATAAATGTTGATCTAACATTTTTTTGTTGTTATTTGTGAAATCTTTGTTCTAAAGTAAATATATCTTTAGATAAAAAAAGATGATATTGTTGAGCACAGTAGTATCATGTAGTTGGTACATATGTATTCTACTGTATATATTTTACTTGTTTGTCTTTATATTTAAGGATGACATTTATTCTCTCATGCTAAGCCTTCTCCTTTTATGTTTGCGTGCAGAGAGAGGGAGGAAGGGATATATTGTATTCTAACTTTTGAGAATCAGTCAATAATATGTCATAATATTTTTCTAAATCTACGGTTCTTAACATAATATCAGAGCTAGGTTTTTGAATCTCTCACCGTAGTCGCCGTTGAACCTCCTGACGGCCTTCTGTGTTCCTCCTATGACCTCTCCCTCGTCATCGAGCTTCACATCTTCACCGTCAGCCTCGTAGACTCTTCCTTTGATCTCCGCTTCGTTGTCGAGCTCCACCTCCTCGCTATCGATCTCATGGGCTCCTCTTACCATGTCTACTTCATCGTAGAGCTCCACCTCTCCATCGGTCTCATAGGTTCTTCTTACCTCTTTTACTTGGTCGTCGAGATCCACCTGCTTGGCGTCAGCCTCGTGGGATCCTCCTACGACCCCTATGTCGTCGTCAAGCTCCACCTCCTCGCTGTCTGCTTCCATCATCATCAGCCTTCAAGCCTACCTCTCGGCTTCCGAGCCATCGTCGCTCCTCTACAATGAGCTTGCTTCCTCTTCTCTGTCGACTCCCATCTACTCTGCCAACCTCCTTGACGATGCCCACCAATTGTCTGGTAAAATTTCCTAAGGGACCTTTTCGACCCTCATGCCTTCCTCAGCCTTCGAACCTTCCGCAGCCTTCGTTCCGACCTCGCCCTTGAACCTTCATGCTCCCTTGAGCCTTCGTGCTCTCGCTCTTCAAGCTCCATCAGTCGTCCTCCGTGTTTTAGCCATTCTCACGCAGGACCTTCCCAGCATCGACCCTTCTTCATGTGTCGGCCTTTCTTACATCAGTTAGCCATCTTCCGCATATCGGTTTTTCTTACTGTAATACCCATGTCCGTTATACGGTTTTAATTGTAATTAAATAAAATTCTTATTGTATGATTTAGATTATTTAGGAAATCATTCTTTATTTTATTTTATTAGCGCACTTCTTTTCTATTAACAAATTGATATATAGTAATTGCGAAATAAATTAATTGTAGGGTTAGTTATCATATGTAATGATTTATATATTTAGGACATTGCAATATCTTTTTGCCACTTTAAGTTGTAATAGATCTGAACTTAATGTAAATAAAAGTATTTATATATTTAAATCTTAACGGCGGTGGTTATTATTATTTCTATGATTGCGGAGAGTTTGTGTACTAATATCTTTACCTGTCTATATTTAAATATTAATTATTCAAATTATGAATTTCACTTCAATGTTTTAAACTAAACTAGCATTTTCATAATATATTATTACGACCCTACACATGTAAATTTTTCTTTAGGCATATTGATATATTATGATTCATTTCCTTTTATTGGCAAATCCCATGTCTATATATTTTCCCATATTCGTAATTTCATTAATAATGTTTAATGGGTTTAATGGTTATTAATGTTAGTTAACTATCATCAATTGAATTAATTGAATTGTTTTTAAGAACCAAAATCTCACAACTTTAATCCCATTTAATCATCTTTATTGTCCGATTAATTTCCTAACCCATGCAGACACGTCTCTCTCTCCCCCATTGTTTCTCTCTCTACATCTCTCCAATCTCTCTCCCTGTATATCCCCCCTCAAATTAAACCCACACTTTCTTTTCTTCTTCTTCTTCTTCTTTCTTCCTTCTATTTTTTCTTTCCTTAATTATTCAAATCCCAAGCTCATGAATTTTGCCTCTCACGTTTTGATTTGGTTTTAATGGGACTAATAATGATTAAATGTAATTGATTGTGATTAAATGAATTGTTATTTTTCAAATCAATTACAAGAAGAAAAAAAAACTCCTGGAAACTTCAACATACCTTTCTTTATCTCTCCCTCTCACCACCATCTCCAATATTACCCTTTCTCTCTCACCGAGCTCCCCAGCCATCCCGTCACAACTGCCCTTAGCCGATCCCCTCCACTCCCAAGCCAACCCCCTCACACCTCAAGCCGCAACCGATTTTCCCTTAAGTTGTGCCTCCTCTACTAAACCCTCCAGTGACCCACGATACCACCACGAGCCGAGCAACCCCGCTTTCGTGAACCCAACCGTGCACTCGAGCCGCCATCGTGCCAACTTCAAGCCCACCTCCGTGCCAAGACTACATCACGATCGTATCCACTTCCATCGCCTTATAGCCGCTACCGTGCGGCGCTCGCCGTGCCGTGCCGGCCATCTCAGCTATCACGATCGTCAAGTCGTTGCCAGGCAAGTTATATAGCTGCTTACATGCTATATTATATTTATATCGATGCGTACGAATTATATCGGAGAAAAAAAATACCATTGCGATTTAATTTAATCATAAGCCGTGTTCAATTTGAGTAATATTGTTTGAGATATAATCAAGTCTAGAACCTATTGATAACACCTATAGCAATGGTAGAATCAAATACTATTTGTTGGTTGGGAGAAGCGAACGTTTCGGTTGCGAATCGAACGTTTATTCTAAGTACTCGACGTGAACCCTAAACTAAAACTCATCCTAAAACGGTGGAACTTGTGATCGTTAAACACATTTACTGTTCCCATAGGTACTGTAGATAATTGACTGCAAAATGACATCGTTTCACCAATAAAATGTTACTCTGATGACACTTGCGAAATCTGAATTTTCCCGGACATGCTAGACTGTTAAATTCATAATAAAGCATTCATATATCGGATCTTAGCGTTCTATGGCTCGTATAGAAGCCAACAGATAAACCTACAGCACTACATAGTTGATCTCTAAATCTTAATAAGTTATGACAACGAAAACTGAGGCGATTCACGGCCCTGGAATGCAGTCCAGAGCAAGAATCTCTGCTTTTATCCGTTTTAGAATGCATCTTTCTCACTGTTTAAGTGTGCAACTATGCAGAACCATACATAGAAACATAGGGAATTGAATTATATTTCTAACAGTACCGATCTCATTGTATTTCAGTGTCGTTTGATATTTATAACACCTTTTTAACCGTCAGTATGTACTGCAGTTTTCTGCAGAAACAGAATGTATACCTTATCCTTAAATAGTGCATATCTCCCAGCTCACAGTGGATAGTTTCGATCCGTCAGGCTCGTTGGAAAAATAGTTGATAAATATAAATAGGGCTTAAGGGTCCTGTGTTCGAACTCAGGAAATTCTCCTGAGCCCGTGACCCAAAAGAAACCCCAGAAACAAAAATCCCTCGTAACCCATCGTAACCCAAAACCCCCTCTCTCACTAACAGAGGAAAAAAACCCTGCCTCACTGCCACCCCTCTCGCCGCCGATCCTCCATCGTGACCCCTGCCTCGCTGCCACCCATCTCGCCGCCGATCCTACATCGCGACCCCTGCCTCGCTGCCACGCTGCGCTCCCTCCCTCCTCACGCCTCCTCCCTCGATCCCGTAACCCTAAAATTGAGCCCTCACCTCCTCGTAACCCCAAAACCCCTCACACCAACAGAGGAAAAAAACCCCTCTCACCGCCGATCTTGCCTCTCCTGCCTCGCTTCGCCGCCGATGTTGCCTCTCCTGCTTCGCTGCGCCTCCCTCCCCTATAGACATCGAGCGCTTCCATCCCTCGCCTCCTCGAGCGAGCGCCTCCATTCCTCGCCTCCTCGAGCATTTGGTGATGGTATCATGAATTTGGCTTCAAATATGATATTCTTGTTTTGATTTTTAGGATATCTATCATTATATTTTAATTTCGGGCTAAATTATTTGTTTTTGCTATAAAATTACTCATGGCAGTGACTCTGAATCGGTTAGGGCATACCTCCAACCTCTCTTCTCTGCTCATGAACCGATTGGAAAATCGTATGTTGTTTATTCTTTGGTGCTCATGTGCCTCTCATAGCAAAGGGCTTTTGTACCTGGATATCCTTGAGCCATGATCTCTAAATCTCTTATTATTTGCTTCAATTGAAGAAAATTATCTATTTGCTTCAATTCAAGAAATTTATCAATTTTCTATGGTTATTGGTTATTTTTATTTGATTTTCTAATTTTTTGTTATGCTATTTAAAACCTGAGCAAATTACGATCAATATGATGGTTTTGCATCGAATTAGGAAAGATTTTTCTTATTATCTCAAAATTGAGCAATACTTATTGGTTTGGTTGCAAATTGATGAGATTTGAATGTAAGTGATCAAATGGATTGCCTTTTTAGTCTAAAGGTTCCAACTTTTGGTGATGGTAACATGAATTTGGCTTCAAAATTACTCATTGGCAGTAACGATTTTAGCCCTTGTAGAATGCTTTATTTGAGCTTTCTGTTCCATGTAAGATTAATTCGGTGGCGATGATGATTTGCCAAGAAGCTCGAAATTTATTGATATCGCGAGGCAAGATTGGGTTGCGTGCAAGTATTGCATCAACCATTTTGCAGCCATCTTGTTATATGTTATCAAGCTCCAAACTGAAACAAGGCCACGTTATTAGAAGCCGGCATATCTGAGCCTTATCATCAGTATGCATCTCTATACCACAAACCTGGGGTTTGCAAACTGTGCATGTTAAACTTTCAGTTATGAAATGGTTGTTTCCAAAAGAAGCTAACGGGACCGTTAAGGAACTTATCAAGAACTTTACTACATATGTCGAAGCTTTGCTGCACTGGTAAAGAATTGTATTGATTTTTTTCATATTTGTTGTCATGCAGAACTCAGAGGACCAGGTCTTCTCTACCTGTTTCTTTATAATTTTGAAATTTTGACCGTAAATTAATATTGTTTTGTTAGGGTGTGTTGCTAAATGGTTTGTTGATTGCTGACAAGCAGCTATCTTCAAAATCTAAGCAAAGGGAGCCATGAATTTGTCATTAGGTCCTGAAAATGACAGACTAAAATTGGAGGAACTCTTTAAACTGATTTTTTTTAATTAAAAAAGAGAGAGAGAACTGAGTACATTAACTTAATGGTTTTAGCAAGTCTTTCATTGGTGTACACCAGCTCTATATTGGAACTCCTACATGTGTTTATCTTTCTCTATTGTGATATCTTTATTGTTTTAGGCGGACAATGGGTTGGTTGAAGTTCATAGGAGTTGGAAGGGAAATTTACTGCATATGGAATCCCAAAACTTAAAGAACCTCAGGATACACCTCAGCATAATCCAAGTTCATCAAAAGGTGATTGTAGGTATCTCTTTTCAATGCAACTACCTGTTCAATATTAATTCAGTTTTCTCGTAAATAAATGTATGGTCAAATTGCTGCATTTTGAATATGTTGAGTGAACAGTTACATGGTAGGTTTACATTTTTTTTAAAATGTTGAAGTTTGCGGCAAAAAAACTTTGTTTAGCTGATATGCTTTGCCAGTTGATTAGAAATAAGTGTATATGATACTTGAGTTATATTTGTTGACTTGAGAGTTCTTCTGATGATGGTTTTTTTGGAGAAAACCGTATAGAAAGGATATACCAAGGCCAATAATAAAAACAGAACTGGTGTTGCTATTAGTTTAATCCGTAATATAAATACTCCAAGCTAACTATAGGAAGAAGGCTTCATGTATAACAACATAATACATAAACTGGAAAAAGAAGAAGAGAATTTCAGTTCTTTGAGGTTGGCTACATGTAAATATGTTAAAAGTTTCGGTTCCTTCATTAATCATTCTGTGATCGTGTCTCAACAGTTTATCTTTCTTATTTATTATATAAAGATACGGTTGAGTTTTATAGTAGTTATTGATTGTGTAAACGTAACAAAACCATCTTCCTTCATCTGGTGGAACAGGCAGTGAAAGCATTGGACATAAGAGGAGCACCGACTAGTTTAATAATGTTTACTTGCGTTTACAAAAATACCTATAACGTAACATAATATAGGTAGAGCCTAGACAGAGTAATGACTTTAATGAAGACGGTTATTCCAATGGACTTATAAGTATGTAGTATCACATCTTCATAATCATAATACTACTGACACCTCGGTCCAAATACTATCGAAGGATTTACAGTGAACTTGGTTCTTATAGTGTTGCTGCTTTTAGGTTACCAGTGCAACCAGGAGTGAATATGCCAGCCCAAGCAAACCGAAAGCTCCACTACAATGAAGGAGGCCCAAGTTCAGCCGAAATCGATCTCTTCAAGGTCTACAACGTCGTTCTCTACCTCGGGATAATAGATATACTGCAGGAGTACAATGTGAAGAAGAAAATTGAACATGCTTTCAAATCTATCAAGTTCGATCCACTTTCCATTTCAGCAGTGGAACCCAAGATGTATTTGAAACGTTTTATAAGTTTTCTGGAGAAAGTTTTTCCTGAGGAACAGATTTGAGGTCGATATTTGTATATTGAATCAGTTTTGCATAATTGACGCGATTATATATATTTTTTCTTTTAGTGCATAATTGCAGCATACCATAGAATTATTGTATGGAGTTGTGATAATGATCCAGCTATGCATAGAAATTTAGAGCAAAATGGCTTTGCTGCTTAGATCTACTTGTTCTTGCTTAGATCTGCTTGTTCTTGTTAGGAGGACAAGTGCAGCATATGGGCTTTGCTGCTTGTTCTTGCTTAGATCTGCTTGTACTTGTTCTTTGCTGCATGGACAACCTAGAGACTCAAAGACTTTCAGGAGATATAACCAGCTGTGCAACTGACATTGGCATCCATCCTTCAAAATATTGGCATCCATAATATGCCCCTGCCCCTGCGTGCATGGATAACTTAAAGAACAACCCACATAATATGCCCCTGCCCCTGCTGCTGTACAACATTGGCATCCATCCTTCCAAATGATAATTCATATGCATCGAATACTTGTTTATCAATATCACTAGCTATCACAAGGGATGTTAAATCCGTATTCTAAGTTTTAGAATTTCTTATTTATCATATCAAAAAATATCATCCAGCTACAAGTATAGTATTACAGAATTTTCAGATTAACAAATCAACAAGAGTTACGAGAGACAAAATATAATGGCCAGGAAAATTTCTCTGTGAATCGAAATTTGCCAAAGAAACAAACACCTTCGCAATGAGGCAATTTAAGAAAAGGGGTACAAAAAGATGAAAACCATGGAATACATTGGTACTCCGTTTAGCAAAGATCTCAGTCTTCATAGTCAAGTCCATCCTCATCACTGTCTTAAACGTTCTCAGTTCCTCCAAAAAGAGACAAGAACACCAACACTGCAGCCAGTTGGGTCGCTAGTTAGTACTTGGCTCTTCTTCTGAAAGTTTTCTCTTCGTCGGTTTTCTCCCTTTTAGCCTTTGGTTTAGCCTTGGAACCTAAAAAGTTCAATGTGAGTACTGAACAAGCTGAAGTAGCAAACCATCCTATTAAAATGAATACAACAGCATAGCATGGAAACATAGAAACCTGGCCATTCACGTGAACAACATAGCATGAAAACACAGAAACATAGAAACCTGGCTCTCATCATTGATGCTCCAATTCATTTACTTTGTGAATTTAATATCTGATCAAAAATTCAGGTGAACAGCGTCCATGCAGGTTTAAGTTTTGCAAGCCCTGCCATAGATGTGTCTGGCCGAATTCCATCATCTACAGAAACTGTGATTTGCTTTGTTTCTCCAGTTTTTGGGTCTACAATCTTCACGATAAAATTATATCAGACTGAAGGAAGGGTCAGAACAGAACAGGGAGTAACAGCTTCTTAATTTTTTTCCTGATTTATTGTTTAAGTTCTGACGACCTTTGAATATTTTCTTGTCACGTTGCTTAAATTATCAGTAAAAAGCGATGAAGGAAAAACAAACAGTAAAAATTATGTTTTATCATTCTGCCATGATTGCTTGTCAATAGCCTATAATGTTTTAATTAAGTTACTTTAACTTGGCTGAAATAATAGGTATAACACATCAACTAAATTATTTGCTTTAGGGCTAATTCTACTTTAATGCAAAGCATAAGCACTTTAAACTGATGTAAGGTGGACTTTAGAGCCATAGTTATATTGACAGGGTGAACAATTTATTTTCCCTTCATATTCTACTGGACGTGAGCTACTGAAGAAATTCTCTCTTGAACTGATCATTTGCATGTTTAATCATCTCTAGCGTAAAATTTTAAGATCTAAAAATGTCTCCCTATTAACAAATGGAGGGGGAAAAAAACAGAGATACATAATTAATATCTTAAGGAAATTGATTTTCACCTTTGTGGCGACGGGCACGATTTCTTCCTTAAATTTACCAGCACCACTTGCAGCAGCTGCTCGCTTATGGGATTCAACCTAACAGAATAGCAATAAGCAACAATACTCTGCATTAGATATGCTCGAGATAAATCAATTAAATATATTATTAGAAAAACTCACAGCAGCTTGATCTTGCTCCTGTCGAGTGACACGATGTGCAACATTTTCAGAAGTAATACCCATGGGTTGCAGGCAATCTCGAGCTTGTGCAAATAATTCTGCCTAAGAAATAAAAGAAAGTACAGTTAATACATAAACCATTTCACTGAAGACCCTACCAATAGAATGGATTGTTAAAGGTGCACAAACTTACTCTTGGATTAAAGGGTCCTTGCAATGCAGCTAAGTTAACGGTCATAGATTCTAAACCAGCCGCGATACCTGCATTCGCAACGCAAGAAAAATAACTCAAGGATATTCATTAACCTAAGCCATGACCAATCAAACTACCTTACCAATATCATAGTACCCAGCTTTAATAGCAGCGACAACATCAGCAACTGCCTGAAGGCCAGATGAGCATTGGCGGTTCACAGTTCTTAAAAGAACAGTGTCTGTTTATTGAGAAAATATTTAGCATCCAGGATCAAGCAGGGAAAGGATAGAGAAAACACAAATTCAACAGATAGAAAAGTACCAGGGAAACCAGCATAAAATGTAGCCATCCTGCATTCAATGGCTCTTTGTGAACCAGGTGCCAAAACCGTACCAACAATGATATCGCCAACCTCAGTAGGGTTCAATTTAGTCCTATCGATCAATGCCTACAATGGAGATCCATAATATCACTAAAACCAAAACCCAAATACAATATAATTCTCCCCGCCTAAACCAAAACCAAAACCTGGCCATGGCATTTCAAGAAAATCATATGCATCAACTCCTACTCCATGAATACTATAGGCGCAACGCAAGCATTATAAATATATTCAATAAAAAATAGATATACTAAGAAATATGTGCTCTTACTCCAATATGATGATGGCTTTTTTTCTTGGTGTTGATGACGTTGACGGGCCAAAAGGTGATCTTGGTATTGACGACAAAGATGATGAGTTGGATTCAAGATAATCTACCTTGAGATTTTCGGCGTACCTAACTAGATGGCATGTTGCAAGAGCTTGCTTCCCAGAACAGATGTATCCTACAACATCGACAAATAAGTTAATACAATAGTAGCAGAGCAGAACTGCTATTCAAAAATCATTAGCACGTAGACAATTACAACTTGAAGATTAGTTGTAATTCATTTATAGAGTTGAATTAAATGAGAAGCATTCTGTAATTTGAAAGATATTTGATTTAATCATTAAGAAACGAAACTTATAAAGCCAAACATCATAGTAAAAATAAAAGCAAACATCTGGTCATTAAATTTATTAAGTTCAGGCACATAACTCATCATCATTAATACCTTATATGATGGACCATATCTGAAAAGGTTCCAGAATAAATGTTGTTGATAACAACCAAGTAAAAATCTAGCAGTAACTATGACAAGCGTGAAACATAGGAAAACAATATTAGCCTTTACCTTTGCATCTTGCACCACAAATACTTGTCATTCATTATCCTCATTCGAAAAATGCCAAGATTGAATATAATAACATATAAACTCCCACAAAGTTCTCCCTAGCCTATGAAACTTGAACTATCATAACAAATCAGAATTTGGTGACTCATGCAGCAAAAATTAATCTCTTCCTCTTTTGACACCATAAACCATATTGCACTCAAAATTTCGCCCATCATTTATAAAAAATTATCTTCACTCCTTTCCGTTAGAAGCATCCGGTGCCTAAAAACAACTCATATTAGATATCGACCATCATTTATAAAAAATTAATGACAACAAATAAGAACAAACAAGAATAGAATACTGATACCTTTAAAAGCTGACAAGTTCTTATATCATGACCCTTTTCATGACAATTACTACAAGTGCGCGACCTATTTTGAGCTTTTGATTGCGGTACTTCTATTCCAGATGGAATTCGAGATGAAATAGCAAGACGACCCTTATGGGTATTTTTCGTAGGATCTGTGATCATTATATGATATAGGTAAGAAGGTGTCGGAGTATAACTAACTTGAGTGCTCGTCTCTTCTTCATGATTTAAATTGCATTGTTGCAACATACTATTAATAAACTCTTCTGTTTCTTCGTAAAGATCTCGATTCTCCGCCACCAAGTCTACAACTTTATTCATTTTTGCACGAAGTCTCCATGAATCAAGAGGTGTAACTGCTCTATTTTCTGCATTTGTTGATAGTCCCAGATCAACACTTGCATGTGCTCCACGACCCTTAGTAGTGCTGTGCCTAACTCCAAGAGTCCACCTCAATAGAATATATTGTTTTGGGATGGTTTGCATAAACAGTATCTGCTTCATTACATATAATATATGTTTGCATAGTACACCGTCGGTCTCAAACATAGCGCACGAACATTTGAAGAATTCTTCTATTGGGTTGCACTTCACATTGTGAGTATTAATTTTTCCATCTATCTTGCAAACCACATTATAAGTGGTAAAGTTCTCTTCTATACCACCCATATTATGCCAACAATGAAACACATTTCGAAACTCATTTTGGAATATCTCAAATATATTAGCAGTATATACCTTTGCTACACAAGCCTCCATGTCATGCATGCCTTGAAAATCTGGTTTTGTCGTTAAGCAACGTGTATCTACTCTTTCCTCCTTTTTTCGTCGAGCGGCTAGAGCTTTGTCATATCGTTCAACAAATTGAAACAATGGCGTCATAGAATTAATGAAACCATCAAAGAACGAGTTCATACTCTCACTTCTCTGACTTGATCTCATGCGAGCAAAAAACATATCCCTCAAATAGGCTTCAACCTAATGATGTCTTTGGTCATACATGTTTTGCAACCATCTCCAAGATTTCATTTCATTTATTGCTTTTTCAGACAACGATTCTTCAAAAATTCTTCTATACTTTTCATTCAAAGTGACCCAACACTTTTCACTTTCTTCAATTGTTTTACTATATCTACTCCACTTCTTATAATCCTCGTCGAAGGTTTCAAAAGAGCGACGTAAAGAACGGAGATGCTTATCTTCATGCAAAGTTATATGCCATATACAATATCTATGCAAGGTTTTTGGAAATACCCTCTTAATAGCATTACAAATTGCAGGATCCTGATCTGTGATGATTGCGGCTGGCGCTTTACCCCACATGCATTTTAACCATTGCTGAAATAACCAAACAAAAGTCTCCTCTTTCTCATCCGCCAAAAGAGCGCATCCAAACAATGAAGATTGTCGATGGTGATTAACTCCCGTGAAAGGTGCAAATGGCATTAGAAAATTGTTAGTCTTATATGTAACATCAAAAACCATAACATCAGTAAATTGCATATAACTAGCCCTAGCTCTTCCATCAGCCCAAAAAATACTTCTACAGGTTCCCCCAGCATCAAGCTCAAGTGCATAGTAAAATTGAATATCTGCAGCTTGCCTCTCAATAAATTGTTGTATTACAGATACACATTGACGACCCATATTATTTTTTCTTTTTGATTTGAAATAGTCAATGATTTGTTGTGGAGTGACATCTACCAAATTATCCCCACCTGTAGTATTTATTAAATCAGCAATCTGTGATGGTCCCGCACCACAATCATGAAATTGATCCATCAACGATTTGCAAGAAGGCTTTAGATGATCTACACAATAAGAACGTAAAGTAGAAATTTTTGATGGTGTCGACAACAAAGGATGGCTGTGTTGATCATCTATAAGTGTTACCCTCCAAACATCATCTCTGATTCTATGTATGATAATTCTTGCAGGACAACCTTCTCTCATGTGTTGTTTTCTTCTTTTAACTTTCCTTCCTTGCTCTCTTTTGTCTTTCAAACTTTTATGCCCTTCTTTACTGCATACAAATTTCTTTCGATTTATTACACCATCCTTATTTCTTGCACTCGTCGACTTGCGAACAGAGAAGCCTCTAAGTTTTGCAAACGAGTTGTAAGTATTGTATGCTTCCTCATCGGTAGGAAATTCCATACCAACATGAATAACAACATTACTATTCCTGAGATCACCGGCATCATCATTAGCATTCTCAGTTTCTCCATCCTCATCTTCCTCATCCTCGCTATCATCATCCTTGTTTTCACCATTCTCATTACAGCCGAGAGATCAATAGCATCGACATGATTGATTAACCTACTAAAATTTTGGGATTGCTCATCGATTGCATAGTATTGATTGTTATCCATTCCTACTAAAAAAAATTTTATGTTATGTTTACGTAATCATAACCTTAAATATATGAAAATCACACTGAAAAATTAAACATCAATTAATCTTAATATGAAACGTTTATTGGCATAAGAATAATTTGAGAGGACAAGGTAAACTCTTTCAAATTGTATATGAAACTTACATATCAATCAAAATTAACACAGTTTTTTTTAATTAAAAAAAATTCAATTTACTCAGTTCTTTTTTTCTTCTGAAAATGGCTGTGATGAAATATGTGATGATGATGAAACGATTACCTGCATAAAGCAGTACCTGCATAAATTTTACCCGATCACTGGAGAAAGGCGCGGCAGCGAGGGCGAGGGATGGAGGCGCTCGATGTCTGTGGGGGAGGGAGGCGCAGCGAAGCAGGAGAGGCAGGATCGGCGGCGAAGCGAGGCAGGAGAGGCAGGATCGGCAGCGAGAGGGTTTTTTTTCCTCTGTTGGTGAGAGGCGTGAGGAGGGAGGGAGCGCAGCGAGGCAGCGAGGTAGGGGTCGCGATGGAGGATCGGCGGCGAGAGGGTTTTTTTTCCTCTGTTGGTGAGAGGGTTTTGGGGGTTACGAGGAGGTGAGGGCTCAATTTTAGGGTTATGGGATCGAGGGAGGAGGCGTGAGGAGGGAGGGAGCGCAGCGTAGAAGCGAGGCAGGGGTCGCGATGTAGGATCGGCGGCGAGAGGGGTGGCAGCGAGGCAGGGTTTTTTCCTCTGTTGGTGAGAGAGGGGTTTTTGGGTTACGATGGGTTACGAGGGATTTTTGTTTCTGTGGTTTCTTTTGGGTCACGGGCTCAGGAGAATTTCCTGAGTTCGAACACAGGACCCTTAAGCCCATATAAATATTATATAACTGTAGTGTCGCCTAATTATGATTCCAACAGGGAGAAAAACTTATTACGAAACTGACTTTCAATTTAGAAATTGGATTTCCAGCAGTAAACACTTAAAATGATATGACCGTAATTCATAAACCTAAAGCCCGATTAAATCGAAACCAATTTTAGTGTATAGATAATTTAATATACTGCTTACGCCTTTTATATTGTCTCGCAAATTATGCACGTGTGATTTTATGTGATTTTCATAATCCAAACGACACCGGCTGCTCATACATTATTAGTAATGCATTTACTACATCTTCATCATGTTGCATGACTGTTATACCCTCTGTAACTAGCGATCATTTGCACCGATACCATAGCATCTATTTTTAGAATAACCTAAGTGTTAGCATTCAGATTGTGGCAAGTACATTAGTGTAAAAGTGTGAATGAATAGTGACCATGACACGTACTTGTACACAATCAGTGTTATCATTTAATTATTGCATTGTCGACGTTTGTGAGACATATATAGATGTGACTATAACTGGAATGGGACGGTTATGGAAGCATTTATATTAGTGTTATAGATAAGACATCGGGGCTTGGCCACTTGTCTAAAGTACTGGCCTAGTCATACTTGATGGAGACCAGTCTTCAATTCTCGAGTAGACTTGTCATGGCTAACCGATATTTTGGTTCGTGGTTGGACCTTGATGTAGATCGTGGATGTTGGGATAGTTTGAGTGTGAGTTCGGTCAACGGAATCTCAGGGTCCCAATTACATGAGTGTGTACTGGATACAAGAGAGGGCCCCACTCAGGGTCCCATTACGTGAACGCTTGTTATTGATTATTACTGAATATAGGAGAGGGCTCTGTGTTTCTAATGGTCGACTTTTATGCTCAAACTAACGATAGCATAGCGACATAGACATTGAGACCTAGAGACTTATATGATTAGAGACATGAACTTGCATCGATTTGCTGATCTGACACTCATGTTATAGAGTTTACCTGCGCATGCTACTTAATGCTCATATTTTTGATTTGTACATGCTACTTCATGTTTATTATTATTGCACGTATTATATATTGCTATTGTGTCGCTCTGACGACCTGAGTATGCATGCTCAGAATGAAAGAAGTAGACCCGTCTGAGTTCGAGGAGATCATGGATATCTAGACCAGTGAGCCGGTCCTATCGTTCCTTTCATTATCACTAGTTAGTTGTTGTTTTTGCTGCACTCAGTTTCTTTTCACTTGATAAGTTTAGTGACTGTTTTATCTCATTATCTGTGTTATATTACTGTTACCACGTACTGCTAGAAGCCGAAGTGTGACTACGACATGATTATTCCTCGACCGTAGGAGCATGGCTAGCCTTGTCACCCTCGTATTCCATATTTTGGGAAGCGGGGCATGACACTTACGCAGGACCTCCTCCGCGCATCATCCTTTCTCATGAAAGACCTCCTAGCATCGACCTTCCTCTGCACACTGGTCTTTCTTAATGCAGGACTTCCACTGCACGTCGGCCCTCCTCATGCAAGACCTTCTCGTGTCGGCCTTCATCTGCGCTTCTATTTTTCTCATGTTTCTCATGCCGAGCCTCCTTGTGGTAGCCTTTCTCTGTGTTATACCTGCTCCTATATTAGCTCCTTTACTTACACCGAGTGCCAACTTTCCAACTCCCGCTTACTCCGGCATTCTCGCCGTTTTATTTTATGACACCGTTTTCTTCTACGACACTTCTCAACAACATAGTTTTCTTTTCTGTCATCTCCAACAAAAGTGACTTCGAGGTATGTGTATGCCTAGCTTACATGAAAGTGACTACATGTTTCATGGTCCACCTTTCTCCAGTGAAAGACTAGATGCATATGTCTTCTTTACTTGATGCATTAGGTATGTTGGTTCTTCATCATCATTTTACTGGTTGCATTTTCCAAACTTTCAGTTATCCAATATGATTTTGAGGGAGAATGTTGAATAGAGTAGTATAGCATAGTTGGTACTGTATATGCTTTACTTGTTCTTCTTATACTTAAGGATAAGTTTTACTCATTAATCCTTATCCTTAGAGATAAGCTTTACTTTCTCATGTTCATCCTAAGGATAAGCCTTCTAATTGTGTGTGTTATAATCTTTAAGGATCAATCAATAATATTTCATGTTGCAAAAAGGTGCATAGATATATAAACATGATAGAATCATGACAGTGGAAACAATTACATATCTATGCAAGAGTTTTACCGATATATCTGATCCGATGGTGGGATCGTTATCCTCGCCCATGTCACGTTCTCGATCCTGATTCTCTTGCCTCTAAGAAATGGCCGGAAGGAAAACACACTCTAATTGCGCGAGAATTCCCTACGTATCACCCCGCTAACCAACCGTAGTAAATAGGATGATGGAAGAAGACGACGGCTCACAAGTTGGATCTCCTAGATCTCTCTAGGTTTCTCTTAATTAATCTCTTAATTAATTAACCATCTTGGATAATTAACCCTAGCCCCATATATTATATCTATATATAAAGCGATCACTAAAAGGTGTGGATATTGGGCCGAGTGAAGCCCAATATCCAACATACTTCCACTCGCACCATCGAGTGGGCGCCGCCTATAGCTCTTTGGGTCGGTTCCCTGAACCGTTCACTCCCTGAGTAAATTTTCTCCTGAGAATCTCCTCCTTCAGACTTCGTTCTTACCCATACACGTTGGTGCGGCGTAGACCGTTGAGAATCTGCAAACGGGTAGCTTTGCAACCAGATCCTTTAGGACCGACACAAGGATCTCCCTAAAAGAAAAACAGCATAAACCAGATATATGTTAGGCTCGTGACATCTCATACTCTAGATCTGATCATACATGTTTGCATAAGTATCTTTGATCCTTCTAAGAAGCATACTTGAACACCCAGGTCTTTCCTCAATTCATCACACTCTTAAACCTCGCCCTCGGCGTTAATAAGAGTTGGCCATGCAATGCAATCAGGAGACATTTCAATTGATCTTCCTCCGGCTCTGACTAGTTAGGTCTGCTATTTACCTGCTTTTTTGATACTGCCCCGTATGTGTGGTATATTGTCATCGCTGCAGGAAACAGCAGCCAAAGTAGCAGACGCTCATAACATGCCTACCCAGACAGCCCAATGTCGCTAAGGGTATATTGACTGCCTGTTCTTTCATGAAGGAGGTCGTTATAAGGGCTCACCCAGTAAGGAAGATATGATCCATCCCTCAACCTTCTTATATACACGATCTCAGCACATGTCGTATGACAATGTGCTATGATATTACATTCTCATCCTGAGAGTATATGTCATTAAAATTATACCGTACGGACCCAAGTCCAATCACCCTGTGATTGAATTGCCCGTCCATATCGGCCTGCGATATGCCTGGGATCTTCCAACAAGCTCGCACCCTGTACGACAAGTCAGACCCCTATTCCGGTTTTATTGAAAACAGGTAAAGTGGCCATGGGATAACCATTTCGGTCGCTTGGCATATAACACATCGCAACCTCATCTTGACCTAGTCAGGATGACTTTGTTAAGTGCTCCCACTGTCACCATACCCTGTATGCAATGATACGGTCACTGTTATGAGAAGATGACATCTATTAGTTAGTCTCACCTTCGACTTCTACCCTAGCATTGAAGGGAATCTCGGGAGAGTTCCTACCTGCTGACGTATCTTTGTTGAATGTGTGCCCTACACACATCGTGTACCCCGTACACTTCGTGTACCTTGTACACTTGTACTCTATACCATAAATAGTCAAACAAAATAGACATATCCATCCCAGATAATAAATAAAGAAAACAACACACTATTAATCTTAAAATATGCATCTATAAAGTCGCCATCCATAATAATAATGTCAAATACAAGTGTAAGGTCTATCAAGCTATTTGAAATGTAACATATCACCCAGGACGAAACCCAAACGCACATAGCGTTACTTGTGTATTTCCTTCATCATCGGATCCCCGATCGTCTGACCTGAAAGAAGACCCTATAGCTTAGACCACCTTCTCACGCCACTTACTCCTTGATGAAGTGTTGTTAGATCTATAAGTACATCAACTTCCCATATATATGGGATTGTTTGAGTATGCTACCGTTGACATGATGTCACGATAGAGAGAAACCATGTTTCCCTTGCATGTAGAATCATGTGCAGACTCCCAAGGAATCACTTCAATCTAGCAGCCTCTTTGGCACTACTGAGGTAGCCACATATTCCACCACGATGGTGAAAAAGCTACACAATCTGCTTCTTGCTACTCCGAGTGATGGCTCTGCCATTATGCAAGAAAACATGTACGGATGTGGATGTATGCATACCCAGATTGCCAGCCCAGTCGGCATTTGTATGTCCATATAACTACAAGCCTGATCCCTCATAGCACAAGGTATAGTGGGTTAATTCCACATAAGTAGCTGAAAAATCCTCGTCACTTAATCACAACAAGCAGACCCTCAACACCAAGTCCAACGGCAAGAGTTATATGTCTGGTCAAGTAAACACCATGCATATATTTGACTACCGACTTTACAAAATGAAACTCACAATATCTATCTCTCTTCGTCAAGAGTCTTATAGTAAAGATCAAGACTAAAAACATGTCCATTAGTGACTAAAGTAATAAATTAGAGAGTGATCGTGTGAGCTGAACCATTTTAAGACATACCTAATGTCAGTCTCCAAAGACAAATATAGGATGCTCTTGAAATAGATCCTCATGAATCTAATTCCCAAGCACAAACTCAATATCTCATGTGTCCTCTATAGCGAGAATAACCACTCCAAGTGGCATTCATTGTCTCCAAGTCACTTTTGGTCATCACAACATCATTCACAACAAGATCTCTGAATTTACAGTTGTCGCATTCAATCATCGTCGGTCCATATTCGATATAGATTGATGACATCGAACCGATACTGCTTGGATAAGTATTTAAAGCCATAAATGGACTCTATAAGTCGACTCGAGTCATGTTGGCTTTGAAATCCGTAGGCTGTTCTCCCAGATCTCCTTATCCAAATCTGCATCGAGAAAATAATTTAAGTCCCCAGGATTAGTTCAAGGTCTTTATGTGTAACGATTCATTAAGGAAGGTGAAATGGACATAATCATTACCCCAGTTGAAAGTGTCTATTTCTTGTCCACCTACGCTAGGTGAATCCCTTCGCCAACAAGCGTGCCTTGTATCTCTCTAAAATATCGTTCTCCTCTCGCAAGTGTTGGGGTAAAAAATTACAACCCGGTTGACCAAGTCGAAGTCAGTCAACCCCTAGCTAAGCGGGCCCGAGCCCAAATCAATACCGAGCGTGGAAGGGGCCGGCTCCTTGGTAAAAGAAGGCGATAAATTAGTCTAAATACATTTTTTTAGAATTAAATGTATGAAAAATGGGTAAGAAGCCAAAATTTTGTAAACCCCATGGCTTATGTGCAAAAAGAAATAAGCACATGAGGCATAAGAAGGTACAAGTGCCATTTAGAAAAGTCCAAGGGGTTATATATAAAGTGTGTAATATATAAAAGGTAAACGTGATGAAAAAATCAATAATAACTTTCATTCTCTAAAAAATTCTAGGGTTCTGTGCCTCCTTCTCATTCCTTAAGGTTTTAAACTTTTTTTGAATTAAATCAAGAGTTTAACTCTTCCTTTTCCAAAAAGAAATAGTTTTCCACCACAAAACCTTTGAAAGGGAGCCCGGATCTCCCATTAAATCTCTAAAATGGGAGATTTTTAGGTCTCACCCATTTTTCTCTAAGATCCAGCCAATAGAGAGGAGGAAGAAGGAGACCTATCTCCAAAAATCTCATTTTAGGAAGATCCAGGACTCAAGAGAAGATCCAGGACTCAAAGGAGAAGAAAGGGATCCCCTTTCATCATCTCCGAAAATCTCTTGGGAGTTTTACTCCAAATAAGAATATCTTCTTTAGGAGTTTAACTCCAAACCAATTTTTGAGAAGCTCAACTCCAAGATCCAAATCCTTGAAGGAGTTGAACCCTAAAAATCCAAACCTTTTAGCAGTTTAACTCCATAAAAAGATCCTTCTTTTAGGAGTTTAACCCCAAAATTCACCCGGGAGTTCAACTCCTAGTCCATAGTCTAAGCCCCCTTTTTTCCACGGGCGTTCAGCGCTCGTGTGTAAGGCGTGTGATCTGCTGGCGCCCACGCGCCATGCACGTGAACCGCTGGTGCCCAGCGCCCGCGTGCAGGGCGCGTGGCCCGCCGGCACCCTGCGCCCACGTGCCATCTCACGCGTCCTTAGGACGCTTTTGACCCTTCTTTTTCCTACACGCTCCACACTCAAAACACATCCTCCGTTAGAATAAATTTCTAACGGGACATTGCCCCTGTTCCCTCATAAAAAAAGAGAAAAGGGAAGAAAATTCTCCACTACTCAAGCCTCACGTGTTAAACACGTGAGCGCCTATATGCAAAGCATATAGGCGCTGCAGTTAAAAAAACTCATAAGCTAAATAAGCCTCACGTGTTAAACACGTGAGCGCCTATATGCAAAGCATATAGGCACTGCAATCAAACAATTGATAGGCCAAACATGCCCCATGTGTTAAACACGTGAGCACTCATATGCAAACCATATGAGCGCTGAAAGTAAACAAGCCAAAACCCATGCCAAGGATCACGTGTTAAACACGTGAGTTCTCCTGCCACATAAATTGGAAGCGCTCACATGCAAAGCATGTGAGCGCCCCAATTTTAAAATACTCACATCTGATTCTACGTGATAGAATTAGATTCTAATTGGGAAATATTTTCCCTGATTTTTCTAATATGGAAAGATCTTTCTCTAATAGAGAATCTTGGATTTAAAATCCAATTGTGATAAAATGTCACCAATTAAACCATTTGATAGAATTAAATTTTACGTGGGAAATATCTCCTTGATCTTTCTCAAACTAGAAAGATCTTCTCTGTTAAACAGAGGACCCTTGAATCAAAGATCCAACAGTGATTATAAAATCACACACCGATTATCTGATAGAATGAAATTCTATCTTAAGAAAAATATTTCATTATCTTGTTAAACAAACAAAAAACTTCTCTGTTAAACAGAGAGCTTTTGGATTAAAAATCCAACGGTGAATAAAATTCCCCGATTGATCTAAAAGATCATTATGATTAATCATGAAATCAATCATGATCTCTCAATAAGAGATTTTCTCAACAAATTGATTTTTCTCTTCTCTTATAAATAGGAGCAAAGAGATTAATCAAGGGGAGGAGAGGGGAAAAAAAGGAGAGGGGACCCCCATAAGCTTCTATAAGAATACAGAAGGCTCATAAAACAACAAAGAATTTAATTCTCTTAAAGGAGAAGATCTCTTTCCTAAAAGCCCTAGGTAAAGAAAAAAGAAGAGATCAAAATATCTCATTTACCTAACATACCATATCTAAATGTTTAACCCTTTTAAAAGAACTTAGTTCTTTCTCTAGATCTGAGATCCATAAGATAAGTCTCTCACAAGTTGAGAATTTAATTCTCATCGTGAAGATCTTGTTCTTGAGAATCAAAGATTCATAGGGAAATATGGATACAAGAACGTGGAGAAAATGGAGTCCATAATACTCCAGGAACTTAGTTTCTCCAAATCAAGAACTTAGTTCTTTAAAGAACCCGATCCAAGATCCTCAAAATAGTGATCTTAGTGATCCTTAATGGTCAAAACACCATTAAAAAAGCTTTAACCTATCTGAAAACATGAACATCAAAAACATAGAGTTCATAATACTCTAGGAACTTAGTTCCTTCAAATCAAGAACTTAGTTCTTAAATAACATGATCCCAGATACTCAAAGTAATGATCTTGGTGATCGTTAATGGTCAAAATACTATTAACAGAGATTTAAGTTCTTTAAAAATATCAACAGAGATTAAATCTCTAAAAGAACTCAGCTCTTCACATGAAAAGCACGTGAGCGTTCAAGGCCAAGTTATATAGCGCCTCACGTGAAACACACGTAAGCGCTGGGAAAAGTTGGTGCTTAGCACTATTGGAGCGCCTCACGTGAAACACACGTGAGTGCCATAAAAGTTAGTGCTTAGCACTATTGGAGCGCCTCACGTGATATACACATGAGCGCTATATGCACCCGAGTGCTTAGCATTGCTGGGTGTTACAGAAACCCAATCTTAGCCCAAATTGGCTAAGCTTATATTCATGATATCTAAACTGATATCCAAACTGATCTTAGTCTCAAACATGACTAATGATCTCTCATTGATGATATCCAAAATGATATTCATCCCATATCTCCTAAGGTAATCTTAGTCTCAAATAAGGCTAATAATTCTTAGATGATCCACTATGATCTTTTCCCTCAAATACGGGATTTAGTTCAAGGGTACATCTCTTCATACCTATGATACATGTCGTTGTAATTACTCAACGTCTTCAGAGAGGTGGTGGGTCCCGACGACAAACAACCTCTTTCATTGATACACTTCCAAATTGACGTGCATGCCTCAAATTGGATCGTTCCCCAAATTGGACACATTCCATATCAACATTGTTCACTTCGCCATGTAACAAATACGCGTGCGCGCAAGATGAATGTCGGACTGAGAAGTCCTTAAACTAATTATTCGCCTCAAACAAGGCAATAATGGACCGAATGCCCATAAACTAATATTCGCGTCAAACATGGCAATAATGGACCTTGATGTCCTTAAACTAAAATAATTGGGCCCAAATGCTCATATGTTTTAAGTCGATCTTAATTTCAAACCAGATTAACGATCCTTAAATAAATCTATGCCAAAATCTAAAATATATAGATTTGGACTGATCTACGCTCTATGGGCGACGACATAAATTAGTCTCCGTATACAATCCACGGGCAACCAAAACAAACAAAAACATACACGACACGAAGTGAACTTCCGGAGTAGGAGAAAGTGGTTATCGCAATGCGGTAACGTAATTAACTGCATAGGCTTGTGCCTATAGGGAAGAGCGTCCCTACAATCAAAAACCCTCATAAACGAGGGGGAATCTGATAAAATCTGCTACAACGGCCCCATCCATCCAAACCGCCGATATATGGTTTCATAAATCAACTTGGTATCTTCGGAGAGGTGGACGGATAAATCCTAATACCATCTGCCCCCAGATTCAGGCAAGACGATCCATCCCAGTTCGTCTCCGTTTCCGGTGGTAAACAGCTTCTGGCACGCCTGGTGGGACCTTTTCCTCTTTCCACTCCACACTTCGCATGTTGTGTTTCCCGAAAAAAATCGCTGTTCGCTATGGTTGCCCTTGGATTTGAGGTACTAAAATTTGGTGTTTTGCTCCTGTGCAGAAGAAGAAGAGAATATCGATGGCTTCCAGCTGCACAACTTGCAACAGCAACTCTCGCTCTGCCCTAACTGGCGGAGTGACTTATAGGCCCAAAGCGGTCTCTATCTTTTCAATGCCGGTGGGACAAGTAACTCAAGCCACTACCGGATTTTTTTTGGGACCATTATCCTACCAACGAGTTTCACCGTCTCAGCGCCGCAAGACGAAGCTCCCAAGAGGTTGGTCTTCGATCGACTGGCAACGACAATGGCCCCTCTCAACGGGCCGTCCAAATCCGATGCCTCAGTCTTCAACAGGCTGAGCCGAAGCTCAGACGTCTCAGTCTTCAACATGCTGAGCCAGAACCAAAACGGGCTCGCAAAAAGGCCCGTCATACTTGAAGGGGCTGCCCCAAAACGGATAGCCCTCCTAACTCCTCCTGCAGGTGAAGTCGTCAAAAATGCTTCCCCTACCAGAAGATCAGTCTCTAGAAGATTGGTCGTTCCTCCGCAAACTTTACCATGGACGTCAGTCTTTAATAGGCTGACACCAGCAACAGTCCCTCACCAAATCCAGGGACATGAAGAATCCGCTTCCAAAACTGAGGCGGTCACCTTTGTAAGACATGCTTGACGTCGCTACTGGCGCCGGGTGAGAAAAGCTGGGGGCAACTCCTCCTCTAGACTTACTCCACCAGCTCCAATGGTGGAAGTTGATGCTGCTGTTCCAACCGGGAACAGTTTTGATCTTCTTAGGAGGATGCGAAAGAACTCTCTAACGGCGGTGCTAAAGAAATCGTCCTTGCCTGCAGAAACCACGGTGCAGGAAAAGCTGGAGCAGCCCCGTCAATGGCTCTCCTCCCAAATTCATAGAGTCTGGAGAAATCTCCAGGACTCCGTGATTGATCAAAACTACTCTCGTCGACCGAAAAAATTGAAGGCTCGGCAAGAGGAAGACCATCCCTCCACCATACAGGAAGGGACTTCTTCCACACGGGTGCCTGTTACAACGGCTCCTTCAACTTTGACCTCACACAAAAGGAGGAGGCCGAAGAAAATCCCACCGCCTGCGGCAAATTCCAAAGGTGATGGACCCAAATGTCCTAAGGCTGGGGGCATGATTGTGTATACGGTCTACATGGCTTCCGTGAAAGAGGAAAGTCGTGCTTCCGTGGCTCATTGATTGCAAACTCGGTCGCTAACAAAAGCTCAGGAGCAACAACAAAAGCTCTAAGAAATGCTGACCAAAATGGCAGCACTCACCGGACAGAAAGAAAGTCCGGAACCAACATTTGAACAGCGCCAAGAGCAGGAGATCGATACAGAGTTCATGCGAAGGGTACTTGAAAGAAAAGATAAGGAAGCCGTTGAGCAGGCTGCCAATATAAAGCAGATGGCTCTTTTGTTCCAGGACATGGTTGGAATGATGATCCAGCCAGAACCTCCAGCCGAGGATCCGCCGATAATCATCGAGAATGACAGAGGGGAAACATCAAACCCTCTTCCGGCTTTATCAGTGGACAAGGAGGAAACGATCTCCAAAGCTGCTCTTGATGATTATATCGCTCAAAAAATACGATCTCATCAAGCAAATAAAGCGGCCGGCCAAATTGTCAGAACTGGGCGACCGTATCCAGGCTGGTATGACCAAATCAAGTACCCGCCGAGATATACGATCCCCAAGTTCCATGTGTACAAGGGGACAGGAAACCCACACTAGCATGTCGCGCAGTTCAGAGCTCTGTGCGGCAACACCAGAGGCGACGACAAACTGTTGCTTCTTCAGTTCGTTGGCAGCCTGTCAGAGACAGCCTTTGAATGGTACTCGGAGCTCCCAAATGACTCCATGAGGACATTTACAGAGATGGAGCTGTTGTTCACACATCGGTTCGCCAGCGCAAGCGAGTGCACCCCGATTACGGCATTAATCAATGCTAGGGTAAAGCCGCGAGAAACCTGGGTCCAATACGCGATCCGGTGGCAGAACCTGTGGTCAAAGTGCGAACAACGCATCAAAGAATCCCCCACCGTAGGCATGTTCATCAGGACCCTAGATCCACAAACGACTGTGTCCTAGTTCATGACACTCTTCAAGATGATGACCTTCCATGCTCTGATCGATAAGCTGGCCCAAATGGACTAGATGGGCCATGGACCTTCCTCCTTAAACAAGGACCCTCGAAACGCCAAGGATAAAGGGAAAGAGGCCTTCGTCGCCAACACCCAACAACAACCGAGCGACCCAAAACCGGCTGTTCGCTAAAACAATGCACGTCCATGCCTATCCCTGAAAGAAAGGCTAGGACGCGCTTACTCGTTTCCCCGCGATAATATGAGGAAACTATTTGAGTTGGTAATGCATAACAAACTCATCACATTGCCAGACCCACGACGTCCCCCGCAACTCGGCGACGTCAACAACCCCAACTACTGCTCCTATCATAAAATGGTGAGCCACCCAATTGAAGATTGCTACGTCTTCAATAACTGGGTCGAGGATCAGTATCAACAGGGGAAATTCACGTTTTTTGAGAAATGGAGGGTGACCCCGCCACAGAAGCACATTCCCAAAAAGGTGGATGCACCGGGGGCATCATGCTCACTCGTGGAAGAAACTCCATGGAAAATCGTTCTTTCAGCAAAGACCAAAAGAATGCTGAAGGATCTACAGGCATGTCCGGCAGTCAGGTGGAAAAGCCCACTTGAAACTGAAATTATCGAAGGGATGCTGAAATCGCGTCCTATACCGAAAGTTGTTGACAAAGGGCAAAATCCCAAAGTCAAGCCTTCAATTCAAAGTCTTCGAAGAAAAAGAAGAAGACCAAGAAGCCTGTGCAGCCTGCCGAGTGTGACGACAAGCTCACAAACATACAAAAGTACATCGACGTGTTGGAGGAGTACAACTAGAAGGCACGGATACCAGTCACCCTCGAAGAGTTCCTAAAGCATATTCTTGAGAACGAAGATAGTGACAACGATGAGGAAAACGACTCAGCAGAAGAAACCGAAGACTATATAGCGAGTTTCCACATGGTCTCCCATTCATCGTTAAATGGCGAAGAAGCTCCCTCAGCGTCAAAAAAAAGCGCAGAGGAACCGGGGGTAGAATCGGTGCTAAAATCCTTGGAACTGCTAGAAGACCCGATCGATAGGCTTTTAAAAGAAACCTTTCGAAAAAGAAAAGCCGACCGAGAACGCTAAACAGCCATATATGAAAAGGCTAAACGTTAGTGTCAGGATGAATAAGCTGCGGCAAGAATGAGTCGTAAAGTACTCCAACCAAACCGAAGCACCCCTGCCACAAATAAGAGTAGGATCAAGGCAGAGAAGCGGTTCGGCAAAGCCCTGTCAATAGGAATGAAGCTGCCACCTCTGGTAGGAAACATTCTCGGGGTCATATGCCTCGACGGAGAGGATTCACATTCAAACTACTGCCTATATCATCGGTGGGTCACCTACCCCACCGAAGAATGCAGTACCTTCAAGAAGTGGTGGCAGGGATATATTGCTCATCAAAAACACTTCAAGAGGATGAAGCGTGAAGCTTATCGACAGATAAAGAGTGCGACAAGTACGCGTGTAAAAACGATTGGTAACTGTTATATGGTTGATACCACTTCGGAAAAGGAAAACCCCCAAGTTCTTACTTTCGGGAGCGATTCTGAGGATGAAATAACCCTCAGCCCTCTCTTCATGGACTCCACCTCCGAAAAAGAAGAGGAGCAGAAGAACTGCGAGAACATTCAGCTGCATAACCGCATGCTGCCTGAGAAGAACCTCATACCTTTAAATAAAGGTTCGAGCAAAAGAGACAAAAGGGAAGAAAAAATCCCGGAGGAAATTGCCCTTGATGATGGAGTTGTCAAAGAGCTCGCAGCCAGGGATCCGCCTAGGAAAAACAAGGTAGATTACAATTTCCTAGCACATCTGAGGAAAATACCCTCACAGTTGAGCATATTAGATGCTCTCCTCTTGTCCAAAGAGACACGAGAGTCTCTGATCAAGGCATTACAAGAGCCCGATCAGTTCCAAGCTTTCCTTGCAGAAGAGAAGATGAAGGATGAGCTGGCGGAGGTTCACACAGCAGACATTACATTCAGCGATGAAGACCTCCTCCTCGGTACGTGCGAGCATAACCGCCCGTTATACGTCACCAGATACTGCCACGACATCAAGATAGGGAAAATCCTTGTCGATAACGGATCCTCCGTCAACCTTCTCAACGTGAAAGTGCTGAAGGAGATTTACATGAACGTTCAGCACTTGGCCCGAGATAAAATTACCATCTCCGGGTTCGTCTCACAGTCGTCATGGACGCTTGGGTCCGTAATACTGACGTTACGCTTCGGGTTGCTCGTCACTGATATTAAATTTCACATCATTGACGCCAAGACTTTCTATAACGCTCTGCTCGGCAGTCCTTGGTTACACGAATACAACATCATCCCTTCTACGCAACATCAGTGTATGAAGTATTTCAAGGACTGCTCGAAATACACCGTCACTAGAGAGCTAACCCCGTTCTCCGTAAACTAGGTTCGGAAATAAGAAGACGCAAAGTACTTCCTACCAGACTTCGAAGATACGGAAAGGTGTTGTAAATTCCCATTTCCATCAATAAAATCATTCTATATTTTTCCTAGTCCCCCGAATGTTTTCCTATTTCTTTCCTCGTAATTTTGTAGGTAATTGGTTGCTTAGGTTTTAATAATTGATTTTCCTAAACAATTAAAATCAAAGCCCAAACAAATAAAAACAAAAACTAAATACATATAAATAAACCCCAGCCCGTTTCCCCCCAAACACCAGCCCAGTCCAAAACTAAATAAATTAATTAAACAAATTCACATAAACTCCCCCGGCCCAGGTCCTTACCCGTGACGCGACCCGACCCGACCTGTTAGCATCCCTTTCTTCCCAACTTCGTTTCCTTTTCCTGCTCGTCCCCTACGTGCCCAAGTCGCCAACGGTCCCCGCCTCATCGCGACCATGATACCACGCTCGTCGACCACGACCGCGCGCCCTCGCGAGCTCCTCAAGCTTACCCTCGTTCTCCCTTTCTCCTCTCTCCCTCCTCACTCTCGATCTCCCTTTCCCCTCTCCTCTCTCAAAAAAAAAACATCCTGCCTCATCCTCTACACCCGCTGAACCACGACGACGACAATGACGACGACCACCTTAGTCCCCTCCTTCCACTAAACCCATCTCCTTTGTCTACCTATCATCCTAAACCCATCCATCTTCAACCCACCGCCGAGCTCGAGCCTCCCCTGTACACCCTCTTCACCACCGAGTCTCCCTTGCACAGCATCACGCCGACGAGCTCCCCACTGCCTCATCGACCCCTCTACATCATCACCATCACCCCCATAGCCGAGCCCCTCCACTACCTCACTCCATCGCTGCAACCCAACTCCGAGCTTCACCAACCCGAGTCAACCCCCTCGCTGCACCCACCGCTGGAGCTACCTCCGCTGACCACCGCCGATCCCAGCACACTCCCAGAAGCTTCACAGCACCCTACTCCGCCTCCAGTGATCATGAGCCGCCGTCGAGCGTAGCCGAGCACAAGCCGTTGCCGTGTCGTGCCTAGCCGCGTGTGCGTCGATCCTTTGCCATTGTTCATAGACCGCTACCAAGCCATCGTCATCTCCAGGCAAGTACCCTACTTGCTACATGCTAGATTATTCAGTTACAATTCAAAATCCTATTAATTTCGTGTAAATAATTCGTGTAAATTTTTATGACGCAAGTGTTTGATGCAAAATCCGAACGAAAACCTTCCATTAAACTGACGGAAATTGATCATATAATCTGGTCCATATGGTAATGAACATTGTGTTAAAATTTTACTGAAAAATATAATCGTTACTGACTTGAACGATCATCCCCGATTACACCCATTAAAACTGAAAATTTCCCGCGTCTGAAACTTGTAAAAATCATAATTAATTGTTTACAAATTGGAATGATGCGTTCGAGGGCTCAAATCGAAGACGACTTGACGCCTTAGAATCTCATAAAAGTTTTAAATTGTTTATATACTGAAAAGATGACGGAAACTAGTTCGGAGAGCGGCTCAGGACTGCAGTCCAGAGCAGCTCTGGCTGTTGATTTCCTTCTTGTAATGCCTACCCTCTACTGCTCGAACATGTTATATTGCGGAACCCTACACCATAGTGAAGATGAATCAGTTATATAAATAAAGAAAGTGATTTCACCCCTTTTTACCGTCATTTACTATTTAAACTGTAATTTAAATGAACAGGATGTATAGCAGTCCCAAACAGAAAAAGAACCGATACCCTATTATTGAACAGTGCATAACTTCTGACATAGAGGTGAGATTGAGAATCCGTCTGGTGCGTTGGAAACCCTATTGAAAAACCTAAATTTTGTTCAACTATAGCATAGATAAATTATGAAACCAACAGGGTGAAAATTATGTCACGAAATGGACGTTCAGTTCAGAAACCGAATTTCCTGCAGCGAACACTTAAAATGAAACGGTTGTAACTTGCAAACCCGAAATCCGATTGCACTGAAATAAATTTTGCTGAACTGCCGACTGAGTTTAATTGCATTTTACTGAATTTTGAACGTATGATTTAATACAATTTTTATAAGTTTATAAGGTGCATAGTAGTTCGTATTACACATGACATGTTAACTGCATACATGCACATATCTTACCCGATTGCCATACTTATAGTGATAGTGCGCGTTATTATTCATTGTACAATGCATTATCGTGTGTGAATGGTATTGGTTTAGGAGTGTCAAGTACTCCAATGAAAAAGTAAATGATTCGTGACAGTGAATAATACAGTGAACAGTGACAAAACCGTGTTATTGGTGCATACTTGTACACGACTAGACTATACTCATAAATAGTGTAAACCTGGAGAAAAAGGGGAAATCGAAGTGGAAAGTGCATCATATTTAGCGAGGACAGTGATTTAGAGGATGATCGTTCGAACATCGACTCTTATATATATTAGGTTGGGCCTAGCGGTCCGGCTGACAGGGTTATATCCCGGGCGATAGCGGGCCGTAGTCTCGGGTATGTACGAGACCCTCGTTAAACATGATCCTCCTTTCCACAACTCGATTTCAAAGATGACTTAGAGACTGATAGGGACATAGATCATACTTTGCATCAGTTAGTGACATATTGATTACCTGCATTTTACTTCCACTGTTATTACCTTTTGTGCTTGTTACCTGTCACTATTATAATATTGCTATTACGTCGCTCTGACGACCTGAGTATGCATGCTCAGACCTCGAGGAAGAACCAGTGCAGGAGTTGGACTTGCTCTTCGAGCTTGCGGAGATTTAGTCAGGAGTACCTCATTCACTTTTTCTGCTTTCCCTAAAGAGACCTTGTATTCGAACTTGGTTAGTAGTCCTTTTTCTTGTTTTATTGTAAATTGTGAATAATGAAAGTTGGTAATAATTTAGTAATGCATTTTCTTTACTTCTGTGCTTTGTTTACTGATTACCATGTAATGCTAGAAGCCGAAGTGTGACTACGGGGGGATTATTCCTTGACCGTAGGAGCATGGTTGGCCTAGTCATCCCTCATTTTCCGTATTTTGGGAAGCGGGGCGTGACATGGTTTTGTTGGTATCAGAGACGCGTTTAGCAGTAAGGGATAACATTAACTACACTTTATTACGTTATTTTCGCTTCACTATTCCTGACTTTCATCCTTGTATCTAATCATATCCTTTTAATATCTTCCAGCGATATGACGTCCCCGAACGACCACTCCTCGGACCTAAGTTCTCAGGATCGCACGGAGAGGATACTTAGTGCACTGACGACTCTCGCAGAAGCTCAGGAGAGAAAGACGGACCTACTCGCCGAGGGACTCAGGGCTATTACCGCAGTAGGGGGACACTCCGCCCTCATTACCGCCCCCGAGGGCATTGCTCCACCAGCTTTTTCTGCCAGGGCTGGCACCGTGTCAGATTTTCGGAGGTTACATCCAGCTGCATTTACGGGACTAGCCGAACCACTCGAGGCCGAGCAATGGCTAGTTAATATGGAGAACCTACTGACGGCCGCCAGGGTACCAGAGGAAGATAATGTGAATGTGATAAAGATCTAGTTGGAAGATGAAGCCCGTACTTGGTGGTCAGTTGAAGAAAGCAGACTAGAAAGGCCAATCGAATGGACCAAATTCAAGGAGTGCTTCTTGGACCACTATTTCCCTTCCACCGCCAAGGCAGAGATGGAAGAAAGATTCATCCTACTGAAGCAGAATGGCCGTCCCGTGGACGTATACGTGGCAAAATTCAACCGTCTGAGCTGATTTGCTCCGTATATGGTCGCTTCAGAGGCCACCATGGCCAGCCGCTTCTTACAGGGACTTGATTTCGAGCTGCAGCAGTTGATCGCGTCACTCGAGTTGCAGACTTTTGCACAGGTACTCAACGCGGCGCGAATTCAGGAGAAACTGATCAACAAATTCAGGAAGCCCCCAGTTGTTCCAGCACGAACCCACGCACCTTCTCGAAGAGTCATACCAGTTCACATGCCAGGAACGACACAGATGAAGCGTCCATTCGTGCCCCATCATCGCCCCCAGAGCAAGAACGTAGTTTGCGGCTACTGCAACAGAGATGGGCACACCCAGAAGGACTGTCGCCGCGTCAAGGGCCAGTGTTTGATTTGCGGATCCAGCCAGCACAGAGTTAGCAGTTGCCCCGAGCGGACAGAGTTACAGGGAGGGTCTGGACCGCAGCAGCAGAGATCGCAGGAGCAGAGGCAACCCTACACAGGCCGCGGTCAGGGACGGGATTTCACCTTGACCTCCGAGCAGGCAGAGGCTTTAGGCGAAGTTTTCACAGGTATTCTACTCGTACACTCCATTTCAGCTAGAGTACTATTTGATTCTGGAGCATCGCACTGTTTCATATCTACGCATTTCGTTGATACACACTCCATACCACATGAACCATTAACCAAGGGCTGGGAAATACACATGGGTAATGGTGTTATAATATTTAGTCGAGAATGTAGATCATGTCCGGTTGTAGTGTGTGGCAGGGAATTCTATGCGAATTTCCTTTTGATCGGAATAGGCAGCTATGACGCAATTCTCGGGATGGATTGGATGAGTACCTTCCATGCAGTTATTGATTGCCGAGCAAGGAATGTGATCTTCCGCATTCCCAATCACCCAGAGTTTATTTTCGAAGGCGGGAGTGAATCTTTGGAGCCAGCCAAGTATAGAGCCAAGCCAAAAGAGTTGATAGTTATGGCGATTGATGAGAGTCCAGCCCCAGAGATTGTTCGGGATTTCCTGGACGTGTTTCCTGAAGATTTATCAGGTCTACCACCTCCACGCGTCTTGGAATTCTCGATCGATTTGACTCCAGATACAGCACCAGTTTCCAAGGCCTCATACAGAATGGCACCGGTTGAGTTGGCAGAATTAAAGCGGCAAATTGAAGAACTCTTGGAGAATGGATTTATCCGGCCAAGCGTTTCATCATGGGGTGCACTAGTCCTGTTGGTGAAGAAGAAGGATGGATCACTGCGGATGTGTATAGACTATCGGGAGCTGAACAAAGTCATAATAAAGAACAAGTACCCAATTCAGCGCATCGGCAACTTATTCGATCAGTTAAGTGGGGCCAAGGTATTTTCGAAGTTGGATCTCCGTTCTGGCTATCATCAGATCAGAGTAGCGGCCGAGGATATATGCAAGATGGCCTTCAGGACCCGATACGGACATTATGAGTTCCTCGTGATGCCATTCAGTATTACCAATGCTCCAGCGATATTTATGGATTTGATGAACAAGGTGTTTGTGAAGTACTTGGACACGTTTGTCATTGTATTTATCGAAGACATACTAGTCTACTCGAAGACCCGGGAGGAGCACGTCGAGCATTTGCGCACGGTTCTACAAATTCTTCGGGAAGAGAAGCTGTACGCGAAATTGAGCAAGTGTGAATTATGGCTCGACAAGGTTCAGTTCTTGGGACACATTGTTTCGGGCGAAGGCATCTCAGTGGACCCGGAAAGATAGAATCTGTCAGAGATTGGCCAACACCGAAGTCAGTGGCCGAGTCTTAAGCTTTCTGGGACTGGTAGGATATTATCGGCGGTTCGTCCAAGACTTTTCAAGGATCGCTGAACCGTTGACGAGGTTGACACGGAAGGATGCACCGTTTCCGTGGACAGAAGAGTGTACTTGGGCATTTAAGACACTGAAGTAGAAGTTAACCACGGCGCCCATTCTTACAGTACCAGATGATTCTGGTGGTTTGGTGATACATAGTGATGCCTCAGGGAAGGACTTAGGCTGTGTTCTGATGCAGCACGGTCGGGTGGTTGCTTACGCCTCTCGATAGCTGAGAAATCATGAAAGAAACTACCTTACGCATGACTTGGAGTTAGCCGCAGTGGTTTTTGCATTGAAGATCTAGAGGCACTACCTATTGGGTTATAAGGTGGAGGTGTACACGGATCACAAAAGTCTGAAGTACGTCTTCACTCAGAAAGAACTAAATATGAGGCAGCGCTGATGGCTAGAACTGATGGCGGATTACGACTTGGACCTTCAGTATCACCCGGGAAAAGTAAATATTGTACCAGATGCTCTCAGTCGCAAGCCAGCGGTCATGATGTTGACCAGTCAGAGGAGCATCATTGAGGATTTCCAGAGACTCGAGCTTGAAGTCGTTACACCGAGCGCAATCAGTCAATTTTGGCATCTACAGGTGCAGTCTTCTCTTATGGATCGCATCAAGGCTGCACAAGCTGATGATCTTCGACTGCAAAAGTTCAGAGCACAAGTAGAAGCCGGGCTGAGAACGGACTTACTCATACATGAAGACGGTTCTCTGAGATTCGGTAGCAGACTCTGCGTACCCAAGGGGGATGTTCAAGAAGAGGTACTGGCTGAGGCTCATAGTTCAGCTTATTCTGTGCATCCGGGAGGTACGAAGATGTATCGAGATCTAAAGCAGCATTTTTGGTGGAACGGGATGAAGCGAGAAATTGCGCGGTTCGTATCCAGATGCTTGGTATGCCAATAGGTGAAGGCTGAACATCAGAGGACAGCAGGACTGTTACAACCGCTTGCGATACCAGAATGGAAGTGGGAGCACATTACCATTGATTTCGTGACGGCCTTACCTCGGAGCCCTAGGGGCAACAACGCCATTTGGGTTATCGTCGACCGCCTCAAGAAAGCTGCACACTTCTTACCATTCCGAGCGAGACAGTCGACAGAGTCACTTGTGGAGAGATACATGCAGGAAATAGTGCGACTTCACGGAGTTCCAGTCAGCATTGTGTCAGATCGAGACACCATATTTGTTTCGCACTTTTGTTGGAGCTTACAGGAGAGTTTGGGTACCCGCCTCAAGTTCAGTACAGCTTATCACTCGCAGACGGACGGACAATCCGAGCGTACGATTCAGACGGTCGAGGATATGCTGAGAGCTTGCATGCTGGACTTCCAGGGTTCCTGGGAAGATCATCTGCATCTAGTCGAGTTTTCCTATAACAACAGTTACCAGGCTAGAATCCAGATGGCTCCTTTCGAAGCACTTTATGGGCAGAAGTGTCGATCCCCAGTTTGTTGGGATGATGTGGGCGAACGAAGATTACTGGGTCCCGAGCTTATTGTTCAGACAGTCGACAAGGTCCAAATGATCAGGCAGCGCATTAAGACGGCTCAGGATCGACAGAAGAATTGGGAGGATACCAGCAGGAGAGCACTGGAATTTGAAGTCGGAGATCACGTATTCCTGAAGGTTTCCCCTACCCGCAGAGTTATCAGATTTGGAGGTCGTGGGAAACTCAGTCCCCGTTTCATCGGACCTTTTGAGGTGCTAGAGCGGGTAGAAGAGGTGGCCTATCGACTTGCCTTGCCTCCATCACTAGCTGGTGTGTACAATACCTTCCACGTGTCTCAGTTGCGGCGTTATGTTCGAGATGAGAGCCATGTTCTGGACTATTCGGAGTTAGCTTTGGGTACCGACCTATCTTACGAGGAGCAGCCCACCACCATCCTCGACCGCAGAGAGAAAGTGCTGAATGTTAGTTATATGTATGCCCTAGAGGCCATTACTGTACATACGATGTATATTGTAGTGGATGCTAGGACATATATAGGGAGGACTTTCTTGCTCGAGATGATAGTATGCTATCTGGTTCTACTTTATCTTAACATGTACTCTGATTGTCTCTATATTACATGTTGATAAAGCCCTTAGGATATGTACTCGACTACTGGGACTATGATGAGATCATACTAGTGGGGCCACGGTAGTCGACGAGTACATCCTATAACTGTTCCTAGTCGAGGGTGTATCGAGACAGGGCATCGATGCACCAGAGTAGACTAGCGTATACGCATCTTGACCCATATGATGGGCGATGGATGATCCCATATCCATCGGTGTTTGACATCAAGGATGGTGTACGGGTGCTCAGTGGAGACTGGGTACACTGGACGGACTCGCCGAGAACTCCCAGATGGTATTATACCATACGTCAGATGGCAGTTCTCCGGTGACACTGGTACAGAGTAGTCTGTTGACCCGAGATCGTCATAGAGTCTTGTGTGATTCCCACTGTGCTTTAATTTCCATCATACCACGTCCAAGAGGGCGTGCAAAAAGGTGGCTTTTGGGTACAGTCCCGAATCACATGGAAGCAATGAGCGATAGGAGGGGATTCGTCTCTCCCGGTATAGGGAGTTGATGTTGTGCTGTGTTCGATTGGCTATAACCGGAAATCCCTGGCCAGGGTTGCTGAGATTTACTGGTAAGTGTTATCAGTAGTTTCTCGAACCGTTATAGACCTCATATCGACACGACTTATCGAGCTACTGGGGTCTGACGTTTACCACCCCTAGACGAGATATGCAACATATCAGACGACGAGACCGGACTGTACATGGGTGTTACTGTTTGGATTCGCAGGAGAAGTTACAGGCTTGCTTGTTGATCTTCTGAGCGCTCAATACCTGGGTAGCTGTTACGTTTAGCTGACCACTTGCAGCTTGTGGGTGTTTGATATGATCATCACCTACTGCCGGCGTATTGACGATTCTTTAGAGTCCTATACAGAGGTTTCTTGACTCAGGCAAAACGGAGTAGGAGCACATATGTGATATGTACGGGACCGAGGATAATGCGGTATATGATATCGTATTGTATTCTCGCGATATTTGATATCAGCCGGGTCGTCGAATCAAGTGTTGATTCAATGAATCGGTACGGATAAATATTAGTCGGTTATATGCGATATAGCCGGATTGTCGGATCAAGTGTTGATTCGATAATTTAATGTACGATAATATATTTGATTGCATTAACTAATATTAGCTCACTAAAAGATTCTTTTTCTCACTCGGGTAATACATTGATATATATGCGATATATGTTAATTGTATTATTTTATTATGTTGCAATAAATATTGTATATGTGATATATAATATTGTAACATGTTATAATTATTAATGCAACATGATTAGAGGAGTTTAAACAAGATTAGGGTTTGATTTGGGTTAATGCATTCTAGATGTTTCTAGATGGTTTTACTTTGTCATGATAAAGATATTTGTGTTGATCTTTATCCATGACTCACACTTAACCCAACCCAAACCCTAACCCTAGTAAACTCTCTACAATGGTTACTATAACCATGGTTGCATAAATAATTATGATAACTTTTCCTATTCATCACAAAAGGATTAAAATGATTCATCTTCTTCTTCCTTGATTTCTTCCATGAAAAAGCTTTCTTGTTTTTCTTTAAGTGATGATTAAATATGAGAAAAAGATAAATAATGAGAGCAAAAATCCTACTTCATCATCCTCATCTTCCCTTGCCATTTAGATGAGGGTGTTCACATCATTTCATGAGTGTTAGCTTGTGTTAAAGAAACTTCAAGGTAGATCATCTTAGTATCGAAGATCGGAAGCAAAGGTTGCGTCTTTCTCTTCGTGGAACCTCTCGAGAGTCCGGATCCCGATGATCGCAGCGAAGGGACCACAACACGGAGCATATGAAGTGAAGGACCGGATCTAAAAAGGTTGTAATCCCTCTCACTTAGTGTTAAATTGTTTAGCATGCTTGTTTTCGCCTAATCTCTAGTTTAAAGTTCCGTATTCGGGTTGTTCGGCACGGCTAAATTTTAAATCGGGCATGGTTGATGCCTCGTAGACCCTTGTGCGCGTGCCTAGCAACCCTACACTGAAGAATAAGGTCATTCCGTTAGTCCGAGTGTCTTGGGGCGGTCGTTCCCCAGGAGAATCTACCTGGGAGCATGAGGAAGATATCCGTGCACGTTTTCCACATCTCTTTGTTTAGTGATGTTGTTTCGTAGTCTCTTTTTAAATTTCGAGGACGAAATTTTTGTAAGGAGGGTATGATGTTAATTCCCGTTTCCATCAATAAAATCTTTCTATATTTTTCCTAGTCCCCCGAATGTTTTCCTTTATTTTTCCTCGTAATTTTGTAGGTAATTGGTTGCTTAGGTTTTAATAATTGATTTTCCTAAACAATTAAAATCAAAGCCCAAACAAATAAAAACAAAAACTAAATACATATAAATAAACCCCAGCCTATTTCCCCCCAAACACCAGCCCAGCCCAAAACTAAATAAATTAATTAAACAAATTCACATAAACTCCTCCGGCCCAGGTTCTTACCCGCGACGCGACCCGACTCGTTAGCATCCCTTTCTTCCCCACTTCGTTTTCTTTTCCCGCTCGTCCCCTACGTGCCCACGTCACCAATGGTCCCCGCCTCGTCGCGACCACGATCCCACGCTCGTCGACCACGACCGCGCCCTCGCGAGCTCCTCAAGCTCACCCTCATTCTCCCTTTCTCCTCTCTCCCTCCTCACTCTCGATCTCCCTTTCCTCTCTCCTCTCTCCAAAAAAAAAATCCTGCCTCATCCCCTACACCCGCTGAACTACGACGACGACGACGACCACCTCAGTCCCCTCCTTCTACTAAACCCATCTCCTCTATCTACCTATCATCCTAAACCCATCCATCTTCAACCCACCGCCGAGCTCGAGCCTCCCCTGTACACCCTCCTCGCCACCGAGTCTTCCCTGCACAGCATCACGCCGACGAGCTCCCCATTGCTTCAGCGACCCCTCTACATCATCACCATCACCCCCATAGCCGAGCCCCTCCACTACCTCACTCCATCGCTGCAACCCAACTCCGAGCTTCACCAACCCGAGTCGACCCCCTCGCTGCACCCATCGCCGGAGCTACCTCCGCCGACCACCGCCGACCCCAGCACACTCCCAGAAGCTTCACAGCACCCCACTCCGCCTCCAGTGATCACGAGCCGCCATCGAGCGTAGCCGAGCACAAGCCATTACCGTGTCATGCCTAGCCGCGTGTGCGTCGATCCATTGCCGTTGTTCATAGACCGGTACCGTGCCATCGTTATCTCCAGGCAAGTACCCTACTTGCTACATGCTAGGTTATTCTGTTACAATTCAAAATCCTATTAATTCCGTGTAAATAATTCATGTAAATTTTTATGACGCAAGTGTTTGACGCAAAACCCGAATGAAAACTTTCCATTAAACTGACGGAAATTGATCATATAAGCTGGCCCATGTGGTAATGAACATTGTGTTAAAAGTTTACTGAAAAATATAATCGTTACTGACTTGAACGATCATCCCCGATTACACCCGTTAAAACTGAAATTTCCCGCGTCTGAAACTTGTAAAAATAATAATTTATTGTTTACAAATTGGAATGATGCGTTCGAGGGCTCAAATCGAAGCCGACTCGACGACCTGGAACCCCATAAAAGTTTTAAATTGTTTCTATACTGAAAAGACGACGGAAACTAGTTCGGAGAGCGGCTATGGCTGTTGATTTCCTTCTTGTAATGCCTACCCTCTACTGCTCGAACATGTTGTATTGCGGAACCCTACACTATAGTGAAGATGAAACAGTTAGCTAAATAACGAAAGTGATTTCACCCCTTTTTACCGTCGTTTACTATTTAAACTGTAATTTAAATGAACAGGACGTATAGCAGTCCCAAACAGAAACAGAACTGATACCCTATTGTTGAACAGTGCATAACTTCTGACGTAGAGGCACTATTTAGAATCCGCCTGGTGCGTTAGAAACCCTATTGAAAAACCTAAATTTCGTTCAACTATAGCGTCGCTAAATTCTGATCCCAACAGGGTGAAAATTGTGTCGCGAAATGGACGTTAAGTTCAGAAACTGAATTTCCTGCAGCGAACACTTAAAATGAAACGGATGTAACTTGCAAACCCGAAATCCGATTGTACTGAAAAAAAAATTTCTGAACTTCCGATTGAGTTTACTTGCTATCGCCTTTGTATCATTTTACTGAATTTTGAATGTATGATTTAATGCAATTTTTTAAGTTCATAAGGTGCATAGTAGTTCGTATTACACAAGACATGTTAACTGCATACATGCACATATCTTACCCGATTGCCATACTTATAGTGATAGTGCGCGTTATTATTCAGTGTACAATGCATTATCGTGCGTGAATGGTATTGGTTTAGGAGTGTCAATTGTTGGAGATAGTGCCCTCAGAGTCAATTATTGGATCACAGGCACGTGATTGCAATGATTGAGGGAGGACCTATCCCGGTAGGACAGTCTTACTCAAGATGATAGTATGCTATCTGGTTTACCTTTATTATCGTGTACTGCTTTAGGTGACCTTGCGAGTCGCTATTACACGTTGATAGAGCCCCTAGGATTCTTGCTTGACTACCAGTAGTATGAGGGCGATCATATACGTGGGAGCTGGGGTCTATAAGCACATTCTTAAAAGGTCCCTAGTCGTGGGAGTTTCGAGACAGGGCATCGATACTCCATTAGTAGACTAGTGTATACAGTCGAGACCCCGACGAGGGGCGGTGGCCGGTCTCACAAGCCACTGGTGTCAGTTGGTTCACCTAAGATGTATACAGGTGCTCATTGGGTTATGAGTACACCGGACAGGACTCGCCGGGAACCTGCTAGTTGGGATTATACCAGACGTCAGATAGCAGTTCCCTAGTGACATGTGTACAGGTTAGTTCATCGACCTGGGATCGTCATTTGTCTCGTGTGAGTTCCCACTGTGCTTTGATTACTACCCTACCACGGCTCAAAGGAGTCGTGCAAACAGGTTTTAGTTGGATACAGTCCCGAGCCACATGGAGGCAGTGAGCGGATCTGCAGGGGTTCGTCTCTCCCGGTATTGGGGGTGAGATCACGCTGTGTCTAGGAGAGCCATTACACAAAGCCCTCGGCCGAGGCAGGAGATTTACTGGTAGGTATTCCAGTAGTATCTCAGGGTGTTCTGGGCTACACTCCGACACGACTTGTACCGCTTTTGGAGGTCTGACTTTACCAACCCCCTAGGCCCGCCATGCGATACTCATAGACGAACGGACCGGACTGTACGGATATTGTCACTGACAGGCTCAGTAGGGTGCCAGGATGAGTTCGCTCATCGACGTCCCTTTTGGTCAATAGCTGGTGGCCCGTCACGTATGGCTAATACCTCTGACGTGCTAGTGGTTAAATCCACAGCCATAGTATTGACGAGTCTTTAGAGTCCACCACACACTCAGTTACTCAAGTTTTGAGCGAAACGCTGTAGAGGCCGTATGGAGATATGGCAGGATTCGATCAGATACGTGCGGTATTGCACGGATCGTGATCGGACGGATTTTACTAGCCGGCTTTGGCTTAAGCCGGATCCTAGTATTAGACAGTGTAGATTTTGTCTCTTTGCATTTGTATTCAGTGAGAATACAAATGCGGGCATGTATATGCAGTAGCGGGGTTTTCCTGTAATTTATTACGAGATCAGTTTTCTGAAGTTGCCAGTTTGCATTCCGTTCCGGCCGGTTTTCCTTTGTTCCTTCCCGGCCGGACTTTTCCGATGGAGGGGGTTATTTGCAAGTGTGCAAATAACATTTTGTGGAGGGGGTTTCTTGCATTATGAGGCATTATGATGGTTTAAGCATCTTTGCTTTTTCCTTCATAATGGTTTGCATTTATTGTGATTGGATTTGAAAAGGATTAGGTTAGAAATGAGATGAGAGTTGATGTGAGGCTTGCTTTTGGATGTGGTCACCTCTTTGATCTCCTACACTCACCTCCCTTGTTGAAACCCACCCCATTCTTTTGTGTGGCCGGCCACTTGAAAAGAGAGGGGGATTCATTTTGTAGAGTGATATCTTCATCTCATTTCATTTTTCTTTTGCTAGAAAATTGATTCCACACATCTCTCCATAGTTCATTCTTTGATTCCTCCATCAAGGCAACTTCACAACCCCTAGAGACAATGCTACTACACTTAGCCTACAGTACACTTGGACGCGTTGGCTAGCTAACTTCGCTCCCGAGTTGCCTCGGTCCAGAGGTGGGAGCCCGTAAAAGAATCCGGCTACGTGGTGTCCTTTCCGGTGAGGAGATGAAGACCGGAGACTCCGCGCGAGATCGGGACGACGACGAGAAGACCGAAGGACACGGATCGCTCGGTATATCTCTCACCCCATCTCTAGTTAGCTAGTATAGGTTAATGGTTACGATCCGGGTATATTGTCCGCGGTAGCGCCGGTTTAAAGTTAAGAAAAATTTTGATTCCGCATTTTGGCCTCGAGTAGACGGCCGGGGCGTTGCCGTGGCGCAACATGGTATCAGAGCCACGCCATTAACCTAGTCTAGCTTGATCTAACGTGTTTACAAGTTCGATCGAACGGATTTTCCGAAAACCCATTTTCATTTGCACAGTTTTCTGTCGAAATTTTTTTGGCTCCAAAATTTTTTTAGTACATTGCAGTGACATGTGCAGGAAATTCTAAGCATTCTGTGAAAATTTGGTCGCGTGATCTCACTATTCCACCGTGGAACCGCGGCCAAACCCACGCATTTGCCGCTGTTCCGCGGCCATTTTTACTATTCATTGGACCAAATTTTTGCAGTGAGCTCCTGGGTTGAAAATGGGGATTTTGGAATATTCTTTTTGGGCCTAGACTCTCTTTATGTGCTACAGTAATGCTTGGGGCCCACTTCGATAAATTTGATCGATCGAAAAGTTTAAACACATTAGTTCACAGTATTTACATTATATCCGCGACCGTGAATGTCACTTGATCGGTAAATCCTGTCTAACTGCTATAGCCCGGTTAGACGGATTTGCGAACGTGACATTCACGTTGATGTTCTGTGATTGTGCTGTGTTGTTGCGGATCGGTCGTGGGGGATAGCCTGGTTGCAGTATTAGTACAGTTTTGTTGTATTATGTACATTTGATATTGCGGGGCGAGCGTCCGACATGTGGACTGTCGTCACTGCCTGTTTGTATTATTTTTTTGGGGCACGACCTGGTTGAGGTCGATGTACCCGTTGTATGTATATTTTACTTTCTGTACTAGGATTACCCCGCGGAGGGGTGCACGGATAGCCGGATTCTAGAGGGCAAAAAGCCCGCATCTCATGGCGTTGAGACGGAGGGGGCTTTACTCTAGAATTGGCGGGCTATTCGCCGCACTCGTAGGGGGTATAGGTTGACCCAGGAGGGGTGCCCAAGTTACCGGATTCCGTGAAGTGCTGGGTGGTCCATTCACATTGCTGAAGGGGGCTGCCTCGCTTCAGGTTTTGGCAGGTAACTTGCCGCGCCCGTAGGGGTCTAGGTTTTCATTGCACAGGCTATCCATACGACCATGGGAACGTCGGGTTTCAGTAGCGGCTCTATGAAACCCGGGGATCCCAGATATCTGTTTTATTCTGTGATGCTGTACATTTCTGTGATGTTGCATTTTATCACGCCTTGAGCGAAAATTATATATTGTATATATACTAATAGATGTTGTATATGTTTTTCATCCGCGCTAGTCCAGTCCCCGCTCTGTCGTTAGTTAAGTAACCTAACGGGTGATGACGGGACCCAGTGGCGAATGCGGATGACATATACGTACATCATTATTTTCGTTCTTTATTGGTGTGATCAATTGATGGGACTGCGTTGATTCGGATCAATGCAAGATAAACAAACCTATTCTGATGTTGTTGGAATACTTTTTCAAAAAGTTGTTATTGCAAGGGCGTTCTCTTTTGTTTTGCACAGTGGTATTCGGTTATGAATATCCGGCTCCTCAGTCGACGAGGCAAGGGACGAGATCCCTTCACCGGGAGTGACCCCTTGGACAAAAGTTTGCGTCAGGGTAATAACTTCATTATAGCCGATTACTTTTGCTATGCATCGTGGTATTCAGTTGGAATATCCTGCACCTCATTCTACGGGGAAAGAGCCGAGATCCCTTCACCGGGAGTGACCTCTTTAGCAAAGGTTTTCGTCACTATATTTTTATAAAAAGCTATGCAGTTCCTTCAACGATATCAAGTTCATTACATTAAAATTTTTTCGCCAAAAACTAGACGTAACCCTCCGTCATTTCTTACAAGTATTACTTAGTATTCATGCTGCGTTTGTTGACTGTGTCAAGGCGTAGTGTGCGGTAGCTAAGTAGTGTTTGTTTGTAGCATATTAATGGGATTGGTTAGGACAGTCGTGTGGCCTTGTTGACTGTGTCAAGGGCTCGTACGGGTGGGTTTAATGCAATCCAGGATAATGACGGGTTGAACTTGACTAGGACTCTTTGATTTGTTGACTGTGTCAAGGTCACTTGGGTCCTAGGGGTAAAAATCACATCGGGAGTTTCTAAAGAAACTGAAACTTGCCAGGCATGCGCATACCTTCTGGAGTGTGGTAACATGAGTGGATTCCGTCACGTTATCATGCGATGATAGTTGGATCCTGATTCCCACTGATGAGTTGGTTTACTCCTCGGGTGATCCCGACTAATTCTTCTTTTAGGTTTGGAGGAGAATTTGACGGTACAGTAGGAAGTTTCTAGATTAGATAAAGTGATAACCATTCTGATCTAGGTTAGAGTGCACGCTGAGTGTTTCTTTTCTCTCTCTCTTTGGCAGCGACCATTGACCTGACCCTAGACTATGACTTAGTGACCAAGTTGACCGAACCTTCTTATAAGACTGGCTTTTGGATTGTCAGAGTTGCATACCTCATTGCCACTCCTACTTTTACCCTTTTCTCCAGGACACCCCGTATTACTACAAACGTCCACTTCTATTAGACAAAACAATCATATGGTTAGATACGAACTCGAAAGAATTTATTCGAGGATGGTTTCAGGTTGTGGAGGAAACGGATAGGACTATTCAGTTGTCTTTTCCTTTTACCTTCTCTCGGGTTGCGAGTACTCCTTGGTTTAGGAGATAGTACACCTATTACGCAAATTGGATAGTCTTCTTCCAAACCTTAGGCTGGTGCCGAACGGTGGGGAATGAAGAAAACCAATTATCCTAACGATGGTGTACAGAAGGTATTAAGTTAAGACAAAGCAAGGGATTAGTAAGAGGGCAAAGTAAATTGTAACTGATATTCATGACCAAACCAGGTATTTCATTACCACTCCCACTTCACCTTTGTATTTCTCCAGGACACTCCGTATCACTACGAAGATCCCAAGTTTATTGGATAATCCATCGTATGGTTATATACGAACTCGAAAGGAACTTGTTCCAGTTCGGGGATGGACGCTGGTTCAGGAGAAATAGGAATAAAGTATATTCAGTTGTCTTTTATCTTCACCTTCTCTCGCATTGCGAGTGTTCCTAGGATTAGGACAGTACACCCATTATGCTTATTGGATAGTCTTCTTCCAAACCATAGGCTGGTGCCGAACGGTAGCGAAGGAAGAAAACCATTTGGCCTAAAGGGGTGTGCAGAAGGTAATGACTAAAGACATATAAAGGGATTTGGAGAGGTGGCAAAGAATTATACGGTTATAGTTGTGAATCTGGATAATGGAAGAGGCATTACTAGGAATACCGGGATACCCCATCGAAACATTTCAATGTTTCAGTTTCACTGTGTACTGTTAAAAGAAAACTGATTTCCCAATTAGCCCTTTCTCCAGGGTATGTATTTACCAGGTATGATTCTTACATCTGTATGGTTTTACAGATGATGAGTGGGAGTAAGTTATTGGGAATTAGGTGATCATCCTCATTATATCAGAATTCGTTGTAATTGGTGATATTTGAGGAAATCAGCTGGGTTGTTTGTCGGACGGCAAATATTTGGTTTTGAATATCCGTTGTTATGCACTAATTTCAAATTGATATATCTGTACGTCTATTTTTGTAGAGTGAGATGTACCTTTTTGAAATTATGTCTATGACATTTACCTATATCAGTGGATGGTTAGGTAAGGAGCATTAAAAAGCGGTGTAATTCTTCTTAACCATAAGTACAGTTTTCAAGCTACGACACATAGTGAATGGTTATTAGACTCAGAGGACTTATACAGAGTATTGTATATTGTCCAGTGTCCATTAGGACAGAGGGGTTGGTCATCGTACTATATTCTGTTTACTTATGACTTCTCTGGTTCTTAGACAGGTGTTTCGTAGAAACACTGGGTCCAAGTTTTGAGAAGTTATGGGTATATGAATAAAGTAGAGAACTAGATATTACAAGTATCGGGATTCTTCAAGGTGATCGAAGATGTAGATACTTGTGAATGGTATTCAGTTGATAGTAATGATTAAGAGAACTAGCTTCTATTTCAGATTGCTCATAATTAGAAGTACTCCTAAGTTGAGTAACGCTGATCGGCCTCCTTCCATTTAGTTGACATGCACTGGAGACAGCTGCATGATTTGAATCTGGTTCCAATTAAATCAGTGCCTCTTTTTCTGTATTGGATATAGAACAGTTCATATCTTGACATTGTTAAGGTACGGGGAGTTGTCCGGCTTATGCTTAAAACCAGACTCCGGATAACTCAAGGCACGTTTCTGTAATGGCTGTTTGTGGGTTGACCCGGGCTATGACGAGGGTTGATTTTCTACCATCTGGAAGATCAATAGTGATATTGTTCTTCACTCGCCACAATTTTAAAAGAAATGGATTTTTTCAGAAAACAGTAGTGGGAGTATGGTAGAACTGGAAGTGATTCCAGAACCGCAAACGATTACTGAAGATTTGATAAGAACCTAAAGATTCAATCTGGTTTGACATTCCATTGGCCACTCCGCAGATATGGTGGGTAACCTCAAGCACCCGAGTGGTACTTCGGTATGCTCAAGGACGGTGGCAGGGAGGTTCTTGTTTACCCAGACTTGTCATTGCTGTTATTCCAGACTGTGAGACTCGGCAGAAGATGAGTATAGCGTCGTTCTAAACTTTCTTTAGAAGTGTACGTGTATATGACTCTGCCAGAGGGTTGTCGTGGTCAGTGGGAGCAGCGGAAGCATTGGTGGACAGGTGGCTTATGTCTATTTATAGACTAAAGCAGATATAGCAGAGATAGATCATCTATTTCTGATGTGACAGTCATAGGTTTGACTCCATCAGAATAGGGGATGGATCTGTTAAGAAGGTAGTATGGTGTAATGTCCTGGTATTTGGATGACATACACAGAGTAAGAGGTGAAATACGATCGGTTATACTTTGGTTATCACACAGTAGTTTCTCCACATAGGACGTGGATATTATATCAGACATTCTGGTTACTGGATCTATGGTCTTAGATCTAGATTTGGGTAGTTTCCCAATCTGGGTACTTTGACAGCATTCTATGAGTATTTAGAATGGACGACTCCTGGCACGGTAGTGTACCTGCAGGTGATGGAGTCACCCTCTCTAAAGGTGTCTTATAAACTAAAGTAGAGAGGGATGTGCATGATTGGCAGATCACTTGCTTAGGCAATTGAGTCAATCATGAGATGTCAAGTACCACACCAGATGTTGTTCTTGCAGTAGGTGCAATAAGTTGATATTCATCCAATCCTGGAGAAACAATCGGAAGCAGTTTTAGAACATAAGTTGATGTTCTAGGGAATTGATAACGGCAGCCTCCTTTAGGAGACGGTTATCATTCCAGGCTTCCAAGGTGACCTGGATGACAGAGTGACTGTCAGAGTTATAGTTTTCCCTCTGACGAGGGGCAGTATTATGGACAGGTAGTCCAGGTGGATACTGAGGGAGGCATGGCGCAAGATACTGATTAAGTTCAGTTGACGATATAGTCTAAGAAGTTTGGATTTGAAGTTCACTTATGAGCTAGGTCCTATCAGACATCCAGACATATTCTAAGACAGGTATTGCTCATTTCGGGAGATGGCTTTCTTCGCGAACTTGAGATATAGAGAGACATAGAAAGAAACATCACAGCGGATCCACTCACTGAGGCTATTCCTCGAACGCAATAGTTTCGCAAACGAGCTTTGTGAGACTGACTAGTAGAGGAGTTGGGTGTTCGGTATCACACGGGTTGTGAGTATGCGACATCGCAATAATTGGCCTTGAGTGCAAGTGGGAGATTGTTGGAGATAGTGTCCTCAGAGTCAATTATTGGATCACAGGCACATGATTGCAATGATTGAGGGAGGACCTATCCCGGTAGGACAGTCTTACTCAACATGATAGTATGCTATCTGGTTTACCTTTATCATCGTGTACTGCTTTAGGTGACCTTGCGAGTCGCTATTACACGTTGATAGAGCCCCTAGGATTCTTGCTTGACTACCAGCAGTATGAGGGCGATCATATACGTGGGAGCTGGGGTCTATAAGTACATTCTTAAAAGGTCCCTAGTCGTGGGAGTTTCGAGACAGGGCATCGATACTCCATTAGTAGACTAGTGTATACAGTCGAGACCCCGACGAGGGGCGGTGGCCGGTCTCACAAGCCACTGGTGTCAGTTGGTTCACCTAAGATGTATACAGGTGCTCATTGGGTTATGAGTACACCGGACAGGACTCGCCGGGAACCTACTAGTTGGGATTATACCAGACGTCAGATAGCAGTTCCCTAGTGACATATGTACAGGTTAGTTCATCGACCTGGGATCGTCATTTGTCTCGTGTGAGTTCCCACTGTTCTTTGATTACTACCCTACCACGGCTCAAAGGAGTCGTGCAAACAGGTTTTAGTTGGGTACAGTCCCGAGCCACACGGAGGCAGTGAGCGGATCTGCAGGGGTTCGTCTCTCCCGGTATTGGGGGTGAGATCACGCTGTGTCTAGGAGAGCCATTACACAAAGCCCTCGGCCGAGGCAGGAGATTTACTGGTAGGTATTCCAGTAGTATCTCAGGGTGTTCTGGGCTACACTCCGACACGACTTGTACCGCTTTTGGGGGTCTGACTTTACCAACCCCCTAGGCCCGCCATGCGATACTCATAGACGAACGGACCGGACTGTACGGATATTGTCACTGACAGGCTCAGTAGGGTGTCAGGATGAGTTCGCTCATCGACGTCCCTTTTGGTCAATAGCTGGTGGCCCGTCACGTATGGCTAATACCTCTGACGTGCTAGTAGTTAAATCCACAGCCATAGTATTGACGAGTCTTTAGAGTCCACCACACACTCAGTTACTCAAGTTTCGGGCGAAACGCTGTAGAGGCCGTATGGAGATATGGCAGGGTTCGATCAGATACGTGCGGTATTGCACGGATCGTGATCGGACGGATTTTACTAGCCGGCTTTGGCTTAAGCCAGATCCTAATATTAGACAGTGTAGATTTTGTCTCTTTGCATTTGTATTCAGTGGGAATACAAATGCGGGCATGTATATGCAGTAGCGGGGTTTTCCTATAATTTATTACGGGATCAGTTTTCTGAAGTTGCCAGTTTGCATTCCGTTCCGGCCGGTTTTCCTTTGTTCCTTCCCGGCCGGACTTTTCCGATGGAGGGGGTTATTTGCAAGTGTGCAAATAACATTTTGTGGAGGGGGTTTCTTGCATTATGAGGCATTATGATGGTTTAAGCATGTTTGCTTTTTCCTTCATAATGGTTTGCATTTATTGTGATTGGATTTGAAAAGGATTAGATTAGAAATGAGATGAGAGTTGATGTGAGGCTTGCTTTTGGAGGTGGTCACCTCTTTGATCTCCTACACTCACCTCCCTTGTTGAAACCGACCCCATTCTTTTGTGTGGTCGGCCACTTGAGAAGAGAGGGGGATTCATTTTGTAGAGTGATATCTTCATCTCATTTCATTTTTCCTTTGCTAGAAAATTGATTCCACACATCTCTCCATAGTTCATTCTTTGATTCCTCCATCAAGGCAACTTCACAACCCCTAGAGACAATGCTACTACACTTAGCCTACAGTACCCTTGGACGCGTCGGCTAGCCAACTTCGCGCCAGAGTTGCCTCGGTCCAGAGGTGGGAGCCCGTAAAAGAATCCGGCTACGTGGTGCCCTTTCCGGCGAGGAGATGAAGACCGGAGACTCCGCGCGAGATCAGGACGATGACGAGAAGACCGAAGGACACAGATCGCTCGGTATATCTCTCACCCCATCTCTAGTTAGCTAGTATAGGTTAATGGTTACGATCCGGGTATATTGTCCGCGGTAGCGCCGGTTTAAAGTTAAGAAAAATTTTGATTCCGCATTTTGGCCTCGAGTAGACGGCCGGAGCGCTGCCGTGGCGCAACATGTGTCAAGTACGCCAAGGAAAAAGTGAATGATTCGTGACAGTGAATAATTTAGTGAACAGTGACAAAACCGTGTTATTGGTGCATACTTGTACACGACTAGACTATACTCATAAATAGCGTAAACCTGGGGAAAAGGGGGAAATCGAAGTGGAAAGTGTATCTTATTTAGCAAGGACAGTGATTTAGAGGATGATCATTCGAACAACGACTCTTATATATATTAGGTTGGGTCTAACGGTCCGGTTGACAGGGTTATATCCCGGGCGATAGCGGGCCGTAGTCTCGGGTATGTACAAGACCCTCATTAAACATGATCATCTTTTCCACAACTCGATTTCAAAGATGACTTAGAGACTGATAGGGACACAGATCATACTTTGCATCAGTTAGTGACATATTGATTACCTGCATTTTACTTCCACTGTTATTACCTTCTGTGCTTGTTACCTGTCACTATTATAATATTGTTATTACGTCACTCTGACGACCTGAGTATGCATGCTCAGACCTCGAGGAAGTACGAGTGCCGGAGTCGGACTTGCCCTTCGAGCTTGCGGAGATTTAGTCGGGAGTACCCCATTCACTTTTTCTGCTTTCCCTAAAGGGACCTTGTATTCGAACTTGGTTAGTAGTCATTTTTCTTGTTTTATTGTAAATTGTGAACAATGAAAGTTGATGTAATAATTTAGTGATGTATTTCCTTTACTTCTGTGCTTTGTTTACCGATTACCATGTAATGCTAGAAGCCGAAGTGTGACTACGGGGGGATTATTCCTTGACCGTAGGAGCATGGATGGCCTAGTCATCCATCGTTTTCCATATTTTGGGAAGTGGGGCGTGATAGGTGTCATAAGATGGAAGATAAATAGAAGTCCGTCGCCACCAGCCCGATCTTTGGGTGCGATATTGAGGAAGATGAAGAAATAGTCTACTCGTGGCAACCTTAAGACAACAAGCCCGGACCATCTACTTCCATTTTGGTCTTTGGCAGCGACTCTGAGGATGAAGCCAACGCAGTGTTCTCCATCCGTCCACCAGTGCAAACCCTTAACGAAGCAAATCAGAGCCTGCAAATCATAATGGTTCCACCTCGGCATTACAAGGAACTTGATGCGCTCGATACATACAGCGTACAAGAACTACAGACTTTTTATGTGCCTTCCAGGTGAAGAGGTGAAAAAGCGATCCTCTTCTACCAATTTACGGAGTCCAGAGTAGAGAAAGAAGTCTGGCACGGTACCAATTTTGCACTCGACAAGCTTTAACCAATCCGTCTGCCAAGATACTACGCGGAGGGATTGAAAAGGCTGTTAAGATGCATATTTGTACCTCTCGAACAAACTATTCGGCAAGCCCAATTCTACAAAAAGATTTAGGATATCTTTGGGACCCAGCGAAAGATGCCCAACGGGAAGATAGAGACAATCGGGCTCGGATACGTTCGATCCAGAAGATGGGAGCAATTCCACAGCTGCCGGTCATAAACAGCTCCATAGAAGAGGAAAATACTCTTCCAAATGGACGTGACGTTGAAACAGCGCGAAATCCTGCTCTACGAACGTTAAGTCCGTCGCTCGAAGAACAAATAGACAAGCTAATAAAAGAAGCTTGTCAAAGGAGTCGAGACAACCACATCCGTAAAATGGCTATCTATGAAAAAGCCAGGACGCAGCACCTCAATCAACAACCTGCAGAGAAGGAAGACTACAATGCCCTCCATCCCCAGCTCGCTATCTTCCTGAGTCAAAAAATCTGAGAGTAGTATGCAAAGAAACTCTTTTGTCCCAAACATGGCGATGACGGAACGAGATGTCCTTAAACTAAAAATTCGCCCCAAATATGGCGACATCGGACCGAGATGTCCTTAAACTAAAAATGCGCCCCAAACATGGCGATGACGAACTGAGATGTCCTTAAACTAAAAATTCGCCTTAAATATGGCGACATCGGACCGAGATGTCCTTAAACTAAAAATTCGCCCCAAATATGACGATAACGGATCGAGATGTTCTTAAACTAAAAATTTGCTCCAAATATGGCGACATCGGACCGAGATGTCCTTAAACCAAAATTTTGCCCCAAAACATGGCGATGACGGACCGAGATGTTCTTAAACTAAAAACTCGCACCAAACATGGCGATGACGGACCGAGATGTCCTTAAACTAAAACCTCGCCTCAAATACGGCGACATCGGACCGAGATGTCCTTAAAATAAAACTTCATCTCAAAAACGGCGATACCGAACCGAAATGTCCTTAAACTAATTACTCGCCTCAAATATGGCGATATAGGACTGAGAAGTCTTTAAACTAATTATCTGCCTCAAATATGGCAATACAAGACCGAGATGTCCTTAAACTAAAATTTCGCCTCAAATATAGCGATATAGGACTAGAACGTCCCTAAACTAGTGCATCACCCCAAAAATGGAAATCCACTCCCTTGAGATCTATATTACAATCAAAGTCTTAACGGCGGAGGTTGCAACTCAAGTCCTACTGGCTACGCAGCTATTTTAGCAATGAATCCATCCCTAAATCCCACCAGTAAATAGATGGGTCACCCGTGACGAAGCTATTTTCAAGAGTTCCATCACTCGTTAAAAAAACGGTATGTCCACAAGAAAAATGGGCACGGATGAAAATCCAAAAGGGCACCGTAAGTAAAAGCCACAGGACTGTCGGCGAGTTTGTGAAAACCCGAAAGGGTGCAATCTCGTTAAAAAAAAGTATGTCCATTAACAAAATGGACACGGATGAAAACCCGAAAAGGCGCCGTGAGTAAAAATAGCAGGATTCCCGGCGAGGTTGTGAAAACCCGAAAATGGCGCAAACTCGTAAAATAAAAAATTTCGTGTGCACTGGCAAGGTCCTCTCGACCTTGTAAGGAGAAAATACCTGCGTGAGATCCTTACGACTCACAAAGGGACAATACACTTAGGAGTCCACATGGTTCCTAAGGAGAAATTACACTTACGGGATTCTCATGACTCGTAAGGAGAATCCCCCTATGAGACCCTCACGGTTCGTAGGATTCAAAAGCCTTAAGCTACAGGGATCTAAACCTGTTCTTAAGCCGTCATATTCCCCAAGTTGCCCTACAGGCGGTCCAATATTGACTCTTATATACAATCCACGGGCACAAATAAACATTTCCCCCACCAAGTTCCACCAATGGCGAGAAATGTCCTCATATGGTGAATGACACTTATAAGTCCTCTCGACTTATAAGGAGAGAACACTTTTGGAAGATCCTTACGACTTACGAGAGAAAATATCACGTAGGAATCTCCACGATTCCTAAGGAGAAAATGCACTTCCAAGAACCTTTTGACTCGTAGGGAGAAATACCTTTGTGAGACCCTTACGGCTCATAAAGTCAAAAGCCTTAGTCGACAGGATCCTAACCCTGTTTACTAGGCCACCTTTGTTCAAATTGACAAAGGAAAATGATGATTCACTCCTGGCAATATCCCAGTTGCAACAATGCTGATGCCTAAACAGGTGTCAAACTCCAATTCCTTTCGTGGCAAATGATGAGTCGCTCCTGGCAATATCCCAGTTGTAGCGATGCTGATGTCAAAGTTGGGATCAGATTCCAAACTCGTAATAAAAATAGCAGCGAGTAGCAAAAAAAATGCATATGAAATAGCCGAAATGATGGGGCAACTTGCAATAAAAACCAGCGAGCAAAAAATATGCATATAAAAATAGCCGAAATGTTTGGGCAACTCGCAATAAAAAAGCAGCGAGTAAGAAATATAAAAAATGATTGGGCACTGCGATAAAAAACCGAAATGATTGGGCAATCGAGACTTTCGCGATATGAAAAGCTGAAAAGATAGAGCATCGCGGAAATAAAAAATAAAAGAAAAGAAAATTTCCTCTGCCCTGCAAGTATGTCCATATTGACTTTTGTATACATCCATGGGCACAAATGAAAGAAAGGGAACCATATTTTCCAACCAGGCGTTGTCAAAGGGAGAAACAGATCTTGATGGCAATATCTACAGTCTAGAGATTAGCTCGACCTTCTTCTCATTCCAACAGGATGCGGATGTGACGTCAACAAAGGCTCCAAAGAGCTAAATCAAAAAGGAGTGACAGCAAAATCCTAAACTCCAACACGATGTGCTTCATGCCAACAGGATGCAGATGCAACGTCAACAAAAGACTCAAGGGTCGAAACTAAAAAGGAGCCATGACAAAATCCTAGCTCCAAATCTTGACGGTGCATATACAACCTAAAGACTATCCCGACGTTCCTTCTCAGTGTAGACGCAACGTCAACAAAAGACCTAATGGTCGAAACAAAAATGGAGTAAGGGCAAAATCCTAAACTCCAAATCTCGACGGTACATATACAATCTAAAGACCATCCCAACATTCCCCCTCATTTCAGCAGGATGCGAATGTGGCCATCAAATGAAAATGGAGCAATGGCATATTCCTAGCTCCGGACTTCGACTACAATACTTACAGCATAGAAGTTTTACAGATGTCTACCCTACTTCAGCAAAGAATCGGCGCGACATCGTCAAAAACAAAAAATGAAGCAACAACATATTCCCAGCTTCGGGTCTTGATGGCAACTCATATAAAGCTTAAAAGACTATCAGAGATCATCCCATACCAGTGCAGAGTGGTTATGTGTAACACCTTAGATTTTCAATTAATGGTAATTAAGCGATGATGCGGATTTGTTTTTAATAAAGGTTTACTAAAATAGTTTTCAAATGTTTTATAAGAAATAATGAATATTTTATTAATATTTATTTGGGCTTGCACACACATGTGCATGATAACCTAGGGTTAATTGGGGTGTTAACCATGCTTAAGTAGCCATGGCACCTTAACCCCATTTTAATTAAATCTTATGTAGTATTTAAATTAATTTGTTAATTAGTTTTTTTTTATATTAAGATTTGAATTTGGAGAGAGAGAGGGTTGACCTTGGACTCATCATGAGACATGGGGCAAGCATGCCATGCATTTATTGTGGAGAGATGGGGAGGCATGGCTTCTGTTAAGCTCACCCCTCATTCTCTCATCCCCCACTCACACACATACACCCTCACACTCTCATCTCCTACTCACATTCTAAGACTTCAGCACTCTCTTCCCTCAACTGAAAGCCTCTTTATATTCTTCACAAAATCCTTCACTAATCCTCACTATCTTCACAAAACTCACAAAAACCCTTCATTAAACTTGGTCCAAAGCTCATGGAGATCACTTGGGGTATGGAAAGCTAGAGTTTTGAGCAAGTGTGGTTAAGTACAGTCTCTAAACTGTTAATTAGGACCTTTTAGTGTAGTGTGGCTAATTAGTTTCAGTTTGGAAGCTTAAAGTTTCAGTTTTGTGCTAAGTATCGTATCTTTGTGTCGTTTTGTAATATCGACAACCTGCTGTGAGCCCGAGACTTGTTGGTGAAAACAAACGGTGTGGTAGTATTGTACTCGAGACCCTGAGTGTTCACCTAGGACACTAACCCTTTCCCACCGGTTTTGGCTGGCGACTTTGGGGCCAAATCCGGCGACCTCGGCCTTGTAGGGGACTGGGGGGTTGTATTTTCTAGGGTAGCTGTTTGAAGTGGTTTTGTGATATTTGTTCCTACTAGATTAGGCTGTATTGAGGTTAGGTGAAATCTGGGAACTGTTGTGAGTGTTTACATGACCATGGCGACACGTTTCCTGACCTGAGCCATAGATTTGAACCCGATGCACGAGCTTGGGATTTTGTTCCGTATAGATTTTATGACTTTTAGCGTGCTTAAAGTGAATCTGGAGCAACCCAGGGAATTTTTGAGAGTACCAAACAATATCAGAGACCAATTTTAGACCAGAGGAGACCACCATGACAAAACGAGACCCAACTGAGCATGGGGGGCCGGGCTCGCCGGAATTTCTAGGGATGGGGATGGCCACATGGTTGTCTGGGGTGTTAGGGTTGGTTCTGTAGCTCAATTACACATTATACATCACCCTATACTTGTTTGCTTGGCTTTATTTGACCTGAGTCAAAATCTGGGAGCAGTTTAGTATGACTTTAGCTATGTTTTCCGTATTTTGAAATGCTAATTCTTGATATTTTGTTTTGTATTTGGTTGTTGAATGTTTGTACATCAACGGCTAGGGGTAATTTGTTGGTTTTGCATGCGTGGGCTATAGGTTTTAACCTATGAGCGAAACGTGTGCCGTTTTGGTTTTCTGCCTTGATTTTGACACGCATTGAGATTGTATGTTATTGTAGGTACCATCACGTGGATTCCAAATTGACAGAGCATGGCGTCATCGACTTCGGAAAACAAGAACCAAGGTAAGTGGATCTATATCCATGGGGGAAGTCGGGTGGATGGCGTATAGCACCCTCGCAAAGTCTTGATGAAAACTGATTTATAGAATATGGTTAAGAAAACCTAGATTTGGGAACTAGGGTTAGAGTTAAATGATAGTTAGTGAAAACATATTAGAAACTAAGGATAGTTAGAAGTGATATAATACGGATAATATATGATGACGGAATTTGAGGATGACGTTCAACGATATTGCCGTTTAGGGTACTATAGGACTAGACAGTCGACATAGATGTGTCATCCGAACCATACCTATTTCTAAAACTGAAGAATCGTATGCATCTTTTAAACAGATACCTTAGGGGACGTTACGGATTTTCAAATGATATCTTTTCCTTAAAAACACCGTAACTCCTATTTTCAAAACTACGATTCGCTTCTTTTAAAATCTGCTTGTATGGTTCGGGTGTGTATGTTAGATTAGGTACTTATACTTATAGTAGAGATAGAATGTTTATATAAACTCGGCTTGATGTGAGATATAAATGCGATGAAGGAATATAAGACGGATATGATGATATGATGATATGTTGCTATACGGATGCGAGTCGATCGAGATGATTTATACCCTGCCGGTCCCCTGATATGAGATTATTGCGGATGTGACCTGGGACATATATATATATATATATATATATAGAATGTTGTGAATCATGGATGATAGGCTGTACGTGATATTAGGCCGTACCCTCATTTGTCTTATAGGATGATAGGATCCCTATTAGCTTAATGCCGCCGTACGATAATTTTCCGTGCGTGATGAGTTTGACTTGATGATTGATCCATACCCTTGACTAGAGGTTGTCGTACGATGGATTATACCGTACGCGATATTGTTAGGCTGGATGCCGATTGATAGATTCACCGACTCGATTATGTTAGATATGTATACCTTATAACTTCTAGCTAACGATTTACCTTATGATGCATTCATGTTATTCACATTGTTTAACTTATACCTGTGATAGTACACCTGCACCATTATCGATGATGCGTATGTTACACGTACACAGATTGTAGGCTCACACACTTCATCATCGATAATTGCCATGTCACTACACAGTAGGATTGCTGCATCATGATATGACTCTTCGCATAACATGCTTGCGTATATACCACTTGTACACTCATATTGGCGCACATATTGTACACTCATACTTGCGTATATACCACTTGTATACCCATATTGGTGTACATATACATTGATACATCCATATATGTGCACATACACATTGTATATTCATATTGGTGCACATATACATTGATACATCCATATTTGCGCGCATACACATTGTATATTCATGTTGGTGCACATATACATTGATACATCCATATTTGTGCACATACACGTTGTATATTCATATTGGTGCACATATACATTGCATACCCATATTGACGCATATATACATGGGTACCTCTACACTTGCGCATATACATATTATGCCTACCTAGATAACCGATTTTTTTGGGAAACTGGGAACCACATATTATATTTTAAAAACTGGAATCATTTAAAAGAGCGGTTTTCCCTTAATATGTCATATCACTGTTTCATGTTGCATGATATACGGATATGCTTACATTTCTATTATATGTAGCATACATCATGCTCTATGATTTTACGCATTGAGATATGTTGTTTTCATGAGATTTCTGGATTTGAGAACCGTGGACATTTTAAAGAGATTATGTGTTGTTTTAAAAACCCGGTTTCTCTTGATATGATATTTCAGTGCGTCCACCATGTGTTTTCTCGGTTCTGAGATGTGTGACATGTGAAACCCGATTCGAGGAGGCGGATGGGGCCGATTGCGGGTACATGGTGGACCCGGTATGGTACCCCGGGGCAAGAAAGGGATGCTGTGTATACAGACGGTGAGCCCGGCAGAGGGACTACTACCTACCGGTGATTGGTTGGACATGGCGGTTATCTGGAGGATACTGACCAGAGACGAGAGATGGATACGGGCCGACCCGTACTGCCGGGGCCGAGGGCCGATTCCGCAGACGGAGCCCGTGGGCCGATCCGGACTGACAGAGCCTGATATATGAGGATTTACGTGCCGATACTGGGCACGGTTTTTATGATGTTTTCGAGTGTCGATGCTAGGTACTCAGCTTCCATGATTTTGATGTGTCGCGAGGGACACCGCTGATTTATATCCTCATACTTATTTGCATACATACACTGATTATTGTAAGTCCATGTCACGCACCCCACGAACTTGCGGGGAGGCGGAATATATGAAAAATGATTATCAAAGCTTCGTAACACGGACTTGAGCACATGAATCGTATCTAAACCGTTACTAGCAAACTACGAGAGGTTTAACTACTCGGATACGAAGTTATATCTCACGTTACTTGTCCTTCGGGTCTTCATCGCTGTCCTCCACTCCTCGTAGGCTCCTTAGAATATCGGCACCTCAACGGCCTCCTCCAGTCAAAGACGATCCACCTGAGATCTCCTACGCCAAGCTTGATCTCTAATCTTGAGATAACTAGGTTGCTCAAAGTGCTAATCTAAGCTACCTAGGGGATATAGAGTGAGCTTATGGATGTATTAGTCTAGCTAACCCTTGTTCTCAACATATGAGAGGTTAGGGTTAGGGTTTCAAGAATGAGAGAGCTTGAGGAGATAGAAGGTGATGATAAGAATGAATTGAAATTGTTTCTCACTTCTAATATATTATGAAGCATAAAGAATTATCAAATGAATAATTCAAATGCATTATCATCATGCTTCATTAAATATGTGCAATGAATCATCAAGTGAGTCATTAAGCAATAAATGCTTCATTAACTCACTTGAATGATTCATCTCATGAGTCACAAAATCAATTAATGTTAATGCCACCTTACCCTCCAAGTCACCATGCTTCTAGAAGCTTCCCGGAAAATTACGAGAACGCCCCTACAATCCGTGAAAACACGGAAAACCATTAAACTGTATAAATACAATAACCCGATACTAGAATCTGGCTTAAACCAAAGCCGGCTAGTAAAAACTGTCTGAACGTCGCAGTGCGTTTAAACACGTATGCGTCCGAACCTTTGTCGTAAAACCATACGACCTCTATATCGTTTCGCCTGGAGCAGGGAAACCCTCTGTTTGGGACTCTAAAGACTCGACACTACGCTGGCAGTGGGTTTAACCACAGACCGCAAGCGACACTAGCTGTACGTAACGGTCCCCAGGTAGATGTCGATAAGAAGGCCGATGAGAAAAAACCATCCGAACTCCTACTAAGCCTGATGTGACAATCTCCGTACAGTCCGGTCTGTTCGTCTAAGACTATCGCATATCGAGCCTAGAGGGCGTCAAGTGTCAGTCCCCTAATAGCGGTATAAGTCGTGTCGGAGCGTAGCCCATTACACCCTGAGAAACTACTGGAACCTACCAGTAAATCTCGCTTGCCCTGGCCAGGGACTTTGCGTAATGGCTCTCTGACACAGCGCGATATCAACTCCCAATACCGGGAGAGACGAATCCTGTCTAACCGCCACTTCCTCCAAGTGCTCGGGACTGCACCCAACTGCTACCTGTTTGCACGACTCCTTTGAGCCGTGGTAGGGTAGCAATCTAAGAACAGTGGGACACACTCGAGGCGAAGTAGCAGTGTCAAGTCTGCGGGCTATGCTGTACTCATGTCACCTAGGAACTGTTAACTGACGATGGGTATAATACCAACCAACAGTTCCCCTGCGAGTCCTGTCCGGTGTACCCGTAACCTAACGAGCACCTGTATACTATCTCCAGTACGATGTACTGATGGCTGTGGGGCAGACCATCTCCCCAACTGGGATGAGAAGCATACACACTTAGTCTACTCTGGAATATTGATGCCCTATCTCGATAATCCAAAGACCAGGGACCTGTATAGGATGTTGCTTATAGACTACCCAGCCTCCACTAATGTGACTGCCATCACAACGCTAGTAATCAAGCAAAGATCCTATAGGCTCTACTAATATGTATAAGTGATACGTTATAAGAAATATATGCACATACTAAAGTAGACACAAACCAAGTAGCATACTACCATTTTTAGCAAGACTGTATATACAACTGTGAAATCCCAAGCTTCCATTAAGTAATATACATGCAAGTATGATACAATAATGGCCCCTAGAGCATATACACTAACAATCTCCCACTTGCACTAGGGCCATGAGATGGCATATCGTAGACCTATCATCTCGAATAGCCTCTCGAACTGCGTCTGAGAAATGGCCTTTGTGAATGGATCAGCGATGTTATTCTCTGTCTCTACTCTTTTCACCTCGATCTCCTGACGATCTACGATCTTCCTGATCAGGTGATGCCGCCTTAAGATGTGTCTGGAGTTCTGATGGGACCTGGGTTCCTTCGCTAAAGCTATAGCGCCGTTGTTGTCACAATACAGAGGTATTGGATCAACACTGGTAGGAACCACCTGAAGTTCTGTGAGGAACTTCTTCATCCAGACTGCTTATTTTACGGCATCGCAAGCAGCTATGTACTCCGCTTCCATTTTTGAGACAGCAACGGTCTCCTGCTTGGAACTCTTCCAACAGACCGCCCCTCCATTGAGGGTAAAGACATAACCCGGCATGGATTTGGAGTCATCCTTGTCACTCTGGAAGCCGGAGTCGGCAAAGGCCTCCATCTGGAGGTCTTTTCTGCCATACACCAAGAACATCTCCTTAGTCCTCCTCAGGTACTTGAGAATGTTCTTTACGGCTATCCAGTGTTTCTCTCCTGGGTTTGCTTGATACCGGCTTACTACGCTCAATGCGTATGCTACATCTGGTCTGGTACAAAACATCGCATACATTATAGAGCCTACCGCAGAAGCGTAGGGTATAATCGACATGCGATCCCTTTCCAAATCAGTCTTTGGAGACATCTCTTTGGAGAGGGTGATTCCGTGACAAGCCGGTAGGGTACCGCGCTTAGAATCATCCATACTGAATCATTTTACTATGGTGTCTATGTACTTGGACTGCGAAAGTCCCAACATCCTTTTTGATCTATCACGATAGATCCGGATCCCCATAATGTAGGTGGCATCACCTAGGTCTTTCAGGGAGAATTTCTGTGATAAGAATCTTTTGACTGAATGTAACATAGGAATATTATTTCCTATTAGGAGAATGCCATCCACGTACAAGACGAGGAATACTACAGCTCTCCCTACAATCTTACTGTATATGCATGGTTCATCTGGATTTTTAATAAAGTCGAATTCTTTGACAGCATCATCAAAACAGATGTTCCAACTCCGCGATGCCTGCTTTAGTCCATAAATGGACTTAAGTAACTTGCATACTTTACCGCTGCTTCCACTTTGAATGAATCCCTCTGGCTGATCCATATAGACGCTTTCTTCCAAATTACCATTTAGAAAGGCCGTCTTTACGTCCATCTTCCAGATCTCATAATCGTGGAAGGCAGCAATAGCAAGAAGGACCCTAATGGATTTGAGCATAGCCAGTGGAGAAAAGGTTTCGTCATAGTCCAAACCAGGTCTTTGACGGAAACCCTTTGCAACAGGTCTAGCCTTATAGGTTTCAACCTGTCTATCTACACCAATCTTCTTTTTGAAGATCCATTTGCTTCCTACGGGTTTTACCCCATCTGGAGCAATTTCCAAAGTCCATACTTTTTTAGTGTACATGGACTCCATTTCGGTCCGCATTGCATCCAGCCATTTTACTGAGTCACCGCTCTGAATAGCTTGCTGGAAGCTAGCAGGCTCATCATAGTCAATAGTGCAATCCTCTCTATCCCCGTCTATGAGAAAACCGTAGTATCTCTCGGGCGGATGAGACTGCCTACTACTCCTGCGGAGTGGCGTCGGGATGTCCCTTTCTTCTGAAGCCTCAGGTTCTACCATACTTTCAGTAGTAGTTTGTGGTTCTGGAATTTCTTCCAGTTCTATTTCGCTCCCACTTGTTTCCTTTTCTAAAAACTGATATTCTAGAAAATGGGCATTACGAGAAACAAAAACTTTTTGTTCCTCTGCGTAATAGAATAGATACCCCTTGGAGTTCTTTGGATATCCCACAAACTTACAATGTACTGATCGTGCCTCGAGCTTGTCCGCATGCTGCTTTTTAACAAAAGCCGGACATCCCCAAATCTTCAGATACTGAAGATAGGGTTTCTTCCCACTCCACATCTGATATAGTGTGGTAGGCACAGTCTTGGTAGGAACTAGGTTCAAAAGATATGCAGCTGATTCTAGTGCATATCCTTAGAATGATCGCGGTAACTCAGCGTTACTCATCATGGAACGAACCATATCTAATAGGGTTCGATTCCTCCTTTCCGATACACCGTTGTGTTGTGGTGTGTATGGAGGAGTAAGCTGAGAGAGAATTCCATTCTCTTTTAAGTAACCCAGGAACTCGGCACTTAAGTATTCACCACCTCGATCAGATCTCAGTGTCTTTATACTCTTGCCTATTCGTTTTTCCACTTCATTCTTGTATTCTTGGAATTTCTCAAAAGCCTCGGATTTATGCTTCATCAAGAAGATATATCCATACCTAGAGAAATCATCCGTAAAAGTAATGAAGTAGGAATAACCACCTCGCGCATGTGTAGACATTGGACCGCACACGTCACTGTGTACGAGTCCCAAGAGCTCGCTTGCTCTTACTCCGTGTCTAGTAAACGAAGTCTTTGTCATCTTTCCTATAAGACAAGATTCACAAGTAGCATAAGATTGATATTCGAACGGATTCAAATATCCTTCTCTATGTAACTTAGTCAACCTTCTCTCATTGATGTGAGTCTACAATACCATAAGAAAGCCTGATTTAATTCCGGAGACTTTCTTTTAAGTGTATTCTGGACATTGAAAACCTGAGCTTGACTTAATACGTATATACCGTTATCTAATGTACCTGATCCAATCAGAACTTGATTTAGGTGGATGTTAACTACATCGCTTACGAATGTAAAATCATATCCCTCTCTTGAAAGTGAGGACACTGATATGATATTGCTAGTCATACTAGGTATATACAGACAGTTACGTAGAATCAATATCTGCCCACTTGTCAAACCTAGGCAATATTCTCCCACGGATTCATGTCCACGCTCATTCCGTTTGCAACTTTGAGAGACAAATCACCTATCTTCATAACTCTACGGTTTCTCAAAGCATGTAATGAATTACAGATATGAGATCCTGCTCCGGTATCTAGTACCCAGGAAGTAGAGTTAATTGACAAACAGTTCTCAATTACAAATACACTAGAGGCTGAAGCCACAAGATGCTTCATATCCTGGCTACTGGCTTCAAAAGCCCTGCAATCTTTCTGTCAATACCCAATCCCGTAACAATAGGAACGTTCCTCTTTTACTACATTCAGTCCCAAAACTTTTGCCCTTCTCTTTTCTTCTATTTCCCTGGTTTCCTTCAGGGTAGAAGGCAGAGACTGTAGAATCAAGTCAGTATCTGACTCGTTTCCCAACGTGGTTGCCAGGCCCTGGAGCTCATCAATATAGCTAGTCATTTTAAGGACGTTGTCCCCTACAGATGACCCGAAACCCAATCTCGCTTGAATTAATTCGTTCGAGGTCTTATATCTTGCGATATGAGATTGCTCTCCATATAAATCTTTGTTATGGAGAAAAATGGAAACTGAGTCCATCTTCTCGTGCTGCTTCTGGTTTACACCATCAACTGAAGCTAACACGAGGCACTTGGCTTTCACTTTATCCTTTTCCCTTGTCTGACGGATATCCATATCCGTGACAGTGGAAACTGGACCTGGGACGGAGGGATCTTGAGTAGTAATAGGGTGGTCCAGCTTGTCATAAGTAATGGACATCTGGACAGACCTTTGCCAGTCATATAAGTCAGATTCAGTCAATTGTTTATCTAGATGTAACCTAGTCGTGGTCACAAGGTCGCTGCAATTTAAGAGAGAGAAGAAAATACTATTAGCATGATGCTCTTGCAAGTTTAGAGTGATTTTTAATTTATCTAAACAGGATGGCTCCCACTGTTTCTCGAATCCTTCCTCAAACCATAAAAGAAGAATTAGCCAGGACTATTCTCAACGTACAATACTTGCTTAACCGTTCAGCTAGGCTAGTGTTGATACTTCGAGGGAGGTTTTCCAACGCTTTCGCGAAGTTCCTTAATTAAATAACCTCTTTTCTCTGGGGGCGCAGCCCCGCTGACACCTTTCTTGGCACTTACTTGGTTTATAGCATTGATCGTTAAGTGACGAATCTTCTGATAAGTAGTATATACTCACAGTAGGATCGGGATCCAAAATATCATCGTATGATAATGTTGAAGGAATCCTACCAACATTCATCAAACTCCAAAATGGTATGCTCTCTCTGCAAATTTCAGTTTCTTTAGAAATTCCCGATATAAATTTTTGCCCCATGCTCTTATGACCTTGGCGTTGGTCAAAATATCATAAGTCACATGTCAAGTTCTACCCATCATTATCCTTGTTAATTTGAACCCACCCGTACATATCCTTGACGTTGGCCAAAATGATAATACGACTGTCCCAAACTAACACATCTATCTATGTAACAAATGAAAACCCAGCAGCTACCAAACACTATGCCTTGGCGTTGGTCAAAATGCATAGCTTGAATACTACTGAATACCCAAATGAAATGACGGAGGGCTACGAATGGTTTTGGTAAAACCGTGAATGCAGTGAACTTGATATAATCGAAGGAACCTAATACGTTTTAAAAGGAGTGGTTAAAGCTCCGCAATTAAAAAAATTCTGATCTTTTTTAAAATAACCGAGTGGTTTCTTTTAAATTTGTTCCAACGATTGAACTTTGGTTTATTTTCTTTGCATTATAATAACGCGTCCCATCATTTATCCTATCATTGCAGAAAACAACGAAAATACCACGTCCTCTTATGCCATCCGCATTCTCCACGGGGTCCCGTCATCACCCGTTAGGTTACTTAACTAACGACAGAGCGGGGGCTGGGCTAGCGCGGGTGTAAAACATAAGTGGCGTCTAATATCTATCATATATAGATATTGTACATTCGTCAGACGCAATAATAAGCATTCCAGATCACAGATGAACTTTATTGGATATACTAGCAATACGCATTTGCTTTGAGCCTGGAATAAAAGACGGATTACACAGTTGTGATGACTAGCCATTACCCCACCCCAGACCCCTACGGGTACGGCAAACTACCCGCCAAGTACCCGAAGTGAAGCGGTCTCCCTCAACGACGTGAGTAGGCCACTAAACACTTCAACGTACCCGGTAGTTTGTGTACCCCACCTTGGGTCTATCCTAGGAGCAAAAATAGTAAAAATGAAATAATACAACGGTGGCAAAAACCGCAACCTGGATGTGCCCCGCAAAAGAATATTACATCATATTACATTTATATCGAATGAATGAATATAAAACACATCTCAAACCCCGGCTAATCATCACAATATTCCAATCAAGTCCATATACACAAACAGTAAACATTACAGAAATGTGCAACCCCCTGCCAACCGACATACTAGCAGTTAGGGGAGGTTTACGAACACATTAAACATTACAGATAAAAACCCAATTAGCAAATATCTTAGAACATCGATCGATTACCATATTCCGTGTTTACCCCAAAAGCAAAATAGCAAAGAAGTAACCTGGGTAGAAACAGAACATACTGAAAAACAGAACACCAAATAATAGGAATTACTGAGCAAATCCGAGTCAACTCGGAGTTGACTCCGCTGCGGATCCGCGGCCAAAAGCGCATTCTTGCCGCGGATCTGCGGCCATCAAGCCGAGTTATAATTTCGTATTTTCCCAGTTTTCTTATATTTCCCTGCGGTAATTTTAAGGTATATCAAATATGTTTTTCGACACTTTTAAAATTAACAGAAACTTGGGATTTCCGGGGTTTCGTTTTCGCGTTTTCTGACGATCGAAGTTCTAATTAGTTGCTACCAAGCTAGTAATGGTTTAGTTGGCTCGGATACCACTGTAAGTCCATGTCACGCACCCCACGAACTTGCGGGGAGGCGGAATTTATGAAAAACGATTATCAAAGCTTCGTAACACGGACTTGAGCGCATGAATCGTATCTAAACCGTTACTAGCAAACTACGAGAAGTTTAACTACTCAGATTCGAAGTTATACCTCATGTTACTTGTCCTTCGGGTCTTCATCGCTGTCCTCCACTCCTCGTAGGCTCCTTGGAACATCGGCACCTCAACGGCCTCCTCGAGTCAAAGACGATCCACCCGAGAGCTCCTACGCCAAGCTTGATCTCTAATCTTGAGATAACTAGGTTGCTCAAAGTGCTAATCTAAGCTACCTAGGGGATATAGAGTGAGCTTATGGATGTATTAGTCTAGCTAACCCTTGATCTCAACACATGAGAGGTTAGGGTTAGGGTTTCAAGAATGAGAGAGCTTGAGGAGAGAGAAGGTGATGATAAGAATGAATTGAAATTGTTTCTTACTTCTAATATATTATGAAGCATAAAGAATTATCAAATGAATAATTCAAATGCATTATCATCATTCTTCATTAAATATGTGCAATGAATCATCAAGTGAGTCATTAAGCAATAAATGCTTCATTAACTCACTTGAATGATTCATCTCATGAGTCACAAAATCAATTAATGCTAATGCCACCTTACCCTCCAAGTCACCATGCTTCTAGGAGCTTCCCAGAAAATTACGAGAACGCCCCTACAATCCGTGAAAACACGGAAAACCTTTAGACTGTATAAATCCAAAAACCCGATACTAGAATCTGGCTTAAACCAAAGCCGGCTAGTAAAAACTGTCCGAACGTCGCACATGCGTTTAAACACGTATGCGTCCGAACCCTTGTCGTAAAACCATACGACCTCTATATCGTTTCTTCTGGAGCAGGGAAACCCTCTGTGTGGGACTCTAAAGACTCGACGCTACGCTGGCAGTGGGTTTAACCACAGACCGCAAGCGGCACTAGCTGTACGTAACGGTCCCCAGGTAAATGTCGATAAGAAGGCCAATGAGAAAAAACCATCCGAACTCCTACTAAGCCTGATGTGACAATCTCCGTACAGTCCAGTCTGTTCGTCTAAGACTATCGTATATCGAGCCTAGGGGGCGGCAAGCGTCAGTCCCCTAATAGCGGTATAAGTCGTGTCGGAGCGTAGCCCATTACACCCTGAGAAACTACTGGAACTTACCAGTAAATCTCGCTTGCCCTGGCCAGGGACTTTGCGTAATGGCTCTCTAACACAGAGCGATATCAACTCCCAATACCAGGAGAGACGAATCTTGTCTAACCGCCACTGCCTCGAAGTGATCGGGACTGCACCCAACTGCTACCTGTTTGCACGACTTCTTTGAGCCGTAGTAGGGTAGCAATCTAAGAACAGTGGGACACACTCGAGGCGAAGTAGTAGTGTCAAGTCTGCGGACTATGCTGTACTCATGTCACCTGGGAACTGTTGACTGATGATGGGTATAATACCAACCAACAGTTCCCCTGCGAGTCCTGTCCGGTGTACCCATAACCTAACGAGCACCTGTATACTATCTCCAGTACAACGTACTGATGGCTGTGGGACAGACCATCTCCCCAACTGGGATGAGAAGCGTACACACTTAGTCTACTCCGGAATATCGATGTCCTATCTCGATAATCCAATGACCAGGGGCCTGTATAGGATGTTGCTTACAGACTACCCAACCCCCACTAGTGTGACTGCCATCACAACGCTGGTAATCAAGCAAAGATCCTATGGGCTCTACTAATATGTATAAGTGATACGTTATAAGAAACATATGCACATATTAAAGTAGACACAAACCAAGTAGCATACTACCATTTTTAGCAATACTGTATATACAACTGTGAATATCCCAAGCTTCCATTAAGTAATATACATGCAAGTATGATACAATAATGGCCCCTAGGGCATATACACTAACAATTATATGGGTGGACGAGATCCACATGCATACATACATTGATTATATGGTTGGACGAGATCCATATGCATACATACACTGGTTATATTGTTGGATTATATCCGCATACATATTGGTATTGATTACATTATTAGCACATATGATGACCCGGTCACCCTAGATATCATAGTATTACCTTTATGATATAGTTGACCTAGGAGTCGATGTTTATTCGATTTCTATCTGTTGATATTTTTCTACTCACGAGTTGGCAACTCACCCCCGTTGTGCCACAGTTCTTACAGGTTGACCGCTTGGATCAGTAGCGGCTTCGCTGGCACACAGTTGCATTCGGGCGTTTTGCATTGGTAGGTGGGGCACTTGTATCGTACCCACTCTTGTATCTATATTTCATATTGTATCTAGTTAACTCCATCAATCGAAATTTGTAAATTGTATAAGTAATGAGACTTAGTGAGATTGTGGTTGTGAGACTTAGAGCGAGGGGTTTTTCGCTACTTGTGGTTTTGATGTCTTGCTGATTTATTTATCTTTTTGTAGTGAATTTCGCCGTTGGGCGTCGTATACTTATTTATACTGTATTGCGTGGTGGTGATCCGTCGTTTGGTGAAGAGCTAGCTCCCGCTTGGGGATGCCTTTATCATTATTATGTATTTATGGTTTTGGATCAAAATATTCAAAGGAGGTGCTGCCAAAATTTTTAAAGGACGAAACATGTTTTCAAACTAGTAAATTTCACTTGCATCATTCATATTCCTTTTCTATGCATTAAGAAAACTTGATTTCATTATACCGTTATTTCAAAACCTCACCTCCTGTATTTTTCTTAAAAGGTTTAGATTTCTGGGTTTCAGCTTACTTGAATTCCGTTACGCCTTTAGACGTCGCGTGATTCAAGTGCTGGCCACGAGCTAATATTTCGGGTCGTGATAAAATTGGTATCAGAGCGCTAGGTTTAACCTTGGTTCGAGTCTATATTTGACTATGCGGAGTCTAGGCGGGTATGTATTTCGGAACCTAGGCTTGACCTTACGGAACTTAGACTTGAACGGGGGGATATTAGACCCGAACTTTCGTTTCATAGGCTGACCCTGATTGATGGAGTAGGTAGCTTGAGTAGAGTGATGTACCATACATATGTTCCGCGACATATTTACGATACGATACTCCACTTATGAAACCTTAGGATGTACAAATTTTGAGACCAGTAATTCTCTTCGTATCCATGATTATACATCCATTTGAGATCCTTGATTTTATTTGTTCCATGATCATACGCTCATTGATGATGTTCCTTCTTATGATCATGTATCCATTCTGGATCTGTCGTTTCTTTTCATACCGCTGATCTGCTTCCTTCGATACTCGATTGAGGTTCCTGTCACCATGTTTGAGCGCAGATTGAGCTGCTGCTAGTGTTGCGGTCAGGGCGAGCTCGTCTGGTATGAGGGCCGACCATTGTGTTTTCTGGTGACATGGGAACGTCTTGATGTAGTGTTGTGTTGTGACCTCCTATTGAGGCGAGTGTTTGGTTTTGCACCGGATGATCGGGCCATCGATAGAGCTGCCAGTTGCGAGAGGACTGTTGATGTACAGCATACCTCAGAGATATTGATGTCGCCTACCGTGCAGACAGATGACCCAGCTGTTGCTGAGATTAATAGGATGTCGCTTCCAGAGCTTACGAGCTGAGATCGCTGGAGCTCCCAGGCAGAGATGCGACAAGGGATAGCTAGTCTACCCCTATTTGAGAGATGAAGGTGATTCATCAGATTGATGCGCCGATGTAGACCCAGTTGAGTTGAAGATTTTCAGTGTGGAGAGTCTTACTCAAATCTGGAGTAGACCGATCCAGAGATGACCGTCGATGTATCGCCTTTCCTGAAGGATTGAGGCATTGTTTAGCGTGCGGACGAAGGGTATTCACATGTTGTATAGGCGAAGAAAAAAGGTTCGAACGAGTGTCAGAAACCCATTTTTCCCAAGTTTAAAGTGTTCGAAGGAACATGCAGGTAATTCTGTGAACCCTCTAGAAGAATGAAACCCTAACTCGACATGATGACCATGGAACCGCTTTGAACCTTAGGGTTTGTACCAATTTAGCGGTGCCATCAGTGAAGCTTGGGTTTTCCCTTCTACGGCTGGTCCAGAGGTGCTGTGGTATGTACCGGATATTCTTAGACTGCGCTCAGGTGTTGAGCCTTCGGGAAATTTTGGGACCTCGATGACTCGATCGGAAAGTTTAATGCCGTCCGGATACCATGTGATAAGAGACCAGTAAGCTGACCAGCTTCGGATAGAGGACCTCACCCAGATGCGTTGTGAGTTGATAGAGGAAGGACAAGTATAGAGTATTCCTCCGATGGTTGGGACGAGTTCCTAAGGACGTGTTCGGCTAGATATCTTCTACAGAGTGATGAAGATACCGAGTTCGTAATTTCGAGTCCGTGTGAGAGACTTCGGATTGACCGTGGCCAAGAACAGTAGCAGTATGCAGATAGCAAGACATGACGTCGAAGCGGACGATGATAAAGGCGAGTGGAGCCAGAGGTTCATGCGCGATGCTGACGAGTTGTTGCTACTCCTCGTCGAGATTAGAGATCTGATATGTATACAGAGGCATTGGGATACAGCCAATTCCCGAGGGAACGTTGTGCTGAAACCCAGATGTCCAGATTATGTAAGAGTACTAGCCTCCATACAGTTCGGCATAGGCGAGATCGGAAGAGAACTCGAGCAGGATTTCCTTCCAGGACACTGCTGCAATAAGAATTGCACCCAGGATCAGATGTGTGATGTGTATTCAGAGGACTAGAGGCCGACGCCAATAACGTGCTGCTTTACGAGTGGTCGTGATGATTGGCCGAGAGATGACCAGAGAAGTGCCAGAACGGAATCGTCCTTGTTAGCACACCTAACCGGGCCGATGAGCCGATGGATTGCGAGATTGGTAATCCGCAGAGAAAAGGAAGACCCAGAGACAGAAGATGCTAGACCGTGAGCAGGAGGCGAGCGGATATTCTTGTTCTGCCGATTTTAGGCGCACTGATTCATTTTTCGATATTGTAGGAGGTGTACCGCAATGTCCTTTGTTGCGATTTGCGTTTGTGATCTGAGTATCATGCTTATATCGCTTGGATTTGTGTTTTGACGTTTGAGTTTCATGATATTGTACTTGTGCACCATGGTTGCACCTACTGGGTATTTACATTTTACGCATAGTTGTCGCACTTGATATATATTTTATACACCGTTGTGTTGATTTGCGATTTGTGCATATCTATTTCCTTTGATGTCGATTTTGTACTTTCGTAGCATGTGTTTATGATTTCGTGGATTTCATATGGATGATTTGATTTTTGCACTCGGTATAGCTTATATGTGCTTGTAGTGCATTGATACGTATTTTGTGCACCACAGTTGCACCTGACTTTGTTTTGATATCATTCGACATATTTATTGGGATTTCATGCCTAGGGCATGCATATGATTTGATTTATGCTTTTGGCATAGTTTTCATGCACTTTTAGTATTTTAATTTGCTTTTGTGCACGCTGATGCACATGGTCGTGAGATTATATACCACGGTATACCTGATTTGGATTTGGATTGAAAGATGTTATATACCGTCGATTTCAATTTTGATACTCGATATTTGTTTTGTGCACCTTGTGCACCTAATTGGATTCTTGCGCATATTTGGCGCGCTTGGAGTGGACTTTTGCGCATGTTCGGCGCTTGATATTGGATTTTGTGATTTCGTGCATGTGGGATGCACATGAATTAGATTTTATTCACGCATGTTGGATGCACCAGATTTGGATTTTCGCGCGTGTTGGGCGGATGATGTGAGATGCGATTTTGGTGCACACCAGATGCACTAAATCGGGATTCTTGTGCATATCAGATGCATCCGATATTGTTGTTGTGCACACCCGTTGCACTGGACAGATGCTTTCGTGCACACCCGTTGCAAGTAGTTTAGTCTTTTGTGCATATTGTGGGACCTGTGTTTGGATTTGATTTCCGTGCGCACCAGACGCATATGATTGTCGGATACGCCTTTTGAGGCTGATTTTGCTTTTTGAGCACTTTGTTTTTCATGATAGGTACTATATATATAGTATATAGTAACCGAACAGGACTGATCTGAGGACAGTACCTGAGTACTTTGCATGCATTAAAAGCTTACCAAGAGGTTTTCAAAGGAGCAATAGTCTCGCTATTTCCTACGTGTCCGTGAGTGACGCGAACGTTTATAAAGGAAAACCTTTTGGGATATTTTGAAAACGACGAGACGTATATTTGAGGAAAACATATATGGGCATATATCACTATTTTTAATTGAGCGTCCGTCACTTATGCTGTGAGTTACGCATTCACGCTGTGATTTAGAAAAGATTTTTTGCATAAGTTTTATTGAGTTCTTGGAGGTTTTCAAAGGATGCGTACTATACACGTATTATAGTATTTAACTAGTGTATATTGGATTTCAGTAGTAGATTTCGAGATCTGTATCTCTATTGTACTCCGATGATATGCGTGCAAATCCGATGATTTGCGTGACGCTTGACGGAGTTCCATTTGAGTTTTGTACTCGTTTTCATGCGCACTTGACGCGCTGTGTTGTTTCTGCATCTTCCGTGATTTCGGAGCCCCGTTGATTTGAGCTGATTATTGAAATGTTTTAGATTTTGGGGGTTTAAATTTGAATTCGGGGACCGAATTTCTTTAAGGGGGAAGATTGTAACACCTTAGATTTTCAATTAATGGTAATTAAGCGATGATGCGGATTTGTTTTTAATAAAGGTTTACTAAAATAGTTTTCAAATGTTTTATAAGAAATAATGAATATTTTATTAATATTTATTTAGGCTTGCACACACATGTGCATGATAACCTAGGGTTAATTAGGGTGTTAACCATGCTTAAGTAGCCATGAAATCTTAACCTCATTTTAATTAAATCTTATGTAGTATTTAAATTAATTTGTAAATTAGTTTTTTTTATATTAAGATTTGAATTTGGAGAGAGAGAGGGTTGACCTTGGACTCATCATGAGGCATGGGGCAAGCAAGCCATGCATTTATTATGGAGAGAGGGGGAGGCATGGCTTCTGTTAGGCTCACCCATCATTCTCTCATCCCTCACTCACACACATACACCCTCACACTCTCATCTCCTACTCACATTCTAAGACTTCAGCATTCTCTTCCCTCAACTGAAAGCCTCTTCATATTCTTCACAAAATCCTTCACTAATCCTCACTATCTTCACAAAACTCACAAAAACCCTTCATTAAACTTGGTCCAAAGCTTATGGAGATCACTTGGGGTATGGAAAGCTAGAGTTTTGAGCAAGTGTGGTTAGGTATAGCCTCTAAACTGTTAATTAGGACCTTTTAGTGTAGTGTGGCTAATTAGTTTCAGTTTGGAAGCTTAAAGTTTCAGTTTTGTGCTAAATATCGTATCTTTGTGTCGTTTTGTAATATCGACAACCCGCTGTGACCCCGAGACTTGTTGGTGAAAACAAACAGTGTGGTAGTATTGTACTCGAGACCCTGAGTGTTCACCTAGGACCCTAACCCTTTCCCACCGGTTTTGGCCGGTGACTTTGGGGCCAAATCCGGCGACCTCGGCCCTATAGGGGACTGGGGGTTGTATTTTCTAGGGTATCTGTTTGAAGTGGTTTTGTGATGTTTGGTCCTATTAGATTAGGTTGTATTGAGGTTAGGTGAAATCTGTGAACTGTTGTGAGTGTTTACATGACCATGGTGACACGTTTCCTGACCTGAGCCATAGATTTGAACCCAATGCACGAGCTTAGGATTTTGTTCCGTATCGATTTTGTGACTTTTAGCGTGCCTACAGTGAATCTGGAGCAACCCATGGAATTTTTGAGAGTAGCAAACAATACCAGAGACCAATTTTAGACCAGAGTAGACCACCATGACAAAACGAGACCCAACTGAGCATGGGGGCCGGGCTCGCCGGAATTTCTAGGGATGGGGCCGACCACTTGGTTGTCTGGGGTGTCGGGGTTGGTTCTGTAGCTCAATTACACATTATACATCACCCTATACTTGTTTGCTTGGCTTTATTTGACCTGAGTCAAAATCTGGGAGCAGTTTAGTGTGACTTTAGCTATGTTTTCCGTATTTTGAAATGCTAATTCTTGATATTTGGTTTTGTATTTGGTTGTTGAATGTTTGTACATCAGCGGGTATGGGTAATTTGTTGGTTTTGCATGCGTGGGCTATAGGTTTTAACCTATGAGCGAAACGTGTGCCGTTTTGGTTTTCCGTCTTGATTTTGACACGCATTGCGATTGTGTATTATTGTAGGTACCATCACGTGGATTCCGAGACGACGGAGCGTGGCGTCATCGACTTCGGCAAATTAGAACCAAGGTGAGTGGATCTATATCCACGGAGGAAGTCGGGTGGATGGCGTATAGCACCCCCGCAAAGTCTTGATGGAAACTGATTTATAGAATATGGTTAAGGAAACCTAGATTTGGAAACTAGGGTAAGAGTTAAATGATAGTTAGTGAAACCATATTAGAAAAACTAAGGATAGTTAGAAGTGATATAATACGGCTAATATGTGATGACGGGATTTGAGGATGACATTCAACGATATTGTCGTTTAGGGTACTATAGGACTAGATAGTCGACGTAGATGTGTCATCCGAACCATACCTATTTCTAAAACTGAAGAATCGTATGCATCTTTTAAACATATAACTTGGGGGACGTTACGTATTTTCAAATGATATCTTTTTCTTAAAAACACCGTAACTCCTATTTTCAAAACTACGATTCGCTTCTTTTAAAATCTGCTTGTATGGTTCGGGTGTGTATGTTAGATTAGATACTTATACTTGTAGTAGAGAGAGCATGTTTATTTAAACTGGGCTTGATGTAAGATATAAATGCGATGAAGAAATATAAGACGGATATGATGATATGATGATATGTTGGTATACGGATGCGAGTCGATCGAGATGATTTATACCCTGCCGATCCCCTGATATGAGATTATTGAGGATGTGACCTGGGACATAGGTGTATATATATATATATATATATATATATATATATATATATATATAAAATGTTGTGAATCATGGATGATAGGCCGTACGTGATATTTGGTCGTACCCTCATTTGTCTTATAGGTGATAGGATCCCTATTAGCTTAATGCCCATGTACGATGATTTTCCGTGCGTGATGAGTTTGACTTGATGATTGATCCATACCCTTGTCTAGAGGTTGTCGTACGATGGATTATACCGTACGCGATGTTGTTAGGCTGGATGCCGATTGATAGATTCACCGACTCGATCATGTTAGATATGTATACCTTATAGCTTCTAGCTGATGATTTACCTTATGATGCATTCATGTTATTCAAATTGTTTTACTTATACATGTGATAGTACACCTGCACCATTATCGATGATGTGTATGTTACACGTACACAGATTGTAGGCTCACACACTTCATCATCGATAATTGCAATGTCACTACACAGTAGGATTGCTACATCATGATATGACTCTTCGCATAACATGCTTGCGTATATACCACTTGTACACTTATATTGGCGCACATATTGTACACTCATACTTGCGTATATACCACTTGTATACCCATATTGGTGCACATATACATTGATACATCCATATATGTGCACATACACATTGTATATTCATATTGGTGCATATATACATTGATACATCCATATTTGCACACATACACATTGTATATTCATATTGGTGCACATATACATTGATACATCCATATTTGCGCACATACACATTATATATTCATATTGGTGCACATATACATTGCATACCCATATTGACACATATATACATGGGTACCTCTACACTTGCGCATATACATATTGTGCCTACATAGATAACCGGTTTTATTGGGAAACTGGGAACCGCATATTATATTTTAAAAACTGGAATCATTTAAAAGAGCGGTTTTCCCTTAATATGTCATATCACTGTTCCATGTTGCATGATATACGGATATGCTTACATTTTTATTATATGTCGTATACATCATGCTCTATGATTTTACGCATTGAGATATGCTGTTTTCATGAGATTTCTGGATTTGAGAATCGTGGACATTTTAAAGTGATTATGTGTTGTTTTAAAAACCCGTTTTCTCTTGATATGATATTTCAGTGCGTCCACCATGCGTTTTCTCGGTTCTGAGACGTGTGACATGTGAAACCCGATTCGAGGAGGCGGATGAGGCCGATTGCGGGTACATGGTGCACCCGGTATGGTATCCCAGGGCAAGAAAGGGATGCTGTGTATACAGACGGTGAGCCTGGCAGAGGGACTACTACCTACCGGTGATTGGTTGGACCTGACGGTTATCCGGAGGATACTGACCAGAGACGAGAGATGGATACGGGCTGACCCGTACTGCCGGGGCCGAGGGCCGATTCCGCAGATGGAGCTCGTGGGCCGATCCGGACTGACGGAGCCCGATATATGAGGATTTACGTGCCGATGCTGGGCACGGTTTTCATGATGTTTTCGAGTGTCGATGCTAGGTACTCAGCTTCCATGATTTTGATGTGTCGCGAGGGACACCGCTGATTTATATCCTCATACTTACTTGCATACATACACTGATTATATGGGTTGACGAAATCCACATGCATACATACATTGATTATATGGTTGGACGAAATCCATATGCAAACATACACTGGTTATATTGTTGGATCATATCCGCATACATATTGGTATTGATTATATTGTTGGCACATATGATGACTCGGTCACCCTAGATATCATAGTATTACCTTTATGATATAGTTGACCTAGGAGTCATTGTTTATTCGATTTCTATCTGTTGATATTTTTCTACTCACGAATTGGCAACTCACCCCCGTTGTGCCACAGTTCTTTCAGGTTGACCCCTTGGATCAGTAGCGGCTTCGCTGGCACACAGTTGTATTCGGGCGTTTTGCATTGGTTGGTGGGGCACTTGTATCGTACCCACTCTTATATCTATATTTCATATTGTATCTAGTTAACTCCATCAATCGAAATTTGTAAATTATATAAGTAATGAGACTTAGTGAGATTGCGGTTGCGTGACTTAGAGCGAGGGGTTTTTCGCTACTTGTGGTTTTGATGTCTTGCTGATTTATTTATCTTTTTGTGGTGAACTTCGTCGTTGGGCGTCGCATACTTATTTATACTGTATTGCATGGTGGTGATCCGCCGTTTGGCGAAGAGCTAGCTCCCGCTTGGGGATGCCTCTATCATTATTATGTATATGTGGTTTTGGATCAAAATATTCAAAGGAGGTGCTGCCAAAATTTTTAAAGGACGAAACATGTTTTCAAACTAGTAAATTTCACTTGCATCATTGATGTTCCTTTTCTATGCATTAAGAAAACTTGATTTCATTATATCGTTATTTCAAAACCTCACCTCCTGTATTTTTCTTAAAAGGTTTAGATTTCTGGGTTTCAGCTTACTTGAATTCAGTTACGCCTTTAGACGTCACGTGATTCAAGTGCTGGTCATGAGCTAATATTTCGGGTCGTCACATTATGACTCATCGGGGTTCCAAACTGAGCCTAACCTCAAGTAAAAGCGCCATTGCAAATTCCTAACATTTGTTCTTTCGACGGTAATATGACCTAAGGAGAATACTTGAAGACATCTTGTCCAGCCCCTGAAGGGATCAGAGACACGACAGTTGCGGGGCTACTCGAACAACGTCTTAAAGACCGCATATTGAGGAATACATTAGCCAACACGATGGGACAACGTACTAAAACCCTAGTACCACAAGCCTAACGGACCTCCGTCGTAAAGAATGGGGGTTATCTACATATACCGTTAGGACAAGTTTGCCTGTAAACCCAAGAGAGGTAAACTAAAAACACTCCGAAATGAGTACATAAACTAGAGATTCTGAAATGAGTGAATAAACTACAAACTCCGAAATGAGTACATAAACTAGAGACTCCTAAATGAGTGAATAAACTACAAACTCCAAAATGAGTACATAAACTAGAGTTTCCGAAATGAGTACATAAACTAGAGACTCCAAAACGAGTTAATAAACTAGAGACTCTGAAATGAGTACATAAACTAGAGACTCCGAAACAAGTGAATAAACTATAGACTCTGAAACGAGTTAATAAACTAGAGACTCTGAAATGAGTACATAAACTACTTTACACCATGTCAAGACATCACAGGACAGGGAAGCACAAACATGAAATAAAATATGTCTTTTATTCATAAATCAAAATGAATACAAGATACAAGAAGACAAAAAAGGGAGAAAATATACAAGGACAAAATTTTTAAGACTGTGAGCGGTTCAATAAGCTAGTGATATCGTCATTTTTCCGCCGGACTTCCGCTACAAGCTCTATCAACACATCGAGCTGAATCCCTGCCTGTGCCTGTTTATTTTGGTATAAAGAAAATCGACTCCCAAGCTCTTTCTCGGCAGTCTTATGGGCCTCGACCATCTCACTTGTAAAAATGACGGCTTTATCGAGAGCCACCACCTCCGTAATAGTCTCCCGAAGGACCCGCCAAATTTCATAGGCTCGAGTAGTCTTGATGGTGAGCTGGGATTGAAGTTCCCTCAGAGCCTTTGAAGCCAACTCCCTTGCTGAAAACTTCCGGCTGAGCTTTTTCTCGCAAGACTGGAGATTGGCCGTGCACCGATCGATCCACCCACGCAAGCTGGCCTTTACGGATAGGATATCAGAAGGGAGGCGTACGCATTCAACTCCATGTAGGGAAGCCTCCGCTTGACGACAATACTTGACCCATGTACGCACCAGCGCTTCGTCGTGATAGGTGACAAGAACAGACAAAAAGCGTTGGTTTCAACAGCGAATTCTTCTGCCGTGATGGAAGTGACAGCGCGAAGATCTTCAATAAGAGTTGCCGGTGAATTAACGCTATGTTTTTCCATCCTATCAGACATGCGTCAGGCATAAGGACCTGGCGGCATGGAAATCCGGGACTCTAATGGAGTCAGAGTGGGCAAAACTGTGAAAAATACATGTATGGTTAGTCGCCTTTCCGAACATTTAATAAGGAAAAGAATACCAATGCTAAGGTGTCACTTACCCATGGCCATAGAAGGCGGATTTGAGAGATCCTCAGACCCATCGAGAACTTTAACTTCGTTGTCAGCCTTTAAGACCGTGGTTTAAAATAAAAAGCACATCAGCATCATCATGAAAATATAAAACGGAAAGGCAAAGAAATACCAACCTTGGCCAGAGGAAAGGACGATACTCCAAGGGGATCGCGTGCGGGGCCGCCATACTAAGTATACGCTGGAAGGTCTTCCGGAGAAAGATCTACAATAAAAGACGCCAGCTCCTGCAACTCTGAGAAAAAGAAAGGGTCAGACATATGGAAGGGTCGCTAAACGAAAAATGTATATGTATATAAGATTACCTTCGATACTTCGTCCATTCTGGACTGGAGGGATAGCAGCTTCAATAATCTCCTCTACACCCTTCAGTGCATCACTGGAAATGTTTACAGGATCTATGGCTGGTCTGGCGACCTTCGCAGGAAGAATAAAGGCCATCACCGGAGGCTCTGAGGCATGATCTGGGCTCGAAGCTGCGCCCGCCATAGAAGGCCCTATAAAGGAAAAATCTGTAAAGATGAATATGATATGAAACTAATCTGCTCAGAAGAACATAAAAGATACATACCGATACGCCAGGGAGCCGGAAGAATGGTCTTTTCGAGTTGCTGCTCTTTTCTGTTTAGTCGCGCTCGTCGGGCTTCGATTGAAGGTAAGTCCCTACCTGCCTTCAGAGCGGCCACGTCTTCAGAAGCAGTCGAGATTGGCTATTTAAGAGCCCATTCTTCTTCCAGCGTCAGAGGAACCATCGGTAACATAGTCGGGGTCAGATCAACATCTTGGAATTCGACAGGTGGAAAGCATCCTTTCTTAGGGCGCATATTTTCAGTTTCATCCTGTGAACGCTTCAAAGCCTCGGTCAACTGAGCGGCTTCCTCAGCGGATATACCAGGAAAGAGGAGACCATCATATGGTTCATGCACAGATATAGGCTCATCCTGAAGAGGCTCAGACTCGAGCAGGGCATCGAGTAGACCGACAGCCGATTTCTTTCTCCTTTTAGGGACCGGGCTAGCACTAGTAGAAGGGCGCTTCCTCCCCTTCAGCAATTTTGCACGGCGCTGCCCAACCTCGCCTTTAGTGTCCGCCTTTGGTGACGCCGCTGCTAGTACTTTATCAGGAATCTTTTCCCCAGCTCTAGTGCGAACCGGCATACCAGCAGTGCAGGGGACTGATTCCGCCCGAGCGACTTTAAGAATAAGCACTGAATCACTATCTCTCAGAGGAGGGCAAACAACCGACCGTGGCCACAATGGGGCGCTGACGGCTTGAGCGGAAGCAGGGGCTTTACATTCAAAAAGCACCCTTCTCTCCTCTGCAATGATGGGGCTAACCTGGTGGCGATACCAGCCCTTGAAGTGTCCCACGGGCCTTGGAAGATAATCAGTCTCCGGGATCATAAAGAGGGAACCCGTATTCAACCGTATGAAATGATGGATGACGTCGCGAGCAACCACCAGTGAGAGAGTAGGCTCAACTAAAAAGGCTTTGAGGGGAATGCCCTGGTTGTAACCTAACTGCTGGGTGAAGCGATGCAGATTGTACCGCATGAAGAGAGCAGTATCATTTAGGCAGAACACTAAGTACCCTGGCCTGATTGAATATAAATGCACGATCTCTTTGGGCTTTAAAGCCGGATCTCTATTCTTCCACAAATTGAACAACTGTTGAACGGGCCCCGCTGGAGCAGAAAGGACTCGATCACTGAAAACCATCCCGCCTTCGTTTGAATACGGATTAATCAATACGCGCAGAGCCCCTAACTGAGTCGGATCAGGAGCAGAAGTATCGACCAGCCTCATGACCCGTGGGAAGGTGTATGCTTCATAGAAAGCAGGATGCCGGTGTGCAGCAAATACGCCTAACACATGCATCTCAATCTATGACGTGAAGTAGTGGAGGGAGAAAATCATGGTGTCTGCACCTGGGTTTGAAGTGTTGGCGGCAGTACTTAAACCATGATATAGGTGTGATAACCCTGTAATGCCAATGGCCAACCGCGCTCCTTCGGCTATGCGATGGGCATGATAGAAGACGGAGGCTCTCATAAAACGGTGATGCATCGGTATGGCGAACCAACTAAGCTAGAGACTAATGAAGCCAACAAAGAAAGTTTCTTCGTCTATTCCAGCGGCAGCGATTGCGTCAAAAGTCACGGCCGATGAATTTGGAATGTAAAACTGTGGCAGGTCTTCTTCTTTGGCCGGCAGTTTCTCCAAGCAGAATCCGAAGGGATCATCGACCTTCGAAAATTTCGGAGCTTTCTTGGATAGAGCGTCTTTGTGAAGAAAGTGAGCAATAAAAGCGTCAAAAGTGACACCTTGTTCATCCGATGCCACGAATAGTCTCTCAAAAATGCCCAAGGCCTTGATTAGACTCGGGTGCTTATGCCGAACAACGTTCTCGGTTATTAAACCTTCAAGTACAGCTGGCACCATAGCAAATATATACTCGTCAGGGGGCAATAGTTATTCGTAGTGCTCTCCCCTAATCGGCAGCTCTGAAATTTTCCGGAACTCCTCCAGCGAAATAGAGACTTCACGGTCTCCTAGCAAAATAGTATTCATTGGAAGGTTCCACTGGTTCAAAAAAGCCTTGACCCACAAGACGTGGGGAGCATGGTAGTAAAACAGTGATGCATATACCGCTTGATACAGCCTAACTTTTTGCAGCCGTGAGCATTGGGACGAAAGAATATACGGGCTTGGGAAGATAGCCCCAATGGACGGCGCGGTGTAACACTTATCTTATAGACCTGCTCCTAGGGTTGAGCTTCACCCTGACATATTCGACATCCCAAGATATCGATAGCCATCATGGGTTGATTAGGTATATCTGTTGTTGATAGCTCAAGTCGACCCTCGGGGGCCAAGTAGCCACCTCCACTGCATAAGCAATATGCAGAAGCTTTGTGAATGACATTGAACGGATGGGTTCTGTTGGTACTTTGCATGTGAAACTACGGCGGCCCTTGATAATATGACCGTACCAAACTCCCCACAGGAGACGGCTCTTATTATCCTTATCATGTGCCTTAATCATCGCCATAACTTCCTCGTCTGATGGCGACCGTGGGAAAGCAACCTCCGAGCGTGTGTAAGTGTCACACCCCGCTTCCCAGAGTGCGCTAAGGTCGGCACGTGACAGAGCCAACCATGCTACCTGTAGCTAGGAAAAATCCTTCCACAGTCACATTACGGCTGTCTGGAGATATCAAGAACAGGAAATAAAATAAATTATCTAGTACATGTCCATAGGCCAGAATAAACGAGTCAAGAAATAATATGCGGAATCAATAGATCTAAGTAACAATAACAATCTGGAAAGCAAACATAACTAAACTGAATACTAACTGGATTCTCAATGCTCGGCTTGTTGACTGAAATACTCCTGATCGGCCTGCGGCAAAGGTAAAGGATCTGGGCTATGCAAAACCCAGACGTCAGTGCGTCATACTATCAACAATAATATAATCAGGAGGTAGCAAGACATGCAGGCACGAGTATGAACAGTAATAAAGGTATAACAGTAACACGAATGTGGAACAGTGAAGGGTAAAAGCATATGTGACGTGCAGTGGGTAATCTGAACTAAACTACTAGGTTAACTACTCTCAATTCTGTGAAATCAATTTAATGAATCGTCGATGTAACTCAATAGTATCCCGTGCATGCCCGGGACCACGGTCCAGATTCTCGGGTTGAAACCGAGACATGCCGCTAGGCACTAAACAAGAAACGTGTACAGATGAATGATGTCAGCAGCATCATCCCCGGGCTGGCCTAGCCCATAAAACTGGTCGGTATAAGCATCGAACTGTCGAGTTACAAGTCAGGTATTGATAAATGTGAAGCTAATGCCAACACAGGATCAAGCAGGAACAGGTTTGTCTATACAGACAACAGGATATGTCCATCGGGACAACATGTCAGGATTGTCGGTATTAGAAACGGGATCAAGTAACATGTCAAGTAGTGATATATCAGGTCATGTCAGGTAGTGTACATGTATCAAGTCTTGTCAAGAAGTGGTGTATCAGGTCATGTCAAGTAGTGGTGTATCAGGTATCAAGTGGGTGCTCATAATCAAACTGTAGCAAGTACGGGTGCACACATAAAAGCATGGATGCACAATTATTGATCAGAGTTACATCATGACTAAGTAGGATGCACAGTATCAAGCATGAGGTGTCAATATAACAACAATATATAAGAATGTGACATGGTATGCGAATAGACATAGAATTAATGGTATGGATGCACAAATATCGATTAGGGGTTACATTTACAGTTCCAATACTAATTAGGATGCACTTTGTTAAGCATGGGTGTTACTAAAATAATAATATGAATTAATGTGATCTATAGATGCAGTTATATATATTTTAAATGATATGGATGCAAACGAGTATCCAAAAACAGTAAAACTTTAGTATGGATGTACAATGTGATAAACATGTAACATTTTACTCATATGGATGCATAATACTATACCTAGCACGTAGCAAGATAATTTAGCATGCGAATAGACATGTAAATAATGATACGGATGCACACGGACATCATATAATAGTAAAATGATAAACTGGTAAATGCAGGATGTACAACTAAACAATATGAGATGTAAATATTCCATTGGGTGCCATATATTGTAATATAGTATGTAACAAGATAGGTTTGCATGCACTAGATGTGAAATAACTTGTACGGATGCATACGGATGTCATAAAACTGTAAAACTAAACATGGGATGCATGATTTAAAATACAAGTGTTATATTTATTCAAATAGATGTAAATACAGTAACATAGAATGTAGCAAGATAAACTTGCCTGAACGGATCTCAGATAGGGTGCGTACGCCGCGTACGATGTTGGTAAATGTCACGACGCACACGCGCGTGTACGGAACAGGACCAGACAATACAAGAGAGTGACCATGCTGGCTGGGAACGTCCACTGGGTTGCTCGGATCGTCGGCAGCGACACGGCTCTGGCGGATGACCGGAAAACAGAATCAAGAAAGAGAAAGAGAAAGAAAAAGATGAAGAAAGAAGAAGAAGAATAAGAAGAATGAGAAAGAAGAGATGAAGGTTGCACTGGGGTTGGTGCTCTGGGGTCAGAGGAGGCAGTACTGGGGTGACGTCGGCAATGGGTCTCCGGCGATCACCGGAAAAACAAGATCAAGAAATAGGAAGAAAAGAGAAAAGTAGAAGAAGAAGAAGAAGAAGAAGAAGAGAAGAGAAGAGAAGAGGGTTGTTCTGGGTTTGGGACAGAGGAGGTGGAGGCTAGGGAAAAGACGACGACGACGGGCCGTCGACGGCAAGGTTCAGGCGATGGTTTCCGGCGATGGGGCAGTGGGGGTTTCTTGAAGTCGGGGATTGGTTGTGCCGGGTTCCTGGTGCAGGGATGAGGAGAGGAGAGAGGAGGGAGATGGTGGTGATGGGGGCCGACGGGGTCGGAGCTCCGGTGAGGGTGCAGGCGAGTTGCAGTCGAAGGCTAGGGTTAGGGTTGCAGGGGATTCTGGGTTCATAGGGGTTCTTGTCGGGAAAGGTTGCAGGGGAGAGAGAGAGATGAGCGGGGAGAGAGGAAGTGAGGTCGAGGAGATGAGGCGATGACGACGAGATGGTGATGACAAGATGCAGGGGCGAGGCGAGGGTTGATGGGTTCGGAGAAGGTGGGTCGTCGGGGTTGGAGCCGGGGAGTGGAAAGAGAGAGAGATACTCGAGGGAGGAGAGGAGACGAGAGAGGTGAGGATGGTGGCGAGGATGATGCAGCAATGGCGACGTGGGCGAAGGCGTGGGTTAGGGCTTGGGTTTCTTGAGGAGGCGGCGGGAGAAAAGGAAATATAGAAGAAGAGAGAGAGGAGAGATAGAGACGTGGGGGGAAATTATGGGGTTAGTATGAATAAGATTTTAAAAATAAAGAATTAATAATATTAATTATTGTATATAAAGAGAGATCTGTAAGAGGACCGGTGAGATTTGGATAGAAAATATATTTAGTAATATGAAAAAATTCTTATATAACAAAAATCAACAGTTTAGATATTAGGATAAAATATATTTTTAGTTTAAAGTATATATATTAACAGTTAAATAAAAAAGAATATAATATTAAATAAATTTGAGTTTTCTGGCTAATACAAAACTATTCCAAAATATGCCCGGATCGGGTCTTAAATTACGGTTTGAAAATACGGATAACATGCGTGTCAATCAAAACTAAAACAGGATAACCGGATAACGAAAATGTATACCCCCAAGAACGGATGCACGTACGTGCGCGTAGCCATCCAAACAAGTCCGTTTCACTGAATGGGACGAGAACAAGATGTGCGGATGCTACCACAGGGTTAGGGGTATCATGCAGACCATGCAATGTATTTTTAAAATATTTTATATGACTTTAAATGATATATATAAAAATGCAGATGCTAGAAATAATGCGAGTATGCAATGTACAAATAAAAGTGCACGAGTCCATGTAACAGGTCAGAATAAATCATAAACATGAATCAAGACGGGTTTCAAGCAAGCGGGTCGGGTAGAATGCAAATACAGATGTCAAAATACTATTCGCACCCAAAACACAATAAATTAGGAAAATACCATAAATATAGAAATACAAGAACTAGAACTGGTATAAATGAACTAGGATGTTACATTATACCCAACTACAAAAAGAATTTCGTCCTCGAAATTCCCAAGACAAGAAAAGATAAACAAACAAGAATCTACAAGAATAGGTGTGGAAACTTCTATCGAATCTTGTTTTCTCATTCCCAAGTCGATTCTCCGTGCGAGCGATTTCCCAAAGAAACAAGTACGAGAGGGATAACCTTGTTCTTAAGGACCTTTTCTCTTTGATCAACAATCGACATCGGTCGTTCCTCAAAGGTCAAATCCTATCTTACAGTCAGCTCCGAATGATCCCACACGTGTGTTTCATCTCGAACATACTTACAGAGTTGAGATACATGAAACACATCATGAACATTCACCAAAGATTGTGGTAAAGCCAATCGATAAGCCACTTCTCCAACACGCTCCAAAATCTCGAAATGCCCTATGAATCGAGGACTAAGCTTGCCTCGACTCCCAAAACTAATCACTCCTAGTCGATGATAACTTCAAGAATACCAGATCACCAACCGCGAACTATAAAGGTCTTCTCGATGTGTCGGCCCAACTCTTATGCCGATCTTGTGCTGCTTTCATATGATTCCGGATAGTATTAACTTTCTCCACGGTTTGCACGATCTAATCTGGTCCCAACAATCTTCGTTCTCTAACATCGTCCCAACAAACAGGTGAACGAAACTTGTGACCATACAATGTTTCGAATGGAGCCATCTGAATAGTCACCTGAAAGCTGTTGTTGTACGAAAACTCCACCAAGTGTAGATGGTCCTCCCATGATCCCTTGAAGTCTAACATACAAGCTCTCAACATATCTTCAAGAGTTTGGATCGTTCTCTCCGACTGGCCATCTGTCTGGGGATGATAAGCAGTGCTAAACTTCAATCGCGTCCCCGAACTTTCCTGTAAACTTCTCCAGAAGTGTGATAAGAATTGGGTGTCACGGTCGGACACGATGCTCACATGTACTCCATGCAATCTTACAATCTCCTGCATGTACCGTTCTGCCAACACTTCTGTTGATTGACCAACTCGAAATTGTATGAAATGAGCTGCCTTGGTCAATCGATCAACAATCACTCAAAATGCATTGTTTCCCTTTGGACTTCGCGGTAAAGCTGTCAAGAAATCCATGGTTATATGTTCCCACTTCCATTGAGGAATCGGAAGTGGTTGCAATAAACCAGCAAGCCTTTGATGTTCAGCCTTAACTTGCTGACACACCAAGAACTTCGCTACAAAACGTGCAATCTCCCTTTTCATGCCTTCCCACCAGAAATGCTGTCGTAGATCACGGTGCATCTTCGTGCCTCCTGGATGTACAGAATATGCGGAACTATGTGCCTCCTTCATAACTTCTTCACGAATGTCTCCTTTTGGCACACACAAATGGCTACCATATCGCAACGAACCATCTTCATGAATCAACAAGTCCGTTCGAAGTCCAGCTTCAACCTGTTCTCGAAACTTCTGCAACCTTGGATTGTGCGACTGTGCTTCTTTAATATTATCGATCAATGAAGACTGTACTTGCAGCTGCATCAACTGTCCTGAAGAATGCGCTAACACGATCTCCAACTCGAATCTCTGAAAGTCTTCGATAAGCTCCTTCTGTGCAGTCAACGTCCGAATTGCTGGCAACCGACTAAGCGCATCCGACACTACATTAACTTTCCCCGGATGGTACTTAAGATCAAGATCGTAGTCAGCCATCAGCTCCAACCATCTACGCTGCCTCATGTTAAGCTCATTCTGCGTGAACACGTACTTTAGGCTTTTGTGATCGGTGAATACTTCGACCCTTTCGCCCAATAAGTAGTGTCTCCAAATCTTCAAAGCGAAAATCACTGTTGCAAGATCCAAATCATGAGTTGGATAATTCTTCTCATGGGTCTTTAACTGTCTCGATGCATAAGCTAAAACCTTTCTATGCTGCATCAAAACACATCCCAAACCTTTCCCAGATGCATCGCTATGAACTACCAATCCTCCGGAACCGTCTGGTACGGTGAAAATAGGAGCGGTTATCAACCTTTGCTTCAACGCCTCAAAAGATGACGCACGTTTATCCGTCCATACGAACGGTACTTCCTTGCGTGTAAGCTTGGTCAAAGGTTCAGCCAAATGGGCAAAATTCTCCACGAATCTTCTGTAATACCCGGCGAGTCCATGAAAACTTCTGATCTCAGCTACGTTCTTCGGAATCGGCCAATCTTGAACTACTGCAATCTTCTCGGGATCAACGGCGATTCCATCTCCAAATACGACTTGCCCCAAAAACTTCACTTCTTCAAGCCAAAACTCACACTTGCTCATCTTTGCATATAATCTTTCTTGCCTCAATGTCTGCAGTGCGATCTTCAAGTGTTCCACATGCTCTTTTAGGCTCCTCGAGTAGACCAGAATATCATCGATAAACACCACTATAAACTGGTCCAAGAACGGTGAAAAGATTCGGTTCATCAAGTCCATAAATATCGCCGGTGCATTCGTGACTCCGAATGGCATCACTAAATATTCGTAATGTCCATACCGAGTTCGGAATGCAGTCTTACAAATATCTTCTGATTTAACTCGGACCTGATGATATCCGGACCGCAAATCCAGCTTCGAGAATACCCTCGCGCCACTAAGTTGCTCGAATAATTCGCCAATGCGAGGGATCGGGTACTTGTTCTTAATAGTCACCCGGTTTAATTCTCGATAATCGATGCACATTCTCCTTATGCCATCTTTCTTCTTTAATAGAAGAACTGGAGCTCCCCAAGGTGAATTGCTGCTATGAATCCAACCCTTCTCTAGCAATTCGGTAACCTGCTTCTTCACTTCTTCCAACTCCACTGGTGCCATTGGATAGTACGCCTTTGAGATTGGCGCTGCACCAGGAACAAGATCGATCGCGAACTCCACATCTTGCTTTGGCGGTAAACCCGAGATGTCCTCGAACACGTCTATGAACTCACGAACCACGGCCGGTGCTTCCTCCTTATCAACTTTCATTGATAAAAGAACATTGTTTGTCGGCCTAGCCCTAAACTCGACTGGCCCGACAGAACTGCTACCTCCAGCAAAAACAAACTCCGGATGTCCGGGAATCTGGAAAATCACTTTCTTTACCCTAAAATCAATGTGAGCGTGGAAAGTGCCAAGAAAGTCCATTCCCAAGACAACATCAAACAATGGGATACACCAGAATTGAATAATACTAATGCAGGAAAACATGAACAAGTAGGATACCGAACTGACTTCATCCGAAGCCAAGATACCGAAGAAGATTAAGCACGGTAAACATGATTCAAGCTGGCGATAAAACATGAACTGGTAAACAATGAAACCGAGAGAAACAAGGTAATATCATGGCTATAAATCAAGAAAATGAATCAAGACTAGGACTTCAAGTTACTTAAATAGAGTACCGCATTGTAACCATGCTGCAGTTCATAGTTACAATCACACAACTCCGTTCAAGCCGTCCAAATCCTAGTATCAGAATCAAAAGAATAGGACGAGAGAAACAATAAGGAACCAAAAGGATTCAAGGCGAGATGCAAAGTCGTTTGCATATCGTCAAGACAAGGATCAAGAGAAAGATATGATTCAAGAATCACGATAACAATGTGGCAGGACATGTTCCTAATCACGGATTTTTTGATTCGTATATTGGGTTTAATACCCAACTACAAAAGAATCAAACCCGATTAACCTAAATCCTATGGCTCTGATACCAAACAAATCCTGTCACGCCCTGCTTCTCAGAGTGCACTAAGGTCGGCATGTCACAGAGCCAACCATGCTGCCTGTGACTAGGAAAAATCCTTCCACAGTCACATTACGGCTGTCTGGAGATATCAAGAACAGGAAATAAATAAAATATCTAGTACATGTCCATAGGCCAGAATAAACGAGTCAAGAAATAATATGTGGAAGCAATAGATCCAAGTAACAATAACAATCTAGAAAGCAAATATAACTAAACTGAATACTAACTGGATTCTCACTGCTCGGCTTGTTGACGGAAATACTCCTGATCGGCCTGCGGCAAAGGTGGAGGATCTGGGCCATGCAAAACCCAGACGTCAGTGCGTCATAATATCAACAATAATATAATCAGGGGGTAGCAAGACATGCAGGCACGAGTATGAATAGTAATAAAGGTATAATAGTAACACGAATGTGGAACAGTGAAGGGTAAAAACATATATGACATGCAGTGGTAATCTGAACTAAACTACTAGGTTAACTACTCTCAATTCTCTGAAATCAATTTAATGAATTGTCGATGTAACTTAATAGTATCCCGTGCATGCCCGGGACCACGGTCCAGATTCTCGGGCTGAAAATGAGACATGCTGCTAGGCACTAAACAAGAAACATGTACAGATGAATGATGCCAGCAGCAGCATCCCCGGGCTGGCCTAGCCCGTAAAACTGATTAGTATAAGCATCGAACAGTCGAGTTACAAATCAGGTTTCATCATTGATTTCCCCATACCCCCAAGTTATGTGTTCAAGTCAGGTATTGATAAATCTGAAGCTAATGCCAACACAAGATCAAGCAGGAACATGTTTGTCTATACAGACAACAGGATATGTCCATCGGGACAACATGTCAGGATTGTCGGCATTAGAAACAGGATCAAGTAACATGTCAAGTAGTGATATATCAGGTCATCTCAGGTAGTGTACATGTATCATGTCATGTCAAGTAATGGTGTATCAGGTCATGTCAAGTAGTGGTGTATCAGGTATCAAGTGGGTGCTCATAATCAAACTGTAGCAAGTACGGGTGCACATATAAAAGCATGGATGCACAATTATCGATCAGGGTTACATCATGACTAAGTAGGATGCACAGTATCAAGCATGGGGTGTCAATATAACAACAATATGTAATAATATAACATGGAATGCGAATAGATATAGAATTAATGGTATGGATGCACAAATATCGATTAGGGGTTACATTTACAGTTCCAATACCAATTAGGATGCACTTTGTTAAGCATGGGTGTTACTACAATAATAATATGAATTAATGTGATCTATAGATGCAGTTATATATATTTTAAATGATATGGATGCAAACGAGTATCCGAAAACAGTAAAACTTTAGTATGGATGTACAATGTGATAAACGGCTAACATTTTACTCATATGGATGAATAATACTATACCTAGCACGTAGTAAGATGATTTAGCATGCGACTAGACATGTAAATAATGATACGGATGCACACGGACGTCATATAACAGTAGAATGATAAACTGGTAACTGCAGGATGTACAATTAAACAATATGAGATGTAAATATTCCATTGGGTGCCGTATATTGTAATATAGTATGTAACAAGATAGGTTTGCATGCACTAGATGTGAAATAACTTGTACGGATGCATACAGATGTCGTAAAACTGTAAAACTAAATATAGGATGCATGATTTAAAATACAAGTGTTATATTTATTCAAATAGATGTAAATACAGTAATATAGCAAGTAGCAAGATAAACTTGCCAGAACGGATCTTAGAAGAGGTGCGTATGCCGCGTACGATGTCGGTAAATGTCACGACGTGCGCGCGCTATGGAACAGGACCAGGCAATGCAAGAGAGTGACCATGCTGGCTGGGAATGTCCACTGGGTTGCTCGGATCATCAGCAGCGGCACGGCTCCGCGGGTGACCGGAAAACGGAATCAAGAAAGAGAAAGAGAAAGAAAAAGAAGAAGAAAGAAGAAGAAGAAGAAAGAAGAGATGAAGGTTGCACTGGGTTGGTGCTTTGTGGTCAGAGGAGGCGGTACAGGGGTGACGTCGGTAATGGGTCTCCGGCGATCACCGGAAAAACAAGATCAAGAAAGAGGAATAGAAGAGAAAAGAAGATGAAGAGGAGGAAGAAGAAGAGAAGAGAAGAGAAGAGGGTTGTTCTGGGTTTGGGATAGAGGAGGTGGAGGCTAGGAAAAAGACGACGACGACGGGCCGTCGACGACAAGGTTCAGGCGATGGTTTCCGACGATGGGGCAGTGGGGGTTTCTTGAAGTCGGGGATTGGTTGTGCCGGGTTCCTAGTGCAGGGAAGAGGAGAGGAGAGAGGAGGGAGATGGTGGTAATGGGGGCCGACGGGGTCGGAGCTCCGGTGAGGGCGCATGTGAGGTGCAGTCGAAGGCTAGGGTTAGGGTTGCAGGGGATTATTGGTTCGTGGGGGTTCTCGTCGGGAAAAGTTGCAGGGGAAGGAGAGAGATGAGCGGGGAGAGAGGAAGTGAGGTCGAGGAGATGAGGCGACGACGACGAGATGGTGATGACGAGATGCAGGGGCGATGCGAGGGTTGATGGGTTCGGAGAAGGTGGGTCGTCAGGGTTAGAGCCGGGGAGTGGAAAGAGAGAGAGATACTCGAGGGAGGAGAGGAGACGAGAGAGGTGAGGATGGTGGCGAGGATGAGGCAGCAACGGCGACGCGGGCGAAGGCGTGGGTTAGGGCTTGGGTTTCGTGAGGAGGCGGCGGGAGAAAAGGAAATAAAGAAGAAGAGAGAGAGAGGAGAGAGAGAAAGAGAGGGACGGGGAGGGGGGTATGGGGTTAGTATGAATAGGATTTTAAAAATAAATTTATATAAAGAGAGATCTGTGAGAGGACCGGTGAGATTTGGATAGAAAATATATTTAGTTATTTGAAAAATATCTTATATAACAAAAATCAACAGTCTAGATATTAGGATAAAATATATTTTTAGTTTAAAGTATATATATTAACAGTTAAATAAGAAAGAATATAATATTAAATAAATTTGGGTTTTCTGGCTAATACAAAACTATTCCAAAATATGCCCGGATCGGGTCTAAAGTTACAGTTTGAAAATACCGATAACATGCGTGTCAATTAAAACTAAAACAGGATATCTGGATAACGAAAATGTATACCCCCAAGAACGGATGCACGTACGTGCGCGTAGCAATCCAAACAAGTCCGTTTCACTGAACGAGACGAGAACAAGATGCGCGGATGATACCACAGGATTAGGGGTATCATGCAGGCCATGCAATGTATTTTTAAAATATTTTATGTGATTTTAAATGATATAAATAAAAATGCAGATGCTAGAAATAATGCGAGTATGCAATGTACAAATAAAAGTGCACGAGTCCATGCAACAGGTCAGAATAAATCATAAACATGAAACAAGACGGGTTTCAAGCAAGCGGGTCGGGTAGAATGCAAATACAGATGTCAAAATACTATTCGCACCCAAAACACAATAAATCAGGAAAATACCAAAATATAGAATACAAGAACTAGAACAGGTATAAATAAACTAGGGTGTTAGAGTAAGGGAAGTACGGAAGTGAGGTCATTATACCTAAAAAAAGAAAAGAAAAAAACCCATTAATAAAAAATATATATATGAGTTTGTCTCATGAGACTACTAACTACAAAGCCAGTGGGCCCCACAAAATCAAAATTGCGGCTCTCCGATGATGAGGAAGGATAATCATTGTGAGAATCTAGAAGGATTCTCATTAATAATCAGTGGAGTTTTTTATAAAAAAATATCCTCGAAATGCGAGTTCTATTAAAATGCACAACAGATTCAAACCTGTTAAAAGGGTATTAAAACCCTAAAAAAGAAAAATGCTCGAGAATAGAAGGGGAATAAAATTCGCACAAGTCTCTGGATCTCTCAGAGCTAAGCCTAGTAAGATGGAATTAAATTCCTTTAATAATGGGATTAAATCCCAGAAACCCCATGGTGGGGAAATAAAGAAGATGGAATTAAATTCCAAGGATCCTTAAAGTTCGGTGATAGGGAAAACGCTAAGTGGAGAACTAACAATCCTCATAACCCCAAGATCTACTTAAAAAAGAGTGTTTTTGGATCTCTAAGAGATCAGTTCCAGAAAAGAGCAAAGCACTGTTGATAGATTTAGAATCCAAAGAAAAAAGGGGTTTTTTCCTAAGAAGTGAATGTCGTTCATGATCCTTACTCAAAAAAGGAGAGTTTTGCAGAGTTTAACTCTGAAGTTCTATGGACAGAGAGCTAAACTCCGAGAGGAGAATTAAATTCTCAAGAAAAGATTAAGGAAGAAGATGAAGAAACAGTGATTATCTAAAGGGCCAAACACCACTTTTATAAGACGTGTTGGGGAGCGGTTCATCTTCCTGTTCCCTTAGACAATCCAACGGTTGTAAGGATGGACAGCGTTGCACTCACGTGCAAGCAGCATGAGAGCAATGCCGAGGGCATTTGTTCCTTCCTAAAAAGAGAGAAAATGGGAGAAAATTCCCAACTACTCAAACCTCACGTGTTAAACAAGTGAGCATGTATATGCAAAGCATATAGGCGCTGCAGTTAAAACAAATTATAGGCTAAATAAGCCTCACGTGTTAAACACGTGAGCGCCTATATGCAAAGTATATAGGCGCTACAGTTAAAACAACTTATAGGCTAAATAAGCCTCATGTTTTAAACACGTAAGCGCCTATATGCAAAGCATATAGGCGCTTCAATCAAACAATTGATAGGCCAAATAGGACCCACATGTTAAACACAGGAGCGCTCATATGCAAACCATATGAGCGTTGAAAGTAAACAAGCCAAAACCCACGCTAAGGATCACGTGTTAAACACGTGAGTTCTCCTGCTACATAAATTGGCAGCGCTAACATGCAAAACATGTGGGCGCCCCAATTTTAAAATACTCACACTGATTCTATATGATAGAATTAGATTCTATTTGGGAAATATTTTCCCTGATCTTTCTAATTTGAAAAGATCTTTCTCTAACAGAGAATCTTAGATTTAAAATCCAATTATGATAAAATATCACCAATTAAATTATTTGATAGAATTAAATTCTATGTGGGAAATATCTCCTTGATCTTTCTCAAACTAGAAAGATCTTCTCTGTTAAACAGAGGACCCTTAGATTAAAGATCCAACGGTGATTATAAAATCATCCACCGATCATTTGATAGAATGAAATTCTATCTTAGGAAAAATATTTCCTAATCTTGTTAAACAAACAAAAATTTCTCTGTTAAACTGAGAGCCTTTGGATTAAAAATCAAATGGTGAATAAAATTCACCGATCGATCTAAAAGATCATTTTGATTGATCATGAAATCAATCATGATCTCTCAATGAGAGATTTTCTCAACAAACTGATTTTTCTCTTCTCCTATAAATAGGAGCAAAGAGATTAATCAAGGGGGAGGGGAGGAAAAAAAAGAATAAGAGGAGACCCACCATAAGTTTCTGTAAAAATAAAGAAGGCTCAAAAAACAATAGAGAATTTAGTTCTCTTAAAGGAGAAGATCTCCCTCTTAAAAGCCCTAGGTAAAGAATAAAGAAGAGATCAAAATATCTCCTTTACCTAACATACTATATCTAAGGGTTTAACCCTTTTAAAGGAACTTAGTTCTTTCTCTGGATCTGAGATCCACAAGACAAGTCTCCCACAAGTTGAGAATTTAATTCTCATCGGGAAGAACTTGTTCTTGAGAATCAAAGATTCAGAGGGGAACATGGATAAAAGAACGTGGAGAAATTGGAGTTCATAATACTCCAGGAACTTAGTTCCTCCGAATCAAGAACTTAGTTCTTTAAAGAACCCGGTCCAAGATTCTCAAAATAGTGATATTGGTGATTCTTAATGGTCAAAACACCATTAAAAGAGGTTTAACCTCTCTTAAAATATGAACATGGAAAATATGGAGTTCATAATACTCCAGGAACTTAGTTCTTTCAAATCAAGAACTTAGTTCTTAAAGAACATGATCCCAGATCCTCAAAATAATGATCTTGGTGAACGTTAATGGTTAAAATACCATTAACAGAAATTTAAGTTCTCTAAAAATATCAACAGAGATTAAATCTCCAAAAGAACTCAGCGCTTCACATGAAAAGCACGTGAGCGCTCAAGGCCAAGTTATATAGCGACTCACGTGAAACACACGTAAGTGCCAGGAAAAGTTAGTGCTTTGCACTATTAGAGCGCTTCACGTGAAACACACGTGAGCGCTATAAAAGCTAGTGCTTAGCACTATTGGAGCGCCTCACGTGATATATACGTGAGCGCTATATGCAGCTGAGTGTTTAGCACTGCTGGGTGTTACAGAAACCCAATCTTAGCCCAAATTGACTAAGCTTATATTCATGATATCCAAACTGATCTTAGTCTCAAACATGACTAATGATCTCTCATTGATGATATCCAAAATGATATTCATCCCATATCTCCTATGGTAATCTTAGTCTCAAATAAAACTAATAATTCTTAGATGATCCAACATGATCTTTTCCCTCAAATACGGGATTTGGTTCAAGGGTACTTATCTTCACACCTATGATACATGTCTTTGTAATTCCTCAACGTCTTCAGAGAGGTGGCGGGTCTCGACGACCAACAACTTCTTTCGTTGATGCACTTCCAAATTGACGTGCATACTTCAAATCGGATCGTGCCCCAAATTGGGCACATTCCATATCAACATTGTTCACTTCGTCGCGTAAAAAATACGCATGCGCACAAAATTAATGTCGGACCGAGAATTCCTTAAACTAATTATTCGCCTCAAATAAGGCTATAATGGACCGAAATGTCCCTAAACTAATATTCACCTCAAATATGGCAATAATGGACCTTGATGTCCTTAAACTAAAATAATTGGGCCCATATGCTTATATGTTTTAAGTCAATTTTAATCTCAAACCAGATTAACGGTCCTTAAATAAACCTAAGCCCAAATCTAAAATATATGGATTTGGACTGATCTGCGCCTTATGGGCGAAGACAAAAATTAGTCTCCATATATAATCCATGGGCAACCAAAAAAAAAAAAAACACACACGACATGAAGTGAACTTCCGGAGCAAGAGAAAGTGGTTATCGCAATGCGGTAACGTAATTAAGTGCAGGGGCTTGCGCCTGCAGAAAAGAGCATCTCCACAATCAAAAACCCCTCAAAAACGAGGGGGAATCTGATAAAGTCTGCTACAATGTCCGCATCCGTCCAAACCTCCGATATATGGTGCCATAAATCAACTTGGTATTTTCGGTGAGCTGGACGGATAAATCCAAATATCATCTGCCCCTAAAACATGCCGCTAGGCACTAAACAAGAAACATATACAGATGAATGATGTCAGCATCATCATCCCCGGGCTAGCCTAGCCCGTAAAACCGATCAGTATAAGCATCGAACTGTCGAGTTACAAGTTAGGTTTCATCATTGATTTCCCCATACCCCCAAGTTATGTGTTCAAGTCAGGTATTGATAAATCTGAAGCTAATGCCAACATAAGATCAAGAAGGAACATATTTGTCTATACAGACAACAGGATATGTCCATCGGGACAACATGTCAGGATTGTCGGCATTAGAAATAGGATCAAGTAACATGTCAAGTAGTGATATATCAGGTCATGTCAGGTAGTGTACATGTATCAAGTCATGTAAAGTAGTGGTGTATTAGGTCATGTCAAGTAGTGGTGTATCAGGTATCAAGTGGGTGCTCATAATCAAACTGTAGCAAGTACGGGTGTACACATAAAAGCATGGATGCACAATTATCGATCAGGGTTACATCATGACTAAGTATGATGCACAGTATTAAGCATGGGGTGTCAATATAACAATAATATGTAATAATGTGACATGGTATGCGAATAGACATAGAATTAATGGTATGGATGCACAAATATCGATTAGGGGTTATATTTACAGTTCTAATACTAATTAGGATGCACTTTGTTAAGCATTGGTGTTACTACAATAATAATATGAATTAATGTGATCTATAGATGCAGTTATATATATTTTAAATGATATGGATGCAAACGAGTATCCGAAAATAGTAAAACTTTAGTATGGATGTACAATGTGATAAACGGGTAACATTTTACTCATATGGATGTATAATACTATACCTAGCACGTAGCAAGATGATTTAGCATGCGGATGTACACGGACATGTAAATAATGATACGGATGCACACGGACTTCATATAACAGTAAAATGATAAACTGGTAACTGCAGGATGTACAATTAAACAATAAGATTTGTAAATATTCCATTGGGTGCCGTATATTGTAATATAGTATGTAACAAGATAGGTTTGCATGCACTAGATGTGAAATAACTTGTACGGATGCATACAAATGTCGTAAAACTATAAAACTAAATATGGGATGCATGATTTAAAATACAAGTGTTATATTTATTCAAATAGATGTAAATACAGTAACATAGCATGTAGCAAGATAAACTTGCCTGAACGGATCTCAAACGGGGTGCGTACGCCGCGTACGATGTCGGTAAATGTCACGACGCACACGCGCGCGTACGAAACAGGACCAGAAAATACAAGAGAGTGACCATGTTGGCTGGGAACGTCTACTGGGTTGCTCGGATCGTCGGCAGCGGCACGGCTCCGGCGGGTGACCGGAAAACGGAATCAAGAAAGAGAAAGAAAAAGAAGAAGAAAGAAGAAGAAGAAGAAAGAAGAGATGAAGGTTGCACTGGGGTTGGTGCTTTGGGGGTCAGAAGAGGCGGTATTGGGGTGACGTCGGCAATGGGTCTCCGGCGATCACCGGAAAAACAAGATCAAGAAAGAGGAAGAGAAGAGAAAAGAAGAAGAAGAGGAAGAAGAAAAGAAGAGAAGAGGGCTGTTCTGGGTTTGGAACAGAGGAGGTGGAAGCTAGGAAAAAGACGACGACGACGGGCTGTCGACGGCAAGGTTCAGGCGATGGTTTCCGACGATGAGGCAGTGGGGGTTTCTTGAAGTCGGGGATTGGTTGTGCCGGGTTCCTGGTGCAGGGAAGAGGAGAGGAGAGAGGAGGGAGATGGTGGTGATGGGGCCGACGGGGTCGGAGCTCCGGTGAGGGCGCATGCGCGGTGCAGTCGAAGGCTAGGGTTAGGGTTGCAGGGGATTCTTTGTTCGTGGGGGTTCTCGTCGGGAAAGGTTGCAGGGGAGAGAGAGAGATGAGCGGGGAGAGAGGAAGTGAGGTCGAGGAGATGAGGCGACGACGACAAGATGGTGATGACGAGATGTAGGGGCGAGGCGAGGGCTGATGGGTTCGGAGAAGTTGGGTCGTCGGGGTTGGAGCCGGGGAGTGGAAAAAGAGAGAGATACTCGAGGGAGGAGAGGAGACGAGAGAGGTGTGGATGGTGGCGAGGATGAGGTAGCAACGGCGACGCGGGTGAAGACGTGGGTTAGGGCTTGGGTTTCGTGAGGAGGCGGCGGGAGAAAAGGAAATAAAGAAGAAGAGAGAGAGGAGAGAGAGAGAGAGACGGGGGGGGGGAGAAGTATGGGGTTAGTATGAATAAGATTTTAAAAATAAATTTATATAAAGTGAGATCTGTGAGAGGACCAGTGAGATTTGGATAGAAAATATAATTAGTTATATGAAAAAAATCTTATATTACAAAAATCAACAGTTTAGATATTAGGGATAAAATATATTTTTAGTTTAAAGAATATATATTAACAGTTAAATAAGAAAGAATATAATATTAAATAAATTTGGGTTTTCTGGCTAATACAAAACTATTCCAAAATATGCCCAGATTGGGTCTAAAATTACGGTTTGAAAATACGGATAACATGCGTGTCAATCAAAACTAAAACAGGATATCCGGATAACTAATGTATACCCCTAAGAACGGATGCACGTACATGCGCGTAGCAATCCAAAAAAATCCGTTTCACTGAACGGGACGAGAACAAGATGCGCGGATGCTACCACAGGATTAGGGGTATCATGCATGCCATGCAATGTATTTTTAAAATATTTTATGTGACTTTAAATGATATATATTGATAAATGCAGATGCTAGAAATAATGCGAGTATGCAATGTAAAAATAAAAGTGCACGAGTCCATATAACAGGTTAGAATAAATCATAAACATGAATCAAGACGGGTTTCAAGCAAGCGGGTCGGGTAGATTGCAAATACAGATATCAAAATACTATTCGCACCCAAAACACAATAAATCAGGAAAATACCATAAATATAGAAATACAAGAACTAGAACTGGTATAAATGAACTAGGGTGTTACAGTAAGGGAAGTAGGGAAGTGAGGTCATTATACCTAAAAAAAGAAAAGAAGAAAACCCATTAATTAAAAAATATATATGAGTTTGTCTCATGAGACTCCTAACTACAAAGCCAGTGGGCCCCACAAAATCAAAATTGCGGCTCACCAATGATGAGGCAGGATAATCATTGTGAGAATCTAAAAGGATTCTCATTAATAAACAGTGGAGTTTTTTAATAAAAAAAAAGCATCCTCGAAAAGCGAGTTCTATTAAAATGCACAACAGATTCAAACCAGTTAAAAGGGTATTAAAACCCATAAAAAGAAAAATGCTCGAGAATAGAAGGGGAATAAAATTCTCACAAGTCTCTGGATCTCTCAGAGCTAAGCCCAGTAAGATGGAATTAAATTCCTTTAATAATGGGATTAAATCCCAGAAACCCCATGGTGGGGAAATAAAGAAGATGGAATTAAATTCCAAGGATCCTTAAAGTTCGGTGATAGGGAAAACGCTAAGTGGAGAACTAACAATCCTCATAACCCCAAGATCTACTTTCAAAAGAGTGTTTTTGGATCTCTAAGACATCAGTTCCCGAAAAGAGCAAAGCATTGTTGATAGATTTAGAATCCAAAGATAAAAGGGGGTTTTTCCTAAGAAGTGAATGTCGTTCATGATCCTTACTCAAAAAAGGAGAGTTTTGCAGAGTTTAACTCTGAAGTTCTATGGACAGAGAGCTAAACTCCGAGAGGAGAATTAAATTCTCAAGAAAAGATTAAGGAAGAAGATGAAGAAACAGTGATTATCTAAAGGGCCAAACACCCATTTTATAAGACGTGTTGGGGAGCGGTTTATCTTCCTGTTCCCTTAGACAATCCAACGATTGTAAGGATGGACAGCGTTGTACTCATGTGCAAGCAGCATGAGAGCAATGCCGAGGGCATTTGATCCTTCATAAAAAGAGAGAAAATAGGAGAAAATTCCCAACTACTCAAGCCTCACGTGTTAAACACGTGAGCGTGTATATGCAAAGCATATAGGCGTTGCAGTTAAAACAAATCATAGGCTAAATAATCCTCACGTGTTAAACACGTGAGCGCCTATATGCCTGCAGTTAAAACAACTTATAGGCTAAATAAGCCTCACGTTTTAAACACGTGAGCGCCTATATGCAAAGCATATAGGTGCTTCAATCAAACAATTGATAGGCCAAATAGGACCCACATGTTAAACACATAAGCGCTCATATGAAAACCATATGAGCGCTGAAAGTAAACAAGACAAAACCCACGCTAAGGATCACGTGTTAAACACGTGAGTTCTCCTGCTACATAAATTGGCAGCGCTCACATGTAAAGCATGTAAGCGCCCCAATTTTAAAATACTCACACTGATTCTATGTGATAGAATTAGATTCTATTTGGGAAATATTTTCCCTGATTTTTCTAATATGAAAAGATCTTTCTCTAACAGAGAATCTTAGATTTAAAATTCAATTGTGATAAAATATCACCAATTAAATCATTAGATAGAATTAAATTCTACGTGGAAAATATCTTCTTGATCTTTCTCAAACTAGAAAGATCTTCTATGTTAAACAGAGGACCCTTGGATTAAAGATCCAACGGTGATTATAAAATCATCCACCGATCATCTCATATAATGAAATTCTATCTTAGGAAAAATATTTTCTAATCTTGTTAAACAAACAAAAATTTCTCTGTTAAACAGAGAGCCTTTGGATTAAAAATCCAACGGTGAATAAAATTCACCGATTGATCTAAAAGATCATTTTGATTGATCATGAAATCAATCATGATCTCTCAATGAGAGATTTTCTCAACAAACTGATTTTTCTCTTCTTCTATAAATAGGAGCAAAGAGATTAATCAAGGGGGAGGGGAGGAAAAAAAAGAATAAGAGGAGACCCACCATAAGTTTCTGTAAAAATAAAGAAGGCTCAAAAAACAATAGAGAATTTAGTTCTCTTAAAGGAGAAGATCTCCCTCTTAAATGTCCTAGGTAAAGAAAAAAGAAGAGATCAAAATATCTCCTTTACCTAACATACCATATCTAAGGGTTTAACCCTTTTAAAGGAACTTAGTTCTTTCTCTGGATCTGAGATCCACAAGACAAGTCTCGCATAAGTTGAGAATTTAAATCTCATCGAGAAGATCTTGTTCTTGAGAATCAAAGATTCAGAAGGGAACATGATAAAAGAACGTGGAGAAATTGGAGTCCATAATACACCAGGAACTTAGTTCCTCCAAATCAAGAACTTAGTTCTTTAAAGAACCCGATCCAAGATTCTCAAAATAGTAATATTGGTGATCCTTAATGGTCAAAACACCATTAAAAGAGGTTTAACCTCTCTGAAAACATGAACAAGGAAAATATGGAGTTCATAATACTCCAGGAACTTAGTTCTTTTAAATCAAGAACTTAGTTCTTAAAGAACATAATCCCAGATCCTCAGAATAATGATCTGGATGATCGTTAATGGTTAAAATACCATTAACTGAGATTTAAGTTCTCTAAAAATATCAACAGAGATTAAATCTCCAAAAGAACTCAGCGCTTCACATGAAAAGCACGTGAGCGCTCAAGGCCAAGTTATATAGCGCCTTACGCGAAACACACGTGAGTGCCAGGAAAAGTTAGTGCTTTGCACTATTGGAGCGCTTCACGTGAAACATACGTGAGCGCCACAAAAGCTAGTACTTAGCACTATTGGAGCGCCTCACGTGATATACACGTGAGCGCTATATGCAGCCGAGTGTTTAGCATTGCTGGGTGTTACAGAAACCTAATCTTAGCCCAAATTGACTAAGCTTATATTCATGATATCCAAACTGATCTTTGTCTCAAACATGACTAATGATCTCTCATTGATGATATCCAAAATGATATTCATCCATATCTCCTAAGGTAATCTTAGTCTCAAATAAGGCTAATGATTCTTAGATGATCCAACATGATCTTTTCCCTCAAATACGGGATTTGGTTCAAGGGTACTTATCTTCACACCTATGATACATGTCTTTGTAATTCCTCAACGTCTTCAGAAAGGTGGCGGGTCTCGACGACCAACAACTTCTTTCGCTGATGCACTTCCAAATTGACGTGCATACTTCAAATCGGATTGTGCCCCAAATTGGGCACATTCCATATCAACATTGTTCACTTCGTCGCGTAACAAATACGCATGCGCACAAAATTAATGTCGGACCGAGAAGTCCTTAAACTAATTATTCGCCTCAAACAAGACGATAATGGACCGAAATGTCCCTAAACTAATATTCACCTCAAACATGGCAATAATGGACCTTGATGTCCTTAAACTAAAATAATTGGGCCCAAATTCTCATATGTTTTAAGTCGATCTTAATCTCAAATCAGATTAACGGTCCTTAAATAAACCTAAGCCCAAATCTAAAATATATGGATTTAGACTGATCTGTGCCCTATGGGCGACGACATAAATTAGTCTCCGTATATAATCCACGAGCAACCAAAACAAACAAAAACACACAGGACATGAAGTGAACTTCCGGAGCAAGAGAAAGTGGTTATCGCAATGCGGTAACGTAATTAACTGCAGGGGCTTGTGCCTGCAGAGAAGAGCGTCCCCACAATAAAAAAAACCCCTCAAAAACGAGGGGGAATCTAATAAATTCTGCTACAATGGCCGCATCCGTCCAAACCTCCGATATATGGTGCCATAAATCAACTTAGTATCTTCGGAGAGCTGGACGGATATATCCAAATATCATCTGCCCCTAAATTCAGGCAAGACGATACATTCCAATTTGTCTCCGTTTCCGGCGGTAAACAGCCTGCACCCCACAAGGGGGCTGCTAGCCCCCTTGACCTCCAGTCCACTATCCTGGTAGCGGGACCCCTGTAAACTCTACGAGGCCCCCTATATACTCAAAACTCCTTAAGACACACATACGCATATCGCATATTGAGTTCGCATGACCTGTTTGACTAGTCAATCGGAGGTTTCTCCCGCTCTAAAGGTGAGGGGTAATTAACGGCAGCTTAGTCCATGGCTGCCAGAAATTCGGATGCCCATAATCAATAAATCCCGGCCTACCCTAGGCAAGAGGAATTTGTAATAAGCCTAACAAGCGTGCGCATTTCCATCTTAATTGGGTGACGAAAAACACCTACAGTAAGACTTCGAAAAACCCAGTTTTTATCAACGGTCTTGCGTCCGGAAAACCAAATCTCAGAATTGATCCTTTAGCGTTGACTTTTGCACTTCTTCCATTATCGTTATTCACTCCTTCACAGTAGGCCTAGAAATAGCGTCCTCAAATGACTTGGGTTCTGCAATCAATGCGGGTTTACCATAAACGTCTCCCCTTCGAAATCGAAATGTCGTTGGGGTGTCAATCCACATCATTATTTATAGGTCTCTTGAGGATTCGTGATAGGCTCCGAGCCATCAACGGAAATATCGCTCCCACTGTCTCCAGCTACTGAAGGACCTAATTATTTCTACACTACTGACCGACTAGGAGTCTCTTCAATCTCGTAGAATCCCAAATCTTGATTTACTTCTGCCTTTTGTGAAAATCCCTTCCCGAGAAAATCGTTCGTTGTTTCCTCCTTGAGAAAGTCAATATCGCACGACCAAATGTCAATCACAATCCCATCACATACTCATGAACACAAATGACCTCTCAGGTCTCTCGCTCATCCACTACTCATAGGGTGTTGACTGTATTGACTTTGAAAAACATATGATCAAGATCATAAACCGTTGTCAACAGCGCATCTCCCAAACAGTATTTAAGATTGTCATTTTCCATCCCGTTCTTCATCATATCTAGCGGTTTCCTAATTGCACTCTTCACAATATCATTTTGTTGTAGAGTTTACAGTGTCATCGGCTATTTGACGACTTCTTTTCCTTAATACACTTCTCTAAGCTACTCAAATAAATACTCATGGCTTCATATAGTTTCCAGAACTGCTCCATAAAACACGCATAAACTTGTTTGCATGAATTGACTCTACATTTTACCGATACAGCGCTTGATACAAATCAATGCTTCAGTTTCGTGTGAGATCAGTAGCCTTATCGAGTAATTATTAATGAAGGTGTCGAATTAGAAAACTCCACTACATGTCTTCACGTTTATTGGTCTGTATTTATCGGAGTGAATTATTTGCAACAGACATCCAAATGGTTTTCTTTTGGTAGTTTTGCCTCCAAGACAACTCTCATAAGTCGATGATTTGACTTTGGCTCAAATGGCAACTAATCCACCGCAGGTGATTAAGTCATCTCATCTACTTGTTGACCTAATCTATTATACCACTCATGACATTTATAGAAGGGGAAATCCTTAAAACTATAAGGAACTCATAAGACATATTATCCCATTAAGCTAACTAAATACCTTAAGCCAAAACTAAAACTATAACTAACAGGAAGATAATTTATGGATAACTATCTGCATCCCCGATATAGAATAGACTCATATGTTCTCGATACATGATTTGCTTCTACAAACTTTTCTGCTCCTAGCAGAAGGCCTACTTTTATTCAGTACCCTGACGAGTAGAGCGGTTCAAATTCCCACAGGAAATCGTTTGGACTTATTATTCTTATTATTAACAGCACATTTCCCCATGTCAGATCACTTAATTTGTTAGCGCATTATTCCTGATTTCTTAGCCCAATTGAACCCTTTTTGCGTTAGGACATCTGCCCTTACGCACCGTCGACCTCGTTAACATATCAGCAGCACTCTTGGTGCTATCGCCCCAGGCGTTTAAACCTTAAGGCTCGATTACTCAAACGTACTAGCAAATATCATCACATTCGCTTTCCGTATAACTAACTGCTTCATATATCGAGTAGAAAACATGTAACCGATTTGCTATTGCTCGACAGTCTAACTGGAGCAGCACTCTTCAGATTCCGGATCGATGAAGATATAACTTTTAAGTGTATCCACATTACGTGGTTTGACACCTTATGTGAAAATAAGGTCAACACGTCATATAGATTACCCCGCAAGTATCGCACAGCTTATCTCTTGGCGCGTAGATACTCTATAGCATAAACTGTGAGTGCTTGGCAATAAATCCTATAATCACTAATGATATTACTCTTCATCACGTTCAACACGTAGAACGATTCTAGATACGCCAATCCTTCGAAAATCACTGCATCTTGATAGTGCCGTGTTGTGAAGCCCCACTACATCGCTGCCAACTTATTGTCACTAGCGTCTAAGTCTTTCAGTTTGTTCAAGTAATATTAAACTTATGTTTCTGTTTTATTATGTTATCATCATTTACCATCTCATCTTTGGTGAGGCTGACGACATCTTGACTTTATTATGAATGCGTTAAGACCTGCATTTGCTGGAGTATCGTTTTTTTCTAAAGGAACATTCTGTTTTCAATTTCTCTTGGCAACAATAATAAATCTACACCCCTAAGAAAGAGAAGAGGGGCTAAGGCCCCAACCACATTCTCCAAAAATGTAAAGTTTAAAATTGTGTAAAGATAATCGAATAACGGATTATAACTTTCCCAGAAACGGAGTAGATTGGATAGTTGAATCTAGACTCATATCTCCTCACAAAATCTTCTATTTTGTTAGATTTTTATTAATGAATGCAGCATGCGTCTTTATTTATCAAGTATGCAACTCCACAATATGTAACAAACATCTAACAAATTTCGTTGTTTATTAAACTACAATATTTAATCTTGTCTGTTTTATTAGGGTTTTCCGTTTCACATAAAATTTGGCATACGACTCAGATGCTTCCACTGGAACAACTACCCATCAAATCTTCAAGATTTTATGTGAGAATAAAGTTTTTTTGAAGTTTTTGGTGAGCAACAATTTTTTTTGAAAAATATAACCTACAGAGTTAAAGTCAAAAACCTTACAACTAACCCATAATATGTGTGGGAAATTAAAAAAAAAATTCTTAATTATTTGGAATTTTATGGATTTTTTTTAACATTTCAAAAAATCCGAGCATAGCTCGAGTTGGAGGCCCCCGAGCCTAGGTCAGATTGAAAATCACTCGCGTCCCGCATGGGTTTGAACAGCCCGAGCCCAGCTCAGGTTGAAAACCACCCGAGCCCAGCTCGGGTTAAGACAACCCGAGCCCAGCTTGGGTTTAGGCCCCTCCTTCCCAAGCTCGGCTTGGGTTGGAGACCCTGCTCTAAAAAAAACTATTTTTTTAGATTAAAAAAAATAAAATCCAAAAATACATCTTGTAAGTCAAGAAAAATATATTATTTTAATTTTAAATTTTTTTTTTCAAAAACATTATTTGGCCTTGCCAAATCAAAAAAATACGAGAAAATTTTCTTTTATCCAGAAAAATAATTTTGTTATTCCTTGCCAAATCCCAAAAAAAATCTTGTCTTGATTTTATATTTATTTTTATTTCAAAAAAAATATTTGGCCTTACCAAATAAAAAAATCCCACTACCCTATCCTAAAAATTAAGGTTAGGTTTTAAAACTTTTGCGACCTATCCGGCATAAAATTCCTACCGAAAGAATTTTTTTACATAAAACTAAGATCCTATTTTTTGAAAATTATTCTCATAATTTGTTACATGGCCAATTCCACGTCACCAAACAAGTACTATATATCAAAACGTTAACGAAGAATTAAATCTAATCTAGTATGACCTATGATGCATTGAAAATTGATAGATATATAAAGATCCTTCAAAAACATTAACCCTAATAATCATATATCTGTCAAAATTAATAAAATAAAAATTTTAATCTAATTTTAGACAAAAAAAAAACACGACTTTCGAGTTGCAACTTTTATAAAACCACAGATCTAAGATCTACAAACGTGAGCATACATGGCTCTGGTACCAACGTTGCAAAAAGGTGTATAGATATAAACACGACGCAATTATAGCAGTGGAAACAATTACATATCTATACAAAGGTTTTACCGATACACCTGATCCGATGATGGGATCGTTATCCTCGTCCACGACACATTCTCAATCCTAATCCTTTCATCTCCAAGCAACGACCAGAAGAGAACCACACTCTAATCGAACGAGAATCCCCCACGTAATCGCCCCACTTACCAATCGTATTAGAACAAGGATGACGGAAGAAGACGATGTCTCACATGTTGGATCTCCTAGATCCCTCTAGGTTTCTCTTAATTAATCTCTTGATCAATTAACCCTCTTGGATAATTAACCCTAATCCCCTATATCGTATTTAGATATATAGGTACCGTTAGAAGGGACGGATATTGGGCCGGGTGAAGCCCAGTGGCCAACATTTCATAATCTTTTCCTCAAATCTAAGGTTTTTAACAAATACATTTTTTGATACGGTACTGATGTCTATATTTACACCTTCTGTAAGGCAAAAGAACAAAACTGAGTACATACCCTGATACTCACAAAAGATTCTTGAAACAATCTCTGGTAAAAAAATTCAGTCTTAACTCAGTGAGAGAATTGTTGCTCTCAGAGTCTACTGTGTTTTCCTCTGTTTTTGCATACAATTGGTTCCAAAATTGGACAGCAATGCACATGCAGATCCTGATACTGAAATAGAAAAAAAGAAAGAGAGAAAAAAAGTTTTTCTTGATAAATTAGACAAAACTAGCACCACCAACTTGAAGTGCTTGAATGCACACATGTGGCTACTGATCCTAAATTTATGAGTGAGGTATGGTGCCATTAATTACCAAAAATGGCCAATCATTATTGGGACAACTGACTTGGATGAGATAAGCCTTCAATTTATACAAATATGTGGCATGTTGTATCGTGTAAAGAAAGGAAGTTCCCCATTGGGTTTTTTCAGAGATATATAGAAAGAATATGGTATTCCATCCCATATTTGTGTTAAGATTTGATATAAACTTATATTCTTGATTTTACAAAGTATTAAAAAAAATTGATATCTCCACACTTGGTTTTTTGAGTAGACAGAAAAAAGAAATTAAAAATTCATATTGATAGAATACTTATTAGTGAATTGAGATGTAATTTGATTCCATTTGTTTAGTATCAAAGAATACAAAAGAATCAATGACTCGGCCCTCACTCCTAGAAAAAGAGCTCTTCCACAACCCAGTAGATCTTTGTGAAGAAAAGTATAAAATGGAACTTTACATAAAGAACCCACTTATACTATAAAATTGCATCACCTGACATTTTCTAAGCTATCCAACTTTAGAATTGTTGGTGCACATAAAGAAGGAATTAAGCTTCCCATTGCTTTACTAGTTCAACATCTTTCACTGATAAAGATGATAATTACCAAAAAGATGTTTATACAAAAGGAAGATAAATTCAAAGTTAAGAACTTCTTCATTTTTTTTCCTTCAAAATTTTCAAATAGAAAGAGAAAATTAGAAGGCTATACTTAGGCCAATAGAGAGATGATGGATAGAACCAAAGACTAGTCCCTTTGATTTCTATAATTTTTTCCATACATAACATAACATGCACTAGCACAACTTTCTTTCTTTCTCGCAAACACAACCATAATGTTACAAGCGCTATATCTGTTCATTACTCTAGAAAGATACAGAAGGGCAAGGTGTTTATTGCCAGAATTGTGCATTTTTCACCTTAGAGACGCTGTTGAGCACCCCCAATGCCGTTACGTCGCCCATCACCGTAACTTTCTTAGTCGCGAAGTCTATGTTGAATGATGCAACCCCTAAAGCCATATGGAAGTGATTAATGATCCTTTCAAACCCGAAGCTGAAGGATTTAACCGTAATAAAAAACCTCAAGGTATTTTTTAGTGAGAAACCATGATGGTTAAGGATATTGTGATTTTAATTTTTCAACCGAAAGGAAACCGTTCATCAACTTGATGCATATATATAACGGGTCTAGAGGTTGGTTGGATTAGTATGAAAAAATTGTTTACTTGTGCATTATTTTTTAAGTAAATAAAATATTTATTTAAAATACACAAATCATGTAACATATATTAATCATGCCAACCTTCCATTTTGGAGATGTGTTTCCTCACTTTTCCTTCACAACCCTTGCAATGCAAAGAAACCTTTAGAACCACCACCATCTAACAAGATCAAGAATTCAAATTTAGCAAGCTACTACAAAAGGTATAATTAGCATTTAATTATGCAGCCATAAGCATTACTATCACCAGCTGCTGACTAGTTATGTTGTTACCACTGTAAAATTTCTCTATGATGTTGGAAGCCATGTCAATGAAATTAGAAGGGAAAAGAAAATTACTTAGGCAAGAAACTAAACCAAACCTGATCGTGATGTGATCTAGGAGAAGAAGAGGCCTTTCGAACATCCGAAGAAAATTTATCCGCTTTCAAGTCTTGAAGAACACGCGGAGAATCGATCAACGCTTGGTCTTTTCTAATATCAGAAGATATTGATGGCCTCACAAACTCTTTAGATGATTCATTTTCTTTCATAGGCTTAAGGAGCCTAGGTGAAGTTAGTGTCAGTGGCTTCGGCTTTTCGAATATTTCTAAAGCAAGAGCTGAAGTGCTCTGTATAGGTTCAGGGTACACATCGAAAAATGAAGCATCGTCAAGTAGAAACCTTGAAGAGCTTGCGGGGCTTAAAAGGTCACTCTTAGTACTAGAGCTGGTTCTGGTTCTGGTACTTAGTATGTGATCTAGGCTTTTTCTACTCTTTTGAGAGTATGGATTTGTTCTTTGAGAGCGGTCGACCGATGATCTTGTGACGATCGTGGAGCGAATGATCGATTTCCGATCGATGCTTGAGCACACTGCAGCTGACGCTGGTGAGGCACATGAGAAGTTGGATGGTTTTAGTTCTTTGAAGAGGAGAGGAGCCATGGTTTGTTTAGCATGTGGATAGCTAAGCTTGTGGGGTGTGTGGGTGGGTGAGAGAGGGGGGGGGGGGGGTGTGGAGATCCTTGATGGGGGATAGCTAGCTTTTAAACTTGGGATTGAGGGAATCATAGGAGGCCTAGGGAGAGCGAGATTAGTTTAACTTTGTTATAAAATTGATTTGTATTCATCAATCAAATGTGTTTGACGTTTGAGCCATAGTGTTTCAGATGTATGCAAATTCTAGAATTATATAGAACGGTGAGATATATGAAGATATATCTTTCAGACATCTAAAGAAGAAGAATTCAGAAATCCAGAGCGAGATCAGACGTCTGAGCACTTGTGCTTCAGACCTCTATCGATGAGAATTCTGGCGTATTTAGGAAACTAGGTGGAGGATAATTTGAAGATTTGTTTAGAGATTATTTTGGAGATTTGATGAGATCTTAATTGGTAAATTAGGTATTCTGGTAGAATTAGGTGTAGGGTTTTTAGGGCTATAAATATAGATTGATTAGAGTGTTTTAAACTGAAATAGAAGTAGAAGAATTGAAGTCTTGATTTGCAGAGGATTTCGAAGAAGAGAATTTTCTTTATTTCGTATTAAATCGAATAAAGAAGTTGAAGTTGAAGAATTTCTTGTGCTTGACTGTGCTTTTATTTTTTTATTTTTTCTCAAAGATCCTTTGTTGGTTTTATGAAATGGTTGGGACCTAAAAATCCCAACATACCTCTGTAATTTGACTAGTGGGAGATTAATTTTTAGTTCAAATGGTTTTCGAAATTTTCAACTTAGAAAAGGGGGCATGATTTTAGTTGAAGAGTTCACTAGAACTTTGAATTGCTTTTGCCAAGTAAAATTAAGATATGTGTTACTTTGATAGATTATCAAGTCAGATCTGAATGATCTTTATGGGATTCATCTTAATAGGAACATTTTTTTTTGTTGTTGTGAATTATTACAATCAAAAGTGTTGACGTTCACAATCTAATCAAATGCTTAACATGTCACGAAAAAACTCTAACCACATGCATGCATGCATGATTGCATACAAACACAGAAACAGTCGTGAGCCAACACAGAGATTAAGGTGTTTGTGAACGGCCAAACCCTATCTGAGTTTATTGAAGCATAAAGTGAGAAATGCGTAGTAAAATGGTTGTGTTCATACGGCCATATATAATATGATTTGCTGATTTCTCGGGATATAATAAATGTGCCATGTTGAAGAGTACCACTTCATTACCAAATTGTCCTTTCAAAGCAAGGAAGAGTGATCCAAAAGGGTTCAGAGATTGCCATACAAAAGGTAAGCTCCACCTAATCTAGAATGGATAGTGTATATTGGTAATGATGATGAGATGGAATATTGTTAATTAATTAGGCTTAGTACCAAGCTTAACATATTAACACACACTCTTTTGCTTTCGGCATGGTTGCCATTATCATTACCACTTGCACGAGTCTAACCCTCTTTTTCCAACCATCACCAAGCCATCATTATCCTCTTAATCTTTCTCATAATTGCCGTATCATAGATTCTAAATTTTTTTCCTCGCTTTTTCTTCTTTTCTTTGTTTATTGATCGAGCATCGAAAAGCTATATATAAAGAGACATGATAGCTAAGAAAATAAGAAAAATATAACAACGGCGACTATAGCAGAAGAGGCTAGATTTTAAAAAATTAATTTACTAACACATGATGAAAGAAATACAAGACGAAGGTAGAAGTGGAGATGTGTGAACTCTCTAAGTTAAAAAAAAAGGCTTATTTCTTAGGAACACCCCTGTGGTTTAGCTTAACTCCTAAAAACCTATTAAGCTTTTTCCCTTACCCAATAACCCCTGTACTTTAATTCTCTTTCACACTTGATCACATGCCATTAACTCCAATAAAAAGACATCTATTTCTCCCATCCAGAATGAAATAATATTTATGTTTTTTTGTTCTTGAGAAACAAAAGCCACCCCAATTTGAGAGCTAGGGCATTCGCCTCCAACTCTAACAGGGGCATCGGCCCCAATTCCTCAAAGCTTTCGACATTGGCGCAAAATGTTTATGTTCAAACATGCATTTTATAAATTTATCAAATATTTGGTTCTATAAACACACAATTTTTTCCCATAAAGATAGATCTAAGCAAGGATATAAGTTTCATAACATAGATTCATTACAATCACAAGAACCTTACATTGTTTATTTCACTTCAAAATCATTATAATAACATAAATAAAAATCAAGATTACAACCAAGATTATCAAAATATTTGCACAACGAATGTTTTTAGAGTTCTTCTCAACCGGATGAGTGGACCTATGTCTAGAATTCGTTGAGCCTACCACACAAATTAAAAGATCCTTAAAGAAAAAGAGCCGGGGATAGATTTTAATTTGATGAAGTAGATAGATGGCTATGTAACGGGTAAAGAGGGCAATATTGTCAAAAGAAAAACGAAAAATAGGATTACCTACATTACACATCATCCATTTTCACGATTTTCCAAATAAATAACTTAACAAAATAAAAGTAGAGGAGATTAAGAGGTAACAGAATTAAAGTACATGAGTTATTGGTAAGGAAAAAAGTTCAAATAGGATTTTAGGAGTTAGGACGAACCACAGAGATGTTTTCAAGAAATAAGCCTAAAGAATGAAATATAATATCATTTGTAACGGGAGACAAATTAGCACTCATTCCAAACTGTTCTAATATCCTTAGCAATATTTTGTTGGTGTTCATCATGAAAAACTGCATTTTAATATCGCTCATTTATTATCATTTTTTGTGTTATATCGGTACTATTAATCCGTGTCTGCTTAATAAATACATATTACAGGTATTCGTGACTAAACAATGGAAGCACACTCAAATGCACGGATACGACATTTGTGAGTCGACACTGCATCCGGAACGGAAAATCGATCAATATTTAAGAATTTTTTCAACAAATACATGTGTGCACAATTTTTGTCCATTTTGATCCAACATGTCACAATTGTATTTTCAAGTGAGATCACAAGTATATTTGGATGCATGAAGCTTGGTGGGCAGGTAAGATGATGGTTTGAGCAAGTGGGCAAATAGTTGTAAGTATGTCTTAGCACCTTCACTAGGGTTTTAAAAAAAGCAAGTAAGCAATTTAAAAAATTCTAAAGAGCTAAATATAGTAAACAAGAATCGAACTAGAGATTATGGTTTCATAGCATAGCAAACTAGAGATTATAATTAAGTGAATAAAAACTACAACTTTTGTGGTCTATTCCTTCACTCCAATTGCTCCGAGTAGTAGTCTTAAAACTCTTCTTTGACTCCACTTGAAAGATAGAACGAGCTTGTTTGAAGTCTTCATCGTCGAAAATGATCCATCTCGAAACTTCTCACACTCTAGCTCACACTTCACTAATCTATGAATTGGTGAAGAGAACAACCTATACTAATTTGCCAGAGTAGTGTAGGTTGATAAAATAGGGATTTTTCTCATAAATATTCTTTCTTTTCTTTTCTCTTTTTCAATCTAGAAAAAACTAGAGAAGAAGATGAACTTGGAGATAAGAATGAATTTTGAGGATAAGATGAGCTAAAGAAAAGATAAAGTTGGATGAATAAAATAAAAAAACAATGAGTCATGGTTTATAGCATTTTGGAGAACATTTTAGAAACCATGACCCATTTCTTTCTTTTGTTTTATTCATATAAGTAAATCTTTTTCATCTTTTCTTTTTCTCCAATGTGAATCTCATATTGCCATATTCTATGTATTATCAACCATGATACAATTTATATATATCAAATATATAATGAGAAGAAAAGAATTAAAATGAGCATTATATTAGTGTGTGTGTGTGTGTCTCAAATTATTAAATTAACACTTGATTATATATATCAAATTATTAAATTAACACTTGATTTAATAATCCGGTTATATCATATATAACTCGGCTAATATAAAAAACGCTAGATTAGAATACGGTATCATATACTCATATTTAATCAAGCTCCCACACATATCTCCATACGTGTCCTATTTCGTTTCGCTTGAGCTAAGAAATCTCTATGTGGGACTCTAAACACCCGTCAATACACTAGCAGTAGGTAATGATCACATCATATACCCATAAGCCGTCAGCGTTACTAGCTGGACGTAACGGCTACCTAGGTATTGAACGAATAGAAGATCAAAAAGCAAACTTGTACAAACTCCCGTAGAGCTTATATGCAACACTTACGGTATGGTCCAGTCTTTTCATCTGATATGTCGCATATTAAGTCTGTGGTGGAATCTTCAGACCCCAATAACTCTATATGTCATGCCGATGTGTAGCATATAACTAATCGAGAAACTACTGATAACACTTATCAGTAGTTCTCATCAGCCCTGGCCAAAGACTTGCGGTTATAGCCAATCGCGCATAGCATAACATCAACTCCCAATACCAGGAGAGACGAAACCCCTCATATCGCTCACTGCCTCCATTCGACTCGGGACTATACCTAAAAACCATCTGTTTGCATAACTCGGTAGAACCGTGGTAGGGTGGAAATCAAATCACAGTGGGAACGACATAAGACACTATGACGATTTAGGGTTTACAGACTAACCTGTACAAGTGTCACCAGAGAACTGCTATCTGACGATAGGTATGCGTTCTCCGCCGAAAGACGCGACCGGGACGTTTGGGATGCCCGGGTTGAATTTTGGGGGCAAATGCTATTTGGTTTTATCCGTCCACCTCTCCAAAGATGCCAAGATGATTTATGGCACCGTGTATCGGAGGTTTAGACGGATGCGGCCATTGTAGCAGATTTCATCAGATTCCCCCTCGTTTGAAGGGTTTTTGATTGTGGGGACGCTCTTTCCTGCAGGCGCAAGCCCCTGCAGTTAATTACGCCACCGCATCGCGGTAACCACTTTCTCCTTCTCCAGATGGTCATTTCGTGTCGTGTGTGTTTGTTTTGTTTTTGGTTGCCCGTGGATTGTATGCGGAGACTAATTTATGTGGTCTCCCGTAGGACGTGGATTAGTCCAAATCCGTATTTTCTTAGATTTGGGTTTTGGGTTGGGTTTAAGGATCGTTAATCTCATTTGAGACTAAGATCAACTTAAACGTTTGTTAAGGATACGTTGATCTAATTTTAGACTAAGATCAACTTAACCATTTATTAAGAATACGTTAGTCTAATTTTAGACTAAGATCTACTTAACAGAATCATTTAGATCCAGCAAAAGAGCATTTGGGCTCTATAAGTTTAAGTACGTCATAGTCCGTGGAGTTTAAAGACATCATAGTCTAGTTTCGAGACATCATAGTCTGTAAAGTTTAAGGACATCATAGTCCATGAGTTTAAGGACGCCACAGTCCGTAAAGTTTAAGGACATCATAGAGAAAACCCGGCATTCAGGACGTTTTTGTCTAAAGAAAGATGTTCGGTAAATACTTCGTGTGTAATGAACCTTCAGAAAGAAAGACAGATAAGACTTTTCCTTGCTCAGTGAAGTGAGGGCTAAATGACCGAACGAACGGATAGGGTTTCGAGGCTTCTAGACCAAGAACAGATCGGTTCGGTGATCAAAGCATTCCCGAAGGCGAAGAGTAGGAAAGCCCCTCGTCGATTGAGAGTCCGGTTCGGTGAAGAAAGAAAGTCCGGGTAGTTGCCGGAGTCAATCTCCGAAGAACGGATCTTTAAAACTATCTGAGATGCCTTAAATCTTAACGATAACTTGGAATCTCAGGTTTTGGCTGATTCTATCTCAGGTGATTCCCCGGTTGAGGTGGTAAATTCTTCAACCGTGAGTTTAAGGACACCACGGTCCGTGGAATGTCTGGTTGTCAAGACCCGTCAACTCTCTGAAGATATTGAAGGATTACAACGACAAATATCAGAGGAGTGAAGAGATGTACCCTTGAACCAATATTGGTTAGAGGATCTGTAGTCCAATTTGGGACTAAGATCAAAGATTTATGAGCATATAGGCTCAAATGATCTGAAGTAAGGATCTGTGGCCAACTTGGGCTCGGCCCATTCAATTAAAATGCTGAGCATTGGTTCTGACAATTGTTTTTTTGTCTTTTATTGAGTGATGAGCACTCATTATAGCTCTGGGGCCTTTTTTATAGAACAGTTTATGTTCTCTTAGCACACACGTGAGGAGCACGTGACGCGCTTGGCGTTGCGCGCTAGTCAATGAGCGCTTCTTGTGATGTAGCACACACGTGATGAGCACGTGGCGCGCTTGGCGCAGTGCGCCAGATAATGAGCGCAGAGCGCTTCTGTTTTAGTAGCGCACACATGAGGAGCACGTGGTGCTGTTGGAGATAGTGCCCTCAGAGTCAATTATTGGATCACAGGCACGTGATTGCAATAATTGAGGGAGGACCTATCCCGGTAGGACAGTCTTACTCGAGATGATAGTATGCTATCTGGTTTACCTTTATCATCGTGTACTGTTTTAGGTGACCTGACAAGTTGCTATTAAACGTTGATAGTGTTAGTTATGTATATGCCCTAGAGGCCATTGTTGTACATATGATGTATATTATAATGGATGCTTGGTTATATATAGAGAAGACTTTCTTGCTCGTCATGATAGTATGCTATTTGGTTTCACTTTATCTTAACATGTTGACTTGTATTGGTTTACTGTTTTACTCTCACATGTTGATAAAGCCCTTAGGGTTTGTACTCGACTACTGGGACTATGATGAGATCATACTAGTGGGGCCGCGGTAGTCGATGAGTACATCCTATGACTGTTCCTAGTCGAGGGTATATCGAGACAGGGCATCGATACACCAGAGTAGACTAGCGTATACGCATCTTGACCCATATGATGGGCGATGGATGATCCCATATCCATCGGTGTTGGACATCAAGGATGGTGTACGGGTGCTCAGTGGAGACTGGGTACACTGAACGGACTCGCCGAGAACTCCCAGATGGTGATATACCACACGTCAGATGGCAGTTCTTCGGTGACACAGGTACAGGGTAGTCTGAAGACCCGAGATCGTCATAGAGTCTTGTGTGATTCCCACTGTGCTTTGATTTCCACCTTACCACGTCCAAGAGGGCGTGCAAAACGGTGGCTTTTGGGTACAGTCCCGAATCACATGGAGGCAATGAGCGATAGGAGGAGATTCGTCTCTACCGGTATAGGGAGTTGATGTTGTGCAGTGTTCGATTGGCTATAACTGGAAGTCCCTGGCCAGGGATGATATAGAGATTTACTGGTAAGTGTTACTAGTAGTTTCTCGACCCGTTATGAGCCATACATCGACACGACTTATCGGTTACTGGGGTCTGACGTATACCACCCCTAGACTTGATGTGCGACATATCAGACGAACAGACCGGACTGTACGGGAGTGTTACTGGTTGGATTCACAGGAGAACGCACAGGCTAGCTTGTTGATCTTCTGATCGCTCAATACCTGGGTGGCTGTTACGTTTAGCTGACCGCTTGCAGCTTGTGGGTGTTTGATATGATCATCACCTGCTACCGGCGTATTGACGATTCTTTAGAGTCCTACACAGAGGTTTCTTGGCTCAGGCGAAACAGAGTAGTGGCACATATGTGATATGCGCAGGAGCGAGAATAATGCGATATGGGATACCGTATTAGATTCTCGCGATTTATGGATATGAATCGGGTCATCGGATCAAGTGTTGATTCGATGAATCGGTACATGATATATTAGCCGGTTATATTCGATATAGCCGGATCGTCGGATCAAGTGTTGATTCGATGATTTAATATATAATAATATATATGATATATTATTATATTAACTAATATTGGCTTACTTTATTATTTCATTTTCTCAGTGGATGATACATTGATATATATGCGATATATGTTAATTGTATTATTTTCTTTTGTTGCAAATATATAATATATATATGATATATATTATTGTGACATGATATGATTAATTGTTAAACATGTTTAAGGATGATTAATTGAGGTTAGGGTTTGATTTGGTTTAGTTGCTTCAAGTTGCTTCTAGAAGCATTTTATTTTGTCATCCTTAAGATATTTAAGATGACACATTCTTTTTAACCTAACCAAACCCTAACCCTAGTTGATTCTCTACTCATTCTTATCCTATCATCCTTGACCATGGTTTACAAATCAATCATATAATTCTTTCTATTCATCACAAAAGGTTTTAAGCTTATGAATATTTTTTTTCCATTATCATCTTCTTCCTTCTTGAAGAAAAGCTCTCTTGAAAATCCTTAAGTGATGAAAGATTATGAGAAAATGATATAAAAGGATAGCTAAATTACTACTCTCTCATACTCATCTCATCTAGCCCATGAGATTAGTGTGTTCACTTCTTTAGAGTGAGATAGCTTGAGTTCTTCGAAACCTCGACGTAGATCATCGGAGATTTGGATTACGACAAGCTAGAATGGATCGTCCGAGTCGTGGAGCCTCTCATGAGTCCGGGAGATCGTGGATCGCGGCAAAGGGACTTCTACTCGGAGCTTGTGAAGTGAAGGAGCGGACTACAAAGGTTGTAATCCCTCACACTTAGATAAATGTTATCTAATTACATGTTAAACCCTAATAATCTAGCAAAGATCCCGGCTTTGGGTTGTTCGGCATGTCTAAAATTTAATCCGGGCATGTTTGATGCCTTACGAACCTTCACAAGAGTGCCTAGGAACCCTACAGTGGTATCAGAGCCTAGCTAGAGCATTAGGCGATGTGTTTACGAAGTTAAAACTCCGATCGAACCCGAAACGGACAAAATGGACCCCTCTCTGGAAATTTTTTAAATTTTGGGATTTTTCAGAATTAAAAATGTGTAAAAAAATCAGCAGGTAATTCTAAGAATTACCATGAAACACGTGCCCACAATTCGACCAACAGAGCGCGGTTCCGCGGCAGAAAGGGGGTTCGCGCGGCGCTTGCGCGGCGGCACTGTTGAATTGGGACACGTGGCTTCATGGTATTGCTCGTAGTTACTTGCTGAGTACTCTGGATATTTTTGTTCTGTTCCAGGTGTTTAAAATTCTGGGGTTTGTTTTGTAATAGTAGACTCGATCGGAATATTTAAGTTCGTATTTCTTTCCGGATATTTAGAAACTGTTAAACTGGTTGAACGGATATCATTAACCCACTTTATTCCGGCACGGCAAACTTTCAAGCGTTGAATTTTTATTGGGTTTAAATCTTTCAGAAAATTGTACAAGTTAAGCGGTGGACCCTCTAGAAGACAACAAACCTTAACTCGATTATGTGACCGTCTTGAACTGCCTTTTGAACCTTCGGGTTTGGGGCAGTACGGCGTGCCACATGTGAGGCGTTGGCTTGACCCTTCTACGGATGGATCACCGGTACTGTGACATATTCTGGGATTATTTGAACTCCGCTCAAGAGTTGAGCACTTCGGGAAATTTTGGGTGTTTGATTATCTGTTCAAATAGTTTAATACCGTATATTTATCTGGAATGTGATACAATATGTGGAATTCATAGAGTTAGGCATGAAATACGAAGTATGTGATATTTCGGATTTACGATGTCTAAAGTGATTGTGGATTCCAAATATTGTAGTTTTACACTTTCTTTTCTGTGACCGTAAGCGTAGTATGTGGTGTATCGTCGGCTTCGTTGCTATACATCAACGACAATCGGGATACGCATACTTGCTTACGTTGATGATATGAGATATCATGTGTTGCTGTGATATGTTATATTGGATCGTCGCGATCAGAATAGCCGGGGGTTTTATGTGAGATGAGGGTTTTTATTTTCATTCATGTAAAATTCATTTGTAATGTAATATTCTTTTATTTGGGGCACTTCCAGGATGCGGTTGCTGTCACCAGTGTATATTATTTACTTTTCCGCATTAGGTAGACCCAAGGAGGGGAGCACAAGTAACCGGGTTCTAGGGTCCAGTGGGAGGCTATCTCGAGGAGTCGAGACCGGGTCTCCTAACCCTAGAATTGGCAGTGTTACTTGCCGCTCTCGTAGGGGTCTTGGGATGTGGGTTTGGCTATTCGTCGCGACCGTGGAATCCGTGTTTTATACAGGCTCGTATTAAAAACACGGACGTCCTAGTATATCCAATATTTCATATATGTTCTTCTGCTGCAATGTTCTGTGATGAGATCATATTACTGCCTGAGACGAATGCTTATACTATATATATATGCTGATATATAAATATTACTGCTTTCGTTTTTTCTGTGATGCTTAGGAAGCATAAGCTGATGGGATTTTTATTAATGAGATTAATAAAAGAAAAGAAACCTAAAAATGTTGTAGAATCAAAACTTAATAAAAAGGGTAGCTACAGTTTTGCTTTGCACAGTGATATATACGATATATCCTGCACCTTATTCGATGAGGAAAGGACCGAGATCCCTTCACCGGGAGTGACTCCTTTAGCAAAACTGGCAGATGCTACAAAACGCGGTTTGTCTTTTGATTACTTTTAGTGTTTTGCTTTGCACAGCGGTATATATGATATATCCTGCACCTTATTCGATGAGGAAAGGGCCGACGATCCCTTCACCGGGAGTGACCCCTTTAGCGAAACTAAGAAAAGCCTCAAAACACTCCTTTTCAAAAACTACATGATTCTACGACGATATCAAGTTCATTACGCTCAGGGTTTTCTGAAAAACCTGCGTAGCCCTCCGTCATTTCAGATAGATATTATTTAGTATTCGTGCTATGTTTGTTGACTTAGTTAAGGCATAGTGTACGGTAGCTAAGTAATGTTTATCTGTTATAACATGCGATGTGATTGGATTAGGGTATTCGTACGGCTTTGTTGACTTAGTTAAGGGTCGTGCGGGTGGGTTTAATTCAATCAGGAAATGTACGGGTTGAACTTGACTTGCGATTTATGGTTTGTTGACTTAGTTAAGGTCATAGATCGCTAGGGGCAAAATATTATCGGGAATTTCAAGTGTTGAAATTTGCAATGAGATTGCATACCTCCTATGAGATAGTTGGATCCTGATACCCACTGCGAGTAAGAGTTACTCCTGGGAGAGTTTTACACAGGACAATTAGTCATTCAAGTAGGTGTCTAGAAAAGTGTTAACGAGGTTACGCCTCTGGGAAAACGAGGTTTACTTTAATTAGGTCCGTGCGAAAGCACGGGGAACCTCCCTCAAAGTACCGACACTGATCTGGCTGAAAGATTGACGAAGTTGTAGGGTGTAATTAATCCCGGCTAATCTTACCTTTTATGGTTTGAAGGTAGATTTGATAAAAACAGTGGGAGACATCCTGATTAGATAAGATAATAACCAATCTAATCTTGCAAGAGCATACGCTAAAGTGTTTTCTTCTCTCTCTCTCCAGGTAGCGACCATTTCAGGCCATAATCAAGATAATAATATGGATGTATTGACTGAACCTGATTATTGTACTGTGCAAGGGAACGTCAGACCCGTTCTTTCTTATAAGAGTTATAAGACTGAACAGGAAACAGGAGAATATCTGGATTCTCACGCCGCCCAAAAGAACATGCATGTTGATGCATCTTCTTCAGGTGTGTTAGTTATTGAGAACTGTTTCTCAGTTCACCCTACGTCCTGGGTATTAGATACCGGATCAGGATCCCACATATGTAAATTGTTACATGAGCTGCGTAAAGGTAGAGAACTGGGAAAAGGTGATCATTCCGTTCAAGTAGGGAACGGTGCAAGTATTGTAGCCAAAGCAGTTGGCGAATATCACCTTGTATTACCAAGTCGTAATATACTGATTCTAAATGAGTGCTATTATATACCGAACATGATGTGCAACATTATATCAGTTTCTTTATTGAGTAAAGAGGGATATAATTTTGTAGTACAGGATAATGTTATGAACATATTCCTAGATCAAAAGTTGATTGCATCAGGCTCGTTACATAATGGCATATTCATTCTAAATCAGAATACAGTCCTGAATATACAAAACACACACAAGAGGAAAAGTTCAGATATGAACGAATCCTACTTGTGGCATTGTAGACTTGGTCATATCAATGCGACACGACTGGCTAAGTTACATAGAGATGGTTATTTGAATTCGTTCGAATTATCATCTTAAGATACTTGCCATTCATGTCTCAAAGGAAAAATGACCAAAGCTCCGTTTAGTGGACACGGAGAAAGAGTTACCGAACTCTTAGGACTGGTACATAGTGATGTATGCGGTCCCATGTCTACGCATGCTAGGAACGGTTCTTCCTACTTCATTACATTCACTGACGATCTCTCTAGATTCGGACATGTGTTCCTGATGAAACACAAGTCTGAAGCTTTTGAGAAATTCAGAGAATATAAGCACGAAGTAGAGAACCAAACGGGCAAAAGTATTAAGATTCTTCGATCTGATCGAGGAGGTGAATACTTAAGCGGTGAGTTTTTAGATTATCTAAAAGAGAATGGGATTCTCTCTCAGCTTACTCCTCCTTATACACCACAGCACAACGGTGTATCGGAACGAAGGAATCGGACCCTATTAGATATGGTGCGATCTATGATGAGCGAAGCTGAGTTACCTATTTCCTTCTGGGGGTATGCTCTTGAGACAGCCATATACATATTGAATCTAGTTCCGTCTAAATCTGTACCTACCACACCATATGAGATATGGAGTGGGAAGAGACCATATTTTAAAAGAGTTAAGATATGGGGTTGTCCGGCCTATGTCAAAAGACAAAATCCAGACAAACTCGAGGCACGATCAGTTCTTTGCAAATTTGTGGGATATCCTAAGAATTCTCAAGGATATATTTTCTATCACGCTGAGGAACAAAAAGTGTTTATTTCTCAATATGCCACCTTTTTAGAAAAGGAATTTCTTGCAAAAGAAATTAGTGGCAGAGAGGTAGAACTGGAAGAGGTTCCAGCACCACAAACTGCAACTGATGATTTGATGGAACCAGAAGATTCAATAGTACCCGACGAACCCCAGCCTCTCCGCCGATCTAGTAGGGTTTCTCGTCCACCTGAGAGATACTATGGTTTTCTCATTGATGGTGGAAGCGAGGATTGCATCATGGATGATGATGAACCCACTAGTTTCGAGCAGGCCATCACAAGTACTGACTCTGTGAAATGGCTGGATGCAATGCGATCTGAGATGGAATCCATGTACACCAACAAAGTATGGACTTTGGAAAATGCTCCTGAAGGGGTAAAACCCATTGGGAGCAAGTGGATCTTTAAAAAGAAATTTGGTGTAGATGGAAAAGTTGAGACTTTCAAAGCTAGACTGGTAGCAAAGGGATTTCGTCAACGACCAGGTGTGGACTATGACGAAACCTTTTCTCCAGTAGCTATGCTTAAGTCCATCCGGATCTTACTTGCCATTGCTGCATATCATGACTACGAAATCTGGCAAATGGATGTTAAGACCGCCTTTCTAAACGGTGATTTAGAAGAGTGCGTGTACATGACTCAGCCAGAGGGCTTCGTAGATAGTGGGAGCAGCGGAAAGGTGTGCAAGCTGCTTAAATCCATTTATGGGTTAAAGCAAGCATCGCGGAGTTGGAACATCTGTTTTGATGTTGTAGTCAAAGAGTTTGACTTCATCAAAAATATAGATGAACCTTGTATCTATAAGAAGGTGGCAGAGGGTAAGGTAGTCTTCCTCGTATTGTACGTGGATGACATACTCTTGATAGGAAATGATATTCCTATGCTTCAATCAGTCAAGCTCTTCTTATCACAGAGATTCTCAATGAAAGATCTAGGTGATGCCTCCTGCATATTGGGAATCATGATCTATAGAGATAGATCTAAACGGATACTGGGATTGTCCCAATCCAGGTACATTGACACCATACTAAAGAGGTTTAGTATGGAAGAATCCAAACGTGGGAATCAGCCCACGATATCTGGACTCACTCTCTCCAAAGAGATGTCTCCCAAGACTGATTTGGAGAGAGCTCGCATGCAAGGGATACCCTATGCTTCGGCAGTAGGCTCTATCATGTATGCGATGCTATGTACCAGACCCGATGTAGCATACTCACTAAGTGTAGTGAGTCGGTATCAAGCAGATCCAGGAGAGAGTCATTGGACAGCAGTGAAGAACATTCTCAAGTACTTGCGAAGGACTAAGGAGATGTTCTTGGTGTATGGTAACGGAGAACTCCAGGTGGAGTCCTTTACCGATTCCAGCTTCCAAAGTGATAAGGACGACTCTAAGTCGCATTCGGGTTTTGTCTTTACTCTCAATGGAGGGGCGGTATGTTGGAAGAGTTCCAAACAGGATACCGTTGCAGACTCAACGATGGAGGTTGAATACATCGCTGCCAACGATGCTGCCAAAGAGGCTGTCTGGATCAAGAAGTTCATTAGTGAACTTGGTGTGGTTCCATCCATTGAGCATCCAATACCTCTGTATTGCGATAACAATGGAGCTGTGGCTTTGGCCAAGGAACCCAGGTCCCATCAGAAGTCCAGACATATTCTGAGGCGGTATCACCTGATCAGGGAGATAGTTGATCGCCGGGAGATCGAGGTCAGGAGAGTAGATACGAAGGACAACACTGCGGATCCATTCACGAAGGCTATTCCCCAGATACAGTTTGAGAGATTATTCGGGATGCTAGGTATGAGATACTACAGCAGCTGGCCTTAGTGCAAGTGGGAGATTGTTAGTTATGTATATGCCCTAGAGGCCATTGTTGTACATATGATGTATATTATAATGGATGCTTGGTTATATATAGAGAAGACTTTCTTGCTCGTCATGATAGTATGCTATTTGGTTTCACTTTATCTTAACATGTTGACTTGTATTGGTTTACTGTTTTACTCTCACATGTTGATAAAGCCCTTAGGGTTTGTACTCGACTACTGGGACTATGATGAGATCATACTAGTGGGGCCGCGGTAGTCGATGAGTACATCCTATGACTGTTCCTAGTCGAGGGTATATCGAGACAGGGCATCGATACACCAGAGTAGACTAGCGTATACGGATCTTGACCCATATGATGGGCGATGGATGATCCCATATCCATCGGTGTTGGACATCAAGGATGGTGTACGGGTGCTCAGTGGAGACTGGGTACACTGAACGGACTCGCCGAGAACTCCCAGATGGTGATATACCACACGTCAGATGGCAGTTCTCCGGTGACACAGGTACAGGGTAGTCTGAAGACCCGAGATCGTCATAGAGTCTTGTGTGATTCCCACTGTGTTTTGATTTCCACCTTACCACTTCCAAGAGGGCGTGCAAAACGGTGGCTTTTGGGTACAGTCCCGAATCACATGGAGGCAATGAGCAATAGGAGGGGATTCGTCTCTCCCGGTATAGGGAGTTGATGTTGTGCAGTGTTCGATTGGCTATAACTGGAAGTCCCTGGCCAGGGCTGATATAGAGATTTACTGGTAAGTGTTACTAGTAGTTTCTCGACCCGTTATGAGCCATACATCGACACGACTTATCGGTTACTGGGGTCTGACGTATACCACCCCTAGACTTGATATGCGACATATCAGACGAACAGACCGGACTGTACGGGAGTGTTACTGGTTGGATTCACAGGAGAACGCACAGGCTAGCTTGTTGATCTTCTGATCGCTCAATACCTGGGTGGCTGTTACGTTTAGCTGACCGCTTGCAGCTTGTGGGTGTTTGATATGATCATCACCTGCTACCGGCGTATTGACGATTCTTTAGAGTCCTACACAGAGGTTTCTTGGCTCAGGCGAAACAGAGTAGTGGCACATATGTGATATGCGCAGGAGCGAGAATAATGCGATATGGGATACCGTATTAGATTCTCGCGATTTATGGATATGAATCGGGTCATCGGATCAAGTGTTGATTCGATGAATCGGTACATGATATATTAGCCGGTTATATTCGATATAGCCGGATCGTCGGATCAAGTGTTGATTCGATGATTTAATATATAATAATATATATGATATATTATTATATTAACTAATATTGGCTTACTTTATTATTTCATTTTCTCAGTGGATGATACATTGATATATATGCGATATATGTTAATTGTATTATTTTCTTTTGTTGCAAATATATAATATATATATGATATATATTATTGTGACATGATATGATTAATTGTTAAACATGTTTAAGGATGATTAATTGAGGTTAGGGTTTGATTTGGTTTAGTTGCTTCAAGTTGCTTCTAGAAGCATTTTATTTTGTCATCCTTAAGATATTTAAGATGACACATTCTTTTTAACCTAACCAAACCCTAACCCTAGTTGATTCTCTACTCATTCTTATCCTATCATCCTTGACCATGGTTTACAAATCAATCATATAATTCTTTCTATTCATCACAAAAGGTTTTAAGCTTATGAATATTTTTTTTCCATTATCATCTTCTTCCTTCTTGAAGAAAAGCTCTCTTGAAAATCCTTAAGTGATGAAAGATTATGAGAAAATGATATAAAAGGATAGCTAAATTACTACTCTCTCATACTCATCTCATCTAGCCCATGGGATTAGTGTGTTCACTTCTTTAGAGTGAGATAGCTTGAGTTCTTCGAAACCTCGACGTAGATCATCGGAGATTTGGATTACGACAAGCTAGAATGGATCGTTCGAGTCGTGGAGCCTCTCATGAGTCCGGGAGATCGTGGATCGCGGCAAAGGGACTTCTACTCGGAGCTTGTGAAGTGAAGGAGCGGACTACAAAGGTTGTAATCCCTCACACTTAGATAAATGTTATCTAATTACATGTTAAACCCTAATAATCTAGCAAAGATCCCGGCTTTGGGTTGTTCGGCACGTCTAAAATTTAATCCGGGCATGTTTGATGCCTTACGAACCTTCACAAGAGTGCCTAGGAACCCTACAGATAGAGCCCTTAGGATTCGTGCTTGACCACCAGCAGTATGAGGGCGATCATATAAGTGGGAGCTGGGGTCTATAAGCATATCCTTAGATGGTCCCTAGTCGTGTGAGTTTCGAGACAGGGCATCGATACTCCTGAGTAGACTAGTGTATACAGTCGAGACCCCGACGAGGGGCGGTGGCCGGTCTCACAAGCCACTGGTGTTAGTTGGATCACCTAAGATGTATACAGGTGCTCATTGGGTTATGAGTATACCGGACAGGACTCGCCGGGAACATGCCAGTTGGTCATATACCAGACGTCAGATGGCAGTTCCCTGGTGACATGTGTGCAGGTTAGTTCATCGACCTGGGGATCGTCATTTGTCTTGTGTGAGTTCCCACTGTACTTTGATTACTACCCTACCACGGCTCAAAGGAGTCGTGCAAACAGGTTTTAGTTGGGTACAGTCCCGAGCCACATGGAGGCAGTGAGCGTATCTTCAGGGGTCCGTCTCTCCCGGTATTGGGGGTGAGGTCGTGCTGTGTCTAGGAGAGCCATTACACGAAGTCCTTGGCCAAGGCAAGGAGATTTACTGGTAGGTATTCCAGTAGTATCTCAGGGTGTTCTGGGCTACACTCCGACACGACTTGTACCGCTTTTGGGGGTCTGACTTTTACCAACCCCCTAGGCCCGCCATGCGATGCTCATAGACGAACGGACCGGACTGCACGGATATTGTCACTGACAGGCTCAGTAGGGTTGTCAGGCTGAGTTCGCTCACAGACGTCCCTTTTAGTCAATACCTGGTAGCCCGTTACGTATTGGCTTATACCTCTGACGTGCTAGTGGTTAAATCCACAACCAAGGTGTTGACGAGTCTTTAGAGTCCCCCACATTCAGTTACTCAGCTTTCGGGCGAAAGGTTGTAGAGGCCGTATGGAGATATGGCAAGGTCCGATCAGATACGTGCGGTATTGCACGGATCAGGATCGGACAGTTTTGTACTATAGGCCGTATGGTTATATGGCAGGGTTCGATCAGATACGTGCGGTATTGCACGGATCAGGATCGAACGGATATTACTAGCCGGCTTTGGTATAAGCCGGATCCTAGTATAGTACAGTGTAGATTTTGTCTCATTGCATTTGTATTTCGGTCGAAATACAAATGCGGGTGTGTATGCACAGTATCGGGGTTTTCCTGTAATTTATTACGGGACCAGTTTTATGGAGTTGCCAGTTTGCTTTCCGTTTCGGCCGATTTCCATTGTTCCGTTCATTGGCCGAAGATTGGTGGAGGAAGGCTTATTTGCATTGTTGCAAATAAGCATTTGTGGAGGGGGTCTTTGCTTATATTTGTATCATGATGGTTTTCATGATAAGCACCATCACTTGACTTCTTCTTCTCATGATGGCTTGACTTTTTGAAGCCATCATGCATGAGATGATGGTTGCCTTTGAGTGTTGAGTTTTTGTGGTGATCATCACTTTTCATCATTGCATTCCACCCACCCCCTTGTCTTTGTTCTTTCTCTCTCCAATCACATATGGGGAAAGGGGGGGCCGGCCATTCCAAGAGGATGGAATGGGATTCATTTTATTTTGGGGTGTGGCAATTTTAGTTCTCATGGTGCCAAGAAAAATGCTCTCTTGTTCATCCAAAAACATCCTTTGTTTCCTCCACCAAAATGGCAATTCCACAACCCCAAAATGAGACACAAGTTCTACAAATTCTATAGCAAACCTTGGGCACGTCGACTAGCCAGCTTCGTGCCCGAGTTGCCTCGGCATTGAGGTGGGAGCCCGTAAAAGAAGTAGGCGATGTGGTGCACTTCCGGCGACGAGGAGGAGACGGGACATTCCGCAGGAGATTGGGACGACGACGAGAAGACCGGAGGACTCGGATCTGTCGGTGTATCTCTCTTCCCTTTCTTATTAGTAGCTTAGACTTGTTAATGGTTAAGATCCGGATGTTTAGTGCGCGGTGGTGCCGGTTTGCTAAGTCCGCAAAATTAAAGTTTTTCACCGATTCCGCATTCCGGCGTCGGATTGACGGCCGGGGCGCCGCCGTGAACTTACAGTGGTATCAGAGCCTCGCCATTAACTTAGTCTAGCTTTGTGTAATGTGTTTGCATTTCCGATCGATCAAAAAGTTCCAAAACCCGTATTTTGATCACATCAGTTTTCTGTTGGAAATTTTTGGTGTCAAAATTTTTTTAAGGTTGTATAAAATTGATGTGCAGGAAATTCTAAGACCACTGGGAAAATTCGACACAGTCAGTCGACCAATGTAGCGCGGATCCGCGGCCAAATCCCCCATTGGGCCGCGGTTCCGCCGCGCATTGGTGACGTCACTGTATCATATTTTTCCAGTGGGCTTCTGGGCTTATTTTGGGTGTTTTGGAATATTAAAATTGGGCCAATTATTTCTGTGAGTACTACAGTATTGCTTGGGGCCCACTTGTTAATTATTTGATCAATCGGAAAATTTTAAACACATTTTTCACAGTATTTACATTATATCTGCGACCGTGAATGTCACTCGATCGGTAAATCCGGTCTAACTGCTATAGCCCGGTTAGACGGATTTGCGAACGTGACTTTCACGTTGATGTTTTGTTTTTGCTGTGATGTTGCGGATCGGTCGTGGGGGATAGCCTGGATGCAATGCTAGTACAGTTGTGGTTGTATTATGTACATTTGATATTGCGGGGCGAGCGTCCGACATGTGGACTGCCGTCACTGCCTGTTTGTATTATTATTTTGGGGCACGGCCAGGTTGCGGTCGTTGTACCCGGTGTATGTATATTTTACTTTCTGTACTAGGATTACCCCAGGAGGGGTGCACGGATAGCCGGGTTCTAGGGGGCAACAAGCCCGCATCTCATGGCATTGAGACGGAGGGGGCTTCACTCTGGAATTGACGGGCTATTCGCCGCACTCGTAGGGGGTACAGGTTGACCCAGGAGGGGTGCCCAAGTTGCCGGATTCCGTGAAGTGCTGGGTGGTCCATTCACGGTACTGAAGGGGGCTGCCTCGCTTCAAGTTTTGGAGGGTGACTTGCCGCGCCCGTAGGGGTCTAGGTTTTCATTGCACAGGCTATCCACACGACCAGGAGAACGTCGGGTTTCAGCAGTGGCTCTGTGAAACCCGGGGATCCCAGATATCTGTATTGTTGTGTGATGCTGTACATTTCTGTGATGTTGCATTTCTTTTCACGCCTTGAGCGAAATATAATATATTGGTATATATATTAGTAGATGTTGTATATGTTTTACATCCGCGCTAGTCCAGTCCCCGCTCTGTCGTTAGTTAGCTAACCTAACGGGTAATGACGGGACCCAGTGGCGAATGCGGATGGCATATACGTACATCAGTACATTTTCGTTCTTTTTGGTGTGATCAATTGATGGGACTGCGTTGATTCGGATCAATGCAAGTTTAAAAACAAACCTAATCTGATGTTGTTGGAACACTTTTCAAAAAGCTGTTATTGCAAGGACGTTCACTTTTGTTTTGCATCGTGATATTCAGTTGGAATATCCTGCTCCTCAGTCGACGAGGCAAGGGCCGAGATCCCTTCACCGGGAGTGACCCCTTGGACAAAAAGTTTGCGTCAGGGCATTAACTTCACTATAGCCGATTACTTTTGCTTTGCACCGTGGTATTCAGTTGGAATATCCTGCACCCCATTCTACGGGGAAAGAGCCGAGATCCCTCACCGGGAATGACCTCTTTAGCAACGGTTTTCGTCACTATATTTTTAAAAAAGCTATCAGTTCCTTCGACGATATCAAGTTCATTACGTTAAAGGTTTTCGCCAGAAGCCATTCGTAGCCCTCCGTCGTTTCAGACGGGTAGCACGTAGTATTCATGCTATGTTTGTTGGCCTTCGTCAAGGCATAGTGTATGGTAGCTGCTTGTTGCCTTTCTGCAGCATAAATAGATGCGTTGGTTTGGGACAGTCGTATAGCCTTGTTGGCCTTCGTCAAGGGCTTGTGCGGGTGGATTCAAATTAACCTGGAGAATGACGGGTAGAACTTGACATGTGACTTATGATTTGTTGGCCTTCGTCAAGGTCATAAGAGCATGGGGCAAAAAACACATCGGGAGTTTCAAAAGAACTGAAATTTGCCAGATATGCGCATACCTTCTGGAGTGTGATGACGTGAGCGGATTCCGTCATGTTATCATGCGATGATAGTTGGATCTCGATTCCCACTGATGAGTTAGTTTACTCCTCGGGTAACCCCGACTAATTCTTCTTTTAGGTTTGGAGGAGAATTTGAGGTACAGTGGGAGGATTCCAGATTAGATAAATTGGTAACCATTCTGATCTAGGTTAGAGTGCACGCTGAGTGTTTCTTTTCTCTCTCTCTTTGGCAGCGACCATTGACCTGACCCTAAGACTTTGACTCAGTGACCAAAATTGACCGAACCTTCTTAACACTGGCTTTTGGATTGTCAGAGTTGCAAACCTCATTGCCACTCCTACTTTTACCCTTTTCTCCAGGACACCCCGTATTACTACGAACGTCCACTTCCATTGGACAAAACCATCGTATGGTTAGATACGAACTCGAAAGAATTTATTCGAGGATGGTTTCAGGTTCTGGAGGAAACGAATAGGACTATTCAGTTGTCTTTTCCTTTTTCCTTCTCTCAAGTTGTGAGTACTCCTTGGTTTAGGAGATAGTACACCTATTACGCAAATTGGATAGTCTTCTTCCAAACCATAGGCAGGTGCCGACCGGTAGGGAATGAAGAAAACCAATTAGCATAACGATGGTGTGCAGAAGGTATTAAGTTAAGACAAAGCAAGGGATTAGTAAGAGGGCAAAGTAAATTGCGACTGATATTCACGACCAAACCAAGTATTCCTTCGCCAATCCTAAATCACCTTTGTATTTCTCCAGGACACTCCGTATCACTACGAATATCCATAGTTTATTTGGATAATCCATCGTATGGTTATATACGAACTCGAAAGAAACTTGTTCCAGTTCGGGGATGGATCCTGGTTCAGGAGAAATAGGAATAAGGTTTATTCAGGTGTCTTTTATCTTCACCTTCTCTCATTGCGAGTGTTCCTGGGATTAGGACAGTACACCCGTTATGCTTATTGGATAGTCTTCTTCCAAACCATAGGCTGGTGCCGAACGGTAGGGAAGGAAGAAAACCATTTGGCCTAAAGGGGTGTACAGAAGGTAAAGACTAAAGGCACATGAAGGGATTTGGAGAGGTGGCAAAGAACTATACGGTTACAGTCGTGAATCTGGAAGAGGCATTACTAGGAATACCGGGATACCCCATCGAAACATTTCAATGTTTCAATTTCACTGTGTAATGTTAAAAGAAAACTGATTTCCCGATTAGATACTTGCTCCAGGGTATGTATTTACCATGTATGATTCTCACATCTGTATGGTTTTACAGATGATGAGTGGGAGTAAGTTATTGGGAATTGGGTGGTCATCCTCATTGTATCGGGATTCATTGTAATCAGTGATATTTGAGGAAATCACCTGGGCTGTTTGCCGGTCGGCAAATATTTGGTTTTGAATATCCGCTTTTATGCACCAATTTCAAATTGATATATCTGTACGTCTATTTTCATAGAGTGAGATATACCTTTCTGAAATTATGTCTATGACATTTACCTATATCAGTGGATGGTTAGGTAAGGAGCATTAAACAGCGGTGTAATTCTTCTTAACCATAAGAACAGTTTTCAACCTACGACACACAGTGAATGAGTTATCAGACTCAAGGGACTTATACAGAGTATTGTATGTTGTCCAGGGTCCATCAGGACAGAGGGGTTGGTCCTCGTACTATATTCGGTTTACTTATGACTTCTCTAGTTTTTAGACAGGTGTTTCGTGGAAACACAGGGTCCGAATTTTGAGAAGTTATAGGTATTTGAATAGAGTAGAGAACCAGGTGTAGCAAGTATCGGGATTCTTCAAAGTGATTGAAGATGTAGACACTTGTGCATGGTATTCAGTTGATAGTAATGATAAAGAGATCTTGCTTCTCTTTCAGGTTATTCATAATTGGAAGCATTCCTAAGTTGAGTAACGCTGATCGGCCTCTCTCCATTTAGTTGACATGCGCTGGAGACAGCTGCATGATTTGAATCTGGTTCAATTAAATCAGTGCCTCTGTTCCTATATGGGATATAGAACAGTTCGCATCTTAACGATGTTAAGGTACGGGGAGTTGTCCGGTTTATGCTTAAAACCAGACACTGGACAACTCAAGGCACGTTTCTGTAATGGCTGTTTGTGGGTTGACCCAGGCTATGACGAGGGTTGATTTTCTACCATCTGGATGAACAATAGCAATATTGTTCTAGACTCGCCACAGTTTTATTAAAAATGGACTTTTTAAAAAAAAAACAGTAGTGGGAGTATGGTAGAACTGGAAGTGATTCCAGAACCACAAACGATTACTGAAGATTTGACAAAGAACCTAAAGATTCAATCTGGATTGACATTCCATTGGCCACTCCGCAGATAAGGTGGGTAACTTCAGGCACCCGAGAGGTACTACGGTAGCCTCAAGGACGGTAACAGGGAAGTTCTTGTTTACCCACAATTACCATTGCTGTTGTTCTAGGCTGCGAGACCCGGCGGGAGGATGAGTATAGCGTCGTTCTAAACTAGTTTTAGAAGTGTACGTCTATATGACTCTGCCAGAGGGTTGTCGTAGTCAGTGGGAGCAGCGGAAGCATTGGTGGACAGGTAGCTTATGTCTATTTATAGACTAAAGCAAGAATAGCGGAGATAGATCATCTATTTCTGACGTGACAGTCATAGGTTTGACTTCATCAGAATAGGAGATGGATCTGTTGAGAAGGTAGTAGTAGGGTGTGATATCCTGGTATTTGGATGACATACACAGAGTAGGAAGTGATATTCCTACACTACAATCGGTTATACTTTGGTCGTCACACAGTGGTTTCTCCACATGGGACTTGGACATTATATCAGACATACTGGTTACTAGATCTATGGTTTTAGATCTGGATTTGGGTGGTTTCCCAATCAGGGTACTTTGACAGCATTCTAAGAGTATTTAGAATGGACGACTCCTGGCACGGTAGTGTACCTGCAGGTAATGGAGTCACCCTCTCTAAAGGTGTCTTACAGACTATAGTAGAGAGGGATGTGCATGATTGACAGATCACTTGCTTAGGCAATTGAGTCAATCATAAGATGTCAAGTACCACACCAGATGTTGTTCTTGCACTAGATGCAATAAGTTGACATTGATCCAATCCTGCAGAAACAGTCGGAAGCAATTTTAGAACATAAGTGGATGTTCTAGGGATATGATAACGACAGCCTCATTCGGGAGACAGTTATCATTCCAGGCTTCCAAGGTGACATGGACGACGAGGAGGTTGTCAGAGTTATAGTTTTTCCTTCTGATGAGGGGCAGTATTTTGGACAGGTGGTCCAAGGCAATACTGAGGGTGGCATGGCGCAGGATACTGATTAAGTTCAGTTGACGATACAGTCTAAGAAGTTTGGATTTGGAGTTCATTTATGAGCTATGTCCCGTCAGACATCCAGACACATTCTAAGACAGGTATTGCTCTTTTCGGGAGATGGCTTTCTCCGTGAACTTGAGATATAGAGAGACATAGAAAGAAACATCTAGGCGGATCCACTCACTGAGGCTATTCCTCGACCGCAATAGTTTCACAAACGAGCTTTGTGAGACTGACTAGTAGAGGAGTTGGGTGTTCGGTATCACACGGGCTGTGAGTATGCGGCATCGCAATAATTAGCCTTGAGTGCAAGTGGGAGATTGTTGGAGATAGTGCCCTCAGAGTCAATTATTGGATCACAGGCACGTGATTGCAATGATTGAGGGAGGACCTATCCCGGTAGGACAGTCTTACTCGAGATGATAGTATGCTATCTGGTTTACCTTTATCATCGTGTACTGTTTTAGGTGACCTGACAAGTTGCTATTACACGTTGATAGAGCCCCTAGGATTCGTGCTTGACCACCAGCAGTATGAGGGCGATCATATAAGTGGAAGCTGGGGTCTATAAGCATATCCTTAGATGGTCCCTAGTCGTGTGAGTTTCGAGACAGGGCATCGATACTCCTGAGTAGACTAGTGTATACAGTCGAGACCCCGACGAGAGGCGGTGGCCGGTCTCACAAGCCACTGGTGTCAGTTGGATCACCTAAGATGTATACAGGTGCTCATTGGGTTATGAGTACACAGGACAGGACTCGCCGGGAACATGCCAGTTGGTCATATACCAGACGTCAGATGGCAGTTCCCTGGTGACATGTGTGCAGGTTAGTTCATCGACCTGGGGATCGTCATTTGTCTCGTGTGAGTTCCCACTGTACTTTGATTACTACCCTACCACGGCTCAAAGGAGTCGTGCAAACAGGTTTTAGTTGGGTACAGTCCCGAGCCACATGGAGGCAGTGAGCGTATCTTCAGGGGTTCGTCTCTCCCGGTATTGGGGGTGAGGTCGTGCTGTGTCTAGGAGAGCCATTACACGAAGTCCTTGGCCAAGGCAAGGAGATTTACTGGTAGGTATTCCAGTAGTATCTCAGGGTGTTCTGGGCTACACTCCGACACGACTTGTACCGCTTTTGGGGGTCTGACTTTTACCAACCCCGTAGGCCCGCCATGCGATGCTCATAGACGAACGGACCGGACTGCACGGATATTGTCACTGACAGGCTCAGTAGGGTTGTCAGGCTGAGTTCGCTCACAGACGTCCCTTTTAGTCAATACCTGGTTGCCCGTTATGTATTGGCTTATACCTCTGACGTGCTAGTGGTTAAATCCACAACCAAGGTGTTGACGAGTCTTTAGAGTCCCCCACATTCAGTTACTCAGCTTTCGGGCGAAAGGTTGTAGAGGCCGTATGGAGATATGGCAAGGTCCGATCAGATACGTGCGGTATTGCACGGATCAGGATCGGACAGTTTTGTACTATAGGCCGTATGGTTATATGGCAGGGTTCGATCAGATACGTGCGGTATTGCACGGATCAGGATCGAACGGATATTACTAGCCGGCTTTGGTATAAGCCGGATCCTAGTATAGTACAGTGTAGATTTTGTCTCATTGCATTTGTATTTCGGTCGAAATACAAATGCGGGTGTGTATGCACAGTATCGGGGTTTTCCTGTAATTTATTACGGGACCAGTTTTATGGAGTTGCCAGTTTGCTTTCCGTTTCGGCCGATTTCCATTGTTCCGTTCATTGGCCGAAGATTGGTGGAGGAAGGCTTATTTGCATTGTTGCAAATAAGCATTTGTGGAGGGGGTCTTTGCTTATATTTGTATCATGATGGTTTTCATGATAAGCACCATCACTTGACTTCTTCTTCTCATGATGGCTTGACTTTTTGAAGCCATCATGCATGAGATGATGGTTGCCTTTGAGTGTTGAGTTTTTGTGGTGATCATCACTTTTCATCATTGCATTCCACCCACCCCCTTGTCTTTGTTCTTTCTCTCTCCAATCACATATGGGGAAAGGGGGGGCCGGCCATTCCAAGAGGATGGAATGGGATTCATTTTATTTTGGGGTGTGGCAATTTTAGTTCTCATGGTGCCAAGAAAAATGCTCTCTTGTTCATCCAAAAACATCCTTTGTTTCCTCCACCAAAATGGCAATTCCACAACCCCAAAATGAGACACAAGTTCTACAAATTCTACAGCAAACCTTGGGCACGTCGACTAGCCAGCTTTGTGCTCGAGTTGCCTCGGCATTGAGGTAGGAGCCCGTAAAAGAAGTAGGCGATGTGGTGCACTTCTAGCGACGAGGAGGAGACGGGACATTCCGCAGGAGATTGGGACGACGACGAGAAGACCGGAGGACTCGGATCTGTCGGTATATCTCTCTTCCCTTTCTTATTAGTAGCTTAGACTTGTTAATGGTTACGATCCGGATGTTTAGTGCGCGGTGGTGCCGGTTTGCTAAGTCCGCAAAATTAAAGTTTTCACCGATTCCGCATTCCGGCGTCGGATTGACGGCCGGGGCGCCGCCGTGAACTTACAGGTGCTGTGCGCCAGACAATGAGCGCAGTGCGCTTTTGGTGAAGTAGCGCACACGTGAGGAGAATATGGCACGCTTGGCGCTGTGCGCTTCTTTAATTTGGAGCGCTAAGGCTCTGCAGCGCTGTGTGCTAGACTTGGAGCGCTGAGGCGCTCCTTTTAGTTGGAGCGCTAAGGCTCTTCTTTTATGCAACTTTGATCTGTTCTACGCTCTGAGAACAAAGTTCTTATTTTATAGGAGATGTTTCAATCTCTTATGTTTTTGGTGAAAGGTTTTGACTTTATGGATCTGTGATTCTAAGAGAATTGAATTATTCTCCCCCTTTTTATAATGAGATGTTATGATCTCTTTTGTGAAAAACAGTTTGTCTTAAAAATCTATGATCTAGCATAAGAACTAAGTTCTTTTTATGATGAGATACTTTGATCTCTTTATTTTATCTTGAAGAAATTCTTCTTCTGCTAAGAGTTTTGCTCGTCTCTCTGAACTTTCTTAAAGTTTAGGGGGGGTTCCTCTCTCTCAGACTTGAAGTCTAGGGGCCTTTATAAAGGGCAAGCTGATTTGTTAAATCAGTTGAAGAGATCTTTTCTCTAATTGATTTGGGGATGTTTCCCCCGCTGGATCTTTGATCCTACGGCTTCTGTTTTACAGAAGGCAATCTTCTTTTTTTTAACAAGATTGGGAAATCTTTTCATATAGAATTTATTCTGTATTTTGATGATTTTTAATCACCATTGGATCATTGATCCAACGTTACTCTGATTTTCAGAGCACAATCTTTCCTGTTTGGAAAGATTGTGAGGAATGTTTCCTTAACAGAATTTTAATCTGGTTAATTGATGATTTTTAATCATGTTCGTTGGATCTTTGATCCAACGGTTGGAAACATTTAGTTTCAGTGCTAGTGCTCTCATGCTTTGCACGTGGTGCGCTGCTTAGAGTGCAGTGCACTTAGCGCTGGCGCTCACGTGCTTTGCACGTGGTGCGCTGCTTAGAGTGCAGCGCTCTTAGCACTGGCGCTTATGTGCTTTGACTCTCTCAGCGGTGGCTCTGCTATGAAGCGCTGTTTTATTTCAAAATTTAAAATTTGAATAGATCTTTGCTCTGATTAGGGGAAACAAATGCCCCTCCCCCCACCGTTGCGCTCACGTAGCCTACACGTGAGTGTAGCGGTGGCAGCATTTCATCCATTGGATCAACTCAGGAGTTGAAACGGCTCTCAGTGCCTATAAATAGGGCCTTTGGCTCTTTGAGATGGTCTCTGTTCATCTTCTTACTTTTTTTTGAGAATTATTTCTCCTTCAAAGCATAGCTCTTCATCTTAAGAATTTTCTTAGGGACAGAACTCTGTCAAAAAAAATTGAGGTAAAGATTAAATCTTTATAGGGTTTCACCCATTAACAGAGCTTTGCTCTTTTCCTATCATATAGATTTTTAGGGTTTCTCATTAGAGCTTTGCTTTTCATAGATCTAAAGAGATCTTTCTTAGGATTTCTTAACCCATTAACAGAGCTTTGCTCTTTTCAAATCATATAGATTTGTTAATCTTTTATGAAAACTCTTAGAGTTTGTTCATAGATCTTGAAGATCTCGGAATTTTTGATTCATTAAAAACTTTGCTTTGAATTTTCTGATGGGTTATTTTATCATTTAACAGAGCATGGCTGTTCAGGATTTTTCTTGAGGAATTTTATTCCTTTCATCATCAGAGCTGATAGATGTCACTCTGTTATAGAGCGCTGCTCTCAATGGGAGATTTACTCCTTGGCCCGAGGGGCCCTTATTAAATGAGAATCCTTTGAGGATTTCCTTATTTAATGACAGTCTCATCAAATGATGAGACTGTTTTATTAAAAATGAGAATCATCTAGATTGTGTGGGTCCCCTTTAGCCCCTTTTTACTGCATTGCGGTGTGGTACGGATTTAAAGTACCAAGTGCCGAACTTGACTTGTAGCATTGACGGCTAACTTTGTTCTCTTTCGTGCAGGTACCATGTCTTTCGATACTTCGTTTCCCTTTGTCCGTTCAGAAAGCGGGTTCCCTGCAGCTCCAGTAGACCGAGAAGTTTTCGCACTGATCAAGGATCACGACCCAGAGCAGAAGAATCTCCATTTATGCGGAACATGGTACAACCAGATCATCATGGGTTGGCGCAGCTTCTCTTGCGCAACACCTTCAGAGGCTATTTCGGTGATTCATTATGCTGACGTACCCCCGGTGAACTATGCCATGGAGGTGGTTAACTGGACTTCAGAGGGTTGCTTTCAGCCCTCTATGGATGCAATACCTGTACAACCGCCGATGGCTTTGGACATTCTAGGGCGGCGTATATGGCAGGGCGAGTCGCGCCCTTGGGGACAGCCATACAACATAGGTTTGACTCCCCGTCACTCAGCTGGATATCTGCAGTGGGCCCGATACATCTTATCGACAAAGAAATCAGAGCTGCTGAGGCTCAGGTTGTACCCCGTGATCTATACTTCTCTATTCTAGTATTCCACACCTCCAGCGTGGTGGGTAAAAGCCTTTTTAGAACAATGGAACGTTCCAACGCACACCTTCCTTATGCTAGATCGGGAAGTTTCCATCTCTTTGGAGGAGTTTGCGGATATCTCCGGCTTGCCTGTCAGAGGGGAGCATTATGAGGAGATCTTGCCCCCTGACGAGTATATTTTCACTACCCGACTGGTGATGACGGGTCTAACCCCAGAGAATGCCATTCAGCACCGATTCCCCATCTTGATCAAGGTGCTAAACATTTTCGAGGGCCTATTTCTTGAATCTGGAAGCCATGGGGTTAGCTTTGTGGACTTCATCGCCCGTTTTCTCTACCCAGAAGCTTTATCGCAACAAGGTGAAAGGTTTGCCAAACTTAATGATCCATTCGGTTTTGGCTTGGATAGCCGGCTGATAGCGGAAGCCGATCAAAAGAGTTTCTTCCTTCCAAACGTCGCGGCTATCCCTTTTTCAGAAATCGCCGCTTAGGACATCGATGAAGAAGCGTTCTTTCTAGGGTTCCTCGGTTTATGGTTACGCTGGTTCGCGCTTCCCATGCACCCTCGCTACATGAGGCCGTCTGTCTTCTACCCAGCTCATCGGATGGTTGAAGGGAGACAGGTTGCTGTTGGGATTGCCGGACTGGCTCATTGTATCACCGCTTTAGCTTGGCGGCCGACACTACTCAACCGGGGGTGCAGCCTGTGAACTTCCCGATGCATTATTTTACTTCATGGCTCGAGCTGCAAGTGCTCGGTGCTTTTGGAATGCACAAGCGGCCCCATTTCTATGAAACTTGCAATTTTCCACGGATCATGCGGCTGGTCGATGCTTCCACTGTGGAGCCAAGTCAGCGAGATACTCAGGGTGTGATTCTTCGCCTGCGTACAGTCGGGGACGGCATGACCTTTGTTGATAAGGTCATGACCATCTATAAGGAATCCGCTAAGACGGTGCAGCCGCTGCGGGATACCTTTAAGGATGGAGCTTCTATCTTGAAAGCTCGGGAGATTCTCCATTTGTACTCGATCAGGCTGGGATACTTGGTGTTCAGGCAGAACGACTCGGCTTTGTTCATGAGATATAACCCCCACCATTTTGCCCAGCAATCAAGTTATAATCAGGGCATCCCGCTCGAGGCATTCTTGGCAGAACCGGTTAATACTGAAGAGGACATCCGGAGCGCTTTGCACCACTTCATGCGCCTAAACATAGGGTCCAATTTCTTCATCATTGAGCCGAGTTGTGTTCCGAAAGTCCTGAACGTATACGTGGCGTGGTATCAACACGCGATGGGTGCTGTTATCAAGGAAGAGAAGCGACCGTTGCTTGATCGCAAGGGTGCAGCCCCGGCTGGTAATCCAAATGTTCCTCTGAAGCGACGGACCATTGTCCGTTCTTCCTTGAGAGAAGCTGCTGCGGCTGTGGTACTACATGCTATACGTGAGTTGTCCCTACCCAGTGTGCCTGAAAAAGAGGTAGCTGCCGCGTCTCCCGAGTCGGGTATGGGTACGAAAATTGGGACTCGTCGCCTAAAGTTTCCCACTAAGCGCAAGCTTGTGTTATCGGCTACCAGCGCTCGTCCACAGAAGAAAAAGAAGTCAATACTTTCTGCGGACATCGTATTCGGCCAGGAGCCCCATGCTCCTTACAGCGAGGGCTTGAGAGAATACGGAACCAATGAAGGCTTATTCATGGCGCTGGATGATACCGATCTAGAGGCTTTTATTACAGCTTCCGAGAGATTAACTAGCAACAAAGCAGGACCGGTCACCCTTGCACAGTCAGGTAGACTTCAGTTGTATCTTTTCGCTGTTATGCTTTTATTATCATGCTTTGACTGATACTTCTTCTTCAACAGGCATCTCCACTGAAGAGGCTCTCGCGGCTTCTCTCAAGACTTTTGAAGAGGAGGAAAGGCAACGTGCTTTCTTAAGCATTGGTACATTTCGGCTCACCGTGCCATCTTTCCTTCTCTTTTTTATGGGTAGACTGACCCTCATTTTTCATCTTATCGCAGGGACTACTTCGACCCGAGTTATCCCGAGTGCAGTGCCGATTTCGCAGGGTGGTGTGGAGGCGCTTCCAAGACCGACTACCGAAGTCCCAGCTTCCCTAATATTGCCAAAAGATACTTCACTTAAGAAACCGATGACGGACGCCATAACGGCTCCAGAGGTAGCTCCTGGCTCGGACGACGATGTCTCCTTGTCAGAGGTCTTAAGAGGATCATCTCTCACGGCCCGGGCAGAAAGGAAGTATAGGAGGCGTGCAGTAAGAGAATGTAACGCCGCCTTGGCTGTAGGTGCAGACTCGAACGCTGCTTCCCCTATCCCTATTTCTCCAGAGGGTGCCCCGGCCGACCTGTCTACCGCTCATAGACAGGCGGTACGCGCAGCTAGGGAGGCAATTGAAGGGCCATCCCAAGGTAACGTAACACTGGTTCCTTTTATTAAAGTTTTATCTTCATATCCTCATATATCATACCCTGCAGGGCCAAGTCCTGATGAGGAGGTGGCAGGTGAGATAACGGCAACCACCGATCCTGAAGTGGCCACTCTTTCTCAGCAGTCCGGGACTGCCCCAATTGCTACTCTTTCCCTTTGCGGTTCCCTACCATCACCCGGTATTGCGAGTGTCACGACGACTCTTGTAGAATCGAGGGATGAAGCCACTAGTGCCGGAACCCTTCCAATGGAGGAGAGCGAAGGAGTCGCTGCACCTAGTGATGCTCTTGTTGCAGTTTCAATTGGCGACTCCTCAGGTAGATTTTGAGTCATTGTTTTCCTTTTTTATTCCGCAATCCATTTCAATCCCTTCTGACGGCATTTCTTTTGTTTCTAATGCAAGTGTGGTGAGCATTGAAGTCGTGCCACCCGAAGAAGCATCGCCGGTTACCGCTCTGGCGGTCGCCGACCCTTCGCCTTCTCTCGTGTCCTCTCAAATGCTGGAAGGTATGAGTTTGTGATCTAATTTAGATCAAGGATAGCATCTTTTGTGTACTGACCATATATCATCGTAACCTCCCAGGAGTTCTCTTTGATCATTTGTATCAAGTACTGAACCCGCACTTCTCCTTCCAGTCGGAAATTAGTCTGTCTGCTGGTGCCGGTGAGTATCTTTTCTAACCGATGTCTTTTCTTTTCTTTAACGGATGACCCTGCCATTGCTAACTATAAACTGATTACATCACTACAAATTGAAGGAGGGGACGAGAGAATTGTCGCGCCACCAGCACTTCCAGCTCTGCCACCTGTCGCAGCCGGTATAGTAGCCTTCACCGCTCTTGCATATTCTTTGTCTCTTAAACCGATGACTGACTATGATTTGTTTTGCAGCAATCACACCGACTCCAGCTCCTTTCGAGTCTCAGATTCCCATGCCGGCAGGGCCTTTTGCTAAACACCCTTCTTCCAGGGGTGCTGTAAATAGCCTGCGGATGTTAAGCGAGTTCGTCGAGGACCTTGATGCCGAGGCCTTTGCATCTGCTGCAGATTTTGCTGGTGAAGTTAATCTCATGTTGGAGATGCTCATGAACTTCCATAGCGAGGGCGTTGTCGAGTCTTGGGTAAACTACTGCAGGAAGATTGAGACCTGTCTGCATAAGATTGAGCTCAGGCGTCCCGTTCCAGAAATGTTGGCTTTGAATTCTCAACGGGCTGCATGGGTTGAGCAGAGCGTTCCCTTCTTCCGCTATTTCGAACAAGAAGCGACCTTGAGGTGAAAGGAATGCGAGGAGGCTTCAGGTGAATCCGCCCGGCTGTGCGCCTAAGTTGAAGAAAACGCTGCGCAATTGAGGCTGTCTTTGACAATTTGCGACAATGCATTTTGGACGGACTAGCACTAAGGCAAAAGATCGACCTTCTGGAGCGGGTTACGCGGAATCGCGAAGTTGCTCAACGGGAATCGATGAGAAACTTTCGTCTGGCTTGCAGCAACGAGCTCGAGTCGAAGCGGAGCTAGACGCAGCGGCTGACGAAGAAAAGGAATTTAGAGGAGCGCGCGAGCAACTGGCTGACTTATTGAAAACGCCTCCTTCTCAGTAACTAACTTTGTATCAATTAAACATTTGTAATCTTTGAATAACATGTATCCATTTTTTATTCTTTTATATGATTCGTCTTGTACTCAATTGAATTCATGAATAAAAGATACACATTTTTTTTATCTCCCACTGTTGCTTTCTTTTCTTTGCTGTGTTGTCACCATGCTATTTTAGCAAGTGTGGCCCGTAGATAGTAGGTAGATGTCCATCTTGGACTCTTTGCAGGGTAGCGATGTCTTAGGAAACAAGTTCAGATCTGCTGCCTAAGACTTTTCAATTTTATGAGCCGTGAAGGTCTCACAAAGATGTTTCACCCAACGAGTCGAGAGGATCTCGTAGGTGTATTTTCTCCTTAGGAATCATGAGGATTACTAAGTGTGCTTTTCTCTTGAGAGTCGTAAGGATATCACAAGAGAATTTTCTTCCTTACAAGTCGAGATGACTCGTAAGTGATTGATGAGCTGACCTGCTCCCGAGTCAAAGAATTGCTTAGATGGGGGAGGTCGAGGGTTGACTTTGGCCGTTTTCCACGGGGTCAGGATTGGCTTTAGCCGTGTTCCACGGGGTCAGGGGTTGACTTTGGCCATACGGAGTCAGGATTGAATTTAGCTATACGGGGTCAGGATTGGCTTTAGCCATACGGGGTCAGGATTGACTTTAGCCATACGGGGTCAGGATTGACTTTAGCCATATGGGGTCAGGGGTTGAATTTGGCCATATGGGGTTAGGATTGACTTTGGCCATACGGGGTCAGGATTGACTTTGGACATACGGGGTCAGGATTGACTTTAGTCATTTGCCATACGGTGTCAGGATTGACTTTAGCCATACAGGGTCAGGATTGACTTTGGTCATACGGGGTCAGGACTGACTTTAGCCATATGGGGTCAGGATTGACTTTAGCCATACGGGGTCAGGATTGAATTTAGCCATACGGGGTCAGAATTGACTTTAACCATACGGGGTCAGGAGTTGACTCTCGGTTGTCTGTGCACCGCCGAGCCCTAGAACTGGGAACTTTATCGCGGCTCCGAGATTTGATTGTCGTGTTCGAATCCTGATGGAATGAGGAGGAACGCTGTTGTGGGTCTCCAGGCTGTAGATGTAGCCGTCGAGACTTGGAACTAGGGACTCTGCCGTGGCTCCGAGATTAATTGTCGCGTCTGAATCCTGCTGGAATGAGGAGGAACGCTGTTGTGGGTCTCCAGGCTGTAGTTGTGGCCGTCGAGACTTGGAACTAGGGACTTTGCCGTGGCTCCGAGACTGATTGTCGCGTCTGAATCCTGCTGGAATGAGGAGGAACGCTGCTGTGGGTCTCCAGGCTATAGATGCGGCTGTCGAGACTTAGAACTAGAGACTCTGCCGTGGCTCCGAGATAGTCTCTAGGCTGTTTGTGAACCTTCGAGATTTGGAACTAAGGGACTTTGACATGGCTCCGTTTGTTGACTTTGTATCTGCTTCCGGTTGGAATGAGCAGGAACACCGTTGTTGATCTCTTGAGATGCAGATGTTGCCATCGAGACTTGGCTCTCTTTCTGATGGAGCATGGTGAGATGATATGGTTCCCTCTTTGTTTGTGCCCCTGGATTGTATACAGGGATCGATGTGATCTCACCTGTAGGGCAAAAGTTTCATGTTATATGTAATATTATTATTTTTTTTTCTTTCCACGATGCTCTATCATTTCAGCTTTGTGTATAGAGAAAATCGCCATTGCCCAATCATTTCGGCTATTTTTCACGGTGCTCAATCATTTCGGCTATTTTTCTTTTTACTCGCTGCTTTTTATTGCGAGTTGCCCAACCATTTCGGCTATTTTGTATGCATATATATTTACTTGCTGATTTTGTTGCAAGTTGACCCATCATTTCTGCTATTTCATATGCATTTTTTGTCTCGCTGATTTTTATTGCGAGTGTGGAACTTGGAATCTGGTGCCAATCTCAGCATCAGCATCGCTACGACTGGAATATTGCCAGGAGCGAATCATCATTTGCCGTGAAAGGACTTGGAATTTGATTCCGATTTAAGCATCAGCATCGCTACAACTGGGACATTGCCAGGAGCGAATCATCATTTGCCTTTATCGAGTTGAACAAAGATGGCTTAGCAAACAGGGTTAGGATCCTGTCGACTAAGGCTTTTGACTTCATGAGACGTAAGGGTCTCATAAAAGTATTTCTCCCTACGAGTCATGAGGATCTCGTAGGTGCGTTTTCTCCTTAAGAATCATGAGGATTCTTAAGTGTGTGTTCTCTTATAAGTCGTAAGGATCTTACAAGAGTGTTTCTCCTTGCAAGTCGAGAGGACCTACAAGTGTTTGTTCACCGTATGAGCATATCTCTCTCGCTGGTGGGACTTTGTTAGGGAAATGTTTATTTGTGCCCGTGGATTGTATACAAGGGTCAATATTGAACCGCTTGTAGGGCAAAATCGGGGTGTACGACGGCTTAAGAACATGGTTCAGATCCCTGTAGCTTAAGGCTTTTGAATTCTATGAGCCGTGAGGGTCTCAAAGGGGAATTCTCCTTACGAGTCGTGAAGATCTTGTAAGTGTGTTTTCTCCTTAGGAATCGTGGGGATTCATAAGTGTGTTGCTCCCTTGTGAGTCGCAAGGATCTCACGCAGGTATTTTCTCCTTACAGGGTCGAGAGGACCTTGTAAGTGTCTTTTAACGAGATTGTGCCCTTTCGGGTTTTCACAAACTCGCCGGTAGTCCTGCTGTTTTTACTCACAGAGCCCTTTCGAGTTTTCATCCGTACCCATCTCGTTTATAGACGTACCATTTTTTTTGGCGTCAGCCTTGGGATGCTGCGGTCTACAGTAGTTTATAAACGTCTCCATCAGTTTCAAGTTTTAAGACATTGCGGTCCATCGTTAGTTTAGGGACGTTTCGGTCTGTCGCACGTTTTCGAGACGAGGTTTCGTCGGATACTACTTATAGAGTTCAGGCTTGGGAAGATAGCGAGCGGACATAGGCGTCGTCATCTATCGTTGACCTAGGCCGTGACTCGTCAGACGTAGTATTTTTTCAAGAACCGGCCGTTTATTAGCCTGAAGGTTCTTTCGCTATGCATATCCATGAGCAAGTAAGCCCCACCTTGGTAGACTTTGTCTATGATGTACGGGCCCTCATAGTTCGGCTCGAATTTCCCCCGTTTGGCTTGATTGGGGATCATAGGTCTTTTGACCACTAGCACGAGTTCGCCCTGGCGGAATGTTCTCGGCCTAGTTAATCTCTCGTATGAGCGCGTCATTTTTGCTTTGTAAGATTCCAAATTTTGCTGCGCCATGAGTCGGGTTTCGTCGTGGGCATCAAGTTCCTCAAGCCGAAGATGAGCATTCTCTTCGTCTGTTAGCTCGTAATGGACTACCACTCGTAGAGAGGTTAACTCTATCTCCAAGGGAAGTACCGCTTCAGCGCCGAATACCAATGCATACGGCGTTGTGTTTGTGGCCATTTTGAACATGGTTCGATACGCCCAGAGAGCTTCATGCCAGTTCTTCTTATTTCGAGACACCGTCTTTTTCACGATCTTCGTCAAACTCTTGTTGAATGCTTCAGCCAGACCGTTAGCTTGAGGATTATAGACCGAAGAGTATCTCCAGTCTATATTATGCTGTTGTGCGAAGCGGCTGATCTTATGGTTTCTGTAGACTGGCCCGTTATCGGAGATAACCATCACGGAGTGCCGAAACGATAGATGATGTGTGTCTTGAAGAAATGGAGAATGTTCTCCGTCTTCACTTCTCTTAGCGGTACTGCTTCTGCCCACTTGGAGAAGTAATCAGTTGTCGCCAATATGAATCGATGTCCTCTGGACGATGCTGGTTCAATGTGCCCAATTATGTCAGTTCCCCATATTTCGAACGGCAAGCTAGTCACTATCGGGTGTAGTGGATTTGGATGCTGGTGGATAAAGTCCCCGTGAATCTGGCATGAGTGGCACTGCTTCGCGTATTCGAGGCAGTCTTGGATCTTTATGGGCCAATAATAGCCCATCCTTTTGATCTTCAGTTTCATCTTCGGCCTGGCTTGATGAGAGCCACAAAGTCCGTCATGAGTTTCTTGGATGACTCTCTTTGCTTCTTCCGGCCCCAGGCATCTTAGCCGTAGAGAATAGAACGATCTCTTGTACAGAGTATCATTGACGAAAGCGAAAGATAGATTTCGTTTCATGAGCTGATGTCTTGAGGACGCATCTTCAGGCGTTCGACGGGATTTGAAGTAGTCTATAAAGACTTCTCTCCAATCCTTAGCCTTTTCCTGGTCCTTTATTTATAGGGTCGTCGTCTTGTTCGCTCCCTTTTGTTTGGACGACTCCGGAGATATTTCTGCCGGTGCAAGAACCCGACGGCTTTGCACAACGATCCTTACGTCATCGAGGTTCTCGTCAGCCAGTTCTTTAGCAAGTTTGGACAATGCATTCGCCTTGCTATTTTTCGCTTGCGGTATGCTTTCCAGAGCGTAGGAAGGGATCTGAATCAGCAATTGCTGCACTCTTTCATCGTACTTTACCAACTCTGGTTTGCACGTTTGATAGTCGCCATTTACTTGACTAACGACCAGCAGGGAGTCTTCCTATATTAGGAGGTTTTCAATTCCCATGTTGACAACGATCTCAAGACCTGCTATCAAAGCTTCATATTCGGTCTCATTGTTCGTCCTCGGCTCTGTCAAGGAAAAGGCAAAGCATATTATCCCTCCTTGTGGAGTCACGAAGATGAAGCCTACACCAGATTTGATTATGGGGGAGTTGTGCTTTCTCTTCTTCATAGAAGATGCTCCGTCGAAGTAGAGTTCCCATCGGGTATCACTCCCTCCTTTCTCCCCGTCGATCGTGTCAAATGCGTGCTCGTCTGGAAATTCGCAGTTTAAGAGAGAGTCGGCAGGTATTGGATGCTCAGCGAGGAAGTCGGCGATGGTCTGGCCTTTCACTGCCTTGAGAGGTCGGTATATCATCGAGAATTCCATTAAGAGTAGGGCCCATTTAGCTAGCCATCCCTTTAGTATGGCTCTTGACATCAAATACTTGAGAGGATCCACTTTCGATACGTGATGGACCTCATGCGCCAACGCATAGTGTCTGAGCTTCGTTATCGCGAAGATCAATGCCAGGCAGTGTTTTTCAATGGGTAAGTAATTGTTTTCTGCCCCCAGAAGAACTCGACTCAAATAGTAGAGGGCTCTCTCCTTCCCTTGGTCATTTTCTTGTGCCCATAATGCACCTAAAGAACCCTCAAGGGCGGTTGTATACAGAATGAGGGGCTTTCCTTTGACCAGAGCGGTCAGTACTGGAGGATTCTGTAGGTATTACTTGATTTCATCCAGTGCGCTTTGGCATTTGCGATCCCAAACGAATGGGGTTCCCTTCTTCATTAAATGACTGTAGGAGCGGCACTTGCCGGAGAGATTGACTATGAACCATTGGATATATGCGAGCTTTCCTTAGAGAGACCGCAGTTGCTTGAGAGTTCTCGGTGGAGGCATTTCCATAATCGCCTTGATCTTCGACGGGTCTATTTCGATGCCTCGGTGTCGTACGATGAATCCTAGGAATTTGCCCGAGAAAACTCCGAACGCGCATTTGAGAGGGTTCATCTTCAAGTTGTATTTCCGAAGACGTTGGAACACTATCTTCAAGTGCTGCCAATGTTCCTCATGCGATTTTCTTTTAACCACGAGGTCGTCGATATATAATTCAACGATTTCATGTATGAGGTCATCGAAAATCTTCGTCATGGCCCTCTAATAGGTAGCGCCGGCGTTCTTCAGACCGAAAGGCATCACTTTGTAGCAGAATATGCCTAAAGGGGTCCGGAAAGCGGTATGCTTCTGGTCTTCGGGATGCATCTTTATTTGATTGTACCCTGATGAACCGTCCATGAAGGAGAAGACTTCGTGAGTGGACGTGTTGTCTATCATTAGCTCGGTAACCAGTACAGGAAAGTCATCCTTCGGGCATGCTTTGTTGAGGTCTCGAAAGTCCACGCAGATGCGCGCTGTCCCATTTTTCTTCATCACTGGGATAATGTTGGCGATCTAGTCAGGGTACTAAACCTCTTGAATGAAGCCGGAGTCGATTAGCTTCTTGACCTCGGCGTTGATGTTCATTTCGAGTTCGAGCCGCAATCTTCTCGGTGCTTGTTTGACTGGTTTGATGTCCGGAGAAATCGCCAATCTGTGCACGGCTATTTCTGGATCTAGTCCCGGCATCTCGGAGTAGTTCCATGCGAAGTAGTCTTTATACTGCATGAGCACGTCTTTGAGTGTAGCCACCTGTTCTTTAGACAGCAGCTCGCTGACGATTGTAGGCTGTGGATCGTTTTCCATTCCCAAGTCGATTTTTCTTAGGTTGTCCGCAGTAGTATGTATCCCATCTTCCAACTCTTTTGGCGCCGGTGGAAGCTCTGAGATCACTTCGTCATCCTCGTTTTCAAAGCACCAGGAGAGGTCATCCATATCCTCATGTACTCTTCTCCTGACAGCTTTATCGCGTGACAGGTACGAGATCGCTTCCAAGACCGATGTTGATCCGACTCTACTCTCGCTACATACGTGGCATTCAGTTCATACTTCTGTGGCGGGGTTACTCTCCAACTGCTGGATAGAACGAACCTGCTTTGTTGATACTGGTCTTCGACCTAGTTTCTGAAGGTGAAGCAGTCTTCAAGAGGATGCCCTATCGTTCGGTGATAGGAGAAATAATCCGGGCGAGAGACCTCGTCTGCTTGCTCAGGGTGTTTGGACTCCGGGAGCATAACCATTTGATTATTCATGACAAGATCGAATATCTTCCTTGTCTTGTCTGGGGGAAAAGAATATGCTCTACCCATCTTCTTTATAAAAGACAGATCTCGGCTGCCCAATTCTCGATCGCGTGGCTTCTTGGACCCGCTTTGCCGCTGTCGAACATTTTTTTCCATTCTTCAGTTTGTTTCTACCTCTGCGTCGGGTCTTTTGTATGATGGGCTTGCGACGAAGGGCATCGTCATTCTCCGTGGCCTGCTGAAGGAGGCGCTGCGTCCTGGCTTTCTCGTAAATAGCCATTTCACGGTTGTGGTCATCCCGGACCTTTTGACCCGCCTCCCTTATCAGCTTGTCCATCTGTTCTTCAAACGACGGACTTGGCACTTTCATGGAGGGACCTCGTTTTGGTTCAGGGTTAACGTCTTCTAACAGAGTATCTCCTTCTTCATCAAAATCATGTATAACGTAGCAGCCATGGAATTGCTCCTGTTTCCCGGATTGGACATATCCAAGCCCGATCGTTTCTATTCTCCTGTTGGGCAATTTTCATCGAGCTCCGGGAATGTTCCAGATCTTGTTGTAGAACTGAGCTTGTCGAGCAATATGTTTGAAGGGTATGCCTTGGCGCCTCAATAGCCTTTTTAATCCTTATGTGTAGTATCTGGGCAGATGGATGGGATAGAGCCTATCAAGCGTAGAATCGGTGCCATGCCAGATTTCTTTCTCCATTTTGGTTTCCGTGGATCGATAAAAGAGGATCTCCTTTTCATCTTTTCGCCCGTGAGGGGCGTAGAACGTCTGCAGTTCTTGCACACTATAGGTATCAAGTGTGTCGAGCTCTTTGTAATGCTCTTGCGGAACCATAGCGATCTGTAAACTCTGATCATCTCCAATGAAGGTTTGCACTGATGGACGAGCCGAGAATACTGCGTTGACTTCGTCTTCAGAGTCACTGCCAAAGACTAGAATAGGGGTGGACAGTCCCGGCTTGTTGCATTGGGGTGGTCCTGAATAGACTATCTCTTCCTCCTCCTCGGTATCGCTCCCGAAGACCGGTATGGTGGTGATAGCTTTTTGCTTATTCTCTGGCTTATGGCACCTTTCCGTGTCTTCGAAGTCTGGCAATAAGTATTTTGCATCTTCGTACTTTCGGACTTCATTCACGGAGAATGGCTTCAGCTCCGCTGTCACTGTGTATTCAAGTCCATCTTTGAAATACTTCATACACTAATGTTGTGTAGAAGGGATAATGTTGTACGCATATAATCAAGGCCTGCCGAGCAAAGCGTTGTAGCAAGTCTTGGCGTCAATGACGTGAAACTTGATGTCAGTGACGAGCAACCCAAAACGTAACGTCAGTATCACAGACCCGAGCGTTCGTGATAACTGGGAGTCGAACCCGGAGATAGTGATTTTATCCCGAGCGAGGTATTGCACGCTCATGCAGATTTCTTTTAGCACCCTTACATTTAGGAGATTGACAGAGGACCCATTGTCAACTAGGATCTTCCTTATCTTAATGTCATGGCAATACCCGGAGATATATAGGGGACGGTTGTGCTCGCATGTTCCGAGGAGGAAATCTTCATTGCCGAAAGTGATGTCAGCTGTGTGAATTTCTTCTAGCTCGTCCTTCAAATTTTCTTTGGCGAGGAAAGCTTGAAACCGGTCAGGTTCTTGTAGTGCCTTGATCAGAGAATCTCTCGCCTCTTTGGATAGCAAAAGGGCATCGAGAATGCTTAGCTGCGAGGGTATCTTCCTCAGGTGTGCCAGAACGTTGTAATCCACCTTATTTTTCTTGGGCAGGTCCTTGTCTGCCAGCTCTTCAACGACTCGGTCATTGAGGGTGATATCCTCAGGGACCTTTTCTATCCCCTTATCCTTTTTGTTTGATCCCTTCTTTGCGGTTCCGAGATTCTTTTCGGGTAATGTGCGATTGCGCGGCTGAATGTTCTCATAGGTCTTTATTTCCTCTGCTTCAGAGATGGATTCCTTGAAGAGAGGACCGAAGGCTATTTCTTCATCCGAATCGCTCCCGAAGGTGAGAACTTGCGATCCCCCAGAATCAACTGTTCCCCGCCGAAAGACGCGCAAGACGGACTATCTTGCCTGAGATTCGGGGCAGATGCTAATTGGTGCTATCCGTCCACCTCTCCGAAGATGCCAAGTTGATTTATGGCACCATGTATCGAAGGTTTAAACGGATGTGGTCGATGTAGCAGACTTCGTCAGATTCCTCCTCGTTTGAGAGGTTTTTTTTATTGTGGGGACGCTCTTCCCTGCAGGCGCAAGCCCCTGCAGTTAATTACGCTACCGCATCACGGTAACAACTTTCTCCTTCTCCAGATGGTCACTTCGTGTCGTGGGTGTTTGTTTTCTTTGTGGTTGCCCGTGAATTGTATACGGAGACTAATTTATGTTGTCGCCCGTAGGACGTGGATTAGTCCAAATCTGTATTTTCTTAGATTTGGGTTTGGGGTTGGGTTTAAGGATACGTTAGTCTCATTTGAGACTAAGATCAACTTAAACGTTTGTTAAGGATACGTTAGTCTAATTTTTGGCTAAGATCAACTTAACGGGATCATTTAGATCCAACAAAAGAGCATTTGGACTCAATTGTTTAGTTTAGAGACATTGCGGTCGATTACTAATTTAAGGACATGGTGGTCCAATACCAGTTTAAGGACATGGTGGTCCAATACCAGTTTAAGGACATAGTGGTCCATAAAATGTATGGCTGTCGGGACCCATCACCTCTTTGAAGACGTTGAAGGATTACAACGACAAATATCAGAGGAGTTCAGAGATGTACCCTTGAACCAATGAGTTGGTTGAAAAAGCAAATGTGCTCAGTTCAAGATGATTTGAGGACTTATGGCCAGTTTGGGCTAAGTCCAATTATGTTTGAAATATTGGCCCTTTGGGCCATTAGATATTTGTCTGGGTTCAGCCCCTCATCATTCAGCAGTGCTAAACAGAGGTTTGGGGGCTCTGACAACATTCTGTCTTTGATTTCCTCAATTTTGAGATTCATTTGGAGGAGGGACTTTTGCCTCTGGAAAATTAGCCAATTTGGCTAAAAGTAGTGTTAAACACTAGAGAACAACAGTGTTGAACACTGGAGGTAGAACTCTCAAATTAGTGTTAAACACTAAAAGACAATCAGTGTTAAACACTGGAAATATAATCTTCAATTTAGTGTTAAACACTGGAAATATAATCCCCAAATTATTATTAAACACTAAAGAAAGAGGGGTCACGTGTGGATACGTGAGAGAGCCCAAAAGTGGGACCAGATCCCTTTTCTTCATTCTGCAATTAAGTGTTAAACACTTTTTCATCTTTTGAGCATCACGTATTGACATGTGATGGAGATCTATGCACTGCTCATTAAAGTACTTTCTAAGGGGTCACGTGGGGACACGTGAGAGTGCCCAAAGCTCTTATTTCCTTTTCTTTTTCTTTCTGTGTTTTGTAGGTCACGTGGGAGCACGTGAGGCATTGCCTCAAATCTTTCCTCCTTCTCATTTCTAGGGATCTCTTCAGGGGTCACGTGGGGACACGTGACCGTAATTCTTTTGCATGCATGAAGATCTCTTTATCTTTAAGAATTAAATTCTCTGTAGGGTTAAACCCTAATTTTGTTTTGGAGGAATTAAATTCTTATATATGTAAAAGAATTAAATTCTTATATAGGGTTAAACCCTAGTTTTATTTAGAGGAATTAAATTCCCATATATGTAAAAGAATTAAATTCTTATATAGGGTGAAACCCTAATTTCATTTTAAGAGGAATTAAATTCCTGTGAATTTTAAAGAATTAAATTCTCAATTAGGGTTAAACCCTAGTTCTGTCCATCTTGAAGGAATTAAATTCCTATAAATTTAGGAGAATTAAATTCTCATATAGGGTTAAACCCTAGTTTTGTTTTGGGAGAATTAAATTCTCAAAACTCAATTCTCCCTCTAAGTTTTGGATCTGCTTGGCAGGATCTCAACCCGATGAGAATTAAATTCTCAACTTATGGGGAGATGTGCTCTTTGCAGATCTTCAACCAGCGAAAGAACTAAGTTCTTTTGTGCAGAAGAGTTAAACTCTTAGATTTTAAGAATTAAATTCTCTGTTTGAAGTTTTGATTCCCTTTCTTTTCTCACTTAGGGTTTTCTTTCTTGAGAATTAAATTCTCCTCTATTTTTTCTCTCTGTTGTTGTTATCTCCCAAAAAAAAGTAGATCCCTTCTCTTCTCTTCTTGGCTCCTATTTATAGGAGAAAGAAAAGAATCAATTTGTTTTGTGAATTTTTCATTGAAAGATTTTAATTGATTTCATAATTAATATGATCCTTTAGATCACACAATAAATTTTATTCACCGTTGGATTTCATATCCAAAGATATTCTGTTTGTTATTTTCGGTGAGATTTAGGGGAAATCTTTCCTTGTCTGGGATTTTTTCCATAAATTGGTGATTTTTAATCACCCTTGGATCTTTAATCCAACGGTCCCCATAATCCTTTTCTATTTGGAAAGATTTATAAGCTTTTAGAATTTAATTTTATTAAACTGTAAGGCTTTAGAAGCCAGTCACGTGCTGACACATGACCCTTGGTCACGTATGAGCACACGACCCCCAATTGAGTCCTTTTCTCAGCGTTTATTTACGCTTCAGTTTTAAACATCACATGACCATTGGTCACGTGTGAGCACGTGATACCTCATTGGGGTATTTTCTTCAGCCATTTGTTTTTATTTCTATTTTAACTATCACGTGTCAACACGTGATCATTGGTCACGTGTGAGCACGTGACCCCCAATTGGGTCCTTCTTCAGCCGTTTGTTTTTATTTCTGTTTTAACTATCACGTGTCAACACGTGACCATTGATCACGTGTGAGCAAGTGATACCTCATTGAGATAATTCCTGATTTTTAATCAGGGAACAATGCATAGCATATTTGCTCATAACTTTTGATCCCGGATGAATTATGAAGCCCATAAGATATCAAATCGAAGGATTTTTCGAGACTCTTTCGATTCCATCAGAATTTAGCCGTTCCTCATTCGGGAGTTTATCAAAATACAGCCCAAAAAATACCGGATCGCATTTTCTTAAGCATATCGCTGCCATTTGATACCTTAGGCTCTTTGCATAGAAATTTTTGGCGGGAACATCAACCATGTGACAGTTGCCGGTAGTTATTTTGTGCTCATCTGTCATGCTCTTTTGCTCTCGACGCGTTTTGCGCTTCATCCGCTTGAAATGCTACCGGTGGGCAATATATCCTTGCCACCAGTTTTTAAAGGTCATGCATTCCTCAGTAGGGTGTGTGGTCCTCCGATGGTATAAGCAATAATTTGGATGTGCGTCCTCTTCGTTAAGGTGTATCCTATCAAGAGTGTTTCCTTTGGAGGGTGGTAGCTTCATTCCCATCGATATGGATTTGGTGAACCTTTTCCTCGTCTTAAACCTGCTTTTATTTGCGGCGGATGTGCTTTGATCCGGTAGGGGTGTTTTAACCCTTTCGTCCAGTCGCCGGCGTTTGGCTTTTTCAAATATGGACATTTCGCGTTCTCAATCAGCTTTGATTTTCAGAAGAGCTTCGTTCAGGAATGCGTCAATCATCTCGTTTGACGATCCTAGGAGTTCTGGTTCGGGATCTGCCCCCAGTTTCTTTGTATCAGGAGCTTCTTCGCTATCTACTGACGAGTGAGAGATCACGTGGCAGCTTGCCATATAATCTTCAGGTTCGTCTGACGAGTCTTCTCCCTTATCTTTGTCGCTATCTCCGTCTTCAAGGATGTGGTTGAGAAACTCTTGGAGTGTGACCGGGGTTCGCGCCTTTTGGTCGTATTCTTCCAGCGCGTCAATATGATTTTGCAGGTCCGTGCGCTTGTCATCAGGCTTCATGGGCTTTTTTGTCTTCTTCTTCTTCTTCGATGACTTTGACGGCTGGGCCTGAGCGTTTTGATTATCGCTACCAATTTTTTGAGTCAGGCGCGGCTACAGCATTCCCTTAATGATCTCGGGTTCCAGTGGATTTTTCCACCTGATCGTCAGGCATGTTTGGAGATCCTTCAGCATTCTTTTCATCTTGGCTGAAAGAGCGACCATTCATGGAGCTTCTTCTATAAAAGAGCATGATGCTCCCATTGTCCCCCCTTTTAAGAGAGTGCGGCTGTGGTAGGCTTACTTTCCATTTCTCGGACAGTGCGAATTTGCCCTGTTGGTATTGGTCCTCAATCCAGCCTTTGAAGACGAAGCAATTTTCGATTGGATGGCCTACCACTTAGTGATAGGTACAATAATTGGGATTATTGGCCTTACCGGGTTGCAACGGGCGTTTTGGATCCGGCAAGGTGATGAGCCTGTTGCGCACCGCCAGCTCGAACAGTCTCCTTATTTTATCCCGGGAAAACGAATAAGGGTGCTTCAGTTTCTCATTGAAGAATCGCCGTCTTTCATATTGGCGATCAGTTGGCTTTGGACCACTGGGCTGCTGTTGAGTATTGGTGACGAAGGTCGCTTTCCCTTTCCCTTTCTCGTTTTGAGATTCCAACTTCGAAGAAGAGGGTCTATGACCCATCTGATCCATTTGGGCCAGTTTGTCAATTAAGGCTTGGAAAGTAGTTGGCTTGAAGAACATCATGAATTGTAAAATGGTCGCCTGAGGGTCGAGGGTCCCTATGACATGCCTACCGCAGGTGCTTCTTCGATGTGCTGCTTGCACTTCGACCATAGATTCCGCCACCGTATCGCATACTGCACCCATGTTTCACCCAGTTTCACTCTGGCGTTAATTAACGCGGTGATCGGGGTGCGCTCGCTAGCCCTGGCTAAACGTTGAGTGAACAGCAATTCCATCTCCGTAAAAGTTTTGATAGAGTCATTGGGAAGCTCTGAGTACCATTCGAACGCTGTCTCCGCCAAGCTGCCGACGAATTGGCGAAGTAATAGCTTATCATCCCCTCTAGTGTTGCCACAGAGAGCCCTGAACTGAGCGACATGTTGATGGGGATTGCTTGTCCCCTTATACACGTGGAATTTAGGAATTGTGTATCCTGGTGGGTACTTTATCTGATCGTACCATCCTGGATATGGTCGCTCAGTTCTGATGACTTGGCTGGTTGCTTCATTCGCTTGATGAGCTCGTATTTGCTGAGCTATATAATTATCGAGCATGGCTTTGGAGATGGTTTCCTCCTTGGCTGCTGACAGAGCCGGCAGAGTATTTGATGTCTCTTCTCTATTATCTTCAATTATTACTGGAGGATCTTCGGCTGGAGGGTCCGGCTGGATCATCAGGCCCACCATATCTTGGAATAAAAGGGCCATTTGTTTTATGTTGGCCGCTTGTTCCGCATCCTCTTTTTCCTTCTTCTCAAGCATTCTCCGAAGGAATTTGGCATCCGTTTCCTGCTCATGACGCTGCTCCGCAGATGTCTTCGGGCCAGCTTTTGGTCCAGTCAGTGCAGCCATGGCTGTCAGCATTTCTTGGAGCTTTTGTTGTTGTTGCTCCTAAGCCTTAGTCACAGACCGTGTAAGTAGTCGGTGACCCGTAGAGATATGGCTATCCTCTTTTCCGGAAGTCATATAAACAGTATGCACCACCATGCCCCCAGACATGGGGCGTTTAGATTCGGCGTCCTTGTGATTTTCCAAAGACGCAGGGGTCTTCTCCGGCCTCCTTCTTTTGTGGGCAGTCGAAGTTGAGAGAGCCGTTGCAGCGGGCATCCAAACAGATGACACCTTCTGTGGCTTGACAGGGTGATCCTTCTCTTACCGAGATTTCATCTTCTTTGGTTGGCGAGAGTAGTCTTGATTGATCACCGAGTCTTGGACCTGTCGCCAGACTTTGTAAATTTTGGAGGACAGCCGCTGAGGGGGCTGCTCCGGTTTCGCTATTGTGATCTTTTCAACAGGCGGAGGATACTTTTTTACCACGGCAGTTGGCAAATTCCTGCGCACCCTGTTAAGTAGTTCAAAGCTGTTCCCAGTTGGAACAGCAGCATCAACTTCCACCGTTGGAGCTGATGGAGTCAGTCCTGAAGGAGAGCCGCCCCCAGCCTTCCTTACTCGGCGTCAGTGACGACGACGAGCATGGCGAGCGGCCGGGACTACCTCCATTGTTGAATCAGCTTTTCCATGCCCCCTGTTCTAATGAGAGTCTGTTGTTGGCACTAGCCTGTCAAAGACAGACATTCGCTGAGAGGGAATGGTCAACCTGTCGAAAGCCGACCTTCGAGTAGGGAGAGCAGCTTGGACGACCTCAACTGTAGCAGGAGTTGGAGTGTCCTTCTCTAGTATTGCGAGCCTCTTTGCGAGCCCACTTGAGCTTTGACCCATCCTGTCGAAGACTGAGGCATTGGAGTTGTACGACCCGCTGAGAGGGGCCGCAGTGGTTGCAAGCCGATCAAAGACCGACTTCTTCGCAGCTTCCTGTGTCGGCATCTGAATGCTGAAGCTCGTTGGTGGGATCATGGTCCCGAAGAATAGACCAGTGGTGGCTTGGGTCACTTGTTCCACTGGCATTTTGAAAAGGGAGGCCGCTTGAGGCCCGTAGGTCACTCCTCCGGCGGGGACGGAGTGAGAGTTGTTGCAGTTGTTGCAATTTGTGCAGTTGAAAGTCATTGATCTTCTGTTTTCTGCACGGAGCAAGACACCAAATTTTAGTACCTCGAATCCAGGGGCAACCATAGCTAACCACGATTCGTTCGCGAAACACGACACACAAAGTGTGGAGTGGAAAGAGGAAAAGGTCCCACCGGGCGTGCCAGAATCGGTTCTCTGTTGAAAGACGCGACCGGGACGTTTGGGATGTCCGGCCTGAATTTTGGGGGCAGATGCTATTTGGTTTTATCCGTCCACCTCTCCGAAGATACCAAGTTGATTTATGGCACCGTGTATTGGAGGTTTAGACGGATGCGACCGTTGTATCAGACTTCGTCAGATTCCGCCTCGTTTGAGGGGGTTTTGATTGTGGGGACGCTCTTCCCTGCAGGCGCAAGTTCCTGTAGTTAATTACGCTATCGCATCGCGGTAACCACTTTCTCCTTCTCCATATGGTCATTTCAGGTCGTGTGTATTTGTTTTGTTTTTGGTTGCTCATGGATTGTATACGGAGACTAATTTATATGGTCGCCCGTAGGGCGTGGATTATTCCAAATCCGTATTTTCTTAGATTTGGGTTTTGGGTTAGGTTTAAGAATCGTTAATCTCATTTGAGACTAAGATCAACTTAAACATTTGTTAATGATACATTAATATAATTTTAGACTAAGACCAACTTAACCATTTGTTAAGGATACGTTAGTCTAATTTTAGACTAAGATCTACTTAACATGATCATTTAGATCCAACAAAAGAGCATTTGGGCTCTATAAGTTTAAGGACTTCATAGTCCGTGGAGTTTAAAGACATCATAGTCTAGTTTAGAGACATCATAATCTGTAAGTTTAAGGACATCATAGTCTGTAAGTGTAAGGACCCCATAGTCCATGAAGTTTAAGGGCATTATAATCCATGAGTTTAAGGACCCCTCAGTCCGTGGAATGTCTGGTTGTCGGGACCCGTCACCTCTCTGAAGACGTTGAAGGATTACAACGACAAATATCAGAGGAGTGAACAGATGTACACTTGAACCAATATTGGTTGGAGGATCTGTAGTCCAATTTGGGACTAAGATCAAAGATTTATGAGCATATAGGCTCAAATGATCTGAAGTAGGGATCTGTGGCCAACTTGGGCTCGGCCCATTCAGTTAAAATGCTGAGCATTGGTTTTGACAATTGTTTTTTGTCTTTTATTGAGTGTTGAGCACTCATTATATCTCTGGGCCTTTTTTATAGAACAGTTTATATTCTCGTAGAGCACACGTGAGGAGCACGTGGCGCGCTTAGCGCTGTGCGCCGGTCAATGAGCGCTTCTTGTGATGTAGCGCACACGTGAGGAGCACGTAGCACGCTTGGCGCAGTACTCCAGACAATGAGCGCAGAGCGCTTCTGTTTAAGTAGCGCACACGTGAGGAGCACGTGGCGCGCTTGGCGCTGTGCGCCAGACAATGAGCGCAGTGCGCTTTTGGTGAAGTAGCGCACACGTGAGGAGCACGTGGCGCGTTTGGCGCTGTGTGCCAGACAATGAGTGCCGTGCGCTTCTTTAAATTTGGAGCGCTAAGGCTCTGCAGTGCTGTGCGCTAGATTTGGAGCGCTAAGGCGCTCCTTTTAGTTGGAGCGCTAAGGCTCTTCTTTTATGCGACTTTGATCAGTTCTACGCTCTGAGAATTAAACTCTCATTTATAAGAGACTCTGTCTCATAAATCTAAGAACAAAGTTCTTATTTTATAGGAGATGTTTCAATCTCTTATGTTTTTGGTGAAAAGCTTTGCCTTTATGGATCTGTGATTCTAAGAGAATTGAATTATTCTCCCTCCTTTTTATAATGAGATGTTATGATCTCTTTTGTGAAAGACGGTTTGTCTTAAATATCTATGATCTAGCATAAGAACTAAGTTCTTTTTATGATGAGATGCTTTGATCTCTTTATTTTACCTTAAAGAAATTCTTCTTCTGATGAGAGTTTTGCTCTTCCCTCTGAACTTTCTCAAAGTTTATGGGGGGTTCCTCTCTCTCAGACTTGAAGTCTTGGGGTCTTTATATTGGGCAAGCTGATTTGTTGAATCAGTTGAAGAGATCTTTTCTCTAATTGATTTGGGCATGTTTCCCCTGTTGGATCTTTGATCCTAGGGCTTCTATTTTACAGAAGGCAATCTTCTTGTTTTTAACAAGATTGGGAAATCTTTCCATATAGAATTTATTCTGTATTTTGGTGATTTTTAATCACCATTGGATCATTGATCCAACGGTGCTCTGATTTTCAGAGCACAATCTTTCCTGTTTAGAAAGATTGTGAGGAATGTTTCCTTAACAGAATTTTACTCTGGTTAATTGATGATTTTTAATCATGTTCGTTAGATCTTTGATCCAACGGTTGGGAACATTTAGTTCCAGTGCTAGCGCTCTCATGCTTTGCACGTGGTGCGCTGGTTAGAGTGCAGCGCACTTAGCGCTAGCGCTTATGTGCTTTGCACATGGTACGCTGCTTAGAGTGCAGCGCTCACGTGCTGTGCACGTGGTGCGCTGCTTAGAGTGCAGCACTCTTAGCGCTAGCGCTTATGTGCTTTACATGTGAGCGCTGCCTCAGAGTCTTTGACTCTCTCAGCGCTGGCACTGCTATGAAGCGCTGCTTCATTTCAAAATTTGAAATCTGAACAAAGCTTTGCTCTGATTGGGGAAAACAATATGGTACCATCTAGGAGTTCTCGGCGAGTCCTGTTCGGTGTCCTTATTCTTTAATGAGCACCTGTGTACAATCTTACCAATGACTGTGGGATCTACCATTGCCCTATACAGGGTCAAGAAATGTACATACTAGTCTACTCTGGAATATCGAAGCCCTGTCTCGATACTCTCTCGACTAAGAACTGTTAAGGATGTGCTTTTGGACTACTCAAGCCCCACTAGTATGATCTACAACATAGCCCTGGTAGTCAAGCCAATATTCTAAGGGCTTTATCAACATGTATCAAAGGGACAATAAACTAAAATAAGTGCATATATTAAGATAAAGAGCAACCAAATAACACACTATCATGTTGAGCAAGAAAGTCCTATGTGTGTGTGTGTGTGTCCAAGCATCCACTATAATATGCATTAATGGCATTTAAGGCATAAATATTCCTAACAATCTCCCACTTGCACTAAGGCCAGTTGTTGTAGTATCGCATACCCAACATCTCAAAAAGTCGCTCAAATTGCGCCAATGGAAGGGCCTTCATGAGTGGATCCACAGTGTTATTCTTCATTTCTACTCTCCGAATTTCGATCTCGCGATAATCAACTATCTCCCGGATCAGGTGATATCGCCTCAGGATATGTCTGGAACGTTTTTGGGACTTGGGTTCCTTGGCTAATTGCATAGCCCTATTATTATCGCAATACAAGGATATTGGATCAATAATGGTTGGAACCGCTCCAAGCTCTGAGATGAACTTCTGCATCCAGACTTCTTCCTTGGCAGCATCATTTACAGTAATATACTCAGGTTCCATCGTTGAGTCTGCACCGGTGTCCTGTTTGGAACTTTTCCAACAGACTGCCCCTCCATTGAGGATAAATACAAAACCCGAGATAGACTTGATGTCATCCTTATCACTTTGGAATCTAGAATCGGTAAAGGACTCTATTTGGAGATCCCCGTTACCATACACCATGAACATTTCTTTAGTCATTCGCAAGTACTTAAGAATGTTCTTCACAATTGTCCAGTATTTCTCCCCTGGATTGAATTGATACCTGCTTGCTACACTCAGTACGTAAGCTACATCTGGACGAGTACATAACATCACATACATGATAGACCCTACAGCAAAAGCGTATGGTATAACACTCATACGAGCTCTCTCTTCATCAGACTTTGGACACTCGTCTTTGGAGAAGGTGAATCCGTGACAAGCGGGTAAATTACCTCGCTTGGAATCTTCCATACTAAAGCTCTTTAGTATAGTGTCTATATATCTGGATTGGGACAATCTCAACATTCTCTTAGATCTAACTCTATAGATCTTAATGCCTAGAATGCACGAGGCATCACCCGTGTCCTTCATGGAGAATCTTTGTGATAGGAATAGTTTGATCGATTGTACCATAGGAACGTCATTTCCTATCAAGAGAATGTCATCCACGTACAATACGAGGAATGTGACTGTACTCCCTACAATCTTCTTATAAATGCAAGGTTCATCTACGTTTTTTTATAAAATCAAACTCATTGATCGTATCATCAAAGCATGTGTTCCAACTCCGTGATACCTGCTTTAATCCATAAATAGATTTAAGCAACCTGCATGTCTTTTCGATGCTCCTACAGTCAATGAAGCCCTCTGGCTGATCCATAAAAATGCATTCTTCTAAACCACCATTTATAAATGCAGTTTTAACGTCCATCTGCCAGATTTCATAGTCGTAGTAAGCAGAAATATCATGTAGGATTCAAATGGATTTAAGCATAGCTACTGGAGAAAAAGTCTCATCATATTCCAATCCCGGTCTTTGACGGAACCTTTTGCTATAAGTCTAGCTTTATAGGTCTCCACCTGTCCATCCACACCAACTTTTTCTTAAAGATTCATTTGCACCCTACGGGTTTTACTCCAGAAGGTGCAACTTCCAAAGTCCATACTTTGTTGGTGTGCATGGATTCCATTTCGGACCGCATAGCATCCTGCCATTTCACCGAGTCACTACTCATGATAACCTGCTAAAAACTAGTACGGTCATTATTTTCCATGATGCAATCTTCCCTATCACCATCAATGAGAAAACCGTAGTATCTCTCTGGTGGATGAGAAGACCTACTAGATCTACAGAGTGACTGAGGCTCATTGGGTTTTATCAAAGTTTCAGGTTCAACCAAATCGTCGGTAGTTTTTTGTGGCTCTGGAATTTCTTCAAGTTCTACTGTATTGCCAATAGTATCATTTGTAAAAAAAGTCATTTTCTAAAAATGTGGTATACTGAGAAACAAACACTTTTTGTTCCTCCTTATGGTTGAATAGATATCCATCTGAATGTTTAGGATATCTCACAAACTTGCACAAAATCGACCGTGTTTCGAATTTTTCTGGATTCTACTTTTTAACAAAAGCAGGACAAACCCATATCCTAACTCGTTTAAGAGATGGCATCTTCCCACACCATATCTTATTTGGAGTGGTAGGCACGGATTTAGTCAGAACCCTATTTAATAAATATACGACAGTCTCTAATGCATACCCCCAAAAAGAAAGTGGTAACTCAGCATCACTCATCATGGAGCGTACTATATCTAATAGGGTACGATTCCTCTGCTTTGACACACCGTTGTTCTGTAGTGTGTACAGAGGAGTGAGCTGAGAGAGAATTCCATTCTCTTTTAGGAAATTAAGGAACTCTATACTTAAGTACTCTCCTCCTCTATCTGATCGAAATTTCTTGATGCTTAATCCAGTTTATTTTTCTACTTCAATTTTATACTCCTTGAATTTTTCAAAAGCTTCAGATTTATATTTTAGCAAGAACACGTGTCCAAACCTCGAGAAATCATCAGTAAAGGTTATGAAGTATGAATAACTGCTTCTTGCATGTGTAGAAATTGGTCCACATACATCACTATGTATGAGACCTAAGAGTTCAGTAGCTCTCTCTCCGTATCCAGTAAACAGAGTTTTGGTCATTTTACCCTTGATGCAAGACTGACAAGTCGCATAAGATTTATATTCAAACAGATTCAAATATCCATCTTTATGTAACTTGGTTAGTCTTGTTTCGTTAATATGACTAAGTCTACAATACCATAAGAATGCTTCTTTTATTTCTGAAGTCTTTCTTTTGTTTGTGTGCTGGATGTTGAAAACTGTGTATTGATTCAAGATGCAAATTTCGTTATTTAGTGTACCATACCCAATCAACTGTTGATTTAGGTTAATGTTCATAACATTACTTTGCAATAAAAAATGGTATCCTTCATTGTCTAACAAAGATACATATATTATATTACATAACATAGTCGGTACAAATTAATAGGATTCAGAATCAATATACACCCAGAAGGTAACCCTAGGTGATACTCTCCCACTGATGCAGTATCAACATTTGAACCATTCCCAACGCAGAGAGTATGATCACCTTTCTTCAAAACCTTACTGTTTTGCAACCCCTGCACACAATTACAAATGTGAGAATCTTAACCGGTATCTAATACCAAGGATACAGAGTTTATTGAAAAACAGTTTTCGGTGATAAACACACCTGAAGCGGAAGTATCAACATGCTTCTTCTTCTTGAGATCGGCGAGATACTCAGTGCAATTCCTTTTCAATACCCCGTCTTATGATAATAGAAGCATTCACCCTTTCCTGATCCCGCAGCCCCAGATTTGTTTTTCTCCTTCGTCTTTTTAACTCCACCTCTCTACTTGGTGGGTTTCTTCTTCTTCTTTCCCTTAGCTTTTGCTTTTGGCACGGAGAAGGAAGATTTCCCAACAAGTAGTATAACATTTAAGAAAATATAAAATATTATTTTTGGAATTTAATATTAAAATAATATATTTCGCGAAAACTACCCGATTTGCGACTTTGAGGTTTTCGTAAAATGGTATAAATATATACCAATATTTGTGAAATAATTAGAGATTAAAATGATTTATTCATTTAAAAATATATTTATTGGATTTGGAATTTTTATAATTAATTATTTGCAGTTTGAATAAAAATTGATTGGTGCACTACTAATCGCGATTAAGCCAAATCCGTGTTTCTACATTTTCCATGGTTAGTGCACCATGCTATGTCGCATTTGGTTGTATGTTGTTTCATTGGTATTTGTTGATATGTGGCTTTAAAAGAAAAAGAGAAAAGGAAATAGAAAAGAAAAGCCAATGGCATGTGATGTGAGAGAGAGAGAGTGTGGCATGTGATAATTGAGAAAGTGAGGATGAGAGAGAGAGAGAGTGGGCTGCCCCTTCATCCTCCCTCATTTGTTTTCTTCATCTTCTTCCTCCTCATATTCCCTCCACCTTCACCTCCAAGTATCATCTCAATTTCTTCACCAAAACCCTATACCCCCTTCATTAAAAATGATCCCCACCTCATCCTCAACACTTTGGACCTTTCAAAGTTGGATTTTGAAGACTTTGAGCAGCTCATGAAAATTCTTGAGTTGCCAAATGAGGTAATTCCTATACTTCTAGTTTAGTTTTTGAATTTCCTAGCACCCTATAGTAGTTTAGAGTTAAATCGATTTAGATTAGTGAGGTTTGGAAATTCTAAGAGAGGGTTTGGGTGTTGTGTGGACTTGTGATGTTTAGTGGCTATTTACAAGACCCTAGTATTGGTTTTATGGCCTAGAACAGAGAATAGAACCCAAAATATGAACTTAGAAACTACCCCGTGTCGGTTTTGTGATGTTGGATAGCCTACAGGGAATCTGGAGCTATCTGGGGTAGTTTTAAGAAAATCTAGCAAGTCCAGTGACCAAGATACACCATTAGAAGACCACCACAAAACATGAGATGCCAATTCCCAGTACGGCCGGTGAGATCGAACATTTGGGCATTTTCGCCGGATTTCTGTAGGTGTCTGGGGTTGGGTTTTTGACTACAGCTCTTAATCCCTATAAACTATCCCCTATACTTGCTAGTTTAGTCCCATTTAACCCGAGCTAAAATCTGGGAGCTGTTGTGAGTGTTTTGGGCAAAGTTTTCTGATGTTTGAATGCTTGGTTTTAATATTTGAGATTTGATTTGGTCGTTGGATGTTTTTATTGTTTGGTTGTTTTTGCATGCGTAGGCTCTAGGTTCTAACTTATAGGCAATTCGTATGTCGTATCGGTTTTTCCGGACTTGATTTTAATAACATTGCGACTATGTATTTATTGTAGGTACCTTCGCGTGGATTCCGAGACGACGAAGCACATCGACTATGGCTGAACAAGGAGTTCCGCAGGTGAGTAGATTTATATTTACGGGGAAAGTCGGGTGGATGGCGTATAGCACACCCGCAAATTTTGGTGGAAACCGATATATAGAATATGGTGAAGGAAACCATGTTAGAAACTTATGGATATGGTTAAAGAAATAGTAGGAGACAAGATATACCACGACTTAAAGTTATAGTTTATGGTTTAGTGTGACATGATATGATATAAATGATGTCTCGAATTGATATATAAGGATGTGAAACGTAAATGTGAATCATAATATATATATATATATATATATATATATATATATATATATATATATATATATATATATATATAGTGAAAGGGAATCAATATGAGATTATAGTGGCATGTTATGAGGATTGATAAATATAATATGAGATTAAGAAGATGACTTGACGTGAGATAGCGATGTGATGAAAAGAGTATACGATGAGATATGATGACTTAGTTTGATATGTCGTTATACGGATGTGACCTGAGAGGTAAGTATATATATGTATGATGATGTGAATAATGAGTGATATGCCGTACGAGACGTTAGGTCTGTACCCTCATTGTCATGTAGGTTGATAGAATCCCTAATTGTTTAATGCCACCGTACGATGAATTACCGTACGTGATGAGTTTTATCTGATGATTGATCCATACTCTTGACTAGTTGATGTCGTATGATGTATTATACCGTACGTGATGTTGTGAGGCTGGATGCCGATTGATAGATTCACCGACTCGGTTATGTTATAGATACGTATACCTTATAGCATTTCGCTTACGATGCACTTTATGCTACGTTCATGACATTCTCATTGCATTACATATATCTGTGCTAGTACACCTACACAATTATCGATGATGCGTATGTTACATTTATATAGATTGCCGGCTCACACACTTTCATCATCGATAATTGCTGTCACTTACACAGTAGAATTGCTACATCATATTATGATATACTTTCTATTCTCACATCACTATACCATGTCGCATGATATACTTGATATGCTAACATTTCTGTTCTATATTTGCATATATCATGCTTTACGATTTTATGCATTGAGATGCTGTTTTCATGAAATTCTGGATTTGAGAACCGTGGTTATATTTCAAAAGAAATCATGTATTGTTTTAAAAACCCGGTTTCTCTTGATATAATATTTCGAGACGTCCACCATGTGTTTTCTCGGTTCTGAGATTGGTATGTGAAACCCGATTCGAGGAGCGGTAGGCACCGTCTGCGAGTACATGGTAGACCCGGTGAGGTACCCCGGGGCAAGAAGACTCGTATAGTTAGGCGGTGAGCCTGGCAGGAGAGCACTACCTACCAGTGATAGTATTTGGACTCGGCGGTTATCCGGAGGATACCGACTGGAGTTGTGAGATGGATATGAGGCCCGACCAGAGTATGCGGCGCCATAGGGCCGATCTGAGGATGTGGCGCCTGAGATATGAGGATTTACGTGTCGATGCTAGACACTGGTTTCATGATGTTTCGAGTGTCAGTGTTGGGCACTCAGGTTCCATGATTTTGATGTGTCGTTGATGGACACACGTTAGTTGATATCCTCATATTTACATGCATATGCTTTCATGATATTTATATGCATGATGTTGTTGTGTCAGTGATGGACACGTAGATGATATCCACATGCATACAGGAATTGTTTATATTGTTGGCATATATGCAGATACGGTCACCCTAGATATCATAGTATTACCTTTATGATATAGTTGACCTAGGAATCGTTGTTTTATTCGATTTCTACCTGCTGATGTTTTCTACTCACGAGTTGGCAACTCACCCCCGTTGTGCCACAGTTCTTGCAGGTTGACCGCATGGATCAGTAGCGGTATCACTGGCACATAACTTGTTTTCGGGTGACTTTCTTTGGTAGGTGGGACATATTGGATCGTGTCACTTTTGTATTATTATTCCTATTGTATCTAGTCAACTCCATCAATCAGAAACTACTATTTGTATAAGTAGTAAGACTTAGAAAGACTTGTATTTGCGAGACTTAGAGCGACAGGCTATATGTTCGCTATTGGGGGATTGGATGTATTTATTTATTTACATTATTCCTTTGTGTTGGTCTTCGCCGTTGGGCGTCGTATACATATATTTCTTTCTTGCATGGTTGTGATTCCGCGGATTGGTGAAGAGCTAGCTCCCGCTTGGGGATGCCTTTATTGTTGTTATGTATACGTGGTTTTGGATCAAAATATACAAGGGTGGTGCTGCCCAAATTTTTAAAAGACGAAACGTGTTTTTCAACTAGTAAAATCCACTTGCATTTTTCATGTTTCATTATCTATGCATTTAAGAAAATAATTGATTCCATCATACCTTTATTTCAAACCTTCACATCTTTTATTTTCTTTAAAAGATTTAGACTTTTGGGCTTCGGGTTACTTAATTTACATTACGCCTTTAGACGTGGCGTGATTTAAGTGCCGGTCACGAACTAAATTTCGGGTCGTGACAAGTAGAGCGGGAGTTTTCACTATTTTGAGATTGCTTTCTGCACTCATCAACATATTGAGAAGTTCAGGAAGTGATTTCTCCAAGTTGTGCATGTTGAAGTTCATTACAAATTGAGCATATGCGGGGGAAGAGACTGTAGAACAATATCAATATATTGTTCATTCTCCATGGTCCATCCAAGATCCTCAAGCTCTTCAATAAGACCTATCATTTTTAGGACATGATCTCCTATAGATATACTAGCAGCCATCCTCATTTGAAATAATTTTTGTGAGGCCTCGTAACGAAGAGCACGGGATTGTTCCCCATACAATTCCTTTGTATGGAGAAAGATGGATTGCACATCCATCTTCTCGTGTTGCTTTTGATATTCATTGTCCAACGAAGCTAACGCAATGCACTTTGCAGTAGCGCAGTCGATATCCCATGTTTTGTGGATCTTCTTATTCGCAATAGAGGAATCAGGGCCTGAGACGGAAGGGGATTTAGTTGTGAGGACGTATGCAACCTTATCATAGGTAAGGGCGATGTTCACGTTTCTCATCCAGTTTTTATAATTTGGTCCCGTCTGTTTGTTTTTCTCTAATAGAATCTTAAGTCCCGTCATTGGTATCTGCCATTAGGAGAAAGAAAAGAAAACACTCGGCGTAAGCTCTTGCATGATTAGATTGGTTATTATCTTATCTAATCGATATCTCCCACTATTTTTATCAAATTTTTCTCCAAACCCTAAAAAGAAAATTAACCAGAATTAGTTACACTCTATAAGTTCGCTAACCAGTCAGCCAGGCCAATATTGGTATTCCGAGAGAGGTTTCCCGTGCTTTCGTATGAACCTAATTAAAATAAACCCCGTTTCCACAGAGACATAACCCCGTTAACACCTTTCTAGACACCTACTGGATTAGCTAATTGTAAAGTGTAAAATTCTCCCGGGAGTAACTGTAGAGTGTTTTTCGTCACCCCATTGAGATGGGAATACGCGAGCGCTCGTCAGGCGCATTACAGAATCCCCCTGCCTAAGGTAGGCTAGGGTTTATTGATTGTGGAGATTCGAATCTCCGGCAGCCGCGGACTAAGCTGCCGTTAATTACCCCTTGCCTTTGGAGCAAGGTAACCTCCGATTGACGGGTCAAACAGGTTATGCGAACTCAATGTGCAGTGTCATGTTTTGAAGTGTTTTGGATATATCGGGGGCCCGCAAAGTTTTTACGGGGGTCCCGCTACCCGGATAGCGGGCTGTGAGTCAAGAGGGCTAGCAACCCCCTTGCAGGGTGCGAGGCAGCGCCTCGTTAGAAATTTTTTCTAACAGGGACAGTGTCGTGGGGTGTGTGTGTATATATATACATATATATAAGAAAAGGAAAAAAGCGTCCAAAGGACGCGTGGGGGCCAGCGCCTCACGTGCATGGCATGCAAGCGCTGGGCGCTGGGCGCTGGCGCCTCACGTGCTTGGCACGTGGGCACGAGCACTTTGGGCGCCGGGCACCCTGCGTACTTGGCATGTGGGCACGAGCGCTCTAGGTGCTGGGCGCCCCGCGTGCTTGGCACGTGGGCGCTCTCGCTCTGGGCGCTAGCGCTCTGGGCGCTGGGCGTCAACAGAAAAGGGGACTTTGTCCCTGCACTAGGAGCTGTGCTCCCGATTTGACCCCTGGAATTAAACTCACAAAAAAAGATTAATCAATGGAGTTGAACTCCAACAGATCTTGAAATGATCAAAGGGGGGCTGCTTTGTTTCTCCCCTTTGGCCCTAGATCATCCCAAGATGGGATTTCTGGAGATGGGTATCCTTCTTCTTCCTCTGTTGGCCGGATCTTGAAGAACAAGAAGTATGAGATTTTAAAAATCTTTTATTTTTGAGATCTGGTGGGAGATCTGAGTTCCCCTTTATGGGTTTTGTGGTGAAAAACTATTTAGTTTTCGGAAAGGAAGAGTAAAACTCTTGATTTAATTGAAGAAGGTTTAAAACCTTGAGGAAGGGGAAGGAGGCACAAAAACTCTAGAGTTTTTAGAGAATGAAAAGTGTATCCTTTATTCATCATTATGTTGCCTTATATAGGCTTACACATTTACATATAGCCCCTTGGGCTTTACAAAATGGCATTTTGCCCATCTCATGCCTCATGTGCTCTTTCTTTTTGCACATAAGCCATGGGCTTTACAGAAATTTGGCTTTATACCCATTTTTCTTACATTCATGCACAAAAAATTACATCAAAATTATTTGTTACATGATTTTTATGTTGGCATGGGGAGGCTGGCCGCGGGCTTGACTTGGGCATGGGCCCGCTTGACCTGGGCTTGGGCCCACCTGGCTTGGGGTTGACCTTGACTTGGTCAACCGAGGTACAAATTTTGACCCCAACAAAGTGCCCCCATCAATAAATGCACACCGTTTATATGAGTTGTGTGCATGAAATTGATGGATCTTGAAGCCGGACTTCGATGTGGGACATCATCCTGGGGCCGGAGCATTCCTCGGGGAGCATGATTCTCGGGGATTGGAGCATCATTCCGATTTGCGGAGCATAATTCCAGGGTCGGAGCATCATTCCGAAGAGTCGGAGTATAATTCCGAGGACCAGAGCATAATTCCGAAGGCTCGGAGCATAAGTCTGAGGATCGGAGCATAATTCCAAAAAGTAGAGGCATGATTCCAAGGATCAGAGCATGATTCCAAGGATCAGAGTATGGTTTCAAAGGGGTCGGAGCATAATTATGACGAGCGGCAGACATTTTGACCGAAGTATAATTTCGATGCAGATGTTGATTCCCAGGCGAAGCATAATTCCGATTGGGAAAGCAGATATTCCGAGGCGAAGCTTAATTTCAACACGGGGTACATTCTGAGACGAGGCATGATTTCGACGCAGAGCTTGTTAGTCAACTTGATTCCGAGGCGGAGCTTAATTCCGACGGGGAGGTCGGCGGTTGACTTGATTCCAGGACAGAGCATAATTCCGACGAGGAAGTCGCTGGTTGACTTGATTCCAGGGTGGAGCATAATTCCGACGAGGAGGTCGCTGGCTGACTTGTTTCCAGGACGGATCATAATTTCGACGAGGAGGTCGCTGGTTGGCTTGATTCCAGGACGGAGCATAATACCGATGAGAAGGTCGCTGGTTGACTTGATTCCAGGACGGAGCATAATTCCGACGAGGAGGTCACTGGTTGACTTGATTCCAGGACAGAGCATAATTCTGACGAGGAGGTCACTTATTGACTTGATTCCAGGGCGGAGCATAATTCCGACGAGGAGGTCGCTTGTTGACTTGATTCTAGGGCAGAGCATAATTCCGACGAGGAGGTCGCTTCTTGAGTTGATTCCGAGTCGAAGCATAATTCTGACATGGAGGTCGCTGGTTGACTTGTCCCCGGCACAGAGTGTCACTGGTTTTGATGTAGAGGATGATTCCCAGGCGAAACATAATTCCGACAGAACAGGTGGATACTCCGAGGCGAAGCATGATTACGACACGGGGTACATTCTTAGACGAGGCATGATTCTGCCGCAGAGGTTGTTGGTTTGATCTGATTTGGGTTGACATCAGCATCGCTACACTGGAATATGGTACCAGCAGCGAATCATCATCTGCCATGACAGGATTTGGGGATTTTGGTTTTGGTTTGGCATCAGCATCGCTACGCTGGAATATGGTACCAGGAGCGAATTATCATTTGCTATGAGGAGATTTCCCTCGTTCCCAGTTTAACGACTTAGGTGTCATCTGTTCCAAGTTTAACGACTTAGAGGTCATCTATCCCCAGTTTAAAGACTCAGGGGTCTTCTTTTTCCAGTTTAACGACTTAGAGGTCATCTGTTCCCAGTTTAACGACTTAGAGGTCCATTGGATCGGAAGCTTGGAATTTTTGGGTAGGGGTCGGCATCAGCATTGGAAACACTGAAGCACATGTGCCAGGAGCAATTCATCATTTGCCTTTACCCGTTGGGGAGCGATGGCTTAGGAGACAGGTTTGGGTCCCTATCACCTAAGACTTTTCAATTTCATGGGTCGTAAGGGTCCCATAAAAGCATTTTCTCCCTACGGGTTGTAAGGATCCCGTAGGTGTATTTTCTCCTTAGGAGCCGTGAGGACTCCTAAGTGTGTTTTTCTTTTGTGAGTTGTAAGGATCCCACAAAGGTTTGTCCTCCTCATTCATCGTGAGGACATATGAGTGGGTCTTCCCAATGGAGCAAAATTCCAAGGGCGGAGACCGACCGCTGGACTGGTGATTGTGGTAGGGTATGGGTATCATGAGAATTATTTGAGCCCTTGGATTGTATACGGTAGTCAACTTGGGTACCAACCGTAGGGCCGAAAGAATTTTGGAAAATTGGATTTTGGTTGGCGTCTGCATCGCTGTACTATATGGTACCAGGAGCGACTCATCATTCGCTGTTGGGACATTTAGTGTTTGGTTGGCGTCTGCATCGCTGCACTGGAATGTGGTACCAGGAGAGACTCATCATTCACCATTTTTTTTACCGCGATTGCTCTATCATTTTAGCTTTTCTTAGCGAAGGTCGCATTGCCCAATCATTTCGGCTTTTTATTCGCGGCTGCCCCATCATTTCGACTTTATTTTCATTTTTATTTTTACTCGCTGATTTTTATTACGAGTTGCCCCATCATTTCGGATTTTTATTATTATTATTATTTTTACTTACACTTATTTTTTTTATTTACACATTTTTTATTTACACACATTTTTTTACATTCCCAGTTTAACGACTTAGAGGTCGATTGTTCCCAGTTTAATGACGTGGTGATCGATTGTTTCCAGTTTAACGACTTAGAGGTCATCTGTTTCCAGTTTAAAGACGTGGAGGTCTAATGTGCTTGCTTATCCCAGCTCTTCGAACTTTGACCTTGGCGGAGCCATGTTGATGACCTTAGCTCTGTGGCTTGCCGATACATCCGAGGACTGTGAGGTTTTTCCAAGCTTGTATTGGTCCTCGGCCCAATCTTTGAAAATACAGCAGTCTTCAATGATATGACTCACTACCCTATGGTATGGGCAGTATACGGAATTTCTGCTCATATTCATTTCATGTGGCCTCTTCGAAATAGGCAGTTGCAGACCGTTGTTCAAGGCTTCCTCGAATATATTGCGGACCTCATCTCTCCTGAAGGAGTACACCTTCTTCTTTCTCTCCATTAGAGTATGTGCCCTTACTGATGCTGGTCCTTAAGGCTGATCGGTCTTTGGTTCGCCTTTTAGATAATGGCACATGTCTGAGAGGATTAGGTTCCCGAAAGGCTTCGGTCTCCATTTGTATGAAATCGGCGGTCGTAACTTGACTGTTTGCTAACACGCCTTTAGACAGTTCTATCTCTCCCGTCTTGTATTGCCTTTCGACCCAATCTTTAAAGATGAAGCAGTCCTCAATGGCATGACTTATCACTCTGTGATAGGGGCAATATTTTGGGTCATCGGTCATATTTGCTTCTTGCGGTCTCTTTGATTCTGGCAATTGTAGACCGTTTCTTAGGGCGTCCTTGAATATCTTATGGACTTTGTCCCTTTTGAAGAAATAGAACATATCCAGTTTCTCTTTTAGAGGTGATTCCCCTTCGGCGTATCTATCGGAGGGACTGGAGGCTGATCGCGGCCGTTTTTCGCGAAGGCGATCCGCTCTTAGGCTGAAGGGGGTATCAGTTGGTTGCCTTCGGGTATCAATCTCTGTCTCATGAACCAAAATTTGATTCTGCTGTAATTTCAATCGGGCAACTTGGGTCGCAAGATCTGCCGCGAAGTTTTCCAGTTCGTCGACCTTAGACTGTACCTTGGCTAACTTCTCATCCCTGTACTGAAGCCGCCTCTGAAGCCATTGGAATAATGCTTATTCTATAGTTCCGGATATGACAACCAGGTCATCCTTATTGCCTGAGCTCAATTCCGTAGGAACCCCGGGCTCCTTTGGCTTATCGGCCTGAGAAAGCTCTTCATCATTTAGACCGAGCAGATGCTGGGTAGCGTCAACCATATCATCACCATGGCTGTGAAGCATAGGAGGGTTCATTTCTTCATGTCCGGCCATGTAGACGGTGTGGACCACATGTCCAGCCGTCTCTTTATCTTTGGCGGGGCAACCCTGTTCTTCGAACCTCATGAAGTTCAGCCAAGCAGGAACCCTAGCCCTTTTGTTGGCTCTATATCTGAGCCTTTTCTGACTTAGGTTCTCAATTTTAAGGTCTTGGCGGGCATCTGTTTCGTGGGAAGCCACCGTGAGTCGATTAACGGGGAGTTTAGAGAAGATACCCGATCAAGCAGTTGTCGAGGGCACCGATAGAGCTTGCTTGAGACGCCTCATTGCTTTGTTCGTGTTGATGGCCTTGCCTACAGCTGGAGCAATGGAGAGTCATTCAGAGACGGACTTGCGCTTGGACTGAGGTGCCCTCACGACCATGACATTCGGCCTTTTCCCCTTTGAGGCTGGTTTATCCATCACTGGGGCTTGAAGAGCAGGGATGACGTTATCTGGCACGAACAGAATAGAGCCAAATGGTAGTGGCGGCTCCTCCCACTATCGCTCGAGACTGGACGGAAGGACCATCCTGGCATCCATCTTCATCGTGTAGGAGATGGGAGCCGTGCTGAGAGCTGAGTTCATCCTTAGAGACATTTTGTTGCTTTCGGAGATTCCAATTTGAAATCTGTTAACCTGCACAAAGAAGCATGATTTCAGTACAGGCAATCGATATATATGTTGATTGAGTTCGCATGAACGTTTAACCCGAAATATGGGAGGAGAGATTAGTCCCACCGGGCGTGCCAGAATCTGTAGGGTGTTTTTCGTCACCCCATTGAGATGAGAATACGCACGTGCTCGTCGGGCCCATTAAAAATTCCCCCTGCTTGGGGTAGGCTGGGATTTATTGATTATCGGGATTCGAATCTCCGGCAGCCGCGGACTAAGCTGTCGTTAATTACCCCTCACCTTTGGAGCGAGGGAACCTCCGATTGATGGGACAAACAAGTCATGTGAACTCAATGTGCAGTGTCATGTTTTAAAGGGGTTTTGGATATATCTGGGGCCCCGCAGAGTTTTTACCGGGGGTTCGCTACCCGGATAGCGGGCTGGGGGTCAAGGGAGGTAGCAGCCCCCTTGGGGGTGTGAGACAGCACCCCGTTAGAATTTTTTTCTAACAGGGAAAATGTCGTGGAGTGTGTGTGTGTGTGTGTGTGTGTAAGAAAGGGAAAAAAGCGTCCAAAGGACGTGTGGGGGCAGCGCCTCATGTGCATGGCACGCAAGCGCTGGGCGCCTCACGTGCTTGGCACGTGGGCGCTAGCGCTCTGGGCGCTGGGCGTCCCGCATGATTGGCACGTGGGCGCACACGCTCTGGGCGCCAGCGCCCCACGTGCTTGGTACGCGGGCGCTGGGCGTCAACAGAAAAGGGGACTTTGTCCCTGCACTAGGAGCTGTGCTCCCGATTTGACTCCAGGAGTTAAACTCCCAAAAAGAGATTAATCTATGGAGTTGAACTCCAACAGATCTTGAAATAATCAAAGGGGAGCTGCTTTGTTTCTCCCCTTTAGCCCTGGATCTTCCCAAGATGGGATTTTTGGAGATGGGTCTCCTTCTTCTTCCTCTGTTAGCCGGATCGTGAAGAACAAGAAGTATGAGATTTTAAAAATCTCTTATTTTTGAGATCTGATGGGAGATTTGAGTTCCTCTTTGTGGGTTTTGTGGTGAAAAACAATTTAGTTTTGGAAAAGGAAGAGCAAAACTCTAGATTTAATTGAAGAAGGTTTAGAACCTTGAGGAAGGAGAAGGAGGCACAAAAACCCTAGAGTTTTTAGAGAATGAAAAGTGTATCCTTTATTCATCATCATGTTGCCTTATATAGGCTTACACATTTACATATAGCCTCTTGGACTTCACAAAATGACATTTTGCCCATCTCATACCTCATGTGCTCTTTCTTTTTGCACATAAGCCATGAGCTTTACAGAAATTTGGCTTTATGCCCATTTTGGTTACATTCATGCACAAAAAATTACATCAAAATTATTTGTTACATGATTTTTATGTTGGCATGGGGAGGCTGGCCGCGGGCTTGACTTGGGCATGGGCCCGCTTGATCTGGGCTTGGGCCCACCTGGCTTGGGGTTGACCTTGACTTTGACTTGGTCAACCAGGCAAATTTTGACCCCAACAGTAACTATTATTCAAAGTGGGATCGGGATCCAACTTGTAAGTCTATGTCACGCACCCCACGATCTTGAGGGGAGGCGGAATATATGAAAAACGATTATCCAAGCCTTGTAACACGGACTTGAGCGCATGAATCGTCTCTACACCATTACTAGCAAACTACGAGAGGTTTAACTACTCGGATTCGAAGTTATACCTCACGTTACATGTCCTTCGGGTCTTCATCGCTGTCCTCCACTCCTCGTAGGCTCCTTCGAACATCGGCACATCAACGGCCTCCTCGAGTTAAAGACGATCCACCCGAGAGCTCCTACTTCAAGCTTGATCTCTAACTTGAGATAACTAGGTTGCTCAAAGTGCTAATCTAAGCTACCTAGGGGATATAGAGTGAGGTTATGGATGTATTAGTCTAGCTAACCCTTGATCTCAACACATGAGAGGTTAGGGTTAGGGTTTCAAGAATGAGAGAGCTTGAGGAGAGAGAAGGTGATGATAAGAATGATATTGAAAAATGAACTCATTAGAATATAACAACCATAACAATTTATCAAATAAATAATATAAATGATTAATCATCATGGTTGATGCAGTCACCTTGTGTGATTCATCACATGAGTCATAAACTCAATAAATGAAGCATTAACTCTGAGGATGAATCACACAAATGAGTCATTAAGCAATAAATGCTTATGCCACCTTAACCCTCAAGTCACCATGCTTCTAGAAGCTTCCCAGAAAATTACGAGAACGCCCCTCCAATCCGTGAAAACATGGAAAAACTTTAAACTGTATAAATCCAATAACCTGATACTAGAATCTGGCTTAAACCAAAGCCGGCTAGTAAAAACTGTCCGAACGTCGTACGTGCGTTTAAACACGTATGCGTCCGAACCCTTGTCGTAAAACCATACGACTTCTATATCGTTTCGCCTGGAGCAGAGAAACCCTCTGTGTGGGACTCTAAAGACTCGACACTACGCTGGCAGTGGGTTTAACCACAGACCGCAAGCGACACTAGCTGTACGTAACGGTCCCCAGGTAGATGTTGATAAGAAGGCCGATGAGGAAACCCATCCGAACTCCTACTGAGCCTGATGTGACAATCTCCGTATAGTCCGGTCTGTTCGTCTAAGACTATCTCATATCGAGCCCAGGGGGCGGCAAGCGTCAGTCCCTTAATAGTGGTATAAGTCGTGTTGGAGCGTAGCCCATTACACCCTGAGAAACTAATGGAACCTACCAGTAAATCTCGCTTGCCCTGGCCAAGGACTTTGCGTAATGGCTCTCTGACACAGCGCGATATCAACTCCAAATACCGGGAGAGACGAATCCTGTCTAACCGCCACTGCCTCCAAGTGCTTGGGACTTCACCCAACTACCTGTTTGCACGACTCCTTTGAGCCGTGGTAGGGTAGCAATCTAAGAACAGTGGGACACACTCGAGGCGAAGTAGCAGTGTCAAGTCTGCGGACTATGCTGTACTCATGTCACCTGGGAACTGTTAACTGACGACGAGTATAATACCAACCAACAGTTCCCCTGCGAGTCCTGTCCAGTGTACCCGTAACCTAACGAGCACCTGTATACTATCTCCAGTATGACGTACTGATGGCTGTGGGACAGACCATCTCCCCAACTGGGATGAGAAGCGTACACACTAGTCTACTCCGGAATATCGATGCCCTGTCTCGATAATCCTACGACTAGGGACAAGTATAGGATGTTGCTTATAGACTACCCAGCCCCCACTAGTGTGACTGGCTTCACAACGCTGGTAATCAAGCAAAGATCATGAGGGCTCTACTAATATGTATAAGTGATACGTTACAAGAAACATATGCACATATTAAAGTAGACAAAACCAAGTAGCATACTACCATGTTTAGCAAGACTGTCAATACAACTGTGAATATCCCAAGCTTCCATTAAGTAATATACATGCTAGTATGATACAATAATCGCCCCTAGGGCATATACTACACTAACAATCTCCCACTTGCACTAGGGCCATGAGCTGGCATATCGCAGACCTATCATCTCGAATAGCCTCTCGAACTGCGTCTGAGGAATGGCCTTTATGAATGGATCAGCAATGTTATTCCCCGTCTCTACTCTTTTCACCTCGATCTCCCAATGATCTACGATATCCCTGATCAGGTGATACCGCCTTAAGATGTGTCTGGACTTCTGATGGGACCTGGGTTCTTTCGCTAAAGCTATAGCGTCGTTGTTGTCACAGTACAGAGGTATTGGATCAACACTGGTAGGAACCACCTGAAGTTCTGTGACGAACTTCTTCATCCAGACAGCTTCTTTTGCGGTATCGCAAGCAGTATGTACTCCGCTTCCATTGTTGAGTCAGCAACGGTCTCCTGCTTGGAACTCTTCCAACAGACCGCCCCTGCATTGAGGGTAAAGATATAACCCGACATGGATTTGGAGTCATCCTTGTCACTCTGGAAGCCGGAGTCGGCAAAGGCCTCTATCTGGAGGTCTTTTCCGCCATACACCAAGAACATCTCCTTAGTCCTTCTCAGGTACTTGAGAATGTTCTTTATGGCTATCCAGTGCTTCTCCCCTGTGTTTGCCTGATACCGGCTTACAACGCTCAATGCGTATGCTACATCTGGTCTGGTACACAACATCGCATACATTATAGATCCTACTGCTGAAGCGTAGGGTACAATCGACATGCGATCCCTTTCCAAATCAGTCTTGGGAGACATCTCTTTGGAGAGGGTGATTCCGTGAAAAGCCGGTAGCTTACTGCGCTTAGAATCATCCATACTGAATCTTTTCAATATGGTGTCTATGTACCTGGACTGCGAAAGTCCCAACATCCTTTTTGATCTATCACGATAGATCTGGATCCTCAGAATGTAGGTGGAATCACCCAGGTCTTTCATGGAGAATTTTTGTAACAAAATCTTTTGACTGACTGTAACATAGGAATATCATTTCCTATTAGGAGAATGTCATCTACGTACAAGACGGGGAATACTACAGCTCTCCCTACAATCTTTCTGTATATGCACGGTTCATCTGGATTTTTGATAAAGTCAAATTCTTTGACAGTATCATCAAAACAGATGTTCCAACTTCGAGATGCCTTCTTTAGTCCATAAATGGACTTAAGCAACTTGCATACTTTACCGCTGCTCCCACTCTGAATGAATCCCTCTGGCTGATCTATATAGACGCTCTCTTCCAAATTTCCATTTAGAAAGGTCGTCTTTATGTCCATCTGCTAGATCTCATAATCGTGGAAGGCAGCAATAGCAAGAAGGACCCGAATGGATTTGAGTATAGCCACTGGAGAAAAGGTTTCGTTATAGTCCAAACCAGGCCTTTGACGGAAACCCTTTGCAACAAGTCTAGCCTTATAGGTTTCAACCTGTCTATCTACACCAATCTTCTTTCTGAAGATCCATTTGAATCCTACGGGTTTTATCCTATCTGGAGCAATGTCCAAATTCTATACTTTGTTAGTGTACATGGACTCCATTTCGGTCCGCATTGCATCCAGCCATTTTATCGAGTCACCGTTCTGAATGGCTTGCTGGAAGCTAGTAGGCTCATTATAGTCAATAGTGCAATCCTCTCTTTCCCCGTCTATGAGAAAACCGTAGTATCTCTCGGGCGGATGAGACTGCCTACTACTCCTGCGGAGTGGCGCTGGGATGTCCTGTTCTCCTAAACCTTCTGGTTCTTCCAAGCTTTCAGTAATAGCTTGTGGTTCTGGAATTTCTTCCAGTTCTACTACGCTCCTACTTGTTCCTTTTTCTAAAAACTGATGTTCCAGCAAGTGGGCATGACGAGAAACAAAAACCTTTTGTTCCTCTTCGTAATAGAAAAAATACCCCTTGGAGTTCTTTGGGTATCCCACAAACTTACACTGTACTGAGCGTGTCTCGAGCTTGTCCGCATGCTGCCTTTTTACAAAAGCTGGACATCCCCCTGTCTTCAGGTACTGAAGATAGGGTTTCTTCCCACTCCATATCTAATATGCTGTGGCAGGCACAGTCTTGGTTGGAACTTTGTTCAAAAGATATGCAGCTGATTCTAGCGCATAACCCCAGAAAGATCGCGGTAACTCAGCCTTACTCATCATGGAACGAACCATATCCAATAGGGTTCGATTCCTCCTTTCTGATACACCATTGTGTTGTGGTGTGTATGGAGGAGTAAGCTGAGAGAGAATTCCATTCTCTTTTAAGTAACCAGGAACTCGGCACTTAAGTATTCACCACCTCGATCAGATCTCAGTGTCTTAATACTTTCGCCTTTTTGGTTTTCCACTTCATTCTTGTATTCCTGGAATTTCTCAAAGGCCTAGGATTTATCTTTCATCAAGAAGACATGTCCATACCTAGAGAAATCATCCGTAAAAGTAATGAAGTAGGAAAAACCACCTCTCGCATGTGTAGACATTGGACCGCACACGTCACTGTGTATGAGTCCCAAGAGCTCGCTTGCTCTTACTCCGTGTCCAGTAAACGGAGTCTTGGTCATCTTTCCTATGAGACAAGATTCACAAGTAGCATAAGATTGATATTCGAACGGATTCAAATATCATTCCCTATGTAACTTAGTCAACCTTCTCTCATTGATGTGACCTAGTCTACAATGCCATAAGAAAGCTTGATTTAATTCCGGAGACTTTCTTTTAAGTGTATTCTGTACATTGAAAACCTGAGCTTGACTCAATACGTATATGCCGTTATCTAATGTACCGGACCCAATCAAAACTTGATTTAGGTGGATGTGAACTACATCGCTTACGAATGTAAAATCATATCCCTCTTTTGAAAGTGAGGACACTGATATGATATTACAAGTCATACTAGGTACATACAGACAGTTACGTAGAATCAATATCTGCCCACTTGTCAAACCTAGGCGATATTCTCCCACGGATTCAGCGTCCACGCTCATTCCGTTTGCAACTCTGAGAGACAAATCACCTACCTTCATAACTCTACGGTTTCTCAAAGCATGTAATGAATTACAGTTATGAGATCCTGCTCCGGTATCGAGTACCCAGAAAGTAGAGTTAATTGACAAACAGTTCTCAATAACAAATACACTTGAGGCTGAAGCCACAACATGCTTCGTATCCTGGCTACTGGCTTCTAAAGCCCTGTAATCTTTCTGCCTTTGCCCAATCCCATAACAATAGGAACGTCCCTCTTTTAATATATCCAGTCCCGAAACTTTTGCCCTTCTCTTTCCGTCTACTTCCCTGGTTTCCTTCAGGGTAGGAGGCAGAGATTGTAGAATCAAGTCAGTATCTGACTCGTTTCCCAACGTGGTCTCCAAGTCCTTGAGCTTATCAATACAGCTAGTCATTGTAAGGACGTTGTCCCCTACAGATGACCCGAAAACTAACCTCGCTTGAATTAATTCGTTTGAGGTCTCATATCTTGTGATATGAGATTGCTCTCCATATAAATCTTTGTTATGGAGAAAGATGGAAACTATGTCCATCTTCTCGTGCTACTTCTGGTATACACCATCAATTGAAGCTAACACGAGGCACTTGGCTTTCGTTTTATCCCTTTCCCTTATCTGACGGATATCCATATCCACGACGGTGGAAACTGGACCTGAGACGGCGGGATCTTGAGTAGTAATAGGGTAGTCTAGCTTGTCATAGGCAATGGACATCTGGACAGACCTTTGCCAGTCATATAAGTCAGATTCAGTCAATTGTTATCTAGATGTTGTAAGTGCACGGCGGCGCCCCGGCCGTCAATCCGACGGCCAAACGCGGAAACGGTGATAAACTTTAATTTTTGCGGACTTAGCAAACCGGCACCACCGCGCACTAAACACCCGGATCGTAACCATTAACAAGTCTAAGCTAACTAGAAGATGGGTTAGAGATATACCGACTGATCCGAGTCCTCCGGTCTTCATCTCCACTCCTATCTCCCCGCGGGATCTCCGGTCGTCGCCTCCTCGCCGGAAGGGCACCACGTCGCCTGCATCTTTTACGGGCTCCCGCCTCAATACCGAGGCAACTCGGGCATGAAGCCGGCAACTCGACATGCTCAAGATGTGCTGTAGGAAGTGTAGTGCTTAGTCTCTTTGGGGTTTGTTGCCTTTGGATGGAGGAATGAAGATTGAGCTTTGGAGGGAAATGAAGCTATCAATCTTTGCATGAAAAATGATATGAACAAATATATCTCCTCACCAAATGAACCACACTCACTCTCACAAAAAAATGGCCGGCCATTACTTATGGTAAAATGGTGGAGGGAAAGAATAAATCATGAAGGGAGGTGAGGGTAGGAGAAATTAAGAGGTGACCACAAACAAACATGAACCATGCTTATTGTCACATCAAACCCATATCCTTTCTTATCTCATTTAATACAAGTGATGGAGAGAATCAAAGATGCTATCATAATCTCTACAATTGCAAGAAACCCCCTCCACAAATGTTATTTGCACAATTGCAAATAACCCCCTCCATCGGAAAAGTCCGGCCGGGAAAGAACAAAGGAAAACCGGCCGGAACGGAATGCAAACTGGCAACTCCAGAAAACTGGTCCCGTAATAAATTACAGGAAAAACCCCCATACTGTGCATACACACCCGCATCTGTATTCCGTCCGGATACAAATGCAATGAGACAAAATCTACACTGTACTAAACTAGGACCGGCTTAAGCCAAAGCCGGCTAGTAATATCCGTCCGATCCTGATCCGTGCAATACCGCACGTATCTGATCGAACCCTGCCATATAACCATACGGCCACTAGTACAAACCGCCCGATCCTGATCCGTGCAATACCGCACGTATCTGATCGAACCCTGCCATATCTCCATACGGCCTCTACAGCGTTTCGCCCGAAAGCTTGAGTAACTGAAAATGTGGCGGACTCTAAAGACTCGTCAATACTATGGCTGTGGATTTAACCACTAGCACGTCAGAGGTATAAGCCAATACGTGACGGGCCACCAACTATTGACTAAAAGGGACGTCGATGAGGAAGCTCACCCCGACACCCAACTGAGCCTGTCAATGACAATATCCGTACAGTCCGGTCCGTTCGTCTATGAGCATCACATGTCGGGCCTAGGGGGTTGGTAAAAGTCAGACCCCCAAAAGCGGTACAAGTCGTGTCGGAGTGTAGCCCGGAACACCCTGAGATACTACTGGAATACCTACCAGTAAATCTCCTGCCTTGGCCAAGGTCTTCGTGTAATGGCTCTCCTAGACACAGCGCGACCTCACCCCCAATACCGGGAGAGACGAAACCCCCGAAGATCCGCTCACTGCCTCCATGTGGCTCGGGACTGTACCCAACTAAAACCTGTTTGCACGACTCCTTTGAGCCGTGGTAGGGTAGTAATCAAAATACAGTGGAAACTCACACGAGACAAATGACGATCCCCAGGTCGATGAACTAACCTGTACACATGTCACCTGGGAACTGCTATCTGACGTCAGGTATAAGACCAACTAGCATGTTCCCGGCGAGTCCTGTCCGGTGTACTCATAACCTAATGAGCACCTGTATACATCTTAGGTGAACCAACTGACACCAGTGGCTTGTGAGACCGGCCACCGCCCCTCGTCGGGGTCTCGACTGTATACACTAGTCTACTCTGGAGAATCGATGCCCTGTCTCGAAACTCCCACGACTAGGGACCTTTTAAGGATATGCCTATAGACTCCAGCTCTCACTTATATGATCGCCCTCATACTGCCGGTAGTCAAGCAAGAATCCTAGGGGCTCTATCAACGTGCAATAGTGACCTGTCAGGTCACCTAAAGCAGTACACGATGATAAAGGTAAACCAGATAGCGTACTATCATCTCGAGTAAGACTGTCTTCCCGGGATAGGTCCTCCCTCAATCATTGCAATCACGTGCCTGTGACCCAATAATTGACTCTGAGGGCACTATCTCCAACAATCTCCCACTTGCACTCAAGGCTAATAATTGCGATGTCGCATACTCACAGCCCGTGTGATACCGAACACCCAACTCCTCTACTAGTCAGTCTCACAAAAACCGTTTGTGAAACTATTGCGTTCGAGGAATAGCCTCAGTGAGTGGATCCGCCTTGATGTTTCTTTCTATGTCTCTCTATATCTCAAGTTCGCGGAGAAAGCCATCTCCCAAAAATGAGCAATACCTGTCTTAGAGTGTCTGGATGTCTGATGGGACCGAGCTCATAAATGAACTCCAAATTCAAACTTCTTAGACTGTATCGTCAACTGAACTTAATCAGTATCCTGCGCCATGCCACCCTCAGTATTGCCTTGGACCACCTGTCCAAAATACTGTCCCTCGTCAGAAGGAAAACTATAACTCTGACAACCTCCTTGTCGTCCATGTCACTTTGGAAGCCTGGAATGATAACTGTCTCCCAAACGAGGCTGTCGTTATCATATCCCTAGAACATTCACTTATGTTCTAAAACTGCTTCCGACTGTTTCTCCAGGATTGGATCAATGCCAACTTATTGCATCTACTGCAAGAACAACATCTGGTGTGGTACTTGACATCTCATGATTGACTCAATTGCCTAAGCAAGTGATCTGCCAATCATGAACATCCCTCTCCCCTTTAGTTTGTAAGACACCTTTAGAGAGGGTGACTCCATCACCTGCAGGTACACTACCGTGCCAGGAGTCGTCCATTCTAAATACTCTTAGAATGCTGTCAAAATACCCAGATTGGGAAACCACCCAAATCTAGATCTAAAACCATAGATCTAGTAACCAGTATGTCTGACATAATGTCCAAGTCCTTTGTGGAGAAAACATTGTGTGACGACCAAAGTATAACCGATCGTAGTATAGGAATATCATTTCCTACTACCTTCTCAACAGATCCATCCCCTATTCTGATGACGTCAAACCTATGACTGTCACATCAGAAATAGATGATCTATCTCCGCTACATCTGCTTTAGTCTATAAATAGACATAAGCCCGATGTCCACCAATGCTTCCGCTGCTCCCACTGACTACGACAACCCTCTGGCAGAGTCATATAGACGTGCACTTCTAAAACTAGTTTAAAACGACGCTATACTCATCCTCCTGCCGGGTCTCGCAGCCTGGAACAACAACAATGGCGAGTGTGGGTAAACAAGAACTTCCCTGTCACCGTCCTTGAGGCTACCAGAGTACCTCTCGGGTGCCTGAAGTTACCCACCTTATCTGCGGAGTGGCCAATGGAATGTCAAACCAGATTGAATCTTTAGGTTCTTATGAAATCTTCAGTAATCGTTTGCGGTTCTGGAATCGCTTCCAGTTCTACCATACTCCCACTACTGTTTTCTGAAAAAATCCATTTTTGTTAAAACTGTGGCGAGTCAAGATGGTAGAAAATCAACCCTCGTCATAGCCTGGGTCAACCCACATACAGCCATTACAGAAACGTGCCTTGAGTTATCCAGAGTCTGGTTTTAATCATAAGCCGGACAACTCCCCGTACCTTAACATCGTTAAGATATGAACTGTTCTATATCCAATATATAACCAGAGGCACTGATTTAATTGAACCAGATTCAAATCATGCAGCTGTCTCCAGTGCATGTCAACTAAATGGAAGGAGGCCGATCAGCGTTACTCAACTTAGGAATGCTTCCAATTATGAGTAACCTGAAAGAGAAGCAATTTCTCTTTATCATTACTATCAACTGAATACCATACACAAGTATCTACATCTTCGATCTCTTTGAAGAATCCCGATACTTGCAATACCTGGTTCTCTACTTTATCCAAATACCTATAACTTCTCAAAATTCGGACCCTGTGTTTCTACGAAACACTTGTCTAAAAACTAGAGAAGTCATAAGTAAACCGAATATAGTACGAGAACCAACCCCTCTGTTCTAATGGACACTGGACAACATACAATACTCTGTATAAGTCCGCTGAGTCTAACAACTCTTTCACTGTGTGTCGTAGGTTGAAAACTGTACTTATGGTTAAGAAGAATTACACCGTTGTTTAATGCTCCTTACCTAACCATCCACTGATATAGGTAAATGTCATCGACATAATATCAAAAGGTATATCTCACTCTATGAAAATAGACGTACAGATATATCAATTTGAAATTGGTGCATAACCGCGGATATTCAAAACCAAATAATTGCCGTCCGGCAAACAACCCAGGTGACTTCCTCAAATAATGAGGATGATCACCTAATTCCCAATAACTTACTCCCACTCATCATCTGTAAAACCATGCAGATGTGAGAATCATACCTGGTAAATACATACCCTGGAGTAAGTGTCTAATCGGGAAATCAGTTTTCCATTAACAGTACACAGTTGAACTGAAACATTGAAATGTTTCGATGGGGTATCCTGGTAGTCCTAGTAATGCCTCTTCCATTATCCAGATTCACAACTGTAACCTTGTAATTCTTTGCCACCTCTCCAAATCCGTTTATATGTTTTTAGTCATTACCTTCTGTATACCCCTTTAGGCCAAATGGTTTTCTTCTTTCCCTACCGTTCGGCACCAGCCTATGGTTTGGAAGAAGACTATCCAATAAGCATAATGGGTGTACTGTCCTAATCCTAGGAGCACTCGCAATGCGAGAGAAGGTGAAGATAAAAGACACCTGAATGTACTTTATTCCTATTTCTCCTGAACCAGGATCCATCCCCGAACTGGAACAAGTTCCTTTCGAGTTCGTATATAACCATACGATGGATTATCCAATAAAATGGGATCTTCATAGTGATACGGAGTGTCCTGGAGAAATACAAAGGTGATTTAGGATTGGCGAAGAAACATTTGGTTTGGTCGTGAATAGCAGTCGCAATTTACTTTGCCCTCCTACTAATCCCTTGCTTTGTCTTAACTTAATACCTTCTGCACACCATCGTTATGCTAATTGGTTTTCTTCATTCCCCACCATTCGGCACCAGCCTAAGGTTTGGAAGAAGACTATCCAATTTGCGTAATAGGTGTACTATCTCCTAAACCAAGGAGTACTCGCAATCTGAGAGAAGGTGAAAAGAAAAGACAACTGAATAATCCTATTCGTTTTCTCCAGAACCAGAAACCATCCTCGAAGTCCTTCGAGTTCGTATATAACCATACGATGGTTTTGTCCAATGGAAGTGGACGTTCGCAGTAATGCGGGGTGTCCTGGAGAAAAGGGTAAAAGTAGGAGTGGCAATGAGGTCTGCAACTCTGACAATCCAAAAGCCTGTGTTAAGAAGGTTCGGTCAACTTGGTCACTGAGTTATAGTCCAGGGTCGGGTCAATGGTCGCTGCCAAAGAGAGAGAGAAAAGAAACACTCAGCGTGCACTCTATCCTAGATCAGAATGGTTATCACTTTTTCTAATCTGGAAACCTCCCACTGTACCTCAAATTCTCCTCCAAACCTAAAAGAAGAATTAGTCGGGGTCACCCGAGGAGTAAACCAACTCATCAGTGGGAATCGGGATCCAACTATCATCGCATGATAACGTGACGGAATCCGCTCACGGTGTCACACTCCAGAAGGTATGCGCATATCTGGCAAGTTTCAGTACTTTTGAAACTCCGGATGTGATTTCTGCCCCATGCTCTTATGACCTTGACTTTGGCCAACATATCATAAGTCACATGTCAAGTTCAACCCGTCATTCTCCAGGTTAATTTGAATCCACCCGTACATACCCTTGACTTTGGCCAAAATGGCAGTACGACTGTCCCAAACCAACGCATCTATCTATGCTGCATATGAATACCCCAATAGCTACCAATCACTGTGCCTTGACTTTGGCCAACATACACAGCTTGAATACTATTGACTACCCATATGAAACGACGGAGGGCTACGAATGGTTTCTGGCGAAAACCTTTAACGTAATGAACTTGATCTCGTTGAAGGAACGGATAGCTTTATAGAAAATATAGTGACGAAAACCTTTACTAAAGAGGTCACTCCCGGTGAAGGGATCTCGGCTCTTTCCCCGTAGAATGGGGTGCAGGATATTCCAACTGAATACCACGGTGCAAAGAAAAAGTAATCGGCTATAGTGAAGTTAATGCCCTGACGCAAACTTCTGTCCAAGGGGTCACTCCCGGTGAAGGGATCTCGGCCCTTGCCTCGTCGACTGAGGAGCAGGATATTCCAAATGAATACCACGATGCAAAACAAAAGAGAACGTCCTTGCAATAACAGCTTTTTGAAAAGTGTTCCAACAACATCAGAATAGGTTTTTTTAACTTGCATTGATCCGAATCAACGCAGTCCCATCAATTGATCACACCACAAAGAACGAAAATATACTGACGTACGTATATGCCATCCGCATTCGCCACTGGGTCCCGTCATCACCCGTTAGGTTAGCTTACTAACGGCAGAGCGGGGATTGGACTAGCGCGGATGAAAAACATATACAACATCTCCTAATATATATACCAATATATTATATTTCGCTCAAGGCGTGAAAAGAAATGCAACATCACAGAAATGTACAGCATCACAGAACAATACAGATATCTGGGATCCCCGGGTTTCACAGAGCCACTACTGAAACCCGACGTTCCCCTGGTCGTGTGGATAGCCTGTGCAATGAAATCCTAGACCCCTACGGGCGTGGCAAGTCACCCGCCAAAACCTGAAGCGAGGCAGCCCCCTTCAGCTCCGTGAATGGACCACCCAGCACTCCACGGAATCCGGCAACTTGGGCACCCCTCCTGGGTCAACCTGTATCCCCTACGAGTGCGGCGAATAGCCCGCCAATCCCAGAGTAAAGCCCCCTCCGTCTCAATGCCATGAGATGCGGGCTTGTTGCCTTCCAGAACCCGGCTATCCGTGCACTCCTCCGCGGGGTAATCCTAGTACAGAAAGTAAAATATACATACAACGGGTACATCGACCGCAACCAGGCCGTGCCCTAAAAGAATAATACAAACTGGCAGTGACGGCAGTCCACAAGTCGGACGCTCGCCCCGCAATATCAAATGTACATAATACACCAACACTGTACTAGCATTGCATCCAGGCTATCCCCACGACCGATCCGCAACATCACAGCAAATACATAGAACATCAATGTGAAAATCACGTTCGCAAATCCGTCTAACCGAGCTATAGCAGTCAGACCGGATTTACCGATCGAGTGACATTCACGGTCGTAGATATAATGTAAATACTGTGAAAAATGTGTTTAAAATATCCGATCGATCAAAAATTAACAAGTGGGCCCCCAATCAAAACTGTAGCACTCACAGAAATCCTGGGCCCAATTTTAATATTCCAAAACCCATATTTTAAGCCCAGAAGGCCTCTGTAAAAAATTGGTGAAGTGATCTCCACAGTGCGCGGCGGAAGGGCGGCGGGAAGGGGGTTTTCGCGGCGGTTCCGCGCTCCCACTGTGGAGTTACTTCGTCTAATTTTTACAGAGCTCTTAGATTTTCCAGTACATCAATATTTTACAACCTGAAAAATTTTTCGAGACCAAAAATTTTCAACAGAAACTGATGCGAACTAAAATGCAGTTTTGGAACATTCGATCGATCGAAACAGAAAAGCACATTACACCAAGCTAGACTATGTTAATGGCGAGGCTCTGATACCACTGTAAGTGCACGGCGGCGCCCCGGCCGTCAATCCGACGGCCAAACGCGGAAACGGTGATAAACTTTAATTTTTGCGGACTTAGCAAACCGGCACCACCGCGCACTAAACACCCGGATCGTAACCATTAACAAGTCTAAGCTAACTAGAAGATGGGTTAGAGATATACCGACTGATCCGAGTCCTCCGGTCTTCATCTCCACTCCTATCTCCCCGCGGGATCTCCGGTCGTCGCCTCCTCGCCGGAAGGGCACCACGTCGCCTGCATCTTTTACGGGCTCCCGCCTCAATACCGAGGCAACTCGGGCATGAAGCCGGCAACTCGACATGCTCAAGATGTGCTGTAGGAAATGTAGTGCTTAGTCTCTTTGGGGTTTGTTGCCTTTGGATGGAGGAATGAAGATTGAGCTTTGGAGGGAAATGAAGCTATCAATCTTTGCATGAAAAATGATATGAACAAATATATCTCCTCACCAAATGAACCACACTCACTCTCACAAAAAAATGGCCGGCCATTACTTATGGTAAAATGGTGGAGGGAAAGAATAAATCATGAAGGGAGGTGAGGGTAGGAGAAATTAAGAGGTGACCACAAACAAACATGAACCATGCTTATTGTCACATCAAACCCATATCCTTTCTTATCTCATTTAATACAAGTGATGGAGAGAATCAAAGATGCTATCATAATCTCTACAATTGCAAGAAACCCCCTCCACAAATGTTATTTGCACAATTGCAAATAACCCCCTCCATCGGAAAAGTCCGGCCGGGAAAGAACAAAGGAAAACCGGCCGGAACGGAATGCAAACTGGCAACTCCAGAAAACTGGTCCCGTAATAAATTACAGGAAAAACCCCCATACTGTGCATACACACCCGCATCTGTATTCCGTCCGGATACAAATGCAATGAGACAAAATCTATACTGTACTAAACTAGGACCGGCTTAAGCCAAAGCCGGCTAGTAATATCCGTCCGATGCTGATCCGTGCAATACCGCACGTATCTGATCGAACCCTGCCATATAACCATACGGCCACTAGTACAAACCGCCCGATCCTGATCCGTGCAATACCGCACGTATCTGATCGAACCCTGCCATATCTCCATACGGCCTCTACAGCGTTTCGCCCGAAAACTTGAGTAACTGAAAATGTGGTGGACTCTAAAGACTCGTCAATACTATGGCTGTGGATTTAACCACTAGCACGTCAGAGGTATAAGCCAATACGTGACAGGCCACCAACTATTGACTAAAAGGGACGTCGATGAGGAAGCTCACCCCGACACCCAACTGAGCCTGTCAGTGACAATATCCGTACAGTCCGGTCCGTTCGTCTATGAGCATCGCATGTCGGGCCTAGGGGTAGGTAAAAGTCAGACCCCCAAAAGCGGTACAAGTCGTGTCGGAGTGTAGCCCAGAACACCCTGAGATACTAGTGGAATACCTACCAGTAAATCTCCTGCCTTGGCCAAGGTCTTCGTGTAATGGCTCTCCTAGACACAGCGCGACCTCACCCCCAATACCGGGAGAGACGAAACCCCCGAAGATCCGCTCACTGCCTCCATGTGGCTCGGGACTGTACCCAACTAAAACCTGTTTGCACGACTCCTTTGAGCCGTGGTAGGGTAGTAATCAAAATACAGTGGGAACTCACACGAGACAAATGACGATCCCCAGGTCGATGAACTAACCTGTACACATGTCACCTGGGAACTGCTATCTGACGTCAGGTATAAGACCAACTAGCATGTTCCCGGCGAGTCCTGTCCGGTGTACTCATAACCTAATGAGCACCTGTATACATCTTAGGTGAACCAACTGACACCAGTGGCTTGTGAGACCGGCCACCGCCCCTCGTCGGGGTCTCGACTGTATACACTAGTCTACTCTGGAGAATCGATGCCCTGTCTCGAAACTCCCACGACTAGGGACCTTTTAAGGATATGCCTATAGACTCCAGCTCTCACTTATATGATCGCCCTCATACTGCCGGTAGTCAAGCAAGAATCCTAGGGGCTCTATCAACGTGCAATAGCGACCTGTCAGGTCACCTAAAGCAGTACACGATGATAAAGGTAAACCAGATAGCGTACTATCATCTCGAGTAAGACTGTCTTCCCGGGATAGGTCCTCCCTCAATCATTGCAATCACGTGCCTGTGACCCAATAATTGACTCTGAGGGCACTATCTCCAACAGATGTAACCTAGTCATGGTCACAAGGTCGCTGCAATTAAGAGAGAGAGAAGAAAACACTTTTAGCATGATGCTCTTGCAAGTTTTGAGTGGTTTTTAATTTATCTAAACAGGATGGCTCCCACTGTTTCTCGAATCCTTCCTCAAACTATAAAAGAAGAACTAGCCAGGACTATTCTCACCGTACAATACTTGCTTAATCGTTCGGCCAGGTCAGTTTCGATACTTCGAGGAAGGTTTTCCAATGCTTTCGCGAAGTTCCGTTATTAAAGAACCTCTTTTCTCTGGGGGCGTAACCCCGCTGACATCTTTCTAGGCACCTACTTGGTTTATAGCATTGATCGTTAAGTGACGAATCTCCTGATAAGTAGTATATACTCACAGTAGGATCGGGATCCAAAATATCATCGTATGATAATGTTGAAGGAATCCTACCAACATTCATCAAACTCCAAAATGGTATGCATCTTTCTGCAAATTTCAGTTGTAGGGTGTTTTTCGTCACCCCAATGAGATGGGAATACGCGCGCGCTTGTCTGGCGTACTACAGATTCCCCCTGCCTGGGATAGGCCAGGGTTTAATGATTGTGGGGATCCGAATCTCCGGCAGCCGTGAACTAAGCTGCCGTTAATTACCCCTCGCCTTTGGAGCGAGGGAATCTCCGATTGACGGGTTAAAATGGTCATGTGAACTCAATGTGCAGTGTACGTGTGTTGTGTTTTGAAAGGGGGGTTTGGATATATCGGGAGCCACGCAGAGTTTTTACGGGGGTCCCTCTACCCGGATAGCGAGCTGGGGGTCAAGGGGGCGAGCAGCCCCCTTGCGGGATGCGGGGCAGCGCCCCGTTAGAAATTTTTTTCTAACAGGGACAGTGTCGTGGAGTATGTGTGTGTGAATATATATGCATATGTACATATATATATGTATGTATACATATATATATATATAAAAGAAAGAGGGGGAAAAGACATCTAAAGGATGCGTGGGGCAGCACCTTGGGCGCTGTGCGCCTAGGTGCTGTTCGCTCAGGCGCTAGAGTGCCACGTGTCGGCACGTGGGCGCTCTGCACTTGAGCGCTGGGCGCTTAAGCGCAAGTGTGGTACGTGTCGGCACGTGGGCGCTCTGCGCTTGAGCGCAAGCGTGCCACGTGTCGGCATGGGGGCGACTTGCGTTCGAGCGCTTGCGCTGGAGCGCAAGCGCGCCACGTGTCGGCACCGGGATGACTTGCGCTCGAGCGCTTGCATTTGAGCGCAAGCGCGCCACGTGTTGGCACGGAGGCAACTTGCGCTCGAGTGCTTGCACTTGAGTGCAAGCGCGCCACGTGTCGGCACCGGGACGACTTGCTCTCGAGCGCTTGCGCTTGAGCGCAAGCGCGCCACATGTCGGCACGTGGGCGCTTTGCGCTCGAGCGCTGAGCGCTGAGCGCGAGCGCTGAGCGCGAGCGCGCCACGTGTCGGCACGCGGGCGCTCTGCGCTTGAGCGCCGGCGAGAAAAAGAGGCTTTTAGCCTAAAAAAGATTTCTCGAAAGAGAAATCAGAGAGGAGTTGGACTCCTGAGTGTGTTTTTGGGTAATGGAAGGGGTTCTTCTTCTTCCTCCTCTGTTAGCTGGATCTTGAAGATCAAGAGATGTGAGATCTTAAAATCTTTCCTTTTTGAGAACTGATGACAGATCCAAGTTCCCCTTTGTGGGTTTCGTGGTGAAAAACTATTTTGTTTTTGAAAAGGAAGAGTAAAACTCTTTATTTAATTCAAAAGAAAGAAGAAGGTTTGAGACCTTCAGAAAAGGGAAAGAGATACAAACTCTAGGTTTTTTGCGAGAATGAAAAGTGTTCTTTATTCATCATCATGTTGCCTTATATAGGCTTACATATTTACATATAGCCCCTTGGGCTTTGCAAAATGGCATTTTGCCTATCCCATGGCTCATGTGCCATTTCTTTTTGCACATAAGCCATGGGCTTACAAAAATTTGGCTTTATGCCCATTTATTTTATATTCATACATAAACAATTACATAAAAATTATTTATTACATGATTTTGTTGTTGGTACGGGGAGGCTGGCCGCGGGCTCGACTTGGGCATGGGCCCGCTGGATCTGGGCTTGGGCCCACCTGGCTTGGGGTTGACCTTGACTTTTACTCGGTCAACCGAGGTGTAAATTTTTACCCCAACAAATTGCCCCCCATCAATGAATGCACACCGCACATGTGGGTCGTGTTCATGAAATTGATGGATCTTCTTTTGCGTGGAGGCGACTTGCTTTGGTTCCCACTTTTTAGGATGCATTGCCCTTTTTATGACATGGACGGTTGACGCTTGACGCGTCTCCGAGATGGAGTGTCTGTGGTAGACGGTTCTCTGGCCCAGAGTAATTTGTTGGACGTGCCATGTTCATCACAGAATACTGCATTTTATACCGCCCATTCTTACGCTCGGTTGTTTATAGGTAGGTGCTTTTAATCCGTGTTTGTTACATATTTGCAGGATACATGTTCTCGGTTCAAAAACGGTGAAATTCATGGAAAACACGACAAAATCCGGGTTCCTGCCAACCACAGATAAAACACGGTCTCCGCTCTTCATCCGTATGTTGCTAGATACCAGTTTAGGGAGACGAAATGTCAAATCAATGTCGTTTTCATGCACAAGGCTCAATGGCAACAACAAGTTCCAAGAAATCTACGCGGAGCTCGAGGCAATCATGACAAAAGCATCCACAAAAAGTCCACCTTTTCTCAACAGAAATTCTGGAAGAAATGTGAAAGTATTTTCAGAAAATATATGTACCAGACAACAGGGGACAGAAGACCAGGGACCTACAGAAAAGCCCATGCCCTGAACCCTCTATAGTGCGGCGGATCCGCGGCCAATAGGGGGTATTGGCCGCGGATCCCCGGCCTTACTGACTCCTTGTCGTGTCGTTTTTTGGGGGTATTTTGGGGACTTCATATTGTGGCAGATTCTTGCCCTAGATCTTCAACCCTCTGCCTATAAATACTCCAGAATTGAGCTAAGCCAAGGGGTCATTCTTTGTTCTCCATTCTTTTGTAGTTTTAGTTCTTTTTCTTCTTCTTCTTCATTCTTTTTCCATGAAAATTGTAGTGAGAGCTTTTGAGTGGGAGATTAATGAAGATGAGGTTTTTGTATCATTCTCTTGTGTTTCTTCTTCCCCTTGAGATTCTTGCTTTCTCTTGCTCATTCAACCTCTTCATTGAGCTTGAATGGTTAAGGGTTAGTTATCGATCTCAAGGGTCGTATTTTCTCACGGGACTAGCACTTCATTTCACATGCGTTCTCTACCCTTCCCTTGATCTTGCAACCTCTTGATTGAGCTTGCAAGTTTAAGGGTTGGCTATTGATCACATGCTTGTCTTGAGTCCTAGTTTCTTGTTCTCTTTATTACCCGCTTTTTATTACTTGCTTTTTATTACTTGCAATTTATTTCCTTGCACTTTAATTACTTGCAATTTATATTCATGCACTTAATTACTTGTATTCTTTTCTTTTCTTTGTTCTTTTCTTTTTGTTCTCTTTTGTTCATTTTGTGAATGTTGTATTTATTGTTGTTGTTAAGAATTATATGATATTGTAAGTTAACAATTCTTTGCCTCATTCCTTTTCCCGTTATTTTCCATTGAACTCCGCCCAAACGATACGTAAGCGCTCCGTTAGGCACCGTACCCTGATAAGGTAACGGTGATTCCTAACCGCGACCGGTTGCGTTCGGTTTGGCCGAAGGCGAAAACAAGAGACAAGAACGGAAGGACAAGGGTAAATAAGCCGGATTCCATGAATACCGCGCTTAAATCCCCTAATCCACGTTGTTGCCGATTGTCTAGCTTCAATTGGTCAAGACTCGGCTCAAAGGTTTTGAGTACGGATTTCTTAGCTTACAATCTCGTATTTTTCTTAACAACTTTATACTTGCAAATAAACACATAGGTTAGAATCAAACTCATACAAATTCTTTAATTGACTCGTCTAAGACAAGAAGGTAAAATACCACCATCTCCCTGTGGACCGACCCGTGCTCAACCGGCTAGCTGCAAAGCGACACCGTCCTGATCGCGGTTACACTTTAATTCTTTGAACATTCGACACGCCAAAAGCGTGCGATCATGCCCCCGGCATAGAGTGTCGCTGGTCGACGTTTCCCCGAGACGGAGTGTCGGTTGGTTGACGTATCCCCGAGACGGAGTGTCTATGTTGGACGTTTCCCTGATGTGGAGTGTCTGTGTTGGACGTTTCCCCGATGCAGAGTGTCGCTTGTTGACGTGTCCCCGGCACGGAGTGTCGCTGGTTGACGTGTCCCCAAGACGGAGTGTCTTCTCGACGTTTCCCCATTACGGAGTGTCGCTGTTGGACGTTTCCCTGATGCGGAGTGTCTGTGTTGGACGTTTTCCCGATGCAGAGTGTCGCTTGCTGACGTATCCCCGACACGGAGTGTCTACTTGACGTTTCCCCGGCACGGAGTATCGCTGTTTGACTTTTCCCCGGCACGGAGTGTCGCTGATCGACTTTTCCCCGGCGCGGATTGTCGCTGGTTGATTTTTCCCCGGCACGGAGTGTCGCTAATCGACTTTTCCCCGGCGCGGAGTGTCTGTGTTGACTTTTCCACGGCGTTGAGTGTCGGGTTGACTTTTCCCCGGCACGGAGTGTCGCTGATCGACTTTTCCCTGGTACGGAGTGTCGGTGGTTGACTTTTCCCCGGCACGGAGTGTCACTGATCGACTTTTCCCCTGCGCGGAGTGTCGGGTTGACTTTTCCCCGGCACGGAGTGTCGCTGATCGACTTTTCCCCTGCACGGAGTGTCGCTGATCGACTTTTCCCCTGCACGGAGTGTCGCTGGTTGACTTTTCCCCGGCACGGAGTGTCTGCTTGACGTTTCCCCGGCGCGGAGTGTCGGGTTGACTTTTCCTCGGCATAGAGTGTCGCTGATTGACTTTTCCCCGGCGCGGAGTGTCGGGTTGACTTTTTCCCGGCACGGAGTGTCGCTGATCGACTTTTCCCCGGCACTGAGTGTCGCTGGTTGACTTTTCCCCGGTGCGGAGTGTCGCTGATCGACTTTTCCCCGGCGTGGAGTGTCTGTATTGACTTTTCCCCGGCACGGAGTGTCGCTGATCGACTTTTCCCCGGCGCGGAGTGTCTGTGTTGACTTTTCCCCGGCACGGAGTGTCGCTGATCGACTTTTCCCCGGCGCGGAGTGTCGGGTTGACTTTTCCTTGCACGGAGTGTTGCTGATCGACTTTTCCCCGGCGCGGAGTGTCGCTGGTTCTGTGTTGACTTTTCCCCGGCACGGAGTGTCGCTGATCGACTTTTCCCCGGCGCGGAGTGTCTGTGTTGACTTTTCCCCGGCACGGAGTGTCGCCGGTTGACTTTTCTCCGGCGCGGAGTGTCGCTGATTGACTTTTCCCCAGCGCGGAGTGTCTGTGTTGAATTTTCCCCAGCACAGAGTGTCGCTGATTGACTTTTCCCCGGCACGGAGTGTCGGGTTGACTTTTCCCCGACACGGAGTGTCTGCTTGACGTTTCCTCGGCGCGGAGTGTCGCTGTTTGACGTGTCCCCGAGATGGAGTATCGCTGATCGACATTTCCCCGGCGCGGAGTGTCGTTGTTGGACGTTTCCCTGATGCGGAGTGTCTGTGTTGGACGTTTCCCCGATGCAGAGTGTCGCTGGTTGACGCAGAGGTCAATGTTGGAATTGGTTGGTTTGATTTGAGTTGACATCACCATCGCTATACTGGGATATGGTACCAGGAGTGAATCATCATCTGTTTTTGAGAGGATTTGGGAATTGGTTTTCTTTTTGTTTGGCATCTGCATTGCTGCACTGGAATTGGGAATTGGTTTTCTTTTGGCATCTGCATTGCTGTACTGGAATAGTGCCAGGAGCAACTCATTATTTGCCCCGAGAGGATTTGGGAATTAGGGTTTTTGTTTGGCATCTGCATTGCTGCACTGGAATAATGCCAGGAGCAACTCATCATTTGTCCCGAGAGGATTTAGGAATTGGTTTTTGTTTGGCATCTGCATTGCTGCACTGGAATAATGCCAGGAGCAACTCATCATTTGCCTACTCTTGTTGGCAGAGCGATGGCTTAGGAGACGGGCTTAGGTCCCTATCGCCTAAGGCTTTTCAATTTTATGGGCCGTGAGGGTCCCATAAAAGCATTTTCTCCCTGCGAGTCGTGAGGATCCCGCAGGTGTATTTTCTCCTTAGGAGTCGTGAGGGCTCCTAAGTGTGTTTTTTCTTTGTGAGTCGCAAGGATCCCACAAAGGTTTGTTCTCCTCATGTATCGTGAGGACACATGAGCGGGTCTTCTCAATTGAGCATAACTCTAAAGGCCGAGACCAGTTGCGTAACTGGTGATTACGGTGGGGCATGGGTATGATGAGAATTATTTGAGCCCTTAGATTGTATACGGTAGTCAATTTGGGGGCTAACCGTAGGGCTGGGAGAATTTTGGAAATTTGAATTTTTGTCGGCGTCTGCATCGCTGCACTGGAATATGGTATCAGGAGCGACTCATCATTCGCCTTCGTTTTGTTTGTTTTTTTTACCGCGATTGCTCTATCATTTCAGCTTTTCTTATCGCGAAGGTCACGATTGCCCTATCATTTCGACTATTTATTCACGGTTGCCCCATCATTTCGTCTTTATTTTCATTTGTATTTTTACTTGCTGATTTTTATTGCGAGTTGCCCCACCATTTCGGCTTTTTCTTTTATTTATTTATTTACACATTCTTTTTATTTACATATATGTATATATATATATATATATATATATATATATATATTTACATTCCCAGTTTAACGACTTAGAGGTCGATTATTCCCAGTTTAAAGACTTGGTGGTCTGCTGTTCCCTGTTTAATGACGTGGTGGTCGACGGTTCCCAGAGAAAGGTAGGTGTTTGAGAGAATCAGGTCCCTGATGGATTTCGGTCCCCGTTTGTATGAAATTGGCAGTCGCAGCTTGATTGTTTGTTAACACGCCAGGGGACAATGATATTTCTCCCGCCTTGTATTGTTTCTCGACCCAATCCTTGAAGATGCAACAGTCTTCAATAGTGTGCCCCAGTACTCGGTGGTATGGGCAAAAGTTGGGATGATCAGTCTTGTTCGCTTCACTTAGCCTTTTCGGTTCTGGTAGCCGCAGGCCATTCTTCAGAGCATCTTTAAAAATTTTGTGGACCTTGTCCCTTCGGAATGAGTAGACCTTATTTCTTCTTTCCTCCAAAGTTATCTCTCGAGACTGGTCAGCTTTTGCTCCGCCCGTTCTCTGCTTATTTGGAGAATCTGTGATGTTAGAACTTCCGCCTTTTCGGTTGTCGTCCCTCCAAGGTGTCGGTCTGTTTGTGAACTGAAGATCCTGAGCGGACTCGGGCTTTGAGCGTTCCAACGTTTGGACCTTTTTGGTCATCTCTTGGAATGTTTTGAGACCCGCGGTACATAGAAACGGGGCCATCCAGTTGTTGAGATTTCCGACAAGGAGACTGACAGATTGATCTTGCTCTATCGGCGGTTCGCATTTGACGGAGAGATTACGCCATCGGGTTATAAAATCCGTACTGCTTTCGTCGCTCTTGGGCTTGGTCCTTATGAGCTCGGCAATGGTAATCTTATCACTGACGCTCATAAACCTCTACCGAAACAGAGACTCCATTTGGACAAAAGTTGTGACGAAGCCATCCGGTATGCTCGCGTACCAGTCGAAAGCAACATCGTTCAGGCTATTAATGAACTGGCGGAGGAGAAGCGCATCATTTCCCCCAGTATTCCCACATGAGGCTTTGAAGTGTGCGATGTGCTGATTCGCGTTTCCCGTCCCATCGAATCTTCCGAATTTAGGGATGACATAGCCACTAGGAAATTCTACCAGATCATATTGAGCAGGATATGGTCTCCCGCTACTGCTGATATCTTTTTGCGCTTCGGCTTCAGCTACCAATGTTTTGACTTTGCTGGCAACTAAATCCATGATTTGATCTTGAGTTAGCGGGCTATTGTCATCGGTAGCCAAAACATTTCCCGAGATAGGATGCGACTGATTTTCATGTAGTTCGCCCACATTTGGATTTGAGGGAATAGGCATCCGCTGCTTTGGGACACCATTTCCCGGTTCACGAGCAGATCCCTCTGCTTGATTGGACGGCTGAGAGGCAAGTCGGGCCGTGAGCTGCATCACGACATTCGTCAAGTCATCGATTTTGGAGTAGAGTTTGGCTATCTCCTTGTCTTTGTCTCTGAGCTGCTTTCGGAGCTCTTGAAGCAGCTCTTGCTCCACGGTCCTGGGGCGAAAAGTCGGCTCTTCTTCGCTTTCTGAGCCCGACTCCTTATGGACCGAAGGGTCTTTCTGCTTATCAGCCTCATGGGGAAGATCTTCATTACCTTCCAGAGGAGGCTGGCCTTGGGATGTGGCAGCCATATTCACGCCAGATTGCATTTGGGATGTGGTGGCCCCGTCCTTGCTCTTGCTGCTCGTGCCCACCATGTAGACAGTGTGGACCTCATATCCAGTCGTCTTTTTCTCATTGGCTGGGAGCTTAGAGAAACCACCCGATCGAGCAGTTGTTGAGGGTACCGTTGGAGCTTGCTCGAAACACCTTGCGGCTTTGTTGGTGTTGATGGCCTTGCCCCCAGCTGGGGCCAAGGAAAGTCGTTCAGACACCGACTTGCGTTTGGGTTGGGGCGCCCTTAAGATCACCGCATTTGGTCTCCTGCCTTTCGAGACCGGTTTGTCTGCCACCGGGCTTAAGGAGCGGGGATGGCGCCAACTGGCATGAACATAATAGAGCCGAATGGTTGCAGCGGCTCCTCCCATTGTCGCCCAAGACTGGCCGGAAGGACCGTCCTAGAGTCTATCCTCATCGTGTAGGAGACGGGAGCTGAGTTCATCATCGAAGACATCGTCGGAAGGTGATTGCTTGAAAATCTGCATGAAAAAGCATTATTTTTAGTATAAATATAGGTATGTATATTGATTGAGTTCGCATGAACGCTTAACCCGAAATATGGGAGGAGAGATTGGTCCTACCGAGCGTGCCAGAATCTGTAGGGTGTTTTTCGTCACCCCAATGAGATAGGAATACGCTCACGCTTGTCAGGCGTACTACAGATTCCCCCTGCTTGGGATAGGCCAGGTTTTAATGATTGTGGGGATCCGAATCTCCGGCAGCCGCGAACTAAGCTGCCGTTAATTACCCCTCGCCTTTGGAGCGAGGGAACCTCCGATTGATGGGTTAAACTGGTCATGCGAACTCAATGTGCAGTGTATGCGTGTTGTATTTTGAAAGGGGGGTTTGGATATATCGGGAGCCACGCAGAGTTTTTACGGGGGTCCCGCTACCCGGATAGCGGGCTGGGGGTCAAGGGGGCTAGCAGCCCCCTTGCGGGGTGTGGGGCAGCGCCCCGTTAGAAAATTTTTTCTAACAGGGACGGTGTCGTGGAGTATGTGTGTGTGTGTGTGTGTGTGAATATATATGCATATGTACATATATATATGTATGTATACATGTATATATATATATATATATATAAAAGAAAGAGGGGCAAAAGACATCCAAAGGATGCGTGGGGCAGCACCTTGGGCGCCGTGCGCCTAGGTGCTGTGCGCTCAGGCGCTAGAGTGCCACGTGTCGGCACGTGGGCGCTCTGCGCTTGAGCGCTGGGCGCTTAAGCGCAAGTGTACCACGTGTCGGCACGTGGGCGCTCTACGCTTGAGCGCAAGCGCGCCACGTGTCGGCACCGGGGCGACTTGCGCTCGAGCGCTTGCGCTGGAGCGCAAGCGCGCCACGTGTCGGCACCGGGGCGACTTGCTCTCGAGCGCAAGCGCGCCACGTGTCGGCACGGGGGCGACTTGCTCTCGAGCGCTTGCGCTTGAGCGCAAGCGCGCCACATGTCGGCATGTGGGCGCTTTGCGCTCGAGCGCTGAGCGCTTGAGCGCGAGCGCGCCACGTGTCGGCACGCGGGCGCTCTGCGCTTGAGTGCCGGCGAGAAAAAGAGGCTTTTAGTCTAAAAAAGATTTCTCGAAAGAGAAATCAGAGAGGAGTTGGACTCCTGAGTGTGTTTTTGGGGTTAATGGAAGGGGTTCTTCTTCTTCCTCCTCTGTTAGCTGGATCTTGAAGATCAAGAGATGTGAGATCTCAAAATCTCTCCTTTTTGAGAACTGATGACAGATCCAAGTTCCCCTTTATGGGTTTCTTGGTGAAAAACTATTTTGTTTTTGAAAAGGAAGAGTAAAACTCTTTATTTAATTCAAAAGAAAGAAGAAGGTTTGAGACCTTCAGAAAAGGGAAAGAGATATAAACCCTAGGTTTTTTGTGAGAATGAAAAGTGTTCTTTATTCATCATCATGTTGCCTTATATAGGCTTACATATTTACATATAGCCCCTTGGGCTTTGCAAAATGGCATTTTGCTTATCCCATAGCTCATGTGCCATTTCTTTTTGCACATAAGCCATGGGCTTACAAAAATTTGGCTTTATGCCCATTTATTTTATATTCATGCATAAACAATTATATAAAAATTATTTATTACATGATTTTGTTGCTGTCATGGGGAGGCTGGCCGCGGGCTCGACTTGGGCATGGACCCGCTGGACCTGGGCTTGGGCCCACCTGGCTTGGGGTTGACCTTGACTTTTACTCGGTCAACCGGGGTGTAAATTTTTACCCCAACATCAGTTTCTTTAGAAATTCCTGATGTGGATTTTTGCCCCATGCTCTTATGACCTTGACGAAGGCCAACATATCATAAGTCACATGTCAAGTTCTACCCGTCATTATCCAGGTTAATTTGAACCCATCCGTACATACGTTTGACGAAGGCCAAAATAATAGTACGACTGTCCCAAACCAACGCATCTATCTATGCTACAGATAAATATTCAGCTGCTACCAATCACTATGCCTTGGCGAAGGTCAAAATACATAGCTTGAATACTACTGAATATTTAAATGGAATGACGGAGGGCTACGAATGGTTTTGGAAAAACCGTGAATGTAGTGAACTTGATATAATCGAAGGAACCTGATAGCCTTTTTAAAAGGAGTGGTTAAAGCTCCGCAGTTAAAAATTCTGCTCTTTTAAAATGACTGGGTGGTTTTTTTAAACTTGTTCCAACGATTAAACTATGGTTTATTTTCTTTGCATTATAGTAATGCATCCCATCATTTATCCTATCATTGCAGAAAACAACGAAAATACCACGTCCTCTTATGCCATCCGCATTCGCCACGGGGTCCCGTCATCACCCGTTAGGTTACTTAACTAACGACAGAGCGGGGGCTGGGCTAGCACGGGTGTAAAACATAAGTGACGTCTAATAGTTATCATATATAGATATTGTACATTTGTCAGACGCAATAATAAGCATTCCAGATCACAGATGAACTTTATTGGATATACTAGCAATCCGCATTTGCTTTAAGCCTGCAATAAAAGATGGATTACACAGTTGTGATGAATAGACATTACCCCAACCATGGACCCCTACGGGTACGGCAAACTACACTCCAAGTACCCGTAGTGAAGCGGTCTCCCTCAACAACGTAAGTAGGCCACTAAACACTTCAACTTACCCGGTAGTTTGTGTACCCCGCCTTGGGTCTATCCTAGGAGCAAAAATAGTAAAAAGAAATAATACAACGGTGGCTACAACCGCAACCTGGATGCGCCCCGCAAAAGAATATTACATCATATTACATTTACATCGAATGAATGAATATTAAACCCATCTCAAACCTTGGCTAATCATCACAACACTCCAATCAAGTCCATAAACACAAACCGTAAACATTACAGAAATATGCAACCCCCTGCCAACCGACATACTAACAGTTAGGGGAGGTTTACGAACACATTAAACATTACAGATAAAAACCCAATTAGCAAATAACTTAGAACATCGATCAACAATCTTTTTCCATGTCTACCCCAAAAGCAAACCAGCACTGAAGTAACCTGGGCAGAAACAGAATATACAGGAAAGCAGAACACCAAAATATATGAATTTTAGAGCAAATCGGAGTCAACTCGGGGTTGACTCTGCCGCGGATCCGCGGTCAAAAGCACAATCTTGCCGCGGATCCACGGCCATCAAGACGAGTTAGAACTTCGTATTTTCCCAGAATTCTTATATTTCCCAGCTGTTAATTTTAAGGCATATCAAATATTTTTTTTCGACAAGTTTAAAATTAACAGAAACTGATAGGGTTCCGGTGTTTCGTTTTCGCGTTTTTCCGTCGATCGAAACTCTAATTAGTTGCTAACAAGCTAGTAATGGTTTAGTTGGCTCTGATACCACTGTAAGTCCATGTCACGCACCCTACGATCTTGCGGGGAGGCGGAATATATGAAAAATGATTATCAAAGCCTCGTAACACGGACTTGAGCGCATGAATCGTATCTAAACCGTTACTAGCAAACTACGAGAGGTTTAACTACTCAGATTTGAAGTTATACCTCACGTTACAATTCCTTCGGGTCTGCATCGCTGTCCTCCACTCCTAGTAGGCTCCTTGAAACATCGGCACCTCAACGGCCTCCTCGAGTCAAAGACGATCCACCCAAGAGCTCCTACTTCAAGCTTGATCTCTAACTTGAGATAACTAGATTGCTCAAAGTGCTAATCTAAGCTACTTAGGGGATATAGAGTGAGGTTATAGATGTATTAGTCTAGCTAACCCTTGATCTCAACACATGAGAGGTTAAGGTTAGGGTTTCAAGAATGAGAGAGCTTGAGGAGAGAGAAGGTGATGATAAGAATGATATTGAAAAATAAACTCATTAGAAAATAACAACCATAACAATTTATCAAATAAATAATATAAATGATTAATCATCATGGTTGATGCATTCACCTTGTGTGATTCATCACATGAGTCATAAGCTCAATAAATGAAGCATTAACTCTAAGGATGAATCACACAAATGAGTCATTAAGCAATAAATGCTTATGCCACCTTAACCCCCAAGTCACCATACTTCTAGAAGCTTCCCGGAAAATTATGAGAGCGCCCCTCCAATCCGTGAAAACACGGAAAAACTTTAGACTGTATAAATCCAATAACATGATACTAGAATCTGACTTAAACCAAAGCCGGCTAGTAAAAACTGTCCGAATGTCGTACGTGTGTTTAAACACGTATGCGTCCGAACCCTTATCGTAAAACGATACGACCTCTATATCGTTTTGCCTGGAGCAGGGAAACTCTCTGTGTGGGACTCTAAAGACTCGACACTACGCTGGAAGTGGGTTTAACCACAGACCGCAAGCGGCACTAGCTGTACGTAACGGTCCCCAGGTAGATGTCGATAAGAAGGCCGATGAGGAAACCCATCCGAACTCCTACTGAGCATGATGTGACATTCTCCGTACAGTCCGGTCTGTTCGTCTAAGACTATCGCATATCGAGCCTAGGGGGCGGCAAGCGTCAGTCCCCTAATAGGTATAAGTCGTATCAGAACGTAGCCTATTACACTCTGAGAAACTACTGGAACCTACCAGTAAATCTCGTTTGCCCTGGACAGGGACTTTGCGTAATGGCTCTCTGACACAGCGCGATATCAACTCCCAATACCGGGAGAGACGAATCCTGTCTAACCGCCACTGCCTCCAAGTGCTCGGGACTGCACCCAACTACCTGTTTGCACGACTCCTTTGAGCCGTGGTAGGGTAGCAATCTAAGAACAGTGGGACACACTCGAGGCGAAGTAGCAGTGTCAAGTCTGTGGACTATGTTGTACTCATGTCACCTGGGAACTGTTAACTGACGACGGGTATAATACCAACCAACAGTTCCCCTGCGAGTCCTGTCCGGTGTACCCGTAACCTAACGAGCACCTGTATACTATCTCCAGTACGACGTACTGATGGTTATGGGACAGACCATCTCCCCAACTGGGATGAGAAGCGTACACACTAGTCTACTCCGGAATATCGATGCCTTGTCTCGATAATCCTACGACTAGGGACAAGTATAGAATGTTTCTTATAGAATACCCAGCCCCCACTAGTTTGACTGCCATCACAACGTTGGTAATCAAGCAAAGATCATGAGGGCTCTACTAATATGTATAAGTGATACGTTACAAGAAACATATGCACATATTAAAGTAGACAAAACCAAGTAGCATACTACTATGTTTAGCAAGACTGTCAATACAACTGTGAATATCCCAAACTTCCATTAAGTAATATACATGCTAGTATGATACAATAATGGCCCCTAGGGCATATACACTAACACAACTATCAAATAGAAGGTATGCAATCTCATTACAAATTTCAACACTTGAAATTTCTGATATAGTTTTTACCTCGAGTGACCTACGACCTTAACTATGGTCAACAAATCATAAGTGTTAGTCAAGTTCTACCCGTCATTCATGATTGATTTTAACCCATTCGCATGACCTTTAAGTATAGTCAACAAAGTCGTACGAATGTCCTAATTGATTACATCATATGTTTTATAGGAAGACATCACTTAGATATCGTACACTACGCCTTAACTATAGTCAACAAACGTAGCATGAATACTAAGTACTCTACTTTCTAAAATGGCAGAGGGTTACGAATGGTTTTGATGAAAACCTTTAATGTATTGAACTTGATATTGTTGTAGAACCGAGTGATTTGTAAAGGAGTGGCTTAAGCTCTACATTTGAAATAATTGCTTTTTCACGAAAAAACCAAGTATTTTTCAAATTTGGTTCTACAATATCTTTAGTTTTTTTTTCTTAACATTAATTTTATTAATGTCATCCCATCATTAAAGCTCTTAATCATCACAGAAGAAATAAAAATAAAACATATATATGTCATCCGCATTCGCCTCAGGGATCCTGGTTTTCATCGTAAGGTTACTTAATTTACGGCAGGACGATGTCAGGACCAGCGCGGATGCAAAACATCTATAGTGTGTGTGTGTCTATATATATATATATATATATATATATATATATATATATATAAAATTCGCATCACGCAGTTATATGATCATATCACATCACAGCATGGCAGAATCATGTATATGAAATATATGATAAATTAGGAGGTCCGTATTTTAGATTAAGCCATTAACGAAAAACACGGATTTCATGGTCGCGATGAATAGCCAAGCCCACACCCTAAGACCCCTATGACAGCGGTAAGCAAGCCTTCCAATTCTAGAGTTAGGTGGCCGGTTTCGACTCCTCGAGATGGTTTCCCACTGGACTTTAGAACCCGGTTACTTGTGCTCTCTGTCTTGGTTCTATCCTAATGCGGAAAAGCAAATAATATACATTGAATGGAGAAACAAGCTCAACCCGGAAGTATCCCAATAATAGAATATTACATACAAAAATTTATATGAATGAAAATGAAAAGCTCTTATCTTACATAAAACTCTCGGCTATTCAATCACGACGATCTAATATAACGTATCGATATAGCAACACAACAATATCACATGTCATCAACGTAAGTAAATTTGCGTATCTTGAATATCATTGTCGTATAGTGTAACGACCCCAAAATTCTTATACCTTCATATCATTTTTCTTTTTATTAAAATACTGTATTTTTTTGGGGTATCCCCGTATATTTTATTCTCTATTAAATATATTATTTTATCCCTCCTTTTATTTTCCCTATTCTATAATTTTTTCAAAACCCAAGCCAAGACGGTTCTATTTGATTTCTTTCTTTTCTTTTTCCTTGTCCCACTTTCTTTTCAAGCAATATCATATATTTAATTCTTGTTAAATATGAGTATGAACAAATTTGTAGCTCATTGGTTAAATTCTTGCATTATTATTTCATAGGAATCTGGGACCTGTAATTATTTTTATCTATTTTCTTTTAGAACAAATATCTCTCATCTTTTCTTCATCCCAGCTTAGCCATTTTCCTTTTGATCAATTCTAAAATAAAATAAAATATAAAAAAAATCTCTTTTCTCTTGTGCTTGGAGAAGCATCAGTTCCATCAAGTTTCAAAGGCTCGGTTGAGTATTTTAAACGGTGACCCGGTTGTTATACCGACTCACACTACCCGTAAGTTCCTTCTTCCCTTCTTTTCCGTCTTTCTTGCTGAATATCCCTTTTCTGGTCATATCGCCGTTTTAGTTGAATAGTGACACCGACAAGAATGTTTCATGACTAGGTATAGCAAAGTGATGGTTTCGTTGTTATTAAATTTATACCACAACGTCCTTCTGTAAACATATTACCTATTTAGAACTGTATATGAATCGTACCTAAAATATAAAGCACACAATACCGTAAGTAATACTTAACATGAAACCAAACCAAAATTTTTAGCAATGTAAAATATAATCAATATATGACCTTGTTTTTCTTACAGCAAGGTAATAGCGTAGAAATCAATAATTAGCCAATTCCATGCAGCCATGATAAAACTCCAGTATCAACAATACGCATAAAACTGAGTCTATCGGTAAAAACGAGGACATGCCTAAACCAAAATGATGCATGCTTAAAGTAGTTTTGTAAACCAGTGGAGGTCCCTGTAGCTACAAATTATTGTAGCCCTTGATTTGTGAGCCAAGAATTTTATACAATGTGTAAAATAGAAATCTAAATCCTCCACATTATAGAAGCATAAATCTGAAGCCTATGTGCTCAAACTAGAAATCAGAGCTTGTTAAAGATTAGAATAAATCAAATAAATCAAATATATGGTAGTTTACTCATATAGGATAATTACCACTTAGACTCATTATTCCCAATATAAATCAAATATATGGTAGTTTACTCACATTATGTCCGATGCAAGATTGTAGTAGTTTGGTTTCTTCGATAGCACAACTAGCATTTTAGTTTTTTAAAATAATTATCTCATTATATTTATAAATGTTTTACACCATTATTTTTACCGTAATTTATATCTCACTAAAATACCCTCATTAGAGAAACCTTGTTGAAGAGGGTGCGGATTATCATACATCTTGGGTCTAGTGAGTGAGATCCGAACTTTTCATAGAGCGCCGTTGTTGAAGGAAAGGAAAAATATGGTTTTCTAAAACCAAAACCATTCCAACAATATTTAATTAAATAATTTAATATATAATATAAAGAAAACAAATTGAAAATTAGATTTTAAATAAAATATCTTTAATTTGAAAAGAGACAAGTTTCTATTAAAATATCGTTAAGTTTTCAAAAGATAGAATTTTCATTAAAATACCATAAACTTGTAAAGTTTAGGTTTTATCACTAAATTACCACTAAATCTAAAATACATTTTATAAAAAAACTCTTAATATTCTAAAACACCCTCGAGCTTTGTTTTTAAAACAATAATAAAATATTTTTACATAAAACCCTTCGAGAAATTAATAACATAAATCATACAAGCACCTACAATAAACAAATTAATAAGGACCTTAGATTAAGCATGGGCTTAAACGGTATCATTTCTCTTGAGCCTCAAAGAGCCGGAGAAAGTGAGTGCTTTCCTTTAGATTAGAGAACACTATAAATTAAAGCAATTATCAATGGCAATAGTCTTGGAAAAAACCACAAATCCTGCCGTCCATTTGCAGCGATTGTTCGATTATTCCCGAACTTAAGATCTTCAACATTTAAATCTTTTAATAAGTTATGACTATAACCTGAATACAAACTTGAACATGAATTTAATCTCGAACTCAAATCCAAACTCAAACCTAAACATTAACTTAAACTCGAACTCAATCTACTAGAACTAACTTGACTCGACCCAGGATTGCAACTGACATGACTCACATTCTACTTGACTTACTCGACTTCATTATTCACTTTTTGCAATCCATGGTTTCGATCAAAACATGTGATAATCAACCAATCAAATCCACTAATTCAATTTAACAGTTATAATCTATTATACTCGAGGAGTTGGGGTAGTTTGAGTATAAATCCAACGAAATCTCATGAGTCCCATTAATACAAAATTATGTTGTTGTGATACCGGACTGAAATGGTACAAATCATATTGCTGTGGTACCGGGTGGAAACAGTACATTACGAATTCATGAATTAAGGCTCGTGTTTCCAAACTTCTGGACGATAGCCTGTTGGGTTTGGAATATTTCAATAATAATTGAAGTCCCAATTACGTTTGGACCCGTGATTCCGTACCCTTGGACGATAGCCTTGGATTCGAGAATACTCTTGAAATTGATTGACATTCATACTTAAACTTACGTTAGTTAGATTACCTTATAAAGGCCTATTAAGACACATACCTCATGTTCACTCACACACACTTGTAGGGTGTTTTTCGTCACCCCATTGAGATGGGAATATGCGCGCGCTGGTCGGACGCATTACAGATCCCCTTTCCTAGGGTAGGCTGGGGGTTTATTGATTGTGGGGATCCGAATCTCCGGCAGCCGCGGACTAAGCTGCCGTTAATTACCCCCCGCCTTTGGAGCAAGAGAACCTCCGATTGACGGGTTAAACTGGTCGTGCGAACTCAACATGCAGTGTTGTGTTTTGAAGGGTTTTGGGAATATCGGGAGCCCCGCAGAGTTTTACGGGGGTCCCGCTACCCGGATAGCGGGCTGGGGGTCAAGGAGGCTAGCAGTGTTAGTTATATGTATGCCCTAGAGGCCATTACTGTACATACGATGTATATTGTAGTGGATACTTGGACATATATAGGGATGATTTTCTTGCTCGACATGATAGTACGCTATCTGGTTGCTCTTTATCTTAACATATACTCTGATTGTCTCTATGTTACATGTTGATAAAGCCCTTAGGATATGTACTTGACTACTAGGACTATGATGAGATCATACTAGTCGGGCCACGGTAGTCGACGAGTACATCTTATAACTGTTCCTAGTCGAGGGTGTATCGAGACAAGGCAACGATACACCAGAGTAGACTAGCGTATGCGCATCTTGACCCATCTGATGGGCGATGGATGATCCCATATCCATCGGTGTTTGACATCAAGGATGGTGTATGGGTGCTCAGTGGAGAGTGGGTACACTGGACGGACTCGCCGAGAACTCCCAGATGGTATTATACCTCACATCAGATGGCAGTTCTCTGGTGACACTGGTACAGGTTAGTCTGTAGACCCGAGATCATCATAGAGTCTTGTGTGATTCCCACTGTACTTTGATTTCCATCACACCACGTCCAAGAAGGCGTGCAAAAAGGTGGCTTTTGGGTACAGTCCCGAATCACTTGGAGGCAATGATCGATAGGAGGGGATTCGTCTCTCCCGGTATAGGGAGTTGATGTTACGCTGTGTTCGATTGGCTATAACCGGAAATCCCTAGCCAGGGTTGCTGAGATCCACTGGTAAGTGTTATCAGTAGTTTCTCGAACTGTTATAGACCTCATATCGATACGGCTTATCAAGCTACTAGGGTCTGACGTTTACCATCCCTAGGCGAGATATGCGACATATCAGACGAAGAGACCGGACTGTACGGGAGTGTTACTGATTGGATTCGCAGGAGATTATACAGGCTTGCTTGTTGATCTTCTGATCGCTCAATACCTGGGTGGCTGTTACGTTTAGCTGACCGCTTGCAGCTTGTGGGTGTTTGATATGATCATCACCTACTGCCGGCGTATTGACGATTCTTTAGAGTCCTATACAGAGGTTTCTTGACTCAGGCAAAACGGAGTAGGAGCACATATATGATATGTGCGGGACCGAGAACAATACGAGTATGTGATACCGTATTAGATTCTCACGATATGAGATATCGGCCGGGTATATGTGATATAGCCGGGTCATCGGATCAAGTGTTGATTCGATGAACTAATACAGATTATATTAGTCGGTTATTTATGAAATAGCCGGATTATCGGATCAAGTGTTGATTCGATAATTTAATGTATAATTATATATTTGATATATTAAATTAAATTAACTGATATAAGCTCACTAAAAGATTCTTTTTCTCACTCGGGTAATACATTGATATATATACGATATATGTTAATTGTATTATTTTATTTTGTTACAATAAATATTGTATATGTGATATATAATATTGTAACATGTTAGGGTTATTAATGCAACATGTTTAGTGGAGATTAAACGAGATTAGAGTTTGATTTGGGTTAAACTTTTCTAGAACCTTCTAGAAGCTTTTATTTTGTTTCTTGCAAAGATGTTTAGTTTAGATATTTTGCAAGATATTCTTTAACCCAACCAAAACCCTTAACCCTAGTAAACTCTCTACAATGGTTAAGTCTTCTCACTTGAACCATGGTTGCATCTAACCTCAAACTACTTTCATTATTCATCACAAAAGGATTAGATCTTCTTCTTCCTTCTTCTTCTTTCATAAAAAGCTTTCTAGCTTTTTATGAAGTGATGAAAATGAGTGAGTTAATGAAAATAAATGAGAGCTAAAATCCTACTTCATCATCCTAATCTATCCTAGCTATTTAGATTAGGGTGTTCACTTCATTTAGTGAGTGAGAGCTTGTGTTAAAGAAACTTCAAGGTAGATCATCTTAGTTATCGAAGATCGGAAGAAAGTTTGCATCATTCTCTTCGTGGAGCCTCTCTAGAGTCCGGGTACTCGATGATCGCAGCGAATGTACCTCAACACGGAGCTTTAGAAGTGAAGGACTGGACTACAAAAGTTGTAATCCCAAACTCTTAGATGTTAAAGTATTTAGCATGCTTTGTTTCGCCTAATCTCTAGTTTAAAGATCTTGGTTAGGGTTGTTCGGCACGTCTAAATTTTAAATCGGGCATGGTTGATGCCTTATAGACCCTTGTGAGAGTGCCTAGTAACCCTGCAGTGGTATCAGAGCCAAGCTAGAGCTTTAGGCGAAGTTTAAAGTCCGATCGAACTCCGAATACCCGTAAAACCCTAGTTTCTGGAAATTTTTTTAAAAAGTCGATTTTTTCGTATTAAAAATATTCAGAAAATCAAGCAAGGAAATATAGGAATTACTGTGAAGTACGGACCACCAAATCCCTCACTTGACCGCGGAACCGCGGCCAAACCACGCGTTTGGCGGCGGTTCCGCGGCCAATAATTGGAGTTGGGGCCCACTACTTCAGGAATATATTCTTGGGTCCTTTTTGATAGTTCTAGGAATTTTTAATTCTACTCAAATGTTGAGTTTTCTGGGTTGTATTGGGGACTCGTTGATTCGATCGGATAATTTAACTTCGTTTAAGTTTTTTCCGGATAATTTTAGAACGTGTTAAAAAGTTCGAACGGATATTAATAACTCACTTTTTCCCCTGTCGGAAAATTTTCAAAAGTTGGATTTTTTCTCGAGTTTGAAACTTTCGGAAAATCATGCAAGTAACGCGGTGGACCTTCTAGAAGAACACAAAACTTAACTCAATTATGTGACCGTCTGAACCGCCTCTGAACCTTAGGGTTTGGGGCAGTACGGCGTAGCCACATGTGAGGCGTTGGCTTAACCCTTCTATGGCTGGACCATTGATACTATGGCATGTGATGGATATTTTTTGAACTCCACTCAAGTGTTGAGCTATTTAGGAAATCTTGGGTGTTTGATTATTGGATCGAAAAGTTTAACACTGTCTTTTTATCTGGAATGTGATACAATATTTGGAATCCACATGTAGTTATGAGATAACTAATTTGAATGTTGTAAATCAAGCAGTTCAGTCTCAGATGATCGGTTGCCACGGAATTTTGATGTGATCAAAAGTTTGTCGCAATCACGTAGCGTACGCGGATACTCGCCAGGTAAACTTAATAGACAGCCATGCCCATAGCCCCGACCAGGTGACTGTAGGAGAACCCCGTCGCCAAAAGCATCCGTTCGGGTGCTCGCGGCAGCGGTGTTCCGCCTTAGTGCACTTCGTCGACGGCGTCCGGGGGTGCAGCCGTCTACTAAAGTTTGCGACGAGCATTCGATCAGGATGTCGGGAATCTTGTTGAATTGCCCGACTTGATATTGAAAAGTATTTTCGATATTGAGACTAAAATGCGGGGTTTATAATTGTTAGGCATGAGATGTCTAAGGAATTCATTTGGTTAGGCATGCGATGTCTAAGGAGGTTGCGGATTCCAACTGTTGTAGTTTTACACTTTCTTTACTGTGACCGTAAGCGTAGTATGTGGTGTATCGTCGGCTTCATTGCTATACATCAACGACAATCGGGATACACATATTTGCTTACGTTGATGATATGAGATATTATGTGTTGCTGTGATATGTTATATTGGATTGTCGCGTTCTGAATAGCCGGGGGTTTTATGTGAGATGAGAGTTTTTCTTTTTCATTCATGTAAAATTCATTTGTATCTGATATTCTTTTATTGAGGCACTTCCGGGCTGAGGATGATGTCACCATTGTATATTATTTACTTTTCCGCATTAGGTAGACCCAAGGCGGGGAGCACAAGTAACCGGGTTCTAGGGTCCAGTGAGAGACCATCTCGAGGAGTCGAGACCGGGTCTCCTAACCCTAGAATTGGCAGTGTTGCTTGCCGCTCTCGTAGGGGTCTAGGGATGTGGGTTTGGCTATTCATCGCGACCGTGGAATCCGTATTTTATACAGGCTCGTACTAAAACACGGACGTCCTAGTATATCCAATATTTCATATATGTTCTTCTGCTGCAATGTTCTGTGATGAGATCATATTACTGCCTGAGACGAATGTTTATATTATATACATGAGATATATGTTATATTGCAGATTTCGTTTCAAATGTGATGCTTGTGAGGCATAATAAAATGGGACTTCATTAATAAGATTAATGAAACTAAAAGAAACCTAAAGATGTTGTAGAAACTTGTCTTAAAATCTGGTAGCTCTAGTTCTTGTTTTGCATAGCGGTTTTCCTTGTAGAACATCCAGCACCGTATTCGATAAGGAAATAGCCGAGATCCCTTCGCCGGGAGTGACCTCTTTAGCGAAACTAGCAGATGCTACAAACTCGGTTTGTCTTTTGATTGTTTTTATAGTTTTTGCTTTGCATAGTGATATTTGTGAAATATCCTGCACCTTATTCGATAAGGAAATAGCCGACGATCCCTTCACCGGTAGTGACCTCTTTAGCAATACTAGAAAAGCCTAAAAAACACTCCATTTAAAATCACTCGATTCTACAACGATATCAAGTTCATTACGCAAAGGGTTTTCTTAAAAACCTGTCGTAGCCCTCCATCATTTCAGATAAGTACTTCATAGTATTCGTGCTACGTTTGTTGGCTTGCGTCAAGGCGTAGTGTTCGGTAGCTATTTATGCTTATCTGTAAAAGCATATGATGCGATTGAGTTAGGCTAGTCGTGCGACTTTGTTGGCCTGCGTCAAGGGTCGTGCGGGTGGGTTTAATTCAATCGGGAAATGACTGGTTGGACTTGACTAGCGGACTATGGTTTGTTGGCCTGCGTCAAGGTCATAGGACGCTAGGGGTAAAATATTATTGGGAATTTCAAGTGTTGAAATTTGCAATGAGATTGCATACCTTCTATGAGATAGTTGGATTCCGATACCCGCTGCGAGTAAGAGTTACTCCTGGGAGATTTTTACACATTACAATTAGCCGATCAAGTAGGTGTCTAGAAAGGTGTTAACGGGGTTACGCCCCTGGGAAAACGATGTTTATTTTAATTAGATTCGTGCGACAGCACGGGGAACTTCCCTCAAAGTACCGGCACTGGCCTGGCTGAAAGATTGGCGAACTTGTATAGTGTAATTAATCCCGGATAGTCTTACCTTTTAGGGTTTGAAGGAAGATTTGACTAAAACAGTGGGTGACATCCTGATTAGATAAATTGATAACCAATCTAATCTTGTAAAAGCGCACGCTGAGTGTTTTCTTCTCTCTCTCTCTCCTGGTTGTGACTATGTCACGCCTTAATCAAGATAATAATACGGATGTATTGACCGAACCCGCTTGTTATACTGCGCTAAGGAACGTTGGTCCCGCTCCAACTTATAATTATTATAAGACAGAGCAGGAATTTGGGGATTACCAGAATTCCCATGCCGCCCAAATGAAGAAAGTGCATGCTGATGGATCTTCTTCGGGTGTGTTCATTATAGAGAACTGTTTCTCAGTATCCTTTACATCCTGGGTATGAGATACCGGATCAGGATCCCACATATGTAATCTGTTACATGGGCTACAGATAGGTAGAGAACTGAGAACGGGTGATAAGTTTCATGAGATAGAAACTGTGCAAGTGTTGCAGCCAAATCTGTTGGTAGTTATCACCCTGTATTAACAAACATTGATTCTGAACGAATGTTATTAGATACTGAACCTGATGTACAACATCATATCAGTCTCTTTATTAGTAAAGAAGGATATAATTTTGTATTATTGGATAATGTTTTGAAAATTTCCTATATCAAGAGTTGATCGGTTCAGGCACGTTATCTAAAAGCATTGACGTTCTAAATCAAACTACAGTTCTTAGTATACAGAATACACACAAGAGGAAGAGTTCAGAAATGAACGAATCCTTCTTGAGGTATTGTAGACTAGGTCATATCAATGCGACCCGACTAGCTGAAGTTACATATAGATGCATATTTAAATTAGTTTGAATTTACATCTTGTGAAACTTGTCGGTCATGTCACAAAGATAAGAAGACCATAGCTCCGTTTATTGGAAACAGAGAAAGAGTTAGTGAACTCTTGGGATTGATACATGCTGATGTATGAAGGTCCCCTGTCTACACATGCCAAGACCGGTTCTTTGTACTTCATTACATTCACTGATTATCTCTCAAGATCCGGACATATGTTTCTGTTGAAACACAAGTCTGGAACTTTTGAGAAATTCAATGAATATAAGTTAGAAGTAGAGAACCAAAAACGGGTATACGTATTATGTCCTTTGATGTGATCAAGGAGGAGAATACTTAAGCATGGAATTCCTGGACTATTTTAAAGGAGAATGGGATTCTCTCTCAGCATTACTCCTCCGTATACACCACAGCACGTCGGTGTATCGGGGCGGAGCAATCACACCCTATTTGATATGGTGCGCTCTATGGTGAGTACTACTGAGTTTCTTATTTCCTTTTGGGAGTTATGCACTTGTGAAGCTGCATACCTATTGAATAGGGTTCAAATCAAATCAGTTGCCTACCACTTCATATGTGATATGGAATGGGAAGAGCCCATATCTTAAGTATGTTAAGATTTGGGGTTGTCCAGCCTATGTCTAAAAACATAATTCGGACAAGCTCGAGGCAAAGTCAGTTCTGTGGAAGTTTGTTGGATATCCCAAGCATACGCAAGGGATTATCTTCTACCTAACCGAGGAACAAAAGATGTTTTGTTTCTTAGCATGCCACCTTCGTGAAAGGGAATTTCTTGTGAAGAAATTAGTGGTCATGAGGTAAAACTGGAAGGAGTTCCAGCTATACAAACTACAACAGATGATTTGGTAGAACCAAAGGATTCAATAGATTCTAACGAACCTCAGCCTCTCCGCCGATCTAGTAGGGTTCCTCACCCACCTGAGAGATACTTCGGTTTCTCTATGACAGTGGGAGCGAGAATTGCATCATGAGATGATGACCCAACTAGTTTCGAGCAGGCCATCAGGAGTGGGACTCTGTAAGAATAGCTGGATGCTTAGTGATATGAGATGGAATCCTTATACACCAACAAAGTATGGACTTTGGTTGCTTTATCTGAAGGGTTAAATCCCCATCAGGAGCAAGTATATCTTGAGAAGATTACTTGGTGTACATGGAAAAGTTGAGATTTTCAAAGCTATGCTTAAGTCCATCCAGATCCTACTTGCCACTGCTACATACCATGACTACGATATCTGGTGGTTGGGTGTCATGACTGCTTTTCTAAATGATATTTTGGAAGAGAGCGTCTATAAGTACACAGCCAGAGAGCTTCGTAGATAGTGGGAGCAGCGGAAACGTGTGCAAGATGTTTTATGTGATAAAGCAGGTATCGCGGAGTCGGAACGTCTGTTTTGATGATGTAGTCAAAGAGTTTGACTTCATCAAAATAGTAGATGAACCTTGTATATACAAAAAGGTAGTAGGGAGCATGGCGGTGATCCTCGTAGAGTACGTGGATGACATACTCTTGATAGGAAAGGAGTTTCTTATGCTACGCTCGGTCAATCTCCGCTTATCATAAGAATTCTCCATATAGGATCAAAGCGATACGTCCTAAATCCTAGGTTTTGGATCTATGAGATAGGTCTAATTGGATGTTAGGATACTCACTAGTTGTAGTGAGATGGTATCAATCGATCCTGGGGAGAATCACTGGAAAGGTTCCAGGGTGATAAGGACGACTAAACGTCAGTCGCAGGCATTGTCTTTACCCTCAGTGGAGGGACGGTATGTTGGAAGAGTTCCAAGCTAGATACCGTGACTTACTAGATGATTAAAGGCAAGATACATCCTTACCAAGGATGCTACCAAAGAGGCAGTCTGGATATATATATAGTTCATGAGATGAACTTCGTTCCAACAATTGTGTGACAATGGAGTTGTGGCTTATGCCAAGGAACCTTCGTCCCATCTGAAATCAAGATATAATTCTTAGGCAGTATCACCTGATCATGGAGATGGTTGATCTCCAGGGAGATCGAGGTTAGGAGAGTAGACACAGAGGACAACAACGCGGATCCACTCACAAAGGCTTTTTTCCCAGTAGAGACTTTTATGGGATGGTTGAGTATGAGATACTTCAACCACAGCTAATTATTGGGTATGTGATACCACAACAGATGGCCCTAGTGCAAGTGGGAGATTGTTAGTTATATGTATGCCCTAGAGGCCATTACTGTACATACGATGTATATTGTAGTGGATGCTTGGACATATATAGGGAGGACTTTCTTGCTCGACATGATAGTACGCTATTTGGTTGCTCTTTATCTTAACATGTACTCTGATTGTCTCTATGTTACATGTTGATAAAGCCCTTAGGATATGTACTCGACTACTAGGACTATGATGAGATCATACTAGTCGGGCCACGGTAGTCGACGAGTACATCCTATAACTGTTCCTATTCGAGGGTGTATCGAGACAGGGCATCGATACACCAGAGTAGACTAGCGTATGCGCATCTTGACCCATATGATGGGCGATGTATGATCCCATATCCACCGGTGTTTGGGTGCTCAGTCGAGACTGGGTACACTGGACGGACTCGCCGAGAACTCCCAGATGGTATTATACCTCACGTCAGATGGCAGTTCTCTGGTGACACTGGTACAGGTTAGTCTGTAGACCCGAGATCGTCATAGAGTCTTGTGTGATTCCCACTGTGCTTTGATTTCCATCATACCACGTCCAAGAGGGCGTGCAAAAGGTGGCTTTTGGGTATAGTCCCGAATCACATGGAGGCAATGAGTGATAGGAGGGGATTCGTCTCTCCCGGTATAGGGAGTTGATGTTGCGCTGTGTTCGATTGGCTATAACCGGAAATCCCTGGCCAGGGTTGCTGAGATCCACTGGTAAGTGTTATCAGTAGTTTCTCGAACTGTTATAAACCGCATATCGATACGACTTATCAAGCTACTGGGGTCTGACGTTTACCACCCCTACGCGAGATATGCGACATATCAGACGAAGAGACCGGACTGTACGGGAGTGTTACTAATTGGATTCGCAGGAGATTGTACAGGCTTGCTTGTTGATCTTCTGATCGCTCAATACCTGGGTGGCTGTTGCGTTTAGCTGACCGCTTGCAGCTTGTGGGTGTTTGATATGATCATCACCTACTGCCGGCGTATTGACGATTCTTTAGAGTCCTACACAGAGGTTTCTTGACTCAGGCAAAACGGAGTAGGAGCACTTATATGATATGTGCGGGACCGAGAACAATACGATTATGTGATACCGTATTAGATTCTCACGATATGAGATATCGGCCGGGTATATGTGATATAGCCGGGTCATCGGATCAAGTGTTGATTCGATGAACTGATACAGATTATATTAGTCGGTTATTTATGAAATAGCCGGATTATCGGATCAAGTGTTGATTCGATAATTTAATGTATAATTATATATTTGATATATTAAATTACATTAACTGATATAAGCTCACTAAAAGATTCTTTTTCTCAGTCGGGTAATACATTGATATATATGTGATATATGTTAATTGTATTATTTTATTTTGTTACAATAAATATTGTATATTTGATATATAATATTGTAACATGTTAGGGTTATTAATGCAACATATTTAGTGGAGATTAAACGAGGTTAGGGTTTGATTTGGGTTAAACTTTTCTAGAAGCTTCTATAAGCATTTATTTTGTTTCTTGCAAAGATATTTAGTTTAGATATTTTGCAAGATATTCTTTAATCCAACCCAAACCCTTAACCCTAGTAAACTCTCTACAATGGTTAAGTCTTCTCACTTGAACCATGGTTGCATTTCTAACCTCACACTACTTTCATTATTCATCACAAAAGGATTAGATCTTCTTCTTCTTCCTTCTTCTTTCTTGAAAAGCTTTCTAGCTTTTTATGAAGTGATGAAAATGAGTGATTTAATAAAAATAAATGAGAGCTAAAATCCTACTTCATCATCCTAATCTATCCTATCCATTTAGATTAGGGTGTTCACTTCATTTAGTGAGTGAGAGCTTGTGTTAAAGAAACTTCAAGGTAGATCATCTTAGTTATCGAAGATCAGAAGCAAGTTTGCATCATTCTCTTCGTGGAGTCTCTCTAGAGTACGGGTACTCGATGATCGCGGCGAAGGGAGCTCAACACGGAGCTTTAGAAGTGAAGGACCAGAATACAAAGGTTGTAATCCCAAACTTTTAGATGTTAAAGTGTTTAACATGCTTTGTTTCGCCTAATCTATAGTTTAAAGATCTTGGTTAGGGTTGTTCGGCACGTCTAAATTTTAAATCGGGCATGGTTGATACCTTATAGACCCTTGTGAGAGTGCCTAGTAACCCTGCAAGCAGCCCCCTTGCGGGGTGCGGGGCAGTGCCCAGTTAGAAATTTTTTCTAACGGGGAAGGTATATTTAGTGTGGAGTATGTGTATGTATATATAAATAAAATAAAATAAAATAATAATAATAATAATAAAAAGGGGGGAATGGCGTTCAAGGGCCGCGCGCGTGGCATATGGACGTACATGGGCGCCTTAAAACCCGGGGTTACGTGGGCATACATGACCGATGGGCGCCTTGGCGCCCCGGGAGTCACGTGCGCACACGTGACCGATAGGTGCCTTGGCGCCCCGGGGTCACGTGGGCACACGTGACCGATGGGCGTCTTGGCGCCCCAGGGTCACGTGCGCACACCTGACCATGGGAAAACACCCGCGGAGAGGGGCTTAGCCCCTAGGCTGGGGAGTTGAACTCCCAAGGCGATTTCAGGAGTTGAACTCCTAACAAGAAATTAATTTATGGAGTTAAACTCCCACAAATCTAGAAAGGAGTTAAACTCCTAGGAATTTTTGGCTCTTCTTTTGAGCCTTGGGTCAGTCCAAAGTTAGATTTTGGGGACGAGTCTCCTTCTTCCTCCTCTTGATCGGCAGGATCTTAGAGGAAAAGAGGGGTAAGACTTAAAAGTCCCCCTTTTCGAGATCTGATTGGAGATCCGAGCTCCTCTTCGTAGGTTTTGTGGTGAAGGACTATTTATTTTTTAGAAAGGGAGAGTTAAACTCTTGATTTAATTCCAAAGTAAGAAGAAGGTTTTAGAACCTTGAGGAAGGAGAAAGATCTCAGATCTGGATTTGTTTTTGAAGAGAGAAAAAAGTTGTTGAGATATTTCATTATCTTTACCTTTATAGGCCATACACTTTACATATAGCCTCTTGGCTTTTCAAAATGGCATTTTGCCTATCCCATGGCTTGTGCCATTTCTTTTTGCACATAAGCCATGGGCTTTACAAAAATTTGACTTTATGCCAGTTTTTCTTACATTTATTCATAAAAATAAAATAAAAGAAATACAACAAAATTTTGGCATGGGGGGAGGCCGACCGCTTCATGTTCGGGTTAGCTCCGGGCATTAGCCCACTTGACCTGGGCTTGGGCCCACCTGGCTTGGGGTTGACTTTGATTTTGACTTGGTCAACCGAGGTGTAAATTTTTACCCCTACAAATTACCCCCCATCAATAAAGGCACACAGCATATGTGGGTCGTGTGCATGAAATTGATGGATCTTCTTTCACGTGGAGACAACTTGATTCGGCTCCCACCTTTTGGGAAGCTGGCACTGCCCTTATTACGACATGGACGGTCGATGCTTGACGTGTCTCCGAGATGGAGTGTCTGGTTGACTTGATTCCGAGGCGGAGTATAATTCCGACAAGGAGGTCGTTGCTGCCCTTTTTGCGACTTGGACGGTCGGTGCTGCCCTTTTTGCGACGTGGACGGTCGATGTTGCCCTTTTAGCGGCTTGGAAGGTCGGTACTGCCCTTTTTGCGACTTGGACGGTCGGTACTACCCTTTTTGCGACTTGGACGGTCGGTTCTGCCATTTTTGTGACTTGGACGGTCGGTGCTGCCCTTTTAGCGACTTGGACGGTCGGTGCTGCCCTTTTTGCGACTTAGACGGACGGTTCTGCCATTTTTACGACTTGGACGGTCGATACTGCCCTTTTAGCGACTTGGACGGTGGGTGATGCCCTTTTTGCGACTTGGACGGTCGGTTCTGCCCTTTTTGCGACTTGGACGGTCGGTGATTGAATGAATTCTCGGTTTTGTGTAATATCGAATCAAATAGTCCCTGGCAACGGCGCCATTTGATTGATGTAAAATTCAAGACTGTGTAGTATGAAATTGTAAAGAAATCACAACCAAAGAATTATTTGACCGCAATCAACTACGGTATCGGATGTAGTTTGTAAGTGAGTGCGGATCGTCCACAGGGATTGCACGATTCGTTTGTATTATGATATGCTTGAATTGAAAAGTTAGGCTAAAATAAACGAAAACATGATTCAAGGATTTTGATTTTCAAGTGTCACTATTCTATTCAAGAATCAAGAAAATGATAAACAATCAAGAATCGGTGTATCGATGATATTTCCAATCAACAGTCAAGAATCTAAAAGAGGCTCATAGGAATCGATCGGATCTATAGACGTGATGTAATCTAAAGATTTCGTATTCTTGTCCTTCGAAGGATTGATACTAGATCGATGAGGATCGACGAGAGTTAGGGTTTTCTCGTGAAACTAGGGTTTCATCTTATCCCTTGTTCTGTTGTCGATATCATTCACATTCTAGCCTTTAGCAATTTCAAGAAACGATCGTAACTCCCCAATTTTGAGCGATATCATTCAAGAAAGTATCGTAACGAAATGGGTTGTCGGTTCTTGAACTTGCTAGGGTTTACAAAACTTGTAGGAATCAAGAATCGTTTTAAGATATGTTACATCATCATTCTATTGACCGTCTCGACTCCTCGACGAGCGGAGTTTTATTCACACATCACCACACAGAAAATATTTACGAATTGTAAAGATATCATGATGCAGAATTTAAAGAAAACAAGATAAAAGAATATCACCTTTATTTATCTCAACAATTTTGATTACATTCGCTTCAAGAACTACAAGAGGAAGAATCTAAATTGTTGATCGGGCGTCGCTCGGCATCGTGAGTCGTGGATCGGCTCGGATCGCTTGCTCCGTTGAAGATCGGCTCCACTCCTAAAGGTTGTAGGGCTTCTTGCTTAATGGGTACTCGGGAATCTTGATTTTAATTGGAATTAGGGTTAGGGTTTCCCACAAGCCCTCTCACTAGACTTGTGGAGGAAGGAGATGATGAAGGAGATTGGCTAAAAATGAACTAAAATGAATCACAAATGGTTTGATTCTATCTATCTCCACATTATATCTCTCCCTAGGTCTAGGCTTCTATTTATAGAATTCCCAAACTCTAGGTTTAGGTTTGAAATGGTAGTTCCCTCCAAAAGTTTGTTGAGTCTTCTAGAAGGTAGTTTGTTAGGAGCTAGCTTAGGGTTTAAGCTAGGTTTAATTAGGCTTGGAAACCCTAGTTTGCTGATCTGGCAGAAACCTCTGGAGTCTTCTAGAAGTTGACATGTCTTTCTGAAGTCTGGATCTAGAGATAGGAGTTGTGCACCAAAAATGAGGAGCTGATTCCTGGGACCCACTGCGGATCCGCGGCATTAGCAAGCCCCTGCCGCGGATCCACGGCTCTTTGATGGGCTTGGCCTTTGGGTCTTCTGGTGTGGACTTGTGCTGGAGTTTGGGGCTTCTTCTGATATGCTGAATTGTGATTGCTACTTTGTATTGATATCAGATCTGAAGTTAGTGAGTTGGCGTATCTTTTGAGCAGTGTATATTTGAGCAAGCTTCTGATTTTCCTGCACAGACTTCTAAACACGGGTTGCGACATATAGAAATATTGCGATGCCATGATGCAGTCAATTTCCCTAGAAATGCCGGTTTTAAGGTCTAATACATGTAATCTGATAATCTGTGGTAGATTTGCTAATATGTAGAATATGAATGCCGAACACTTCTATATGAATGCAAATGATGAGGAAATTGCCGGCTAAAATATACAATATTTTCGACTAATCAAATACCCCCAAACTTAATTTCGATCGTCTCGAGCGAATGTTTTATTAAAAGAGAAGGAGAAAATAAAGAAAGAGAAAAACTAACTAGCACACTTTCGTAGGCAACACGATTGCACTGAGCATGTGCAACAAGCCTTTAAACCTCTAGGTGTCCCTAGTAGGAGGAGTGTTGTCTCCTGAGGGTTTTCAGCGGATTGCACCCACAAAATCCAATAATAAAAGAAAGATCATGAATATTACATTTAAAGACAAGAATTGTAAAAGAAAGACTTTGAAAATTAGGGTTTCCAACTAAGCTAGCTTTTCGGTTGTCATGAGCCCTATCTTAATAGTCATGAAAAAAATGTCAGAAATCACGTCCTCCCTCAATAAAACATCGTCTTATTCTTCATTTCTATTTTTCTTCCAAACATCGATCATATAACCCTGCGTGTGTGTAAAGGACATCCCTACACCCGGAGAATTCAATTCAAGCTATCATACTCTTGCCCATCAGCCTCAGTACTTTTTGATTAATGAATATTTAAACGAGATTGCTCACACACTTTCATACGACCGTTAATACTTCTTGAGGTACTAACCGACCGATTACTCATGTGCTTGCTTACTTGGTGTATTTTCCTCGTCTTGCACCACCTCAGGCATAGCAGTGACTCCCAGACCAGTTGGCCTTAGGGCACTAGGTGAAGAAGCACCCTTGCTATATTTTTTTTTTATTTCCCTTGGTGATAACAAAACCAGTGTTCATTTTTTTCACCACTTTATATTTTCTTCATTTTTTTATTTCCTTCATACTTTTGGCTTTAAGACAAGAGCATTTCAAGGTATCCTCTACTATCCCAGGCTTTAAGACGTGTGTAAGTGCGAATAGCAGGGTATCAACGTTCAAAATGTTTGGCTTCCAGAATAGAAACTATTTTTCAGACTTATTTTTATCCTCAGATTAGTGACGTCTTTCATCTTACTAACCCTTGGGACAACGGCTCATAACTACTTATTACTAGTTCGTATAAGAAAACTTCTAATTTTCTTGGTTTTCTAAAAATTTTCTAATCTCATGGATGTAATTTTTCACTATCTAAACTTTTATTATCTTATTTATGTACAAAAATATTTTTATATTTTGAAAATTTTTTATAGGTTTTTAAAAATGTTTTGTGCTTATGCAAATGATATGCAAATGATGCGAAAATAAGCACAAATCTCCCCCAAACTTGTTTTCAACAGTGTCCTCACTGTTGCCTTCTGCTAAATCTCGAAAAACCTGTAAGCTTGGGAGGAATTTATTAGTGGGGGCAAAATATTTAAGTGAAGACCCTCCCCCAAACTTATTTTTGGCTCATCTTTTTGTAAAATTTTCTTTTCAAGAGCCAGAAAAAATTATACCCCCCCCAAACTTGAGTTATGCAATGTTAATCTTTGAAAATCACATGAGGGGTTTAAAAACCAGTGGTCGATGCCAAGCTTTGCAAAGACCGAATGTTAACACCAACCATTCAAAAATTTTATCAATGCAGTGCTCGGGTTGGTGGAAGAAGAAGTGGGGGAAAAGGTAAGTGGTGGAAGAGAATATGTGTGCGTCTCATATTGGAGAGACGATGCAGTGAATGTGATGGATTACTCGTATTCTTTTTACAGTTCAGAAGAAGGGGTGGAGGTTCAATTTCATTGATTGGGAGATGATTCATCTCAACACCCGTGTCATTCAAAAATGCGAGTTCATCAGCGAAGATCTCCTCAAAAGTTTCATCCATATCCCGAAGAATAATGTCATCATAAAGTGCGGGGTGATCTTCAGACTCTAAAAGCATTTCATAATCAGTGTTAATTGTTGACCCGGACATCTCGGTGAAAGAGTCCGTATGTGTATGATACATAGTTGGGTCAAACAATAACGTATGAAAAGAGTCAAGATCAGTACCAGGAGGATCATTAAATTCGCTGCTGTCGACATCCACTAAGTCGACAGAACATACCTGAGCAGTAGGTTCGGAGGGTACACTTCCTAACTTGTAAATGTTCATCTCAATTGTCCTCTTCCCGAAGGATAGGGTCATAGAACCGTTACGACAATTGATGATAGCGTTGGAAGTGGCCAAAAAGGGGCGACCTAAAATCACCAGAATTTGATTCCGTGAGTTCGCTACAGGCTGTGTATCAATTACAATAAAGTCTACAGGGAATATAAATTCCCCGATTTTTATTAACACATCCTCTAGTTCACCCCTAGGTCTGGTGATTGATCGGTCAGCCATCTAGAGAGTGCAAGGAGATGGTTTCAACTCTCCGATCCCTAACTGTTCATAAACTGAGAAAGGAAGCAGGTTAACACTTGCCCCAAGATCTAGTAGAGCACGGTTAATGTGTTTCTCCCCGATAGAGATGGAAATCGTAGGATAACCAGGATCCTTACGTTTTCTCGGTAATTGCTGGGGGAAAGCCGTTTCTACTGTTTTTGCCATGAATATCTTCTTGGGCATTTGTTTCTTCCTCTTTCTAGTGCAAAAATCTTTAAGAACTTTCGCGTATGCGGGGACTTGTTGGATAGCATCTAGAAGACGGATATTGATGCTAACCTGTTTAAATATCTCAGTGATCTTCTCCATATGTGGATTTGGTGTGTTAGCCCTTAACCGATTAGGATAAGGTGCTTTAGCAATAAGCGCTGGGTCCATCATAGAAGAAGGAAGTGTGTGTGGAACCGATCCCAGAATAAAAGTGGGGATCGTCCGTGGAGGGGTAAAAGAGGTGGGCTGTAGTGGCGAGCCTTTTGGGAAATGAAGAATAGGCTCGGAAGAAGGTGGTAGGGTAGAAGAACTGGGGTCAGAATTAGAAGTGTGTGTGTGTGGAAAGGTCTCAGCCGGGGTGTTGATATGATTTTTAGTATCATCAACTTCTTCCCCAACATGATTGTCAAGCACTCTTCCAGATCTCAACGTGGTGATTACATTCACATGATGTGAATAGCCAGGATTGGGTAAGGGTTGAGCTGGAAGTTTCCCTTTCTCTCTTGCACTCATTTCGGCTTTTAATCGTGCAATTTCTTCTTCCATCGATTTAATACTCTCGTTTTGGGACGCAGAGTTTTTCTCAATTTTATCGACAGAAGATTTCATTTCAGCCGAAACTTGCATGATATTTGTTAAAATCAAATTCATGTATTGTGCAAAAGAAGAGGATTCATCAGTTCCGGTCAACTGTAAAGGACTAGACAGTGCAGGTGTGTTGACCTGATTTTGAAAATTATGTGCTTGAAAGGGGTGCTAACTCAATTGAAGTTGTGGTTGCTGTTGTGGTGGAGGGACCCTTTCAAAATTGTTTTGGTTTGGAACCGTGTTTTGTGATTGTGATTGGTTCCATGCAAAATTAGGGTGATTCCTCCAACCCTGATTATATGTGGAAGAAAAAGGATCGTTTCTAGGTCTTTGAAATGCGGCATTGGTATGCTCACGACCTTGAAACGGACATTCTTCCGTCAAGTGAGACGGATCAGAACAGCAGCCACATACAGTTTTGGAAAGTGACATTTGATTAAGGGAGGCGGCTAAAAATTTGTTTTCCATAGTCTCGAGTTTCTTTTGTATAGCTGAAATGTCAGCTCTAACTCCTATGGAAATATCTGATTGGTTATTGCTACTCCTAAATGATGGACTTTCCCACTGTAAAGACTTTTCAGCGAACTCTTCTAAATATCGCCAAGCTTCCCCATCATCCTTGGTCATGAAGGTACCTCGACACATGTTTTCAAGGCTCTATTTAGTGTTAGGGTTACTGCCTTCATATATGATTCGGCAAAGCTCCCATCTTGGGATGCCGTGATGAGGACATTGAACCAATAGATCCTTGAAACGTTCAAAGCATTTAGAGAATGGTTCAGCAGGGAGCTGGGAAAATTGATTTAGTTCGCTACGGATTCGAGCTGTCTTTTGTATTGGGTAAAATTTCTTAAGGAATGCAGCGACGAATTCTTCCCAATTCGAAATAGAGTGTGCGGTAGTGTTATATAGCCACTTCTCGGCTATATCGCACAAAGTAAATGGAAGAAGTCGTAGACGCATCGCATCCACTGAAAGTTGTGACGTACCCATCATTGCGCATACGTTTTCAAATTTGGTAATGAAAACGTAAGCGTCCTCAGTCTCGAGTCCGTGGAATTTGGGTAAAAGATTGATATACTGGGGCTTAATTTCAAAGTTATCCCCATTGGCTGGTGGTGTGGATAGGCAGGTCGAAAGAGGACCTCTAAGTGGATAGCATCTCTCCTGGAGAGAGATGCGGGGTGGATTCTGCGCATCAACGGACGGCGGCAGATTAGGGTTAAAGAAGTTTGATGGATTTGGATCCATCGGTGTGGGTGTGGTAGTGGGTAAAGAAGAGGTAAATGGAGAAATATCGACTTCGGAGTCGATAAAGGGTACGCGGACTAAACGGGCACTAGAATCCCGTGTCCAGCCTATCTTGTACTAAAAAGGGTTAGTACAAGTGGCAGCGTTGGCTTATAATTAGGGGCAAAATGAATGCGGTGTTTGCTTTTGAAAAAGGGACGGATTTTTGAAAGAATGATGCGACACAACAAATGCAGCACACAAACCCTAGAATCTAGTGGTCACCTAGGTCCGGCTCTAGACCGCTCCTAACTGCCAAAAGACAAGTCGCGGGATAGAATCCTCCACTGCCTCTTTGTTCCCCCGTGGCCGGATAAGTGCCAGGTAAGTGGGAAGGTACTCCACTACGTAAGTAGTGGGCCTAATTAATAACCACTAGCCTTAGACACACTCGCCTTAAGCACCACAGGAAAACGCGGATAAGCAATGAATTACCCATGGCGTTCTTCTGTCCTAATTGAGCGCGACAGTCCTTAGAGTCATCTCTAGATTTCTTTTAGTTAATGTGGGTCAATGCGGATGCAAGTTTGGTGGTTTTCGGGGCCTAGGAAGGGTAATGAAATCCCCACCTAATTTGGATTTGGCCGTGCCCCTTAATTTCCGTATTTATAATGCAAACAACCAAGAAACAAAATCACGCACAATTTTAATTTGCAATTTGCTAGCTGCTGTTCTTTGCAAAGAATCCTGCAGTAAAATATTAGTTGGAGCTAAAAAGAAGAGAGAGGAGAAGCAAAGAAGTCACCTGAGAGAAAATTTTTGCAGAGAACCCCCTAAGAGGCCGCGGTTCCGCCGCGTATGCACTCTAATGCCGTGCTTCCGCGGAGGTATTGTAGGAACAATGCACCAAGCTTCTTCAGGGAGTCTCTGTACACTCCCTCAACGCTCTGGTATTTTCCAAAAAATTTTATCAATTTCCAGCAAGCTCCAGATCTCCTTGCAATGAAACATAGCAAATTGTTTAGGGTTTGCACGAATTTTGATCTCAAAATAACAATGGAATAATTCTTTCAATTCAAACTTTGATATACAACGAATTAGCACGCGATCCCCGGCAACGACGCCATTTGATTGAATGAATTCTCGGTTTTGTGTAATATCGAATCAAATAGTCCCCGGCAACGGCGCCATTTGATTGATGTAAAATTCAAGACTGTGTAGTATGAAATTGTAAAGAAATCACAACCAAAGAATTATTTGACCGCAATCAACTACGGTATCGGATGTAGTTTGTAAGTGAGTGCGGATCGTCCACAGGGATTGCACGATTCGTTTGTATTATGATATGCTTGAATTTAAAAGTTAGGCTAAAATAAACGAAAACATGATTCAAGGATTTTGATTTTCAAGTGTCACTATTCTATTCAAGAATCAAGAAAATGATAAACAATCAAGAATCGGTGTATCGATGATATTTCCAATCAACAGTCAAGAATCTAAAAGAGGCTCATAGGAATCGATCGGATCTATAGACGTGATGTAATCTAAAGATTTCGTATTCTTGTCCTTCGAAGGATTGATACTAGATCGATGAGGATCGACGAGAGTTAGGGTTTTCTCGTGAAACTAGGGTTTCATCTTATCCCTTGTTCTGTTGTCGATATCATTCACATTCTAGCCTCTAGCAATTTCAAGAAACGATCGTAACTCCCCAATTTCGAGCGATATCATTCAAGAAAGTATCGTAACGAAATGGGTTGTCGGTTCTTGAACTTGCTAGGGTTTACAAAACTTGTAGGAATTAAGAATCGTTTTAAGCTATGTTACATCATCATTCTATTGACCGTCTCGACTCCTCGACGAGCGGAGTTTTATTCACACATCACCACACAGAAAATATTTACGAATTGTAAAGATATCATGATGCAGAATTTAAAGAAAACAAGATAAAAGAATATCACCTTTATTTATCTCAACAATTTTGATTACATTCGCTTCAAGAACTACAAGAGGAAGAATCTAAATTGTTGATCGGGCGTCGCTCGGCATCGTGAGTCGTGGATCGGCTCGGATCGCTTGCTCCGTTGAAGATCGGCTCCGCTCCTAAAGGTTGTAGGGCTTCTTGCTTAATGGGTACTCGGGAATCTTGATTTTAATTGGAATTAGGGTTAGGGTTTCCCACAAGCCCTCTCACTAGACTTGTGGAGGAAGGAGATTGGCTAAAAATGAACTAAAATGAATCACAAATGGTTTGATTCTATCTATCTCCACATTATATCTCTCCCTAGGTCTAGGCTTCTATTTATAGAATTCCCAAACCCTAGGTTTAGGTTTGAAATAGTAGTTCCCTCCAAAAGTTTGTTGAGTCTTCTAGAAGGTAGTTTGTTAGGAGCTAGCTTAGGGTTTAAGCTAGGTTTAATTAGGCTTGGAAACCCTAGTTTGCTGATCTGGCAGAAACCTCTGGAGTCTTCTAGATGTTGACATGTCTTTCTGAAGTCTGGACCCAGAGATAGGAGTTGTGCACCAAAAATGAGGAGCTGATTCCTGGGACCCACCGCGGATCCGCGGCATTAGCAAGCCCCTGCCGCGGATCCGCGGCTCTTTGATGGGCTTGGCCTTTGGGTCTTCTGGTGTGGACTTGTGCTGGAGTTTGGGGCTTCTTCTGATACGCTGAATTGTGATTGCTACTTTGTATTGATACCAGATCTGAAGTTAGTGAGTTGGCGTATCTTTTGAGCAGTGTATATTTGAGCAAGCTTCTGATTTTCCTGCACAGACTTCGAAACACGGGTTGCGACATATAGAAATATTGCGATGCCATGATGCAGTCAATTTCCCTAGAAATGCCGGTTTTAAGGTCTAATACATGTAATCTGATAATCTGTGGTAGATTTGCTAATATGTAGAATATGAATGCCGAACACTTCTATATGAATGCAAATGATGAGGAAATTGCCGGCTAAAATATACAATATTTTCGACTAATCAGTCGTTGCTGCCATTTTTGCGACGTGGACAGTCGATGCTGCCCTTTTAGCGACTTGGACGGTCGGTACTACCCTTTTTGCGACTTGGACGGTCGGTTCTGCCATTTTTGCTACTTGGACGGTCGATACTGCCCTTTTAGCGACTTGGACGGTCGGTACTGCCCTTTTAGCGACTTGGACGGTCGGTTCTGCCCTTTTTGCGACTTAGAAAGTCGATGCTTGTCTTGTTGATTTGATGTGAATCGGGTTGACATCAGCATCGCTACACTGGAATATGGTACCAGGAGCGAATCATCATCTGTCATGATAGGATTTGGGGATTTTGGTTTTGGTTTGGCATCAGCATCGCTACACTGGAATATGGCACTAGGAGCGACTCATCATTCACCGTTTGGGATTTGACTTTGGAATTTGGTTGGCGTCTGCATCGCTGCACTGGAATATGGTACCAGGAGCGACTCATCATTCGCCACTTGGGGATTAGGGAGCGATGGCTTAGGAGACAGGTTTAGATCCCTATTACCTAAGGCTTTTCAATTTTATGGGCCGTAAGGGTCCCATAAAAGAATTTTCTCCCTACGAGTCATAAGGATCCCGTAGGTGCATTTTCACCTTAGGAGTCGTGAGGACCCCCAAGTGTGTTTTTCCTTTATGAGTCGTAAGGATCCCACAAAAGTTTGTTCTCCTCATGTACCGTGAGGACACATGAGTGGGTCTTCCAAAATGGAGCATAAGTCCTAGGGCGAAGACCGGCCGCTGGACCGGTGATTGCGGTGGGGTATGGGTATGATGAGAATTATTTGAGCCCGTGGATTATATACGATAGTCGATCTGGGGACTAACCGTAGGGCCGGGAAAATTTTGAGAAATTGGGTTTTGATTGGCGTCTGCATCGCTGCACTGGCATATGATATCAGGAGCGACTCATCATTCGCCGTTTGGGGACTTGGAATTTGGATCTTATTTGGCATCCGTATTGCTTCACTGGAATAATGCTAGGAGCAACTCATCATTTGCCCCGGGAGGACTTAGGATTTGGTTTTTGGGTCGGCATCAGCACCGCTAACACTGAAGCGTAACGCCAGGAGCTACTCATCATTTGTCATTTCCCGTTGGGAAGCGATGGCTTAGGAGGCAGGTTTAGGTCCCTGTCATCTAAGACTTTTCAATTTTATGAGTCGTAAGGGTCTCATAAAAGCATTTTCTCCCTACGAGTCGAGAAGATCTCGCAGGTGTATGTTCTCCTTAGGAATCGTGAGGATTCCTAAGTGTGTTGCTTCTTTGTGAGTCGTAAGGATCTCACACAGGTATTTTCTCCTCACAAGGTCGAGAGGAATTTGCGAGTGTGTTTTATCCTTTCTTTTTCACGAGTTTGCGTCCTTTCGGGTTTTCACAAACTCGCCGGCAGTCCTGCTGTTTTTACTCACGGAGCCCTTTCGGGTTTTCATCCGTGCCCGTTTTTCTTGTGGACATACCGTATTTTTTTATTTATTTATTTATTTATATTTTTTTTCTGTGGTCGCTGGTGGGACTTTAAAAGTAGTCTCACCGGCAGGACTTGGGAGAGATATGGGTTGTTTACGCTCATGGATTATATACGGTTTTGCAGGATTTATGATCCGGAGCGTAGGGCTGGTGTGCTCAATTCGCCTGTGACTTGGAGCATTCACGCGTAGTACTTCTTGAGATATCGGCCATTGATGGGTGGCATGGGCCTTTCTCCCTCGGCACTTATTAGTTGGTAGGATCCTCCGTCGAACACTTTCTCGATGACGTATAGTCCTTCCCAGTTTGGCTCGAATTTTTCCTTGGCATGTCGATTGGGGATGATTGGTCTTTTGAGGACCAACACCAATTCACCTTTCTTGAAAGCGCGGAGACGGGTTATCTTGTCATAGGCCCATGACATTTGGGATCGGTATAGCTCCAGATTTTGCTGCACAGCGAGCCTCTTTTCTTCGAGGGCGTCGAGCTCTTCTAGCCGAAGGAGGATGTTTTCCTCCCCCGTCAACTCGTGCTGAACGGCCATTTTTAAGCTTGGAACTTCGACTTCGAGGGGGAGGACCGCCTCCACTTCGAAGAGCAATGAGTATGGAGTGGACTGAGTTGGAGTACGGTGCGTGGTACGATATGCCCACAACGCCTCATGAAGTTTGAGATTCCAGTCTCTCTTGTTGGCTGAAGCATTTTTCCTCAGGAGCTTGCATAGAGTCTTATTGAAGGCATCGGCTAGTCCATTGGCTCTTGGATTATAGATGGAAGAATATCTCCAGTCTATCTTGTGCTGAGTAGCGAACCTTGAGACTTTGAAACTCCTGAAAGAAGGCCCGTTGTCAGAAATGATTCTTCTTGGTGTACCGAAGCGGTATAGAATATTATACTGGAAGAATGTCAGAATATCTTCTGTCTTGACTTCTTTTAGCGGGACAGCTTCAGCCTATCTAGAGAAGTAGTTTGTTGCAGCCAGTATGAACCGGTGGCCTTTGGATGACGGAGGATCAATTGGACCAACTATGTCGGTTCCCCAGACTTCGAAGGGCCACACCGCCGCCGTAGGATGCAACGGATTGGGGTGCCTATGAATGAAATCACCATGAATTTGGCAGATATAATATTTCTTTGCATGCTCTCCGCAATCCCGTATCATGGTGGGCCAGTAATACCCAAGCTGTTTGATCTGAAGCCGCATTTTGGGGCCGGACTGGTGAGCCCCGCAGACGCCTGAGTGAACTTCTTTCATAACTTTTTGGGCTTCGGCCAATGACAGGCACCTAAGCCAGAGTTGGTCATATGACCTGCGGTATAGCGTGTCATTCACAAACACGTATCGGAGAGCTCTCTTCTTCAGCTGAATCCTTGCAGATTTTCCTTCGAGCAGCTTGTCGTATCGGAGGTACTCTATGAAGGGTTCCCTCCAATCGGGCTCGTCTTGGATGATCGAAGTTTCTTCGGCAGGACTGCTCTTCTGTTCCGCGCTTTCCTTTTCTCGTAGAGAGAATGAGGGTAGAATTTGCCAGCTCCTAACTGTGATCAGAATTTCGTCTATGTTAGGATCAGCCAGCTCCTTGGCTAAGCGAGCAAGTACGTCAGCCTTGCCATTCAACGCTCTGGGGACTCTCATTAGTTCAATATAAGTGAACCGTTTCATGAGTTCCACCAATCGGCTTCTATATCGAGCTAACTCAGGTTTATATATCTTATAGTCTCCGCTTACTTGGTTGACGACAAGCTGGGAGTCACCGTAAACTCGTAGCCGAAGGATTTCCATTTCTATGGCGAGCTCCAAACTAGCCATCAGAGCTTCATACTCGGCCTCATTGTTTGTGTGAGGCTCCGTGAGAGCAAAAGAACGCCGTAGGGTTCCTATTGATAGCGTAACGAACACCAATCCTATCCCTGATTTTATCTCCGGGATGCTTGATTTACTGGAGGTCCTTATCGATGAGGCCCCATCGAAGTAGAGCTCCCAACATGGGTCGTCATTCTCAAGGTGCAGTACTTGTTCATCGGGTAGCTCGCAATTGAGTGGTGACCCTTCTGGTATGGGATGAGCAGCAAGAAAGTCTGCAAGAGCTTGCCCTTTTACTGCTTTCTGAGGAGTATAAACTATGTCAAACTCAAGTAGCATGACAGCCCATCTTGCTATTCTGCCGGCCAGGCTTGCTTTGGTCATCAAGTGTTTGAGCGGGTCGACCTTGGAGATCAGCATAACCCGATGAGCGAGCAGATAGTGCCTCATCTTCTTCACAGCAAATATCAGAGCCAGGCATTGCTTTTCGATCGGGGAATAGTTGTGTTCCGCCCCGACTAAAGTTCGACTGAGGTAGTAGAGGGCATTCTCTTTTCCCTCCTCGTTGTTCTGAGCAAGGAGCGCACCGAGTGACTCATCCAGCGCGGCAGTGTAGAGAATCAGTGGTATATTTGGAATGGGAGTGGCCAGCACCGGAGGGTGCAACATGTGCTGTTTGATGCTTTCGAACGCTTCTTGACATTCGGCATCCCAGACAAAAGGAGCTCCTTTCTTCATGAGCTTTGATAAGGGCCTACATCTCCCCGATAAATTTGAGATAAACCTTCGTATATAGGCAAGCTTGCCTTGAAAAGATCTTAACTGCGTCAGATTCTTCGGAGGGGGAATCTCCATGATGGCCTTTATCTTGGATGGATCAACTTCGATCCCTCGATGTCGGACTATGAAGCCCAGAAATTTTCCCGATGACACGCCAAAAGCGCACTTCAGAGGATTCATCTTCAGATCGTATTCCCTCAGTCTGGTGAGAACGGTCCTAAGATCTTGGATGTGATCGGCCTTGGCTTTAGTCTTGACGACCAGATCATCAACATAACATTCGACGACCTTATGAATTAGGTCATCAAAGATATTACTCATCGCCCTTTGATATGTAGCACCTGCGTTCTTTAGTCCAAACGACATCACTTTGTAGCAGTATATTCCGATCAGGGTTCGAAATGCTGTGTGCTTCTCATCCTTAGGCGACATCTTGATATGATTATATCCAGACGAGCCATCCATAAAGATGAACAGCTCGTAATTTGAGGTGTCATTGACTATCATTTCCATGACCGGTAGCGGGAAGCCGTCTTTAGGACAAGCCTTGTTGAGGTCCCTGAAATCGACACAAACTCGAATCTGCCCATTTTTCTTCTTCACTGGGACTATGCATGCGATCCAGTCCGCATATTTCTCTTCCCTGATGAAGCCAGCATCGATGAGCTTCTTGGTTTCCTCGATGACCTTTTTTTCTAGCTCTCTTCTCATTCTTTGAGAAGCTTGATTGACTGGCTTAGCATCAGGAGATATAGCCAGTTTATGCACGACCACTTTAGAGGAAAGGCCAGGCATTTCTTTGTATGTCCACGCGAAGCAGTCGATGAACTCATGCAGCAGGGCAATTATCTGTTCTTTCATTTCCTCTGACAGGAGTGAGCTGATATAGGTCGGCCTTGGGTTGTTAGGCGTTCCTAAATCGATCTTAATAAGCTCATCGAAGGTTGCTTGTATGCCATCTTCGAGCTCTTGGGGAGCTTCTTCTGGCTCGGCTAGCTCGTTTTCATCATTTGACTCTTCGCTGGCTTCCCCAATATGGATCATGTAGCATGCCTTAGAATCAGGATGGATGAAACCTATGCCCCGTCTATCTGGGATTCGTCCACCGATGAGTGTTCGGACCTGAGGCGGATGCCATAACCCTTCATAAAACTTTGCTTCGGACTCCGATTGATATAATCGGCATCCGCACCTTTTGAAGTATTCCCGCATCTCGGGGGCATAGTATCTGGGATTGAGGACGGCTCTTATGCCTCTCTCATAGGGAAGGCATGCGGCAGAAAGATCGTCCGGGTGTACAACGGGGTTTGACCCATAAAACAGGATGCCCTTCTGTCTATTTTTCCTCTCGGGAACGTAGAAAGTTTTCAGCTGGTCCACGGTAGAGACTGACAATGCGTCAAGCTCTTTGCACATCCATTCCGGCACCCTTGTGACAGCTAGGGGCCCTTCTGCAATTTCGAAGGTCTCTCGTAGTTTTGTTTGTTGCATAGGGGCCCAATCTGCACAGCTGTTGCACGGCAGGTCCTCTTCCTCCGACTCTTCAGTGTCGCTTCCAAGATGAGGGCGGACTTTCCTGCTAGATGGGGACTCAGTAACAGATTCGTCCGTATCTCTACCGAAACGAGGGCGAGTTTTACGGAAGGACGGACTTCCAGCGTCGGACTCATCGGTGTCGCTACCGAAACGAGGGCACACTTGGGCGTTTTTGCTTTTGAAAGTGACAGCCGGCTCAGATTTTCCTTTGAGTTTCAGGACCGTTCTGTCTTTGGTCAGCTGTGGCTCAGTACTTTGGGGCCTCATAAAGTACCGAGAATCCTCATATCAGACTTCATGCACACCGAACGGCTGGATGTCTCCGTCAATGCGTCTTTCTTCGCCATCTTTAGTATACTTCATGCATTGATGGAGAGTTGACGGGATGATGCCGTAATCATGGAGCCACGACCGTCCCAAGAGAATTTTATAAGACGTGTCAGCGTCGATCATGTATATCTTAGCTTCAGTTTGCAGATCCCCAAATTTGATTGGCAAAGCTATAGACCCCAGAACTTGCTGGCAGTTTTGATTGAAGCCTTGAATGACAATCCTTTCCCTTGACAGGTGTCGGACGTCCATTGACAAACTCTTCAGAGTCCGCAAGTTCATGATGTTCACTGAGGACCCCGGATCGATCAATATGCGATTAATCCGATCTCCGTCGCTGTACCCGGTCACGTAGAGCGGCCGATTATGCTCAGCTGTTCCCAGTAGCAAGTCTTCGTCCTTAAATGTGACCGCGGCAGTATGCAAAGCGTACTGAGCTTCTTTCATATTAATTTCCGCAAATTGAGCCTGATACCGCTCGGGGTTTTGTAGAGCGTGAATGAGGACATCTCTAAGCTCCTTAGATAGGACTAAGGCATCGTAGATGCTCAGGAGAGACGGAAGCTTCCGGAGATGAGCTAAGACATTATAGTCTACCGAGGAAGGACTTGAGGTTTTATCAGCCGGTTCTCTGCCATCTTCCTCATTAGCTACCTGTTTTTCCGTTCCTTTTGGGGCGTTGCCCTAATTTGGCGGTAGAGCCCTGCCGCTTCTAGGCTGGATTTGGTTGGCCTTTGTGGCGAGCTCCTCGTCCTCTTCGGGAAAACAGAGCTCCTCCTCAGAGTCGCTGCCAAGATGGATGGCGTAGCAGGTCACTACAGGGATCTCTTCATTGGAGTCTTCTTCTAACTCCTCCAGAACCTCAGCCGCTTCTACAGGGAAGAACTCATTCAATTGAATTAGAGTCCTTTCTTTCTGTTCATAGTCTTCGAGAGAATCAATCTATTTTTGAATGGTCGATCTCCCTGCAGACTCTTTTTCGCGCCGAGCTGCACTTTTCTTCTTCTTGAGCTTTTTGGACTTTGAGCCTGATGGAGCCGCATTGGTAGCTGGCATGATAGGCTTCTTCTGCCCTTCCCATTCCGTCCTGGGCTCTTTCCGAAGTAGCTTTATCATTTTCTTCGTCTTATTAGATATGTGCATACTCCACGAAGGCTACGGTGAGTCAGTTTCGTTTTTCAGCGCAGCGGGTTCAGCTGTCTGCTCCCAGAAAGCTTCAACTTCTGTTTGTATCAAGTTGGTGGTTGCAACTTGATTATTCACCAATACGCTTTTGGACAGCTCGATCTCTCCAGCCTTGTACTGCTTCTCGACCCAGTCCTTGAAGATATAGCAATCCTCGATCGCATAGCTCACTACTCGGTGGTACGGGCAATACAGGGGATTGTCGGTCATTTTTGCTTCTTGGGGTCTTTTCGACTCCGGCAATTGTAGGCCATTGTTCAAGGCATCTTTAAATATCTTGCGGAGCTTGTCCCTTCTGAAAGAGTAAACCTTGTTCTTCTTCTTCTCTAGGAAAGGCCCATTTCCTCCCAGCAATGGCTTTCGAGACCGCTAGGTCTTGGATTCGCCCGCCCTTCGCTTTTCTTCATTGTCGGACGCATTGAAGACATTGGTACTGCTGGAACTCCCGCTTCTACGGTTGTCGTCCCGCTTGCTTTTCCAAGTTTTGTCTCTCCGAGAGTCCGGCAGGGACTCTTGCTTCGAGCGTTCCAGCATTTAGACTTTCTTGGTTAGCTCTTGAAATTTCTTGAGGCCTACTGTACACAAGAATGGGACTATCCAATTGCTGAGGTTCCCAATGAGAAGGCTGACGGACTGGTCCTGCTCCAGCGGCGGTTCGCACTTGACCGTGAGATTACGCCATCGGGCGGTAAAGTCGGTGTTGCTTTCATTTTTCCCTGGCTTGGTCCACACAAGGTCAGCAATGGAGATTTTATCACTGACACTCATGATCCTTTGCCGAAACAGAGACTCCATTTGGGTAAAGGTAATAACGGACCCGTCTGGTATACTCGCGTATCAGTCAAAAGCCACACCGGTCAGGCTGTTGACAAACTGACGAAGAAGGAGCGCATCATTGCCCCCTATATTTCCGCACGATTAATTAAAGTGGGCGACGTGCTGATTTGCATTTCCCGTTCCGTCAAATATTCCGAACATAGGAATGACATAGCCGCTCGGGAACTCGATCAGATCGTACTGTGCGGGATATGGCCGCCCACTACTGCCAATTTCTTTCTGAGCTTCAACTTCAGCCACCAATGTTTTAACTTTGCTGGTGACCAAATCCATTATCCGATCTTGTGTTAGCGGGATAGTGCTATCTGGGGCCAAGGCATCCCCAGAAGCGGAATGCGGCCGGCTTTCGTGCGGCTCGACCAGTCTTGGACCCAAAGGAACAGGCATTGGCTGCTTCGGATTGTCATCACCCGGCTGATGGATAGCGACTTGTGCTTGATTGGGAGGCGCTCAAGCAATTTGAGCCGTGAGCTGCATCACAACATTCGTTAGGTCATCAATTTTCGAATAGAGCTTGGCCATCTCTTTATCTTTGCTCTTGAGCTGTTTTTGAAGCTTAAAGCAGCTCTTGCTCCGCGGTCCTGGGGTGGAAAGTCGCCTCTTCCTCTCTGTCCGAGCTTGACTCTATCTGGACTGAAGGGTCCTTATGCCTATCGTCCTCATCGAGAGGATTTTCATCATCCAGCGGAGGCAGCTGTTCTTGGGAAGCGGCAATCGCATTCAAGCCAGATTGGGCTTGGGATGTGGCAGCCCTATCCTTGCTTTTGCTGCGAAGGTTGTCGCTGGGGCGCCCACCCGCTATATAGACCGTATGGATAATATATCCAGCCATCATTTTATCATCGGCGGTTGATTTCACAGATCGCTGTCTTGACCCCCCTGTTTCGGTAGCGGGCAGTTGATTGAAGGCGGCTGGCCTGACCAGGTTCTTGAATGGTGCTGGCGCTTCTTTTCTGGATTTGCCCCGCTGCTTTCGTGCGGCACAGAGCGCCTGATAGACTCTTGAAGAGACAGTGTCATACTTTTTCTGTTGGGGTCGGGACACGTCTCTTTGTAGCGACGTTCAGACCGATGTCTTCTTGATTCTGGCGGTCATGGCATTTCTCTGAACCCACTTCAGAGGTTCGAACGAATTGCTGTTTTTTACGGCCGACTCAGCCGTCGTCATAGAGTAACCCTGCTCTTGGAACTTCACAAGATTCCACTTGGCCGAATCCCTGGCCCTCTTGTTGGCTCGATACCTGAGCCGCTTCTGCCATAACTTTTCTGTTCTAAGCACCTGGCATACTTCGTATCTTTGGGAAGACGCCGTAGACCGGGCGATGGAGGATTTTGGAGATACGCTCGATCGTGCATTTGTTGGAGTCATCACCTGAGCTCGCCCGCAACGTTTGATGTTGCCCTTTGTACCAGAAGTCTTGCCCCCAGCTGGAACACAAGAGAGTCGTTCAGACACTGTCTTAAGCTTCGGTTGTGGTGTTTTAGTGATCACAACATTCGGCCTCTTGCCCCTTGAGACCGTCTTGGCCACCTGTTTTGCTGGGATTTCTGCCAGATGAGCGCTTCCGGCAAGGTAGATGATGACGGAGCCGAACCGGCGGGGCAATTCCTCCCACTATCGACTGAGGCTTGCGGGGAGAACCACACGAGCGTTGATCTTGTCCACGTACGGAATCGGGGCCGCGTTGGAAGCTGAATTCCTCTTGGGAGACATTGTCGTCGAAAGTTGATTACTGCACGAAAAGAAAACATCATTTCAGTATATGCAATCGATATGTATATTGATTGAGTTCGCATGAGCGTTTAACCCGAAATATGGGAGGAGAGAAAGGTCCCACCGGGCGTGCCAGAATCTGTAGGGTGTTTTTCGTCACCCCATTGAGATGGGAATACGCGCGCGCAGGTTGGGTGCATTATAGATCCCCTCTGTCTAGGGTAGGCTGGGGGTTTATTGATTGTGGGGATCTGAATCTCCGGCAGCCACGGACTAAGCTGCCGTTAATTACCCCCCGCCTTTGGAGCGAGGGAACCTCTAATTGACGGGTTAAACTGGTCGTGCGAACTCAACGTGCAGTGTTGTGTTTTGAAGGGGTTTTGGGAATATCGGGAGCCCCACAGAGTTTTTACGGGGGTGGGGGTCAAGGGGGCTAGCAGCCCCTTTGCGGGGTGCGGGGCAGCGCCCCGTTAGAAATTTTTTTCTAACGGGGAATGTATATTTAGTGTGGAGTATGTGTATGTATATATAAATAAAATAAAATAATAATAATAATAATAATAATAATAATAATAATAATAATAATAAAAGAGGGGGAAATGGCATTCAAGGGCCGCGAATGTGGCATGTGGACGTACATGGGCGCCTTAAAACCCGGGGACACGTGGGCATACGTGACCGATGGGCGCCTTGGCGCCCCGGGAGTCACGTGCGCACACGTGACCGATGGGCGCCTTGGCTCCCCGGGGTCATGTGGGCACACGTGACCGTTGGGCGCCTTGGCGACCCCGGGGTCACGTGGGCACACGTGACCGATGGGCGCCTTGATGCCCCGGGGTTACGTGTGCGCACGTGACCGATGGGCGCCTTGATGCCCCGGGGTCACGTGCGCACACATGACCACGGGAAAACACCCACGGAGAGGGGCTTAGCCCCTAGGCTGGGGAGTTGAACTCCCAAGGCGATTTCAGGAGTTGAACTCCTAACAAGAAATTAATTTATGGAGTTAAACTCCCACAAATCTAGAAAGAAGTTAAACTCCTAGGAACTTTTGGCTCTTCTTTTGAGTCTTGGGTTAGTCCAATGTTAGATTTTGGGGACGAGTCTCCTTCTTCCTCCTCTTGATCGGCAGGATCTTGGAGGAAAAGGGGGGTAAGACTTAAAAGTCCCCCTTTTCGAGATCTGATTGGAGATCCGAGCTCCTCTTTGTAGGTTTTGTGGTGAAGGACTATTTATTTTTGAGAAAGGGAGAGTTAAACTCTTGATTTAATTCCAAAGTAAGAAGAAGATTTTAGAACCTTGAGGAAGGAGAAAGATCTCAGATCTGGATTTGTTTTTGGAGAGAGAAAAAAGTTATTGAGATATTTCATTATCTTTACCATTATAGGCCATACACTTTACATATAGCCCCTTGGGCTTTTCAAAATGGCATTTTTCCTATCCCATGGCCCATGTGCCATTTCTTTTTGCACATAAACCATGGGCTTTACAAAAAATTGGCTTTATGCCCGTTTTTCTTATATTTATTCAAAAAAATAAAATAAAAGAAATACAACAAAATTTTGCCATGGGGGGAGGCCGGCCGCTTCATGTTCGGGCTAGCTCCGAGCATTGGCCCACTTGACCTGGGCTTGGGCCCACCTGGCTTGGGGTTGACTTTGATTTTGACTTGGTCAACCGAGGTGTAAATTTTTACCCCAACAACACTTATTACCTGTTATACTATATATTCCATATTATATTTCATCCTGTACCTGTTATGCATCATATATCTTTCTCATCTTTTCTGGGGACTTACTGAGCGCTAGTTCGCTAATGTTCATTCCACCCATTTCTCTGTTTTTTGGAATGTTCGTCAGGTGGTTTAGGGACTAAGGAGGTGTAACAGAAGTACAACCAGTTCACAGCACAGGCCGATCTCTAGTTTTTTCAGCTTTCATCTCAGCAAGCTACATGTTTAGGCTTTTATATTTATGTTTCTTATTTCAGATATCTTATATCAGTTTAAACCTTGTAAAGTTGGTAATGTAATTATATAAAGTGGTTGGATTTTATTTTCAATTGTCTATTCTTGTCATTATTATACCGCTTAAATTACGCATAGCGTATTTATTTTGAGAAATGACCTTCTCGAAATAAATATATCGCAGGCTTGTCACGTGTCGTTACCACTCTTTTGGAAAGTGGGGCGTAACATATAGCAACGAGATTGGGGATACTGCCACATATTAAACTTATGCTCGCAGAAAAGAAATGAAAACCATAATAATTAGAATTCATATCTATAGACATCATAAACCCGGATTATCATATATTTCGAATTTCATGCCTAATGCTATAAACCTTACATTTAAGCCTCGAATTGAAAACAATTTTCAAAGTTATAGCCGTGCAATTCAACAGGATTTCCGGTTAAAAGATCGAAGCCTCGTCATGAACTTTAGTGGATGGCCGCATCCCCAAGACCGTCAACAAAGTGGAATTGGGCAGAACACCGTGGCCGCGAGCACCCGAGTGGATGCTCTTAGCTATAGGGTTCTCCTATGTCACTTTGTACGGGCAAAGGGCGTGGCTCTCTACTAATGTCTCCCGGCGAGTATTCGCATGCAATACGAGATTACAGCGGAGTTTCGTTCCAAATACAAATTCCGCGGTAATCCATCAAATAAGGCCAATATATGAGATTTACAAATCGATAATTGGTTTTCACAAAAATAATTAATATGGATTCTAAGAATTGTATTACATAACCAAAACTATTTAGACAACGTTAACATTTCGATTGATATTCTAATTCAACAACAATTTTTAGAGATCTCAACCACTTGAGCCTCATAAAAAATATCCAGAAAATCTAAAATAAGTAAAAGAAGCAACATAAGAAAATTGGAGTGTTCTCCTCCGAACACAGAGACGCACCGCGTAGGTCCGTCTTACATGAATTCGGAGGCAGATGCTAATTGGTGCTATCCGTCCACCTCTCCTAAGATGCCAAGTTGATTTATGGCACCGTGTATCGAAGGTTTAAACGGATGCGGCCGATATAGCAGACTTCATCAGATTCCCCCTCATTTGAGGGGTTTTTGATTGTGGGGACGCTCTTCCCTGCAGTCGCAAGCCCCTGCAGTTAATTGCGCTACCGCATCGCGGTAACCACTTTCTCCTTCTCCAAATGGTCACTTCGTATCGTGGGTGTTTGTTTTGTTTTTGGTTGCCCGTGGATTGTATATGGAGACTAATTTATGTTGTCGCCCGTAGGGCGTGGATTAGTCCAAATCCGTATCTTCTTAGATTTGGGTTTGAGGTTGGGTTTAAGGATACGTTAGTTTTATTTGAGACTAAAATCAACTTAAACGTATGTTAAGGATACGTTAGTCTAATTTTAGACTAAGATCAACTTAACGGGATCATTTAGATCCAACAAAAGAGCATTTGGGCTCTATTGTTTAGTTTAGGGACATTGCGGTCGATTACCAGTTTAAGGACATGGTGGTCCAACATTAGTTTAAGGACATTACGGTCCAAGGTTATGGACATCATAGTCCATGGGTTTAAGGACCCCACAGTCCGAGGTTAAGGACATCATAGTCCATGGGCTTAAGGACCCCACAGTCCGAGGTTAAGGACATCATAGTCCATAGGCTTAAGAACCCTACAGTCCGTAATTTAAAGACGTCATCGTCTATAAAGTTTAAGGACATCATAGTCCATGAGTTTAGGGATCCCACAGTCCATGGAATGATTGGTTATCGGGACCCGTCACCTCTTTGAAAACGTTGAAGGATTATAACGACAAATATAAAAGGAGTGAAAAGATGTACCCTTGAACCAAAGTTGATTGGGAAATCTGTAGTCCAATTTGGGACTAAGATCAATTAATTAGATTATAAGCACATAGGCTCAGTTGAATCTGAGTTGAGGACTTATGGCCAACTTGGGCTAAGTCCAATTAAGTTTGAAATGTTGGACTTTTGTTGGGACTGTTGAACATTTGTCTGGGTTCAGCTCCCCATTATTTAGCAGTGCTAAACAGGGGCTTGGGGTTCTGACCATATTTTTATCTCTTACTGGGCACTGACCATTCATCATGGTTCTGGGATTTTATTTTGAATGTCATATGAAATGATCAAATTTGGAAGAATGTAGTTGGGGTTCAATCAAAGGAGAGTTCTTGTCTCTGGAAAACATAGCTGATTTGGACTAAGGCTGGTTTGAAAATAATGTTAAACACTAACACATATTTGACGATCACGTGTTCCCACGTGATGCACTTAAAATAGTGTTAAAAACTATGGAAAAAATGCTAAAAATAGTGTTAAACACTAGAAATGAGGTGGTCACGTGGCGTCACGCGAGGCGCCTGAGAATTGGGCCAAAGCTTTTTTATTTTCTTCCCAGAATATTCAAATGAGTGTTAAACACTTAATCTTCATGGCCATCACGTGTGGGCACGTGATGGGTACCCATGCATTGATTATTAAAGTGTTTATTAAGGGTCACATGGGGACACGTGAGGGCGCCCAAAATTGATTCTGCCCTTGGATTTCTTCCTTTTTGTTTTGAGGATCACATGTGAGCACGTGAGGCATTGCCTCCAAGCTTTTTCTTTCTCATTTTGAGGAGTCTATTTGAGGGTCACGTGGGGGCACGTGACCATATCTCATTCTTTCTTTTCTGATTATTGCAGAGAGGGTCATGTGTTGTCACGTGATCAGGTTTACGTGCATGGAGAGTTTAAGTCCTTTGTTTAAGAATTAAATTCTTGTGTAGGGTTAAACCCTAGTTTTGATTAGAGGAATTAAATTCCTATGTATTTGGAAGAATTAAATTCTTTAAACTCGATTCTCCCTCTAAGGTTTGGATTTGCATGGCAGAATCTCCCCGATGAGAATTAAATTCTCAACTTATGGGGAGATCTGCTTCTACAGATCTTCAACCAAAGGAAAAACTATGTTCTTGTATTAAGGGTTAAACCCTATTTTGTTTGAAGGAATTAAATTCCTAATTGCTTTAAAGTGAGAATTGAATGCTCTAAACTTAGATCTTCCCTTAGGTTTTAGATCTGCATGGCAGAATCTCCCCGATGAGAATTAAATTCTCAACTTATGGGGAGATCTGCTTCTGCAGACCTTCAACCAAAGGAAGAACCAAGTTCTTATTCCGAAGAGTTAAACTCTTAGTTTGAGAATTAAATTCTCTTTTATTTTGTAAGAGCTTGTAGAATGAACTTCTTCTTTTTCATCTCACCTAGAGTTTTTTCTCTGAAGAGATCTTCTTTTCTCTCTTGAGAATTAAATTCTCCTCTTTTTTTCTCTCTGTTGTTGTGTATCTCTCTCCAAAAAAGAATTCCCCCTCTACTCTTCTTGGCTCCTATTTATAGGAGAAAGAAAAGAATCAGTTTATTTAGTCAATCTTTCCTTGAAAGATTTTAATTGATTTTGTAACCAACATGATCTTTTAGATTACTCAGTGAATTTTTTTCACCATTGGGATTTTTAATCCAAAAGATATTTTGTCTGTTATTCCTGACAAATTTCAGGGAAATCTTTCCTTGTATAGAATCTTTCCATAAATTGGTGATATTTAATCACCATTGGATTTTTAATCCAACGGTGCTCCATTTTACTGAGCACAATCTTTTTTGTTTGGAAAGATTTAAAGAAATATTTTTCCAGTTAGGGTTCTCGATTCCCTCTTAATTAGAATTTAATTCTATTAGTTCAGAAGGATTAAGAGCCTGTCACGTATTGGCATGTGACATTCTGATTGACCATTTAATTAGAATTTAATTCTATTATTTTAGAGATCTTAGAATCCCATCACGTGTCGACACGTGACCCCCCTGATTAAATATTTTAACCAGAATTTAATTCTGTTGTTTTAAAGAACTCAGGAATTATCACGTGTCAGCACGTGATGCCCCATTGGGGTTTTTCCTTGTTGTTTTATTATACTTTTAATTTTTTTCAGTGGGTTTAAACGCCCATCATGTGTGGACACATGACTCCACTGATTGATTGTTTGATTAGAATTTAATTCTATTAATCAGAGAGCTTAGGAACCCATCACGTGTCTGCACGTGACCCATGGTCACGTGTGGGCAAGTGATGCCCCATTGGAGTATTCCTTGCTATTTTATTATATCTTTTAATCCCCTTTTAGTGGGTTTAAAGGCCCATCACGTGTAGGCACGTGACTCCTGTTTGTTTAGAATTTAATTCTCATTACTTTAGAGGGCTTAAGAGCCAATCACATGTCTTCACATGACCCATGGTCACGTGTGAGCACGTGATGCCCCATTGGGGTTTTCCCTGATATTTTATGAGGGAACAAATACCCCCACAGCGTTGTTCTCACGTGTTTGCACGTGAGTGCAACGCTGTCACCTTTTGTGGCCGTTGGATCGGCCTAGAGAAGGGGGCAGATGAACTGTTTCCCATCACATCTTATAAATGCAGTGGTCTCTTCAGAAGCGCCTCCACTCTTTTATCTTCTTCCTTCCTTGTTCTTGCCTTGATAATTTAATTCTCCCTCTCAGATCTCTGTTCTCTATTCTAAAAAAATTCAGAGTTTAACTCTGTCCAAGAAAGAATTTATTCTTCAGGTAATGGTTTTGAACAACCGAAGAACTTTCTTATATAAAAAGAACTCTCTTTGGATTTTAAATCCACACTAAGGGTTTTTCCCTTCAAAGAACCCATTTTTCCAAATACTTAGAAAAAACAATATCCAATCTTTAAATAACAAACCCCCTTTTGCTAAGGTTTCTCTGATCTTAGGGATCGATGATGATACTTGTCTCCTCTATGGAATTAAATTCCATTCCAAAGAGCTTAGTTCTGAAAAGGTTTTTTGGGAATTTAATTGCTCTGTTCAAAAGGAATTTAATTCCTCTAAAGAACTTAGTTCTTCACAGAGAACTTCTTGAGATTTTCTTCCCCTGAGTTGTTCTTTGCAAAAATATTTCCAGAGAAATCCTTGATGATTTGTATAGAGTTCTGCAGTGGGTTTTCTCCTTGAGGAATGTGTAGAGTTGTTTGAAATCCACTGTTCATTTATTGAGAATCTTCCTTTTGTTCTCATAATGATTACTTTGCCTCATCATTAGTGAGCCTCCATCTTGATTTTGTGGGACCCCTGTGTTTTGTAACCAATGGTCCTATAAAATAAGTTGTTTGTCATTTTCTTCCACTGTCTTTATATATATATATATTTATTTATTTATTTATAAATATATATATATACGCGTGTGGGCTTCACTAACAGTTTCCCCTTCTTTTATTTCAGGAACAATGGCTTCTCTTCCATACTTTCCCTTTACTCGCTCGGAGGCGGCTTTTCCTCAATCACCATCGGATGAAGAGGTGATGGCGATGATTAGGGCTCATGACCCGGATTGCACCAATCTACTTTTATGGGAGACCTAGTATGGTCATATCATCCGTGGTCGCCGTAGTTTTCTTTGCGAAATACCAACAGAGCCTACCTACCCATTTTTGCCGATGGAGCGTCCACGGACCGCCTTTGTTGTGGAGATGTCGAATTGGACCCCTACGGGATGGCTTGAGCCGTCGACAACTGGGATTTCGAACCATCTTGTGCCAGCTATAGACATCTTAGGGCGTCGTATCTGTCAAGGTGAAGCCCAGCCCTGGGGACAGGTTTACAAAATAGGGCTTACTCCTCGACATCCCACGGGCTACCTTCTCTAGGCTCATTATTTCTTGTATGCCCATTGTGCGCGACTGCGGAGGGTCGGGCTCTATCAGGCGGTGTACGCGTCTCTCTTCCACTATCAGTCCCCCCATGTCTGGTGGGTTAAGGCCTTCCTAAATCAATGGAATCTTCCCACCAACACCTTCTTGCTAGGGGACCGCGAAGTTTCAATTTCTCTAGAATAGTTTCGCGAGATCTCGAGGTTGCCGATCAGGGGGACGCTCTATGAAGAACTGCTGCCTCCTGATGAGTATGTTTTCGAAGCTGAGCCTGCTATGCTTGACGGCTTGTCAACTGAGAATGCCGTCCGCCACAAGCACCCAAGTCTAATCAAGGCTCTGGGCATTTTTGAGAAGCTGTTCACAGAGTCAGAGCAACAGGGCGTCACTTTCAAAAGCTTTATCACCTGCTTCCTTCGCGAAGACGTTCTATCAAAGATGGCTCCGAAGTTCGCGAATATCAACAACCCCTTCGGGTTCGGTCTAAATAAGCTACCGGCTAAAGAAGAGGATTTGCCACAGTTCTATATTCCAATCATGTCGGCTGTACCTTTTGAGTCGATCGCAGCTCCTAGCATAGATGAAGAGACTTTCTTCGTGGGTTTTATCAGCGTCTGGCTCAATTGGTTCTTTATTCCAACGCACCATCGATTCATGAGAGCTTCGGTCATTTACCCTACTCATTGCATCGCCGAAGGGACGCGACTAGCCTGGGCATTGCGGGGCTAGCGCATCTGTATCATGGGCCAAGCGCTGTAGCCAATACCTTAACCCCAGGCATGAATGTAGTGAGTTTCTCTCTTCATTACTTTACGTCATGGATTGAGATGCACGTGCTAGGGGCATTTGCCGTGCATCTGAGACCTATCTTTTATGATGCCTATACGTTTCCGCGGCTTATGAGGTTGGTAGACACTTCTGCTCCTGATCCGACTCAGTCCGGAGCTATTCGTGTGCTGCTTAATCCTTATGCCAATACGGGCAGGATGGTATTTAACGATCGAGTCCTCTCTGCTCCTTCAGGACCGATTCAACAGCTTTTTGACTCGTCAAAAGAGGGAGCACTCTCCCTGAAGCCTAAGGAAGCCATGCACTTATATTCGATCAGACCAGGTTATCTGGTGTTTCGTCAAAACGGTGTGGCCCTTTTTATGCGATACAACCCACACCGCTTTACTCGGCAACTGGGATATGACCAGGGTGTCCCCTTTGAGGCGTTTACAGTGGAGCCCAGCCCGTCGTCGGAAGTTGTTCGTGACGTCGCTCATCACTTCATGCGGCTGAACACCGGCTCTCGCTTCGTGATCGCTGAGGCTGACTATATCCCTCGATATGTGTGGGGGCTTTCACGGGCTGGTACCTCCACTGAGTCAGTCCTATTATTGTTGAGGAGAGGAGGATGCTCCTTGGATATAGGGTTCCCACTCCGATCCAGGCTACGGGAGTCCCGCCGCGACCGCTGGCAGTGGTTCGCCCTCCCCTGAGAGATGCTGGTGTTGTGCTTATTCCTGAGACAACGGAAGTGGATCTAACTCCCACAGCTGGTATGCCGCCGTGCACTAGAGCTCAAGCAAGGGCCAATAAGGCTCCAGTAGCAGTATCATCAGCTGCGAAGTCAGCAATGGCAGTGTCATCATCGGTAGCACCGCCGAGTAAGGATATTGAAGGCGAAGTGGGTCAACGCCGCACCAAAGCACCAAGGGGAAAGAAGCGATCATTTTCTGGTATTAGTTCTGGGTCCAAGAAGTGAAGGAAGACGGTCACCAATCTGCTCGACTTTTTAGTGGAATCCGAGCCCATTCTTCAGGACGAGCCAATAGCCATGCAAGAGCCGGATGGTGGTCTTCTTTTTCCCGGCTCATCTGCCGAGGAAGCCGCGCAATTGGCTGAGGTTATAAGACGCTTCCGGGATGAAGCTGAGAATATAAGGGTTCCAAAGAGGCCTTATCCTGCCGTTATCTTCTACGAAGATCCTCCATCGATAAGGCGAATATTTATTGGTCTTTTGGAAGAGGGAGGCGAGAGAGCCCTTAAGAAGCCTATCTCGGCTGATGCCGAAGATGCATTGTCGCTGTGGACTGGTGGCCACGAGTCTACCCTCGCACCCCGGCGAGCACGAATTCTTAAGAAAGGAACGCCGTCTTATAAAAGCCATACTAGAGGCTCCTTTGCGCATTGGTATACTCATATATATTATTTTTTTTGTAATATTTTGCACTGCCCACACACACACACACACACACACACACACATATATATATATCCTTATCTTCGCGAAAACTTTACAGGGACTTCGGCAATGGCAAAGGATCTGAGTTCGAGTCGCGCCGACTCTGTAAATATCCCCGATAAGACACTTGTAAGTGTGGAGGGGGTCGATACAACTGTTTTTCCTGCTACGGAGCTCCCATCAGTGATTTCTGTTCCCCCGGTGCTTGCTCTCCCAGAAGAGGCATCTTCATTGGCCGTAGATTCAATGGATCTTTCTGGGGACGGCCCGGAGACTGTAGGACAGGTATTCGAGGCCACCGTCCTCTCATTGGAGCTTGCAGCGGTGGCTGCTGCTCCTCAATTGGGAGTTGTTATACCGGCCCATGTCCCCGATGATGTGCCTAAGGCATGGAGGAGGCCGCCGAAGCTACTATCCCTCCTGTTCAGAGCGGGAGGAGCATCGAAGGTAGCCCTTTATATTTTATTTTAATAATCTCTCCATTATCTGAACCTTTCTGTCTTTTCAGAGCTACGAGGATTGGCGGCGTCCATCATGGACTTGTCCCCCAGGAAGTCCTTCCAGCGTCTGCTAGAGATGGCCGCTCCGTAGGGGATATCCCCTCAACGCATCGTCCTCTCTTCCGGGCAAGGTTAGCGTTATTTGCCTTCTCCTCGCGACATTATTATTATCTCATATAATGATATTGAAGCCTTCTGCATTTCTGGAGGCCGATGACGAAGTTGAGATCCTTGACGGGTTTGGGGATCCTTCAGACCCTTCTTGCATGACTGTGGGTAAGTGAAGTTTCAACGTTGTTCCATCTGCTCTTTGCTTGCAAGTCTCGCTGATTGTTTATAAATCTTATCAGCCTTGCCGGTTCTTACCATGCTGGAATCTCGCATCGTCATGCCACCCGGCCCCTATGCTCTACGTGCCTCGGAATGGATGGCAAAGCTAAGACTTCACTCTTTGTCAGCTCTGATCGAAGACCTTCGTGCAGTCTGATCACGGCCGAAGCATTTGCCGCTGAAGCCAACGGTTCTCTTCCCTTTCTTGCTACTTACCACAGTGAAATATTGGTGCAAGTCTGGGTTGAGTTCTGTCGTCAGGTGGAGGCTTGATTGCATTGTTTTGAATGTACACGCCTTCTTTCAAAGGTTGTGGCTGCAAAGGCGAGCTTACGGGGTCTGATTGAGCGGTGCGCTGCGAATATGCTGTCATGCGAGAAGAAGCTCAGCCGAAAGTTTTCGGAGAGGGAGCTGGCTTCCAAAGCGCCGAGGGAACTTCAAGCTAATCTTACGGCCAAGACCACTCAGGCGTATGAACTTTGGCGGGTGCTGCAAGAAGCTATCAGGAAAGTGGTAGCCATTGATAAAGCCGTCATATTCACTCGCGAAATGGTCGAAGCTCATAAGGTTACCGAAAAGGAGATTGAAAGTCGGCTTGCCTCGTAACAGGCCCAACAGGCTCAAGCAAAGACCCGTCTTTTAACGATAATAAATCATGAAGCTGAGGCCCAGCGAAAAAAGGATGAACTGGCAAACCTATTAAATCGTCCGCCGGCTTGAAGAATTGTATATTTTTTCTATTCTTCTTTTATACATACTCCTGAAATAGAGTATATTTTTTTATTCTTTCATAAATTGTACTTTGTATTCATTTTGATTCATGAATAAAAGACATATTTTGCTTCATGATAGTGTGTCCCTTTTAGTAAATGCATCTTGTGTATAATCTATTTCGATTTCCTTGTAGGACAGCGATGGCTTAGGAGTCAGGTTCAGATCTGCCTCCTTAGGCTTTTCAACTTTATGAGCCGTGAGGGTCTCATAAAGAATTTTCTCCATAAAGGTCGAGAGGATCTCGTAGGTGTAATTTCTCCTTAAGAATCGTGAGGATTCCTAAATGCGTTTTCTCTTGAGAGTCGTAAGGATCTCACAAAAGAGTTTTCTCCCTTACGAGTCGTGAGGACCCGTAAGTGATGGATGAGGTTGACATTATCCGCATTTCACGGAGTCAGAAGTTGCCCTGGACATTTCCCACGGGGTCAAGATTGACTTTAGCCATGTTCTATGGGACCAGGATTTGCTCTGGATGCTTCCCACGGGGTCAGGATTGACATTAGCCGTATTCCGTAAGGACCAGGATCCGCTCTGGACGCTTCCCACGGGGTCAGGATTGACATAAGCCGTGTTCCACTAGACTATGATTGGTTGACTTTATCCGTATTTCACGGAGTCGGGGGTTGACTCTCGATTGTCTGTGCACCGCCGAGTCATGGAACTGGGAATTACCACGGTTCCGCTTTGCTGATGTTGCGTCTGTTGTAATGAGATGAATGCTGAGATGATCTCTAGGCTGTCTTTGAACCGTCGAGACCTGGCTCTCTTTCGGATGGAGCCTGGGGGAAAGGTATGATTCCCTCTTTGTTTGCGCCCATGGATTGTAAAAAGGGATCGATGTGATCTCACCTGTAGGGCAAAAAGTTTTATTTTATATATTTTTCTTTCCGCGATGCTCTATCATTTCAGCTTTTATATCGCGAAAGTCGTGATTGCCCAATCATTTCGACTATTTTTTGCGGTGCCCAATCATTTTGGCTATTTGTTTTATTTACTCGCTATTTTTTATTGCGAGTTGCCCAACCATTTCGGCTATTTTGCATGCATACATTTTTACTTGCAGATTTTGTTGCAAGTTGCCCGATCATTTCGGCTATTTCGTATGCATTTGTGGCTCGTTGACTTTTCGCTGCGAGTTTGGGATTTGATATCGATTTACGCATCAGCATCGCTACAACTGGGATATTGCCAGAAGTGAATCATCATTTGCCTTTGTCGATGTCGAACAAAGGTGGCTTAGTGAACAGGGTTAGGATCCTGTCGACTAAGGCTTTTGACTTCATGAGCCGTAAGGGTCTCATAAAAGTATATCTCCCTACAAGTCGTGAGGTTCTCGTAGGTGCGTTTTCTTCTTAAGAATCGTGAGGAGTCTTAAGTGTATGGTCTCTTATAAGTCGTAAGGATCTTACAAGAGTATTTTCTCCTTATAAGTCGAGAGGACTTACAAGGGTTGTTCGCCATATGAGCATATCCCCAGTCTCTGGTGGGACTTTGTTAGGGAAATGTTTATTCGCGCCCGTGGATTGTATACAAAGGTCAATACTGAACCACTTATAGGGAAGCATTGGAGGTCGTGATGGCTTAAGAACAGGTTCAGATCCCTGCAGCTTAAGGCTTTTGAATCCTATGAGCCATGAGGGTCTCAAAGGAGGGTTCTCCTTACGAGTCGTGAGGATCTCGTAAGTGTAATTTCTCTTTAGGAATCGTGGGGATCCCTAAGTGTGTTTCTCCCTTGTGAGTCGTAAGGATCTCACGCATGTATTTTCTCCTCACAAGATCGAGAGGACCTTGCAAGTGTCTTTTAACGAGATTGCGCCCTTTCGGGTTTTCACAAAACTCGCCGGTAGCCCTGCTATTTTTACTCATGGAGCCCTTTCGGGTTTTCATCCGTGCCCATTTTGCTTACGGGCATACCGTTTTCTTCTTCTTTTTATTTATATTTTTTTTGTGTCAGCCTTGGGATGCTGCGGTCCGTAGTAGTTTATCGACATCTCGGTCATCAGCCAGTTTTAGGACATAGTGGTCCATCGTTAGTTTAAGGACATTTCGGTCCGTAGTTCCGGATACCACTTATAGAGTTTGGGCTTAAGAAGATAGCGAGCGGACATAGGCGTTATCATCTATCGTCGACCTAGGCCGTGACTCGTCAGGCGTAGTATTTTTTCAAGAAGCGACCGTTTATTGGCCTGAAAGGTCTTTCACCATGCATGTCCATGAGTAGATAAGCTCCACCCTGGTAAACTTTGTCTATGATATACGGGTCTTCATATTTCGGCTCGAATTTCCCCCGCTTAGCACGATTGGGTATCATAGGTCTCTTGACCACTAGCACGAGTTCACCTTGGCGGAATGTTCTCGGCCTAGTCAGTCTTTCATATGAGCGCGTCATCTTTTCTTTGTAAGCCTCCAGGTTTTGTTGCGCCATGAGCCGGGTTTCATCAAAAGCATCGAGTTTCTCAAGACGAAGGTGAGCATTATCTTCGTCCGTTAGCTCGTAATGAACTGCCACTCGTAAGGAGGGTAACTCTATCTCGAGGGGGAGTACCGCTTCTGTGCCGAACACCAATGCATACGGCGTTGTGTTTGTGGCTGTTTTGATCGTGGTTCGATATGCCCAGAGAGCTTCATGCAGTCTCTCGTGTCAGTCCCTCTTATTTCGATACACCGTCTTTTTCACGATCTTCGTCAAGGTCTTGTTGAAAGCCTCAGCTAAACCGTTAGCTTGGGAATTATAGACCGAAAAGTATCTCCAGTCTATATTATGTTGTTGTGTGAAGCGGCTGATCTTGTGGCTTCTATAGGCTGGCCCGTTATCGGAGATAATCCGTCGCGGAGTGCCGAACCGATAAATGATGTGTGTTTTGAGGAAATGGAGGATATTCTCCGTCTTCACTTCTCTTAGTGGTACTGCTTCTGCACAGTTGGAGAAGTAATCGGTTGTTGCCAGTATGAACCGATGTCCTCTGGACGATACAGGTTCGATGGGGCCGATTATGTCAGTTCTCCACATTTCGAACGACCAGCTAGCCACCGTTGGATGTAGTGGATTTGGATGCTGGTGGATAAAATCCCCGTGAATCTGGCACGAGTGGAACTGTTTCGCATATTCTAGGCAGTCTTGGATCATCGTGGGACAATAGTAGCCTATCCTTTTAATCTTCAGCTTCATTTTTAGCCCAGCTTGGTGAGAACCGCAGAGTCCGTCGTGAGTTTCTTGGACGACTCTCCTTGCTTCTTCAGGTCCCAGGCATCTTAGCCACAGAGAATCAAATGATCTCTTATACAGCGTATCATTGACGAAGGCAAAAGATAGAGCTCGTTTCATGAGCTGATGTCTTGAGGATGTATCTTTAGGTGTTCGATGGGATTTGAAGTAGTCTATAAAGACTTCTCTCCAATCCATGGTCATTTATCTGTAGGGCCGTTTGCTCGGTAGTCCCCTTTTCTTCGGATGACTCCGGAGATATTTCTGCCGGTGCAAGAACCCGATGGCTTTGCACAATGATCCTCACGTCATCAAGGTTCTCGTCGGCCAATTCTTTAGCGAGCTTACCCAATGCATCCGCTTTGCTATTTTCCGCATGTGGTATGTTTTCCACGGCATAGGTGGGAATTTGAGCCAGCAATTGTCGTACCCTTTCGCCGTACTTCACCAACTCTGGTTTGTATGTCTGATAGTCGCCGTTTACTTGGCTAATGACCAGTTGGGAGTCTCCGTATATAAGGAGGCTTTCAATTCCCATATCGACAGCGACCTCAAGACCTACTATCAAGGCTTCATACTCGGCTTCATTGTTCGTCCTCGGCTCTGTTAAGGAGAAGGCAAAACGCATTATCCCTCCTTGTGGAGTCACGAAGATGAGGCCTATCCCTGATTTGATTATGGGGGTGCATTGTTTGCGCTTCTTCATGGAAGATGCTCCATCGAAATAAAGTTCCCACTGGGTATCATTCTCTCTTCTCTCCCCGTCGATCGTGTCAAACGCGTGCTCGTCAGGCAATTCGCAGTTCAAAGGAGAATCGGCAGGTATCGGATGTTCAGCGAGGAAGTCAGCGATGGCCTGGCCTTTCACTGCCTTGAGGGGTCGGTAAGTTATCGAGAATTCCATTAACAGTAGGTCCCATTTAGAGAGCCGTCCCGTTAATATAGCCCTTGACATCAAATATTTGAGAGAATCCACCTTTGATATAAGATGGACCTCATGTGCCAACGCATAGTGTCTGAGCTTCGTTATCGTGAAGATCAACGCCAGGCAATGTTTTTCAATGGGGGAGTAATTGTTTTCTGCCCCCAGAAGAACTCGATTCAAATAGTAGAGGACTCTCTCCTTTCCTTGAACATTCTCTTGTACCCATAGCGCGCCTAAGGAACCCTCAAGGGCGGTTGTATACAGAATGAGAGGCTTTCCCTTGACTGGAGCGGTTAGCACCGGAGGACTCTGTAGATATTGCTTAATTTCATCCAGTGCGCTTTGGTATTTGCGATCCCAGATGAACGGGGTTTCCTTCTTCATTAGGTGACTGTAAGGACGGCACTTGCCTGAGAGATTGGCTATAAATCGCCGGATATACGCGAGGTTCCCTTGGAGAGACCGTAGTTGCTTGAGAGTCCTTGGAGGAGGCATTTCCATAATCGCCTTGATCTTCGAAGGGTCTATCTCGATGCCTCGGTGTCGAACGAAGAATCCTAGGAATTTGCCCGAGGAAACTCCGAACGCGCATTTAAGAGGGTTCATCTTCAAATTGTATTTCCGAAGGCGCTGAAACACGATCTTTAGATGCTCTAAATGTTCTTCGTATGATTTGCTTTTAACTACGAGGTCGTCGATATAGCATTCGACGATTTCATGTATGAGGTCATCGAAAATCTTCGTCATGGCCCTCTGATAGGTGGCACCGGCGTTCTTTAGACCGAAAGGCATCACCTTGTAGCAGAATATGCTCAAAGGGGTCCGAAAAGCGGTATGCTTCTGGTCTTCGGGATGCATCTTTATCTGGTTGTATCCTGATGAGCCGTCCATGAAGGAGAAAACTTCATGAGTGGACGTATTATCTATCATCAACTCAGTGACCGGTACTAGAAATTCGTCTTTCGGGCAAGCTTTATTGAGATCCCGAAAGTCCACACATATACGCACCGTCCTATTTTCTTCATCACCGGGACGATGTTGGCGATCCAGTCAGGATACTGAACCTCTTGTATGAAGCCAGAGTCGATTAGCTTCTTGACCTCGGCGTTGATGCTCATCTCAAGCCCAAGCCGTGTTCTTCTCGGCGCTTGTTTTATCGGCTTGGCGTCTGGAGAAATCGCAAATTTGTGGACAGCAATCTCTGGATCGAGTCTCGGCATCTCTGAATAGTTCCATGCGAAACAGTCTTTATACTGCATGAGCACGCCTTTAAACGTGGCCACCTTTTCTTCAGACAATATTTCACTGACGAACGTCGGCCGTGGATCGTCTGCCATCCCCAAGTCAATTTTTCTGAGGTCATCTGCAGTAGTATGTATCCCATCTTCCAGCTCTTTTGGCGCCGGTAGAAATTCTGAGATCAATTCATCCTCATCGTTTTCAAAGCACCAGGGGAGGTCATCCATATTCTCGGGTTCTTCTTTTGACAGCGTTATCACGTGACAGGTACGAGATCGTTTCCAAGACCGATGCTGATCTGGTTCTACTCTCATCGCATAAGTGGTTTTTGATTCATGCTTCCGTGGTGGACTTACCCTCCAACTGCTGGATAGAGCGAACCTGCCTTGTTGATATTGGTCTTCGACCCAGTTTTTGAAGGTGAAGCAGTCTTCAAGAGGATGTCCTATTGCTTGGTGATGGGAGCAATAGTCTGGGTGAGAGACCTTGTCTGCTTGCTCGGGGTGCTTGGACTCCGGGAGTGTCATCTTCTGATGTTTTATGACAAGATCAAATATCTTCTTTGTCTTGTCTTGGGGAAAAGAATATGCTCAACCCATCTTCTTTATAAGAGACGGATCCCAGCTGCTCGATTCTTGATCGCGTGTCTTCTTAGATCCGCTACGCTACTGTTGAACGTTTTTTCCGTCCTTTGGTTTATTTTTTCCTCTGCGCCGGGCCTTTTGTATGACAGGTTGGCGACGAAGAGCATTGTTATTCTCCGTAGCCTGCTGAAGGAGGCGCTGCGTCCTGGCTTTCTCGTAAATGGCCATTTCGCGGCTATGGTCATCCCTTACCTTTTGACTTGCTTCCCTTATTAGCATGTCCATCTATTCTTCAAACGATGGATTTGGCATTTTCATGGCGGGACCTCATTTTGGTTCACGGTTGGCATCTTCTAACAGAGCACTTCCTTCTTCATCGAAGTCATGTACAACGTAGTAGTCATAGAATCGTTCCCGTTTCTTGGATTGAATATATCCAAGCCCGATCGTTTCCATTTTCCCATTGGGCAATTTTCGCTGAGTTCCGGGGACGTCCCAGATCCTGTTATAGAACTGAGCTTGTCGAGCAGTCTGTTTGAAGGGTATGCTTTGACGCCTCAACAGCCTTTTTAATCCTTCCATGTAGTATCTGGGCAGACGGATGGGCTGGAGCTTGTCAAGTGTATAATCGGCACCATGCCAAATTTCTTTTTCCACTTTGGTCTCCGTTGATCGATAAAAGAGGATCGCCTTTTCATCTCTTTGCCTGGGAAGGACGTAGAATGTCTGCAGTTCTTCCACACTGTAGGTATTAAGTGCGTCGAGTTCTTTGTAATGCTCCTGCGGGACCATGGCAATTTGCAAACTTCGATCATCGCCAGCGAAGGTTTGTATTGATGGCCGAACAGAAAATACGGCATTGACCTCATCTTCTGAGTCGCTGCCGAAGATCAACATAGGGGTGGACAGTCCCGGCTTATTACATTGGGGCGGCCCTGAATAAATTATTTCTTCCTCCACCTCAGTGTCACTCCCAAAGACTGGAATAATGGTGATAACTTTGTTCTTCGGCTTGTAGCATCTTTCCGTGTCTTCGAAATCTGGTAAGAAGTATTTTGCATCTTCGTATTTTCGGACTTCATTCACGGAGAATGGGTTCAACTCCCCTATCACGGTATATTCGAGACCATCCTTGAAATACTTCATACACTGATGTTGTGTAGAAGGGATGATGTTGTGCTCGTGTAACCAAGGTCTGCTGAGCAAAGCGTTGTAGCAAGTCTTCGCGTCAATGACATGGAACTTGATGTCCGTGACGAGCAGCCCAAAGCATAATGTCAATATCACAGACCCGAGCGTCCTTGATGATTGGGAGTCAAACCCGGAGATAGTGATATTATCCCGAGCGAGGTGTTGAACGCTGATGCAGTTTTCCTTCAACACTCTTACATTGAGAAGGTTGACGGAGGACCCATTGCCGACCTGGATTTTGCCTATCTTGATATCATGATAGTATCCAGAGATATAAAGGGGACGGTTTTGCTTGCACGTCCCGAAGAGGAGGTCCTCATCGCCGAAGGTGATGTCGGCCGTGTGTATTTCTTCCAGCTCGTCCTTCATCTTTTCTTCGGCGAGGAAAGCCTGGAATTGCTCGGGCTCTTGTTGTCACGACCCGAATATTTCGACTCGTGACCGGCACTTAACCACACAACGTCTACAGGCGTAACGCGACTAAGTAAGCCGAACCCAGAAATCAAAACCATTTAAAAGTAGTGAGTGTTGAAAACATTCAATTAAAACATTTAGAAAACCTTAATAGCTCAATGAAGTTCTCTTTTAAAATTTAATTATCCTTAATATAATTTTGGCAGCATTTCCTTTGTAAAAGTAACCCCGAAAATCGGGTATAAAACAGGATATAAGTGAAAATGATATATAATAAAATAAAGCATCCCCAAGGGAAACAATCACGCCCAACGGCGGAAACCATCACCACAAGAGTAATATACGACGCCGTAGCGAAGAATGAGCAATAAGTAAACATCACAAAATAATAAACGGCAATATATAACAGTCGGCTCCCACGAGCTCGACACCAGAAAATAAAAATATACATCATCGTCCTCACACTGTCACTAAGTCCAGTACATATATGGTAGATGGAGAATACTAGATACAAAAGTGTGTACAATAAAGTAACCAGATACCACAACCCACCTAATAGCAAAATAGCTCTCGCACCAGCTGTAGTGGTATCTTTAGCCAAAAGATGCAAAAAGGCAGCCTGCCGCGACTACTCTGAGCCGCAACCTGCAAATACTGTGGCACAACGGGGATGAGTTGCCAACTCGTGAATAGAGATAACATATAAAGGTAATCACGAGCATGCACGTACTGCGCTACGCTATCATATGCCAGCAGGTAAATCTATATGCGACAAGTAGTAAGTGCAATAATCATGCAAATGCTCTGTCAGGTAAAATAACTACAGGATGAGATACATGATAATCACTGTTGAGCATGGGATAAACAACATCTACACGAAATATCAAACGTGGAAAAATAATCGATGCCCAAAACTGCACCCAAATCACAAATAAACTCAGGTGCCGGCACTCTCCTCGGCCCTCAAATCCAGTAAATCTCTGAGAATCACGAGTGCCCAACATCGGCACCCAAAATATCATAAATACTCGTGTCCAGCATCGACACGCAAATCCTCATACATCTTGCTCCGTAAGTCCAGATCAGTCTACGGGCTCCGTCTGCGGTATCGGCCCTTGGCCCCGGCAGTACGGATCATCCCGCATCCATCTCTCAACTCTGGTCAGTATCCTCCGGATAACCGCCAGGTCCAACCAATCACCGGTAGGTACTCGCCCACCTCCTGGCTCAATCGGCAAAGTCCATCGATCATCTTGCCGAGGGGAACCATACTGGGTCCACCACGAACCCGTAAACGGATCATCCACTCCACGAATCGGGTTTCAAGCACACATCTCAGCACCGAGAAAACGCGTGGTGGATGCACCAAAATATCATATCACGAGGAACCGGGTTTTCAAATAGTGCATCTTTTCTTAAATAATTCCACGGTCCTCAAAACCAGAAATCACATAAAAATCCAACACCAATGAGTAAATCAAATACGATGTGCTATGTACATCAAGTCATAATATAGGTACAAGGGAGAAACCGCTTTTCTTAAGATAGTTTCAGTTTTCAAGACAGCATGCGGCTTCCAATTTCTATGAGAATCATATCGAATCATATGTGAAATGAACTACAGTATAATGATCATGGCAATTCTACAGTGTGTGTGTCATGGTAATTACTAACAGTGTGTGTGTAACATGCAGATTAGTGCTCGTGCAACATGAACCGTTAGTGATAGTGCGGTGTTCTATCAATTCTAAGTTTTCATACATATAGCAGGGAATGCAGTATGCAACAACAGTATCCATGGACAGTCAATGTAGGTAAATGCAATATGTAGCTATAAAGTCCTATCAGCCCTGACGCATAACGCCATGCGGGCGATATCCCCGTAGATGTTAAATCTACTCACCGAAGTCTCGCGCTAAGTGTAGCGGACGACTTGCTTCCCCTTCTTCGCAGCGTCCGTCTCACTCGCCTGCGAACCTAGAATTACACAATATATCACACATAAGCTCAAATCTACCAAAAACGCAATATTAAGGTCAAACTAGAAACCCGCGTTGCTAACCAAGCGCGCGTGTGCGCGATACGCTAAATCGTGTGATTACGCTCCTGAAGCTAACCTGACGCGTCGTGATACGCAGCACAACCCAAACCCACACACGTATCACTTGTGTTGCGAAGATTTAAAATACGGAAAATAGGGTAATAGGTCCCAGATTTTGATACAGAAAGAGTTTTATAAAAATAAATATACCAAAACACTCCAAATACCAGCAGACACCAACCACCAAAACCCCAACCCACAATTCTCCCATCTGGCCGCAAATTCCGGCCAGAATGAGTTTTTCAGCGGCCTGGGTAAGGGGGTGGGCTCCCGGGTTTGGTGTGTGCACTCTATACCCCATACACAAGCTACAGTAAATACAATTTTATTCCGAAACACCCCGGGTAGTAGCAGTTTCAACAGAACCCAATTTCAAGTTAAAAATCACACTTTTGCACTAAAATGATACTTTAGGGTATATTTGTGAAATCTGAAACAAACCCAAGTCTAAAACTACACTAATATCACATTACCAAGCTAATCAAGCCATAAAAAGTTAATTTTTATCATAACCTCACTAAATCCCTTTATATAGCACAAAACATGCATAAAATGTGATATTTTGCTAGAAATACTACAAGTTATGTAAAAGGGGTGCTAAGGGTGAGTTAATACCTTCAAAAGATCTCAAGAAACACCAAAAACCCCAGATCTAGCCTCAAGTATGCAGTCTTGCCACCAAACACCTCAAATGAGCCATTAAACCAAGGTTTTGTGAAGGAAAAAGGTTAGATTTGTGTAGGGTTTGAATGAGGATCTAAAGAGAAGTGAAAAGAGAAGAGAAAATGGGGGAAAATGAAGGTTTTTCTGCTGGAATTTCCCAGAAATTCTGAATGAAGAGAGAAGAGAGAGAAGAGAAGAAAAATGGGGTCAAAAGGTCAAACTTTCCTACCTAACACCATGCCTCATTTGTTTAATTGAAAATTTTGAATTATAGAAGTGTTTTGACTTGTTTTGAAATGGTGGGGACAATTTATCAACCATGCATCAAATGAAGAGGGTTAACATGATACATTTTTCTCATCTAGCCTCAAAATGCTAAGTGTGCATGTGTGCACTTAACACAAAATTTCTCACTTAGGGTAACATGACTAAAATAGTTAATAACCCTACAATTATATAAACACTTCACAATACAATTTAGCACTAACCAAGAAGGAAAAATAAGATATCCGTTTTTGAAAAACACGCACACTAGCTAAATAACGAGAAATCATCCTAAACAAATTTCAAGGCGTTACAATCTACCCCCCTTAAAGAAATTTGGTCCCCGAATTTAAAAATCTAACTATACGTACCTTCAAAAAGACAGGGATACCTCTTCCTCATCTCGCTCCCGGTCTCCCAAGTGACCTCCTCGCTGCTCGGACCACGCCAAAGTACCTTGACGGACGGTATCTCTTTCGATCTCAATTTCTTCACTTGTCGATCCAAAATCATCACCGGCTGCTCTGCATAGGAAAAGTCGCGCTCAAGCTGGATCGTCGGGTGCTGAATCGCATGCGAAGGATCATAAAGATACTTGCGGAGTATCGAAACGTGAAATACGGGGTGCACGTCTGGAAAACTGGGCGGAAGGGCTAAACGATACGCAACCGCACCAACTCGCTCAAGGATCTCGAAGGGGCCGACATATCTAGGACTAAGTTTACCCTTCTTCCCAAATCTCATCACACCTTTCATTGGGGTGACCCTCAAGAAAACATGATCACCAACAGAAAATTTAAGGTCTAATACATGTAATCTTATAATCTGTGATAGATTTGCTAATATGTGAAATACGAATACCGTACACTTCTATATGTATGCAAACGATAGGGAAATTGCCGGTTAAAATATGCAATATTTTCGACTGATCAAATACCCCCAAACTTAATTTCGATCGTCTCGAGCGAATGTTTTATTAAAAAGAGAAGGAGAAAATAAAGAAAGAGAAAAAACTAACTAGCACACTTTCGTAGGCAACACGATTGCACTGAGCACGTGCAACAAGCCTTTAAACCTCTAGGTGTCCCTAGTAGGAGGAGTGTTGTCTCCTGAGGGTTTTCAGCGGATTGCACCCACAAAATCCCATAATAAAAGGAAGATCATGAATATTACATTTAAAGAAAAGAATTGTAAAAGAAAAGCCTTGAAAAGTAGGATTTCCAACTAAGCTAGCTTTTCGGTTGTTATGAGCCCTATCTTAATGGTCATGAAAAGATGTTAGAAATCACGTCCTCCCTCAATAAAACATCGTCTTATTCTTCATTCCTATATTTATTCCAAACATCGATCATATAACCCTGCGTGTGTGTAAAGACATCCCTACACCCGGAGAATTCAATTCAAGCTATCATACTCTTGCCCATCAGCCTCAGTACTTTTTAATTAATGAATATTTAGATGAGATTGCTCACACACTTTCATGCGACCGTTAATACTTCTTGAGGTACTAACCGACCGATTACTCCTGTGCTTGCTTACTTGGCGTATTTTCCTCGTCTTGCACCACCTCAGACATAGCAGTGACTCCCAAACCAGTTGGCCTTAGGGCACTAGGTGAAGAAGCACCCTCGCTATACATTTTTATTGCCCTTGGTGATAACAAAACCAGTGTCCATTTTTCTCACCACTTTATATTTTCTTTATTCACTTTTTTATTTCCTTCATACTTTTGGCTTTAAGACAAGAGCATTTCAAGGTATCCTCTACTATCCCAGGCTTTAAGACGTGTGTAAGTGCGAATAGCAGGGTAGCAACGTTCAAAATGTTTGGCTTCCAGAATAGAAACTATTTTTCAGACTTATTTTTATCCTCAGATTAGTGACGTCCTTCATCTTACTAACCCTTGGGACAACGGCTCATAACTACTTATTACTAGTTCGTATAAGAAAACTTCTAATTTTCTTAGTTTTCTTAAATTTTTCTAATCTCATGGATGTAAATGTTCACTATCTAAACTTTTATTATCTTATTTATGTACAAAAAATATTTTTATAATTTTGAATTTTTTTTTAAATTTTTATAGGTTTGGAAAATTTTTATAGGTTTTGAAAATTTTTATAGATTTTTAAAAGAAATGTTTTGTGCTTATGCAGATGATATGCAAATGATGCGAAAATAAGCACAAACCTCCCCCAAACTTGTTTTCAACAGTGTCCTCACTGTTGCCTTCTGCTAAATCTCGAAAAACCTGTAAGCTTGGGAGGAATTTATTAGTGGGGGCAAAATTTTTAAGTGAAGATCCTTCCCCAAACTTATTTTTGGCTCATCTTTTTGTAAAAAATTTTCTTTTCAAGAGCCAGAAAAAAAAACATACCCCCCCAAACTTGAGTTATGCGATGTTAAGCTTTGAAAATCACAAGAGGGGGTCAAAAATCAGTGGTCGATGCCAAGCTTTGCAAAGACCGAAAGTTAACACCAACCATTCGAAAATTTTATCAATGCAGTGCTCGGGTTGGTGGAAGAAGAAGTGGGGAAAAGGTAAGTGGTGGGAGAGAATGTGTGTGCGTCTCATTTTGGAGAGACGATGCAGTTATTGTGATGGATAACTCGCATTCTTTTTATATTTCAGAAGAAGGGGTGGAGGTTCAATTCCATTGATTTGGACATGATTCGTCTCAACACCCGTGCTTTTTAGAAATGCGAGTTCATCAGCGAAGATCTCCTCAAAAGTTTCATCTATACCCCGAAGAATAATGTCATCACAAGGTGCGGGGTGATCTTCAGACTCTAAAAGCAGTTCATAATCAGTGTTAGTTGTTGACCCGGACATCTTGGTGGAAGAGTCCGTATGTGTATGATACATAGTTGGGTCAAACAATAACGTATGAAAAGAGTCAAGATCAGTATCAGGAGGATCATTAAATTCGCTGCTGTCGACATCCATTAAATCGACAGAACAGACCTGAGCAGTAGGTTCGGAGGGTACACTTCCTAACTTGTAAATGTTCATCCCAATTGTCCTATTCCCGAAGGATAGGGTCATAGAACCGTTACGACAATTGATGATAGCATTGGAAGTGGCCAAAAAAGGGCGACCTAAAATCACCGGAATTTGATTCCGTGAGTTCGCTACAGGCTGTGTATCAATTACAATAAAGTCTACAGGGAAGATAAATTCCCCGATTTTTATTAACACATCCTCTAATTTACCCCTAGGTCTGGTGATTGATCGGTCAGCCATCTGGAGAGTGCAAGGAGATGGTTTCAACTCTCCGATTCCTAACTGCTCATAAACTGAGAAAGGAAGCAGGTTAACACTTGCCCCAAGATCTAGTAGAGCACGGTTAATGTGTTTCTCCCCAATAGAGATGGAAATCGTAGGATATCCAGGATCCTTACGTTTCCTCGGTAATTGCTGGGGGAAAGCTGTGTCTACTGTTTTTGCCATGAATATCTTCTTGGGCATTTGTTTCTTCCTCTTTCTAGTGCAAAAGTCTTTAAGAACTTTCGCATATGCAGGGACTTGTTGGATAGCATCTAGAAGAGGGATATTGATGTTAACCTGTTTAAACATCTCAGTGATCTTCTCTATTTGTGGACTTGGTGTGTTAGCCCTTAACCGATTAGGGTAAGGTGCTTTAGCAATAAGCGCTGGGTCCATCATAGGAGAAGGAAGTGTGTGTGGAACCGATCCCAGTATAGAAGTGGGGATCGTCCGTGGAGGGGTAAAAGAGGTGGGCTGTAGTGGCGAGCCTTTTGGGAAATGGAGAATAGGCTCGGAAGAAGATGGTAGGGTAGAAGAACTGGGGTCAGAAGTGTGTGTGTGTGGAAAGGTCTCAGCCGGGGTGTTGATATGATTTTCAGTATCATCAACTTCTTCCCCAACATGATTGTCAAGCACTCTTCCAGATCTCAACGTGGTGATTGCATTCACATGATGTGAATAACCAGGATTTGGTAAGGATTGAGCTGGAAGTTTCCCTTTCTCTCTTGCACTCATTTCGGCTTTTAATCGTGCAATTTCTTCTTCCATCGATTTAATACTCTCGTTTTGGGACGCAGAGTTTTTCTCAATTTTATCGACAGAAGATTTCATTTCAGCCGAAACTTGCATGATATTTGTTAAGATCAAATTCATGTATTGTGCAAAAGAAGAGGATTCATCAGTTCCGGTCAACTGTAAAGGACTAGACAGTGCAGGTGTGTTGACCTGATTTTGAAAATTATGTGCTTGAAAGGGGTGCTGACTTAATTGAAGTTGTGGCTGCTGTTGTGGTGGAGGGACCCTTTGGAAATTGTTTTGGTTTGGAACCGTGTTTTGTGATTGTGATTGGTTCCAAGCAAAATTAGGGTGATTCCTCCAACCCTGATTATATGTGGAAGAAAAAGAATCGTTCCTAGGTCTTTGAAATGCGGCATTGGTATGCTCACGACCTTGAAACGGACATTCTTCCGTCAAGTGAGACGGATCAGAACAGCAGCCACATACAGTTTTGGAAAGTGACATTTGATTAAGGGAGGCAGCTAAAAGTTTGTTTTCCATAGTCTCGAGTTTCTTTTGTATAGCTGAAATGTCAGCTCTAACTCCTATGGAAACATCTGATTGGTTATTGCCACTCCTAAATGATGGACTTTCCCACTGTAAAGACTTTTCAGCGAACTCTTCTAAATATCGCCAAGCTTCCCCATCATCCTTAGACATGAAGGTACCTTGACACATGTTTTCAAGGCTCTGTTTAGTGTTAGGGTTTTTTCCCTCATATATGATTCGGCAAAGCTCCCATCTCGGGATGCCGTGATGAGGACATTGAACCAATAGATCCTTGAAACGTTCAAAGCATTTAGAAAATGGTTCAGCAGGGAGCTGGGCAAATTGATTTAGTTCGCTACGGATTCGAGCTGTCTTTTGTATTGGGTAAAATTTCTTAAGGAATGCAGCGACGAATTCTCCCCAATTCGTAATAGAATGTGCGGTAGTGTTATATAGCCACTTCTCGGCTATATCGCACAAGGTAAATGGGAGAAGTCGTAGACGCATCGCATCCACAGAAAGTTGTGACGTACCCATCATTGCGCATACGTTTTCAAATTTGGTAATGAAAACGTAAGTGTCCTCAGTCTCGAGTCCGTGGTATTTGGGTAAAAGATTGATATACTGGGGCTTAATCTCAAAGTTTTCCCCATTGGTTGGTGGTGTGGATAAGCAGGTCGAAAGAGGACCTCTAAGTGGATAGCACCTCTCCTGGAGAGAGATGCGGGGTGGATTCTGCGCACCAACAGACGGCGGCAGATTAGGGTTAAAGAAGTTTGATGGATTTGGATCCATCGGTGTGGGTGTGGTAATGGGTAAAGAAGAGGTAAATGGAGAAATATCGACTTCGGAGTCGATAAGGGGTACGCGGACTAAACGGGCATGAGAATCCTGTGTCCAGCCTATCTTGTACTAAAAAGGGTTAGTACAAGTGGCAGCGTTGGCTTATAATTAGGGGTAAATGAATGCGGTGTTTGCTTTTGAAAAAGGGACGGATTTTGAAAAAATGATGTGGCAAAACAAATGCAGCAACACAACCCTAGAATCTAGTGGTCACCTAGGTCCGGCTCTAGACCGCTCCTAACTGCCAAAAGACAAGTCGCAGGATCAATCCTCCACTGCCTCTTTGTCCCCCTGTGGCCGGATAAGTGCCAGGTAAGTGGGAAGGTACTCCACTACGTAAGTAGTGGGCCTAATTAAAAACCACTAGCCTTAGACACACTCGCCTTAGGCACCACAAGAAAACGCGGATAAGCAATGAATTACCCACGACCCTCTTCTGTCCTAATTGAGCGCGACAGTCCTTAAAGTCATCTCTAGATTTCTTTTAGTTAATGGGGGTCAATGTGGATGCAAGTTTGGTGGTTTTCGGGGCCTAGGAAGGGTAATGAAATCCCCACCTAATTTGGATTTGTTCGTGCCCCTTAATTTCCGTATTAATATGCAAACAACCAAAAGAATCAAAACACGCACAAATTTTATTTTGCTTTTTGCGCGCTGCGATTTATTTGCAAAGAAACCTGCACAAAATTGTTATTGGAGCAGACAGAGAAGAAGATAAGAAAGCATAGGAGTATACCTGAAAGTTTGGTACAGAGAAGACCCTAACCCACCGCGGATCCGCCGCGTATGGTAGGTGTTTGCCGCGGAATCGCGCTTGGGTGGTGAGATCACTGCACAATATTTTTACAGAGAGCTTCTGTTCAGCTCCTGAGTTCTCTGGAATTTTCAGAAAAAATTTTCTCCAGCTCCAATGATCCCAAATTTCCTCGCAATCAAATCACAAAACACGTATTAGGGTTTGTGCGAATTTAGATCTAAAAATTATAATGGAATAAAATTTTCAACTCAAATTTCAAAATACGAACTATTAGCGCACTATCCCCGGCAACGGCGCCATTTTGATTGATCGTTTTTCCGTTGTGTAGTATGAATCAATTCAAAGGTCTCCTAAAACGGTACCATTTGATTGAAACAGTTTCATGTGTCGGTAATCAGAAAATTGATAAAGAACTTCACAACCAAAAAATATTTTGACCACAATCAAACTACGGTGTCGGATGTAGTTTGTAGTGAGTGCGGATCGTCCACAGGGATTGCACGATTCGTTCTAATGATATGCTTGAATTGAAAACTTAATTGACAAGAAAAGAAAACATGATTCAAGAATGTATCAATTGATTCAGGTGTCACTATGTTTAATCAAGAATCAAGAACAGATAAACAATCAAGAATTGGGTTTCGATAATATTTTCCAATTAACAGTCAAGAATCTAAGAGAGGCTCGTAGGAATCGATCGGGTCGATAGACTTGAAGTAATCTAAAGATATCGTGTTCGTGTCCTTCAAAGGATTGATACTAGATCGATGATCATCGACAAGAGTTAGGGTTTTCTCGTGAAACTAAGGTTTCATCTTATCCCTTGTTCTGTTGTCGATATCATTCACATTCTAGCCTCTAGCAAATTCAAGAAACGATCCTAACTCCCCCATTTTGAACGATGTCAATCAAGAAAGCATCGGAAAAAAATGGGTCGTCGGTTCTTGAACTTGCTAGGGTTTACAAAACTTGTAGGAATCAAGAATCGATTAAAGCTATGTTACATCATCAGTCTATTGACCGTCTCGACTCCTCGACGAGCGGAGTTTTATTCACACATCACCACACAGAAAAGATTTACGAATTGTAAAGATATCATGATGCAGAAATTAAAGAAAACAAGATAAAAGAATATCACCTTTATTTATCTCAACAATTTTGATTACATTTGCTTCAAGAACTACAAGAAGAAGAATCTAGATTGTTGATCGGGCGTCGCTCAGCTTCATGAGTCGTGGATCGGCTCGGATCGCTTGCTCCGTTGAAGATCGGCTCCGCTCATAAAGGTTGTCGGGCTTCTTCCTTAATGGGTACTCGGGATCTTGACTTTTGGAGTTGGAATTAGGGTTAGGGTTTCACACAAGCCCTGTCACTAGACTTGAGGAGGAAGAAGAAGAAGAAAGAGATAGATTGGGGATAGATTCACTAATTGGATGAATAATTCCCAAGGTTGAATCCTTTTTACAATGAGCCTAGGGTCTTATTTATAGAGCATCCAAACCCTAGTTTTAAGTTTGAAATGGTAGTTCCCTCCCAAAGTTTGTTGAGTAGTTTCTAGAAAGAGTTTGTTAGGAGCTAGCTTAGGGTTTAAGCTAGGTTTTAGGGGGAAGGTTCTAGAATGATAGGCTAGTTTAGTGTAGATCAAAGTGTTTGCTGATCTGGTAGAAATCCCTGGAGTCTTCTGAAAGTTGGAGTGCATTTCTGAACTGTAGCCACTGAAATAGGAGTTTTGCACCAAAATTGAGGAGGTAACTCCCTTGTTCAACCGCGGATCCGCGGCATTAGCAAGCCCCTGCCGCGGATCCGCGGCTCTATAATGGGCTTGGCCTTTGGTCTTTCATGTGTTGTCTTGGACTGCTATTTAGGGCTTTGTCTGATATGCTGAATTGTGATTGCTCCTTTGGATTGATACCAGATCTGAAATTAGTGAGTTGACGTATCTTTTGAGCGGTGTAATGTTCGAGCGAGCTTCTCCTTTTCCTGCACAGACTTCGAAACACGGGTTGCGACATATAGAAATATTGCGATGCCATGCAATGCAGTCAATTTCCCTAGAAATGCCGGTTTTAAGGTCTAATACATGTAATCTTATAATCTGTGATAGATTTGCTAATATGTGAAATACGAATACCGTACACTTCTATATGTATGCAAATGATAGGGAAATTGCCGGTTAAAATATGCAATATTTTCGACTGATCAGGTGACCCTCAAGAAAACATGATCACCAACAGAAAACTCAAGTCTGCGCCGACGACGGTCCGCATAAGATCTCTGCCTACTCTGGGCCGCTCTCATCCTATCACGAATCAACTGGATCTTCGCGGTCGTCTCCTCAACAATCTGTGGCCCTAAGATACTGCTCTCACTGAGCTCTGTCCAACAGGCGGGCGATCTACATCTCCTCCCATAAAGAGCCTCAAACGGTGCTATCTGAATGGTCTGCTGGTAGCTGTTGTTATAGGAGAACTCCACTAAGGACAAATGATGATCCCAGCTACCTCCGAAGTCTAATACACACGCTCTCAGCATGTCCTCGAGAGTCTGAATAGTCCGCTCTGACTGTCCGTCGGTCTGCGGATGAAATGCTGTGATGAAACTCAAGCGGGTGCCCAAAGCCTCCTGAAGCCTCTGCCATAGTCGGCTGGTAAACTGGGTGCCTCTGTCGGACACGATACATGTCAGAACTCCGTGCAGTCGTACAATCTCATCAACGTAAATCTGGGCATATTGAGCAAATCCGAAAGTCGTCTTCACCGGTAGGAAGTGAGCCGCTTTCGTCAAACGATCACCCATATGGAGTCATACCCTCGACTAGTCCTGGGTAGACCCACAATAAAGTCCATAGAAATCTGTTTCCATTTCCACTCCGGAATGGGCAACGGCTGTAGCTCTCCCGCGGGCCTCTGATGCTCAGCCTTGACTTGCTGACAAGTCAGGCATCTCGACACGAAATCTGCGATGTCCCTTTTCATCCCGTCCCACCAGTAAACATCTCTCAAATAGTGGTACATCTTGGTGGAACCTGGATGAACACTATACACCGATCGATGTGCCTCCTCGAGAATCTCATGTCGCAGTCCCTCAGCATCTGGTACGCACAATCTGGTCCCAAATCGTAGTATCCCCTGATCATCGATCACGAACTCGGAAAATCTGCCCTGTCCCATCTGCGTCCTGATCTCTGAACAACAGTCATCACTGTGCTGTGCCTCATGTATACGGTCAAGCAACTGTGGGAATGCACGAACATGCGCAATCTGTCCTTCGATCGGCGTAAACTCGAACTGTACCCGGCTGTCGCATAAAATCTGCCAATCTGCCAACGACTGCCTCTGCACTGCGCTCAAACGACATAGACTACCTCCGGGCCTCCTACTCAAAGCATCCGCCACTACATTAGCCTTGCCCGGGTGATACAAGATCTCGCAGTCGTAGTCCTTCACTAACTCCATCCATCGGCACTTTCTAAGGTTCAGGTCTCGCTGCTGGAATATATATTTTAAGCTCTTGTGATCAGTGAATATCTGGCACGACTCGCCGTATAGGTAATGTCGCCAGATCTTAAGTGAAAAGACCACTGCAGCCATCTCCAAATCATGAGTGGGGTAGTTCTGTTCATGTTTCTTCAATTGCCACGAAGCATACGCGATCACCCTGTCATGCTGCATCAGAACATACCCTAGCCCCACTAAAGAAGCATCACAATATACCACAAATCCGCCTGACCCTGAAGGCAATGATAATACTGGCGCCGTAGTCAGTAGAGCCCGTAACTGCTGAAAACTGTGCTCACACTCCTTTGTCCAAACGAAAGGAACTCCCTTCCGGGTCAACCGGGTCAAAGGTGTAGCAATGCGAGAGAAATCCTGTACAAATCGCCTGTAGTAGCCGGCCAGTCCTAGAAAGCTGCGAATCTCCGTAACTGATGTGGGTCTGGGCCAACTCCGAATGGCCTCGATCTTCCTCGGGTCTACACATATACCGTCTCGTGAAATTACGTGCCCCAAGAAGTCTACGCTGTCCGGCCAGAAAGCACACTTGGAGAATTTGGCGAAAAGCTGATGCTCTCTCAAGGTCTGCAGTGTAATCCGCAGGTGCTGCTCGTGCTCCTCTCTACTCCGAGAATACACCAGAATATCGTCAATGAATACAATGATGAACAGATCAAGATACGGCCGGAAAATACGGTTCATCAAATCCATGAATGCTGCTGGCGCATTGGTGAGTCCGAACGACATCACCAAAAACTCGTAATGGCCGTAGCGCGTGCGGAAAGCTGTCCTAGGAATGTCCTCCTATCGAACCCGCAGCTGATGATAGCCTGATCGCAAATCGATCCTCGAAAAGTATCCTACCCCCTAAAGCTGGTCGAACAAATCGTCGATATATGGCAAAGGATATCTGTTCCGCACTGTAACCCTATTCAGCTGGCGATAGTCGATACACAGACGCAAACTGCCGTCCTTCTTCTTGACGAACAGGACTGGAGCACCCCAAGGAGAAACACTGGGTCGAATAAGTCCCTTGTCCAGCAAATCTTGCAACTGACCCTTCAATTCTCGAAGTTCCTCCGGGACATCCGGTAAGGCGGTATAGAAATAGGCCCCGTGCCAGGAACCAAATCAATACAGAAAGAAATGTCGCGCTCGGGCGGTAGCCCAGGAAGCTCGTCAGGGAACACATCAGGGAACTTGCTAATAACCGGAACCTCTGTAGCTCTAGTATCACAAACATAGGCGAGAAATCCCTGACATCCCTTCCACAAAAGCTGTCCAGCGCGAAAAGAAGAAATCACACAGTGTGGGGCGGCACCACGGTCCCCCAACACAACAAAAACCGACTCGCCGGGAAAACAAAATCTAACTGTTTTCTCACGGCAGTCCACAGAAGCATAGCACGTGGCTAACCAATCCATGCCCAAAAGAACGTCGATGTCCAACATCTCAAGAAGGATCAAATCGACAGGCAACTCTCTCTCGCCAATACAGACGGTACAGGATCGGAACACGTGCCTAGCAATAAACGACTCTCCTACAGGAGTAGTCACAACAAGCGGCTGATCGAGCAAACCGGACTCTCTACTCAAACTCGGCACAAAGTGTGTGGATACGTACGAGTGCGTGGATCCGGGATCGAACAACACGTGTGCATCAACAGAACATACTGGAAGGATACCTGAGACCACCGCATTGGACGCCTGCACGTCCTGATGCGTCAAAGCAAAAACTCGTGTCTGCCCTCCACCTATGACTGACTGTCCTCTGCCTCGATCATCCCGTCCTCTCTGAGCAACTCCTCCACGCCCACGACCTCTCTATGTATGAGTCTGACGCGGAGTAACAGTAAGAATAATAGGCAATGCCCTCTGGGGTGGTGAAGGTGGTAAGGTGACGTGCGGTGCTGCTGTCTCCCTCCGGTGTATCTCAGGACAATCTCTGACGAGGTGAAGTAAACCGCCGCATCTATAGCAACCTCGCGACGACTGCTGACTCTCCCGTGGATACGAACTAAACATCTGGCCTCGTCCTGAATCTCTGCAACTCCTCGTACCTGAACGATACCTGTCGCGGCGTCTGAATGTCTGTCTCCGTGCTGCTATACCAGTACGAACTCTCTTCGGCTCTGGAACTACCGAAGTCTCAGCAAGGCGCTCCTCGACTAATAGAGCTGCATCTACCGCTGCTGCATATGTCTCGTAGTGCTGCGCGCTGATCGTAAGGAACAGTGGTGTAAGCAAGCCTCGAACAAATCTCTTGACTCGCAACTCCTCTGTAGCCACTAGATACGGGGCATAGATAGATAGCTCTGTGAACAGCACATCATACTCTGCCACTGACATCTCCGGAGTCTGGCGTAAGGACTCGAACCTGCGTGCTCTAGCATCTCTGACACTCAGTGGGAGAAAGCGGGCAAGGAATAGCGCCACGAACTCTGTCCAGGTCATAGGAGGAAGACCTGCTGCTCTGCCCTTCTCGACTGATTCGCACCATTTCTGCGCAAGACCTTCGAGGCGAAAGCTCGCGAACTCAACCCATCTCGCATCTGCGCATCTGAGGGAACGACATATCCGAGCCATCCTATCAATGAAGGATCGTGGGTCCTTGGCTGCATCGGTGCCTGTGAAGACCGGAGGCTTCAGCCTCATGAACTCTGATAGCGATACTGTAATCACCTCCGTAGCTGCAGGGGCAACTGGCTGTGCGGTAGGTACCATCGCGGTCTCTGTAACGGGTGGAGCTACCTCTGGTCGCTGCGCTCGAAGCGTCTCAACCAGCAATCCTATCATCTGGCGCATCTCCTGCATGCCGGATCCTACCGTCTGGCATATCTCCTGCATACCAGCCCCTAGCGTGGCGATTTGATCTATCACGGGAGGAACAACCTGCTCAGGTACAACCGGTGTACTGCCCGGATCAGTCCTCGTCTCAGACGAATCAACTCGAATCTCGGCCCTCGCGGCCGCTCTCTGCGCCCTCGTAGTCTTTGGCGGCATAATGGCTGAAAGGAAAATAGGACTCGATAAGAATGCAGAAATCGAATCGCAAGAATGTATATACTCAAGAAGGAATTTAAATCAATAAGTCCTAAGGTCGCTTTGGCGGAGTACCGTGTCGTGAGTATGCCGCGGAACATACGCACGCTACGCCACTCTGCATCAGCTACCTACTCCTCATACTAGGTCATCCTATACTCCGAAAGGTAAAACCTACGCTCTGATACCAACTTTGTCACAACCCGAATATTTCGACTCGTGACCGGCACTTAACCACGCAACGTCTACAGGCGTAACACGACTAACTAAGCCGAACCCAGAAATCAAAACCATTTAAAAGTAGTGAGTGTTGAAAACATTCAATTAAAACATTTAGAAAACCTTAATAGCTCAATGAAGTTCTCTTTTAAAATTTAATTATCCTTAATATAATTTTGGCAGCATTTCCTTTGTAAAAGTAACCCCGAAAATCGGGTATAAAACAGGATATAAGTGAAAATGATATATAATGAAATAAAGCATCCCCAACGGAAACAATCACGCCCAATGGCGGAAACCATCACCACAAGAGTAATATACAACGCCGTAGAGAAGAATGAGCAATAAGTAAACATCACAAAATAATAAACGACAATATATAACAGTCGGCTCCCACGAGCTCGACACCAGAAAATAAAAATATACATCATCGTCCTCACACTGTCACTAAGTCCAGTACATATATGGTAGATGGAGAATACTAGATACAAAAGTGTGTACAATAAAGTAACCAGATACCACAACCCACCTAATAGCAAAATAGCTCTCGCACCAGCTGTAGTGGTATCTGTAGCCAAAAGATGCAAAAAGGCAGCCTGCCGCGACTACTCTGAGCGGCAACCTGCAAATACTGTGGTACAACGGGGGTGAGTTGTCAACTCGTGAATAGAGATAACATATAAAGGTAATCACGAGCATGCACGTACTGCGCTACGCTATCATATGCCAGCAGGTAAATCTATATGCGACAAGCAGTAAGTGCAATAATCATGCAAATGCTCTGTCAGGTAAAATAACTACAAGATGAGATACATGATAATCACTGCTGAGCATGGGATAAACAACATCTACACGAAATATCAATCGTGGAAAAATAATCGGTGCCCAAAACTGCACCCAAATCCCAAATAAACTCAGGCGCCGGCACTCTCCTCGGCCCTCAAATCCTGTAAATCTCTGAGAATCACGAGTGCCCAACATCGGCACCTAAAATATCATAAATACTCGTGTCCAGTATCGACACGCAAATCCACATACATCGGGCTCCGTAAGTCCGGACCAGCCCACGGGCTCCGTCTGCGGTATCGGCCCTCGGCCCCGGCAGTACGGATCATCCCGCATCCATCTCTCGACTCTGGTCAGTATCCTCCAGATAATCGCCAGGTCCAACCAATCACCGGTAGGTACTCGCCCACCTCCAGGCTCAATCGGCAAAGTCCATCGATCATTTTGCCGAGGGGAACCATACCGGGTCCACCACGAATCCGCAAACAGATCATCCACTCCACGAATCGGGTTTCAAGCACACGTCTCAGCACCGAGAAAACGCGTGGTGGACGCACCAAAATATCATATCACGAGAAACCGGGTTTTCAAATAGTGCATCTTTTCTTAAATAATTCCACGGTCCTCAAAACCAGAAATCACATAAAAATCCAACACGAATGAGTAAATCAAATACGATGTGCTATGTACATCAAGTCATAATATAGGTACAAGGGAGAAACCGCTTTTCTTAAGATAGTTTCAGTTTTCAAGACAGCATGCGGCTTCCAATTTCTATGAGAATTATATCGAATCATATGTGAAATGAACTATAGTATAATGATCATGGCAATTCTATAGTGAGTGTGTCATGGCAATTACTAACGGTGTGTGTGTAACATGCAGATTAGTGCTCGTGCAACATGAACCGTTAGTAATAGTGCGGTGTTCTATCAATTCTAAGTTTTCATACATATAGCATGGAATGCAGTATGCAACAACAGTATCCATGGACAGTCAATGTAGGTAAATGCAATATGTAGCTATAAAGTCCTATCAGCCTTGACGCATAACGCCATGCGGGCGATATCCCCGTAGATGTTAAATCTACTCACCGAAGTCTCGCGCTAATTATAGCCGACGACTTGCTTCCCCTTCTTCGCAACGTCCGTCTCACTCGCCTGCGAACCTAGAATTACACAATATATCACACATAAGCTCAAATCTACCAAAAACGCAATATTAAGGTCAAACTAGAAACCCGCGTTGCAAACCAAGCGCGCGTGTACGCGATACGCTAAAACGTGTGATTACGCTCCTGAAGCTAACCTGACGCGCCGCGATACACAGCACAACCCAAACCCACACACGTATCACGTGTGTCGCGAAGATTTAAAATACGGAAAATAGGGTAATAGGTCCCAGATTTTGATACAGAAAGAGTTTTATAAAAATAAATATACCAAAACACTCCAAATACCAGCAGACACCAACCACCAAAACCCCAACCCACAATTCTCCCATCTGGCCGCAAATTGCGTCCAGAATGAGTTTTTCGGCGTCCTGGGTTTGGGGGTGGGCTCCCGGGTTTGGAGTGTGCGCTCTATACCCCATACACAAGCTACAGTAAAAACAATTTTATTCTGAAACACCCCGGGTAGTAGCAGTTTCAACAGAACCCAATTTCAAGTTAAAAATCACACTTTTGCACTAAAATGATACTTTAGGGTATATTTGTGAAATCTGAAACAAACTCAAGTCTAAAACTACACTAATATCACATTACCAAGCTAATCAAGCCATAAAAAGTTAATTTTTATCATAACCTCACTAAATCTCTTTATATAGCACAAAACATGCATAAAATGTGATATTTTGCTAGAAATACTACAAGTTATGTAAAAGGGGTGCTAAGGGTGAGTTAATACCTTCAAAAGATCTCAAGAAACACCAAAAGCCCCAGATCTAGCCTCAAGTATGCAGTCTTGCCACCAAACACCTCAAATGAGCCATTAAACCAAGGTTTTGTGAAGGAAAAAGGTTAGATTTGTGTAGGGTTTGAATGAGGATCTAAAGAGAAGTGAAAAGAGAAGAGAAAATGGGGGAAAATGAAGGTTTTTCTGCTGGAATTTCCCAGAAATTCTGAATGAAGAGAGAAGAGAAGAAAAATGGGGTCAAAAGGTTAAACTTTCCTACCTAACACCATGCCTCATTTGTTTAATTGAAAATTTTGAATTATAGAAGGGATTTGACTTGTTTTGAAATGGTGGGGACAATTTATCAACCATGCATCAAATGAAGAGGGTTAACATGATACATTTTTCTCATTTAGCCTCAAAATGCTATGTGTGCCTGTGTGCACTTAACACAAAATTTCTCACTTAGGGTAATATGACTAAAATAGTTAATAACCCTACAATTATATAAACACTTCACAATACAATTTAGCACTAACCAAGAAGGAAAAATAAGATATCCATTTTTGAAAAACACGCACACTAGCTAAATAACGAGAAAACATCCTAAACGAATTTCAAGGCGTTACACTTGTAGTGCCTTAATCAAAGAATCTCTCGCCTCTTTGGATAGCAGAAGGGCATCGAGAATGCTTAGCTGTGAGGGTATCTTCCTCAGGTGTGCCAGAACGTTGTAATCCACCTTGTTTTTCTTGGACGGATCTTTGGCTGTCAGCTTTTCGACGGCTTGGTCATCGAGGGTGATATCCTCAGGGACCTTTTCTTTTCCCTTATCCTTTTTGTTCGACCCCTTGTTTATGGGTCCGAGATTCTTTTCAGGTAGTGTGCGATTGCGCAGCTGAATGTTTTCGCAGCTCTTCGGTTCTTACTCTTTTCCCGAGGTGCATTCTTTGAAGAAAGGGCCAAGAGCCATTTCTTATTCAGAATCGCTCCCGAAGGTGAGAACTTGCGATCCCCTGGAGTCAACCATGTGACAGTTGCCGGTAGTTCTTTTGCGCTCCTCAGTCGTATTTCTTTGTTCCCGACGAGTTTTGCGTTTCATTCGCTTAAAATGTTGTCGGTGAGCAATATATCCCTGCCACCAGTTTTTAAAAGCGTTGCACTCTTTGGTGGGGTGGGCAATCTTTCGATGATATAAGTAGTAGCTAGGATGTATATCTACTTCCTCAAGAGTGTTTCCTTCGGAGGGTGGCAGCTTCATCCCCACTGATATGGTTTTGGCGAACCTTTTCTTCGTCTTGAGCCTGCTTTTATTTGCGGCAGATGTACTTTGATCTGGCGGTAATGTCTCGACCCTTTCGTCCAGTTGTCGGCGTTTGGCTTTTTCAAATATGGCCATTTTGCGCTCTCGATCGGCTTTGCTTTTCAAAAGAGCTTCGTTTAGGAATGCATCAATTATCTCGTCTGATGGTCCTAGGAGCTCCATTTCGGGATTTGCCCTCAGTTTCTCTACAACAGGAGCTTCTTCATCGTCTATCGACGAATAAGAGATCACATGGCAGCTTGCCCCATAATATTCAGGCTCATCCGACGAGTCTTCTCCATTGTCATCATCTCCATCCTCAAGGACGCGACTGAGAAATTCTTGGAGTGTGACTGGGGTCCGCACCTTCTGGTTATATTCTTCCAGCGTGTCGATATATTTTTGCAGGTCCGTGCGCTTGTTATTAAGCTTCACGGGCTTTTTGGTCTTCTTCTTCTTCTTCGAAGACTTCGACGTCTGGGTGTGGGCACTTTGACTATCACCACTAATTTTTGGAGTTGGGCGCGGCTTCAGCATTACCTCGATGATTTCGGCTTCTAGCTGATTTTTCCATCTGATCGCCGGGCATGTTTGGAGATCCTTCAGCATTCTTTTCGTTTTGGCTGAAAGGGCAACCACCCATGGAGCTTCTTCGACAAAAGAGCACGATGCCCCCGGTGTGTCCCCCCTTTTAAGAGCATGCGGTTGAGGCGGGCTTACTTTCCACTTCTCGGTCAGGGCGAATTTTCCCTGTTGGTATTGATCTTCAATCCAGCCTTTAAAGACGAAGCAATCTACAATTGGATGGCCGATAGCTTGGTGATAGGGGCAATAATTGGGATTATTAGCCTCACCGGGTTGCGATGGACATTTTGGGTTTGGCAAATTAATGAGCATGTTGCGTATTGCCAGCTCGAACAATCTCCTCGTTTTGTCCCTGGGAAACGAATAAGGGCGCTTTATTTTCTCATTATAAAATTGCCGTCTCTCGTCTAGGCGATCAGTTAGTTTCGGGCCACTGGACTGCTGTTGAGCATTTGCGACGAAGGTCGCTTTCCTTTTCCCTTTTTCATTTCGAGATTCCAGCTTTGAAGAAGACGGTCTATGACCCATCTGGTCCATTTGGGCTAGTTTGTCAATCAAGGCCTGGAAGGTGGTCGGCTTGAAGAACATCATGAATTGTGAAATAGTGACTTGAGGGTCAAGAGTACCCATGAACATGCTTACCATAGGTGCTTCTTCGATGCGCTGCTCGCACTTCGACCACAGATTCCGCCATCGTATTGCGTATTGAACCCATGTCTCGCCTGGCTTCACCCTGGCGTTAATTAGTGCGGTAATCGGAGTACGCTCTCTAGCGCTTGCGAATCTTTTTGTGAACAATAGCTCCATTTCTGCAAATGTCTTGACAGAATTGTTTGGGAGTTCAGAGTACCATTCGAACGCTGTCTCCGACAAGCTGCCGACGAACTGGCGAAGTAGCAGTTTATCGTCACCTCCAGTGTTTCCATATTGAGCCCTGAACTGGGCGACATGCTAGTGGGGATTGCCCGTCCTTTTATATACATGGAATTTAGGGATCGTATATCCCGGCGGGTACCTTATCTGGTTATACCAGCCCGGATAGGGTCATCCAGTCTTAATGATCTGCCCGGCCGTTTCGCTTGCATGATGAGCTCGTATTTGCTGAGCGATGTAATCATCTAGAGCGGCCTTGGAGATGGTCTCCTCCTTGGCTGCTGAAAGAGCCGGAGGAGGGTTCAATGTCTCCCCTCTGTCGTCTTCAATGATAGTTGGGGGGTCTTCAGCTGGAAGTTCCGGCTATAACATCATCCCGGCCATGTCTTGAAACAAAAGAGCCATTCGTTTTATGTTGGCCGCCTGTTCCGCGGCCTCTTTTTCTTTCCTCTCGAGCATTCTTTGGAGGAATTCAGCATCAGTTTCTTGTTCCTGACGCTACTCTGAGGTCTCTGGATTTTCTTTCGGCCTAGTGAGTACGGCCATTGCAGTCAGCATCTCCTGAAGTTTTTGCTGCTATTGCTCCTGAGCCTTTGTTATCGATTGGGTAAGCGGTCGATGTCCCGTAGAAGTACGTCTTTCCACTTTTCCGGATGCCATATAAATAGTATGTGTTACCATGCCCCCAGACTCGGGGCATTTAGATTCAGCGTCTTTGCGGTTCGCCGCGGTCACAGGGGCTTTCTCCGGCCTCCTTATCTTGTGAGCGGTTGAAGTTGAGGGAGCCGTTGCAGTGGGCACCCAGACGGATGACGTCTTCTATGGTACCATGGGATGGCTCTTTTCTTTCCGAGCTTTAATCTTCTTTGGTCGGCGAGAGTAGTCCTGGTCAATCACCGATTCCTGGACCTGTCGCCAGACTTTGTAAATTTTGGAGGACAGCCGCTGAGGGGGCTGCTCCAGCTTCACCTTTGGGGCTTTCTCCACAGATGGAGGAGATCTCTTCAGCACGGCAGTTGGAGAGTTTTTGCGCACCCTCCTTAGCGGTTCAAAGTTGTTCCCAATTGGAACAGCAGCATCGATTTCCACCGTTGGAGCCGGCGGAGTCAGTCCAGAAGGGGAGCTACCCCCAGCTTTCCTTACTCGGTGCCAGTAATGACGGCGAGCATGTCGTGCGGATGGAGTTGGTTCAGCTATAGGGGTGACTTCCTCATGCCCCCTGTTTTGGCGAAAGGTTGTCGCCGGCGTTAGCCTCTTGAAGACCGATGTCCGTTGAGCAGCAATGTCCAATCTGTCAAAGACAGACCTCTAGGAAGGGGAAGCAGCTTTGAGGACTTCGCCTGGAGCGGGAGCCGGAGCGGCCAGCCTTGTGAAGACTGACTTCTTAGCAGAAGAAGCCTCTCTGATAATTTCGTCCGCTTGAGCCGGGATGGCTATCCGCTTTGGGATGGCTGTTTCAGGTATCGCGGGCTTGTTGGCGTTCTGGCCCGGTCTGTTGAAAACTGAGGCAGTGGAGTTGGGCGACCTGTTGAGAGGGGCCGCAATAGTTGTAAACCGATCGAAGACCGACTTCTTTGAAGCCTCCTGCAACGGCATTAGGGCATTGAAGCTCATCGGTGGGATCATGGTCCTAAAAAACAGCCCAGTGGTGGCCTGAGTTACTTGCTCCACTGGCATCTTGAACAGGGAGGCCGCTTGGGGCCCGTAGGTTACACCTCCAGATGAGGTGGAACGGAAGTTGCAGTTGCAGCTGGAGCAGTTAGAGGCCATTTCTTTTTTTAGTACAAGAGCAAACCCAAATCTTAGTACCTCGAACCCATGAGCAACTATATTAAACCGTGATTCGTTCGCGAACACGCACACGAAGTGTGGAGTGGAAAGAGGAAGAGGTCCCACCGGGCGTGCCAGAATCTGTTCTCCTCCGAACACAAAGACGTAACCGCGTAGGTCCGTCTTGCCTGAATTTGGAGGCATATGCTAATTGGTGCTATCCGTCCACCTCTCTGAAAATGCCAAGTTGATTTATTGCACCGTGTATCAAAGGTTTAAATGGATGTGGCGATATAGCAGACTTGTCAGATTCCCCCTTATTTGAGGGTTTTTTTTTATTGTGGGGACGCTCTTCCCTGCAGGCGCAAGCCCCTGCAGTTAATTACGCTACCGCATCGCGGTAACCACTTTCTCCTTCTCAAGATGGTCACTTCGTGTCATGGGTGTTTGTTTTGTTTTAGGTTGCCCATCGATTGTATACGGAGACTAAGTTATGTTGTCGCCCGTAGGGCGTGGATTGGTCCAAATCCGTATCTTCTTAGATTTGGGTTTGGGGTTAGGTTTAAGGATAAGTTAGTCTCATTTGAGACTAAGGTCAACTTAAACGTATGTTAAGGATACGTTAGTCTAAATTTAGACTAAGATCAACTTAACGGGATCATTTAGATTCAACAAGAGAGCATTTGGGCTCTATTATTTAGTTTAGGGACATTGTGGTCGATTACCAGTTTAAGGACATGGTGGTCCAACATTAGTTTAAGGACATTACGGTCCAAGGTTAAGGACATCATAGTCTATGGGTTTAAGGACCCCACAGTCCGAGGTTAAGGACATCATAGTCTATGGGCTTAAGGACCCCACAGTCCGAGGTTAAGGACATCATAGTCCATGGGCTTAAGGACCCCACAGTCCGTAGTTTAAAGACGTCATAGTCTATAAAGTTTAAGTACATCATAGTCCATGAGTTTAGGGACCCCGTAGTCCATGGAATGATTGGTTATCGGGACCTGTCACCTCTCTGAAGACGTTGAAGGATTATAACGACAAATATCAAAGGAGTGAAGAGATGTACTCTTGAACCAAAGTTGATTGGGAAATCTGTAGTCAAATTTGGGACTAAGATCAATCAATTAGATTATGAGCACATAGGCTCAGTTGAATCTGAGTTAAGGACTTATGGCCAACTTGGGCTAAGTCCAAATAAGTTTGAAATGTTGGACTTTTGTTGGGACTGTTGAACATTTGTCTGGGTTCAGCTCCCCATTATTTAGTAGTGCTAAACGAGGGTTTGGGGTTCTGACCATATTTTTATCTCTTACTGGGCACTGACCATTCATCATGGTTCTGGGATTTTATTTTGAATGTCATATGAAATGATCAAATTTGGAAGAATGTAGTTGGGGTTCAATCAAAGGAGAGATCTTGTCTCTAGAAAACTTAGCTGATTTGGACTAAGGCTGGTTTGGAAAATAGTGTTAAACACTAACACATATTTGACGATCACACGTTCCCACGTGATGCACTTAAAATAGTGTTAAACACTAGGGACAAAACGCTCAAAATAGTGTTAAACACTGGAAATGAGGTGGTCACATGGGGTCATGCGAGGCGCCTGAGAATTGGGCCAAACCTCCTTTATTTTCTTCCCAAAATATTCAAATGAGTGTTAAACACTTAATCTTAACGGCCATCACGTGTATGCACGTGATGGGTACCCATGCATTGATTATTAAAGTGTTTATTAGGGGTCGCGAGGGGATACGTGAGGGCGCCCAAAATTGATTCTGCCCTTGGATTTGTTCCCCTTTGTTTTGAGGGTCACGTGTGAGCACGTGAGGTATTGCCTCCAAGCTTTTTTTTTCCTTATTTCGAGGAGTCTATTTGAGGGTCACGTGGGGGCACATGACCATATCTCATTCTTTCTTTTCTGATTATTGCAGAGAGGGTCGCGTGTTGTCACGTGATCAGGTTTACGTGCATGGAGAGTTTAAGTCCTTTGTTTAAGAATTAAATTCTTGTGTAGGATTAAACCGTAGTTTTGTTTAGAGGAATTAAATTCCTGTGTATTTGGAAGAATTAAATTCTTTAAACTCGATTCTCCCTCTAAGTTTTGGATTTGCATGGAAGAATCTCCCCGATGAGAATTAAATTCTTAATTTATGGGGAGATCTGCTTCTGCGGATCTTCAACCAAAGGAAGAACTAAGCTCTTGTATTAAGGATTAAAACCTATTTTGTTTGAAGGAATTAAATTCCTAATTTCTTTAAAGTGAGAATTGAATTCTCTAAACTTAGATCTTCCTTTGGGTTTTAGATCTGCATGGCAGAATCTCCCCGATGAGAATTAAATTCTCAACTTATGGGGAGATCTGCTTCTGCAGACCTTCAACCAAAGGAAGAACTAAGTTCTTATTCAGAAGTGTTAAACTCTTAGTTTGAGAATTTAATTCTCTTTTATTTTGTGAGAGCTTGTAGAATGAACTTCTTCTTTTTCTTCTCACCTAGAGTTTTTTCCCTGAAGAGATCTTCTTTTCTCTCTTGAGAATTAAATTCTCCTCTCTTTTTTCTCTCTGTTGTTGTGTATCTCTCTCCAAAAAAGAATTCCCCCTCTACTCTTCTTGGCTCCTATTTATAGGAGAAAGAAAAGAATCAGTTTGTTTAGTCAATCTTTCCTTGAAAGATTTTAATTCATTTTGTAACCAACATGATCTTTTAGATCACTCAGTGAATTTTTTTCACCATTGAGATTTTTAATCCAAAAGATATTTTGTCTGTTATTCGTGGAAAATTTCAGGGAAATCTTTCCTTGTATAGAATCTTTCCATAAATTGGTGATTTTTAATTACCATTAGATTTTTATTCCAACGGTGCTCCATTTTACAGAGCACAATCTTTTTTGTTTGGAAAGATTTAAAGAAATATTTTTCCAGTTAGGGTTCTCGATTCCCTCTTAATTAGAATTTAATTCTATTAGTTCAGAAGGCTTAAGAGCCTGTCACATGTTGGCATGTGACCTTCTGATTGACCATTTAATTAGAATTTAATTCTATTATTTTAGAGATCTTAGAATCCCATCACGTGTCGACACGTGACCCCCCTGATTAAACATTTTAACCAGAATTTAATTCTGTTGTTTTAAAGAACTCAGGAATTATCACGTGTCAGCACGTGACGCCCCATTGGGGTTTTTCCTTGTAGTTTTATTATACTTTTAATTCTTTTCAGTGGGTTTAAAGGCCCATCACGTATGGACACGTGACTCCACCGATTGATTTTTTGATTAGAATTTAATTCTGTTAATCAGAGAGCTTAGGAACCCATCACGTGTCTGCACGTGACCCATGGTCACGTATGGGCACGTGATGCCCTATTGGGGTATTCCTTGCTGTTTTATTATATCTTTTAATCCCCTTTTAGTGGGTTTAAAGGCCCATCACGTGTCGGCACGTGACTCCTGTTTGTTTAGAATTTAATTCTCATTACTTTAGAGGGCTTAAGAGCCCATCACGTATCTGCGCGTGACCCATGGTCACGTGTGAGCACGTGATGCCCCATTGGGGTTTTCCCTGATATTTTATGAGGTAACATAGAGTCCTAACTCCATAAGTGCGCGGAGGAACTATGGCCGGAGCATGGGTTAGGCGGCGGTTCCGCGGCCACTTCGTGGAATTAGGATCTCGTATTTTTTGTGTCTTCATAAAAAAGCCTGCACGATTTTCTAAGCATTTTTAATATGGAGAAAATTGAAATTTTAAAAAATGGACATAAACTACCAAAGTTCGGTTAATAAAACGTCGATCGAATACTTTAACGTCGTCTAAATATCACCTAAGTCTCTAATTTGGCACTAATACCATGTAAGTATGTCTTATCACCTCCACTAGGTTTTAACAAAAGTAAGTAAGAAATTTTAAAAATTCTAGAGAGGTTACTATACTAAATAAGAATCGAATTAGAGATTAGGGTTTCATAGCATAGCAAACTAGAGATTATAACTAAATGAATAGAAACTACAACCTTTGTGGTCTAGTCCTTCACTTCAATTGCTTCGAGTAGTAGTCCTAAAACTCTTCTTTGACTCCACTTGAAGGATGGAACGAGCTTATTTAAAGTTTTCATCATCGAAGATGATCCACCTCGAAGTTTATCACACTCAAGCTCACACATCACTAATCTATGAATTAGAGGAGAGAACAAGCTATACTAATTTTCTATAGTAGTATAAGCTGATGAAGTAGAGATTTTTCTCATAAAAATTCTTTCTTTTCTTTTCTCTTTTTCAACTTAGAAAAAACTAGAGAAGAAAATGAAGAAGATGAACTTAGAGATGAGAATGAACCTTGAAGATAAGATGAGCTAAAGAAAAGATAAACTTGGATGAATAAAATAAAAGAAACAATGAGTCATGGTTCTTAGCATCTTGGAGAATATTTTAGAAGCCATGACTCATTTCTTTCTTTTGTTTTATTCATATAAGTAAATCTTTTTCTTCTTTTCTTTTTCTCCAATGTGATTCTCATATTGCCATATTCTATGTATCATCAATTATGATACAATCTGTATATATCAAATATATAATGAGAAGAAAAGAATTAAAATGAGTATTATATTAGTTTATATATATATATATATATATATATATATATATATATATATATATATATATATCAAATTATTAAATCAACACTTAATTTAATAATCCGGTTATATCATATATAACCCCGCTAATATAAAAAAGCTAGATTAGAATACAGTATCATATACACGTATTTAATCAAGCTCCTGCACATATCTCTATATGTGCCCTATTTCGTTTCGCTTAAGCTATGAAATCTCTATGTGGGACTCTGAGCACTCGTCAATACACTAGTAGTAGGTAATGATCACATCAGATACCCACAAGCCGTCTGCGGTACTAGCTGGACGTAATGGCTACTCAGGTATTGAACGAATAGAAGATCAACAAGCAAAGTTGTCCAAACTCCCATAGAGCCTATATGCAATACTAACCGTACAATCCGGTCTCTTCATCTGATATGTCGCATATCGAGTCTGAGGGTGGAATCTTCAGACCCCAACAGCTCGATAAGTTATGCCGATGTGTGGCCTATAATCAATCAATAAACTATTGATAACACTTATCAGTAATTCTCATCAGCCCTGATCAGGGACTTGCAGTTATATCCAATCACGCATAGCACAACATCAACTCCCAGTACCGGGAGAGACGAAACCCCTCCTATCGCTCACTGCCTCTACGTGACTCGGGGCTGTAACCAAAAACCACCTGTTTGCACGACTCAGTAGAGCCGTGGTAGGGTGGAAATCAAAGCACAGTAGGAACAACACAAGACACTATGACGATCTACGATCTACATACTAACTTGTACAAGTGTCACCACAGAACTGCTATCTGACGATAGGTATGGTACCATCTAAGAGTTCTCGGCGAGTCCTGTTCGGTGTCCTCATTTTTTATTGAGCACCTGTGTACAATCTTTGATGTCAAACACCAATGGCTGTGGGATCAACTATCGCCCCATACAGGGTCAAGAAACGTACGCACTAGTCTACTCCGGAATATCGATGCCATGTCTCGATACTCTCTCGACTAGGAACTATTAAGGATGTGCTTGTGGACTACTCAAACCCCATTAGTATGATTTACATCATAGTCCTGGTAGTCAAGCCAACATCCTAAGGGTTTTATCAACATGTATCAAAGAGGTATTATACTAAAATAAGTGCACATGTTAAGATAAAGAGCAACCAGATAGCACACTATCATGTTGAGCAAGAAAGTCCTCTCTCTATATATGTCCAAGCATCCACTATAATATACAATAATCACATCGAGGGAATACATATTCCTAACAATAGTCATGAGTAAGTTGTGATGTGATGGTTTGAAACTAGAAATTTCCCTCCAAATCTACATATTAAAATTCAAGTGGTTACAAAAGAATCAAATAATACCAGAGAGATCATGGAGAGGACATGAGATCATTATACAAAGACGGGCCCCGCCAACTGCCAAAAAACCACCCAAACTCCTCTTTTTCATGCTACCGGCGGTTTTTAAGTCTCCAAAGTGCCTTATTTTTCTTCTGGTCAATTCTCATTGTCATAGTACCTCTTTTTTATTGTTTGTTTATTTTAATTAAAGTTCCTATAAATACCACACCAGAGGGGAGATAAAGGGTCTAAGTTTTGTGTTAAGACAAAATTCTTCACTTTTGTAATTTTTATTTTGTAATTTTCAGTTGTATCTTGAGTTCTTGCCCCTTTCTTTTAACCTTTTAACTTCTTAGTTGAACTTAAAAGCTTATGTTTTAGGTTCTTGAACTCAATTAGTTTTTATCTCTTTTGCATGTTCAATAAAATATTCTTTTAGTTATGTTGGATATGTATGCCCTAGAGGCCTGTAATGTATAGGATGTTGGGGATATGTATGTACAGGAAATCTTGCTCAGTTGTATATAGTATATTATTTGAGTTGTCTTTATCTTCATATGTGTATTTCTTTCTATTGATATTTTATATTTCTTGCACATATTGATAAAGACTCGATATAATAATATACTATTATGGTTTGACTTTATCTTAACATATGCATATGTTATGCTCGATATAATATATGGCGGTTACATGTTGATAGAGCCCGTATGATTTTGCTTGACCACCAGCGTTGTAGGAGTTGGATAGTCTATAAGCACATCCTTAAAGGTCCAAAGTCACAGGAGTATCGATATCGGGCATCGATACTCCAGAGTAGACTTGTGCATACGTTTCTAGACCCCGATGAGGGGCGGTGGTTAGTCCCACAACCATTGGTGTGATCACCTAAGATTGTATACAGGTGCTAATTGGGAGTGAGTATACTGGACGGACTCGCCGAGAACTTCTAGATGATATTATACCTATCGTCAGATAGCGGTTCTCAAGTGACATGAATACAGGTTAGTCTTAGGACCTAAGGTCATCATTTGTCTCGTGTGAATTCCCACTATACTTTGATCACTACCTTACCATGGCTCTACTGAGTCATGCAAACAGGTTTTTGTTGGGTGTAGTCCTGAGCCACATGGAGGCAGTGAGTGATTGTCAGGAATTCGTCTCTCCCGGTATTGGGAGTCGATATTGCACTGTATCCGATTGGCTAGAACCAGAAGACCTTGGCCAAGGCAGTTGAGAACTACTGATGGTTAGATCAGTAGTTTCTCATATTGGTCTTGAGCCAAATCGACACAACTTATCGGGTCAGTAGAGGTCTGATGTTTACCACCCCTATATTCTTAGACAAAGAGACCGGACTATACAGAGATTGTCATGGATAAGCTTAGTAGGGGTCAGGATGAGCTTGCTCATCGGCCTTCTATTCGACAAGTATCTGGGTAGCCGTTACGTACAGCTAGTGCCGCTAACGTGCTTGTGGTTAAACCCACTGCCAGCGTACTGTCGAGTCTTTAGAGTCTCACACAGAGGGTTTCTCTTATTCAGGCAAAACGATGTGGTGGCCGTATGTTTATACGTGCAGAGTTTCGATCGAATGATAATACTAGCCGGCTTAGGATTAAGCCGGATTATTAAATCAGGTATTGATTTAATAATTTACGTGTACATATTTCGATATGTATATTCTAGTATTATCCAGATTTTTGATCGGACGGTTGGTAATACTGGAGGGCTTTGGATTAAGCTGGTTCATTAAATCGGATATTGATTTAATGCTAATATTATTTTAGTGGTATTATTCTATCTCTTGGGTATTCGTATTTTGATACGAATACGGGTATATATATACGGTAGAAAGTAGTTTGTATTTATACAAAATACTTTCTAGAAGATGACACCTCATCATGTTTATTTTTCTATTTGTTCAAAATAGAAAATGAGATGGAAAAGGAAGAGATGGCATGAAGCATGGCATGAAGAATGGTCTTGGTATTTATTGCAATTACTATTGAAGTATGGTTGATTTAAAATGGAAAGAAAATACTTCATAAAAGAAAATCATCTTCATTTCAAAATTCTTAACCTTCTCATGTGTTGAGAGCCAAAGGATTTGAGATAGAAACTCACCATCAAATATTACCACATCACCTAAGAAACTAGATTAGCAAACTAGTTTACTTAGTTTACTTCACTTTGGAGTAGGAGTTTGAATTAAGGACCTTCAGGTGGATCATCTAGGACCAAAAAGACCGGCCATCAAGTTTGATCAAGATCACCTAAAGAGCTAAAGAAGAGGAGTGAAGACCCGAAGGACACGAGTTTCTTGGTATAACTCTTTATCACAGTTGTAGCTAGATCTCTTTAGCTAGCTAATTTCAGTGTATGGTTAGATTCTAGGATGAGTTTTCTAGCGCTGGATTTTTAAAAAGTTAGAGTTTTTCTTTTTGCAACGGCCACGGTAGGCGGCCAGGGTTTTAGGAAACCCAACAAGTTATTCATATCATGTCATACTCATTTCAACTTGTGAGATCTTTTGCTTTTCTTTGATCTTGCAATCTCTTAAGTGAGTTTGCAAGTTTAAAGTTTGGTATTTGATTTCATAGTAATATTTGGATTCAAAGGACACTTGAAGACTTCATTTTGGACATATCGGTTCTTAGTACTCATTAACTCTTGCTTTACTTAACTTGCATTTTTTACGTGCTCTTCTCTTTTTGTGTTTTCTTTGATTCTTATGAATATGTGTGGGTAGCTTAATAACTTGTTAAGGGTAGAATAGGGTTAGTTTGAATAGGAGAAGTGTTTGCCAATTTCCTTTAAAAACCATTAACTCGTAAATGAAACTCCGATCAAACGATTCGCAATCCGCTCCGTTAGGCACCCTATCCTACCACGATAGCGGTGATTCTAAATTGTGACCGGTAGCGATTGGTTTGCCGGAGGCGAAAGTTAAGAGACAAGAACGAAAAGACAAATGATAAGAAATATGGATTTAGCGCACAATCGCAAATACCGTATTTCAAGTTCCTTAATCCACGTTATTACCGATTACCTTAGCATCAATATCAAGTTAGGTTTATAAGGAAATGACAAATATTATCTTAGCTCAAGCTAACTTAAAACTACCCCTAACAAGTTTTTTCTTTTGAACATATCATATTTTACGAATTTAGTATAACAAATAACTCCAAGTTATGGATTTAACTCGTTAAAATAAGCTTACAAATCTACCATCTCCATGCGGACGACCCGTACTCATCTCAGCTCGCTACATGCGACACCGTTTTGATTGCGGTACTTTTAGAACTAAAAACGACATGTAAAATACTTACCAATTAGTTGGATTAGCATGTTTGGATAAATTTCAATAAATTATCCCGAACTTTCAAAAAATTTCACTAAACTACCCTTAACTTGTTTTATCGGCAACTATCCTGCAAAAATTAAACTTCGTTTAACTCGGTAGCGTAGTTAATTATTATTCTAAATCTCCGATTAAATTGTTCCATGGTAAATAATCCCTAAAAATCTTAATTTCAAAATAAAATTCAAAAATCAAATTTCAAGAAATTAGGGAAAAATAATTAGAAAAATAAAACCATCGGGTTATATTTGAGAAAATAAATTAAAAAACCATTTAGAATCATAGAAAAACTAACTTGAAAAGGAGATAAGGAAAACTAATATGAGCTTAGATATATACAATTATTAAGGATATTTTCGTCAAAAAAGGATATATGTTTTGCTTGTAAAAGTTATCTTTAACAAAGACTAATGACAAGGGGTTTTCTGGAAAAAAACATGAAAAAGTTCATGAATTTTTTTTGGAATAATTTAACAAGTTCTATTAGAAAACAATAAATATTCAAGTTACTTTAGCGAAATTTACTCATCATGTTTCTTTTCAAAAGGTATGGTAACTGTTGTTGGAAGTTTGAATCTATTGGTAGTATTTGTATGTGAGAAATAGTATCACATTGGATGGAGAAACGAATGTCCAAGCCTTTATAATAATTCCTAATTTTCAAGTAATATCTTGAACAAAATGGGTTATGTGCCGAATAAGCCTAATTTCTAGTGGGTTTATAATATTTATTTATTATTGTCTTTGATAGGGCACTTGGGGCACCTTGGGCTTTGACCTGATAACAGAGTTTGTCTTTTTTTGAATTTCGAATTCAAAGTTATCTGAAAACTGTCTACTGTGGTTTTGTTATCTGAATAGTCACAACCATCCAAACAGTTATGTCTGTTCTACTCTATAAATTAAATTTTTCTCTTCACGGATTTTGCATTTTCTTCTCATTATCTTCTAAGAGAGTTTCAGGGGTTTTGTTGTATCTTGGGGGTGATTGCCTTGTACTCTCATAGTGGGGATATTACCTTTCGGAAAGCGTATCATACACGCCTCAAAGGTTTTAATTCTGTCTCAACCAAAATACAAATCTAACAATCGAAAGGTGATATCTTATGGAGACAGAATTAAATTCAAGTGTCAAGGTTCATTTGTAGAACCAAGATGTTGTCAAACAGGATCGATTCGATGGGAGAAATTACACTAGATATAAAGACAAGATAGTGTTCTTACTGACTGCTTTGAAGATTTTTTACATGCTCAATCCAGACTTGCCGCCAATCCCAGATTCAACTTCAATTTCAAATGATGCCGAGAGTGCCAAGACCGAGAAAAACAAGTGTGAAGAAGATGAACTGGTTTGTCATGGGTACATTCTTAATTCCCCCACCGATCATCTGTATGATCTTTATAGAAATATGAAGACACCAAAAGAAATCTAGAGTGCCCTTGAAAAAAAGTACAAAAATGAAAAGAAAGATACAAATAAATTTCTAGCACTTAAATATTTTGAATTTAAGATGACTGATGACATGCCAATCATGGATCAAGTGTATGAATTACAAATTCTTGTTTCTAAACAGAGCGAATTTGAAATTAAAGTCATTGATTCATTTCAAGTTAGAGCAATTCTATCTAAACTTCCTCCTACTTAGAATAAATAGAGAAAGAAATTTTGCACTCTTCTGAAAGTTTTACCATAGAGCAATTTCAAACTCATTTGGAGATTGAGGCAGAGAACCGTGCACGTGATATAATTTTTCTTAGTTCTAAATCCAACTATAAAGTGAATCATGTTAGTGAAAATAGTCATAGAAAATTTCAGAACAATTTCAAAATCTAGAAGAAGGGAAATAATTTTATGAAATCTAATTTTGTAAAGAAAAAATGGCCTTGCTATAACTGTGGAAAGAAAGACCACTATATTAAAAATTGAAAATTCAGAAATATCGGGAAAAAACTTGGTTTCGGATCAGAAAATAGCAATAAGGAAAATCTAATAGAAAATGAAGTCAAAGAACTTGTTGCTATGGTTTCTGACATGCAGATAGGCATGATTACAGAATTGCATATGGCTGCGGTAACTAGAACTGCAGATTGGTGGTTGGATTCTGGCGCAACCATCCATGTATGCAATAACAAATCAATGTATAAAACCTAAACGGATCAGAAAGAACCTGAAGAAGTGTTGATGGGAAACCATGTTTCAGCGAAAGTGCCCGGTAAAGAAAGTGTTGAATTGAAGTTTACATCTGGACAGAAACTCTTTTTAATGTATTTCATGTTTTTGATTGGAGGAAAAATCTTGTATCTGCAAATCTGTTGTGTAAGAAGCGATTTAAAATTGTTCTAGACTATCGAAGAATGGTATATTTGTAGGAAATGGATATTCCTATGATGGTATATTCAAACTCAGTATTAAAGAAATAAATTATGCATTTGCTTTTGTTGTTGAGTATTCTTTATCTTTGTGGCATGCTAGATTATGTCATTTAAATTTTCGTTCTTTAAAATATATATCTAAATATGGTTACATTACATGTCAGATGATCATAATGATAAATGTGAAATTTGCGTAGAAGTAAAAATGACTAGAAAATCTTTTCCTAAAATTGAAAGAGATTAATTTATTAGAACTTGTTCATTCTGATATTTGTGAATTAAATGGTCAATTAACCAGAGTAGGAAAAAGATATTTTATAACTTTTACTGATGATCATTCTCGTTTTACATATGTATATTTATTGAGAACAAAAGAAGAAACATTTGAGAAATTTAAAAAGTATAAATCTGTTGTAGAAAATCAGAAAGACAAAAAGATTAAAATCCTTAGAAGTGATAAAGGAGAAGAATATTTTTCTGATTCTTTTTCTCAATTTTGTGAAATGCATGGTGTTATTCATCAAATAACTGCACCTTATACGTCTTAACACAATAGATTAGCCGAAAGAAAAAATAGGATTTTAGCTGAAATGGTAAATGCTATGCTTTTAAATACTAAATTACCTTTTAATTTTTTGGGTGAGGCTATTTTAATAGCATGTTATATTCATAATAGAATACCATTCAAGAAAACTCATATTTCACCATAAAAAATTTGGAATGGTAGAAAACCTAATTTAAACTATATTAAAGTATGGGGGTGCATATCATATTATAAAATGACCGATCCATATAAATTTAAATTAGGGCCAAGAGATATTAGAAGCGTATTTGTTGGATATACACAAAATTCTAAACCATATTGACTTCTAGATTTAGAATCAAATGTCATAATTGAATCGATACTTGTTGAATTTTTTAAAAATAAATTTATGCATGATAATGTTTCTAATTTGCATAATAAGGAAGATGCAGCACCTTTTTACCAATGAGAAAAGAAAAGAAATTAATGAAAGTATTGAACTAAGGAAAAGTCAAAGAATCATAAAAGAAAATTTTTTGGTCCTGATTTTATTGATTCATGTTCGATACTCTTTCTCGTTGAAGGAGATAGAACCAAAGTGCTTAAGAAAGCACCTATTCTACTTAATATAGAAAATGATCTTAAAATATTTAGCAAAGCAATATCTTCAGGAGATACTGCATTTTTGAAATAGGCTATTGATGACAAAATGGACTTAATAATGTCTGACAATACTTGGATATTGGTTAACTTGTCTTAAAGATCTAAGCCTATAAAGAGTAAATAGGTATTTAGAAGAAAACAAAATATAGATGGCTCTATACAAACTTCTAAGACAAGATTAGTGGTTAAACGATTCACACAAAAAGAGGGTATACATTGATACTTATGCACTTGTGGCTAGAATAACATCCATTAGAGTTCTTATAGTTTTGGCTTCAATATATAATTTATATGTGCATCAAATGGATGTAAAAATAACCTTTTTAAATGGTGAATTAAATGAGAAAGTATTCATGGAACAACCCGAAAGTTTCATATTTTCTGGAAATGAAAACAAAGTTTGTAAATTAACTAAGTCGCTATATGGTTTAAAACAGCCCCCTAAACAATGGCATGAGAAATTTGATAAAGCAATAATATCAAATGGTTTTAAGTATAATAGTGCGGATAAATGTATATATTCCAAATTCAATAAGAATTATAAAGTAATTATATGTCTATATATCGATAACATGTTAATATTTGGTACAAACATGATTGGAATAAATAAAACAAAAAAGTATTTAACTTCAGTATTCAAAATGAAAGATCTGAATGAAATATATATTATTTTAGGAATTAAGGTGATAAAATATAGTGAAGGATCCGTGCTAAACCAATCTCATTATATAAAGAAATTATTAAATAAATTCCAACATTTAATATTAAAGAAATTGTTACTCCGTATGATCCGAGTATGAAATTAAATGAGAATTGTGACAATGTAGTTACACAATTAGAATATACTAGCGCTATTGGAAGCCTTACATATGTGATGCATTGTACAAGGCCTGATATAGTTTTTACAGTATGCAAATTACCACAATACACCAGTAAACCCAGTACTAATTATTGGAAGGCCATCAGTAGAGTTTTTGGGTATCTAAAAAGAACAAAAGAGTTTGGTCTATTTTATTTCAATTATCTTGCAGTACAAAAAGGTTATTCGGATGCAAGTTGGATCACAAGTGCAAATGATAATAAATCCACAACAGGTTGGATATTTACAATCGAAGGCGATGCCATTAGTTGGGCCTCTAAGAAACAAACCTGCATCACACATTCAACAATGGAATCTGAATTTGTCGCTTTGGCTGCTGCCGGCAAGAAAACGGAATGACTGAGAAATTTATTATTGGATATAGAGTTGTGGCCACAACCAATGCCATCTATTTTCTTGCATTGTGATAGTGAGGCAACTATGTCTAGAGTTTATAAAATGTTTATAATGGTAAATCTAGACACGTTAGCCTAAGGCATGGATATATTCGAGATTTAATTACTAATGGAATAATTAGCAAACTTTATGTGAGATTTGCAAAGAATTTAGCAGATCCTTTTTGCAAGGCATTATCAAGAGATTTGGTAAAGAATACGTCGATCGGAATCGGATTTAAACATTTACAATTTGACACCAGTAATGGTAACCCAACTTTAATTAGTAAAATCTAATTTTAATAGTTCAATGGGTAATAACAAGTTACTGGTATGTGCCTGTATCGCACTAGATGTCTCATTCTTATATAAATAAATATCTAGTGTTGTCTGTTACGATAAAGAGGATGAACAAAAACTCTCAATAGAGTTATTTAATTTTTAAAAATCCACAGTAACAGTGATATAATAAAGGAAACTCCACCTATATTAGCATAGAAGCGGTGTTGGTTCAACAAGAGATATGAAGTGTTTTCTTGTAAATGCTTACGAAGACTAAGAGTAACATGTGGCCATGTTAGTGCTAAAATAGTTATAAAACTCTTAGAAAATAAGATGAATATTGTGTATGTTGTATTACAAATTCAAATTATAGAAGTTTTAGTTTAATCTGTGGACACCAATAATTTTGTTAGATGATTGCTATATATGCACTAATGGAAGGTTTAAATCGAGTGATATTTTTTTATGCATAATATTTGTCACGAGAGAGATGTGGTTGCAACCATGTCATGACCCGAAATATTAGCTCAAATCAACGGGGCTCCGAAATCACGGAAGATACAGAATAACACAGCGCGTCAAGTGAGCATGAAAACGAGTACAAAACTCAAAAACCGAACTCCGTCAAGCGTCACGCAAATTATCGGATTTGCACACATATCCTCGGAGTTACAATGGAGATACAGATCTCGAAATCTACTATTGAAATCCAATGCACACTAGTCAAATACTATAATACGTGTATAGTACGCATCCTTGAAAAACTCCAAAATCTCAATAAAATGCATGCAAAATACTCATGTACCGTCCTCAGATCAGTCCAGTTCGGCCACTACAAAATAGAGTGCCCATCATGAAAACAAGGTGCTCAAGAGGAAAATCAGCCTCAAAAGGCGTATCCAACAATCGCGTACGTCTGGTGCGCACGGAAATTAAATCCATAATACAAGTGCCACAATATGCACAAAAAGAAAAACTAAGTGCAACGGGTGTGCACGAAAGTATCTGTTCAGTGCAACAGGTGTGCACGACAACATCATCTAGTGCATCTAAAGTGCACGGAAATCTCAATCCAGTGCAACTAACCATGCACGAAGAAAAATCCCAAATCGAGTGCATCAGGTGTGCACAAAATCGCATCTCATATCATGCGCCCAAAATGCATGAAAACGAATCTGGTGCAACAAATGCACAAAATACAAATCGGGTGCATCCAGTGCACGAAATAACAATCTAGCACAACAAATGCACGAAAACTCATCTATAACTTAAATGTGCGCAAAAGCAACGCCGAGTGTACCAAGGTGTATGAAATCATAAACATATGCAACCGCGTGTACAAAACACATATCAATGTACTGCAAGCATATATGAGCTATACCGAGTGCAAAATCAACTTGAGTGCATACCACATGCACAAAATCAAATCAACCGTATGAAATCCACAAAATCATAACCACGTGCTACCAAGGCACAAAACCGATATCAAGTGCAATAAATATACACAATTCATAAACTAACACAACGGTATATAAAAATATATCTCAAGTGCAAAAACTATACACAAAATATAAATACCCTGTAGGTGCAGCCATGGTGCACGAAAACAATACCATGAAACTCAATCATCAAAACTCAAATCCAAGTGATATAAGCGTGATACTCGAATCACAAACGCAAACCACAACAAATGATATTGAGGTACACCTCCTACAATGTCAAAAAATATCGGTGCGCCCAAAACTGGCAGATTAAGAACATCCGCTTGCCTCCTACTCACGGTCTGGTATCTTCTGTCTCTAGGTCTTCATTTCTCCGTGGATTACCAATCTCGCAATCCGTCGGCTCGTCGGCCCGGTCCGGTGTGCTACGGAAACGATTCCGCTCTGGCACTGCTCTCGTCATCTCTCGGCCAATTGTCACGACCACTCGTAAAGCAGCACGTCACTGGCGTCAGCCTCTGGCCCTCTGAATACATGTGACACAACTGATCCTGGGTGCGAATCTCATCGCAGCAGTGTCCTGAAAGGAACCTGCTCAGGGTCTCTTCCAATCTCGCCTATGCCGAACTATACGGAGGCTGGTACTCTTGCATAATCTTTTCTCGTTTTTTGGACATCTGCGTTCTCAGCACAACATTTCCTCGGGAGTTGGATGCATCCCAATGTCTCTGTAAGCATATCAGATCTCCGATCTCGACGGGGAGTAACAATAGCTCATCAGCATCTCGCATGTACCTCTGGCTCCACTCGTCTGTATCATCGTCCACTTCAATGTGTCGTGCTATCTGCGTACTGCAATGGTACTCGGCTACAGTCAATCCGGAGTCTCTCACACGGACTCGAAATCACGAACTCGGTATCTTCATCACTATGTAGAAGATCTCTAGACGAACACGTCCTCGGGAACTCGTCCATACCGTCGGAGGAATACTCAATACTCGTCTGTTCTCGATCAACTCACAATGCACCTAGGTGAGGTCCTCTATCCGAAGCTGGTCAGCTTGCTGATCTCTTATCACCTGATATTCGGACGGCGTCAAACTTTTCGATTGATTCGTCAAAATCCCATAATTCCCGAAAGCTCAACACCTGAGCACAGTCTAATAATATCCCGTACATGCCACAGTACCTATAGACCAACCTTAGAACGGCAAACCCAAGCCTCACCGATGGCACCGCTGAACTGCTGCAAACCCTAGGGTTCAGAAGCGGTTCCATGATCATCCTGTCGAGTTAGGGTTTCATTCTTCTAGAGGGTCCACAGAATCACTTGCATGTTCCTTCGAATACTTTAAACTTGGAAAAATGGATTTCTGACATTCGTTCGAACCTTTTAACTTCTCCTAGACCATACGTGAATACACTTTGTCCGCATGTTAAGCAATGCCTCAATCCTCCAGAAAAGACGATACATCAACGGTCATCTCTGGATCGGTCTACTCTAGATCTGAGTAAGACTCCCCACACTGGAAATCTTCAACTCAACTGGGCCTGCGTCGGCGCATCAATCTGACGAATCACCTTCGTCTCTGAACTCAGGATAGACTAGCTATCACCTGTCGTATCTCTGCCTGGAAGCTCCAGCGATCTCAGCTTGTAAAGTCTGGGGGCGATATCTCATCAATCTCAGCAACAGGTGGGTCATCTGTCTGCACGGTAGATAACGTCATGATCTCTGAGGTATGATGTACATCAATAGTCCTCTCACAACTGGCAGCTCTAACAATGGCCCGATCATCTGGTGTAAAACCAAACACTCGCCTCAACAAGAGGTCACAACACAACACTACATCGAGATGTTCCCATGTCATCAGAAAACACAATGGTCAGTCATCATCCATGACGAGCCCTCCCTGACCGCAACACTAGCAGCAGCTCAATCTGCGCTCAAACCATGATGACAGGAATCTCAGTCGTGTATCAATAAAACAAATCAAAGGCATGAAAGCAAAAGACAGATCCAGAATGGATACATGATCGTGAGAAGGAACAACATCAAAGAGGGTATGATCATGGAAACAAACATAATCAATGATCTCAAATGGATGTATGATCAAGAGAACAAGGAGAATCATAGATCTCAAAATATATACATCCTAAGATTTCTTAAGTAGAGTATCGTATCTTAAATATGTCGCGGAACATACGTACGGTACGTCACTCTACTCAAGCAACCTACTCCATCAATCAGGGTCAACCTATAAAATGAAAGTTCGGGTCTAATACCCCCTCCCCCCGTTCAAGTCTAAGTTCCGTAAGGTCAATCCTAGGTTCCGAAATACATACCCGCCCTATACTCCGCATAGTCAAACATAGACTCGAACCAAGGTTAAACCTAGCGCTCTGATACCAACTTTGTCACGACCCGAAATATTAGCTTGTGACCGGGACTTAAATTACGCTACGTCTAAAGACGTCACGTAATTCAAGTAAGCCGAAACCCAGAAATCTAAACCTTTTTAAGAAAAATTAAGGAGGTGAAGTTTTGAAATAAGGGTATAATGAAATCAAGTTTTCTTACATGCATAGGAAAGGAACATGAAATAAACAAGTGAAATTTACTAGTTGAAAAAAACATGTTTCGTCTTTTAAAAAATTGGGCAGCATCTCCTTTGTATATTTTGATCCAAAACCACAATACATGATAATATAAAAGGCATCCCCAAGCGGGAGCTAGCTCTTCATTAAACGGCGGATCCACAACCACGCAAAAGCATAATTATAAGTATACGACGCCCAACGGCGAAGTTCACCACAAAAGATAAAGAAATAAGCAAGACATCAAAACCACAAGTAGCCAAAAAACCCTCGCTCTAAGTCTCGCAACCACAAGTCTCACTAAGTCTCATTACTTATACAAATACAAATTTTGATTGATGGAGTTGACTAGATAAAATATGAATAATAAATACAAGAGGGGTACGATCCAACATGTACCACCTACAAAAGCAAAACACCCGAATACAGCTGTGTGCCAGCGATACCGCTACTGATCCATGCGGTCAACCTGCAAGAACTGTGGCACAACAGGGTGAGTTGACAACTCGTGGGTAGAAAAACATCAACAAGTAGAAATCGAATAAAATAACGATTTCCTAGGTCAACTATATCATAAAGGTAATACTATGAAATCTAGGGTGACCGTAACGGCATATGTGCCAACAATGTACTCAATGTCTAAATGCATGCGGATATCATCCAATCATATAATCGATTCCAGTATGGATGTAGATCTCGTCCATGTGTCAACCAATGACACAACAACATCATACATGTAAAAATCATAAAAGCATATGCATGAAAGTATAATGATATAAATCAATGTGTGCAACTCGCGACACATCAAAATCATGGAACCTGAGTGCCCAGCATCGACACTTTAAACATCATGAAACCCGGGTCCAGCATCGATACGTAAATCCTCATATCTCGGGCTCCGTCAGTCCGATCGGCCCTCGGGCTCCGTCAGTCCGGATCGGCCCATATCATCTCTCGACACCGGTCGGTATCCTCCGGTTATCCGCCGAGCCCAAATACTATCACCGGTAGGTAGTACTCCCCTGCCAGGCTCATCGTCTACTGCGCGACATCCTTTTCTTGCTCCGGGGTACCATAGCGGGTCCACCATGTACCCGCAATCGGCCTCATCCAGCTCCTCGAATCGGGTATCACTGTCACATGTCTCAGAACCGAGAAAACGCATGGTGGACGCACTGAAATATCATATCAAGAGAAACCGGGTTTTTAAAACAGTACATATTTTCTTTTGAAATAACCACGGTTCTCAAATCCAGAAATCTCATGAAAACAACATATATCAATGCGTATAATCGTAAAGCATGATGTATGCGACATATAACAGAATGTAAGTATATCCGTATATCATGTAACATGGAACAGTAATATGCACATAACTAGGGAAAACTGCTCTTTAAAATGAATCATGTTTTTAAATATATCCTGCGTTTCCCAATTTCTCCAAGGTCAATGCAACATCGTAAAAAGGTACACATGCAACTATAGCAGGCAATTCATGCAAGGAATCATATCATGATGAAGCAATTCTACTGTGTAGTGACATGACAATTATCGATGATGAAGTGTGAGCCGGCCAATCTGTGTACGTGTAACATACGCATCATCGATAATGATGCAGGTGTACTAGCACAGGCATATATAATGCAATGAGAATAACATGCATGCGGCATAATGTAAATCATCAGCTAAAAGCTATAAGGTATACGTATCTACATGATCGAGTCGGTGAATCTATCAATCGGCATCCAGGCTCACAACATCACGTATGGTATAATCCATCACACGGCATCCTCTAGTCAAGGGTATGGATCAATCATCAAGCCCAACTCATCACGTACAGAAAATCATCGTACGGCGGTATTAAACCATCGGGGATCCTATCATCCTATGTGACAATGAGGGGTACGGACCTAACGTCTCGTATGGCATATCACTCATGATTCACGACATTCTATATATATCTATATACCTATGTCCCAGGTCACATCCATAACAAACTCATATCAGGGGACCGACAAAGGTATCGATCATCTCAATCGACTCGCATCCGTATACCAACATGCCATCAAGTCATCATATCACATCTAATATTCTTTTCATCGCATTTCTATCTCACATCAAGTCAATATATATATACATTCTATCATATACATCAAATGTCATGTTACTCTAAAATTCATATTTATTCAAGTGTAATTATATATCTACAAGTCGTGATTCACATTCACATTTCATATTTTAAAAGATTTCATATTATATCTTAATACATACATTCCATCATTAATCTCTAACTATCTTTTAACCATAACCCCAGTTTTCTTACCCATATTCTATATATAAATCGGTTTCCAATAAGTTTGCGGGGGTGCTATACACCATCCACCCGACTTCCCCTGTAGATATAGATCTACTCACCTTGATCCTCGATTGCCGAATTCGATGACGCCATGCTCCGTCGCCTCGGAATCCATGCGAGGGTACCTACAATATCAGCACAATCGCAATCGCTATTAACATCGAATCCGGAAAACCAAAACGGCACACTGTGCGCTCATAGGTTAGAACCTATGGCCTACGCGTGCACAAACAATCAAACAACCCTTGTTGTTGATGTACAAACATCCAACGACCAAATACAAATCCAACATCAAAACCAAGCACTAAAATATAAGGAAACATAATCAAAAACCATACCAAAGTGCTCCCAGATTTTGACTCAGGCCAATAGGAGTTAAACAAACAAGTATAGGGTGCTGTATATGGAGTTAATGAGCTACTGGACCAACCTAGACCCAAACCCTCACCAAGTGGCCGGCCACAGGCCCACTAATTCCGGCCAGCTCGGTCATGGTGCCTCTGTTGGGGTTCGTCTGGTCAGGGTGGTCTCCTAGTACCCTAATTTGGTCCCTGGTGTTGTTTGCTAAACTCAGAAATTCCCCGGGTTGCTCCAGATTCACTGTAGGCACACCAAAAGTCACAAAACCGATACGGAACAAATCCTAAGTTCGTATATCGGGTTCAATTCTATGGCTCGGGTCAGAAAACGTGTCACCATAGTCATGTAAACACTCCCAACAGCTCCCAGATTTCACCTATAGTCATTACAGAAAAATCTAGTAGTACCAAACACCTCTAAACAACTTCAGGCAGCTACCCTACTAAACCCAAACCCTAATTCCCTTACACATCCGATGTCGCCGGAATTTGCCTACTCCTCGCTAGCCAAAACCGATCAGGTAGGGTCGGGGTCACAAGTGTACACTCAGGGTCACAAGTACAACATCACTACACTGTTTGTTTTTACAGTGAACACTCGAGGTCACAGCAGGCTATCGATATCACAAAACGACACTAAAATACAATATCGCACAAAACTAAACTATAAGGAAGAAGTTATATCTCATTTGGGCAACTCAACAAAACCCTAGCTTCCCAAAGTCTTCAAAATCTAACTTTTCTTGGTCCAAAGTGATGAGGGTGAGGAGGTGATCGTTTTTTGTGAAAAGGGTATAGGGTTTTAAGGAGTATTTTGAGATGGGTTTTGGGGTTGAAGGTGGAAGGAGAGGAGGAAGAAGAAGGAGAAGAAAATTGTGGAGGAAAACAAATGAGGCAGCCCCCCTTTCTCTCTCTCTCAATTATTCTCACTCTCTCTCTCTCTCCAAGCATGCTTACCCCTCATCATTATGTCCACTCTCTCTCTCTCCTCAATCATTCCTCTCATCTCTTATTTTCTCACCAAAAACCAACCATAACACAAAACAACACAAATGAACATGTAACCAAATGAAACATGTCATGGTGCACTAACCATGAAAACTGTAGAAACACGGATTTGGCTTAATCGCGATTAGCAGTGCACTAATCGGGTTTTTATTTAAACTGCATATAATTGATTTTAAAAATGCCAAATCCTTTAAATATATTTTTAAATGAATAAATCATTTTAATTTCCATTTATTTCACAATTATTGGTATATATTTATACCCTTTCCCGAAAACTGTCGATTTGCGAAATTGGTGTTTTCGAAAAAGGGTATAAATATATACCAATAATTGTGAAATAAATGGAAATTAAAATGATTTATTCATTTAAAAATATATTTAAATGATTTGGCATTTTTAAAGTCAATTATATGCAATTTAAATAAAAACCCGATTAGTGCACTGCTAATCGCGATTAAGCCAAATCCGTGTTTCTACAGTTTTCATTGTTAGTGCACCATGACATATTTCATTTGGTTACATGTTCATTTGTGTTGTTTTGTGTTATGGTTGGTTTTTGGTGAGAAAAGAAGAGATGAGAGGAATGATTGAGGAGAGAGAGGGGGGGACATAATGATGAGGGGTAAGCATGCTTGGAGAGAGAGAGAGTGTGTGAGAATAATTGAGAGAGGGGGGGCTGCCTTATTTGTTTTCCTCCACCATTTTCTTCTACTTCTCCCTCCTCATCTCCCTCCATCTTCAACCCCAAAACCCATCTCAAAATACTCCTTAAAACCCTATACCCCTTTCACAAAAAATGATCACCTCCTCACCTTCATCACTTTGGACCAAGAAAAGTTGGATTTTGAAGACTTTGGGAAGCTAGGGTTTTGTTGAGTTGCCCAAATGAGGTATAACTTCTTCTTTTTAGTTAGTTTTGTGCGATATCGTATTTTAGTGTCGTTTTGTGATATCGATAACCTGCTGTGACCCCGAGTGTTCATTGTAAAAACAAAAAGTGTAGTAATGTTGTACTTGTGACCCTGAGTGTACACTTGTGGCCCCGACCCTACCTGATCGGTTTTAGCCGGCGAGGAGTAGGCAAATTCCGGCGACCTCGGGTGTGTAAGGGAGTTAGGGCTTGGGTTTAGTAGGGTAGCTGCCTGAAGTTATTTAGAGGTATTTGGTACTACTAGATTTTTCTGTATTGACCATAGGTGAAATCTGGGAGCTGCTGGGAATGTTTACATGACCATGGTGACACGTTTCCTGACCTGAGCCATAGAATTGAACCCGATATACGAACTTAGGATTTTTTCTGTATCGGTTTTGTGGCTTTTAGTGTACCTACAGTGAATCTGGAGCAACCCGGGGAATTTTTGAGTTTAGCAAAAAACACCAGGGACCAAATAAGGGTACTAGGAGACCACCCTGACCAGATAAACCCCAACGGAGGCACCATGGCCGAGCTGGCCAGAATTAGGGGGCCTATGGCTGGCCACTTGGTGAGGGTTTGGGTCTAGGTTGGTCCAGTAGCTCATTAACTCCATGTACAACACCCTATACTTGTTTGTTTAACTCCTATTGGCCTGAGTCAAAATCTATGAGCACTTTGGTGTAGTTTTTGGTTATGTTTCCGTATATTTTAGTGCTTGGTTTTGATGTTGGATTTTTATTTGGTTGTTGGATGTTTGTACATCAACAACAAGGGTTGTTTGATTGTTTGTGCACGCGTAGGCCTTAGGTTCTAACCTATGAGCGCACCGTGTGCCGTTTTGGTTTCCGGATTCGATGTTAATAGCGATTACAATTGTGCTGATATTGTATGTACCCTTGCATGGATTCCGAGGCGACGGAGCATGGTGTCATCGAATTCGGCAATCGAGGATCAAGGTGAGTAGATCTATATCTATGGGAGAAGTCGGGTGGATGGCGTATAACACCCCCGTAAACTTGATGGAAACTATAGAATATGGGTAAGGAAACCTAGATTAGGAAACTGGGGTTATGGTTAAAAGATAGTTAAAGATGAATGATGGAATGTATGTATTGAGATATAACATGAAATCTTTTAAAATATGAAAAGTGAATGTGAATCACGACTTGTAGATATATAGTTACACTAGAATAAATATGAATTTTAAGGTAACATGACATTTGATGTATAAGGTAGAATGTATATATATTGACTTGATGTGAGATATAAATGCGATGAAAAGAATATACGATGTGATATGATGACTTGATGGTATGTTGGTATACGGATGCGAGTCGATTAAGATGATTGATACCTTTGCCGGTCCCCTGATATGAGTTTGTTATGGATGTGACCTGGGACATAGGTATATAGATATATATAGAATGTCTTGAATCATGAGTGATATGCCGTACGAGACGTTAGGTCCGTACCCCTCATTGTCACATAGGATGATAGGATCCACGATGGTTTAATGCCGTCGTACGATAATTTTCCGTACGTGATGAGTTGGGCTTGATGATTGACCCATACCCTTGACTAGAGGATGCCATACGATGGATTATACCGTACGTGATGTTGTGAGGCTGGATACCAATTGATAGATTCACCGACTCGATCATGTAGATACGTATACCTTATATCTTTTAGCTGATGATTTACATTTTGCTGCATTCTTGTTATTCTCATTGCATTATATATACCTGTGCTAGTACACCTGCACCATTATCGATGATGCGTATATTACACGTACACAGATTGTCCGGCTCACACACTTCATCATCGATAATTTCCATGTCACTACACAGTAGAATTGCTGCATCATGATATGATTCCTTGCATGAATTGCCTGCTATAGTTGCATGTGTACCTTTTTACGATGTTGCATTGACCTTGGAGAAATTGGGAACCGCAGGATATATTTAAAAACATGATTCATTTTAAAGAGCGGTTTTCCCTAGTTATGTGCATATTACTGTTCCATGTTGCATGATATACGGATATACATACATTCTGTTATATGTCGCATACATCATGCTTTACGATTATACGCATTGATATATGTTGTTTTCATGAGATTTCTGGATTTGAGAACCGTGGTTATTTCAAAAGAAAGTATGTACTGTTTTAAAAACCCGATTTCTCTTGATATGATATTTCAGTGCGTCCACCATGCGTTTTCTCGGTTCTGAGACGTGTGACAGTGATACCCAATTCGAGGAGCTGGATGAGGCCGATTGCAGGTACATGGTGGACCCGGTATGGTACCCCGGAGCAAGAAAGGGATGCCGCGCAGTAGACGATGAGCCTGGCAGGGAAGTACTACCTACCGGTGATAGTATTTGGGCTCGGCGGATAACCGGAGGATACCGACCGGAGTCGAGAGATAATATGGGCTGATCCGGACCGACGGAGCCCGAGGGACGATCCGGACTGACGGAGCCCGAGATATGAGGATTTACGTGTCGATTGTAACACCCTAGTTCATTTATACCAATTCCAGTTCACATATTTCTTTATTTATGGTATTTTCCTGATTTACTGTGGTTTGGGTGTAAATAATATATCTGACATCTGTATTAGCATCCGACTCGACCCGCTTGCTTGAAACCTGTCTTGATTCATATTTATGATTTAGCCTGACCTGTTACACGGACTCGTTTGGATGGCTACGTGCATGCTACCTGCATCCGTCCGTGGGGGTATGCATTTTCGTTACCCGGATATCCAACTTTAATTTTGGTCGACATGTATATTTTTCGTATTTTAAAACTGAATTTTATACCCGACTCGGGCATGTTTTGGACTATATTTGTATTTACCAGAATATCAAATTTTATTTATAAAATATTAATTTTATAAACTGATACAAATTAAAATTTAGTTAACTAATAAAAGATTTTTTTAAATTTAAATCTAAACTAATTTCTTAACAAACCAACAACCCCTTTTATCCTCCCCTCTCTCTTTCTTTTTCTGTCTCTCTCTCCTCTCGCGGTTACTGTAGCCTTCCGGAGTCGCGTCACCGCCCTCTCTCCTTACAATCCACTCTCTTCTTCTTCTTCCTCTTCTTCTTTTTCTTTTCTTGAATCTTGATTTTTCCGGACATCGCCGGAGTCATATCACCGCTGCCGATCCAGACGATCCAATGAACGTACCTTGCCTGCGTGATCACCCTCTCGCCTTGCCTAGACCCGTCCCGCGTGCCGTGTGTGCGTTGCGACGATTTACCGACGTCGGACGTGCCGTACGTATCCGTCGTGTAATCCAATCGAGGCAAGTTTATCTTGCTACATGCTATGATACATGTTACATCCATATTAATAATAATATTTAATGTTTAGTGTATTGTACATCCCCTGTTATCATTTTACTGTTTTACGACTTCCGTTTGCATCCGTACAATTTATTTCATATCTAGTTGCATGCAAGTTAATCTTGCTACATGCTATACTACAATATACTGCACCCATTCGAATGATAACATCACATAATGTTTAGTTATGCATCCCACATTACCATTTTACAGTTTTACTGTTTTCGGATACCCGTTTGCATCCATATCATTTAAAATATATATAACTGCATCTATACATCATATTAATTCATGTTATTATTGTAGTAACACCCCATGCTTAATAATGAGCATCCCATTTAGTCTTGGAACTGTAAATATAACCCTAATCGATAATTGTGCATCCATACCATTAATCTTATATCTATTCGCATACCAGGCCACATTGTTATATATTATTGTTAGAGTGACACCCCATGCTAGATAATGTGCATCCTACATAGTAATGGAGCTATAGTTGCAACCCCTAATAGTTAGTTATGCATCCATGTTTTATTGTGTACCCATACCATTAATTCTTTATATCCAGTTGCATTTACAGATTGTATTAATCCATATTATTGTTTTATTAGCACCCCATACTTGATAATGTGCATCCTACATAGTCATGATGTAAACCCTGACAAAATATTTGTGCATCCATGCTTTTATCGTGCATCCGTACTTGCTACAGTTTTATTATGAGCATCTGTTTGATAACTGTGCACTACCTGTTATAATCTGATATACCACTGCTTGACTTGATACCTGATCTGGTTACTAATGCCGACAATCTTGACCTGTTGTCCCCACGGACATATCCTGTTGTCTATTTAGACAAACATGTACCTGCTTGATCCTGTGTTGGCATTAGCTCCAGATTATCAATACCTGACTTGAACACATAACCTTGGGGGTATGGGGAAATCAAAAGTGTAAACTAAAGTGTAACTTAAAAGGGTATTACTTGATCCGTGGTCCTGGGGGGTAACGGGACAGAGCCATTCGTGACTCTTACATCTTGATCCGTGGTCCCGGGGGGTAACGGGACAGAACCACCCTTGGTTCACATATTCCTGATCCGTGGTCCCGGGGGGTAACGGGACATATTCTTTGAGTTACATGGAGGATTACATTAATTGATTTCAAACAAACTTTAGAATAGATAACCCAGTAGCACAGCTTAGATTGAGCACTGCACGTCATACATACTAATATACTTCACTGTTATACATCTCTGTTGACTTGTTACTATTTATGATTCATGCCTGCATATCTCGGGTATCCTGTTCATATAATATTGTTTGATACCATGACGCACTGACGTCTGGGTTTTGCATGGCCCAGATCCTCTACCTTTGTTGCGGGCTGATCAAGAGTATTTCCACCGTCAGGCCGAACAATGAGGATCCTGTTAGTATCCAGTTAGTTTAGTTATTTCCGTACCTTCCAGATTGTTATTGTTATTTGGATTTATTGCTTCCGCATATTATTTCTTAACTCGCTTATTCTGGCTCATGGACATGTACTAGATAGTTTATTTTATTTCTACTGTTCTTGATATCTCTAGACAGCCGTAATGTGACTGTGGAGGGATGTTTCCTTGCCACAGGTAGCATGGTTGGCTCTATCACGTGCCGATCTTAGCGCACTCTGGGAAGCGGGGCGTGACAGGGTTTGTTTGGTATCAGAGCCATAGGATTTAGGTTAATCGGGTTTGATTCTTTTGTAGTTGGGTATTGGACCCAATATATGAATCGGAAAATCCGTGATTAGGAACATGTCCTGCCACCTTGTTATCGTGATTCTTGAATCATATCTTTCTCTTGACCCTGGTCTTGACATTATGCAAACAATTTTGCATCTCGACTAGAAACCTTCTAGTTCCCTATTGTTTCTCACTATTCTGATACTAGGATTTGGGCGACTTGAACGGAGTTATGTGATTGTAACTATGAACTGCAGCATGGTTACAATGCGATACTCTATTTAAGTAACTTGGAGTCCTAGCCTTGATTCACTTCCTTATTTCATGGTCGTTATATTACCTTGCTTTTCTCAGTTTCATTGCTTGCCAGTTTATGTTTTATCGCAAGCTTGAATCCTGTTTACCGTGCTTATCTTCTTCAGTGTTTGGCTTCAGGTGAAGTCGTTTCAGGTATCCTACTTGTTCATGTTTTCCCCGCATTAGAATTATTCAATTCTGGTGCATCCCTTTGTTTGTTGTTGTCTTGGGAATGGATTTTCTCGGCACTTTCCACGCTCACATTGATTGTAGGGCAAAGAAAGTGATTTTCCAGATTCCCGGACATCCGGAGTTTGTTTTTGCTGGAGGTAGCAGTTCTGTCGGGCTAGTCGAGTTTAGGACTAGGCCAACAAATAATGTTCTTTCGTCGATAGAAGTTGATAAAAAGGAAGCACCAACTGTAGTTCAAGAGTTCATGGACGTGTTCGAGGACATCTCGGGTTTACCGCCAAAACGAGATGTGGAGTTCGCGATCGATCTTGTTCCTGGTGCAGCGCCAATCTCAAAGGCGTACTATCCAATGGCACCAGTGGAGTTGGAAGAAGTCAAGAAACAGGTTACCAAGAAGGATTGGATTCGCAGCAGCAATTCATCTTGGGGAGCTCCAGTTCTTTTAGTCAAGAAGAAAGATGGCACAAGGAGGATGTGCATCGATTATCGAGAATTAAACCGAGTGACGATTAAGAACAAATACCAGATCCCTCGCATTGGCGAATTATTCGAGCAACTTAGTGGCGCGAGGGTATTCTCGAAGCTGGATTTGCGATCCGGATATCATCAGGTCCGAGTTAAACCAGAGGATATTTGCAAGACTGCGTTCCGAACTCGATATGGACATTACGAGTATTTAGTGATGCCATTCGGAGTCACGAATGCACCGGCGATAATTATGTACTTGATGGACCGAATCTTTTCACCATTCCTTGACCAGTTTATAGTGGTGTTCATCGATGATATTCTGGTCTACTCGAGGAGTATTAAAGAGCATGCTGAACACTTGAAGATCGCACTGCAGACATTGAGGCAAGAAAGATTGTATGCAAAGATGAGCAAGTACGAGTTTTGGCTTAAAGAAGTGAAGTTTTTGGGGCATATTGTATCCGAAGATGGAATCGTCGTTGACCCTGAAAAGATTGCAGCAGTTCAAGATTGGCCAATTCCGAAGAACGTACCAGAGATCAGAAGTTTTCTTGGACTTGCCGGCTATTACAGAAGGTTCGTGGAGAATTTTGCTCGTTTGGCTGAGCCTTTGACCAAGCTTACGTGCAAGGAAGTACCGTTCATGTGGACGGATAAGTGTGCGTCAGCTTTTGAGGCATTGAAGCAGAGATTGATAACCGCTCCTATTTTGACCGTACCAGACAGTTCCGGAGGATTGGTGATTCATAGCGATGCATCTGAGAAAGGTTTGGGACGCGTTTTGATGCAGCATGGGAAGGTTATAGCTTACGCATCGAGACAGTTGAAGATCTATGAGAAGAATTACCCAACTCATCATTTAGAGCTTGCAGCAGTGATTTTCGCTCTGAAGATTTGGAGACACTACTTATTGGGCGAAAGGGTCGAAGTATTCACCGATCATAAAAGCATAAAATATGTGTTCATGCAGAAAGAGCTTAACATGAGGCTGTAAGTCTACGCTAGCGCCCCGGCAGTCTACAGACGCCAAATGCGGAACAAAAAAAAAACTTTTAACTGGCGCTATCGTATACTTTAACCCGGATCTTCCATTATTGCTAAACTAACAAACTGTAAAGAGTGTAGAAAGGTTATACCGAACGATCCGAGTCCTTCGTTCTTTAACCATCATCCCACGCTCCATTGCGGCTGCTCCGATCTCGTCGATCTCCGATCTCCTCGTCCAGGTGGCACCACGTCACTGATTCTTTAAACGGGCTCCCGCCTCTGACTTGAGGCAACTCGATCGTCAAGTTTGCTAAAAGAGACGACCAAGAATGATGTAGAGAATGAGTAGATGACTTTGTCTCACTTCGTCCAAATCCGTGGACGATCGGTTAATGAAGTTGCCGAGGGAATCGGGTGATGGAATGAAATGAACTGTAAAATTCCATGCACCCCAAATACTATCATATCTTTTCAAGTGAAACAACAAGTGAGAGTGAGAGAGGAGGGGCCGGCCATTTATAGATGGAGGGAGGTGAGTGTAGGAGAGGGGAGAGTGACCATAAGAACAAAGCTTCTCACAAAATATCCTTAGCTAAACAAGAATCATTAAAGCTAAAGCATGACTCACTTAAACACCTCATTAAGTCATTAATGCAACCATTAATGTCAAGATGAGTCATTAGCCACCTCATCATCCTTGTCATCTAATCTAGAAACTTCTAGAAGATTCAATACTTATCTCAAGAAAAGATAAATCCGTCTTTAACCGAATGTTAAAAGACGGCTGATAGAAAACTGGAAACTGGCAACTTCCAAAAGTGATCCTGAAACGACTTTCAGAATAACCCCGAAACTGTATAAATATACCCGTATTTGTATTACGACCGAATACAAATGCAACTGAGACAAAGATATTATATCTATTCAATACAATACTCGGATCCGGCTTAAACCAAAGCCGACGAGTATCATCTGTCCGAAAACCGACACGTGCGTAAACGCACGTGCATTTTCCGAACCCTGCCATAAAACCATACGGCCTCTACAACGTTTCGCCCGAACTTGGGAAACTGTCTGTGGGGGACTTTAATGACTCGTCAGTACCCTGGCAGTGGGTTTAACCACAAACCGTCAGTGGCACTAGCAATGCGTAACGGCTGCCCATGGACTGACCTCAAGGGATGCCGATGAGCGAACTCATCCGGAAAACCCTACTGAGCCTAACAGTGACAATGTATATACAGTCCGGTCCGTTCGTCTATGAGTATCGCATATCTGCCTAGGGGGCTAGTAACGTCAGACCCTCATTAGCAGTATAAGTCGTGTCGGAGTGTAGCCCAATAACACCCTGAGATACTACTGGAGTACCTACCAGTAAATCTCCTGCCACGGCCGTGGGCTTTGTGTAATGGCTCTCCTAGACACAGCACGATCTCGCCCCTAATACCGGGAGAGACGAATCCCCTGCCGATCCGCTCACGTGCCTCCATATGGCTCGGGACTGTACCCAAAAGCTACCTGTTTGCACGACTCCTTTGAGCCGTGGTAGGGTAGAAATCAAAGCACAGTGGGAACTCACACGAGACAAATGACGACCTCAGGTCGATGAACTAACCTGTACACATGTCACCAGGGAACTGCTATCTGACGATAGATATAGTACTAACTAGCAGATTCCCGGTGAGTCCTGTCCGGTGTACTCATAACCCAATGAGCACCTGTATACATCTTAGGTGATCCAACTGACACCAGTGGCTTGTGAGACCGGCCACCGCCCCTCGTCGGGGTCTCGACTGTACACACTAGTCTACTCCGGAGTATCGATGCCCTGTTTCGAAACTCCCACGACTAGGGACCACAATTAAGGATATGCGTATAAACCACCCAACTCTCACGTATATGATCGCCATCATACTGTTGGTGGTAAAGCAAGATCCTAAGGGCTCTATCAAAGTGTAACATGTAATCAGTCACCTGAACATGTACACGACTGATAAAGGCAAACCAGATAGCATACTATCATCTTGAGTAAGACTGTCCTACCGGTATAGGTCCTCCGCAATCATTGCAATCACGTACCTGTGATCCAATAATTGACTATGAGGGCACTATCTACAACAATCTCCCACTTGCACTCAAGGCTAATTATTGCGATGTCGACTACTCACAGCCCGTGTGAAACCGAACATCCAACTCCTCTACTAATCAGTATCACAAAGCCCGTTTGTAAAACTATTGTGTTCGAGAAATAGCCTTAGTGAGTGGATCCGCCTAGAAGTTTCTTTCTATATCTCTCTTAATCTCAAGTTCGCGGAGAAAGCCATCTCCCGAATTGAGTAATACCTGTCTTAGAATGTGTCTGGATATCTGATGGGACCTAGTTCATAAATGAACTCCAAATCCAAACTTCTTAGACTGTATCGATCACTGAACCTAATCAGTATTCAGCACCATGCCACCCACAGTATCCTCTTGAACCACCTGTCCATAATACTGTCCCTCTTCGTCAGAGGGAAAAACTATAACTCTGACAATCACTCTGTCAACCATGTCACCTTTGAAGCTTGGAATGATAACCGTCTCCTGAAGGAGGCTGCCGTCATCAAATCCGTAGAACATGTACTTATGTTCTAAAACTGCTTCCTTATGTTTCTCCAGGATTGGATTAATACAAACTTATTGCATCTAGTGCAAAAACAACATCTGGTGTGGTACTTGACATCTCATGATTGACTCAATTGCCTAAGCAAGTGATCTGCCAATCATGCACATCCCTCTCCCCTTTAGTCTGTAAGACACCTTTAGAGAGGGTGACTCCATCACCTGCAGGTACACCACCATGCTAGGAGTCAACTATTCCAAAAACCATTAGAATATCTGTCAAAGTACCTACATTGGGAAACTACCCAAATCCAGATCTAAAACCATAGATCTAGAAACCAGAATGTCAAATATTATATCCATATCCTGTCTGGAGAAACAACTGTGTGACGACCACAGTACAACCGATCGTAGTATAGGAATTTTACTTCCTACTTTGTGTATGTCATCCAGATACCATGACATCACACCCTACTACCTTCTTAACAGATCCATCCCCTATCCTGATTGAAGTCAAACCCATGACTGTCACATCAAAATTAGATGATCTTTCTCCGCTATAACTGCTCAAGTCTATAAATAGATATAAGCATCTTGCCCACTATGCTTCCGCTGCTCCCACTGACTACGACAACCCTCCTACCGGGTCTCATAGCCTGGAACAACAGTAGTGTCAAGTCTGGGTAGATAAGAACCTCCCTGTCACCGTCCTTGAGGCTACTGGAGTACCTCTCGGGTGTCTGAGGTTACCCACCAAATCTGCGGAGTGGCTATTGGAATGTCAAACCTGATTAAATGTATAGGTCCTATTAAATTTTCCGTAATCGTTCGCGGTTCTGGAATCACTTCCAGTTCTACCATACTCCCACTACTGTTTTCTGAAAAAGATCCATTTTACTAAAACTGTGGCGAGTCAAGAACAATATCACTATTGATCTTCCAAATGGTAGAATATCAACCCTCGTCATAGCCAGGGTCAACCCACAAACAACCATTACAGAACCGTGCCCTGAGTTATCCAGAGTCTGGTTTTAAGCATAAGCTGAACAACTCCCCATACCTTAACAACTTTTAAGGTACGAACCATTCTATATCCAATATAGAAACTTTGGCACTTATTTAATTGGAACCATATTCAAATCATGCTGCTGTCTCCAGTGCATATCATCTTTAATGGAAAGAGGCTAATCAGCATTACTCAACTTAGGAATCCATCCAATTATGAGTAACCTGAAAGAGAAACACGTTTCTCAAAACTATTACTATCATCTGAATACCAATCACAAGAATCTACATCTTCGATCTCTTTGAAGAATCCCGATACTTGTGACACCTAGTTCTCTACTTTATTCTTGTACCCACAACTTCTCAAAACTTAGACCTTGTGTTTCTACGAAACACTTGTCTAAATATTAGAGAAGTTATAAGTAAACAGAACATAGTACGAGGACCTACCCCTTTGTCCTGATGGACACTTGGACAACATACAATACTCTGTATAAGTCCACTGAGTTAAACAACTCAAAACCTGTGCGTCGTAGGTTGAAAACTGTACCCTGGCAATTTTCTCAAATATCACCAATTACAACGAATTCCGATATAATGAGGATGATCACCTAATTCCCAATATCTTACTCCTACTCATCATCTGTAAAACCATACAGATATGAGAATGAAACCTGGTAAATACATACCCTTGGAGTAAGTGTCTAATCGGGAAAACAGTTTTTCTTTAACAATGCACTGAAACATGAAAATGTTTCGTAGGGGTATTCTGGTATTCATAGCAATGCCTCTTCCATAATCCAATTCATGACTTTAACCGTATATTTTATTGCCATCTCTCCAAATCCCTTTATTTGTCTTTAGTCGTTACCTTCTGTACACCATTGTTAGGCTAAATGGTTTTCTTCCTTCCCTACCGTTCGGCACCAGCCTATGGTTTGGAAGAAGACTATCCAGTAAGCATAATAGGTGTACCCTCCTAAACCAAGGAGTACTCGCAACTGAGAGAAGGTGATGATAAAAGACAACTGAATAATACCTTATTCTTTTAAAGGTGAAATAGGAGCGGCGATGAAGTACGCGGTTTTGGTCGTGAATGATATCAGTCGCAATTTACTTTGCCCTCTTTCTAATCCCTTTATTTTGTCTTTACATATTACCTTCTGCACACCCTACTTAGGCTAATTGGTTTTCTTCATTCCCTACCTTTCGGCACCAGCCTATGGTTTGGAATAAGACTATCCAATAAGCGTAATAGGTGTACTCTCCTAAACCAAGGAGCTCTCGCAACCTGAGAGAAGGTGATAATAAAAGACAACTGAATGAACCAATTCTATTTCTCCTGAACCTGGATCCATCCTCGAAAAAGTCCCTTCGAGTTCGTATATAACCATACGATGGATCTATCCAATGGAAGTGGATATCCGTAGTAATACGGGTGTTCTGAGAAATGCAAAGGGTAAAAGAAGGAGTGGCAATGACTTATGCAACTCAGACAATCCAAAAGCCAGTATTTTAAGAAGTTTCGGTCAACTTGGTCACTGAGTCATAGTCTAGGGTCGGTCAAAGGTCGCTGCCAAAGAGAGAGAGAAAAGAAACACTCTGCGTGCACTCTAACCTAGATCAGAATGGTCATCATTTTATCTAATCCGGAAACCTCCCACTGTCCTGTCAAATTCTCCTCCAAACCTAAAGAAGAATCAATCGGGATCACCCGAAGAGTAAACCAACTCATCAGTGGGAATCAGGATCCAACTCTCATCGCATGATAACGTGATGGAATGCATCCACGTTACTCATACTCCAGAAGGTATGCGCATACTTGGCAAGTTTCAGTTTCTTTAGAAACTCCCGATATGATTTTTGCCCCATGCTCTTATGATCGTGACTAAGGGCCAACCCATCATAAGTCACATGTCAAGTTCTTCCCATCATTATCTTGTTAATTTGAACCCACCCGTACTCGCCCTTGACTAAGGGCCAACAAGGCTGTACGACTGTCCCAAACCAACGCATCTATCTATGCAACATGTGAACACCCCAGCAGCTACCAATCACTATGTCCTAGCTAAGGGCCAGACCAGCATAGCTTGAATACTACTGACCATTCATATGAAATGACGGAGGGCTACGGCTGGTTTTTGGCGAAAAACCTTTAACGTAGTGAACTTGATATCGCTGAAGGAACCTGATAGCTTTTTAAAATATAGTGGCGAAAACCTTTTGCTAAAGAGGTCACTCCCGGTAAAGGGATCTCGGCTCTTTCCTCGTGGAATGAGGTGCAGGATATTCCACTGAATACCGCTATGCAAAGCAACTTGTAATCGACTATAGTGAAGTTATTACCCTGACGCAAACTTCTGTCCAAGGGGTCAGTCCCGGTGAAGGGATATCGGCCCTTGCCCCGTCGAATGAGGTGCAGGATATTCCACTGAATACCGCTATGCATAACAAAAGGAAACGTCTTTGCAATAACACCTTTTAAATTTGTTCCAACAACATCCAAACAGGTTTGTTTTACTTTGCATTGATCAGAATCAACGCAGTCCCATCAATTAATCACACCAGAAAAGAACGAAAATAAAATGTACGTATATGCCATCCGCATTCGTCACTGGGTCCCGTCATCACCCGTTAGGTTACTTAACTAACGACAGAGCGGGGACTGGACTAGCGCGGGTGTAAAACATATACAACATCTAATAGTATATAAACCAATATACAATAATCGCTCTAGGCGTGATAATATGCAACATTACAGAAAAGTAATAAGCATCACAGAACAATACAGATATCTGGGATCCCCGAGTTTCACAGAGCCGCTGCTGAAACTCGACGTTCCCCTGTCGTGTGGATAGCCTGTGCAATGAAACCTAGACCCCTACGGGTGCGGCAAGTTACCCGCCAAAACCTGAAGCGAGGCAGCCCCCTACAGCATAGTGAATGGACCACCCAGCACTCCATGGAATCCGGTAATCTTGGGCACCCCTCCTTGGGTCAACCTGTACCCCTTACGAGTGCGGCGAATAGTCTGCCAATTCTAGAGTGGGGCCCCTCTGCCTCTCAAAGCCATGAGATGCGGACCCGTTGCTTCTCAAAACCCGGCTATCCGTGCACTCCGTCTCGGGGCAAAACCTAGTACAGTAATGAAAAATAGTACAATAGGTACATCGACCGCAACCTGGTCGTGCCCCAAAAGAATATTATACAACAGGCAGTGACGGCAGTCCACAAGTTGGACGCTCGCCCCGTAATATCAAATGTACAAATAAACACAAACTGTACTACCATTGCACACTGCTATCCACCACGACAAATCCGCAACATCACAGCACAACACAGAACATCAACGCGAATGTCACGTTCGCAAACCCGTCTAAAAGAACTATAGCAATCAGACGCGGTTTACCGATCAAATGACATTCCCGGTCGGAGATATAATGTAAGCACTGTAAACTAACATGTTTAAATTTCGATCGACAAAATATCAAGAAGTGGGCCGCACGACTTACTGGTGAACAGTAACAAAACATGGGCCCAAATGATATATACCAAAACCCCCAAATTCCAACAGAGAAGACACATACAAAATTTGGTGCACTGATCCCATCATATGGCCGCGGATGCGCGGCTAAACCATGGGTTTGGCGGCTAATCCGCGGCGCTTTGGTGAGATCACATGCTCAAATTTTGCACGTGTGCTTAAAAAACCCTGCACAGTTTTCTGAGATGTGTGGAATATTTTTAGGACACCATTTAAAATCAACAGAAACTGTCAAGTTGGAAAAATGCGATTTTTGATTTTCGTTTCGATCGATATTTTAAACGCGTTAGCACAAGTTAGTATAGCAAAATGGTTAGGCTCTGATACCACTGTAAGTCTACGCTAGCGCCCCGGCAGTCTACAGACGCCAAATGCGGAACAAAAAAAAACTTTTAACTGGCTCTATCGTATACTTTAACCCGGATCTTCCATTATTGCTAAACTAACAAACTGTAAAGAGTGTAGAAAGGTTATACCGAACGATCCGAGTCCTTCGTTCTTTAACCATCATCCCACGCTCCGTTGCGGCTGCTCCGATCTCGTCGATCTCCGATCTCCTCGTCCAGGTGGCACCACGTCACTGATTCTTTAAACGGGCTCCCGCCTCTGACTTGAGGCAACTCGATCGTCAAGTTTGCTAAAAGAGACGACCAAGAATGATGTAGAGAATGAGTAGATGACTTTGTCTCACTTCGTCCAAATCTGTGGACGATCGGTTGATGAAGTTGCCGAGGGAATCGGGTGATGGAATGAAATGAACTGTAAAATTCCATGCACCCCAAATACTATCATATCTTTTCAAGTGAAACAACAAGTGAGAGTGAGAGAGGAGGGGCCGGCCATTTATAGATGGAGGGAGGTGAGTGTAGGAGAGGGGAGAGTGACCATAAGAACAAAGCTTCTCACAAAATATCCTTAGCTAAACAAGAATCATTAAAGCTAAAGCATGACTCACTTAAACACCTCATCAAGTCATTAATGCAACCATTAATGTCAAGATGAGTCATTAGCCACCTCATCATCCTTGTCATCTAATCTAGAAACTTCTAGAAGATTCAATACTTATCTCAAGAAAAGATAAATCCGTCTTTAACCGAATGTTAAAAGACGGCTGATAGAAAACTGGAAACTGGCAACTTCCAAAAGTGATCCTGAAACGACTTTCAGGATAACCCCGAAACTGTATAAATATACCCGCATTTGTATTACGACCGAATACAAATGCAACTGAGACAAAGATATTATATCTACTCAATACAATACTCGGATCCGGCTTAAACCAAAGCCGACGAGTATCATCTGTCCGAAAACCGACACGTGCGTAAACGCACGTGCATTTTCCGAACCCTGCCATAAAACCATACGGCCTCTACAACGTTTCGCCCGAACTTGGGAAACTGTCTGTGGGGGACTCTAATGACTCGTCAGTACCCTGGCAGTGGGTTTAACCACAAACCGTCAGCGGCACTAGCAATGCGTAACGGCTGCCCATGGACTGACCTCAAGGGATGCCGATGAGCGAACTCATCCGGAAAACCCTACTGAGCCTAACAGTGACAATGTATATACAGTCCGGTCCGTTCGTCTATGAGTATCGCATATCTGCCTAGGGGGCTAGTAACGTCAGACCCCCATTAGCAGTATAAGTCGTGTCGGAGTGTAGCCCAATAACACCCTGAGATACTACTGGAGTACCTACTAGTAAATCTCCTGCCACGGCCGTGGGCTTTGTGTAATGGCTCTCCTAGACACAGCACGATCTCGCCCCCAATACCGGGAGAGACGAATCCCCTGCCGATCCGCTCACGTGCCTCCACATGGCTCGGGACTGTACCCAAAAGCTACCTGTTTGCACGACTCCTTTGAGCCGTGGTAGGGTAGAAATCAAAGCACAGTGGGAGCTCACACGAGACAAATGACGACCTCAGGTCGATGAACTAACCTGTACACATGTCACCAGGGAACTGCTATCTGACGATAGATATAGTACTAACTAGCAGATTCCCGGCGAGTCCTGTCCGGTGTACTCATAACCCAATGAGCATCTGTATACATCTTAGGTGATCCAACTGACACCAGTGGCTTGTGAGACCGGCCACCGCCCCTCGTCGGGGTCTCGACTGTACACACTAGTCTACTCCGGAGTATCGATGCCCTGTCTCGAAACTCCCACGACTAGGGACCACAATTAAGGATATGCGTATAAACCACCCAACTCTCACGTATATGATCGCCATCATACTGTTGGTGGTAAAGCAAGATCCTAAGGGCTCTATCAAAGTGTAACATGTAATCAGTCACCTGAACATGTACACGACTGATAAAGGCAAACCAGATAGCATACTATCATCTTGAGTAAAACTGTCCTACCGGTATAGGTCCTCCGCAATCATTGCAATCACGTACCTGTGATCCAATAATTGACTATGAGGGCACTATCTCTAACAGAGGCAGCGTAGATGGTTGGAGCCGATGGCTGAGTACGATCTTGATCTTAAATACCATCCGGGGAAAGTTAATGTTGTGCCAGATGCGCTTAGTCGGTTGCCAGCGATTCGGATGTTGACTGCACAGAAGGAGCTTATCGAAGATTTTCGAATATTCGAGTTGGAGATCGTGCTACCGTATTCTTCGGGACAGTTGATGCAGCTGCAAGTACAGTCGTCATTGATCGATAATATTAAAGCAGCGCAGTCGCACGACCCAAGGTTGCAGAAGTTTCGAGAACAGGTTGAAGCAGGACTTCGAACGGACTTGTTGATTCATGAAGATGGTTCGTTGCGATATGGTAGCCGTTTGTGTGTGCCAAAAGGAGATATTCGTGAAGAAGTTATGAAGGAGGCGCACATTTCCGCATATTCCATACATCCAGGAGGCACGAAGATGTACCGCGATCTAAGACAACACTTCTGGTGGGAAGGCATGAAAAGGGAGATTACCCGCTTTGTAGCGAAGTGCTTGGTGTGTCAGCAAGTTAAGGTTGAACATCAAATGGTTGCTAGTTTATTGCAACTACTTCCGATTCCTCAATGGAAGTGGGAACATATAACCATGGATTTCGTGACAGTTTTACCGCGGAGTCCAAAGGGCAACAATGTTGTTTGGGTGATTGTTGATCGATTGACTAAGACAGCTCATTTCATACCATTTCGAGTTGGTCAGTCAACGAAAGCGTTGGCAGAATGGTACATGCAGGAGATTGTGAGATTGCATGGAGTACTTGTGAGCATCGTGTCCGACCGTGACACCCGATTCTTATCGCACTTCTGGAGGAGTTTACAGGAAAGTTTGGGGACACGATTGAAGTTTAGCACAGCTTATCATCCTCAGACAGATGGCCAGTTGGAGAGAACGATCCAAACTCTTGAAGACATGTTGAGAGCTTGCATGTTAGACTTCAAGGGTTCATGGGAGGATCATCTACACTTGGTGGAGTTTTCTTACAATAACAGTTTTTCAGGCGACTATTCAGATGGCTCCATTGGAAGCGTTATATGGTCGCAAGTGTCGTTTACCCATTTGTTGGGACGATGTCGGAGAACGAAGAGTGTTGGGACCGGATTTGATCGTGCAAACCGTGGAGAAAGTTAATACTATCCGAAATCATATGAAGGCAGTACAAGATCGACAGAAGAGTTGGGCCGACATATCGAGAAGACCTCTAGAGTTCGCTGTTGGTGATCTGGTATTCTTGAAGATATCACCTACTAGAGGAGTAGTTCATTTTGGGAGTCGAGGCAAGCTTAGTTCTCGATTTGTGGGGCCTTTCGAGATCATGGAGAGTGTTGGAGAAGTGGCTTATCGATTGGCTTTACCATCATCTTTGGCGAATGTTCATGATGTGTTTCATGTATCTCAACTCCGTAAGTATGTTCGAGATGAAACACACGTGCTGGATCATTCGGAGCAGACTGTAAGAGAGGATTTGACCTTTGAAGAACGACCTATGTCGATTGTTGATCGAAGAGAAAAGGTCCTTAAGAACAAGGTTATCCCTCTCGTACTTATTTCATGGGGGAATCGCTCGCACGGAGAATCAACTTGGGAACGAGAAGACGAGATTCGACAAAAGTTTCCACGCCTATTCTTGTAGATTCTTGATTGTTTATCTTTTCTTGTTTTGGGAATTTCGAGGACGAAATTCTTTTTGTAGTTGGGTATAATGTAACACCCTAGTTCATTTATACCAATTCCAGTTCACGTATTTCTTTATTTATGGTATTTTCCTGATTTACTGTGTTTTGGGTGTAAATAATATATCTGACATCTGTATTAGCATCCGACCCGACCCGCTTGCTTGAAACCTGTCTTGATTCATGTTTATGATTTAGCCTGACCTGTTACACGGACTCGTTTGGATGGCTACGTGCACGGTACGTGCATCCGTCAGTGGGGGTATGCATTTTCGTTACCCGGATATCCAACTTTAATTTTGGTCGACATGTATATTTTTCGTATTTTAAAACTGAATTTTAGACCCGACTCAGGCATGTTTTGGACTATATTTGTATTTACTAGAATATCAAATTTTATTTATATAATTTTAATTTTATAAACTGATACAAATTAAAATTTAGTTAACTAATAAAAGATTTTTTTAAATTTAAATCTAAACTAATTTCCTAACAAACCAACAACCCATTTTTCTCTCTCCTCTCTCTTTCTTTTTCTGTCTCTCTCTCCTCTCGAGGTTACTGTAGCCTTCTCGAGTCGCGTCACCGCCCTCTCTCCTTACAATCCCCTCTCTTCTTCTTCTTCCTCTTCTTCTTTTTCTTTTCTTGAATCTTGATTTTTCCAGACATCGCCGGAGTTGTATCGCCGCTGCCGATCCAGACGATCCAGTGAACGTACCTTGCCTGCGTGATCACCCTCTCGTCTTGCCTAGACCCATCCCGCGTGCCGTGTACGCGTTGCGACGATTTACCGACGTCGGACGTGCCGTACGTATCCGTCGTGTAATCCGATCGAGGCAAGTTTATCTTGCTACATGCTATGATACATGTTACATCCATATTAATAATAATATTTAATGTTTAGTGTATTGTACATCCCCTGTTATCATTTTACTGTTTTACGACGTCCGTTTGCATCCGTACAATTTATTTCATATCTAGTTGCATGCAAGTTAATCTTGCCACATGCTATACTACAATATACTGCACCCATTTGAATGATAACATCACATAATGTTTAGTTATGCATCCCACATTACCATTTTACAGTTTTACTGTTTTCGGATACCCGTTTGCATCCATATCATTTAAAATATATATAACTGCATCTATACATCATATTAATTCATGTTATTATTGTAGTAACACCCCATGCTTAATAATGAGCATCCCATTTAGTCTTGGAACTGTAAATATAACCCTAATCGATAATTGTGCATCCATACCATTAATCTTATATCTATTCGCATACCAGGCCATATTGTTACATATTATTGTTAGAGTGACACCCCATGCTAGATAATGTGCATCCTACATAGTAATGGAGCTATACTTGCAACCCCTAATAGTTAGTTATGCATCCATGTTTTATTGTGTACCCATACCATTAATTCTTTATATCCAGTTGCATTTACAGATTGTATTAATCCATATTGTTGTTTTATTAGCACCACATACTTGATAATGTGCATCCTACATAGTCATGATGTAACCCCTGACAAAATATTTGCGCATCCATGCTTTTATCGTGCATCCGTACTTGCTACAGTTTTATTATGAGCATCTGTTTGATAACTGTGCACTACCTGTTATAATCTGATATACCACTGCTTGACTTGATACCTGATCTGGTTACTAATGCCGACAATCTTGACATGTTGTCCCCACGGACATATCCTGTTGTCTATTTAGACAAACATGTACCTGCTTGATCCTGTGTTGGCATTAGCTCCAGATTATCAATACCTGACTTGAACACATAACCTTGGGGGTATGGGGAAATCAAAAGTGTAAACTAAAGTGTAACTTAAAAGGGTATTACTTGATCCGTGGTCCTGGGGGGTAACGGGACAGAGCCATTCGTGACTCTTACATCTTGATCCGTGGTCCCGGGGGGTAACGGGACAGAACCACCCTTGGTTCACATATTCCTGATCCGTGGTCCCGGGGGGTAACGGGACATATTCTTTGAGTTACATGGAGGATTACATTAATTGATTTCAAACAAACTTTAGAATAGATAACCCAGTAGCACAGCTTAGATTGAGCACTGCACGTCATACATACTAATATACTTCACTGTTATACATCTCTGTTGACTTGTTACTATTTATGATTCATGCCTGCATATCTCGGGTATCCTGTTCATATAATATTGTTTGATACCATGACGCACTGACGTCTGGGTTTTGCATGGCCCAGATCCTCTACCTTTGTTGCGGGCTGATCAAGAGTATTTCCACCGTCAGGCCGAACAATGAGGATCCTGTTAGTATCCAGTTAGTTTAGTTATTTCCGTACCTTCCAGATTGTTATTGTTATTTGGATTTATTGCTTCCGCATATTATTTCTTGACTCGTTTATTCTGGCTCATGGACATATACTAGATAGTTTATTTTATTTCTACTGTTCTTGATATCTCTAGACAGCCGTAATGTGACTGTGGAGGGATGTTTCCTAGCCACAGGTAGCATGGTTGGCTCTGTCTCATGCCGATCTTAGCGCACTCTGGGAAGAGGGGCGTGACATCGATGCTGGACACGGGTTTCATGATGTTTAGAGTGTCGATGTCGGGCACTCAAGTTCCATGATTTTGATGTGTCGCGAGGGGCACACGTTGATTTATATTCTCATATTTTCATGCATATGCTTTTATGATTTTTACATGCATGATGTTGTTGTGTCATTGGTTGACACGTGGACGAGATCTACATGCATACTGGCATCGATTATATGGTTGGATGATATCTGCATGCATTTAAACATTGAGTATATTGTTGGCACATATGCCGTTACGGTCACCCTAGATATCATAATATTACCTTTATGATATAGTTGATCTAGGAAATCGTTATTTTATTCCATTTCTACTTGTTGATATTCTTCTACTCACGAGTTGGCAACTCACTCCCGTTGTGCCACAGTTCTTGCAGGTTGACCGCATGGATAAGTAGCGGTATCGCTGGTACACAGCTGTATTCGGGTGTTTTGTTTTGGTAGGTGGTACATGTTGGATCGTACCCCTCTTGTATTTATTATTCATATTGTATCAAGTCAACTCCATCAATCAAAATTTGTATTTGTATAAGTAATGAGACTTAGTGAGACTTGTGGTTGCGAGATTTAGAGAGAGGGGTTTTCCGCTACTTGTGGTTTTGATGTCTTGCTTATTTCTTTATCTTTTGTGGTGAATTTCGCCGTTGGGCGTCGTATACTTATTTTAAGTCGATGTACAACACCCCACGACTTGCGGGGAGGCGGAAATATGAAAAACGATCTTGTTCTTTGCTTAAACATCGACTAACCGCATGAATCGAAGCTAAACGATAACTAACAACTATCATAGAAGTTCTAAACTACTATGTGAAGTGATTATACCTAAAGAACCGTGTCCTTCGTCTTTACGAACTCCACCTCCTCCTCGGCCTTCTCCAAGTAGTAGATGATCCACCACGAGAGCTTTACTCCAAGCTTTGCCAACTAGGTTTCTTTAAGTGCTAATCAAAGTACCTAGATGATATAGAGTGAGGGTTATGGATTAAGTAGTCTAACTAATCCGTGTACTCAACACATGAGAGGGGAGGATTAGGGTTTGAAGAGAGGAAGCTTGAGGAGAGAGAAGGTGAGAATAATTATTGATATGAGAAAATGAGTTATCATAATATATATGAAGCATTAAGATTTATCAATAAAAGAAAATCAAATGATGAATAATCATGCTTCATAAATATCTAATGGTGATTCATTACCATGAGTCATTAAGCATTTATGATGCATTAATGACATGGATGAATCACTCATATGACTCACTAATCTCATTCAATGTATATGCCACCTTAACCTCCTTAGTCACCATCTTCTAGAAGCTTCTCGCGCAATTACGAGAACGCCCCTCCTTTCCGTGAAAACACGGAAAAACTTTAGACTGTATAAATCCAATAACCGGATACTAGTAACTGGCTTAAATCAAAGCCGACTAGTAAAAACTGTCCGAAAGTCGTACGTGCGTAAACACACGTATGCGTCCGAACCCTTGTCGTAAAACCATACGACCTCTATATCGTTTCGCCTGAAGTAGGGAAACTCTCTGTGTGGGACTCTAGAGACTCGACTACTACGCTGGCAGTGGGTTTAACCACAGACCGCAAGCGGCACTAGCTGTACGTAACGGTCCCCAGGTAGATGTCGATAAGAAGGCCGATGAGGAAACCCATCCGAACTCCTACTGAGCCTGCTGTGACAATCTCCATACAGTCCGGTCCGTTCGTCTAAGACTATCGTATATCGGGCCTATGGGGTCGGCAAGCGTCAGTCCCCTAATAGCGGTATAAGTCGTGTCGGAGTGAAGCCCATTACACCCCGAGAAACTACTGGAACCTACCAGCAAATCTCGCTTGCCCTGGCCAAGGACTTTGCGTAATGGCTCTCTGACACAGCGCGATATCAACCCCCAATACCGGGAGAGACGAATCCTGTCTAACTGCCACTGCCTCCAAGTGCTCGGGACTGCACCCAACTGCTACCTTTTTGCACGACTCCTTTGAGCCGTGGTAGGGTAGCAATCTAAGAACAATGGGACACACTCGAGGCGAAGCAGCAGTGTCAAGTCTGCGGACTATGCTGTACTCATGTCACCTGGGAACTGCTCACTGACGACTGGTATAAAACCAACCAACAGTTCCCTGTGAGTCCTGTCCGGTGTACCCGTAACCTAACGAGCACCTGCATACTATCTCCAGTACGACGTACTGACGGCTGTGGGACAGACCATCTCCCCAACTGGGATGAGAAGCGTACACACTAGTCTACTCCGGAGTATCGATGCCCTGTCTCGATAATCCAACGACTAGGGACCTCAATAAGGATGTGCTTGTAGACTACCCAGCCCCCACTAGTGTGACTGCCATCACAACGCTGGTAGTCAAGCAAGATCCTAAGAGCTCTATCAATACGTATACTCACATATTAAGATAGAAAAAACCAAGTAGCATACTACCATGTTTAGCAAGACTGTTATATACATGTGAATATCCCAAGCTTCCATTAAGTAATATACAAACTAGTATGATACAGTAATGGCCTTCTAGGGCATAAACACTAACACTTATAATTATGCTTTTGCGTGGTTGTGGATCCGCCGTTTGGCGAAGAGCTAGCTCCCGCTTGGGGGATACCTTTTTTATTATCATGTATTGTGGTTTTGGATCAAAATATACAAAGAAGGTGCTGCCCAAATTTTTAAAAGACGAAACATGATTTTTTCAACCAGTAAATTTCACTTGCTTATTTCATCTTCCTTTTCTTTGCATGTAAGAAATCTTGATTTCATTATACTCTTATTTCAAAATTTCACCTCCTTAATTTTTCTTAAAAACGTTTAGATTTCTGGGTTTCGGCTTACTTGAATTACGTGACGCCTTTAGACGTGACGTAATTTAAGTGCCGGTCATGAGCTAATATTTCGGGTCGTGACAAACCAATATATACAAATTAGTAGGGGATTGTTGGTAGTTTGTATCTATTGGTAGCATTTGTATGTGGGAAATAGTCCCACATTAGATGGAAAGACGAATGTCCAATCCTTTATAATAATTCCCAATTTTCAAGTAATATCTTGAAAAAAGTGGGTTATGAGCCAAGTGGGCCTAATTTTTAGTGGGCTTATAATATTTATTTATTATTATCTTGGATATGGCACTTGGGGTATCTTGAGGTTTGACTTGATAACAGAGTTTGCCTTGAATTTCAAATTCAAAGGTTGTCTGAAAACTGTTTACTGCAATTTTGTTGTCTAAACAATCACAACCGTCCAAACAATAATTTCTGTTCAACTTTATAAATTAAGTATTTCTATTCACAGATTTTGCATCTTCTTCTCATTATTTTCTAAGAGAATTTCAGTGGCTTTGTTGCATCTTGAGGGTGATTGTCTTCTCATGTACTTCCATAGTGGGGACAGTATCACCTTTTGGAAAGTGTATCATACACATCTCAAAATTTTTAATTCTATCTTACCCAAACTACAAATCTAACACCTACAATGACAAATTAGATTCAATATTTCTGATTTCTTTTGTTCCAAAATAAACCATAAATTTTAAAATATTCAACATTATAAAATGTTGGATATATCATGAATCAGTTATATATGGAAGTCGGCTATCTTATGTTGCATGAGTTAATTTGAAAATCTTTTTTATTCAGTAACAAAAAAACGTCCTTGTTTTAAGCAAATTTTAAGGAGCATTTTGTCTCATTGTTAATGGAAATGCCTTTTTTATTATAATTTTTTTTACCTCTATATTCTTCCAATTTATTCTAATTTTAAGGAGCATCTATGATATTAATATAAAATTAGAAGAAAATGCCAAACTTGGTATACGGAAAATAATGTGAAGATAGACTAAACTAATGTTCAAACCTCATTATTCCTCACAGAACCGTTGGGACGGGCTATTTTATCCCAGCTCTTAGCGTCAAAAAAAAGAAGAAGTGAATTTACCCCAAAAGCATTAATTTGTGGTCGTTTCCTCTCGAGAAGTTCTTAGGATACAAACTCTGCACTCCCATCAAGAGATGAAGTGCTCATACTAAGTTTGCTATATAGCTCATTGGTCCTTTCACATATTTTGGATAATATTTTATGTGTCGGCGGGAGGAAAAAAAAAGGTTGATAGACCAGCTAAGATAACAGTTACGGACATGGAAATATGATTTATTCTTCAATATTTACATGTTCTATCTCTTTCTTTTCTTTTTCCTCGGATCGTAAAGATATCAACACTGTACAATTAAGATAACTTCGAGATTTCAAAAATATTTTAAAAGAGCGGATAATCGTGTACGTACTTGGTAAGACACATATATGGTGAATAAAGCACACTCAAGTCGTTTAAAGAGAGATATTCCGATATCAAAATTATGAGTTTCATACTAGTTTTCTTTTGTCTAGATGTAGGTTTCATATTCCTCACTCAACTTATCTTTTCAATCTAAACGAATGTGATCAAATTCATCAAAGAAGTGTTAGTCGTATATTCAACAGCATAGCTAATCCGCAATAAATTTTTCAGTCGAGGTCTAAGAATTGGGTCACAAAATATAGTGTGGATTGGGGATGGTTGCAGACACCGGATGAAAGAATTACCTAAGATATTGAGGACCACTGCATGTGCAACCAAAAACCCTTCAGTTTTTATCCCAATATTGATTGAAATCAAGTAAATTTGAATTAATTTAAGATATGAGTATTGCAAAAGATTGCATCATATGGCTTGAGCCAAAAGTTAAGAAGGCAACTGTAGGATTCTTGGATATTTTCGAAAATCTCGTAATTGAGATGTAAAATAATTGCAGACCAAGGATTTGATATGTTGTCCTGAAGATAACAAAGTCCAGATCATAACAATGATACCTGTTATGAAAGTATTGACCGATCGTCTAAATTAGTCTAATTAATCTCATTTGTCATTTTATCTTATGACAAATAATTGTAGGCAACCCTTCCAAACTCCAAAGAACGTGCAAGAGAATGTGAATGTGGGTTACCACGTGTGGTGGTTTTTGCCGTGAGTGCACGACTTGGAGAACGTGGAGAGTTGCAGCAAGGTATAAAGGTTTAACTGCTACTTTCATGAGACTAACTATGAGAATTGAAGGAGAAATAAGGACCCCCGCTCTGATCAATCAACAATTTTATCATATAAATATCATAATTATCGTAGGAGTGACATAAAAGACCATGTAAGTTATATATAGGAGACCCTTCTGATGGAGCTCCTTTTCGGGCCTCCGTCAGATGTTGTCTTCCGTTGATCCCGCGGTGAATTTAGCTGATTATCCTTCGTCGCGTGTGGGTCTCAATGGGATTTTGGAGGAAGAGGTGAGGCGAGGGAGTTGTTGCCGAGTACCTGCAAAGAAGTCCCGGGATGGTTTGGTACCACCAAGGACCCTCCGACGCTCAAGTTAGTGATGAGATCCGAGCAGAGTAACGGCATAAAAGTGTAAAAAAATGCTTACTTGACCCCTCTATGATAGGGGTTTATATAGCGGCGGCGGCACGCAGCAGCAAGCGCGGGAATCTCGCCGGCAGTTACGCTCCCGACGTCACGCCCGTGTAAAGAGCGGATCGCCCATTAATGGAGATCGTGATGGCGTGGAACGTGGGACGTTGCTGGCGGAGAATCCACGCGTGGCGAGATTCGCGGGACGGCGGTTACGCCTGGGAATAGGTCGGAGGGAAGAGGAAGACATCCTCGGCAGGAGCTCAGGGACGAGCAAGGAGGCCGATGAGTCTTGGTCCTGTGGTAGCTCGAGAGCGAGCTGAGAGGCCGAGGAGGCCAATTTGCAGGGGCCCAAAGGGGGGCCAGCTTGGGCTTGCTTCGGGCACGGGGTGGCCTGATCGGTCCCTGCGGGCCCATTCTTCTGAGTTCTGGGACACGTCACCTGCCACGCGTCATGATCTTGGGGGTCGCCAATATTGAGCACTATCATTAGCCCCCCACTCTTGTCCCGACCAGATGGTGGTCGGGTCAGGAGTGGACTGCCGGGCCTCCCGAGGTGAGATTCTTTCTATGGTTTCATCGGGACGAGTTCTCGGGCCATCGGTTGTCTTTTCCGCCCGCGAATCAGGGTGAGATCTTCGCATTTAAAGAGGGTGCGCCGGTTTGTGCGCTCTGCAGTCGAAGCGACGGCCCACGTGTCGAGCGTCGATTAGCCGATGCGACGTGCGCAGGTCTGTGGCGTCTGATGGGACTCGGTCCAGTGCTGGGCCGCCACGTGGAACGATTGGAGCCGCTGGGTATGAGGAGCCCTTTCGGCGGAAGACGATGGGCGCCATTGGATGTGGCAATAAATATGGGTGGGGTCCGCCATAGGGCCCTTACTCTTTCATATTTTCCTCTCTCAAGCCCCAGCTGCTCGGCGCTCGTCTCCCCCCTTTCGTTTCCAACTTTTGGAGAATTCCTTTCGCAGGTTAGATGTCTTCCTGTGTAGAATCAGTAGACGTTGTAGGAGTAGATGCTAGGGTCCCTTTAGATGTTTCTGAGTCTCCTCGGGGAGCAGAGGCTGGGCCCTCTTCCCAGGGCCGTGAGGCGAAGGCCGCCTCTAGGGAGGAGGCGACAGATGTGGCCCCCAGCACCTCGTGCTGGGTGAGGCATGAGGACATTCTCGCCAGCGCTCGGGCTCGCTTCCACATTCCCCCCGCGCTACACGCTCCGTCTAGCCGAGGAGGGAGAGAGGGCAGACCTGATACGGGGCAGGGAGATTGCCCTGTATTTGGAAGCTTTTTGGGGCGGAATGCGCCTGCCCTTCTATCCTGAGGTCATCGCCGCTTTGAATTTTTTCGGCTTGGCCCCTGGCCAGTTAGTGCCGAACGTGTGGAGGATCCTCCTTGGGTTCTTGATCCGCCTGAGGCTGCAGGAGATTCCTTTCAGTCTCTCCCTTCTTGATTCCTCCCTCGCTTTCAAGAGTCACCCTGGCGGTCGAGCCGGCGACCCGAGATGGGTTTACTTTACTTTTAGGAAGCAGCTCGAGGTCGCTGCCGGGACCGGGGTCGTGGCCCTGCCCTCCTCCATTCATGATTGGAAAAAGAAATTTTTCTTCGTTTCCCTTCCCAAGGGCGAGGACTGGCTGGTGCCCACCAAATGGTCGAGGGAGAAGTGTCTGCCGGGGAACCTGTCCGATGACCCCGCCGCGGTGAGAATGGCGTCATGGGAGCTCGTCCCTCGACATGACGTGCTGCTGTCCGAGAGGGTTCTAAGCTGGGCCGGGCTTAGCCCCGTCGAGTTCGTCGGTAAGTTAGGCTTGCTTTCTGGGTTTACATTTTACTCGTGTTGCTGATCTGTTGGGTGTTCTTTTCATGCAGGATCCATGGACTTCGGCTCTCTCCGAGATGCTATGCGCCAGCCGAGGCAGCCTGCTAGGACCGGGGGTGCCAGCTCTTCTCGGGCGCAGCCCGCTCCGGCTCCTACTGCCCCGGAGGCGGCGCCTCGAGGACGCTCAGCGGCGGATCCCGCCCCAGGCCCCAGCAGAGCATCGGGTTGGAAGCGGGCCCTAATTCTGGAGGACACAGCCTCGGAAGAGAAGATCGGCTCTCCCTCGGAGCCGCTTAAGAAGAGTTCCCGGAGACCCTCCCGGGGCCGGTCTTCGCCGACCGTGGTGGAGGAAGGGAGGCTCCGGTTCGCGGTGTCGTCGGGGCTGTCGGTCGCGGACAGCCTCCTGCACGAAATAGAGACCTCGGCCGGGGGTCGAGTTCCTGGAGGGACCCTCAGGGCCCACCTGGCGTCGATCGCTCAGGAGTCCGTGCAGGTAATCCCCCAGTTCATCGTGAGGTTTGGTGCCCTTTTCTGTTTTCTGACCTTTTTGTATCTTCCCAGGTTCTCCAGCATGTGGCCTTCGCCCTCCGCGTGGAGACCGAGGTGGTAGCCCTGGCGTTGGAGGCCGCCGGTCAGCTCGCCTCGCTGCAAGAAAGTTCCAGGCGAGAGCAGGAGGCAATGTCGGCGAAGATCGCCGCCCTGAAAGGCGAGGTGGTCGCCGGGAAAAAGTAGGTCGCCCGGCATCGCGAGGCCGCCGCGATCGCTGAGGGCAAGTTCGAGGACTCCCAGGTGCTTGCCGGCAACCTGAAGAGGACGGTGAAGGCCCTCCGAAAAGAGCTGGGGGATGCGGCAGAGGCGTTTAAGTCGGCTGAATCGAGGGCCGTGGCGAGTATAAGGGGTCGAAGGATTTTTATAACGACCTGGCCGTGGCCACGACCCGCATTTGGCACGACGCCCTCGATGCCGTCAAGTCCCGGATGCCGAGTTTCGACGACGCGGATCTCTGGGCAGAGTTCTCCCTCGTGGGCGCCGACGAGCAAGGGGAAGAAGTTCCCGACGAGGAGGCGGCCTAGGACCCAGCGCATCAAGTGGTTGAGGTCGAGGACCCCGGGGTCACGCCTGGCCCCGAGGTGTAGAGCCCACGTTCTCCCATCTTCAATCTGTTTTTATTTTGAATTTTGTAAGGCTGGGGAGCCCAAAAAATACCCTTTGTAAAAAAAACTTTTGTTTTTGGCAGTAGTAATGAAGTTTATTTTTCCTCAACTCCATAGAATTGTGTCTGCGTTTTGTTTGTGAAGAATGCTCATGGAATATCTTTTGTCTGTATCGTTGTGCTTTTACGTCAGGTTGGCCATCTGTCTAGCGATTGTCCGTTGAGTTGTCTGCGATCACTTGCCGACGAGCGCTTCTGAGGAGGTATCTCCCTGGGCCCTGGAGTCGAGGGAAGATCGTTTAGACTTGGACAGACCTGACGCCCCTCACTAGGGTCTCGGGTCCTCCACGACCACAGAGTATCTCTAATTCCGAGCATTGGTCACCATCCGGGGTTGACTGGGCAAGGTAGCTGCCTCGTCACCCCTTGCAAAGGCTTGGTGCTCTATGGCGTGGTGGTAGGGGAGTTTCCCACCAAGGACGGCCGAGCAGGGTAGCTGATCGGCGGGATCTGGGCGAGGGCTTTGACCTCTGGCGTTGTAGGTAGGCAACTACCAGCCGGAGTTTTTGCCGAGCAGGGTAACTGCTCGGTTGCCTCTTGCGAGGGCTTTGATCCTTCAGGACGGTTGTGGTAGGAAGCTACCAGCCAGGGATAGCTGAGCGAGGGCCCGGCTGCCTCCGGGAGGACTTTGGTCCTTGGCGCAGGAAGAGCTATAGGGCTGTAAGAAGCCTACCAAGGACCTTTGGCCGGGCAGGGTTACTGTCCGGTGCCTCTTGGCGAGGGCTTTCGTCCTGAAAGATAGCCGAGCGAGGGGACCTCGGGCTCGACTGTCTCTGGGAGGGCTTTTTGATCCTCGGCGTTGTGGCAGGGAAGCTGCCCACCGAGGATAGCCGAGCGAGGGGACCTCGGGCTCGACTGCCTCTTGGAGGGCTTTTTGACCTCTGGCGTCGTGGGTAGGCGACTACCAGCCGGAGTTTTTACCGAGCAGGGTAGCTGCTCAGTTGCCTCTTGCGAGGGCTTTGATCCTTCAGGACGGGGACCGAGCAGGGTTACTGCTCAATGCCTCTTGGCGAGGGCTTTGATCCCTGTCGGTTGTGGTAGGAAGCTACCAGCCGGGGATAGCCGAGCGAGGGCCCGACTGCCTCCGGGAGGACTTTGGTCCTTGGCGCGGGAAGAGCTATAGGGCTGTAAGAAGCCTACCAAGGACCCTTGGCCGGGAAGGGTTACTGTCCGGTGCCTCTTGGCGAGGGCTTTTGTCCTAAAAGATAGCCGAGCGAGGGAACCTCGGGCTCGACAACCTCTGAGAGGGCTTTTTGATCCCCGGCGTTGTGGCAGGGAAGCTGCTCGCCGGGGATAGCCGAGCGAGGGGAACTCGGGCTCGACTGCCTCTGGGAGGGCTTTTTGATCCCCGGCGTTGTGGCAGGGAAGCTGCCCGCTGGGGACGACCGAGCAGGGAAGCTGCTGGGCTGAATCTTGTCACCGTGTGTCCCGACCGTTCAGCTGCAGGTATGGGGAATGGGAATGGTCGGGGCAACGGCGCGCGTAGATGGCCTATTGAATGCGGGGGAAGGTGAAGCGCTAGGGGCGCGTCGCTTCGATTCCACCGGAGGAGGCTTGTTCCCTGGGCGAAAGCGTGCGACGGTTGGGCTGTGCAGTGGGCTATATAAGGCTGAAGGAGTACTGGTCCTTTCATCCTTCATAAACAGGTCTCCGAGAATGCAGGACTTCCCGTTCACCATCCCCGACATTGTCCACTTCGAAGACGTGTATCTCTATGACCCGTACTGCACCGAGGACATGGTGCAGCTGGTCTACGGGAGCATCGAGGACCATTTTGGCCGACTGCTCCCTCGACACTCCTCCCTTCTGCAGCTGCTGATGTACTCCATCTGGAGGGCATCGCCGGGGCTTTACAACCCCTGTCTGAGCTGCTCTTTGACGAGGCCGTGGGAAAGATGCGGTCTTTGAGGCGATTCGGCTTAATCTCCGCGAACCGGCTGGCCCGCTCGGAGGCACTCGTCCATGAATGCTACGAGCTGAGGCTCGGGGTTGATGCCCGCGGGGGGAACCAGGGACAGAGGTTGGAACTGGCGAGGCCCCGGCTGGCGGAGATTTTTACCGAGTACCACGAGCAGTGCTCGCTGCACCCCCTTCCCCCACTATTGTAATTTTCTTTTCTTTTTGCATGTACGGCTGAGGAGCCCATAATACCCTTTGAATAAACAAAGCTCTTTTTCTTTTTCGCAACGCTCCATTGATCTTTATTAAATTAACAATAGATCCTAGGAAGAATTTATATTGCTTTAAAAGAAGGGTACGGGCTAGAAGATGACTTTATTGGCTGGGTTCGAGCCCCCCGCGCTTGGCATAGGGCATGGGCTCCCTGAGCTCCGGGTTGGCCGTCCGCTGAAGCAAGCATGATCTGACCGATGGTCAGGTTGGTGGGAGGGCGATGCTGCTCCTGCTCGCGGTCGGTCTGCCGCTTGTCCCTCAGGTAGGCGGCGAGGTGTCCAGACCGGATGAGTTCTTTAATGTAGTCCCTCAGTTGTTTGCAGTCCTCCGTGGCGTGGCCCAGTACCCGGTGGAAAGCGCAGTAGGGGCCCCGGGTTCGCTTCGCGGCCTGACGCGGGACCGGAGGGAACTTGAAGAACCCCTCGTTCTGGGCCTCCTCCAGCAACACTGTGAGGGAGACATTGAGGGGGGTATACTCCTGGAACTTCGGGTGGTAGGGCTGCTGACGCTCCGGCCTCTCCTCCCGAGCCCTCTTCTTCTGGTCGGGCCGTTCTACCCGGGGAAGGTTAGCGTTCACCTCGGATTCCAGCTGGACCTCATGCTCGGTCCACGCCTTGACCTCGGCCATGGTCTTAGGTTGCGCCAGCGCGAAGGAGCGCAACCATTCCTTGTGCCTCAGACCGGATCTGAGTGCCGTTATGACGGTTTCGTCTCGGTGCTCGGGCACCTCAAGGAGGGCGTTGTAGAAACGGGTAATGTATGCCTTAAACGTTTCCTTGTCCCCACTCTTAACCGTGAAGAGGTAGTCAACCGTGCGCTTCTGTCGACGGTTCCCCACGAAATGGCCGAGGAACTGAATATCCAGCTCGTCGAAGGTCGAAATCGAGCGGGGCTCAAGCCCCCGGAACCAGTCCCGACCTGCGCGGATGAGGGTGGCTGGGAAGGCCCTGCATTGGGCGGCGTCGGAGTGATCCTGTAAGCTCATCCCCGCGGTGAAAGCGTCCAAGTGGTCCTTCGGGTCGGTTTTCCCATCAAGCAGAGATACCTTTGGGGGTTTGTTGCGCGAGGAGACGTGGACGGCGAGCAGTTCCTCGGTGAACGGCTTCGTGAGCGAGTCGGAGGCGTACTTAACTCCGTCGCTCGAGAGGTGAGCTTTTCAGCGCATGCCCTCGATCTTCTTCTCGAGGGGGTCGAGCCGACAGTGGTACCCCGGGGAATCGGCGCTTCAGGATCTCTGGCCCCCGCTGTGGGTGACCAGCGTCTGGGAGCGTCCTCGGTTCTTCTAAATGGGGTGCCTCAGGTCCCGGGGTGAGGTAGCTCTCGAGCCGCCTGGGCGGACCTCTTCTGTGCGGCCCCGCCGATGGTGGTCTGGCCGACCACGCCCGTGGACAGGCGAGGTGACTGACATCTCCTCTGGGGGATAGGGGTCACGAGGAGTCTCGAGGCGAGGCGCCCTGGCGGCGGATCTCAGTGTCGAGCCCTGGGGCGCCCAACGGGCCTCATGGAGCACCGGTTCGAGAGACCGGCGGCCAGGGGACGCAGCTTATTGGTGATCAGCCGTCCAGACAGGGACAGAGCCTTCTGTAGGCGGTGGAACGGCGATCTGGGGCCAGGGCGCGGCCGCTTGGGTGCGGACGAGGGCCTCCACGAGGGATTGCAGGCGATCTATCCAGCCTGCAAGGGCGTTGATGACCGTCATGGGAGGAGGTTCATCCCTGTCATCAGTGAGTGGAGGACGGCGGCTGGTACCGGGATCTCCAGGATGGTCGTATGCCATGAGGGTGGAGATAGGAAGGCCAACTTTGTATTTTGTGGAGTTATGTTCCCACAGACGGCGCCAACTGATGGAGCTCCTTTTCGGGCCTCCGTCAGATGTTGTTTTCCGTTGATCTCGCGGTGAACTTAGCTGATTATTTTTCGTCGAATGTGGGTCTCAATGGGTTTTTGAAGGAAGATGTGAGGTGAGGGAGTTGTTGCCGAGTACCTGTAAAGAAATCCCGGGATGGTTTGGTACCACCAAGGACCCTTCGACGCTCAAGTTAGTGATAAGATCCGAGCAGAGTAACGACATAAAAGTGTAAAAAATGCTTACTTGACCCCTCTATGATAGGGGTTTATATAGCGGCGGCGGCACGCAGCAGCAAGCGTGGGAATCTCGCCGGCAGTTATGCTCCCGACGTCACGCCCGCGTAAAGAGCGGATCGCCCATTAATGGGGATCGTGATGGCGTGGAACGTGGGACGTTGCTGGCGGAGATTCCGCGCATGGCGAGATTCGCGGGGCGGCGGTTACGCCTGGGAATAGGTCGGAGGGAAGAGGAAGACGCCCTCGGCAGGAGCTCGGGGACGAGCAAGGAGGCCGAGGAGTCTTGGTCCTGTGGTAGCTCGGGGGCGAGCTGAGAGGCCGAGGAGGCCAATTTGCAGGGGCCCAAAGGGGGGCCAGCTTGGGCTTGCTGGTCCCCCATGGGGTGGCCTGATCGGTCCCTGCGAGTCCATTCTTCTGAGTTCTGGGACACGTCACCTGCCACGCGTCATGATCTTGGGGGTCGCCAATATCGAGCACTATCACCTTCCAAACTCCAAAGTAGTGTGTGTCGTCAAGTGACTCCTGCCATTTTGATGGCAACGGCTAGGTGCGGAGTCATTGTCCGAGTAGAGTGTGAATCCCTCTCTCCGATATGATTTTGTCTGAGGTAAACACTAGTATCTAAAGTGTTAATTAGTAGATACAAGGAAATGCTGGATGTAGATGGTCCAGAAAAAAGGCTTGTCTACAAGCACTTGGGACAAAAACAGATCAACTTTACATACTGAGAAATCTTCTAACAAAGTTTCAGACCAAGTAGAGATTTCGATGAAGATAAAAAAAAACAATGTTGAATAATTTTTTTTTTTATAGTAAAATCGAGAGTTATGAAACCTTACGTTCATTAAAAGATTTTTAACGAAACATAAAAGTAATTACAGCAAAAAAAAACTGGAACCAAGTCCAAGATTACAAACACGGGGACCAATCTCCAAAGAAGTCCACATCCAGCGGTACAACTATAAACTAATACAAACTAGTAAGCTAAATATCAGTCTCGTGTCTCCTACCCCTGCATGTGTTGGCTCCATAAGTGCGTCGGCATCCACATCCTCGACGATATATCTCCTAGCTCGCTTACTTACTTACTCTGAAGCCGCTCTTGTCCAAAATAATACAGTCGTGTCAATCCAGAATTCAAGTCCGCTGATAGATCTAACTTTGAAATTGAAAATCATATTATTCCTCTCCTTCCATATCAACCAACAAGTAGCCAAAACCCATACATCCCACATCGGTAATAAGTCTCCAGGAACCAACATAGTCCTCCAAGATCCCCAAAGATCATGAAAGGCAATTGGTGTAAACAACACTCCTAACTTTCTACTATTTGGTTTCCAAATATTGACAGCTAACCGACATTGGACTAATAGGTGATCTATGGTTTTCTGTGCATTTCCACATAGTGCATAGCCGGCAGGCCCCACCCATTTCAGTTTGAGCAAGTTATCGATTTTATAATCTAACCATAAGAACACCTTGACTTTAAGCGGAACTTTGATCTTCCATAATATTAGCACGAATTCGTCTCCACTGCCTCCGAAGCTAAGTACCTGATAGAACGATTTAACCGAGAAGCCACCATTTGCGCCCTACTTCCATATCATACGGTCATCTTCTCTGTCGCCGGCATGATTGACAAGTTGCATAAGATAGATACTCAAACGGATCCAAATATTCATTTTTATGTAATTTCGTTAATCGTGCCTTCCGTATTTTTATTCTTTGCATTTTATATCACAAGAAAATTGCAAAATTTTCTGTTCTCCGTTTTTCAATATCATGCATGTAACATACGAAAATCGCGAAAATTTTATAAATATCAAAATTTTCAATCTTGCAAGAATTGGATCATCTTCTTCCGATCTCTTCATTCCACGGTCGTTAGTGCTCTTCGGAATGTTGGCCACCACTTGTTAGTTCTCCACTGCTTTGCAACCGAGACTTCCCTAATTTTTGCCAAATGATATATGTTGGATATCGCTCCTGCAAAGTCTGTCCTCCACACCAATCGTGCCAGAAGATGATGTAGCTTCCACATCCAATAGTGAAAGTACCTCCTTTGAAGAACGCCTCCTTTATAAAGGATACACCCTTCCAAAAGCCAGAAGATGTTTCCATATATTTGCTTGTGGCATTGATCACCCCAGATCTATTGACGTAAGCGGCTCAATGGTTCTTACCCATCCTGCATTCTTCTTGGATACCCATTTCCACCACCACTTGCCTAATAAGGCCTTGTTCATATCCCTCAAGTTTTTTATACCCAGTCCCCCTTCATCTTTTGGTCCACACACCATCTTCCATTTCACAAGGCTATATCCTTTTGTTCTTCCAGAATCTCTTTTCCGCAAAAATCTTTGTCTGATCTGGTCAATTTTTTGGATAACCCATCTCGGAATTAAGTAGAACGACATATAGTAAACAGGCAGAGCCATCAGGACTGAATTGATTAGGGTGACTCTTCCTCCCAACAACAAGAAGGCAGCTTTGCATCCATCCATTTTGCTCTGAAAACACTCGATCTGTGGGGTTCAGTCCAAACGCTTCAGGGCCCCAGGTTTTATAGGTAAACCTAGATATTTTAACGGGAACTAGGCCACTTTACAGTTGAAAATCCGGACTAGGTGTTGTTCCCAAGCCGATGCATCTCCAAGGCAGTTTACTGTGCTTTTGTTATAATTAATCTTCAGCCCAAGTATGGGGGCCGCCCCTATGCATGCCAAGAGGAGAAAAGAATTATATAATAAATAAATTTAAATGTAATTTCTAGGAATAAATGTAAGAAGAATGGGCAAAATGCCAAAATTGTAAAGCCAATGGGCTATGTGTAAAGTTGTAAGCCTATATAAGGCAAACATATGAAGAAATGAATAAGGATTTTTTATTCCCCAATCTTTTTAAGGTTCTTCACCTCCACCAAAAAAAAGAGGCAAGTCTCTTTCTGTCTCTTCTTCTTTGAATGAGAGGGAGCCAAATGGAAAAGGAGTTCTTTTTGGATCTCTCTCATTTTCTCTATCTTTTTCTTCCCTAAATATAAACTTTCACATGAAGAAGAAAGCTCGTCTCAAAAGTCCAAGATCAAAAATCAAAACCAAGAAAAGGAGTAAATTTTCTTCATGAAGCTTGAAGAACAAGAGAGCACAAGGGTTTTTGGGTGTCTTTCACCCCGAACAAGCATATTTTTCGAATAAGAAACTCGATGAAAGCCTCTGCACCCCATGAAAGGAAGACCCGTGCCGGATACCCCATAAAGGGAGTTATCCAATACCTGTGGAGATCCCCGCAAGGGGATTTTCCATTGTAGGGACCTTCCAAAAGGGGTTCCCGCTGTCGGGGACCCCCCAAAGGGGTTCCCCGCCGTCGATGATGATAAAGTCCCTAATGCCCCTGCCTCTAACCTGCGGCCTTTGCTGAATGAAGAACTATAATTTTAAAACATAGCACTAGAAACTTAAACCCTAGATCATCCGAATACTAAACTATCTAACATAAAGAACACTATAGTACTCGGTGTATGATTTACATCCTTTGTAGACGTGTTCTTCATTTTCTTTTCCACTTCTTTAGATCCTTGGTACTCCGGGATCGAGCTTGTAGGACGGTATTCCTTTATCGAAAATGATCCAACAGAGGGAACCCTTTCCAAGCTCTAGCTTCACCTGAGAAGTCTAGTGAAGCAACTAACCAACTCAACTTGCTAGGCTAAGTGTGTTAGTGATGTAGTGAAGTGTCTATGTATTTATCTATATCTCTTTTCTTTTGATTCTCAACTCATGAGCTCAAGAGTAAGAGCAAGAAAGGAGAGAGAAGCTTGAAGTGAGAATGAGAAATCTTGTGAGAGAAATTAGTCTTATTTGGTTTTGATAAATCATTTATCAAATAAAAAATACTATCCATACTTGAATAGTAGATCCAAATGAATTAAATAAACAGAAGTCCATTCTTCCCACCATCCCTCCTTTACACCTCACCACTCCACCTCATTTCTAATTTCCATAAATGGAAATTCTATGGAAATGAGGTGTCTATTCCCCTAATAATTAAACACATGATTATAAGAGCTAAGCTTTGTTAAATCCGATGAGGCGACACTTCATGTGCTCCCTACGTGAGCGCCGGCGCCGGCGCCAGTCTTATAGGATTAAATCCTATAGTGGCGCCACATGTGAATTTCACGTGAACGCCAATGTGCAAAGCATAAAAGCGCCTGTTATGTATAACAATTTAATCCTTAAGTGGCGTCCATGCGCATAACACGTGAGCGCCAATACCCAAATTAAGAGCAGAAAGAATTAAATTCTACATGGAAATTATTTCCCCAAAACTTGGGATATTCTCTGTTAAACAAAGCCGTTGGATCAAAATGGTAATGATAAATCATCAAATAATAGAATTAAATTCTATTAGAAGAAAATATCTCCTTAATCTTTCTAAGTGAGAAAAATATTCTCGGTTAGATCAAATATCCAATGATAGAATTAAATTCTATTTTTGGGAATATATTTCCCCAATCTTTCTAAATAAAAAAAATTGTTCTCTGTAAAAGAAAGAGCCCTTTGTTTCCCCAATAAAAGAGCAAAGCTCTGTTCAAAAAATCAAAAGACAGCGCCTCACGTGTCTACCACGAGGGCGCCAGCGTCAGAGTTAAAAAAAACTCTTAAAAGAGCAAAGATCTGTTCAAAACTCAAAAGGCAGCGCCTCACGTGTCTGCCACGAGGACGCCAGCGCCAGAGTTTAAAAAACTCTTAGAAGAGCAAAGCTCTGTTCAAAACTCAAGAGGTAGCGCCTCACGTGTCTGCCATGAGGGCGCCAGTGCCAGAGTTAAAAACTCTTATTGGCGCCGCACGTGAACAGCACGTGAGCGCCGACGCATGATAGAATTAAATTCTACTCTCTGTTAAACAGAGCTGTTAGATCAAAAATCCAACAGAGATGATAAATCATCAGAGTGCAGAATTAAATTCTGTTGAGGAAATATTCTTCAAATTTTTCTAAATAAGAAAGATTACTCTCTGTAAAATAGAGTACCGTTGAATTAAAAATCCAATGGTGATTAAAGAATCACTGAGCTACAGAATAAATTCTATATGGAAAAATATTTCCCTAATCTTGTTAAAAATAAGAAAAATATTTTCTGTAAAACAGAAGTCCTTGGATCAAAAGATCCAACGGTGGGTAAAATCCCCAAATCAATTAGGATCTCTCAATAAGATATTTCTTCAACCAATCAATAGACTTGCCTCTACTATATAAAGGACCCAAGACTTCAAGTCTAAAAAAGAAGAACCCCCATAAGCTTTAAAAAAAGAGAGAAAGCTTTGAAAGAATAGAGACTTAAATTCTCGAGGAAGAAGAACTTTCTTCTTGGAAATTTTAGGTAAATAAAATTAGATAAAAATCCTGTGGATCATTCAAAATAAAAAAGAAAAGAGAGAACTCAGGAGTGCTTAGCACTCAGTGGGCGACGCTCAACGTCTCACATGCCCCTCATGTGGGCGCTATAAAATAAAGAATGCTTAGCACTCAATAGGCGACGCTCAGTTCCCAGCGCCCCACGTGTCCCTCACGTGGGCACCATAAAATAAAGAGTGCTTAGCACTCAGTGGCTGGCGCTCGGTGTCCAGTGCCTCACGTGACTCTCATGCGGGCGCCACAGAACATAAAGTGCTTGACACTCATCATTCAGCACCTAGCGCCTCACGTACTTCGCACGCGGACGGCATAATGAGTGCTCAGCCTCCATATAGAGACAAAGAAATGAGAGAGTAAAGTGTGAGTTGTTTCCCCTAATCAGAGCAAAGCTCTGTTCAAATTTTGAAATTTGAAATAAAGCAGCGCTTCATAAAAGCGCTGGCGCCAAGAGCGCCACTACTAAGAGTCAAAGACTCTGAGGCAGCGCTCACATACAAAGTACGGGAGCGCCAGCACCAAGAGCGCCACCGTTAAGAGTCAAAGACTCTGAGGCAGCGCTCACGTGCAAAGCACGAGAGCGCCGGCACCAAGAGAGCCAGCGCTAACAGTCAAAGACTCTGAGGCAACGCTCACGTGCAAAACATGAGAGCGCCAGCTTTAAGAGCGCCTGCGCTAAGAGTCAAAGACTCTGAGGCAGCGCTCACGTGCAAACCACGAGAGCGCCGGCGCTAGAACTAAATGTTCTCCACCCTTGGATCAAAGATCCAACTACGATGAATAAATCATCAGATCACAGAATTTAATTCTGTTGAGGAAATACTCCTCAAATCTTTCCAAACAAGAAAGATTGTGCTCTATAAATCAGAGCGCCGTTGGATCAAAGATCCAATGTTGATTAAAAAATCACCAAGATACAGAACAAGTTCTGTATGGGAAATTATTTTCCCAATTTTGTTAATAACAAGAAAACTATCTTCTGTAAAACAGAAGCCCTTGGATCAAAGATCCAATGGTGAATAAATTCCACAAATCTCTCAATGAGAGATTTCCTTAACTGATTCAACAAATCATCTTTCTCTATATAAAGGACCCAAGACTTCAAGTCTTAGAGAGAGAAGAACCCCCCCATAAACTTCAAGTTTCTCAAAAAAAAAAAAAAAAAAGAAGAGCAAGCTCTCCTAAGAAGAAATTTTCTTCAAGATAAATAATAAGAAGCGAGATCATAACATCTCTTCAATTCTTAAGAGTTTAATCCTCATATAAAAAGAACTTAGTTCTTTTTCTAGATCACAGATCTACAAGACAAAGTCTTTCACAAAAGAAGAAGAACAAGAGATCAGAGCATCTCTTCGTAAAAAGAAGAACTTAGTTCTTAGATCCATCAGACAAAGTCTCTTATAAACGAGAATTTGACCCTCAGAGCACAGAACTGATCAGAACTGCCAAAGGAGCGCTTCAGCGCTCCAAGTCTGGCGCTCAGCGCCAAGTGCACCACGTGCTCCTCACGTGTACGCTATTTCAAAAGAAGCGCTTCAGCGCTCCAAGTCTGGCGCTCAGTGCCAAGCGCCCCACGTGCTTCTTACGTGGGCGCTATTTTATAAAGAATGCTCTGCATTCATTAGTCGGCGCTCAGCGCCAAGCGTACCACGTGCCCCTCACGTGGGCGCTACTTAATAAGGAGCGCTCCACACTCTTTGATTGGCGCCAAGCGCCATAATAAAGAGTGTCTAACACTCAGTAAAGGACAAAAGAAAAAGGGGTGTCAGAACAAAAATCAATGCTCAGCATTGTTGATTAAAAGGGGCTGAGCCCGAATAAATGTTCAACATTTAATTCAAAATGAGTGGACCAAGTCCAAAAAAGTGTTAAACACTTTATTCAGAATGGAATGGACTGAGCCTAAGTTGGTCATGAATCCTTAGCTCAGACCAACCGAGCACATGTGCTCACAATTTCCCTAATTGGTCTTAGTCTCAAATTAAATCTCTCAACCAACTTTGGTTTAAGGGTACATCTCTTCATACCTCTGATACACGTCGCTGTAATTCTTCAGCGTCTTCAGAAAGATGGAGGGTCCCAATAACCAACAACTTTTGGTGCATCCCCAAACGGTTAAACCAAAACCACACAGACTATGATGTCTCTAAACTTTATGGACTATGATGTTCTTAAACTTATGGACTGCAGCGTCCCTAAACTAAACCTTGCAGACTATGATGTCCCTAAACTAGACTATGTTGTCTCTAAACTAGACTATGATGTCTTTAAATTCCATGGACTATGATGTCTTTAAACTCCATGGACTATGATGTCTTTAAACTTATGGACCACAATATCCTTAAACTAAAGTGATAGAGTCCAAATACTCTTTCGTTGGATCCAAAATGATCCCAAAATCCTGTTGAGTAGGTCTTAGTCTAAAATTAGACTAACGTATCCTCAACAAACGTTTAAGTTGATCTTAATCTCAATAAGACTAATGGTCCTTAAACCAACCCAAACCCAAATCTAAGAAAATACAGATTTGGACTAATCCACGCCCTACGGGCGACAACATAAATTAGTCTCCGTATACAATCCACGGGCAACCAAAAATAAAACAAACACACACGACACGAAGTGACCATCTGGAGAAGGAGAAAGTGGTTACCGCTATGCGATAGCGTAATTAAGTGCAGGGGCTTGCACTTGCAGGGAAGAGCGTCCTCACAATCAAAACCCCCTCGTAAATGAGGGGGAATCTGACGAAGTCTACTACAACGGCCGCATTTGTCTAAACCTCCGATATACGGTGCCATAAATCAACTTGGAATTTTCGGAGAGGTGGACAGATAAAACCAAATAGCATCTGCCCCCAAAATTCAGGCCGGACGTCCCAACGTCCAGGTCGCGTCTTTTCGGCTGCAACAGATTCTGGCATGCCCAGTGGGACCTTTTCCTCTTTCCACTGCACACTTCGTGTGCCGTGTTCGCGAACGAATCGCGGTTCGATATAGTTGCCTCTAGATTCGAGGTACTAAGATTTGGTATTTTGCTCTCGTGCAGAGAAAATAGCTTCCAACTGCACTAGCTGCAACAACAACTCCCACTTCGTCCTGTCTAGAGGAGTAACTTACGGGCCCCAAGCGGCCTCCATCTTCGCCATGCCAGTAGAATAGGTGACTCAGGCCACCACTGGACCGTTCTTCGGGACCATGCTCCCACCAATGAGCTTCAACGCCCCAGTGCCATTGTAAGGAGCTCCAAAGAAGTCGGTCTTTGATCGGCTTGCAGGTACCGCGGCCCCTCTCAACGGGTCGCCCAAATCCAACGCCGTGGTTTTTAACAGACTGGTCCAAAGCTTCAATGGGCCCGTGAATAAGCCCGCATTACCTGAAGGGGCTATCCCGAAACGGATAGCCATCCCTGCTCCAGTAAATGAAGTCATCAGAGAGACTTCTCCTACTAAGGGGTCGGTCTTCACAAGACTGACCATTCCAACTCCCTCTCCAGTCGAAGTCACCAAGGCTACCCCTGCTCAAAATTCTGCCTTCGACAGGCTGGCCATCCCCCCTCAACGGACGTCAGTCTTTGACAGGCTGACACCAACAGCAGTTTCTCATCAAAGCATGAAGCATGATGCAGCTACCCCGACAACGAAGGTGATCCCATCTGTAAGACTCGCTCGACATCTCCACTGGTGTCGAGTGAGGAAAGCTGGGGGCAGTTCCCCTTCTGGATTGACTCTACCAGCTCTGATGGTAGAAATTGACGCTGTTGTTCCAACCGGGAACAACTTTGAACCGCTTAGGAGGGTGCGCAAGAACTCTCCGACCGCCGTGCTTAAAAGATCTCCTCCGTCTGTGGAGAATGTTACTAAAACAAAGCCAGAGCAGCCCCTTCAGCGGCTGTCCTCTAAAATTCACAGGGTCTAGCGAAGGGTCCAAGACTCTATGGTTAACCAAGACTACTCCCGCCGACCAAAGAAAATGAAGGTCCGGTAAGAAAAGAATCTCACCGCCGCCGTACCACGGAAAGCATCGGCTGCAACAGCCCCCGCAACTTCCACCGCCCTTAAAAGGAGAAGGCCAGAGAAGATCCCTGTGTCTGCGACAAATCTCAAGGGTGCTGAATCCAAAGGTCCCAAGTCTGAGGGCATGGTAGTGCTCACGATCTACATGGCTTCCGTGAAGGAGGATAGCCGTATATCTACGGGTCATCGACCACTCACCCGATCTGTGGCAAAAGCCCAGGAGTAACAACAAAAGCTCCAGGAAATGCTAACGAAGATGGCCGTGCTCACTGGGCCGAAAGAAAACCCGGAGACATCGTCAGAGCAGCGCCAGGAACAGGAAACTGATGCCGAATTCCTCCAAAGAATGCTCAAGAGGAAAGACAAAGAGGCCGCGGAACAAGCGGCCAACTTAAAACAAATGGCACTATTGTTCCAAGATATGGTAGGCATGATGATTCAGCCAGACCACCCAGTCGAAGATCCTCTAGTAATAATTGAATACGACAGAGGGAAGACATCAAACCCTCTTCCGGCTCTATCAGCAGCTAAGGAAGAGACCATCTCCAAAGCTGCCCTTGACGACTATATAGCTCAACAGATACGAGCTCACCAGGCGTGCGGAGCCGCTGGACAAATCATCAAGACCGGACGACCTTATCCGGGTTGGTACGATCAAATAAAGTACCCGCCAGGATATACGATCCCTAAATTCCATGTGTATAAAGGGACGGGTAATCCACACCAGCACATTGCTTAGTTTAGGGCTCTCTGCGGCAATACCGGAGGTGATGACAAATTGCTACTTCGCCAATTCGTCGGCAGCTTGGCGGAGACGGCGTTCGAATGGTATTCAGAGCTTCCCAACTAATCCGTCAAAACTTTTACGGAGATGGAATTGCTATTCACCCAGCGTTTCGCAAGCGCCAGCGAACGCACCCCAATCACGGCGTTGATCAACGCCAGGGTGAAGCCGGGAGAAATATGGGTTCAGTATACAATCCGGTGGTGGAACCTATGGTCGAAATACGAACAACGCATCGAAGAAGCTCCTGCAGAAGGCATGTTCGTGGGTACCCTTGATCCGCAGGCGACCATATCCAAATTCATGATGTTTTTCAAGCCAACTACCTTTCAGGCCTTGATTGACAGGCTGGCCTAAATGGACCAGATGGGCCATAGACCGTCTTCCTCGAAAATGGAGCCTCGAAATGAAAAGGGGAAAGGGAAAGCGACCTTCGTCGCCAATGCTCAACAGCAGCCCAGTGGTTCAAAACTAGCTGATCGCCAAAACGATAAACAACGATTCTTCAACGAGAAGCTAAAACGCTCTTATTCGTTTCCCCGGGATAAAACGAGAAGACTGTTCGAGCTGGCGATGCGCAACAAGCTCATCACCCTGCCAGATCCAAAATGCCCACTGCAACCCGGTGACGTCAACAGTCCTAACTATTGCCCATACCATCGAATAATGGGCCATCCAATTGAAGATTGCTTTGTCTTCAAAAACTGGATTGAGGATCAGTACCAGCAAGGCAAATTCGTGTTGTCTGAAAACTGGAGGGTAAACTCGCCACAACCACACACTTCGAAAAAGATGGACACGCCGGGGGCATCATGCTCATTTATAGAGGAAGCTCCATGGGAAGTTATTCTTTTGACAAAAACTAAAAGAATGCTGAAAGATCTCCAAGCATGTCCGGTGATTAGGTGGAAGAGCCCGCTGGAGCCCGAGATTATTGAGGGGATGCTGAAGCCGCGCCCAACGCTGAAAGTTGGTGAAGGTGGACAAAACATTCAGGCCAACCCTCCAAAGTCTTTAAAGAAAAAGAAGAAGGCCAAGAAGCCCGTCCAACTCGACGATAGCCGTACAGGTCTGCAGAAATATATCGATGCACTGGAAGAATATAACCAGAGGGCACGTACCCTAATCACATTGGACAAATTCTTTAAGCATGTTTTTGAAAATGAAGACGATGATGCTGATGAAGGAGAAAATTCTTCAGAAGAGCCCGAGGATTATGTGGCAAGTTGCCACGTGATCTGTCACTCGTCAATAGACGGTAATGAGGATCCTGATACAGAGAAACTAGGGGCAGATCCAGAACCGGAATCAAAATCCTTAGAGCCATCGGACGAATTGATTGACAGACTGTTGAGCGAAGCTCTTCAGAAAAGCAAAGCTGACAGAGAGCGGGAAACGACCATATACGAGAGGGCCAAGTGTTGGCGTCAAGTTGAAGAAGCTACGGTATTGAGAAACCGTTGAGTACCCCAACCAGATCAAAGCACGCCTACAGCAGACAAAAGCAGGCTTAAGATAAGGAAGCAATTCGCCAAAGTCCTGTCAATGGGAATGAAGCTGCCGCCTTTTAAAGGAAATACTCCTTGCAGCATACACCTTGACGAAGCGGATGCACATCCAAATTACTGCTTATACCATTGGAAGATCACGCATCCTATCGAAGAGTGCAACGCCTTTAAAACTGGTGGCAGGGATATGTTACCCAGCGACAACACGTCAGGCGATTGAAACGCAAGGCTCGTCGGAAATAGAGAAGCACGACAGATGAGCGTAAAGGAACTGCCGGCAACTGTTACATGGTTGATTCCGTAGGATCGCAAGTTCTCACCTTTGGGAGTGATTCTGATGAAGAAATAGCCATCGGTCCTCTCTTCAAAGAATCCACCTTAGGAAAAGAGGAAGAAGTGAAGAACTGTGAGAATATTCAGCCGCGCAACCGTACGTTGCCCGAAAAGAATCTCGGACCTGTAAACAGGGAATCGAATAGAAAAGATAAGGGGAAGGAAAAAGACCCTGAGAATATCGCCCTCGATGACCGAGTTGTCGAATAGCTGGTAGCCAAGAACCCGCCCAAGAAAAGCAAAGTGGATTACAACGTCCTAGCACACTTGAGGAAGATACCCTCACAGCCGAGCGTCTTGGATGCCCTTCTATTATCTAAAGAGGCGTGAGATTCCCTGATCAAGGCACTACAAGAGACCGAACAGTTTCAAGCTTTCCTCGCCAAAGAAAATTTGAAGGATGAACTCGAAGAAGTTCACACGGATGACGTCACTTTCGGCGATGAAGATCTCCTCCTTAGAACATGCAAGCGCAACCGTCCCTTGTATGTCACCGGATACGGCCATGACATCAAGATAGGGAAGACCCTAGTTGACAACGGGTCCTCTGTCAATCTCCTAAATGTGAGGGTGCTAAAAGAAATCTGCATGAGCGTCCAGCACCTCTCTCGGGATAAAATCACTATCTCCGGGTTCGACTCCCAGTCATCACGGACGCTCGGGTCTGTGATACTGACATTACGATTTGGGTTGCTCGTCACTGACATCAAGTTCCACGTCATTGACACCAAGACTTGCTCCAACGCCGTACTCGGTAGGCCTTGGTTACACGAGTATAACATCATCCCTTCTACACAACATCAGTGTATGAAGTACTTCAAAGATGGTCTCGAGTATACCGTGACAGGAGAGCTGAACCCATTTTCCGTGAATGAAGTCCGAAAGTACGAACATGCAAAGTATTTCCTAACAGACTTTGAAGACACGAAAAGATGCCATAAACCAGAGAATAAGCAGAAAGCTATCACCTCTATTCCGATCTTTGGGAGCGATACCGAGGAGGAGGAAGAGATAGTCTATTCAGGACCGCCCCAATGCAACAAACCGGGACCGTCTACCCCTATTCTGGTCTTTGGAAGTGAATCTAAAGATGAGATCAACGCAGTATTCTCGGTCCGTCCATCAGTACAGGCCTTCGCTAGAGATGATCAGAATTTGCAAATCGCTATGGTTCCATGGCAGCACTACAAAGAGCTCGACGCACTTGATACCTATAGTGTGCAAGAACTGCAGACGTTCTACATCCCTCCCAGGCGGAAAGATGAAAAGGCGATCCTCTTTTATCGATCCGCAGAAACTAAAGTGGAGAAAGAAATCCGGCATGGTGTCGATTCTACGCTTGACAGGCTCCAGCCCATCCGTCTGCCCGGATATTACATAGAAGGATTAAAAAGGCTGTTGAGGCGCCAAGGCGTACCCTTCAAACACACTGCTCGCCAAGCTCAGTTCTACAACAGGATCTGGAACTTCCCCGGAACACAGCGAAAATTGCCCAACGGGAGAATGGAAATGATCAGGCTTGGATATGTTCGATCCAAGAAATGGGAGCGATTCCATGGCTGCCGCATTATACATGACTTCGATGAAGAAGGAGATGCTCTGTTAGAAGACACTGCGATTGAACCAAAATGAGATCCTGCCGTAAAAGTGCCAAGTCCATCGTTTGAAGAAAAGATGGACAAGCTAAAAGGGAAGCGGGTCAAAAGGCCTGGGATGACCACAACCGTGAAATGGCCATTTACGAGAAAGCCAGGACGCATCGCCTCCTTCAGCAGGCTACGGAGAATGACGATGCCCTTCGTCGCCAACCCGTCATATAGAAGACTCGACGCGGAGGCAAAAACAAACTAAAGAACGGAAAAAACATTCGACAGCGGCAAAGCGGGTCCAAAAAGCCACACGATCGAGAATTGAGTAGCCGGGATTTGTCTCTTATAAAGAAGATGGGCCAAGCATATTCTTTTCCCCAAGACAAGACAAGGGAGATATTCGATCTTATCATGAAACATCAAATGATTACGCTCTCGGAGTCCAAGCATCCTGAACATGCAAACGAGGTTCATCGACCGGATTATTGCTCCTATCACCGAGCGATAGGACATCCTCTCGAAGACTGCTTCACATTCAAAAATCGGGTAGAAGACCAGTATCAGCAAGGCATGTTCGCTCTATCCAGCAGTTGGAGGGTAACCCCACCACAGAATCATGTTCCAAAAGCAACGTACACAGCGAGAGTAGAACCAGACCAATATCGGTCTTGGAAACGATCTCATACCTGCCACGCGATAACGCTGTCAGAAGAAGGAATACGCGAGGATATGGATGACATCTCCTGGTGTTTCAAAAATGAGGATGAAGATGAGTTGATCTCAAAATTTCCACCTGCGCCAAAAGAGGTGGAAGATGGAATACATACTACTGTGGACAACCTAAGGAAAATCGACTTGGGGACAGCAAACGACCCGAGGCCTACGTTCGTCAGTGAGCTGCTGTCCGAAGAACAGGTAGCTACACTAAGAGACGTGCTTATGCAGTATAAAGACTTCTTCGCATAGAACTACTCCGAGATGCCGGGAATAGATCCAGAAATAGCTGTGCATAAATTGGCAATATCTCCGGACGTCAAGCCAGTCAAACAAGCACCAAGAAGGATGCGGCTCGAGATTGAAATGAGAATCAACGCCGAAGTCAAGAAGCTAATCGACTTCGGCTTTATCCAAGAAGTTCAGTATCCTGACTGGATCGCCAACATTGTCCCAGTGATGAAGAAAAATGGGACGGTGCGCATCTACGTAGACTTTCAGGACCTCAACAAAGCCTGTCCGAAGGACGATTTTCCCGTGCCGGTCACCGAGCTGATGATAGACAACACGTCCACTCATGAAGTCTTCTCCTTCATGGACGGATCATCAGTGTACAATCAAATAAAGATGCATCCTGAAGACCAGAAGCATACCGCTTTCCGAACTCCTCTGGGAATATTCTGCTACAAAGTGATGCCTTTCGGCTTGAAGAATGCTGACGCCACCTATCAGAGGGCCATGACGAAGATTTTCGATGACATCATAAATGAAATCGTCGAATGTTATATTGACGACCTCGTGGTTAAAAGCAAATCATATGAGGAACATTAGGAGCATCTGAAAATCTGTTTCAACGCCTTCGGAAATACAACTTGAAGATGAACCCTCTCAAATGCGCGTTTAGAGTCTCCTCAGGCAAATTCCTAGGATTCATCGTACGACACCGGGGCATCGAAATAGACCCGTCAAAGATCAAGGCGATTATGGAAATGCCTCCACCAAGAACTCTCAAGCAACTGCGGTCTCTACAGGGAAAGCTCACTTATATCCGGCGATTCATAGCCAATCTCTCCGGCAAATGCCGTCCCTATAGTCACTTAATGAAGAAGGGGACCCCGTTCGTCTGGGATCGCAAATGCCAGAGCGCACTAGATGAAATCAACCAATACCTGCAGAATCTGCTGGTACTGACCGCTCCGGTCAAGGGAAAACCTCTCATCCTATACACAACAGCCCTTGAAGGTTCTTTAGGTGCACTATGGGCACATGAAGATGACCAAGGAAAAGGGAGAGCCCTCTACTATTTGAGTCGAGTTCTCCTGGGGGTAGAAAACAATTACTCCCCTATTGAAAAACATGGCCTGGCGTTAATCTTCGTGATAACGAAGCTCAGACACTATGCTTTGGCGCATGAGGTGCATCTCATATCAAAGGTGGATCCTCTCAAATATTTGATGTCAAGAGCCATACTAATAGGACGACTCTATAAATGGGCCCTCCTCTTGATGGAGTTCTTGATAATCTATCGACCCCTCAAAGCAGTGAAAGGCCAGGCCATCGCCGACTTCCTTGCTGAGCATCTGATACCTGCCGATTCACCCCTAAATTGTGAATTTCCGGACGAGCACGCGTTTGACACGATCGACAGGGAGAGAGGAGGGAGTGTTACCCGATGTGAACTCTACTTCGATGGGGCATCTTCTATGAAGAAGAGAAAGCACAACACTCCTATAATCAAATCTGGGATAGGCCTTATCTTCGTGACTCTGCAAGGGGGGATAATGCGCTTTGCCTTTTCCTTAACAGAGCTGAGGACAAATAATGAAGCGGAATATGAAGCCTTGATAGCAGGTCTTGAGATCGCTGTCGATATGGAAATCGAAATCCTTCTCATATACGGAGACTCCCAGCTGGTCATTAGTCAAGTAAACAGCGACTATCAAACGTGCAAAACAGAGTTGGTAAAGTATGGCAAGAGAGTGCAACAATTGCTGACTCAAATCCCTTCCTACATCCTAGAAAGCATACCGCGTACGGAGAATAGCAAGGCGGATGCATTAGCCAAACTCTCTAAAGAACTGGCTGACGAAAACTTCGATGACATAAGAATCGTTGTATAAAGCCATCGGGTTCTTGCACCAGTAGAAATATCTCCGGAGTCGTTTGAAGAAAAGGAAGCGACCAAGCAAACGACCCTACAAATGGAGGACCAAGAAAATGTTAAGGATCGTAGAGAAGTCTTTATAGACTACATTAAATCCCGTCAAACACCTGAAGACGCATCCTCAAGACATCAGCTCATGAAACGAGCTCTGTCCTTCACCTTTGTCAACGATACTCTGTATAAGAGATCGTTCGACTATCTGTGGCTAAGATGCCTGGGACCAGAAGAAGCAAGGAGAGTCGTCCAAGAAACTCACAACAGACTCTGCGGTTCTCATCAAGCTGGGCCAAATATGAAGCCGAAGATCAAAAGGATGGACTACTATTGGCCCACGATGATTCAGGATTGTCTTGATTACGCGAAACAATGCCACTCGTGCCAAATTCACGGGGCCTTCATCCACCAGCATCCAAACCCGCTACATCCAACAGTGGCTAGTTGGCCGTTCGAAATGTGGGGAACCGACATAATTGGGCCTATAGAACCAGCATCGTCCAAAGGACATTAGTTCATATTGGAGACAACTGATTACTTCTCCAAGTGGGCAGAAGCTGTACCGCTAAGAGAAGTGAAGACGGAGAATATTCTCCATTTCTTCAAAACACACGTCATCTATCGGTTTGTCACTCCGCGATGAATTATCTCCGTTAACGGGCTAGCTTACAGAAGTCACAAAATTAGCTGCTTCGTGCAGCAGCATAATATAGAATGGAGATACTCTTCGGACTATAATCCCCGAGCAAACGGTTTAGCTGAGGCTTTCAACAAGACCTTAACAAAGATCGTGAAAAAGACAGTGTCCAAAACAAAAAGGACTGGAATGAGAGATTGCATGAAGCTCTCTAGGTTTATCGGACTACGTTCAAGACGGCCACGAACACAACGCCATTCGCATTGGTATTCGGCACAGAAGCAATATTCCTCTTGGAGATAGATCTGCCCTCTCTATGAGTGGCGGTTCATTACGAGTTAACAGACGAAGAGAATGCTCATCTTCGACTTGAGGAGCTCGATGCCCTTGATGAAACTCGTCTCGTGGCATAGCAAAACTTGGAGGCTTACAAAGCAAGGATGACGCGCTCATACGAGAGATTGATTAGGCCGAGAATATTCCGCCAAGGCGAACTCGTGCTAGTGGTCAAGAGACGTATGATCCCCAATCGTGCCAAACGTAGAAAGTTTGAGCCAAATTATAAGGGCCCTTACATCATAAACAAGGTGTACCAAGGTGGGGCTTACTTGCTCATGAATATGCATGGCGAAAGACCCTTCAGGCCAATAAACGGTCGGTTCTTGAAAAAATACTACGCCTGACCGAAACGTCTTTAAACTACTACAAACCCTCGGCATCCCCAGGCTGATGTGGTGTAAAAGAAGCGGTACGTCTACAAGCAAATGGGCACGGATGAAAACCCGAAAGGGCTCCGTGAGTAAAAATAGCAAGGCTACCGGCAATATTTGTGAAAACTTGAAAGGGCGCTGATTCGTAAAAAAAGGCGGTACGTCCACAAGCAAAAAGGGCACGGATGAAAATCCGAAAGGGCTCCGTGAGTAAAAACAGCGGGGCTACCGGCGAGTTTGTGAAAACCCGAGAGGACACAGGCTCGTAAAAAAAATTCGTGCACACTTGCGAGGTCCTCTCGACCTTGTAAGGAGAAAACACCTGTGTGAGATCCTTACGACTCACAAGAGATCAACACACTTAGGGTTCCCCACGATTCCTAAGGAGAAATTACACTTAAGAGATCCTCACGACTCGTAAGGAGAAACCTCTTATGAGACCCTCACGGCTCATAAAATTCAAAAGCCTTAAGCTACAGGGATCTGAACCTGTTTTTAAGCCATCACCTTTCCCAGTTTGCCCTATAAGCGGTTCAATACTGACCCTTGTATAAAATCCACGGGCAAAAATAATCATTTCCTTGCCAAGTCCCACCAACGATGAGGAATGCCCTCATTTGATGAACATACAGTTGTAGGCCCTCTCGATTTACAAGGAGAAAACACTCTTGCAAGATCCTTACGGCTTACAAGAGAACATACACTTGGGAATCCTCACGATTCCTAAAGAGAAAAGACACCTATGAGATCCTCACGACTCGTAGGGAGAAACACCTTTATGAAACCCTTACGGCTCATGAAGTCAAAAGCCTTAGTCGACAGGATCTTAACCATGTTTGCTAAGCCACCTTTGTTCGAACCGACAAAGGCAGATGATGATTCGCTCCCGGCGATATCCCAGTTGTAGTGATACTGATGCCTAAATCGGTATCAAATTCCAGTTACTTTCATGGCAAATGATGATTCGCTCCTGGCAACATTCCAGTTGCAGCGATACTGATGCAAGATTGGTATCAGACCTTGAGTTCCATACTCGAAAATAAATGCATACAAAAATAGCCGAAATGATTGGGCAACTCGCAATAAAAAATCAACGAGAAAAATATATGCATACGAAAATAGCCGAAATGATTGGGCAACTCGCAATAAAAAGCAGCGAGTAAAAAGGAAAAATAGCCGAAATGATTGGGCAACTAGCCGAAATGATTGGGCAACTAGCAATAAAAAACAGCGAGTAAAAAGGAAAAAACAGCCGAAATGATTGGGCACCACGAAAAATAGCTGAAATGATTGGGCAATCGCGACTTTCACGATATAAAAAGCTAAAATGATAGAGCATCGCGGACAGAAAACAAAAAATATATATAAAATGAAACTTTTGCCCTGCAGGTAAGTCCATACTGACCCCTGTATACAATCCATGGGCATAAACGAAAAGGGAACCACATGTCCCAACAAACTTGTAACACCTTAGAATGTGTTTTGTGGCTATTTATATTTTAATATATAGTTTTTAATAAAAAGTTTACCAAATTGATTTTTAGTTATTTTATCCTATTTAATGAATATTTTATTAGATTTTTCCTAGGCTTGCACACACTTGTGCATGATAACTAGGGTGTTAAGTGAGGTTAAACCATGATTAGCAACATGGTAGTTTAACCATTTCCGTAATCTAGTATTAATTATTAAGTGTTTTGGGTTTAATAGTGTATGGTTGTTAAAAATGAAAAGGGTTTTAAATTTAAATTGACTTTCTTATGTTGACCTTGGTGAGAGAAAGAGAGAATGAGGATGGGGCATGATGGCTTTGCCATGCTTCATTAAATGAAGAGAGAGAGGAGGGTTTTTTACTTTGTCTCTTATTTCTCACTTTACTTTTCACTCATTCTCTCATTCTCTCACACAAACACACACACACCATTAGCAGCCCAGCAGCAGCAGCATAAAGCATCAGCAACAGCAACAAGGGAAGCAGTATCAGCACCAGAAGCAGGCACCATCAGTCAACAACTGCAGCAGCTCAAGAAAGCAGCAGCAACACCAGAAGACAGCAACAGCAGCAAGAGAAGCTCCAGCAGTAAGAAGAATATGCAGTAGCAGCAGCAAGCAACTCCTGCAGCATCAGCAGCCAAGGCAGCAGCAGCAGCAACAACTTCAGCAGCAGTAGCAGTAACAGCATCAGCAGCAGCTGTAGCAGCAGCAGCTCCAGCTACTTGAAAGCTCTCTTCTTCCCCTATTCACTTCTTCACCTGCTTCCTAGGATCTCTTAGGGTATAAACTCTGAACCCAAATCCCCTCATTGCTTAAGTTGTGGATTGATTAGCTTCGGTTTGCATTTAAAGTGAGTTTAGTGCTAATTATGGTGTTGATGTGGAAAATGGGGATAAGTGATAATTGTGTTAGCTAACATAGCTTATTTTAGTGTTTTTAGGGTTACTTTAACTGGAAATTGACCCAGATTTCACTAAAATACCATAGGGATTGTGCTTTGTGCAAAATCGGTGTTTTTAGGCGATATATTGGGATTCTGTAATCTGCTACTGACCCGGACCTTTCAGGTTAAAATTGAGAAAACTGGGGCATGCACACTAGGTCTAGATTACACCACCAGAACACGAGACCCCCCATTCCCAACTGAGGACGCAGATTTAAGAGGTTTGGCCGCAAATTGCGGCCAAGTAGGGGGCTCGGGTGTTGGGGTCTTGGCTAGGGTTCTCTGCTGTGTTATATAGTGTTTTGGCATGTATAGTTTTGTAAGATTTGACCTGTAGGAAAATCTGGGATCAAATATCGTATTTCATGTCCGTTTTGTTTGCACGATACGCGCGATACGTGAGTGGGTTCTGCGATCCAGCGTGTCGCGGCGTGTCGCGGTAGTTTTAGACGCGTATACACACGTTTTAGCGTATCGTGCACACGCGCGTTTAGTTCGCGACACGAGTTTCTCGTTTGGGTTCGATATCGCGTTTCGCGGAATATTTGGCTTATATATGTATTCCTTGTCTCATTTTCAGGTTTGCAGGCGGGGACTACTGACACGGCTACAGAGGAGGACAGGTGGTAGGATTCACCTAGCGTGGACCGTAGGTGAGTAGATTTAACATCTACAAGGGAATCGCCAGCATGGCGTTATGCGTCTGGGCTAGGATTCTAATACTTGTTGCGTATTCTACGTCATTGTTAGAATTGCACCTTACCCTATTTATTAGATATAATGGTACTGTGACTAGCAGCTGTAGGACACTGCACATATTATTGACGGTTCATGTTGCACGAGCACGGATTGTATGCTATACACACACCGTCAATAATTACCATGCCACACACAAACCCCTTATAGATACTATATTGCTTGGTTAGGGACCTTGTGACATTGATTTTTATTGCTTATCACACATAACATCTAGCTTGTCGGTATACCTATAGTGTATCATACCATTAGTGATAGGTATATATACACCTTATGATACAGCTACAGGTATACCTTGCTCATATTTTACTTATACCCAGGGGGGTATCTTACATATTCTACTTATACCCAGGGGGTATACGACATCACTTACTTATAGGTAGACACCTATACTTAGCTGTACCTTATTGATTTCGCATACATCTGGTTTCAGCTACATATTTTCCTTTATATGCTCGCATTTCAGATATATCGCATATATTTGTTCCTGGATTTGCGCATTTGTTTATTTGGATTTTACATGTTGTTTTCTGGATTTGGGAACCGCGGGAGTTCATGAAATTATGCATACATTGAAAAACCCGGTTTCCTTGATATGATATTTGTGCAGCCACCGTGAGATTTATCGGTTCTGATTATATACTCCATACGAGATGTGGTTGCCGTATGAGGGTACATGGTGGGGCCCGGTATGGTTCCCCTCGGCAAGATGATCGATGGACTTTGCCGATTGAGACTAGAGGCGGGCGAGTACCTACCGGTGACAGTACTAATGACTCGGCGGGGATCATGGAGATACCGTTGGGAGTCATGCACGTATGCATACGTCGAAAGGCGAGGGTCAGAGCTAGGCACTCGTGCTTTCGGGATAGCGTATGATACGTACCTATCAGGATGCTAGTCTTGGTGACGGCATCTGATAGATCAAGATTTCTGTGTCGATGCTTGGCACATTATTTTCATGATATTTCTTTTAACACCTTTGTATAGATAACAGGGGATTTAGCCATTGTTATATATACCCTTACACCAATATTAGTGGAGTGGGACGCTAATATATGTGTATTGACCCCATCATATTTATTTCTGCAAATATATACCTTTAGGATGTTAGAATTCTACTTGAGATTTGATTTGGGATATTAGGTAATTCATTGAGATTGGATATTGGACATACATATGGGATTACTGATTTGTACATTCGGGATATAGGAGATTACTCGATATTGTACATTGAGGAGATGTGAGACTTATATGATGTGAGAGCCCAACTTGGGGGCTGATTTGAGGAATTAGGATTTGAGTGTCTTGATGGATTATGATCCTACCACGATGACAGGATTCCGTGGGATGACATATTTCACTCCATACCTCATACCTTTTCACTTATGCACTGTTCCATGTATTAGGAGTACCTGTTAGTGTACCCTTCATGATTGCTGCATATCTACATTCTCATATCCCTATTGCATGGTTATTACATACTACTGTTATGTTATTATTGCTCCATATATTGATTGTACCTGCTAGTGTACTTTCCATTATTCTGCATTCACATGACCTGTTATTATTGTAAATTGTATATCTTAGATTCATGCTGTACGTACATTCCTGCGATTACCTGCATATGTTATCTACTATTCACGAGTTGGCAACTCACCCCCGTTGTGCCACAGTTGTTTTGCAGGGTGTTCCCCAGAGTAGTCGAGGCAGGCTATTCAGCTATTCACCTATCATCTTTTGCTACAGATACCGCATCGGCTCACCGTATACTATTTTGCTTAGGTGGGTTGGATGATTATCTGTATTTCATATTGTACATTCGTTGTATCTTGTACTCTCCATCTACTATTATGTTGTTGACTTAGAGACTTGGTGAGGACGATATTGTATATTATTGTGGCTTTGTTGTCTTATATACAGCTTTAACTCTATTGTCTTTATTTCTTCGCTACAGCATCGTATATTTGTGATGTGGATTGTTTTCCGCCTTTGGACCAGTTTTTACAAAAAGGGGTGTTGCTAAAATTTTAAAGAATGAAGTTGGACTTTTAAAGAATTTGGGTTGCGATTTCAAATGTTTCAAAAACTTTTATTATCTTTTCCGTATTTTCATAGTTTAGATTTCTGGGTTTTGGATTTCTTTTACCGCGTTACGTCTTTAGGCGTTGCGTAGTATTAGGGCCGTCACGTGCCAATTTCGGGTCGTGACAAAGTTGGTATTAGAGCGCTAGGTTTTACCTTTCAGAGTGTAGGATGACCTTAGTATGATGGAGTAGGTAGCTTAAGCAGAGTAACGTAGCGTGTGTATGTCTGCAGCATACCCACGATGCGGTACTTCGCCTTGAGTGACCTAAGTACAAATTGCTTGAAATTCTTTCCTTGATGATTCATATCCTTGCGATTTGATTTCCTTATTCTTATCGAATCTTATCTCTATTTTAGCCTTGCCGTCGATGACTATAGGGACTCAGAGTGATGCAGCGAGGGCCGAAGTCAGAGTTGGCTCGGGTGAGACGAGTACTGACCAGGATGGCACTCTAGTTGCACAGGTGCAGACGGATTAGCCTACGACATATACTATCGATAGGCTTGTGGCAGAGATGCAGGACTTCCGCTTGACGATGAGTTCTTTGGTTGATGTCGTTCGGGAGCTACGACAGGAGGTTGTCACCCCTGTTACTCAGTTGTCCTTTGCGATCAGCATGCAGCAGTCCGTCACCTACATAGCACCAGTGGTTGCAGCTCCAGTTGACGAGGCGCATATTCCAGAGGCTCAGAGAGTTCCAGGACAGTGGAGGACTCGTACCAGAGTACCAGCCCAGAGGTTTGGTCATCGAGACAGATTTCGTGGCCGTCGTGGGAGTAGCAGAGGCTTAGGACGAGGACAGTCGTTCAGCTCTCATTCCCAGGAGGGTCAGCAATCAGCGCGTGGATGTTTTCGATGCGGAAGCCTTCAGCACTTCGTCAGGGATTGTTCCTTAGCACCTCATCAGAATCGTACTCAGAGAGGCCGTAGACATGGAAGGGTCGCTCAGAGGAGTCAGTCTACTAGAGGAGTTCAGCCAGTTGCGGGTAGAGGGTAGACACAGGAGTTTGCTTCTACTCATTGGGACACGCAGGCGTCCAATGTGGACTCAAAGTGATGCAACATGTTCTTTTGATGTATCCATTTTTTTTCACCTTGTGCCGTGTTAGGTAGATTAGTAGTTTCTTGTTTTAACTTCTGCCAGCGATTCTTTTGTTGCACGACACGTATTCAGTTGTGTGCCAACCGGATAAGAGATAGAGATTCGTCCGTCGTTTTGATCCTTCTAGAGATGTTGGATTTGACGTTCTCCTGGGCACGGACTGTTCAGCTACGTGCTAGGCGTCTGTGGACTACCGTGAGGAAAACAGTCAGGTTTTGTTTTCCCCGGCAAGTCAGTTCTTGTTGTGCAGGTGGATAGTTGTGCCGCCTCTCACATCTTGAATTCAGCCTTTTTTGCTAGTCGGCTTTTGAGGAGATGCCGTGGATTCTTGGCGTTCATTCGTGATACCGAAGCCACGGTTGGGACTGTTGGACCGGGTTCCTTTCGTGCGAGAATTTTCCGACGTTGTTCCAGATGAGCCGGCGAAGCTTAAGGAGCTTAAGGATCAGCTGCAGAGTTGTGGTTTGGGGAGTTTTGTGCGTCTGAGTGTTTCGCATTAGGAAGCTCCTATTTCTATTTGTCAAGGAGGAAGACGACAGTTGGGGGTTGTGTATCGACGGATCGTTAATTGAACCGGCTTACGGTGCGGATAGGTATCCTTCACCTCGCATTGACGATTTCTTCGATCAGCTCCAGAGTGCGAGACATTTTCTAAGTTTGTTTGGGATCAGGTCATCATTATTGCGGATTCGGAGTGATGGCATTCCGAAGACTGCCTTATGCGTGCTACGGGCTTTGTGTGTATTAGTGAGCCATTGGATTCACTGATGCCTTAACAGCATTCGTAGATGTGATGAACCAGATTTCTTCAGGCCGTTCCTCGACCAATTATTGTTGTGATGTTTATGACATTCTGGTCTATTTAATGTGTCTTGAGGGACAGGAGTAGCACTTGAGGATTTTTATGCAGATACTGAGAGAGCCCCAGCGGTTTGCTAGATTCTCGGAGTGTTCCTTCAGGCTTGTTTGTGTTGACTCCTAGGTCTTGTAGTCACGGGAGACGGTTTCGTATGGTTCCGAGGAAGATCGTGGCCGTACATCTTAGGTCCAGACTTGTATGCAGGATGGAGGTCCGCAGATTTTTGGGCTTAGCAGGTTCTTACCGCCGTTTCATGCAGGATTGCTAGAGTAGTGCTGCACCGTCGACTGAATGGACCGGAAGGGAGGTTTCTTTTCTTTGGACTGAGGCATGTGTGCGGAGTTTTCAGCAGTTGAAGATTCGGTTAACAATGGCATCAGTGCTTTCTTTGCTTCCTGGTTCGGGCGACCTTGTTGTTTAACTGTAATGTTTCTTGAGTGGGCTCGATTGTGTACTGAGGTGACACTATAGAGATATCGCTTTTGCTTCCCTACATTTGGAGGAAGTACGAGAAGGATATTCCACTCATGATCTGGGGATGGCCGCGGTGGTTTTGCGTTGGAGATTTGGAGACACTACTGGTTCGAGAGTCGTGTCAGATTTTCACGGACCACCAAAGCTTAATGTACATCTTCCTGCAGCGGATTTTGATTGTCGTGATAGTCTTTTGCAGATTTACAGTTCTTGTGCGATCGTTGAGTACAGCTTAAGTTCGTCTCTACTGAGGGGACAGCTTGCTCAAGTCCGCGCCCGATCACTTTTCTTAAATCGCTTTCGCGCGACACTGCCCGCCGATGCTCATTCGTCAGAGATACTTGAGCATACTCGGCTGGGTAATGATTCGGAGTCCTTGATTTGTGACAATGGTGTGCTAAGTTAGGGACGCGTTTAAGTACCTGATATTATTAGGTAGAGACGTGCAATCCTAGAGCAGGCATATCTGTCAACTCTCTATATTCATTCAAGTTCCACCAATATTGACGTGACTTGTGAGATAGTTACGGGTGGACAGGAATGTAAAGAGAAGTTTCATGGTTCGATTCAAGGTGTCTGTCTTGTTGTGTGCTTGGGTCGAGCATCTGAGGCCGGCTGGAGAGTTGCAACCTTTTACCGTTCCAAAGTAGGAGTGGGAGCAGATCTCCATGAATTTCGTTATGGTGTCTACCCAGGATTAGTCAGGGTGTGACTCCATTCGGATTCTTGTCGTCCGGTTATACTCAGTTTGCTCAGTTGTTCTTTGTTAAGTTGTGCGTTTGTGTTTTTGTTGTCAGCAGTTGGGGATCGTCACTCGCCATCTTTAGGGTTCTCCTTCGATAGCTGTTATCAGGAGACATTCCAATTGGCAACCTTTAGGTTTAGGGGTTAGGTCGTGTCGATCACCAGTCTATTGTTTTCTGACTCTGCGTAAGTAGGATTTTGGACCCCAGCTATGTCTAGAGACTTCGGAGATGATCCAATTGATTCAGGTCAGGATGAGAATTGTAGCCAGTGCAAATAGAGGTCTTATGCCGACTGTGTTGGTCGTAGACTTAAGTGCGCAGTGGCAAATCATGTATTCCTGCGGATTTTTCCGATGAATGACGTGTTGGATTTTTGGAAGCTTGTCCCAGGATTTTAGGTCCTTTTGAGATCCTATAAGCGGGTTAGTTTTGTTGCCTTTAATTTGGCACTTCCACCCAGATTATTGAGTATTCACCCCGTTTTCCTTATATTAATACTTTACGATTACCCTCATAACCTTTCTTACATGATTGGCACCAGACCATTTAGCTTAGACGCGATCTTTCGTTCACCAGCAACCAATTGTGTTAATGGCTCGGCAGGCAGAGAAACGTCGGTCAAGGGTCTTGCCATCTGTGAAGGGTTTTCTTGGACGTAGCCGTATAGTGAGGTAATCACTTGGGAGGCTGCAAGCGAGATTTGAGAGCTGTAATCTTCTCCTTGAAGGTACGCGTAACAGTATATTTTTAAATTCGGGGACGAATTTCTTTTAAGGGGGGGGGGGAGATTGTAACACCTTAGAATGTGTTTTGTGGCTATTTATATTTTAATATATAGTTTTTAATAAAAAGTTTACCAAATTGATTTTTAATTATTTTAACCTATTTAATGAATATTTTATTAGATTTTTCCTAGGCTTGCACATACTTGTGCATGATAACTAGGGTGTTAAGTGGGGTTAAACCATGATTAGCAACATGGTGGTTTAAACATTTCCTTAATCTAGTTTTAATTATTAAGTGTTTTGGGCTTAATAGTGTATGGTTGTTAAAAATGAAAAGGGTTTTAAATTTAAATTGACTTTCTTATGTTGACCTTGGTGAGAGAGAGAGAGTGTGAGGATGGGGCATGATGACTTTGCCATGCTTCATTAAATGAAGAGAGAGAGGAGGGGTTTTGACTTTGTCTCTCATTTCTTACTTCTCTTTTCACTCATTCTCTCATTCTCTCACACAAACACACACACACCATTAGCAGCCCAGCAGCAGCAGAAGAGAGCATCAGCAACAGCAACAAGGGAAGCAGTATCAGCAACAGAAGCAGGCACCATCAGCCAACAACTGCAGCAGCTCAAGAAAGCAACAGCAACACCAGAAGACAGCAACAGCAGCAAGAGAAGCTCCAGCAGTAAGAAGAAGATGCAGTAGCAGCAGCAAGCAACTCCTGCAGCATCAGCAGCCAAGGCAGCAGCAACAACAGCAACTTCAGCAGCAGTAGCAGTAACAGCAGCAGCAGCAGCTCCGGCTACTTGCAAGCTCCCTTCTTCCCCCATTCACTTCTTCACCTGCTTCCTAGGATCTCTTAGGGTATAAACTCTGAACCCAAATCCCCTCATTGCTTAAGTTGAGCATTGATTAGCTTCGGTTTGCATTTAAAGTGAGTTTAGTGCTAATTATGATGTTTATGTGGAAAATGGGGATAAGTGATAATTGTGTTAGCTAACTTAGCTTATTTTAGTGTTGTTAAGGTTACTTTAACTGGAAATTGACCCAGATTTCATTAAAATACCATAGGGTTTGTGTTTTGTGCAAAATCGGTGTTTTCAGGCGATATATTGGCATTCTGTGATCTGCTACTGACCCGGACCTTTCAGGTTAAAATTGAGAAAACATGGGCATGCACACTAGGTCTAGATTACACCACCAGAACATGAGACCCCCATTCCCAACCGAGGACGCAGATTTAATAGGTTTGGCCGCAAATTGCGGCCAAGTAGGGGGCTAGGGTGTTGGGGTTTTGGCTAGGGTTCTCTGCTGTGTTATCTAGTATTTTGGCATGTATAGTTTTGTAAGATTTGACCTGTAGGAAAATCTGGGATCAAATATCGTATTTCATGTCTGTTTTTTTTGCGCGATACGTGAGTGGGTTCTGCGATCCAGCGTGTCGCGACGTGTCGCGGTAGTTTTAGACGCGTATACACACGTTTTAGCGTATCGTGCACACCCGCGTTTAGTTAGCGACGCGAGTTCTCGTTTGGGTTCGATATCGCGTTTCGCGGAATATTTGGCTTATATATGTATTCCTTGTCTCATTTTCAGGTTTGCAGGCGGGGACTACTGACATGGCTACAGAGGAGGACAGGTGGAAGGATTCACCTAGCGTGGAGCGTAGGTGAGTAGATTTAACATCTACAGGGGAATTGCCCGCATGGAGTTATGCGTCTAGGCTAGGATTCTAATACTTGTTGCGTATTCTACGTAATTGTTAGAATTGCGCCTTACCCTATTTATTAGATATAACGGTACTGTGACTAGCAGCCGTAGGACACTGCACATATTATTGACGGTTCATGTTGCATGAGCACGGATTGTATGCTACACACACACCGTCAATAATTGCCATGTCACACACAAACCCTTATAGATACTATATTTTTTGGTTAGGGACCTTGTGACATTGATTTTTATTGCTTATCACACATAACATCTAGCTTGTCGGTATACCTATAGTGTATCATACCATTAGTGATAGGTACATATACACCTTACGATACAGCTACAGGTATACCTTGCTCATATTTTACTTATACCCAGGGGGTATCTTACATATTCTACTTATACCCAGGAGGGTATACGACATCACTTACTTATAGGTAGACACCTATACTTAGCTGTACCTTATTGATTTCGCATACATCTGGTTTCAGCTACATATTTTCTTTTATATGCTGGCATTTCAGATATATCGCATATATTTGTTTCTGGATTTGCGCATTTGTTTATTTGGATTTTACATGTTGTTTTCTAGATTTGGGAACCGCGGGAGTTCATGAAATTATGCATACATTGAAAAACCCGGTTTCCTTGATATGATATTTGCGCAGCCACCATGAGATTTATCGGTTCTGATTATATACTCCATACGAGGTGTGGTTTCCGTATGAGGGTACATGGTGGGGCCCGGTATGGTTCCCCTCGGCAAGATGATCGATGGAATTTGCCGATTGAGCTTGGAGGCGGGCGAGTACCTACCGGTGACAGTACTAATGACTCAGCGGGGATCATGGAGATACCGTTGGGAGTCATGCACGTATGTATACGTCGAAAGGCGAGGGTCAGAGCTAGGCACTCGTGCTTTCGGGATAGCGTATGATACGTACCTATCAGGATGCTAGTCTTGGTGACGGCATCTGATAGATCAGGATTTCTGTGTCGATGCTTGGCACATTGTATTCATGATATTTCTTTTAACACCTTTGTATATATAACATGGGATTTAGTTGTTGTTATATATACCCTTACACCAATATTAGTGGAGTGGGGCGCTAATATATGTGTATTGACCCTATCATATTTATTTCTGCAAATATATACCTTTAGGATGTTAGAATTCTACTTGAAATTTGATTTGAAATATTAGGTGATTCATTGAGATTGGATATTGGACATACATATGGGATTACTGATTTGTACATTCGGGATATAGGAGATTACTCGATATTGTGCATTGGGGAGATGTGAGACTTATATGATGTGAGAGCCCAACTTGGGGGCTGATTTGAGGAATTGGGATTTGAGTGTCTTGATGGATTGTGATCCTACCACGATGACAGGATTCTGTGGGATGACATATTTCACTCCATACCTCATACCTTTTCACTTATGCACTGTTCCATGTATTAGGAGTACCTGTTAGTGTACCCTTCATGATTTCTGCATATCTACATTCTCATATCCCGATTGCATGGTTATTGCATACTACTGTTATGTTATTATTGCTCCACATATTGATTGTACCTGCTAGTGTACTTTCCATTATTCTGCATTCACATGACCTGTTATTACTGTAAATTGTATATCTTAGATTCATACTGTACGTACATTCCTGCGATTACCTGCATATGTTATCTACTATTCACGAGTTGGCAACTCACCCCCGTTGTGCTACTGTTGTTTTGCAAGGTGTTCCCCAGAGTAGTCGAGGTAGGCTATTCAGCTATTCACCTATCATCTTTTGCTACAGATACCGCATCGGCTCACCGTATACTATTTTGCTTAGGTGGGTTGGTTGATTATCTGTATTTCATATTGTACATTTGTTGTATCTTGTACTCTCCATCTACTATTATGTTGTTGACTTAGAGACTTGGTGAGGAAGATATTGTATATTATTGTGGCTTTGTTGTCTTATATACAGCTTTATCTCTATTGTCTTTATTTCTTCGCTACGGCGTCGTATATTTATGAAGTGAATTGTTTTCCGCCTTTGGGTCAGTTTTTACAAAAAGGGGTGTTGCTAAAATTTTAAAGAAAGAAGTTGGACTTTTAAAGAATTTGGGTTGCGATTTCAAATGTTTCAAAAACTTTTATTATCTTTTCCGTATTTTCATGGTTTAGATTTCTGGGTTTTGGATTTCTTTTACTGTGTTACGTCTTTAGGCGTTGCGTAGTATTAGGGCCGTCACGTGCCAATTTCGGGTCGTGACAAAACTTTATCAAAGGGAGAGTCAGGTCTCAGCGGCAGTATCTGTATCCCAGAAGACCACCAACAACGTTCCTCCTCATGCCAGCAGGATATGGACGCGACACTATCAATTGGAGCTATGACAAAGTCCCTAGTTCTAAGACTCTGCAGTTTACAGACAACCTAAAGTCAACCCTGACACCGTAGAAAACGGATAAAGTCGATCCCAACACCGTAGAAAATGGAGAAAGTCGATCCCGACACTGTAGAAAATGAGAAACTCAACCATGACACCGTTGAAAACGGAGAAAGTCGATCCCGACGCCGTAGAAAACGAAGAAAGTCCATCCCGAAGCCGTAGAAAATGGAGAAAGTCAATCCCGACACCGTAGAAAACGGAGAAAGTCAACCCTGACACCGTAGCAAACGGAGAAAGTCGTTCCCGACGCCTAAAAAACGGAGAAAATCATCCCTGACACCGTAGAAAACGGAGAAAGTCAACCCCTAACACCGTAGAAAACGGAAAAAGTCGATCCCGATGCCGTAGAAAATGCAGAAAGTCGATCCCGATACCGTAAAAAACGGAGAAAGTCGATCCCTACACTGTAGAAAATGGAGAAAGTCAACCCTAACACTGTAGAAAACGGAGAAAGGCGACCCCGATACCGTAGAAAACGGAGAAAGTCGACCCCGACACCGTAGAAAATGGAGAAAGTCGATCCCGACACCGTAGAAAATGGAGAAAGTCAACCCTGACACCGTAAAAAACGGAGAAAGTCGATCCCAACACCGTAGAAAATGGAGAAAGTCAACCCTGATACCGTAGAAAATGGAGAAAGTCGATTCCGAAGCGTATTATACAAAGCAATAAGGAGAACGTTTGATTTACATCCAATTGAGCGTCCGAAACGTACCCACTCATGTATGTATGAAAATGATAAGATAAACACATAGAATGGAAAAATTTGTTATTCATACCTCAGAAAGTTCTTAGATTGATGAAAACAGTAAACAAAAGCATCATTAAAATGTTTACAATGGCAAAACATTGAATCTGGGACATAGATTAAGAAATTCGAAAGTGAGGCCGTCTAAAATGTTTCTGGCCTCTCTGATCATTCTCGTGTGCATCCTCTCACGATCGCAAGCGTCAGGATCTTCGCCGATGTCCTCCACCCTCTGATAAGCAGCGATTATCGTCGTCTGTTGGAAAGTTTGATGCAAAATATCAACGAGATTATCTCGCCGCTTCTTCGAGATCAGGCCCGTCAGATACACTGAGTGCACCTTATCTTTAACGTCATCCAATGAATTAAGCGGCATGGCTTTATAAAATTCAGGAAGTGCTCCCCAAATTGCTCTCACTATAATCTTCAAGAGAGCGGAGTGACGAGTAAGTAGTCGACCGTTGTATGCATTGAAACGATTCATAATTTCAGCGCATTGGGCGTTTGTAAACTCCTGGTTTTGACAACGACCTTGTGCGCGAATGTCCTCATAAGAAATGATTTCGTTAAGATAATACAGATGAGCGGCCATAGCGCCTGAAAATGGAAATCAATGAAAGTTTAATGGACAGACTGATCAAGACACGAGGATTTAAACAACTCTTGATTTCCGCATGAAGAAAACAAGTGCTGATTAAGACACCCAATAAATTTAAATTTGTGGAATTAAAGAGAAAATCTTAAAGGGATTCTCATTTAATGAGGGGCCCCTCGGGCTAAGGAGTTAATATCCCTTGCGAGCAACACTCTGCAGACAGGGGTGACACCTGTCAACCCTAATCTTGAGGGGAATAAAAATTCCCCAAGAATCCTAAAGAGCCATGCTCTGCGAAGAAGACGGAATAATCCATCAAAAACCTAAAAGCAAATATTTTTACATAAGTTAAAACATCAGGATCTTTAAGATATATAAAGTGGACTCTAAGAGTTCTTCATTAACGGGTTAAGAAACCCTAAAAAAAAGATCTCTTTAGATCTATGATCTAACAAGAGAAAATCTCTGTTGAGAAACCCTAAAAAAATCTATATGATTTGAGAAGAGCAAAGCTCTGTTAATAAGTTCAATTCTTACCGAATTTGGGCAGAGTTTTGACTCTGAGAAATTTCTTAAGGGCAGAGAGCTTGGCTCTGGAAGAGAATTAAATTCTCAAGAAACAAGAACAAAGCAAGAAGATGAACAGAGGTCATCTCAAGGGCCAAAGGCCCTATTTATAGGCGCTGGAAGTCGATCTAACTTCAAAGGCAATCCAACGGTGGAAAAGCTGCCACTGTTGCACTCACGTGTGAGACACGTGAGCGCAACGGTGGTGGGGGGCATTTGTTTCCCCCAATCAGAGCAAAACTCTTTTCAAATTTTGAAATTTGAAATAAAGCAGCGCTTCATAAAAGCGCTTGTGCCAAAAGCGCCAGTGCTAAGAGTCAAAGACTCTGAGGCAGCGCTCACGTGCAAAGAACGAGAGCGCTCGCGCTAACAGCGCCAGCGCTAATAGTCAAAGACTCTGAGGCAGCGCTCACGTGCAAAGCACGAGAGTGCCAGCGCTAAGAGTCAAAGACTTTGAGGCAGCGCTCCTGTGCAAAACACGAGAGCACCGGCGCCAAGAGCGCCAATGCTAAGAGTCAAAGACTCTGAGGCAGCGCTCACGTGCAAAGCATGAGAGCGCCAGCGCTAAGAGTCAAAGACTCCGAGGTAGCGTTCATGTGCAAACCACGAGAGCGCCAGCGCTAGAACTAAATCTTCTCCACCCTTGGATCAAAGATCCAATTAAGATGAATAAATCATCAGATCACAGAATTTAATTCTGTTGAGGAAATACTCTTCAAATCTTTCTAAACAAGAAATATTGTGCTCTATAAATCAGAGCGCCGTTGGATCAAAGATCCAATGGTGATTAAAAAATCACCAAGATACAGAACAAGTTATGTATAGGAAAATATTTTCCTAATCTTGTTAATAACAAGAAAACTATCTTCTGTAAAACAAAAGCCCTTGGATCAAAGATCCAACGGTGGATAAATTCTATAAATCAATTAAGAAATCTCTCAACGAGAGATTTCCTTAACTGATTCAATAATCAGCTTCCCCTATATAAAGGACCCAAGACTTCAAGTCTTAGAGAGAGAAGAACCCTCCCATAAACTTCAAGTTTCTCAAACAAAAAAAACAAGAAGAGCAAGCTCTCCTAAGAAGAAATTTTCTTCAAGGTAAATAATAAGAAGCGAGATCATAACATCTCTTCTATTCTTGAGAGTTTAATCCTCACATAAAAAGAACTTAGTTCTTTTTCTAGATCACAGATCTACAAGACAAAGTCTTTCACAAAAAAAAAGAAGAAGAAGAGATCAGAGCATCTCTTCGTAAAAAGAAGAACTTAGTTCTTAGACCCATGAGACAAAGTCTCTTATAACAAGAATTTAACCTTTAGAGCACAGAACTGACCAGAACTTCCAAAGGAGCGCTTCAGCACTCCAAGTCTGGCGCTCAGCGCCAAGCGCACCACGTGCTCCTCACGTGTGCGCTATTTCAAAAGAAGCGCTTCAGCGCTCCAAATCCGGCGTTCAGCGCCAAGCGCACCACGTTCTCCTCACGTGGGCGCTATTTTATAAAAAACGCTCTGCATTCATTGGTCGGCGCTCAATGCCAAGCGCACCACGTGCCCCTTACGTGGGCGCTACTTAATAAGGAGCGCTCCGCACTCTTTGATTGGCGCCAAGCGCCATAATAAAGAGTGTCTAACACTCAATAAAGGACAAAAGAAAAAGGGGTGTCCGAACCCAAATCAATGCTCAACATTGTTGATTAAAAGGGGCTGAGCCCAAACAAATGTTCAACATTTAATTCAAAATGAGTGGACCAAGTCCAAACAAGTGTTAAACACTTTATTCAGAACAGAATGGACTGAGCCCAAGTTGTCCATGAATCCTTAGCTCAGACGAACCGAGCCCATGTGCTCATAATTTTCCTGATTGGTCTTAGTCCCAAATTAGATCTCTCAACCAACATTGGTTCAAGGGTACATCTCTTCATACCTCTGATACACGTCGCTGTAATTCTTCAGCGTTTTCAGAGAGATGGAGGGTCCCAATAACCAACAACTTTTGGTGCATCCCCAAACGGTTAAACCAAAACCACACAGACTATGATGTCTCTAAACTTTATGGACTATGATGTCCTTAAACTATGGATGACAACGTCCCTAAACTAAACCTTGCAGACTATGATGTCCCTAAACTAGACTATGATGTCTTTAAACTCCATGGACTATGATGTCCTTAAACTTATGGACCGCAATGTCCCTAAACTAAAGCGATAGAGTCCAAATACTCTTTCGTTGGCTCTAAATGATCCCAAAATCCTGTTGAGTAGGTCTTAGTCTAAAATTAGACTAACGTATTCTCAACAAACGTTTAAGTTGATCTTAATCTCAATGAGACTAATGGTCCTTAAACCAACCCAAACCCAAATCTAAGAAAATACGGATTTAGACTAATCCACGCCCTACGGGCGACAACATAAATTAGTCTCCATATACAATCCACGGGCAACCAAAAATAAAACAAACACACACGACACGAAGTGACCATCTGGAGAAAGAGAAAGTGGTTACCGCTATGCAGTAGCGTAATTAACTGCAGGGGCTTGCGCCTGCAGGGAAGAGCGTCCCCACAATCAAAAACCCCTCGTAAATGAGGGGGAATTTGACGAAGTCTGCTACAACGGCCGCATCTGTCTAAACCTCCGATATACGGTGCCATAAATCAACTTGGCATCTTCGAAGAGGTGGACAGATAAAACCAAATAGCATCAGCCCCCAAAATTCAGGTCGGACGTCCCAACGTCCCGGTCGTGTCTTTTCGGCTGCAACACGAGCGTCAGAACTCACATGAGTGCTCAGCACTTTTTGCAAGAAAAAGGAGACCGATCCCAAACCAGTGCTCAGCACTTCTTTCAAGTAAAAGAAAAATGAGTGGGTCAAGCCCAAGTTGGTTAGGTCTTTAATTCAGATTAAATGAGCCCATGAGTTCATTGCTTCCCAAACATGACTCATGTCATCCAAAATGATGTTCATCTCACATTTCCTAAGTTATTAGTCCACCAGCCAAAAGGTAGGAAGCTGCACGAAGGAGGGTCCCCAGGCAAGAAGGAGTCCTCTCATTCGGGGGGCAGTTGAAAAGAGCTTGGACAGAAGGAAGGACGGGCTTAGTCCCAAAAAAAATGCCTAATGATTCTTAGATGGTTCACCATGATCTCTTCCCTCAGACATGGGAATTGGTTCAAGGGCACATCTGTCCATACCTCTGATGCATGTCATTGTAATTGCTTAACGTCTTCAGAGAGGTGGCGGGTCCCGACAACCAACTGTTTTTTGGGTGCACTTCCCAAGCTGACATGCACACCTTAAACCAAACACACCCCAAATAGGTGTATCCCACATCATCGCCATGCATCCCGTCACGTAACAAATACATAGGCATAAAATGGTGATCTACGGACCGTAACGTCCTCAAACTACTACGGACCGTAATGTCCTAAAACTAAACCCTCACCTTAAAAATGGTGATCTACGGACCGAAATGTCCTTAAACTAAAAACGGACAGTAACGTCCTTAAACTAAAACAATGGAGCTCAAATGCTCTTTTGTTGGATCTGATAAGTAGATACAAACAACAAACAACAACTGAGCCTTTTATCCCAAGTATAAGGGGTAGGCTACATGAACCAACATGAGAATCACGCCGGGTCCAACACATGAATCCTCTGTCTCCACTCACTTCTATCGAACAATATACTTTCATTTAGTCCTTTGGCAACCATATCGTTTCGTATCACCTCCATCCATGTTTTCTTCGGTCTCCCTTTTGCTCTTTTGCCATTACCCATATCGATAGTATCTATTCGTCGAACCGGTGCTTCCATAGATCTGCGTCGCACATGACCAAACCATCTAAGCCGGTTTTCCCGCATCTTCTCCTCCACGGGTGCTACACCAACTTTTGCACGAATATCCTCATTTCGCACCTTGTCTTTTCTAGTGTTACCGCACATCCAACGAAGCATGCGCATCTCCGCTACGTGCATCTTCTGTGTATGATGCTTCTTAGGAGCCCAGCATTCTGTACCATATAATAAGGCAGGCCGAATAGCGCTCCGATAAAACTTCCCTTTCAATTTTAACGGAAAGTTACGATCACACAAAATCCCTGTTGCACTCCTCCATTTCAACCAACCAGCTTGGATCCTTTGATTAACATCACTATCGATCTCCCCATTCCTTTGGATGATGGAACCTAGATATCTAAACTGGTCGCTCGGTGATATCTCTTGACCTTCCAATGTTATACCAATATGGTTTTGATTTCTCTGGCTACTAAATTTGCAGTGCATATATGCTGTCTTGGACCTGCTCAATCTGAATCCCCGAGATTCCAATGTTTGTCTCCATAATTCCAATTTGGCATTAACCCCTGCTTTCGTCTCATTTACTAGAACAATATCATCAGCGAATAGCATACACCAAGGGACTTCATCTTGGATAGTTCTAGTAAGCTCATCCATCACGATGGTAAACAGGAAAGGACTTAATGCAGATCCTTGATGTAAACCAATAGTAATCGGAAAATCACTTGTTAAGCCACCGCAAGTTCTGACATTTGCCACTACTCCGTCGTACATATCCTTGATTATGTCAATATACTTGACGGGGACCCCCTTTTTCATCATTGTCCCCCATAATACCTCTCTAGGTACCTTGTCGTACGCTTTTTCTAAATCAATAAATATCATATGCAAATCTCTTCTCCTCTCTCGAAAGCGCTCGACAAGTTGACGAAGCAAATGAATCGCCTCTGTCGTCGATCGTCCAGGCATGAACCCAAATTGGTTCTCTGTTATCTTAATATCCTTCCTTAGCCTGTGTTCAATCACCCTCTCCCAAAGTTTCATGGTGTGACACATTAGTTTTATTCCACGGTAGTTTGAGCAACTTTGAATGTCACCCTTATTCTCAAATTGGACTAACATATATTTAACAAAAATTTAAGTTGATCTTAATCTCAAATGAGATTGACGATCCTTAAATCAACCCAAACCCAAATTTAAGATATACGGATTTGGACTAATCCATGCCCTACGGACGACAACATAAATTAGTCCCTGTATTCAATCCATGAGCAACCGAAAATAAAACAAACACACACGACACAAAGTGAACCTCCAGAGCCGGAGAAAGTGGTTATCGCTATGCGGTAACGTAATTAACTGCAGGGGCTTGCGCCTGTAGGGAAGAGCGTCCCTACAATAAAACCCCCCCACAAACGAGGGGGAATCTAACGAAATCACGCTACAATGGCCAAATCCATCCAAACCTTCGATATACGGCGCCATAAATCAACTTGGCATATTCGGAGAGGTGGATGGATAAATCCAAATAGCATCTGCCCCCAAATTGAGGCAAGACGACCTACGCGGTTCATCTCCGTTTTCGGTGGTAAACAGATTCTGGCATGCCCGGTGGGACCTTTTCCTCTTTCCACTCCACACTTTGTTTGTCGTGTTCGCGAACAAATCACGGTTTACTATGGTTGCCCCTGGATTCGAGATACTAAGATTTGGTGTCTTTCTCCTGTGCAGAGAAAAGAAGAATCAATGGCTTCTAAGTATACCTGCAACAGCAACTCCCACTCCGTCCCCACTGGAAGAGTGACGTACGGGCCAAATGCGGCCTGCATCTTCTTAATGCCAGTGGAACAGGTGACTTAAGCCACCACTAGATTGTTCTTCGGGACCATGCTCCCACTAACAAGCTTCACCACTTCAGTGCCGCAAGAGGAAGCTCCAAAAAAATCGGTCTTCGATCGACTTGCAACCACTACGGCCCATCCCAACGGGTCGTCCAAGGCTGGCACCTCAGTCTTCAACAGGCTGAGCCAAAGCTTAAGTGGGCCCATAAAGAGGCTCGCAATAGCTGAAGGGGTTATCCCGAAACGGATAGCCGTTCCAGCTCCGGTAAGTGAAGTCGTCAAATGGGCTTCTCCTACTAAAGGATCGGTCTTCGCAAGATTGGCCGTTACAACTCCTGCTACGGGCCAAGTCATCAAAAAGGCTTCCCCTATCAGAAAGTTGGCCTTCGCAAGATTGGCCGTCCCCTCTCAACGGACGTCAGTTTTCAACAGGCTGGCACCAGCAGTAGCCCTTCATCAGAGCAGGAGGCATGACAAAGCCACTCCCACAACTGAGGAAATCCCATCTGCAAGGCATGCTTGACATCGCTACTGGCGCTGAGTGAGGAAAGCTGGGGGCAATTCTCCCTCTGGACTTACTCCACCAGCTCCAATGGTGGAGGTTGACGCTGTTGTTCCAACTGCGAACAACTTTGAACCGCTAAAGAAGGTGCAAAAGAACTCTCCGACCGCGGTGCTGAAGAAACCTCCCCCACCTATTGAAAACATGATACAGGAGAAGCCGGAGTAGCCCCCTCAGCCGCTGTCTTCCCAAGTCCACAGAGTCTGGCGGAAAGTCTAAGATTCTTTGATCAACAAGAACTAATCTCGTCAACCGGAGAAAATGAAGGTTCGACAAGAGGTAAATCATCCCTCCAGCATACAGCGAGGGACTTCTTTCACACAGGCGCCTGCTATAATGGCTCCTTCAACTTTGACCTCCCACAAAAAGAGAAGGCCAGAGAATCTCCCACCACCGGCGGTAACCAAAGGTGATGGATCCAAACGCGCCATGTCTAGGGGCATGATCATGCACACGGTGTACATGGCTTCTGGAAAAGAGGAGAGCCGTGCTTCCATAGCTCATCGGCCGCAAACTCGGTCATTGACAAAAGCTCAGGAGCAACAACAAAAGCTCCAGGAGATGCTGACGAAAATGGCAGCACTCACCGGGAAGAAAAAAAGCTCGGAAGCAACGTCTGAACAACTCCAAGAGCAGGAGACAGATACGGAGTTCTTGTTGGATATAGTGCCCTCAAAGTCAATTATTAGATCGCAGGCACGTGATTGCAATGATTGAGGGAGGACCTATACCGATATGACTGTCTTACTCGAGATGATAGTATGCTATCTGGTTTGTCTTTATCATCGTATACATGATTTAGTTTACTATTGCATGATGATAGAGCCCATAGGTTCTTGCTTGACTGCCAGCAGTATGATGGCGATCATATGCGTGGGAGCTGGGGTCTATAAGCACATCCTTAAAGTGTTCCTAGCCGTAGGAGTTTCGAGACAGGGTATCGATACTCCAGAGTAGACTAGTGTATACAGTCGAGACCCCGACGAGGGGTGGTGGCCGGTCTCACAAGCCATTGGTGTTAGTTGGTTCACCTAAGATGTATACAGGTGCTCATTGGGTTATGAGTACACCAGACAGGAATCGTCGGGAACCTGCTAGTTGGTATTATGCCTATCGTCAGATAGCAGTTCCTGGTGACATGTGTACAGGTTAGTCTGTCGACCTGAGATCGTCATTTGTCTCGTGTGATTTCCCACTGTGCTTTGATTACTACCCTACCACGGTTCAAAGGAGTCGTGCAAACAGGTTTTAGTTGGGTATAGTCCCGAGCCACATGGAGGCAGTGAGCGGATCATCGGGGATTCGTCTCTCCCGGTATTTGGGTTTGATGTCGCACAGTGAACGGATGGCCATCACTAGAAATCCTCGGCCGGGATAGTAGAGAATTACTGATTTGGATCAGTAGTTTCTCAGAAGGTGATGGGCTTCACACCGACACGAATTATCGCGTTATTAGGGGTCTGACTTTATCCACCCCCTAGACTCGATATGCGATACTCTTAGACGAATGGACCGGACTGTATGGATATTGTCACTGTAAGGCTCAGTAGGGTTTCTGGATGAGTTCGCTCTTCAGCTTCCCTTCCGATCAATACATAGGAAACCGTTACGTACAACTAGTACCTCTGACATGCTAATGGTTATACCTAGTGCCAGTGTGTTGATGAGTCATTAGAGTCCCCCACAGACAGTTTCCCAAGTTCGGGCGGAACGTTGTAGAGGCCGTATGGTTTTATGGCAGGGTTCGGAAAATGCACGTGCGTTGACGCACGTGTCATATTTCGGGCAGATAATACCGGTGGGCTTTGGTTTAAGCCGGATTCGAGTATTATACTGTGTAGATATAATATCTTTGTCTCAGTTGCATTTGTATTCGGTCGTAATACAAATGCGGGTATGTTTATACTGTTACGGGGTTGTCCTGAAATTCGTTTCGGGGTCGCTTTTGGAAGTTGTCAGTTTCCAGTTTTCTATCACCCGTATTTAACATTCGGTTAAATGCGGATTTATCTTTTCTTGAGGTGAGTCATGAGTGTGTGGATGGTTCTAGAAGATTCTAGATGGTGACTAGGCTAGTGAGTCATTAGTGCATTAATTGTTCATTTAATGAGTTGATAACAAGGTTAGATGAATCATTTGTTTGCATTAATGATTTTTGCAAGGTGTTAGATGAATCATTCATATCATTTATTGCTTATGGTCACTCTCCTCCTCCTACACTCATCCCACCTCCTTATATTGGCCGGCCCATTCATTCTTGTAAGATGATGGTTGCTTGAAAAAAGATTAAGGTTATGGATTCATGGAAATTAGTATACTCAATTCTCATTTCACCCGATTCAAAAAAGGCAACTTCATTAACCGTTCATCCATAGCTTTGGATGTAACGAGACAAAGTGTTCTACTCATTCTCTATATCAATCTTGGTCATCTCTTTTAGCAAACTTGATGATCGAGTTGCCTTGGTTCAGAGGCGGGAGCCCATTTAAAGATCCGTCGACGTGGTGCCACCTGGACGAGAAGACTGGAGATTCAAGAGATCGGAGCAGCCACAACAAAGCGTGGGATGATGGTTGAAGACCGAAGGACTCGGATCGTTCGGTATAACATTTCTACCCACTTTGTAGTTTGTTAGTTTAGCTATAATGGCAGATCCGGGTTATAGTATACGATAGCGCCAGTCAAAAAGTTTTTGTTCCGCTTTTGGAGTCTGTTAGACGGCCGGGGCGCTACCGTGTACTTACAGTGGTATCAGAGCCTCACCCTTAAGCTTTACTAATTTGTGCTAACGCGTTTAAAATATAGATCGAACCGAATTTCAAAAACTACAGTTTTTCTGTTCAAAGTTTCTGTCGATTTTTAAAAGGGTCTAAAAATTATTTTGCATATCACAGAAATTTAAGCAGGCTTTTTGAAGCATTCTGGTGAAATATGGGCACGTGATCCAACAGTACTGCCGTGGATACGCGGTAAAAGCTAGGGTTTGACCGCGGAACCGCGTCCAGTATGTAGGAACAGTGATCCAAATTTTTCCAGAGAGTTTTCCATGGGAAATTGTGGTTTTTGGTATATTTCTTTTGGGCCCAGATTTTATTACTGTACACCAGATGTACGTGGGGCCCACTTCGGGAAGTTTTGTCGATCGAAATTTTAAACTTGTCAGTATGCAGTAATTACATTATATCTCCGACCGGGAATGTCATTTGAGCGGTAAATTGCGTCTAATTGCTATAGTTCTTTTAGACGGGTTTGCGAACGTGACATTCGCATTGATGTTCTGTGTTGTGCTGTAATGTTGCGGATTTGTCATGGTGGATAGAAGTGTGCAATGGTAGTGCAGTTTGAATTTATTTGTACATTTGATATTGCGGGGCGAGCGTCCAACATGTGGACTGTCGTCACTGCCTGTTTGTATAATATTCTTTTGGGGCACGACCGGGCTGAGGTCGATGTACCCATTGTACATATTTTTATTTCTGTACTAGGTTTACCCCGTGACGGAGTGTGCGGATAGCCGGGTTCTGGAGGGCAACGGGTCCGTATCTCATGGCTTTGAGAGGCAGAGGGGCCTCACTCTAGAATTGGCAGACTATTCGCCGTACTCGTAGGGGGTACAGGTTGACCCAAGGAGGGGTGCTCAAGTTACCGGATTCCGTGAAGTGCCGGGTGGTCCATTCACTATGCTGTAGTGGCTGCCTCTCTTTAGGTTTTGGCGGGTAACTTGCCGCACCCGTAGGGGTCTAGGTTTCATTGCACAGGCTATCCACACGACCAAGGGAACGTCGGGTTTCAGTAGCGGCTCTGTGAAACCCGGGAATCCCAGATTATCTGTATTGTTCTGTGATACTTATTACTTTTCTGTAACGTTGCATATTATCACGCCTGGAGCGATTATTGTATATTGGTATATATACTATTAGATGTTGTATATGTTTTACACCCGTGCTAGTCCAGTCCCCGCTCTGTCGTTTGTTAAGTAACCTAACGGGTGATGACGGGACCCAGTGGCGAATGCGGATGGCATATACGTACATTTTATTTTTCGTTCTTTTCTGGTGTGATTGATTGATGGGACCGCGTTGATTCGGATCAATGCAAGGATAAAGCAAACCTGTTTGGCAGTTGTTGGAACAGCTTTAAAAAGTGTTATTACAAAGGCGTTTCCTTTTGTTATGCATAGCGGTATTCGGTTGGAATATCCTGCACCTCATTCGACGAGGCAATGGCCGATATCCCTTCACCGGAAGTAACCCCTTGGGCAGAAGTTTGCGTCAGGGTAATAACTTCACTATAGTCAATTACAAGTTGCTTTGCATCGCGGTATTCAGTTGGAATATCCGGCACCTCATTCCACGGGGAAAGAGCTGAGATCCCTTCACCGGGAGTCACCTCTTTAGCAAAGGTTTTCGCCACTATATTTTTTTGAAAAGCTATCAGGTTCCTTCAGCGATATCAAGTTCGTTACGTTAAAAGTTTTTTCGCCAAAAACCATCCGTAGCCCTCCGTCATTTCTTTTGGGTATTCAGTAGTATTCAAGCTATGTATTTTGACCAACGCCAAGGCATAGTGTTTGGTAGCTGCTGGGTATTCATTTGTTGCATAGATAGATGAGTTGGTTTGGGACAGTCGTTCTGCCATTTGGCCAACGTCACGGGCATGTGCGGGTGGGTTCAAATTGACATGGATAGTGACGGGTAGAAGTTGGCATGTGACTTATGACATTTTGACCAACGCCAAGGTCATAAGAGCATGGGGCAAAAATTATATCGGGAGTTTCTAAAGAAACTGAACTTGCCAAGTATGCGCATACCTTCTGGAGTGTGATAACATGAGTGGATTCCGTCACGTTATCATGCGATGAGAGTTGGATCCCGATTCCCACTGATGAGTTGGTTTACTCTTCGGGTGATCCCGATTGATTCTTCTTTCAGGTTTGGAGGAGAATTTGACGGAACAGTGGGAGGTTTCCTGATTAGATAAAGTGATAACCATTCTGATCTAGGTTAGAGTGCACGCAGAGTATTTCTTTTCTCTCTCTCTCTCTTTGGCAGCGACCTTTGACCGATCCTAGACTATGACTCAGTGAACAAGTTGACCGAACCTTCTTGAAATATTGGCTTTTGGATTGTCTAAAGTTGCATAAGTCTTTGCCGCTCCTCCTTTTACCCTTTGTTTTTCTCAGAACACCCCGTATTACTACGGACATCCACTTCCATTTGATAGATCCATCGTATGGTTATATACGAACTCGGAGGGACTATTTCGAGGATGGATCCAGGTTAAGGAGAAATTGAATTGTTTTATTCAGTTGTTTTTTATTATCACCTTCTTTCAGGTTGCGAGGGCTCCTTGGTTTAGGAGAGTACACTGTTTCCCCCAATTCAGAGCAAGGCTCTGTTTGAATTTCAAAAATTTAAATTTTGAAGCAACGCTTCAGATCCTCTGCGCTGCGCGCAAAGCGCCACGTGTCAGAAGTTGATGCGTCAGCACAGTGCCCGAGGCAATGCATCCAATCAGAGCAAGGCTCTTTAAAAATAAAAGTAAAGGAAGCAACGCTTCAGTTGCGCAAGCGCTGCGCTGCGCGACACGTGTCTGCACAATTGCGCAAGCACAGCTGCGCAAGCGCTGCGCTGCGCGACACGTGTCTGCACAGCTGCGCAAGCGATGCGCTGCGCGACACGTGTCTGCGCAGCTGCGCAAGCACAACTGCGCAAGCACAGCTGCGCAAGCGATGCGTTGCACGATACGTGTCTGCGCAGTTGCGCAAGCACAGCTGCGCAAGCGCTGCGCTGCGCGACACGTGTCACGCACTGGGGCGTTTGCGCAAAACAGAATTGAAATTTTAAAGAAATCGTTTTTGTTCTTGTTAAAACAAGAAGATTTTCTTCTGTAAAACAGAGGCCTTTGGATCAAAGATCCAACGGTGGGGAAAATTCCCCAAATCACTCAGAGAAAGATCTCTTTAACAACTTTAACTAATTTATGGGCACTTTAAAAAGGACCCTAGACCTCAATTCAAAGGCATCAACACCTTATGAAAAATTAAACAGAGAGAACTCTGAAGAATTGGAGAGGAATCCTCAAGAACAAAGAAAAAGGTAAAAACCTTTAGAAAAAGAGAAAATTCTCTCCTGAACAGATCACTGATATGAGAACAAGAAAAAGGACCTCTAATGAAAAGGAAAATAAAAAAATAAAAAAAAACAGTTCCTTGCACTTCTTTTCATGAACCATTGGTTCTGAACCTAAAAGATTCTCAAGATAACAGTGCCTCGCACATTTTATGAACCTCTGTTTCTTTGAAAAACAAGAAAAAAACTTGTTTTCTTTGATCTGAAATTGATCCAAAAGAATAAGAACAGTGCCCAACACTTGCCAAAGCTGCACTATTGCGCAAGCCGCGCCACGTGTTAGCAGTGCAACAGTGCAGCGCACTGACGCAGCGCACTGCGCTGTTGCGCTTGCGCTCACCAGAACGTGACACGTGTCACCTCCACGAGTGCTTGTGCTCATTAATTGTGCAAAGCGCCTGACAGGCCATGTGGGGCACTGTCAGAGTATCTAATGCTCTGCATTATTAAGAGAAGGGCCAAGCCTAATTAAAAAGGGCCTAACAGGCCAAATTAAATGCAATGCATTATTTTACAGAAGGGCAGAGTCCAAACAGATGCTCTGCATCATTTATAAAGGGACATAGCCCAAATCAAAAAGGCCTAGCAGGCCAGAATGAATGCAGTGCATTATTTAAAGAGGGGTAGAGCCCTAGCACAGGCCTAATAGGCCAAAAGCAAATAAAACGTTGAATATTTTCAACTGGAATTAGCCCAATCATGGCCGTAAGTCCTCAAATTAAATTGACTGAGCTCGGCGGCTCCCTAAGTCAATTTACGACCGGTTCGAGGGTACATCTCTGAACTCCTCTGGCACCTATCGTTGTAATCATTCAACGACGTCAGAGAGGTGACGGGTCCCAACGACCACACATCAATATGGACTGCGGGGTCCTTAAACTCGTGGACCGAAACGTCCTTAAACTAACGTTGGACCGAAACGTCCTTAAACTAACGTTGGACCGAAACGTCCTTAAACTAATAATAGACCACCACATCCCTAAACTGGAACATAGACCACCACGTCCTTAAACTGGAACTAATACGGACCACCACGTCCCTAAACTGGAATACGGACCACCACGTCCCTAAACTGGAATACGGACCACCACGTCTCTAAACTGGAACATAGACCACCACGTCCCTAAACTGGCAACGGACCGCAACGTCCTTAAACTACCTATGGACCACTACGTCCCTAAACTGGAACAATAGAGCCCCCAAATGCTCTTTTGCCGGATCTAAACGATCCCGTTTAAGTCGATCTTAGCCCCAAACACGGCTAACGTATCCTTAAACATTCAAATGGATTATAAAACTCCAAATCAACTTTGGTTCAAGGGTACATCTCTGAACTCTTTTGACACCTGTCGTTGTAATCCTTCAACGACGTCAGAGAGGTGACGAGTCCCGATGGCCATATATTAAATGGATCACCACGTTAAGTTGATCTTAGTCTTAAACAGGGCTAACGTATCCTTAACGAACGTTTAAGTTGATCTTAGACACAACACGGCTAATGTATCCTTAAACTAAAAAACACCAAACCCAAATCTAAGTAAATATGGATTTGGACTAATCCACGTCCTACGGGCGACGGCATTACTCAGTCTCCGTATACAATCCACGGGAAACCATAAACAAAACAAACACACACGACACGAAGTGAAATTCTAGAGAAGGAGAAAGTTGTTACCGCGATGTGGTAGCGTAATTAACTGCAGGGGCTTGCGCCTGCAGGGAAGAGTGTCCCCACAATCAAAACCCCTCAAGCGAGGGAGAATCTGACGAAGTCTGCTATATCGGCTGCATCCGTCTAAACCTCCGATATACGGTGCCATAAATCAACTTGGCATCTCCGGAGAGGTGGACGGATAAAACCAAATAGCATCTGCCCCGAATCTCAGGCAAGACGTCCACCGCGTCTCCGCCGCATCTTTCGGAGGTGAACAGATTCTGGCACGCCCGGTGGGACCTTTTCCTCTTTCCACTCCACACTTCGTGTGTCGTCTTCGCGAACCAATCGCGGTTTGTTAAATGGTTGCCTTCGGATTTCAAATTACTAAAATTTGGTCTTTTTCCTGGCGCAGAACTCAAGATTCAATGGCCTTTAACTGCACCAACTGCTCGAAGTGCCACTGCAACGGACGCTCCACCTCACCGGGAGGTGTAGCATATGGGCCCCAAGCGGCTTCCTTCCTCGCTTTGCCGGTAGACCAGGTGACCCAGGCCACCACTGGCCTGTTTTTCGGGACCATGATCCCTCCTACAAGCTTCTCTATGCCAATACCTGCACCGGAAGGGAACAAGAAGTCGGTCTTCGACCGGCTCACTGCTACGACGACCCTTGTTAACGGGTCGCCCACCACCAAACCAACAGCCTCTGTTTTCTCCAGGCTGGATCAGAACTCTAAATTGGCTGTTCCAAGGAAGGCACTAACTGCTGCTCCAGAAGTCGTCAAGGAGGCTTCCCCTGTCAAAGAGTCAGTCTTTTCAAGACTGACGATTCCTGCTCCTGCCCCTGCTTGAGGATCCGTCTTCGACAGGTTGAATATCACCCCTCAAAAGACAACCTCAGTCTTTAAGAGGTTAACACCAGCGGCGCCTCATTCAGACAGGGGGCAAAAAGAAGCTGTCTCAATCTCCGAGCCAGTCCCAACGGCTCATCATGCTCGACGTCGCCATTGGCAACGAGTGAGGAAGGCAGGGGGCAACTCCCCCTCAGGGTTAACTCCACCGGCTCTAGTGGTGGAAGTCAACGCTGCTGTTCCAACTGGGAACAGCTTTGAACTACTGAAGAGAGTACGTAAGAATTCTCCAACCGCTACATTGAAAAGATCTCCTCCGCCCGCGAAGAGAGTTCTGGAAACAAAGCAAGAACAGCCCCCTCAACGGCTGTCCTTAAAAATTTATAAAGTTTGGCGGGGAGTTCAAGACTCCGTAATTGACCCAGATCGCTCTCGTCAACAGAAAAAGGCGAAAATGGAAAAAGGCCGTCCGATCAAACAGGAAAGGATGACAGTCACCAGGGTGCCCACTGCAACGGCCCCTTCAACTTCAACGGCCCACAAAAGAAGGAGGACGGAGAAAAATATCCGAGGTGGTGAGCCCAAACGCCCTAAGTCAGGGGGCATTGTAATTCATACCGTCTATGTGGCGTCTGGTAAAGAGGACAGTCGCATATCTACGGGTCATCGACCACTTACGCGATCAGTGACCAAGGCTCAGGAGCAACGGCAAAAGCTCTAAGAGATGATGAACGCTATGGCCGCACTTACAGGGCCAAAAGAAAATCCTGAAACGTCCTCGGATGAACGCCAAGAGGAAGAAACCGACGCCGAATTCCTTCGTCGGATATTGGAAAAGAAGGACAAAGAGGCTGCTGAACAAGCAGCCAACATACAGCGTATGGGCCTCCTCTTCCAAGACATGATAGGGATGATGATACAACAAGATCCTCCGGCCGAAGAGCCCCCGATCGTCCTTGGAGACGATAGGGGAGAGACATCAAATCCTCCGCCAGCTCTGTCAACGGCTAAAGAGGATACAATCTCAAAAGCTGATTTGGACGAGTACATAGCCCAACAAATACGGGTTCATCATGCGACCGAAGCAGCCGGCCAGGTCGTAAAAACAGGGCGGCCATATCCAATTTGGTACGACCAAATCAAGTACCCGCCAGGTTACACAATTCCCAAGTTCCATGTCTACAAGGGGACGGGCAATCCTCACCAGCATGTCGCCCAGTTCAGAGCACTCCGCGGCAACACCGGCGGTGACAACAAGCTATTGCTTCGCCAGTTTGTTGGAAGCTTATCAGATACGGCATTTGAGTGGTACTCTAAGCTCCCGAACGACTCTATTAAGACCTTCGCGGAGATGGAGCTGCCGTTTACTCAGCGTTTTGCAAGCGCCAGTGAACGCACTCCGATGACGGCACTAATTAACGCCAAGGTAAAACCAGGCGAGACATGGGTTCAATATGCTATACGGTGGCGGAATTTATGGTCGAAGTGCGAGCAGCGCATTGAAGAAGCTCCCGCGATGGGTATGTTTGTGGGAATCCTTGATCCACAAGCAACCATCTCGCAATTTATGATGTTTTTCAAGCCGACTATCTTCCAGGCCTTGATTGACAAGCTAGCGCAAATGGATCAGATGGGCCATAAACCCCCTCTTCCAAAGACGGATTCCCGAAATGACAAAGGGAAAGGAAAAGCAATCGTTGTCGCTAATGCTCAACAACAACCGAGAAACTCGAAGCCGGTTGTGCGTCAAAATAATATGCGCCCGTACGTAGACCTTGAGGAGAGGCTAGTTAGTCCTTACTCTTTTCCCCGTGATAAAACGAGAAGGTTATTCGAGCTGGCGTTGCGCAACCGACTCATAAATTTGCCGGACCCAAAACGTCCGTTGCAACCAAGTGACGTCAATGAGCCCAACTACTGTCCTTATCATCGATTACTGGGCCATCCGATCGAAGATTGCTACGTTTTCAAAAATTGGCTTGAAAACCAGTACCGACAGGGCAAATTCGCGTTATCTGACAAATGTAAGGTGAATCCCCCGCAGCCCCACACCTCTAAAGGGACGAATACGCCGGGGGCAACATGCTCCGTCGTTGAAGAAGCTCCTTGGGAAGTTGTATTATCATCCAAGACAAAGAGGATGCTAAACGATCTTCAGACATGTCCAGCGATCAAGTGGAAGAACCCATTGGAACCGCAGGTCATTGAGGGGATGTTGAAGCCACGTACAACTCCAAAGAGCGATGGTGGTGGCTCAAGCACTCGCAACCAGCCGTCAAAATCTTCGAAAAAGAAGAAGAAGAAATCTAAGAAGCCCGTGAAGCCTGGCGACAAGCGCACGGACCTGCAAAAACAAATTGACGCGCTGGAGGAATACAACCAGAAGGCACGGACTCCCATTACATTCCAATAGTTCCTCAATCACGTCTTTCAAAAGGAAAATGAAGGAGAAAGTTCATCTGATGAATCTGAAGAATGCGGTGAGCTGTCATGTGATTTCCCGTTCGTTCATGGACGAGGAGGAAACTCCTTGTACTGAAGCGCTGGGGGTAGATCCTGAACCAAAAATTCTGGGGCCATCAGATGGGATAATTAACGCATTCCTTAATGAAGCTCGGTTGAAAAGTAAAGCTGATCGAGAACGCGAGACGGCTATATTTGAAAGGGCCAAGCGCCAGCGACTTGATGAAAGAGCTGAGACGATCCCGCTGGAGCAAAATGCCTCCACCGTCGACAAAAGCCAATTCAAGATGAGGAAAAGGTTTGCTAAGGCCATATCAATGGGCATGAAGCTACCATCCTCTGAAGGAAACAACACCGGTGAAGTGGAAACGCACCCCTCCTATTGCTTATATCATCAAAAGATTTCGCACCCCACTCAAGAGTGCAAAGCTTTTGATAGATGGTGGCAAGGATACGTTGCTCATCGACAACGCTTTAAGCGGGAAAAGCGTAAAACTCGTCGGGAGCAAAGAAATACGACCGAAGAGATTAAAAGAACCACCGGCGATTGTCGCATGGTTAACACCGGCGGGTCACAAGTGCCTACATTCGGGAGCGATTCTGATGAAGAGCTAGAACTTTCCCCTCTCTTTAAAGAGTCCACTTCGGGAAAAGAAGAAGAGCCGAAGGTTTGCGAAAATATTCGGCTGCGGAATCGGACGCTGCCTGAAAAGAACCCCGGACCCTTAAACAGAAAAGATAAAGGGAAAGAAAAGGTCTCTGAAGATATCGTCTTAGATGACCAAGTTCTGGAGGAGCTAAGCGCCAAGGACCCGCCGAAGAAGAATAAGGTGGATTACAACGTCTTAGCGCATCTGAGGAAGCTGCCCTCACAGCTCAGCATTCTTGATGCCCTTTTGTTATCAAAGGAGGCGAGCGATTCATTGATCAAGGCACTACAAGATCCGAAACAATTCCAAGCGTGCCTGGCCGAGGAAAAGATGAAGAATGAATTGGAGGAAGTGCACACGGCCGATGTCGCTTTCGGTGATGAAGACCTTTTCCTTGGGACGCGCGAACACAATCGCCCCCTCTATGTCTCAGGATACTGCCATGATATAAAGATAGGAAAAATCCTGATCGACAATGGATCCTCCGTTAATCTCCTCAACGTGCGGGTGTTAAAAGAAATCTGCATGAGCGTCCAGCACCTTGCTCGTGACAAGATCACCATCTCCGGGTTCGACTCCCAGTCATCAAGAACTCTTGGGTCTGTGATACTGACGCTACGCTTCGGGCTACTCGTCACGGACATTAAGTTCCACGTCATAGATGCCAAGACATGCTACAACGCTTTGCTCAGCCGACCATGGTTACACGAGTACAACATCATCCCTTCTACACAACATCAGTGTATGAAGTATTTCAAGGATGGTTTCGAGCATACCCGACGGGAGAACTGAACCCGTTCTCTGTGAACGAGGTCCGCAAATACGAAGATGCCAAATACTTCTTACCGGATTTCGAAGATACGGAGAAGTGTCACAAGCCGGAGAACAAAGCTAACGCCACCATCCCTGTCTTCGGCAGTGATACCGAGGAAGAAGAGGAGATAGTTTATTCGGGTCCATCCCAACACAACAAGCCAGGGCCGTTCGCTCCTATGTTGGTCTTTGGTAGCGACTCGGAAGATGAGATCCATGCTGTATTCTCTGCTCGACCTTCAATACGAACGTCCGCTGACGAAGAGCAAAGTCTACAAGTCGCCATAGTGCCGCTCAAACACCATAAAGAACTGGATGCACTTAATATTTACAATGTAGAAGAGCTGCAAACGTTCTATATCCCTCCCAGGAGAGAAAGCGAGAAAGAAATTCTGTTCTACCGCTCTGGAGAAACCAAGGTAGAAAAAGAAATCTGGCATGGCGCGGATCCTACGCTCGACAGGCTTCAGCCTATCCGTCTCCCCAGATATTATACGGAAGGTCTAAAAAAGCTACTGAAACGCCAGGGAATATCCTTCAAGCAGACCGTTCGAAACGCCAAGTTCTATGACAAAGTCTGGAACGTTCCCGGGACTCAATGCAAACTGCCTAATGGGAGAATGGAGACAAAAGGTCTTGGATACATCCGGTTAAAGAAACGAGAGCTACTAAACAGCTGCTATGTCATGTATGACTTCGATGAAGAAGCGGATGCTCAATGGGAGGACGCTAATCCGGAGACAGTAAAAGTTCCAGATGCAAAAGTGCCCAGTCCGTCGTTCGAAGAACAAATTGACAAGCTTATAAGGGAAGCGGGTCAAAAAGTCTAGGACGATCATAACCGCGAAATGGTCATCTACGAGAAAGCCAAAACGCAACGCCTTCTCCAACAGGCCGTGAAAGATGAAAATGCCGCTCCTTGTCAACCTGTTATAAAGAAGGCTCGACGCAAAAGCAGAAATAAGTTGAAAGGCCAAAAAGGCGCTCAACAATAACAAAGCAGGGCTAAGAAGCCATGCAAACGGGAGTCGAGCGTTGTTGATCTATCCCTCATGAAGAAAATGGGTCGAGCATACTCGTTTCCCCGGGACAAGACGAAGAAGATACTTGAGCTTGCTTTAAAACATCAGATGCTTACACTGCCGGAGTCTAAACACCCCGAACAAGCAGGCGAAGTCTCTCACCCGGACTATTGCCCTTATCACCGAGTGATAGGGCACCCTCTCGAGGACTGCTTCACCTTCAAGAATTGGGTCGAAGATCAGTATCAGCTTGGCAAGTTCGCTCTGTCCAACAAATGGAGGGTAGCGCCGCCACAAAAGCACGAGCCCAAGGGCACGAAAGAAGAACCAGTCCCGCATTGGGATTGGAAGCGAATTCGTACTTGTCACGTAATAACGATATCAAAAGAAGAGCCCGACAACATGGATGACCTTTCTTGGTGCTTCGAAAATAGCAACGACGAAGTAATCTCAGAATTCCCACCAGCGCCAAAAGAGCTGGAAGATGGAATCCATACCACTGCAGATAACCTCAAGAAAATTGAGTTGGGAACGGCGAATGACCCGCGACCGACATTCATCAGCGAGCTGCTATCTAAAGAAAGGGTGGCTGTGTTAAAGGACGTGCTTCTACAGCATAGAGATTGCTTCGCGTGGAACTATTCCGAAATGCCGGGACTAGATCCAGAAATTGCTGTGCACAGATTGGCGATATCTCCGGACGTCAAGCCAGTCAAACAGGCGCCGAGAAGAATGCGGCTCGAGCTTGAGATGAGTATCAATGCCGAGGTCAAGAAGCTGATCGACTCCGGCTTCATCCAGGAAGTTCAATACCCTGAATGGATCGCCAACATCGTCCCGGTGATGAAGAAAAATGGGACAGTGCGCATATGTGTAGACTTCCGGGATCTTAATAAAGCTTGCCCGAAGGACGATTTCCCAGTGCCAGTCACCGAACTGATGATAGACAATACGTCCACTCATGAGGTTTTCTCCTTCATGGACGGCTCGTCAGGATATAATCAAATAAAAATGCATCCCGAAGACCAGAAGCACACCGCCTTCAGGACTCCTTTGGGTATATTCTGCTACAAGGTGATGCCCTTCGGTCTAAAGAACGCCGGCGCCACCTACCAGAGGGCCATGACGAAGATCTTCGACGACCTTATACACGAAATCTTCGAATGTTATATCGACGATCTCGTGGTTAAAAGCAAATCATACGAGGAACACCTCGAGCATCTGAAGACCGTATTTCAACGCCTTCGGCAATACAACCTGAAGATGAACCCGCTCAAGTGTGCATTCGGAGTTTCCTCAGGCAAATTCCTGGGATTCATTGTTCGACATCGGGGTATCGAAATAGATCAGTCAAAGATCAAGGGGATCATGGAAATGCCTCTGCCAAGGACTTTTAAATAGCTGCGGTCTCTCCAAGGGAAGCTCACATATATATGGCGATTTATAGCCAACCTTTCAGGAAAGTGCCGTCCTTACAGCCACCTGATGAAGAAGGGAACACCGTTCGTCTGGGACCAAAAATGCCAAAGCGCGCTAGACGAGATCAAACAATACCTGCAGAACCCGCCAGTTTTGGCTGCTCCGGTCAAGGGAAAACCCCTCATTCTTTATACAACTGCCCTCGAAGGTTCCTTAGACGCATTATGGACACAAGAGAACGATCAAGGGAAGGAAAGAGTACTCTACTACTTAAGTCGAGTTCTGCTGGGGCCAGAAAGCAACTACTCCCCCATTAAAAAACACTGCTTAGCGTTGATCTTCGCGATAACAAAGCTCAGGCACTATGCGTTGGCACATGAAGTCCGTCTCATTTCAAAGGTGGACCCCCTTAAATATTTGATGTCGAAGGCCATATTGACGGGACGACTCACTAAATGGGCCCTGCTCTTGATGGAGTTCTGGATAACGTATCAACCTCTCAAGGCAGTGAAAGGCCAGGTCATCAACGACTTCCTTGCTGAGCACCCGATACCTGCCGATTCTCCTCTGAATTGCGATTTGCCAGACGAACATGCATTTGACGCGATCGACGGTGGTGATACCCAATGGGAACTTTATTTCGATGGAGCAACTTCCATGAAAAGGTGCAAACAAAGTACCCCTATAATTAAATCGGGGGTAGGCCTCATCTTCGTGACTCCACAAGGAGGGATAATGCGCTTCGCTTTCTCCTTAACAGAGCCGAGACAAACAATGAAGCCGAATACGAAGCTCTGATAGCAGGCCTCGAGATCGCCATCGATATGGGGATTGAAAACCTCCTCATATATGGAGACTCCCAACTGGTCGTTAGTCAAGTAAACGGCGACTACCAAATGTGCAAACCGGAGTTGGTGAAGTACGGCGAAAAGGTGCAACAATTGTTGACCCAAATTCCCTCCTATACTTTGGAGAACATACCGCGCGCGGAAAACAGCAAGGCAGACGCGTTGGCCAAACTTGGTAAAGAACTGGCTGACGAGAACCTCGATGACGTTAGAATCGTGGTACAAAGCCGTCGGGTGCTTGCCCCAGCAAAAATATCTCCGGAATCATCCGAAGAAAAATGAACGACTGAACAGACGACCTTGCAAATAAAAGATTGGGAAAATACCGAGGATTGGAGAGAAGTCTTCATAGACTACTTTAAGTCCCACCGAATGCCTGAAGAAGCGTCCACAAGACATCAGCTCATGAAACGAGCTCTATCTTTCGCCTTCGTCAATGATACTCTGTACAAGAGGTCATTTGATTCTCTGTGGCTGAGATGCTTAGGACCTGACGAAGCGAAAAGGGTCGTCCAGGAAGTTCATGAAGGACTCTGCGGTTCTCACCAAGTAGGCCCGAAGATGAAGTTGAAGATCAAACGGATGGGCTACTACTGGCCCACGATGATTCAGGATTGCCTCGAATATGCGAAGCAATGCCACTCATGCCAAATCCATGGGGACTTCATCCACCAACATCCTAATCCATTACATCCAACGGTGGCTAGCTGGCCATTCGAAATGTGGGGGACTGACATAGTCGGCCCCATCGAACCAGCATCGTCTAGAGGACATCGTTTCATCCTGGCGACGACTGACTACTTCTCCAAATAGGCAGAAGCGGTACCACTGAGGGAAGTGAAGACGGAGAATATCCTCCATTTCTTCAAGACGCACGTCATATATCGGTTTGGAACGCCAAGACAGATCATCTCCGATAACGGGCCAGCCTACAGAAGCCACAAGATCAGTCGCTTCGCGCAACAGCATAATATAGACTGGAGATATTCTTCAGTTTACAATCCGCGAGCTAATGGCCTAGCTGAAGCCTTCAACAAGACCCTGACGAAAATCATGAAAAAGACGGTGTCCCGAAATAAGAGAGACTGGCACGAGAGACTGCAAGAGGCTCTTTGGGCGTATCGAACTACGTTCAAGACGGCCACGAACACAACGCCGTACGCGTGGTATTTGGGACAGAAGCAGTACTCCCCCTCGAGATAGAGTTACCCTCTCTACGAGTGGCAGTCCACTACGAGCTAACGGACGAAGAAAATTCTCACCTTCGGCTTGAGGAGCTTGATGCCCTCGATGAAACCCAACTCATAGCGCAACAAAATCTGGAGGCCTATAAGGAAAAGATAACGCGCTCATATGAAAGATTGACCCGACCGAGGACATTCCGCCAAGGCGAACTTGTGCTAGTGGTCAAAAGGCCTATGATTCCCAATCGCACCAAGCGGGGAAAATTCGAGCCAAACTATGAAGGCCCGTACATCATAGATAAAGTTTACCAGGGATGGGCCTATCTACTCATGGATCTGCACGGTGAAAGGCCTTTCAGGCCAATAAACGGTCGCTTCCTAAAGAAATACTACGCTTAATGAGCCATAGCCTAGGTCAATGATAGATGACAACGACTATGTCCGCTCGCTATCTTCCTAAGCTCAAGCTTTATAAGCAGTAGCCGGCCTTCTCAATAGCGGACCGAAATGTCCTTAAACTAATAGCGGACCGAAACGTCCTTAAACTAATATCGCAGCATCCGTAGGCTGACAAAAAAAATATAATAAAAAAAATATAAATAAATAAAGATGGTATGTCCATAAGCAAAAAAGGGCACGAATGAAATCCCGAAAGGGCTCCGTGAGTAAAAACCGCAGGGCTACCGGCGAGTGTTCGTGAAACCCCGAAAGAGCGCGACCTCGTAAAAAAAAAGAAAGAAGAAGAAAATAAAAAGAATAAAAAAAAACGGTATGTCCATAAGCAAAATGGGCACGGATGAAAACCCGAAAGGACTCCGTGAGTAAAAACAGCAGGACTACTGGCGAGTGTTTGTGAAAACCCGAAAGGGCGCAACCTCGTTAAAAGACACTTACAGGGTCCTCTCGACCTTGTAAAGAGAAATCACCCGCGTGAGATCCTTACGACTCACAAGGGAGCAGTACACCTAGGGATCCCCACGATTCCTATGGAGAAAATACACTTACGAGATCCTCACGACTCGTAAGGAGAACCCTCTTATGGGACCCTCACGGCTCATAAGAGTTGAAAGTCTTAAGTTACAGAGGCCTAAACCTGTGCTTAAGAAACCCCTACAACTTCCGATATTGCCCTAAAAGTGGTTCAATACTGACCCTTGTATACAATCCACGGGCGCGAATAATTATTTCCCTAACGAAATCCCATCCGTGACTAGGGATATGTTCATATGATGAACGACCCGTGTAGGTCCTCTCGACTTATAAGGAGAAAACCCTCTTGTAGGATCCTTACGACTTATAAGAGAAAACGCGTTTAGGAACCCTCACGATTCCTAAGGAGAAAATACACCTGCAAAATCCTCACGACTTGTAGCGAGAAATACCTTTGTGAGACCCTTACGGCTCATGAAGTTAAAAGCCTTAGTCGACAGGACCTTAACCCTGTTCGCTAAGCCACCTTTGTTCGACATCGACGGAGGCAAATGATGATTCGCTCCTGGCAATATCCCAGTTGTAGCGGTGATGATGCCGAGATCGGTGTCTAATTCCAGGTTTACGGCGGAAAGCCAATGGGCCGCACATGCATACAAAATAGCCGAAATGATAGGGCAACTTGCAATAAAAAGCAGCAAGTAAAAGTGTATGCATGCAAAATAGCCGAAATGATTGGGCAACTCGCAATAAAAAAAAGCAGCGAGTGAAAACAAAATAAACAGCCGAAATGATTAGGCAACTCGCAATAAAAAGCAGCGAGTGAAAACAAAATAAATAGCCGAAATGATTGGGCAATCGCGACCTTCGCGATCTAAAAGCTGAAATGATAGAGCATCGCGGAAATAAAAAAAGACGATAAAACTTTGGCCCTACAGTTAAGATCACATCGATCCCTGTATACAATCCAAGGGCGTAAACAAAGAGGGAACCATACTCTCCCAACGGGCTCCGCCAGAAAATGAAGCCAAATCTCGACGGTTCATTCCAACTCCGAAGAAACCAGTGTCTTCAGCAGACACCTCAACTCAAGGAAACAAACACTCCTTGACGAGAGCCTCCCGATTCACGTCGACTCGCAGAGCAACCAGTGCCTCCGTGGGAAATTCTCGACTCGTTTCAACACCAAGGAAACAAATAATCCTTGGCGCTAGGGAAATAAATAATCCTTAGCAAATACCTCAACTCAAGGAAACAAACACTCCTTGATGAGAGCCTCCTGATTCGCGTCGACTCGCAGAGCAACCAGTGCTTCCGTGGGAAATTCTCGATCCGTTTCAACACCAAGGAAACAAATAATCCTTGGCACTGGGGAAACAAATAATCCTTAGCAAATACCTCAACTCAAGGAAACAAACACTCCTTGATGAGAGCCTCCTGATTCGCGTCGACTCGCAGAGCAACCAGTGCCTCCGTGGGAAATTCTCGATCCGTTTCAACACCAAGGAAGCAAATAATCCTTGGCGCTAAGGAAACAAATAATCCTTAGCAAATACCTCAACTCAAGGAAACAAACACTCCTTGATGAGAGCCTCCTGATTCGCGTCGACTCGCAGAGCAACCAGTGCCTCCGTGGGAAATTCTCGATCCGTTTCAACACCAAGGAAACAAATAATCCTTGGCGCTGGGGAAACAAATAATCCTTAGCAAATACCTCAACTCAAGGAAACAAACACTCCTTGATGAGAGCCTCCTGATTCACGTCGACTCGCAGAGCAACCAGTGCCTCCGTGGGAAATTCTCGATCCGTTTCAACACCAAGGAAACAAATAATCCTTGGCGCTAGGGAAAAAAATAATCCTTAGCAAATTCCTCAACTCAGGGAAACAAACAATCCTTGATGAGAGCCTCCTGATTCACGTCGGCTTGCAGAGAAACCAGTGTCTCCGCGGAAAAATTCCCAATTCGTCTCAAATTGCAAGATGAAGCCTCAGGCAGCAGGGACTAAAAAACTTGCTTCCTGAACAATGGGACCCTGTAAGTCGATCTAAAACGGTCCCTTGCATACTATTCACGGGTCTCACTCTCCAAAGTCGAGTTTCGACAAGGAGGGAAACAACTGCTTACAGGTCCTCTCGACTCATAAGAGGGAAAAATTCTCTTACAGGATCCTTACGACCTATAAGAGAAAACACACTTAGGAATCCTCACGACTCCTAAAGAGAAAAACCCACCTACGAGATCCTCTCGATCCGTAGGAAGAAAAATCTCTATGAAACCCTCACGGCTCATAGAGTTGAAAAGTCTTAGGAGGCAGATCTGAACCTGCAGCCTAAGCCATCGCTATCCTCTGAAGAAATCAAGAGGCCTACTCTAGTGTATGCTAATTGTGTCGACATGCTGAGAAAGAAGAAAAGCAACAGAAAGGGCATCCGATTTACATTTGATCAAGCATTCAAAACACATTCATTCATGCATGGGCAAAAGACTCAGAACAAAAGATAAGACAGGCTAGGAAAAACAAAAATTTTTATTAGTATTGCCCGAAGTTCTTACAATCATAAAAGCAATAAACGAAAGTTACAATGGAATAACCTCAGATCCATGGCATGGATTGAGGAATTCAAAAACGACCCTATCTATGACTTTCCAGGCCTCGCGGACCATCCTAGTGTGCTTTCTTTCGCGAGCACAAGCGTCAGGGTCCCCCCTGATGTCTTCCACCCTCCGATAAGCAGCGAGTATGGCGGACTGTTGAAAGACCTCGTGCAAGAGATCGATAAGACTGTCTCGCCGTCTCTTCGAGATAAAGTTCAACAGGTACACTGAGTGCACCTTATCCTCAGCAACATCCAACGCCCTAAGTAGCACGCCAGAACAGAAGAGGGGAAGCGCTTCCCAGATGGCTCCCACGATAAGCTTAAGGATGGAGGAACGGCGGGGAAGCAGTGGACCATTGTACGCGTCGAAGCGGCTCATTATTTCGGCACACTCCTCGTTTGTGAACTCTCAATTTTGAGAGCGGCCAAGTCGACGGATGTGTTGCGCCGCGGCAGCGCCCCGGCCGTCTTTCCGAGGCCAAAATGCGGAATCAAAAATTTTCCTTACTTGGAAACTGGCGCTACCGCGGACAATGAAAACCCGGATCGTAACCATTAACCTAATGCTAGCTTAACAAGAGATGGGAAGAGAAGTATACCGAGTGATCTGAGTCCTCCGGTCTTCTCGTCATCGTCCCGATCTCCCGCGGAAAGTCTTGCCTCCACATCGTCGCCTCCTCGCCGGAAGGGCACCACATCGCCTGCGTCTTTTACGGGCTCCCGCCTCAATACCGAGGCAACTCGGGCATGAAGCCGGCAACTCGACATGCTCAAGATATGCTGTAGAATGTGTAGTGTAGAGGCTATGTCTCATTTGGGGTTTGTTGCCTTTGAAGATGATGGAGGAATCAAGACTAGAAAAATGGTGCTTGCATTTTTCTAGCATGAAAAATGAGATCAAGAAATCAAACTCTCAAGAATGAAAACTCTCATCTTTTTCTTTCTCTCAACCATGAAAAACTTATCATCTTAGAAAAATGGTGGAGGAAAGAATATGAAGCATGAAGGGAGGTGAGGGTAGTAAAAGCAAGTGGTAACCATATCCTAAACCTCATCATAACCATTTCACATCAACTCCAAATCACTTCTAATCAACAAAAAGCAAGTGATGAGAATGGTATCTAAAGATGCTATCATAATTAAAACATATGCAAGAAACCCCCTCCTCAAATGTAATTTGCAAAACTGCAAATTACCCCCTCCATCAGAAAAGTCCGGCCGGGAAAGAACAAAGGAAAATCGGCCGGAACGGAATGCAAACTGGCAACTCCAGAAAACTGGTCCCGTAATAAATTACAGGAAAACCCCGATACTGTGCATACACACCCGCATCTGTATTCCGACCGGATACAAATGCAATGAGACAAAATCTACACAGTACTAAACTAGGACCGGCTTAAGCCAAAGCAGGCTAGTAAAATCCGTTCGATCCTGATCCGTGCAATACCGCACGTATCAGATCAAACCCTGCCATATAACTATACGGCCACTAGTACAAAACTGTCCGATCCTGATCCGTGCAATGCCGCACGTATCTGATCGGACCCTGCCATATCTCCATACGGCCTCTACAGCGTTTCGCCCGAAAGCTTGAGTAACTGAAAGTGTGGTGGACTCTAAAGACTCGTCAATACTATGGCTGTGGATTTAACCACTAGCACGTCAGAGGTATTAGCCAATACGTGACGGGCCACCAGCTATTGACCAAAAGGGACGTTGATGAGCGAACTCATCCTGACACCCTACTGAGCCTGTCAGTGACAATATCCGTACAGTCCGGTCCGTTCGTCTATGAGTATCGCATGGCGGGCCTAAGGGGTTGGTAAAAGTCAGACCCCCAAAAGCGGTACAAGTCGTGTCGGAGTGTAGCCCAGAACACCCTGAGATACTACTGGAATACCTACCAGTAAATCTCCTGCCTCGGCCGAGGGCTTTCTGTAATGGCTCTCCTAGACACAGCGCGACCTCACCCCCAATACCGGAAGAGACGAACCCCTGCAGATCCGCTCACTGCCTCCATGTGGCTCGGGACTGTACCCAACTAAAACCTGTTTGCACGACTCCTTTGAGCCGTGGTAGGGTAGTAATCAAAGTACAGTGGGAACTCACACGAGACAAATGACGATCTCAGGTCGATGAACTAACCTGTACACATGTCACCAGGGAACTGCTATATGACATCTGGTATAAGACCAACTAGCAGGTTCCCGGCGAGTCCTGTCCGGTGTACTCATAACCCAATGAGCACCTGTATACATCTTAGGTGAACCAACTGACACCAATGGCTTGTGAGACCGGCCACCGCCCCTCGTCGGGGTCTCGACTGTATACACTAGTCTACTCTGGAGAATCGATGCCCTGTCTCGAAACTCCCACGACTAGGGACCTTTTAAGGATGTGCTTATGGACTACCAGCTCTCACGTATATGATCGCCATCATACTGCTGGCAGTCAAGCAAGAATCCTAGGGGCTCTATCAACGTGTAATAGCGACATGTCAGGTCACTTAAAGCAGTACACGATGATAAAGATAAACCAGATAGCATACTATCATCTCGAGTAAGACTGTCCTACCGGGATAGGTCCTCCCTCAATCATTGCAATCACGTGCCTGTGATCCAATAATTGACTCTGAGGGCACTATCTCCAACAGGATGTCCCCGTAAGAGATGATCTCGTTAAGAGCATACATGTGGGCGTCCATTGTTCCTGTGAAAGAGGATCAACAGAATTATCAGAAAAAAACTTATTAAGCAAAACGATATAATGCACTGAGGAATAAAATGTCATCTTCAAACTCTAAGATCAATGAAAAACTCCTAAGAGTTCATCTTTTTTTTAGATCAAAGGGATCTATGTTTTGCCAAGGATGCAAGGTTCTGTTCATGGGTCAAGAAACCCTGAAACAGATTCTTGAGAGCAAGGCTCTATTGATGAGACCCCAAAAGGGTTTTTCTTTAGATCAAAAGATCTATAAGAGCAAGGCTCTATTAATTGAACTTAATTTAATTTAAAATTTTACCTAAGAGGGTGCTGAGTTCAGAACTTTGAAAGTTCTTAAAAAGAAACAAGAGGAAGGCTCTAAAAAAGTTCTTAAACAAGAGCAGGGCTCTGAAAGTTCTTAAGCAAGAGCAGGGCTCTGAGAATCAAAATTCTTGAAAGTTATAAAGAATTTTCTAAGGACCAATGTCCTATTTATAGGCGCCCGCGCCCCTTCAACTTATCAGTTGATCCAAAGGCTGGGATCTTGCCACCGCTGTACTCACGTGCGCGCCACGTGAGCGCAACGGTGGGGGGGCATTTGTTTCCCCTAATCAGAGCAAGGCTCTGTTTGAATTTCAAAAATTCAAATTTTGAAGCAACACTTCAGATCCTCTGCGCTGCACGCAAAACGCCACATGTCAGAAGTTGATGCATCAGCACAGTGCCCGAGGCAATGCATCCAATCAGAGCAAGGCTCTTTAAAAATAAAAGTAAAGGAAGCAACGCTTCAGTTGCGCAAGCGCTGCGCGACACGTGTCTGCGCAGTTGCGCAAGCACAACTGCGCAAGCGCTGCGCGACACGTGTCTGCGCAGTTGCGCAAGCACAGTTACGCAAGCACAGCTGCGCAAGCGCTACGCTGCATGACGCGTGTCTGCGCAGTTGCGCAAGCACAACTGCGCAAGCGATGCGCTGCACGACACGTGTCTGCGCAGTTGCGCAAGCACAGCTGCGCAAGCGACACGTGTCACGCGCTGGGGCGTTTGCGCAAAACAGAATTGAAATTTTAAAGAAATTTTTGCTGTTCTTGTTAAAACAAGAAGATTTTATTCTGTAAAACAGAGGCCTTTGGATCAAAGATCCAACGGTGGGGAAAATTCCCCAAATCACTCAGAGAAAGTTCTCTTTAACAACTTTAACTAATTTATGGGCACTATAAAAAGGACCCTAGACCTCAATTCAAAGGCATCAACACCTTGTGAAAAATTAAACAGAGAGAACTCTGAAGAATTGGAGAGGAATCATCAAGAACAAAGAAAAAGGTAAAAACCTTTAGAAAAAGGGAAAATTCTCTCCTGAACAGATCACTGATCTAAGAACAAGAAAAAGGACCTTTAATGAAAAGGAAAATAAACAAATAAAAAAAACAGTGCCTTGCACTTCTTTTTATGAACCATTGGTTCTGAATCTAAAAGATTCTCAAGATAACAGTGCCTCGCACATTTTATGAACCTCTGTTTCTTTGAAAAACAAGAAAAAAACTTGTTTTCTTTGATCTGAAATTGATCCAAAAGAATAAGAACAGTGCCCAGCACTTGCCAAAGCTGCACTATTGCGCAAGCCGCGCCACGTGTCAGCAGTGCAACAGTGCAGTGCACTGACGCAGCGCACTGCGCTGTTGTTCTTGCGCTCACCAGAACATGACACGTGTCACCTCCACGAGCGCTTGTGCTCATTAATTGCGCAAAGCCCCTGACAGGCCATGTGGGGCACTGTCAGAGTATTTAATGCACTGCATTATTAAGAGAAGGGCCAAGCCTAATTAAAAAGGGCCTAACAGGCCAAATTAAATGCAATGCATTATTTTACAGAAGGGCAGAGTCCAAACAGATGCTCTGCATCATTTATAAAGGGACATAGCCCAAATCAAAAAGGCCTAGCAGGCCAGAATGAATGCAGTGCATTATTTAAAGATGGGCAGAGCCCTAGCACAGGCCTAATAGGCCAAAAGCAAATAAAACGTTGAATATTTTCAAATGGACTTAGCCCAATCATGGCCGTAAGTCCTCAAATTAAATTGACTGAGCACGGCTGCTCCCTAAGTCAATTTACGACCGGTTCGAGGGTACATCTCTGAACTCCTCTGGCACCTATCGTTGTAATCATTCAACGACGTTAGAGAGGTGACGGGTCCCGACGACCACACATCAATATGGACTGCGGGGTCCTTAAACTCACGTTGGACCGAAACGTCCTTAAACTAACGTTGGACCGAGACGTCCTTAAACTAACGTTGGACCGAGACGTCCTTAAACTAATAATGGACTACCACGTCCCTAAACTGGAACATAGACCACCACGTCCTTAAACTGGAACTAATACGGACCGCCACGTCCCTAAACTGGAATACGGACCACCACGTTCCTAAACTGGAATACGGACCACCACGTCTCTAAACTGGAACATAGACCACCACGTCCCTAAACTGGCAACGGACCGCAACGTCCTTAAACTACCTATAGACCACTACGTCCCTAAACTGGAACAATAGAGCCCCCAAATGCTCTTTTGCCGGATCTAAACGATCCCGTTTAAGTCGATCTTAGCCCCAAACACGGCTAACATATCCTTAAACATTCAAATGGACTATAAAACTCCAAATCAACTTTGGTTCAAAGGTACATCTCTGAACTCTTCTGACACCTGTCGTTGTAATCCTTCAACGACGTCAGAGAGGTGACGAGTCCCATGGCCATATATTAAATGGATCACCACGTTAAGTTGATCTTAGTCTTAAACAGGGCTAACGTATCCTTAACGAACGTTTAAGTTGATCTTAGCCGCAACACGGCTAATGTATCCTTAAACTAAAAAACACCAAACCCAAATCTAAGTAAATACGGATTTGGACTAATCCACGTCCTACGGGCGACGGCATTACTCAGTCTCCGTATTCAATCCACGGGCAACCATAAACAAAACAAACACACACGACACGAAGTGAAATTCTGGAGAAGGAGAAAGTTGTTACCGCGATGCGGTAGCATAATTAACTGCAGGGGCTTGCGCCTGCAGGGAAGAGCATCCCCACAATCAAAAACCCCTCAAGCGAGGGGGAATCTGACGAAGTCTGCTACATCGGCCGCATCCGTCTAAACCTCCGATATACGGTGCCATAAATCAACTTGGCATCTCCGGAGAGGTGGACGGATAAAACCAAATAGCATCTGCCCCGAATCTCAGGCAAGACGTCCACCGCGTCTCCGCCGCGTCTTTCGGAGGGGAACATACACCTATTACACTTATTGGATAGTCTTATTCCAAACCATAGGCAGGTGCCGAAAGGTAGGGAATGAAGAAAACCAATTAGCCTAAGTAGGGTGTACATAAGGTAATAACTAAAGACAAAATAAAGGGATTAGAAAGAGGGCAAAGTAAATTGCGACTGCTATCATTCACGACCAAACCGCGTACTTCATCGCCACTCCTATTTCACCTTTGCTTTTTCCCCAGTTCGGGAGAAATAGAATAAGGTATTATTCGATTGTCTTTTATCATCACCTTCTCTCAAGTTGCGAGTACTCCTTGGTTTAGGATGGTACACCTATTATGCTTACTGGATAGTCTTCTTCCATACCATAGACTGGTGCCGAACGGTAGGGAAGGAAGAAAACCATTTAGCCTAACGATGGTGTACAGAAGGTAACGACTAAAGACAAATAAATGGATTTGGAGAGATGACAAAGAGATATACGGTTATAGTCATGAATTGGAATATGGAAGAGGCATTGCTAGGAATACCAGGATACCCCTACGAAACATTTTCATGTTTTAGTGCATTGTTAATGGAAAACTGATTTCCCAATTAGATACTTACTCCAGGGTATGTATTTACCAGGTATGATTCTCACATCTGTATGGTTTTATAGATGATGAGTGGGAGTAGGTTATTGGGAATTAGGGGATCATCCTCATTATATCGGAATTCGTTAGAATTGGTGATCTTTGAAGAAATCACCTGGGTACAGTTTTCAACCTACGACGCATAGGATTTGAGTTATTCAACTCAACAGACTTATACAGAGTATTGTATATTGTCCAGTGTCCATCAGGACAAAGGGGTCGTTCCTCGTACTCTGTTATATTTACTTGTAACTTCTCTAGTTTTTAGACAGGTGTTTCGTAAAAACACAATGTCTAAGTTTTGAGAAGTTGTGGGTATAGGAATAAAGTAGAGAACCAGATGTCGCAAGTATCGGGATTCTTCAAAGAGATCGAAGATGTAGATTCTTGTGATTGGTATTCAGATGATAGTAATGTTTTTGAGAAACTTGTTTCTCTTTCAGGTTACTCATAATTGGATGGATTCTTAAGTTGAGCAATGCTGATTAGTCTCTCTCCATTAAGTTGATATGCACTGGAGACAGCTGCATGATTTGAATCTGGTTCCAATTAAATAAGTGCCAAAGTTTCTATATTGGATATAGAATGGTTCATATCTTAACGATGTTAAGGTACGGTGAGTTGTCCAACTTATGCTTAAAACCAGACTCTGGATAGCTCAAGGCACGTTTCTATAATGGCAGTTTGTGGGTTGACCCTGGCTTTGACGAGGGTTGATTTTCTACCATCTGGAAGATCAATAGTGATATTGTTCTTGACTCGCCAAAGGTTTAGTAAAATGGATTTTTTCAGAAAACAGTAGTGGGAGTATGGTAGAACTGGAAGTGATTCCAGAACAGCAAACGATTACGGAAAATTTAATAGGACCTATATATTCAATCAGGTTTGACATTCTATTAGCCACTCCGCAGATATGGTGGGTAACCTCAGACACCCGAGAGGTACTCAGGTAGCCTTAAGGACGGTGACAGGGAGGTTCCTGTTTACCCAGACTTGACACTACCGTTGTTTCAGGCTATGCGACCCGGCAGGAGGTTAAGTATAGCGTCATTCTAAACTAGCTTTAGAAGAGGACATATATATTATTCTGCCAGAGGGTTGTCGTAGTCAATGGGAGCAGCGGAAGCAAAGTGGGCAAGGAGCTTATGTCTATTTATAGACTTGAGCAGATATAGCGGAGATAGATCATCTATTTTTAATGTGACAGTCATGGGTTTGACTTCATCAGAATAGGGGATGGATCTGTTAAGAAGGTAGTAGGGTGAGATGTCCTGGTATTTGTATAACATACACAGAGTAGGAAGTAAAATTCCTATACTACGATTGGTTATACTGTGGTTGTCACACAGTTGTTTCTCCACAAAGAACATGGATATAATATCTGACATTCTGGTTACTAGATCTATGGTTTTAGATCTAGATTTGGATAGTTTCCCAATGTGGGTACTTTGACAGTATTCTAATAGTATTTTAGAATAAATGACTCCTGGCATGGTGGTGTACCTGCAGTTGATGGAGTCACCCTCTCTAAACATGTCTTACAGACTAAAAAGGAGAGGGATGTGCATGATTGGAAGATCACTTGCTTAGGCAATTGAGTCAATCATGAGATGTCAAGTACCACACCAGATGTTGTTTTTGCACTAGATGCAATAAGTTTGTATTAATCCAATCCTGGAGAAACATAAGGAAGCAGTTTTAGAACATAAGTGCATGTTCTATGGAATTGACGACGGCAGCCTCCTTCGGGAGACGGTTATCATTCCAGGCTTCAAAGGTGACATGGATGACAGAGTGATTGTCAGATTTATAGTTTTCCCTATGATGAGGGAAAGTATTATGGACAGATGGTCAAGGAGGATACTGTGGGAGGCTTGGTGCTGGATACTGATTAGGTTCAGTTATCGATACAGTCTAAGATGTTTGGATTTGGAGTTCATTTATGAACTAGGTCCCATCATATATCCATACATATTCTAAGACAAGTATTACTCGATTCGGGAGATGGCTTTCTCCGCGAACTTGAGATTAAGAGAGACATAGAAGGAAACATCATGGCAGATCCACTCACTAAGGCTATTTCTCGAACACAATAGTTTTACAAACGAGCTTTGTGAAACTGATTAGTAGAGGAGTTGGATGTTCGGTATCACACGGGCTGTGAGTATGCGACATCGCAATAATTAGCCTTAAGTGAAAGTGGAGATTGTTGGATATAGTGCCCTTAAAGTCAATTATTGGATCGCAGGCGCGTGATTGCAATGATTGAGGGAGGACCTATACCGATATGACTGTCTTACTCGAGATGATAGTATGCTATCTGGTTTGTCTTTATCATCGTATACATGCTTTAGTTCACTATTGCGTGATGATAGAGCCCATAGGATTTTTTCTTGACTGCCAGCAGTATGATGGCGATCATATACGTGTGAGCTGAGGTCTATAAGCACATCCTTAAAGTGTTCCTAGTCGTGGGAGTTTCGAGACAGGGCATCGATACTCCAGAGTAGACTAGTGTATACAGTCGAGACCCCGACGAGGGGCGGTGGCCGGTCTCACAAGCCATTGGTGTTAGTTGGTTCACCTAAGATGTATACAGGTGCTCATTGGGTTATGAGTACCCCGGACAGGACTCGCTGGGAACCTGCTAGTTGGTATTATACCTATTGTCAGATAGCAGTTCCCTGGTGACATGTGTATAGGTTAGTCTGTCGACCTGAGATCGTCATTTATCTCGTGTGAGTTCCCACTGTGTTTTGATTACTACCCTACCACGGCTCATAGGAGTCGTGCAAACAGGTTTTAGTTGGGTATAGTCCCGAGCCACATGGAGGCAGTGAGCGGATCATCGGGGATTCGTCTCTCCCGGTATTTGGGGTTGATGTCGTACAGTGCACGGATAGCCATCACTAGAAATCCTCGGCCGGGGTAGTGGAGAATTACTGATTTGGATCAGTAGTTTCTCAGGAGGTGATGGGCTTCATACCGACACGAATTATCGCGTTATTAGGGGTCTGACTTTATCCACCCCCTACACTCGATATGCGATACTCTTAGACGAACGGACCGGACTGTACGGATATTGTCACTGTAAGGCTCGGTAGGGTTTCTGGATGAGTTCGCTCGTCAGCTTCCCTTCCGATCAATACATAGGCAACCGTTACGTACAGCTAGTACCTCTGACGTGCTAATGGTTATACCCAGTGCCAGTGCGTTGATGAGTCATTAGAGTCCCCCACAGACAGTTTCCCAAGTTCGGGCGAAACGTTGTAGAGGCCGTATGGTTTTATGGCAGGGTTCGGAAAATGCACGTGCGTTTACGCACGTGTCATATTTCGGGCAGATAATACCGGTGGGCTTTGGTTTAAGTTGGATCCGAGTATTATACTGTGTAGATATAATATCTTTGTCTCAGTTGCATTTGTATTAGGTCGTAATACAAATGCGGGTATGTTTATACTGTTACGGGGTTGTCCTGAAATTCGTTTCGGGATCACTTTTGGAAGTTGCCAGTTTCCAGTTTTCTATCACCCGTATTTAACATTCGGTTAAATGCGGATTTATCTTTTCTTGAGGTGAGTCATGAGTGTGTGGATGGTTCTAGAAGATTCTAGATGGTGACTAGGCTAGTGAGTTATTAGTGCATTAATTGTTCATTTAATGAGTTGATGACAATGTTAGATGAATCATTTGTTTGCATTAATGATTTTTGCAAGGTGTTAGATAAATCATTCATATCATTTATTGCTTATGGTCACTCTCCTCCTCCTACACTCACCCCACCTCCTTATATTGGCCGGCCCATTCATTCTTGTGAGATGATGGTTGCTTGAAAAAAGATTAAGGTTATGGATTCATGGAAATTAGTTTACTCAATTCTCATTTTACCCGATTCAAAAAAGGCAACTTCATTAACCGTTCATCCATAGCTTTGGATGTAACGAGACAAAGTGTTCTACTCATTCTCTACATCAATCTTGGTCATCTCTTTTAGCAAACTTGATGATCGAGTTGCCTCGGTTCAGAGGCGGGAGCCCGTTTAAAGATCCGTCGACGTGGTGCCACCTGGACGAGAAGACTGGAGATTCAGGAGATCGGAGCAGCCACAACAAAGCGTGGGATGATGGTTGAAGATCGAAGGACTCGGATCGTTCGGTATAACATTTCTACCCATTTTGTAGTTTGTTAGTTGAGCTATAATGGCAGATCCGGGTTATAGTATACGATAGCGCCAGTCAAAAATTTTTGTTCCTCTTTTGGCGTCTGTTAGACGGCCGGGGCGCTACCGTGTACTTACAGTTCTTGCGAAGGGTTCCGGAGAGAAAGGATAAGGAAGCTGCAGAACAAGCGGCTAATATAAAATAGAAGGCACTCCTGTTCCAAGACATGGTGGTGGATGATGATCCATCCAGAACCTCAAGCTGAAGACCCGCCGATAATTATCGAGGACGACAGAGGGGAAACATCAAACCCTCTCTAGCTTTATCGACAGCCAGGGAGGAGACGATCTCCAAGGCTACCCTCGATGACTACATAGCTCAGCAAATACGAGCTCATTAGGCGAATGAAGCGGCTGGCCAAATCGTCAGAACTGGACGGCCGTACCCAGGCTGGTACGATCAAATCAAATACCCACCGGGATATACCATCCCCAAGTTCCATGTATACAAGGGGATAGACAACCCGCATCAGCACGTCGCCCAGTTCAGAGCATTATTCGGAAATACTGGAGGCGACGACAAATTGCTGCTTCGCCAGTTCGTTAGCGGCTTGTCAGAGATGGAGTTTGAATGGTACTCGGAGCTCCCAAATGACTCCGTCAAAACATTCATGGAAATGGAACTGCTATTCACACAGAGGTTTGCCAGTGCAAGCGAACGCATCCCGATCACGGCATTAGTCAATGCCAGGGTGAAGCCAGGAGAGACCTGGGTTCAATACGCAATCCGATGGCGGAACCTCTGGTCAAAATGCAAACAACGCATCAAATAAGCTCCTGTCGTGGGCATATTCATAGAGACTCTTGATCCTCAGGCGACTTTCTCCTAGTTCATGACGTTCTTTAATCCGATCACCTTCCAGGCTTTGATCGACAAGCTGGCCCAAATGGACCAGATGGGCCACGGGCCTCCCTCTTCAAAAATGGACCCTCGGAATGCCAAGGGTAAAGGGAAAGTGGCCTTCGTTGCCAACACTCAACATTAACCGAGTGACCCGAAACCGGTCGCTCGCCAAAACAACGTGTTTCCGTGCCAATCCCTGGAAGAGAAGTTAGGACGTGTGATCAGTCGAAAATATTGCATTCTCAACACGACAATTTCCTTAACCTTTCTAATCATCTAAAGGTGTTTGGTATAAATATAACACATATTTGCAGTTTGTATGGAAAATACCAATTACCATGTGTTGTATATTATAACCGGCATTATGAAGGAAATTGTGTGTAAATATTTCACGCATGATATTGTATATCTCAACACATTTTATCGAGATTGTATGTAGAAAATTCTTCAGGTCAAAGAACCGGAATCGCAAAAGTGCCGATAAAATACAACAAGTCAAAGAATTCAAATCTGGCAGAGATTTAGAAGGGATAAAAATATTCTAGATATCAATTATACACCCAGAGACCAACAGAAGACGACCATAGAAAAATGATACAGAGAGGTCCGCAAATGGCCTCGGAACCGCGGCCGAGTCGGCCTAGTTGCCGCGGATCCGCGGTGGAGTTGGGTTTTTAGCGGTCTACATTTCTCCAGAAGCTTCATTCTAACCTCCTAGCTTACTTGAGATGCTTCATTACCACGTGGCTCATTCTGGAAGGTTCTGCATAACAACCTTCTTCTAGAAGGTTCCTTGTAACTACCTCATTTTAGAAGGCACTCCCTAACAACCTACCTCATTCTAGAAGGCTCTCTCTAACAACCTAGCTTATGAGGGAAGATTTATTTGAAACTTATAAAAGGGGATCTAGATCTACACTTCAAAGGTTGCTCATTAATTGGTTACACAATTAGTTGTTAATTCTAGAACAAATCCAAATCAATTCAAAATCCAAAGCAAAATCATGATCCATTGAGAAGCAAATCAAGCGAGTAAGCAACGATCCTTCATCGCAACGTTTTTTGTCATCCGACACGTGATCCTCGATGATCCAAGACTCACGGCGATTGAGCGAAGCAATGATCGACGGCAAATTCACCTCTTCAAAGGAGCGATCGAGAGCTTAATCTTGTACCTCGAATTGAGGAGTTGTGTAATTTGAAGAAGATTTAATGAAGGTGATAAATTGTTAATTCTCGTTTTCATTATATTCTTGCATTATGAAATATCTAAATCTTGATTCTTTAATTTTCATGATGTGTGAGTGAAATCTCCGCTTGTAACGGAATCGAGGAAATCGGTAGATCAAGTGATGATAAAATCCTAATACTAATCTTAAGTCTTATAAGATTTATGATCTTTAGGAAAAAGAATCATCAATGACCTAATTTTGATCGAGATCATGTTCTTGTGAATTTTGTTGTAAATTAGGGATCAAATGATTAATGATTCTTTTTGCTAAAGGCTAGATCCAAATGATGATCAATGAAAAGACAAGGGATAGAGAAGGAGGAACCCTATTTTCTTCAAAAGATGCCTAATCTTCATTCATCTCCATCGTCTTAGCTGCAATTCATCAATAGATAAGATAAGTCATTGTTAGATTCATCATTGCTACTAATTCGATAGATTCCTACAAGCTATTTTACATAATTTTGATAACTAAATTGATTTGGACATCTTCTTAATTCTTGAATATATTCTTGATTTTCTTGAAATGACAACTCAATCAAATATCTAATTAATTTCTTGAATTTTCTTTTATATTTTCATTTCAACTCATCTAAAGCAAGATCGAATAAGTACATGTATCTAAGTGGACGATCCGTATTCATTAACGAGCTACATCGACACTAATTGATTGCGGTATAAATTTCTTTGGTTTTGAAACATTTTACTTAACACGTCAAGAGAAAGATCAATCAACGTGCTTACTCGTTCCCCCGTAATAAAACGAGGAGATTGTTCGAACTGGCAATGCGCAACAAACTCATCATACTTCCAGATCCGAGACGTCCACTGCAGTCCGGTGACGTCAACAGTCCCAACTACTTCTTCTACTACAGAGTAGTGGGTCACCCAATTGAGGATTGCTACGTCTTTAAAAACTGGGTCGAGGATCAGTACCGTCAAGGAAAATTCGCGCTGTTAGAGAACTGGAGAGTGAACCCGCTATAGAGGAACACTCCTAAAAAGGTAGACATGCCAGGAGCATCATGCTCGTTTGTAGAAGAAGCTCCTTCGGAGGTGGTCCTTTCAGCTAAAACTAAAAGAATGCTGAAGGATCTTCAAGCATGTCTGGCGATCAAATGGAAAAGCCCGCTGGAGCCCGAGATCATTGAGAGGATGCTTAAGCCGGGCCCAACACTGAAAACTAATAGTAATGTGCAAGACCTCCAGGCCAAGCCTTCGAAGTCTTCGAAGAAAAGGAAGAAGACCAAGAAGCCCGTGCATCCTGACGACAAGCGCACGGACCTGCAAAAATACATTGACGCGCTGGAGGAACACAACCAGAAGGCGCGAACCCCAGTCACGCTCGAAGAGTTTCTCAACCATATACTTGAGAATGGAGATAGTGACGATGATGAGGGAAATGGCTCGTCGAGAGAAACAGAAGATTTTGTAGCAAGTTGCCACATGGTTTCTCATTTCTCGTTAAAAGATGAAGAAACTCCCTCAGCGTTGGAAAGAAACGCAGAGGAACTGGGGCAGGACCGACGCCAGAATCCCTGAAACTGTCAGAAGACCCAATTGACAGTCTGCTAAACAAAGCCTTTCAAAAGAGCAAAGCTAACCGAGAACGTAGAACGACCATATACGAAAAGGCCAAGCGTCGGCGTCAGGTTGAAGAAACTACGGTAAGGATGAGTCATAAAGTACTCCAACTGAGCCAAAGCACACCTGCTATAAACAAGAGCAGGATCAAAGCATAGAAGCGGTTCGCCAAAGCCTTGTTGATGGGAATGAAGCTTCCCCTTCTGATGGAAAACACTCCCGGGAGTACGTGCCTCGACGAAGCGGATGTACATCCGAACTACTGCTTATACCATCGGAGCGTCACACACCCCACCGAAGAGTGCAATGCCTTTAAGAAATGGTGGCAAGGATACGTTGCTTACCGCTAACACTTCAAGCAGATGCAGTGCAAAACCCGTCGACAACAAAGAAGCGCGATAGACGAGCGTGAAGGAACGGCCGGCAACTGTCATATGATTGAAACCAGTTCGACAAAAGGAAAGTCTCAAGTTCTTACATTCGGGAGTGATTCTGAGGAAGAAATAACCCTCGGCCCTCTTTTCAAAGAATCCACCTCTGGAAAAGAAGAAGAGGAGAAGAATTGTAAGAACATTCAGCTGCGTAACCGTACGTTGCTTGAAAAAAACCTCGGGCCTACAAACAAAGGTTCGAGCAAAAGAAACAACGGGAAGGAAAGAGTCCCTGAGGAAATTGCCCTGAATGATAGATTCGTCAAAGAGCTGGCAGCCAAGGACCCGCCTAAGAAAAATAATGTGGATTACAATGTCCTGGCACATCTGAGGAAGATACCTTCACAACTGAGCATACTGGATGGTCTCCTCCTATCCAAAGAGGCATAAGATTCTCTGATCAAGGCATTGCAAGAGCCTGATCAGTTCCAAGCTTTCCTTGTAGAAGAAAAGATGAAGGACGAGCTGACAGAGGTTCATACAGCTGACATCACATTCGGCGATGAAGATCTCCTCCTCGGAACGTACGAGCACAACCGCCCTCTATATGTCACTGGGTACTTCCACGACATCAGGATAAGCAAAATCCTGGTCGACAACGGGTCCTCGGTCAACCTCCTCAACGTGAAGGTGCTGAAGGAGATTTGCATGGACGTTCAGCACCTGGCTCGAGATAAAATTACCATTTTCGGGTTCGACTCGCAGTCATCGCGGATGCTGGAGTCCGTGATATTGACATTACGCTTTAGGCTTCTTGTCATTGACATCAAATTTCATGTCATTGAGGCTAAGACTTTCTACAATGCCTTGCTCGGCCGACCGTGGTTACACGAGTACAACGTCATCCCTTTTACACAACACCGGTATGATGTATTTCAAAGACGGCCTCGAGTACACCGTTACAGGGGAGCTAAACCCGTTCTCCATGGATGAAGTCCGAAAATATGAAGACGCAAAATACTTCCTACCAGACTTGAAAGACATGGAAAGATGTCATAAGCCGGAGAACCAACAAAAACCGTCGCCACTATCCCGATCTTTGGGAGCGATACCGAGGAAGATGAAGAGACAGTCTACTTGGGGCAATCCCAAGGCAACAGGCCAGACCATCTACTCCTCTTTTGGTCTTTGGCAGTGACTCTGAAGACGAGGTCAATGCCTTGTTCTCCACTCGTCCATCAGTACAAACAATTACTGGAGCTGATCATAGCTTGCAAATCACCATAGTTCCGCCGTGGCATTACAAAGAACTCGATGTGCTTGATACATACAATATACAAGAGCTGCAGACCTTCTACGTCCCTCCTAGACGAAGAGGTGAAAAGGCGATCCTCTTCTACCAATATACGGAGACCAAAATGGAGAAAGAAGTCTGGCATGGTACCGAACTTGCGCTTGACAGGGTTCAACCAATCCGTCTGCCCAGATATTACACAGAGGAATTGAAAAGGCTATTAAGATTCCAATGCGTACCTTTCAAACAAACCGCTCGATAAGCCCGGTTCTATAACAAAATTTAGGACGTTTCCGGGACTCAGCGAAAGATGCCCAACGGGAGGATGGAGACGACTAGGCTTGGATGCGTCCGGTCTAAGAAATAGGAGCGATTCGAAGAACAAATTGACAAGCTAATGAGAGAAGGCGGTCAGAAGGTTCGGGATGACCACAGCCGCGAAATAGCCATTTACGAGAAGGCCAGGACGCAGCGTCTCACTCAGCAGTCTGCGGAAAGAGAAGACTACGATGCCCTTCACCCTCGGCCCGCTGTGCGCTTTCGTGGCAAGGAAAAGGCCCGACGCAAACGCAAGAACAAGGTGAAGAACGAGAATGATGTTCGAAAACAGTGAAGCGGATTCAAGAAGCCACGCGATCGAGAAAAAGTCAGCTGGAATCCATCGCTAGTAAAGAAGATGGGTGAAGATGGGTCGGGAATACTCTTTCCCTAAGACAAGACAAGGAAAATATTCGACCTTGTCGTTAAGCATCAAATGATGATGCTCCCGGAGTCTCGGCACCTCGAACAAATAAACGAGGTCCATCACCTGACATATTGCTCCTACCACCGATTAATAGGACATCCTCTTGAAAACTGCTTCACCTTCAAAGACTGGGTCGATGACCAATATCAGCAAAGCATGTTTGCTCTATCCAACAGTTGGAGGGTAACCCCACCATGAAAACATGAGCCAAAAGCAACCTATATTGCGAGGGTAAGTCCAGATCAACATTGAGCTTGGAAACGAACTCGTACCTGCCACGTGATAACATTCTCAAAGGAAGGGGAGCAAGAGAATATGGACGACTTCTCTCACTGCTTCGCAGATGAGGACGAGGACGATGTGATCTCAGAATTTCCACCGGCTCCGAAAGAGCGGGATGATGGGATACATACCACGGTGGACAATCAAAGGAAAATTGACTTAGAGACGGAAAACGATCCAAGGCCAACGTTAGTCAGTGAGATGTTGTCTAAAACACAGGTGGCCACACTAAAGGACGTTCTTATGCAGTATAAAGACTGTTTCACATGGAACTATTCTAAGATGCCGGGATTAGATCCAGAAATAGCGGTGCATAAATTGGCTATATCGCCGGGCGTTAATCCAGTCAAGCAAGCACCAAGAAGAATGCGGTACGAACTTGAAACGAGTATCAACACCGAAGTCAAGAAACTAATTGACTCTGGTTTCATCAATGAAGTTCAATATCCTGACTGGATCGCCAATATCGTTCCGGTAATGAAGAAAAATGGGACAATACGCATCTGCGTGGACTTTCGGGATCTCAACAAAGCTTGTCCGAAAGATGACTTCCCAGTGCCTGTTACTGAGATGATGATCGATAACACGTCCACTCATGAGGTCTTCTCCTTCATGAATGGATCTTCAGGGTATAATCAAATAAAGATGCATCTCGAAGACCAAAAGCATACTGCCTTCCGGACTCTGCTGGGAATATTCTGCTATAAAGTGATGCCCTTCAGTCTGAAGAACACTGGCGCTACCTACCAGAGGGCTATGATGAAGTTCTTCGATGACCTCATACACGAGATTGTCGAATGTTATATCGACGACCTCATGGTGAAAAGAAAATCGTACGAGGAGCACTGGGAGCATTTGAAAATAGTGTTCCAGTGTCTTTGGAAATATAATCTGAAGATGAACCCTCTGAAATGCGCGTTTGGAGTCTCCTCAGGCAAATTCCTAGGATTCATCGTCCGACACCGAGGCATCGAAATAGACCCATCAAAGATCAAGGCGATTAAAGAAATACCCTCGCCAAGAACTCTCAAGCAACTGCGGTCTCTCCAACGAAAGCTCGCATATATTCGATGGTTCATAGCTAATCTCTCCGGCAAATGCCACCCCTACAGCCATCTAATGAAGAAGGAGACCCCGTTCGTTTTGGATCGTAAATGCCAAAATGCACTGGACGAAATCAAGCAATATCTACACAACCCACCGGTACTGACCGCTCCGGTCAAGGGAAAGCCCATCATCCTGTATACAACAGCCCTTGAAGGTTCTTTAGGCACGCTATGGGCACAGGAGAACGATTAAGGAAAGGAGAGAGCTCTCTACTATTTAAGTCGAGTCCTTCTGGGGGTAGAAAACAACCACCCCCTCATTGAAAAGCATTGCCTGCCACTGATCTTCGCGATAATGAAGCTCGGGCACTATGCCCTGGCACATGAGGTCCATCTCATATCAAAGGTGAATCCTCTCAAATATTTAATGTCAAGAGCCATACTAACAGGAAGGCTTGCCAAATGGACCCTCCTCTTAATGGAGTTCTCGATAACATATCGACCCCTTAAGGCAGTGAAAGGCTAGGCCATCGCCGACTTTCTCGCCGAACATCTGATTCCAGCCGATTCTCCCTTAAATTGCAAATTGCCAGACGAACACGCGTTCGACACAATCGAAGGGGAGAAGGAAGGAAATAATGCCCGATAGGAACTATACTTCGACGGAGCATCTTACTTGAAGAAGCGAAAGAAAAGCACCCCTATAATCAAAGCCAGAGTAGGCCTTATCTTCGTAACTCCGTAAGGAAGGATAATACGTTTCGCCATTTCCTTAACAGAACCAAGGACAAACAACGAGGTTGAATATGAAGCTTTGATAGCGGGTCTTGAGATTGCTATCGACATGGGAATAAAAGATCTCCCTCATATATAGAGATTCCCAGCTGATCGTTAGCCAAGTAAATGGTGACTATCAAACATGTACACCGGAGTTAGTAAAATATGGTGAAAGAGTGCAGCAACTGCTGACCCAAATTCCCTCCTACATCCTGAAAAGCATACCGCGGGCGGAAAATAGCAAGGCGGATGTGTTAGCCAAGCTCGCTAAAGAACTGGCCGACGAAAACCTTGATGACGTAAGGATCATTGTGCAAATCTGCCGGATTCTCGCGCCAGCAGAAATATCTCCAGAGTCGTCTGAAAAAAAGGAAGCGGCCGAACAGGCAGCCTTCCGATTAGAGGATGAAGAAAAGGTGAAGAATTGGATAGAAGTCTTCATAGAATACTTCAAATCCCAACGAACGCCCGAAAGTGCATCTTCCAGACATCAGCTCATGAAACGAGCTCTGTCTTTTGCCTTCGTCAATGATACTCTATATAAGAGATCGTTCGATAGTTTGTGGCTAAGGTGTTTGGGACTAGAAGAATCAAGAAGGGTCATCCAAGAAACTCACGACGGACTCTGCGGTTCCCATCAAGCCGGGCCAAAGATGAAGCTGAAGATCAAGAGAATGGGCTACTATTGGCCCACGATAATTCAGGATTGCCTCGAATATGCGAAATAGTGTCACTCGTGCCAAATTCACGGGGACTTTATTCACTAACATTCGAATCCGCTACACCCAATAGTAGCCAGCTGGCCGTTCGAAATGTGGGGAACCGATATAATTGGGCCCATTGAACCAATATCATCCAAAAGACATCGGTTTATATTGGCAACAACCGATTACTTCTCTATGTGGGCATATGCAATACCGCTAAGGGAAGTGAAGATGGAGAACATCCTCCATTTCTTCAGGACAGATGTCATCTACCAATTCGACACTCCGCGACGGATCTTCTCGGATAATAGGCTGGCCTACAGAAGCCATAAGATCAGCCGTTTCGTACAACAGCATAATATAGATCGAAGATACTCTTCAGTCTATAATCCCCGAGCTAATGGTCTACCTTAGGCTTTCAACAAGACCTTGACAAAGATCATAAAGAAAACGGTGTCCAGAAACAAAAAGGATTGGCACGAGAGACTGCATGAAGCTTTCTGGGCGTATCGAACCACGTTCAAAATAGCTACGAATACAACACCATACGCGTTGGTATTCGGCACGGAAGTGGTACTTCCAATGGAGATAGAACTACCCTCTCTAGAAGTGGCAGTTCGATATGAGCTGACGGATGGAGAAATGCTCATCTTTGGCTTGAGGAGCTCGATGCCCTCGATGAAACTCGTTTCACGGCGCAGCAAAACCTGGAAGCTTACAAAGAAAGGATGACGCGCTCATACGAAAGACTAACCAGACTGAGAACATTTCGCCAAGGCAAACTCGTGTTAGTCGTAAAAAGACCTATGATCCCCAACCGTGCAAAGCGGAGGAAATTCGAGCCAAACTACGAGGGTCCGTACATCATAGATAAGGTCTACCAAAGTGGGGCCTACTTTCTCATGGATATGCATGGCGAAAGACCCTTCCGGCCAATAAATGGCCGGTTCCTTAAGAAATACTACGCTTGATAAGTCACAACTCAGGTTAATGATAGATGACGATGCTCGTGTCCGTTCGCTATCTTCCTAAGTCAAGACTTTATAAGTAGTATCCGGCAAAACTTCACCTCGAAGCTGGCCTTGGAACGAGATGTCCCTAAACTAACAATGGACTGAGATGTTCCTAAACTAACAATAGACCGTAATGTCCTTACACTAAATACGTCGCCTCAAACATGGCGATAGTGGAATTCAAGTCCACAAGTTCCAGCGGAGAGGATTGCAACTCAAGTCCCGCTAGCTGCACAGCTACCCCGATGGCGAAGTCCCCCATAAGTTCCATTGGCTAACAAAGGGTAAAAAGAACCGGTACGTCCATAAGTGAAATGGGCATGGATGAAAACCCGAAAAGGCGCCGTGAGTAAAAACAGCAGGGTTGCCGGCGAGCTTGTGAAAACCGGAAAGGGCGCAATCTCGTTGTTAAAAAAAAAACGGTACGTCCACAAGCGAAATGGGCACGAATGAAAACCCGAAAGGGCGCCGTGAGTAAAAACAGCAGGGTTACCGGTGAACTTGTGAAAACCCGAAAGGGCGCGCAATCTCGTAAAATTTTCACTTATGAGATCCTCTCGACTCGTAAGGAGAACTCCCCCTGTAAGACCCTCATGGATCATAGGATTCAAAGTCTTAAGTTACAGGGATCTAAACCTGTCCTTAAGCCGTCATACTCCCTAAGTTGCCCTACAGGAGGTCCGATATTAGCCCTTGTATATAATCCACGGGCGCAAATAAACGTTTCCCTTGCCGAGTTCCACCAAACACGAGGAATGTCCTCATATGGTGAGCGACACTTGTAAGTCCTCTTGACTTATAAGAAGAAAACACTCTTGTAAGATCCTTACGACTTATAAGAGAACACACACTTAAGAATCCCCACGATTTCTAAGGAGAAAATACGCCTACGAGATCCTCATGAATCGTAGGGAGAAATACCTTTATGAGACCTTTATGACTTATAAAGTCAAAAAGCCTTAGTCGGCAGGATCCTAACCCTGTTTGCTAAGCCACCTTTGTTCAAACTGAAAAAGGGCAAATAATGATTCGCTCCTGGCAATATCCCAGTTGTAGAAATGCTGATGCCTAAATCAGTATCAAATTCCAAGACCTTTCATGGCAAATGATGATTCGCTCCAGGCAATATTCCAGTCGCAGCGATGCTGATGCCAAAATTGGTATGAATCTTAAGTTCTGTACTCGCAATAAAAATCAGCGAGCAAAAAATATGCATATAAAAATAGCCGAAATGATGAGGCATCTCGCAATAAAAATCAGCGAGCAAAAAATATGCATATAAAAAACAGCCGAAATGTTTGGGTAATTCGCAATAAAAAGCAGCGAATAAAAAGAAAAAAATAGCCGAAATGATTGGACACCATGGTAAAAATCCGAAATGATTAGGCAATCATGAATTTCGTGATATAAAAATCTGAAATGATAGAGCGTCGTGGAAAGAAAAAAAATGAACGAAAATGAAACTTTTGCCCTGTAGGTGAGTCCACATCGACCCCTGTATACAATCTATGGGCACAAATGAAAAGGAAACCACATTTTTCCACCAGGCTCCATCAGAAGGAGATCTTGGTCTCGACGGCAACATCTACGGCCTAGAGATCAACAACGGCGCTTCTTCTCACTCCAACAGGATGCAGTGAAGCCATGGAAAAGTCCCTAGTTCCAAATCTCGACGGTTCACAGACAGCCTAGAGATCAACAACGGCGTTTCTTCTCACTCCATCAGGATGCAGACGTGACTTCAACAAGCGACCCCAGGGTCAACAAAATGGAGCAGTGGCAAAGTCCCTAGTTCCAAATCTTGACTGTTCACAGACAACTTAGAGACCATCTCGACATTCGTCTCATTACAGCAGACACAACGTCAACAAAACGGAGCCATGGTAAAGTCCCTAGTTCCAAATCTTGATGGTTCACAGACATCCTAGAGATCAACAACGGCGTTTCTTCTCACACCAACAGGATGCAGACGCGACGTCAACAAGCGACCCCAGGGTCAACAAAAGGAGCTATGGCAAAGTCCCTAGTTCTAAATCTCGACGGTTCACAAACAACCTAGAGACCACGACGACATTCGTCTCGTTACAGCAGACGCAACGTCAACAAAGCGGAGCCACGACAAAGTCCATAGTTCTAAGATTCGACGTTTACAAACAACCTAGATATCACCTTAACATTCGTCTCATTACAGCAGACGCGTTGTCAACAAAGGAAGCGAAGGCCAAATTCCTAGCTTCAAGGTCTTGACGGCAACTCAAATAAAACATGAAAGACTATCGGAGATCATCCCACACCAGCGCGGAGTGGTTATGACTCATCGGGGCTCCCAAACCGAGCCTAACATCAAGTAAAAAGCGTTATGGAAAATTCCTAATTTGCTCTATCGACGGTAATATGACTTAAGGAGATTGCTTGAAGACGTCTTGTCCAGCCCCCGAAGGGATCAGAGACACGACAGTCGCGGGGCTACTCGAACAGCAGCGTAAAGCCTTCATATCGGGGAATGCATCAGCCAACGCGACGATACGACGGACAAAACCCTAGTACCACAGACCTTAACGGACCTCTGTCGTAAAGAGCAGGGGTTAACGTGACGTTAGGACAGGTTTGCCTATAATCCCAAAGAAGGAAAACTACAAACTCCGAAACAAGTTCATAAACTAGAGACTCCGGGATGAGTGAATAAACTACAAACTCCGAAATGAGTATATAAATCGAGACATCGAAGAAAAGAAAAATACCAGTATGAAATAAAATATGTCTTTTATTCATGAATTCAAGTGAATACTGTTAGTTGTATGTATGCCCTAAAGGCCATTATTGTACATGATATTATATTATAGTGGATGCTTAGACATATATAGAGAGGACTTTCTTTCTCGACATGATAGTATGCTATCTGGTTACTCTTTATCTTAACATGTAGACTTGTATTATAATACTGTCTTGCTCTCACATGTTGATAAAGCCTTTAGGATGTATACTTGACTACTAGGATTATGATGCAGATCATACTAGTGGGGCCAGGGTATTCCACAAGTTCATCATTTAATTGTTCCTAGTTGTGGGTGTATCGAGACAGGGCATCGATATTTCAGAGTAGACTAGCGTATATGCTTCTTGACCCATATGTTGGGCGATGGATGATCCCACATCCATTGGTGTTTGACATCAAAGATGGTATACGGGTGCTCAATGGAGACTAGTTACATTGAATATGACTCGCCGAGAACTCCTAGATGGTATTATACCTCACGTTAGATAGCAGTTCTCTGGTGACACTGGTACAGGTTAGTCAGTAGACCCGAGATCGTCATTGAGTCTTGTGTGATTCCCACTGTGCTTCGATTTCCACTTTACCACGTTCAAGAGAACGTGCAAAACAGTGGTTTATGGGTACAGTCTATGTTAGTGTATATGCCCTAGAGGCCATTACTGTATCATACTAGATTGTATATTACTTGATGTAAACTTGGGATATTCACCTTGTATTGACATTCTTGCTCAAAATGGTAGTATGCTACTTGGTTTGTTTCTACTTTAATGTGTGCATGTGTTTCTTTTAGCATATCGCCTTTACACATTAGTGGAGCCCTTAGGATCTTTGCTTGATTACCAGCGTTTTGATGGCAGTCACACTCGTGGGGGCTGGGTAATCTATAAGCACATCCTTATACAGGTCCCTAGTCGCAGGACTATCGAGACAGGGCATCAATACTCCAGAGTAGACTAGCGTATGCGCTTCTTATCCCAGCTTAGGAGACGGTCTGTCCCACAGCCGTCAGTACGTCGTACTTGAGATAGTATGCGGGTGCTCGTTAGGTTACGAGTACACTGGACAGGACTCGTCGGGAACTGTTGGTTGGTATTATACCTATCATCAGTTATCAGTTCCCAGGTGACATGAGTACAGCTTAGTCCGTTGACTTGATACTGTCACTTCGCCTCGAGTGTGTTCCCACTGTACTTTGATTGCTACCCTACCACGGCTCAAAGGAGTCGTGCAAACAGGTAGTTTTTGGGTGCAGTCCCGAAACACTTGGAGGCAGTGACGGTTAGACAGGATTAGTCTCTCCCGGTATTGGGGGTTGATATCGCGCTGTGTCTAGGAGAGCCATTACACAAAGTCCCTGGCCAGGGAAAGCGAGATAGACTGGTAGGTTTCCAGTGTTATCTCAGGTGTTCTGGGCTACACTCCGGCACGACTTGTACCACTAGTAGGGGACTGACGTTTACCGCCCCTAGGCCCGCCATGCGATGTTCTTAGACGAACAAACCGGACTGTACGGAGACTGTCATATTCAGGCTCAGTAGGAGTTCAGATGGGGTTTACCTCGTCAGTCTTCTTATCGGCATCTACCTGGGGACTGTTACGTACAGCTAGTGCCGCTTACGGTCTGTGGTTAAACCCACTGCCAGCGTAGTGTCGAGTCTTTAGAGTCCCACACAGAGGGTTATTCTCCTTTAGGAAAAATGAGTAGAGGTCGCATGGTTTTGCGACAGGGTTCGTTCACATCCGCACACTCGTGCACGCTTGGTGTCCGGACAGCTTATACTAGCGGGCTTTGGTTTAAGCTGGATCCTAGTATATGATTTGGGATTGATTTTATCTCATTGTATTCATGTTCCTCGGAACACGAAAACGGGTGTGTATGCACAGTTGACTGAGACAGAGGCAGAGGACTTTGATTAGGGTTGATGGCTATTTTCATTTTCTTAACCCTAATGTTTTGTGTGAATTATGATTTATTAATAATTAGTTAATTATAATTGTGCATGGTTAGGGTTGTTAACCATTTGACTATACTTGACTTGTTGACCTAGGTTGACAAGTTGACCATCATCATTCCTTATGAAAGATGCTTTTTGATCCTTGCAAAAGCATTTAATATGAAATGATAATGGTCATTTCTTGATTAACCATGACAATTATCTTTTGCTAATTATCTAATTTACATAATTCACATATATGTGAGAAGGTTGAGATATTCTTCTCACTTTATCATTTCCATTCTCTCTCCTCCTCTTCCTCTCTCTCTGGCTCTCCCCTCTCATGTGTTGAGAACCATTTGAGCTTGAGATAATACCTCTAAAAACACTCTCTACTCTTTCTAAGGTCCTAGGTCTAGCACACCAAGCACCTTAGTTACTTCTAGTTTGAGGTTGGATCCAAAGGTTGAGGCCCTCGGGTGGATCTTTCTTCGGCAAGAGAAGCGACAAGGAGAACCCTTTCTTTCACTCCAAGGAGCAAGGAGAGAAGGACTTGAAGCCCTAGGTATAACCCACTTTCCGATTAGCTAAACTCTTTAGCTTTGTCAGTTAGTTTTGTTTAGTAAAGATCCCTCCTTTACATAGTCCATGTTGCCTAGAGTTGTAAAAATCGAATTTTTCATAACGTTTCCGCCTCCCCGCAAGCACCGGGGTGGGCAACGTGGACTTACAGTGGTATCAGAGCCTAGCTAAACACAAACTAACTAGTTAGCAAAGTATATAGAACTTCGATCGTAAAAAATCGCAAAACATTTTTCCGAAACCCTAACTTTCTGCCGATTTTTAAACCTGCTTTAAAATTAATAAATCATATCTTAAAAATAGGCTCAGGCTTTTTTAAGTACAGGCAGGAAAAACGACCCACTGAACCGACCAACTCACCGCGGTTCCGCGGCAAGATCTTGCTCTTGCCGCGGATCCGCGGCCGAGTTGACTCGGCCGTGGATCGTTTTTCCTGCAGTTTACTTCTGGGGGTGTTTTGTGATTTTTGAGATAGTTTGTTTCCACCCAGATTTTCCAGAGAACAAGTTGGTTTTTTGGGTGGTCACAAATCCATATTTTTGATCGAACTTCTTTACACTTTGTCTAATGGGTTATATCTGTAATGTATTATATGTATTGAACGTCCGCTAATCGCTATACGTCGATCAGTGGGGGTTATACATATCTGTGATCTGTAATGTTGATGGTATGTGTATATGAATTCGTTGGATTGTCGTGGATGAATAGCCGGGGGGTTGTGAGATGAGAGTTTTCTTATTCTTTTAATTCTTGTAATTTGTAAATTGATGTAATAATTATTTGTATGGCCGCACAACCGGGTCGGGGTTGTAGCCGTCATTGTATAATTTGTTTTTACTGTTTTTGCTCCTAGGATAGACCTAAGGTGGGGTGCACAAACTACCGGGGATCTCGAAGTGCTGAGTGGCCTACTCACGGTGTTGAGGGAGGTTGCTTCGCTTCGGGTACTTGACGGGTAGTTTGCCACACCCGTAGGGGTTTAGGGTGGGGTTTAGCTATTCATCGCGACCGTGTAATCCGTTCTTCGTAACAGGCTCGCACGAATTGCGGATTCCTAGTATATCCAATGTATTCATCTGTGATCTGGAATGGCTATCATTGCATGTGACGAATGTTTATATATATCTATATGATATCTATTTAGGCGTTGCTTATGTTTTGCATCCGCGCTACTCCATCCCCCGCTCTGTCGTTTGTTAAGTAACCTAACGGGTAATGACGGGACCCCGTGGCGAATGCAGATGGCATAAGCGTACGTCATATTTTCGTTGTTTTCTGCAATGGTAGGATTAAATGATGGGACGCATTGGAATTAATGCAAGATAAAATAAACCAAGTAAAAGTCGTTGGAACACTTTGAAAACCACTCGGTTCTTTTCAAAACCAAACTTTTAAATGCGGAGCTTGAACCACTCCTTTTGAAAGCTATCTCGTTCCTTCGATTATATCAAGTTCACAACGTTCACGGTTTTGCCAAAACCATTCGTAGCCCTCCGTCATTTCACATGAATGGTCAATAAGTATTCAAGCTATGTATGTTGGCCAAAGTCAAGGCATAGTGATTGGTAGTATTCATGTGCAGCATAGATAGATGTGTTGGTTTGGGGCAGTCGTTCTACCATTTTGGCCAAAGTCAAGAGTATGTGCGGGTGGGCTCAAATTAACCTGGAGAATGACGGGTAGAACTTGACATGTGACTTATGATATTTTGGCCAAAGTCAAGGTCATAAGAGCATGGGGCAAAAATCCACATCGGGAGTTTCAAAAGAACTGAAACTTGCTAGTGTTGCATACCATTTGGAGTGTGATGATTCTGGTAGGATTCCTTCAGTTTGTCACGCAATGATATTTGGATCCCGATCCTACTGTGAGTATATGCTACTCCTCCGGAACTTTCTCACTTAACGATCAATGCTATAAACCAAGTAGGTGTCTAGAAAGGTGTTAGCGGGGCTACGCCCACAGGGAAAAGATGTTACTTAATTAAGGAACTTCGCGAAAGCATTGGAAAACCTCCCTCGAAGTACCGACACTGGCCTGGCTGAACGGTTAAGCAAGTATTGTACGGTGAGATTGATCCCGACTAGTTCTTCCTTTATGGTTTGAGGAGGGATTCGAGAGATAGTGGGAGCCATCCTGTTTAAACAAATTAAAAACCACTCTAAACTTGCAAGAGCATCATGCTAAAGTGTTTCTTCTCTCTCTCCTAATTGTAGCGACCATTTATCATGACTGGACTTAAGTTTCTTCTAGATAAAAACATACTGACAGGGCCAAACTACAAAGATTGGCTCAGGAATGTCAAAATGACAATCACTTATGACAAGTTGGGGTATCTTCTTACCACCAAAGCTCCCCCTATCCCAGGTCCCACCTCCAGCGTCGCGGATAAGGAAATCTGTAAGACTTGGGAGATCGACTGCGCGAAGGCCAGGTGCTTCGTACTTGCCTCTATGGACAACGAACATCAGAGGAGGCACGAGAATATGGGCCTCGAATCCATATTTCTCCATACAAAAGAACTGTATGGAGAGCAATCTCGTATCGCAAAATACGAAGTGTCGAAGAAGTTATTTTCGGCAAGATTGGCCGTCGGATCATCGGTAGCGGAACACGTGCTTAAGATGATTGGCTACATAGAGGAGCTCGCGGACCTTGGGACCACGTTAGAGAATGAGCTCTATACGGACTTGATTCTCCAGTCCCTTCCTTCCACTTACGCCCAGTTCATCCTGAACTTCGACTTGCAGGAAAAGGAAGTTGAACTTTCAGAGCTCCTCAACTTGCTGAGGAGTGCAGAGGGCACCCTACAGAAAGGTAGGGAAACATCCACTTTGTTTGTAGGAGGATCTTCCTCTTCTAGGTCCAGGGCGAAAGCCAAGGGAAAGAAGAAGAAAACCCCCGCCAAACCAAGGGGCGGGGTTAGTAAGGTGGATACGAAGGGAAAGGCAAAAGCAACAAAGGTATCGGGGAAGCTTGTGGATAAGGAAGAATGCTTTTACTGTCACAAGAGTGGACACTGGAAGAAAAATTGCAGGGCTTGGAAAGCCAGAACACAGGATTTGAAGCAGGTTGCGGCTTCAGCTTCAGGTGTGTATGTTATTGAAAACTGTCTATCAATAAACTCTACGTCCTGGGTATTGGATACCGGATCAGAATCTCATATCTGTAATTCTTTGCAGGCGTTAAGAAAGTGTAGGTTTTTGAAAGCAGGCGACATGACCCTCAAAGTTGCAAACGGAGCTAGCATGGATGCTGGGGCCGTGGGGGACTATCACCTGGGAATGTCAGATGGACATGTTTTGGTTCTACGTAATTGCATTTTTGTACCCAACGCAACTTGTAATATCATTTCTGTATCTTTGATTTCTAAAGAAGGTTATGAATTTGCGTTTGTAAGTAATGTTGTAAACATTCACCTTAATCAAGTTCTGATTGGGCCAGGTACATTGAGCAATGGTATATACGTATTAAACCAACCACAGATTTTCAATGTCCAAAATACACACAAAAGAAAGTCTCCGGAAACAAATCAGACTTTCTTATGGCATTGTAGACTGGGTCACATCAATGAGAGAAGGTTGTCGAAGTTACATACAGAAGGATATTTGGATCCGTTTGAATATCAATCATATGCAACTTGTCAATCCTGTCTCAAAGGAAAGATGACAAAGACTCCGTTCACTGGACACGGAGTAAGAGCGAGCGAGCTCTTAGGACTCGTACACAGCGATGTGTGCGGTCCAATGTCTACGAATGCACGAAGCGGTTATTCCTACTTCATTACTTTTATGGATGACTTTTCAAGGTACGGTTATGTCTTCTTAATGAAACATAAATCCGAAGCCTTTGGAAAATTCCAGGAATATAAGAATGAAGTAGAAAAACAAACAGGGAAAAGTATCAAGACACTGAGATCTGATCGAGGTGGTGAATACTTGAGTGCCGAGTTCCTGGATTACTTAAAAGAGAATGTAATTCTCTCTCAGCTTACTCCTCCATACACTCCGCAACATAACGGTGTATCGGAGAGACGGAACCGAACCCTATTGGATATGATACGGTCCATGATGAGTAACGCTAAGTTACCGCGATCATTCTGGGGATATGCGCTAGAATCAGCTGCATACCTTTTGAACCGAGTTCCAACTAAGACTGTGCCTACTACACCATATCAGATGTGGTATGGGAAGAGACCCTATCTTAATCACATTAAGATATGGGGATGTCCAGCTTTTGTCAAAAAGCAGCATGCGGACAAGCTCGAGGCACGCTCAGTACAGTGCAAGTTCGTGGGATATCTAAAGAACTCCAAGGGATATTTCTTCTATTGTGAAGAGGAACAAAAGGTATTTGTTCTCGTCATGCCCACTTCTTGGAAACTCAGTTTTTGGAAAAACAGTTAAGTGGGAGCGCAATAGAACTGGAAAAAATTCCAGAACCACGAGCTATTACTGAAAGCTTAGTAGAACCAGAGGGTTCGAAAGATCAGGACATTCCTACGCCGCTCCGCAGAAGTAGTAGGCAGTCTCATCCGCCCGAGAGATACTACGGTTTTCTTATAGACGGAGATAGAGAGGATTGCATCATTGATAGTGATGAGCCTACTAGCTTCCAGCAGGCCATTCAGAGCGTTGACTCGGTAAAATGGCTGGATGCAATGCGGACCGAAATGGGGTCCATGTACACCAACAAAGTATGGACGTTGGACATTGCTCCAGATGGGGTAAAACCCGTAGGATGCAAGTGGATCTTCAAAAGGAAGATTGGTGTAGATGGACAGGTTGAGACCTATAAAGCTAGACTTGTTGCAAAGGGTTTCCGTCAAAGTCCTGGTTTGGACTATGACGAAACCTTTTCTCTAGTGGCTATGCTGAAATCCATTCGGATCCTTCTTGCCATTGCTGCCTTCCACGATTATGAGATCTGGAAGATGGACGTAAAAACCGCTTTTCTAAATGGAAATTTAGAGGAGTGTGTCTATATGGACCAGCCAGAGGGATTCATTCAGAGTGGGAGCAGCGGAAAGGTATGCAAGTTGCTTAAGTCCATCTATGGACTAAAGCAGGCATCGCGGAGTTGGAACATCTGTTTTGATGAGACGGTCAAAGAATTTGGCTTTATCAAAAATCCAGATGAACCATGCATCTATAGTAGATTTGTAGCGAGAACTGTAGTATTCCTCGTTTTATACGTGGATGACATTTTCTTGATAGGAAATGACATTCCTATGCTACAATCTGTCAAAGGGTTCTTGTCACACAGGTTCTCTATGAAAGACCTGGGTGATGCCTCTTATATTCCGGGGATCCGGATCTATCGTGACAGATCCAAGAGGATATTAGGACTCTCACAGTCCAGGTACATCGACACCATACTGAAAAGGTTCAGTATGGAAGATTCCAAGCGCGATAATCTACCGGCTTGTCACGGGATCACTTTCTCCAAAGAGATGTCTCCCAAGACCGATTTGGAAAGGGATCGCATGTCTATTATACCCTACGCTTCTGCGGTAGGCTCTATAATGTATGCGATGTTGTGTACCAGACCAGATGTAGCTTATGCACTGAGTGTGGTAAGCCGGTATCAGTCTAACCCTGGGGAGAAACATTGGATAGCGGTAAAGAACATTCTCAAGTACCTGAGAAGGACTAAGGAGATGTTCTTGGTGTATGGCGGAAAAGACCTCCAGATCGAGGCCTTTGCTGACTCCAGCTTCCAGAGTGACAAGGATGATTCCAAGTCCATGTCGGGTTATGTCTTTACCCTCTATGGAAGGGCGGTGTGTTAGAAGAGTTCCAAACAGGAAACCGTTGCTGACTCGACGATGGAAGCGGGATATATCGCTGCTGCAGATGCCGCAAATGAAGCTGTCTGGATAAAGAAGTTCCTCACGGAGCTTCAGGTGGTTCCTACCATTGTTGATCCAATACCGCTGTATTGCGACAACAACGGAGCTATAGCTTTAGCGAAGGAACCCAGGTCCCATCAGAAGTCCAGGCACATCTTGAGGCGGTATCACCTGATCAGGGAGATCGTGGGTCGCCAGGAGATCGAGGTTCGGAGAGTTGCTACGGAAGATAACACTGCTGATCCATTCATGAAGGCCTTACCCCAGACTTAGTTCGAGCGGCTGATCGAGATGATAGGTCTTCGATACGCCAGTACATGGCCTTAGTGCAAGTGGGAGATTGTTAGTGTATATGCCCTAGAGGCCATTACTGTATCATACTGGATTGTATATTACTTGATGGAAGCTTGGGATATTCACCTTGTATTGACATTCTTGCTCAAAATGGTAGTATGCTACTTGGTTTGTTTCTACTTTAATGTGTGCATGTGTTTCTTTTAGCATATCGCCTTTACACATTAGTGGAGCCCTTAGGATCTTTGCTTGATTACCAGCGTTGTGATGGCAGTTACACTCGTGGGGGCTGGGTAATCTACAAGCACATCCTTATACAGGTCCCTAGTCGCAGGACTATCGAGACAGGGCATCGATACTCCGGAGTAGACTAGCGTATGCGCTTCTTATCCCAGCTTGGGAGACGGTCTGTCCCACAGCCGTCAATACGTCCTACTTGAGATAGTATGCGGGTGCTCGTTAGGTTACGAGTACACTGGACAGGACTCGTCGGGAACTGTTGGTTGGTATTATACCTATTGTCAGTTATCAGTTCCCAGGTGACATGAGTACAGCTTAGTCCGTTGACTTGATACTGTCACTTCGCCTCGAGTGTGTTCCCACTGTACTTTGATTGCTACCCTACCACGGCTCAAAGGAGTCGTGCAAACAGGTAGTATTTGGATGTAGTCCCGAAGCACATGGAGGCAGTGACAGTTAGACAGGATTCGTCTCTCCCGGTATTGGGGGTTGATATCTCGCTGTTTCTAGGAGAGCCATTACACAAAGTCCCTGGCCAAGGCAAGCGAGATAGACTGGTAGGTTTCCAATGTTATCTCAGGTGTTCTGGGCTACACTCCGGCACGACTTGTACCGCTAGTAGGGGACTGACGTTTACCGCCCCCTAGACACGCCATGTGATGTTCTTAGACGAACAGACCGGACTGTACGGAGACTGTCACATTCAGGCTTAGTAGGAGTTCAGATGGGGTTTACCTCGTCAGTCTTCTTATCGGCATCTACCTGGGGACCGTTACGTACAGGTAGTGCCACTTGCGGTCTGTGGTTAAACCCACTGCCAGCGTAGTGTCGAGTCTTTAGAGTCCCACACAGAGGGTTATTCGCCTTTAGGCAAAATGAGTAGAGGTCGCATGGTTTTGCGACAGGGTTCGTTCACATCCGCGCACTTGTGCACGTTTGGTGTCTGGACAGCTTATACTAGCGGGCTTTGGTTTAAGCCGGATTCTAGTATATGATTTGGGATTGATTTTATCTCATTGTATTCGTGTTCCTCGGAACACGGATACGGGTGTGTATGCACAGTTGACTGAGACAGAGGCAGAGGACTTTGATTAGGGTTGATGACTATTGTCATTTTCTTAACCCTAATATTTTGTGTGAATTATGATTTATTAATAATTAGTTAATTATAATTGTGCATGGTTAGGGTTGTTGACCATTTGACTATACTTGACTTGTTGACCTAGGTTGACAAGTTGACCATCATCATTTCATATGAAAAATGCTCTTTGATCCTTGCAAAAGCATTTAATGTGAAATGATAATGGTCATTTCTTGATTAACCATGACAATTATCTTTTGCTAATTATCTAATTTACATAATTCACATATATGTGAGAAGGTTGAGATATTCTTCTCACTTTATCATTTCCATTCTCTCTCCTCCTCTTCCTCTCTCTCTAGCTCTCCCCTCTCATGTGTTGAGAACCATTTGAGCTTGAGATAATCCCTCCAAAAACACTCTCTACTCTTTCTAAGGTCCTAGGTCTAGCACACCAAGCACCTTAGTTACTTCTAGTTTGAGGTTGGAGCCAAAGGTTGAGGCCCTCGGGTGGATCTTTCTTCGTCAAGAGAAGCGACAAGGAGAACCCTTTCTTTCACTCCAAGGAGCAAGGAGAGAAGGACTTGAAGCCCTAGGTATAACCCACTTTTCGAGTAGCTAAACTCTTTAGCTTTGTTAGTTAGTTTTGTTTAGCAAAGATCCCTCCTTTACATAGTCCATGTTGCCTAGAGTTGTAAAAATCGAATTTTTCATAACGTTTCCGCCTCCCCGCAAGCACCGGGGTAGGCAACGTGGACTTACAGTCTCGAGTCACATGGAGGCAATGAGCTATAGGAGGGGTTTGTCTCTCCTGATATTGGGGGTTGATGTTGCAATGTGCTCGATTGGCTATAACAGGAAGTCCCTGGCTAGGGCTGATATGGAGATTTACCAGTAAGTGTTATCAGTAGTTTCTTGACCCGTTATAAACCTCACATCGGCATGACTTATCAAGTTACTGGGGTTTGACGTTTACCACCCCCAGACTAGATATGCGACATATCAGACGAAGAGACCAGACTGTATGGTAGTGTTACTTATTGGATTCACAGGAGTATGAGCAGGCTTGCTTGTTGATCTTCTGATCGCTCAATACCCGGGTAGCCGTTACATCCAGCTAGTACCGCTGACGGCTTGTGGGTGAATGATATGATCACCACCTACTGCCGGTGTATTGACGAGTCTTTACAGTCCTACACAGAGGTTTCTTGGCTCAGGCGAAACGAAGTAAGAGAACATATGTGATATGTGCGGGACCGAGATTGATATGCGTATGTGATACCGTATTCTAATCTCGCTATATGTGATATGGGTCGGTTATATGTGATATAGCCGGGTTGTCGAATCAAGTGTTGATTCGATAAATTGATATATATGATATTAGTCGGTTATATATGATATAGCCGGATTATTAAATCAAGTGTTGATTTAATAATTTAATGTATAATTATATATTTGATATATTATATACATTAACTAATATTAAGCTCACTTAAGTATTTCTTTTTCTCACTTATGCATATAATATATATGTGATATATATTATTGTATTTGTTTTTATGTGTCATTCTTGATGATACCTTGTACATGGTTGTGTGAGACACACACCATACTTGAGATAATATGAGGTTTTAATTATTAAGGGTAAATCAAAATTAAGTGGAAATTTGTCATGGTTAATGAAGCTTGGAGAAGCTTGTGAAACCATTGACTTAGTCTACTAATTTTGTCTTACCTTAGATATTTAATAACCTAAGCATTATCTAAAACCATGGTTAAGTCTCTACATGAGTTATATGAGATATTTCTCACCCATGGTTGCCATTCTATTATTCACTTCATCTTCTTCTTCATCAAAAGAGAGCTCTCTAGGTTTTCAAGTGGTGAAGAAATTTAGTGAGAGAAATAATTCTAAAGTGAGCAAAATTCATACTTCATCAACCTACACTAGATTAGCCATTTAGTTTAGGTTGTTTGCTTCACTAATTCCCAGTTAGTGAAGAGGTAGTTTGAGTTGGAGATTTCTCGACGTAGATCATCTTCGGCCTCGAGACTTCAAGCAAGTTTGTTCCTTTCTCTTAGTGGGGCCTAGCGAGAGTCCGGGAGACCACTATTAGGAGCAAATGGACTACTACACGGAGTTTTTGAAGTGAAGGACCGGTCTACAAAGGTTGTATTCCTCATTCACTTAGTGTAATGCTTGATTACATGCATACTTACCCTAATTCCTCTAGTTAGAACCTAGGCTAGGGTTACTTAGCACACAATTTTTTTTATAAAATGGCATGGTTGATGCCTTCCGAAACCTTGTAGTCATGCTAAAGAACCCTTCAGTGGTATCAGAGCCAAGCTAGAGAATTAAACGATCTTAGTAGAATTACGAAACCGAAACAACTTCAAAATAGTCGAAACAAAACCCTAGATTCTGTCGAAAATTTTAAGTCCTCTAAATTTTTTTTAATCAAGTGCAGAATGTTACATGAGATGTAATATGAACACCTGACAAAAACGAGCCCTTTCCATCGGATTTGACCCGGCGAGAACTTGATAAATACCGGCCTGGCCGGTTTTCCTATGTAGTTTTTGTAAGTCGATGTCGCGCACCCCACGTGTTCACGGGGAGGTGGAAATCGCAAAAAATGATTTTTACGGGCTTCGCAACACCGACTAGAACCAAAGATCGTCCATAAACCCCAGCTAGCAAACAACATGAGATTTAACTACTATGATACAAAGTTATACCTCATGATTTAAGTCCTTAGGGTCTTCATCGCTGTCCTCCTCATCATCACAGGCTCTAAGGATCGATCTGGATCGTATCTTCTTCAACGGCCTCCTCGAGTCAAAGACGATCCACCCGAGAGTCTATAGTTCGAGCTCCACCTTAAAATTGAGGTAACTAGGGCAACAAGCTTGCTAAACTTGATGGCCTAGGTGATGTAGAGTATGAAGATGGATTTATTTGTCTCTTGAAACCCTAGGATTCTCAACACATGAGAGCTTTTAGGGTTTTTGATGTGAGGAAGAAGAAGAAGCTAGATCGAGGAAAGAGAAATGATTTTTGATAATGATAATCATAAAATGAAAATGAGATGGCTAACTTAACAAGACCAAAAGCATGACATGAAAAATATTTCATCAAAATATCAGGGTCACAAAATATCTCATAAAAATATCTAAGTCAAATAGTCAAACCAAGTCAAGTGGTCAAGCCAAGTCAAATAGTCAAACAAAGTCAAGTAGTCAAAACAAGTAGCCATGCCTCAATTATCATTTACAAAAATAACAAATACTTTTCTCCACCTCATAATTGTTTTAATCAAGTCAATGGTCAAAACCCTGATGAGGCGTCTCCTTCTATGCCCCTCTCATCCGTATATACATACTCGCATTCGTGTTCCGAGAAACACGAATACAAAGAGACGAAACTGATCCATCAATATAATACTAGGATCCGACTTAAACCAAAGCCCACTAGTATTATCCTCCTGAACATCATGCGTGCACAAGTGCACGTAAATGATCGAAGCCCGGTCGTAAAACCATACAGCCTCTAGACCTTTTTCCCGGTGCAGGGAAACTCTCTATATAGGACTCTAAAGACTCGACACTACGCTGGCAGTGGGTTTAACCACAGGCCGCAAGCGGTACTAGCTGCATGTAATGGTCCCTAGGTAGATGTCGTTAAGAAGGCCGATGAGGAAAACCCATCGAAACTCTTACTGAGCCTTAATGCGACAATCTCTGTACAGTCCGGTCTGTTCGTCTAAGAGTATCGCATATCGCGTCTAGTGGGGCGGTAATCGTCAGACCCCTAATAGCGCAATAATTCATGTCGAAGAGTAGCCCAATACACCCTAAGAAACTACTGGAATACCTACCAGTAAATCTCGCTTGTCTTGGCCAAGGACTTTGTGTAATGGTCTTCCGAACACAGCGCGATATCAACCCCCAATACCGGGAGAGACGAATCATATCTAACTGCCACTGCCTCGGGAATGCACCCAACTACTACCTGTTTGCATGACTTCTTTGAGACATGGTAGGGTAGTAATCAAAGTACAGTGGGGACACACTTAGGAGAAGCAGCATTGTCAAGTCGACGGACTAAGCTGTACTCATGTCACCTGGGAACTACTACCCGACGACAGGTATAATACCCACCAACAGTCCTCGATGAGTCCTGTCCAGTGTACTCATAACCTAATGAGCACCTACATACTATCTCCAATATGACTTACTAATGGCTGTGGGACGGACCATCTCCCCTGCTGGGATGAGAAGCGTATACACTGGTCTACTGTGGAGTATCGATGCCCCGTCTCGATAATCCAATGACTAGGAACTAGTATAGGATGTGCTTATAGATTACCCAACCCCCCACTAGTGTGTCTTCCATCACAACGCTGGTAATCATGCAAAGATCCTAAAGGCTCTACCAATATGTATAAGCGATATGCTAAAAGAAACACATGCACATATTGAGGTAGAAATAAACCAGGTAGCATACTACCATTTTGAGCAAGACTATTACTATATCCGTGTATATCCCAAGCTCACATTAAGTAATATACAATCTAGTATGATACAATAATGGCCTCTAGGGTATATATTACTAACAATCTTCCACTTGCACTAAGGCCATATACTGGCATATCGCAGACCGAAGATCTCGAATAACCTCTCGAACACTGTCTGAGGAATGGCCTATGTGAGTGGATCTGCAGTGTTGTTCTCCGTATCTACTCTCCTTACCTCGATCTCCTGGGGATCAACGATCTTCCTGATCAGGTGGTGCCATCTCAAGATATGTCTGGATCTCTGATGGGACCTGAGTTCCTTCCCTAAAGCAATAGCGTCGTTGTTGTCATAATACTAAAGTATTGGACCAACAATGGAAGGAACCACCTAAAGTTCAGATAAGAACTTTCTCATCCAGACTGCCTCTTTTACGGCATCTCATGCAGCGAACTACTCCATTTCCTTCGTCGAGTCTGCAACGGTATCCTGCTTGGAGCTCTTCAACAGATCGCCCCTTCACTGAGGGTAAAGCCATAACCCAATATGGACTTGGAGTCATTCTTATCACTCTAGAAGCTGGAGTTAGAAAAAGCCTCTATCTGGAGGTCATTTTCCGCCATACACTAAGAACATCTCTTTAGTCCTTCTCAGGTACACGAGAATGTTCTTTATTGCTTCCCAGTGCTTCACTCCTGGGTTTGACTGATGCCGGATTACCACGCTCAGTGCGTAAGTTACATCTGGTATGGTATACAACATCGCATACATTATAGAGCCTACCGCAGAAGCGTAGGGTATAATCGACATGCGAGCACTTTCCAAATTAGTCTTGGAAGGCATCTTTTTGGAGAGGGTTATTCCGTGACAAGCCGGTACACTACCGTGCTTAGAATCGTCCATACTAAATATTTTCAGTATGGTGTTGTTTTACCTTGACTGTGAAAGTTCCACCATCCTCTTTTATCTATCACGATAGATATGGATCCCCAGAATGTAGTTGGTATCACCCAGGTATTTCATGAAGAACCTCTGTGACAAGAATCCTTTGACTGATTGTAGCATAGGAATGCCATTTCCTATCAAGAGAATGTCATCCACGTACTCAACGAGGAATTCCACAGTTCTTGCTACAATCTTACTATAAATGCATGGTTCATCTGGATTTTTGATAAAGTCCAATTCTTTGACTGTCTCAATAAAATAGATGTTCCAACTCCGTGATGCCTGCTTTAGTCCATAAATGGACTTAAGCAACTTGCATAATGTCCCGCTGCTCCCACTCTGATTGAAACCCTCTGACTGATCCATATAGACGCACTCTTCTAAATCACCATTTAGAAGAGCCGTCTCTACGTCCATCTGCCAGATCTCAAAATCTTGGAAAGCAGCAATGGCAAGAAGGATCTGAATGGATTTGAGTATAGACAGTGGAGAAAAGGTTTCATCATGGTCCAAATCAGGTCTTTGACGAAAACCTTTTGCAACAAGTCTAGCCTTATAGGTTTCAACCTATCTATCTACACCAATTTTCTTTCTGAAGATCCATTTGCATTCTACGGGTTTTACCATTTCTGGAGCAATGTTCAAAGTGGATACTTTGTTGGTGTACATGGATTCCATTTCAGTCCGCATTGCATCCAGCCATTTTACCGAGTCGCCGCTCTGAATAGCTTACTGGAAGCTAGTTGGCTCATCATTGTTAATGATGCAATCCTCTTGATCCCCGTCTATGAGAAAACCGTAGTACTCTCGGGCGGATGAGACTGCCTACTAGTCCTGCGGATTGGCGTACGGATATCCGGTTCTTTTGAAACCTTTAGTTCTACCATACTTTCAGTAATAGTTTGCGGTTCTGGAATTTCTTCCAGTTCTATTGCGCTTCCACTATTTCCTTTAAAAAAATTGATTTTCCAAAAAAATAGGCATGAAGAGGAACAAAAATCTTTTATTCCTCTACGTAATAGGAAAGATACCCCCTGGAGTTCTTTGGGTATCCCATAAACTTACACAGTACTGAGCGTACCTCGAGCTTGTCCGCATACTGCTTTTCAACGAAAGCTGGACATCACTATATCTTCAGATACTGAAGATAGGGTTTCTTCCCACTCCACATCTGATATAGTATGGAAGGCACAGTCTTGGTAGGAACCTTATTCAAAAGATATGTAGCTTATTCTAGTGCATAATTTCAGAAGGATCGCGACAACTCAGCGTTACTCATCATGGAACGAACAATATCCAATAGGGTTCTGTTCCGCCTTTCCTATACACCGTTGTGTTGTGGTGTGTATGGAGGAGTAAGCTGAGAGAGAATTCTATTCTCTTTTAGGTAATCCAGGAACTCGGCAATTTAAGTATTCACCACGTCAATCAGATCTCAGTGTCTTGATACTTTTGCCTGTTTGTTTTTCCCCTTCATTCTTATATTCCAGGAATTTTTCAAAGGGTTTGGATTTATACTTCATCAAGAAGACATGTCCATACCTAGAGAAATCATCTGTAAAAGTAATGAAATAGGAATAACCACTTCATGGATCTGCAGATATTGGACTACACACGTCGCTGTGTATGAGTCCCAAGAGCTCGCTCGCTCTTACTCCATGTCCAGTGAACGGAATTTTTGTCATCTTTCCTATGAGAAAAGATTGACAAGTTGCATAAGACTGATATTCGAACAGATCCAAATATCCCTCTCTATGTAACTTCGTCAACCGTGTTTCATTGATGTGACCCAGTCTACAATCCCTTAAGAGAGCCTTATTTAATTCTTGAATCTTTCTTTTAAGTGTGTTCTGGACATTTGAAAACCTGAGCTTGATTCAATATATATTGTCCTCTAGTGTACCTGACCCAATCATATTTTGATTTAGGTGGATGTGAACCACATGGCTTACATACTAGACTTGGTACACATAAACAGTTACGTAGAATCAATATCTGCCCACTTGTCAATTCTAGGTGATATACCCTACGGATACAGTGTCCACGCTCATTCCGTTAGCATCCTTGAGAGTCATATCACCTTTCCTGATAACTCTACAGTTTCTCAAAGCCTGTAATGAATTACAGATATGAGATCCTGATCCGGTATCTAGTACCCAGGAAGTGGAGATAATTGACAAGCCGTTTTCAATCACAAACACACCCGAAGTTGAAGCCACAACATGCTTCGGATCCTGGATTCTGGCTTTCTAAGCCCTGCATCCCTTCTGCCAATGCTCTTTCCCGTAACAATAGGAACATCCCTCCTTCTCTACTGTTAACCCCAAAACTTTTGCCCTACCATTTCCATCTACCTTACTCACACCGCCTATCGGCTTTGTGAAGGTCTTCTTCTTCTCATCCTTGGCATCCGCCTTAGATCCAGAAGAGGAAGATTCCCCAATAAGCAGAGCGGGTGTCTCCCTGGTTTCCTTTAGGGTGCCCTTAACTGGAAGTATAACTTTCTTCTCCTGGGTGTAAGTAGGCGATAGGGATTGTAGAATCAAGTCAGCATATGACTCGTTCTCCAACGTGGTCTCCAGGTCCGTAATTTTTTTAATATATCTAATCATTGTAGGGACATGGTCCCCTACAGATAATCCGACATCAAACCTTGCTTGAAGCAATTCTTTCGAGGTATCATATCTTGCGATACGAGATTGCTCTCCATATAAAACATTGTTATGGAAGAAGATGGAAACTAAGTCCATCTTCTCTTGATGCCTCTGGTATACACCATCAACTGAGGCCAACACGAGGCACTTGACATTCGCACTGTCCTTTTCCTTTGTCTTACGGATATCCTTATCCGTGACAGTGAAAACTGGACCTGGGACGGCGGGGGCTTGAGTAGTAATGAGGTAGTCCAGCTTGTCATAGGTAATGGACATCTGGACAAACCTTTGCCAGTCATTATAGTATATCTCAGTCATTTTATTATCTATCTGTAACCTAATCTGGTCACCTGGTCGCTGCAATTAGGAGAGAGAGAAGAATACACTCAGCATGATGCTCTTGCAAGTTAAGATTGGTTTTTAATTTATCTAAATAGGATGACTCCCACTGTTTCTCGAATCCTTCCTCAAACCATAAAAGAAGAATTGGTCAGGATTAATCTCACCGTACAATACTTGCTTAACCGTTCAGCCAGGCTAGTGTCGGTACTTCGAGGAAGGTTTTACGACGCTTTCGCAAAGTTCCTTAATTAAATAACCTTTTTTCCCTGGAGGCGTAGCCCCGCTAACACTGTTTTAGACACCTACTTGGTTTATAGCATTGATCGTTAAGTGAAGAATCTCCCTAGGAGTAGCGGATACTCACAGTAGGATCGAGACCCAAATATCATTGTGTGATAATGTTGAAAGAATCCTACCAACATTATCAAACTCCAAATGGTATGCAGCACTAGCAAGTTTCAGTTTCTTTAGAAACTCCTGATGTGGATTTTTGCCCCATGCTCTTATGACCTTGACTAAGGCCAACAAATCATAAGTCGCATGTCAAGTTGTACCCGTCATTTTCCAGCTTAATTTGAACCCATCCGTACATACTCTTGACTAAGGCCAACAAAGTAATACAACTGTCCCAAACCAACGCATCTATCTATGCACATATGAATACCCAGCAGCTACCAATCAGCCTTGACTAAGGCCAACAAACATAGCTTGAATACTATTGAATATTCATATGAAATGACGGAGGGCTACGAATGGTTTTGGCGAAACCGTGAACGTAGTGAACTTGATATAATCGAAGGAACCTGATAGCTTTTAAAAGGAGTGGTTTAAGCTCCGCATTTAAAAGTCTCCTGTTTTAAAATAACCGAGTGGTTTTTAAAATTTGTTCTAATGATTCAGCTTTGGTTTGTTTACATTGCATTAATTTAATGCATTCCTATCAATTAACCTACCATTGCAGAAAACAACGAAAATACAACATACGCTTATGCCATCCGCATTCGCCACGGGGCCCCGTCATCACCCGTTAGGTACTTAACTAACAACAGAGCGGGGGCTGGACTAGCGTGGATGCAAAACATAAGCAACGTTTATTATATATATATAATAATATCCATTCGTCGGACGTAATGATAGGCATTCCAGATCACAGATGAACACATTGGATATACTAGGAATTACGCGTTTCATTTGAGCCTGTAACGAAAGGCAGATTCCACGGTCGTGATGAATAGCCAAACCCCACCCTAGACCCCTACGGGTGCGACAAACTACCCACCAAATACCCGAAGTGAAGCAACCTCCCTCAACAAAGTGAGTGGCCACTCAGCACTTCAAAGTACCTAGTAGTTTGTGCATCCCACCTTTGGTCTATCCTAGGAGCAAAAACAGTAAAAGAAATAATACAATGGTGGCTACAACCTCAACCCAGATGTGACCCTCAAAAAATAATATTATATCACTTTACAAATTTTACATCAAATGAAAGAATGAAAACCCTCATCTCACATCCCCTGCTATTCATCCATGACGATCCAACAAGTTCATATACACAAACCATCATAACAACATCATAAATATGTGCAACCCCGACTAATCGACGTATAGCAATTAGTCGATATTTCCAAACACATATATACATCACAAAGCTTGTAAAGTAACTACGACACTAGAATTCCACATGCAATTAGCAAACTTAACCAATTTTCTAAGACATGAAAATCCAGTGAGCTAAAGTTCCAAAACCGATCATTTTGAGCCAATTCGGAAGTTTGAATCAAAACGAAACACGCCCGAATCTTTGCAGGAAGTTAGAGCACGAAATTAACTTCTATTCGGGCATCCTAGAGGGGGTACCCCACCCCCGAGGCCACCACCGCCGAGACCACCTTGTAGTGGTCTTGGGGAGTGGACCCAGCCATTTGGCCCCCTTCGAAGGGTCTCGGGGTGCGCACGCTCCACCCCGCGGCTTCTCGGTTCAAACCGTGAGCCCGCGGGGTGTGCAAACAACTCAAAACTTCACTTTTGAAAACTGTTTTTTCGGCAGTTTTTGCACGATAAAATTGGCGGATTTCTAACATCGCTACAAGCTATCTAAGGTTTATGAGAGGCTCTGATACCACTGTAAGTCGATGTCGCGCACCCCACGTGTTCGCGGGGAGGCGGAAATTGCAAAAAATAATTTTTACGGGTTTCGCAACACCGACTAGAACCAAGGATCATCCATAAATCCTACCTAGCAAACAACATGAGGTTTAACTACTATGATACGAAGTTATACCTCACGATTTAGGTCCTTCGGGTCTTCATCGTTGTCCTCCTTCTCATCGTAGGCTCCAAGGATCGATCCGGATCGTAACTTCTTCGACAGCCTCCTCGAGTCAAAGACGATCCACCCGAGAGTCTATAGTCCGAGCTCCACCTCAAAACCGAGGTAATTAGGGCAACAAGCTTGCTAAACTTGATGGCCTAGGTGATGTAGAGTATGAAGATGGATTTATTTTTCTCTTGAAACCCTAGGATTCTCAACACATGAGAGCTTTTAGGGTTTTTGATGTGGGGAAGAAGAAGAAGAAGCTAGCTTGAGGAAAGAGAAATGATTTTTGATAATCATAATCATAAAATGAAAATGAGATGGATAACTTGACATGTCCACAAGCATGGCATGAAAAATATCTCATCAAAATATCTAGGCCACAAAATATCTCACAAAAATATCTAAGTCAAATAGTCAAACCAAGTCAAGTGGTCAAGCCAAGTCAAATGGTCAAACAAAGTCAAGTAGTCAAAACAAGTAGCCATGCCTCAATTATCATTTATAAAAATAACAAATACTTTCCTCCACCTCATAATTGTTTTAATCAAGTTAATGATCAAAACCCTGATGATGTGTCTCCTTCTATGCCCCTCTCATCCGTATATACATACCCACATTCGTGTTTCGAGAAACACGAATACAAAGAGACGAAACCGATCCATCAATATAATACTAGGATTCGGCTTACACCAAAGCCCACTAGTATTATCCGCCCGAACATCATACGCGCACAAGTGCACATAAGTGATCGAAGCCCTGTCGTAAAACCATACGGCCTCTACACTTTTTGCCCGGTGCAGAGAAACTCTCTATGTGGGACTCTAAAGACTCGACATTTCGCTGGCAGTGGGTTTAACTACAGGCCGCAAGCGGTACTAGCTGCACTTAACGGTCCCCAGGTAGATGTCGATAAGAAGGACGATGAGGAAAACCTATCCTAACTCCTACTGAGCCTGAATGTGACAATCTCTATACAGTCCGGTCTGTTCGTCTAAGAGTATCACATATCGGGCCAAGGGTGGCGGTAATCATCAGACCCATAATAGCGCAATAAGTCGTGTCGGAGAGTAGCCTAATACACCCTGAGAAACTACTGGAATACCTACCAGTAAATCTCGCTTTCCTTGGCCAAGGACTTTGTGTAATGGCCTTTCGAACACAACGCGATATTAACCCCCAATATCGGGAGAGAAGAATCCTATCTAACCGCCACTGCCTCCAAGTGCTTCGGGACTGCACCCAACTACTACCTGTTTGCATGACTCCTTTGAGCCGTGGTAGGGTATTAATCAAAGTATAGTGGGAACACACTTGAGGCGAAACGGCAGTGTCAAGTCGACGGATTAAGCTGTACTCATGTCACCTGGGAACTACTACCCGACGACAGGTATAATACCCACCAACAGTTCTCGATGAGTCATGTCCAGTGTACTCATAATCTAACGAGCACCTGCATACTATCTCCAGTACGACGCACTAATGGCTGTGGGACAGACCATCTCCTCTGTTGGGATGAGAAGCGTATACACTAGTCTACTATGGAGTATCGATGCCCCGTTTCGATAATCCTACGACTAGGAACTTGTATAGGATGTGATTATAGATTACCCAGCCCCCACTAATGTGAGTGCCATCACAATGCTGGTAATCAAGCAAAGATCCTAAGGGCTCTACCAATATGTATAGGCGATATGCTAAAAGAAACACATGCACATATTGAGCTAGAAACAAACCAGGTAGCATACTACCATTTTGAGCAAGACTGTTACTATATCCGTGTATATCCCAAGCTCCCATTAAGTAATATACAATCCAGTATGATACAATAATGGCCTCTAGGGCATATATTTCTAACAGTTTTGGCTTCGATTTTGTTTAGTGCTCCAGGATCTGGGTTTTGGTGTTTCAGGTGTTTGTTTTTACTAAAATTGCATGTGATGCTATCTTTCTGTAAAGGCAATTCGGAGTGTTTCATAGTCTTAATCTTAACATCGTTTCGGATAACTCAGACGACGTTAAAAAGTTCGAACGAATATCAATAACCCATTTTTCACCCCTCTCTGGAAATTTTCCAAAAGTTGGAATTTTTGGGTTTAAAAATCTTCAAAAAATCATGCAGGTAATTCTATGGACTCTTTAAAAGAACGGTACCCAAACTCGACTCTTTGACTGCAGAACCGCAGCCAAACCATAGGGTTTGCGGCGGTTCCACGGCGCTATGAGTGAGGCATGGGTCGGCCCTTCTATGGTTGGTCCATAGGTGCTGTGGCATGTTCAGAGTATTTTTTAAACTGTGCTCAAGTGTTGAGCTCTCTGGGAAATTTTGGGTGTTTGTTGATTCGATCGAAATGTTTAACATCGTCTAGCTATCTGTGAATTGTGAAACAATATTTGGAATCCACAATAATTAGTTTTGTGAAAACTAGTTTGAATTTTGTAAACCTAGCTCTTTAGTCTCATTTGATTGGTTTCTACGGGATTTTGATTCGGATCAAAACTCCGTCGCAATCTTGTATAGTACACGAATGTTCGCCGGGTAACATTACTAGATAGCCACGCCCCATAGCCCCGACCAAGTGACTTTATGAGAACCCCGTTCTCTAAAGCATACGTCTGGGTGCTCGCGGCTGTGGTGTTCCGCCTAAGTGCACTTCGTAGACAGCGCACTTCATCGACGGTATCGGGGGTGCGACCGTCTACTAAAGTTTCCGACGAACATTCGATCAACTTGTCGGGAATCTTGTTGAATTGCCCGACTTGATATTAAAAAGTGTTCTCAATATCGAGACTAAAATGTGGGGTTTATAATTGTTAGGCATGCGATGTTTAAGGAATTCATTTGGTTAGGCATGAAATCCGAAGTATGTGATATTTCGGGTTTATGTTGTCTAAGGTGGTTGCGGATTCCAATTTTTGTAGTTTTCATTTTCTTTTCTGCGACCGTAAGTGTAATATATGGTGTATCACTGGTTTCATTGTTATATGTCAATGACAATTGGGATACGCATATTTACTTACGTTGATGACATGTGATGTTATGTGTTGCTGTGATATGTTATATTAGATCATCGTGTTTGAATAGCCTGGGGGTTTTGCGTGAGATGAGAGTTTTTCATTTTCATTCATGTAATATTCTATTATTGGGGCACTTCCGGGTTGAGGATGATGTCACCATTAATGTATATTATTTACTTTTCTACATTAGGATAGACCCATAGTGGGGAGCACAAGCAACCGGGTTCTAGAGTCCAGTGGAAGACCATCTCGAGGAGTCGAGACCGGGTCTCCTAACTCTAGAATTGGTAGGGTTGCTTGCCGCTCTCGTAGGGGTCTAGGGATGTGGGATTGGTTATTCATCACGACCGTGGAATCCGTGCTTTTTACTAGCTTAATTTAAGACATGGAATTCCTAGTATATCCAATATTTCATATGTGGACTTCTGCTACTGATATTCTATGATGTGATCACTTTATATGATGAGACAAATATTGTTATTATATCTATGATATATAATAAATGTGGCTTATGTTTTGCACTCGCGTTAGTCCCGCCCCGCTATGCCGTTAGTTAAGTAACCTAACGGTGCATGATGGGACCCTTGGCGAATGCGGATGGCATAAACGTACGTTGTATTTTCGTTTCTTCTGTGATACTTAGGAAGCATAAATGATGGGACTTCATTAATGAGATTAATGAAAAAGAAAGAAACCTAAAAATGTTGTAGAATCAAATTTTCAAAAAGGTAGCTCTAGTTCTTATTTTGCATAGCGGTATTACTTATAGAATATCCAGCACCTCATTTGATGAGGAAAGTACCGAGATCCCTTCACCGGGAGTGACCTCTTTAGCAGAAACTAGCAGATGCTACACCCACTCGATTTATTTTGAAAAACTCGATTTTAAAAACGGAGCTTAAACCACTCCTTTTCAAAATCGCTCGATTCTACAACGATATCAAGTTCATTACGCAAAAGGTTTTCTTAAAAACCTATCGTAACCCTCCGTCACTTCAGATAAGGACTATTTAGTATTCGTGTTGCGTTTGTTTACCTTGTCAAGGCGTAGTGTACGGTAGCTGATTAGTGCTTATCTGTTAAAGTATGAGATGTGATTGGATTAGGGTAGTCGTGCGGCCTTTTTGACCTTGTCAAGGGTCGTGCAGGTGGGTTTAATTCAATCATGAAATGTACGGGTTGAACTTGACTTGCGATTTATGCTTTATTGACCTTGTCAAGGTCATAAATCGCTTGGGGCAAAATATTATCGGGAATTTCAGGTGTCGAAATTTGTAATGAGATTGCATACCTTCTATGAGATAGTTGGATCCCCATACCCACTGCGGGTAAGAGTTACTCCTGGGAGAGTTTTGCACATTATAATTAGCCGATCAAGTAGGTGTCTAAAAAGGTGTTGATGGGGTTACACCCCTGGGAAAATGAGTTTTATTTTAATTAGGTCCGTGCGAAAGCACGGGGAACTTCTCTCAAAGTATCGACACCGGTCTGACCGAAAGATTGGCGAACTTTTAAGGTGTAATTAATTCCGGCTAGTCTTACCTTTTAGGGTTTGAAGGAAGATTTGATAAAAACAGTGGGATCCATCCTGATTAGATAGGATAATAACCAATCTAATCTTATAAGAGCATACGCTAAGTGCTTTCTTCTCTCTCTCTCCAGGTAGGGACCACGACATGGCTTAATCAAGATAATAATATGGATGTATTGACCGAACCCGCCTGTTATACTGTGCTGGGGAACGTTGGTTCCACTTTAACTTATAATTGTTATATGTCCGAGCAGGAAATAGGTGATTACCAGGATTCTCAAGCCACCCAAACGAGGAATGAGCATGCTGATGCATCTTCTTCGGGTGTTTTAGTTACCGAGAACTGTTTTCAGTACACTTTACGTCCTGGGTATTAGATACAGGACCAGGATCTCACATATGTAATATGTTATATGAGCTAAAGAAAGGTAGAGAACTGGGAATAGGTGATCATTCTGTAAGAGTAGGGAATGGTGCAAATATTGTAGCCAAAGCAGTTAGCGAATGTCACCTTGTATTACCAAATGGTAATAAATTGATTCTGTATGAATGTTATTACATATCGAACCTAATATGCAATATTATATCAGTTTCTTTATTAAATAAAGGAGGATACAATTTTGTATTGCAGGATAATGTTATGAACATTTTTCTGAATCAAAAGTTGATTGGATCAGGCTCGTTAAGTAATGGCATATACGTTCTAAATCAAACCACAGTTCTTAACGTACAAAACACACACAAGAGGAATAGTTCAGAAATGAACGAATCCTTCTTGTGGCATTGTAGACTAGGTCATATCAATGCGACACGACTAGTTAAATTATATAAGGATGGATATTTGAATCCGTTCGAATTTTCATCTTATGAAACTTTCCAGCCATGCTCAAAGGCAAGATGACCAAAACTTCGTTTACTGGACACGGAAAAAGAGCCAAATAACTCTTGGGACTGATATATAGTGATTTATGCGGTCCCATATCTACACATTTCAGGAATGGTTCTTCATACTTTATTACATTCACTAACGATCTCTCAAGATTCGGACATGTATTTCTGTTGAAACACAAATCTGAAGATTTTGAGAAATTCAAAGAATATAAGCATGAAGTTGAGAACCAAACGGGTAAATGTATTAAAATCCTTCGATCTGATCGGGAAAGAGAATACTTGAGCAATGAGTTCCTGGACTATCTAAAAGAGAATAGGATTCTCTCTCAGCTCACTCCTCTGTATAAACCATAACACAACGGTATATCGGAGCGGAGGAATCACACCCTATTGGATATGGTGCGCTCTATAATGAGTACTGCTGAGTTGCCTATTTCCTTTTGGGGTTATGCGCTTGGGACAACAACATTCCTATTGAATCAAGTTCCATCTAAATCAGTGCCTAACACACCATATGAGATATGGAGTGGAAATAGACCATATCTTAAACGAGTTAAGATATGGGGTTGTCCGGCCTATGTCAAAAGGCAAAATCCGGACAAACTTGAGGCACGATCAGTTTTTTGCAAGTTTGTATGATATCCAAAGAATTCATATGGATATATTTTCTACCACAGTGAGGAACAAAAGGTGTTTGTTGATCAACATGCCACCTTTTTGAAAAATGAATTTCTTGTAAAAGAAATTAGTGGTAAAGAGGTAGAACTGGAGGAAGAGCTACACAGACTACAACTGAAGATTTAGTGGAACCAAAGGATTCGATAGTTCCCAACGAACCTCACCCTTTCCGCCGATCTAGTAGGGTTCCTCATTCACCTGAGTGATACTATGGCTTTCTCATTGATGGTGGGAGCAAGAATTGCATCATGGAAGATGATGACCTAACTAGTTTCGAGCAGGACATCATGAGTGGGGACTCTGTGAAATGGCTGGATGCAATGTGATCTGAGATGGTATCCATATACACCAACAAAGTATGGACTTTGGAAGATGCTCCTGAAGGGGTAAAATCCATCGAGAGCAAGTGGATCTTCAAGAAAAAACCTGGTGTAGATGGAAAAGTTGAGACTTTCAAAGTTAGACTTGTAGAAAAAGGTTTTCGTCAATGACTAGGTGTAGATTATGATGAAACCTTTTCTCCTGTGGCTATGCTTAAGTCCATCCGGATCCTACTTGCCATCGCTGCATACCATGACTATGAAATATGGTAAATGGATGTTAAGACCGCCTTTTTAAATGGTGATTTAGAATAGAGCGTGTACATGACTCAGCCAGAGGGCTTCGTGGACAGTGGGAGCAGCGGAAAGGTGTGCAAGCTGCTTAAATCAATCTACGAGTTAAAGCAGGCATCGTGGAGTTAGAACATCTGTTTTGATGTGGCAGTCAAAGAGTTTGACTTCGTAAAAAATGTAGATGAACCTTGTATATATAAGAAGGTGGCAGAGAGTAAGGTCGTCTTCCTCGTATTGTACGTGGATAACATACTTTTAATAGGAAATGATGTTCCTATGCTGCACTCGGTCAAGCTCTTCTTATCACAAAGATTCTACATGAAGGATCTGGGTGATGCCTCCTACATCTTGGAGATTAAGATCTATAGAGATAGATCTAAACGGATACTGGGATTTTCCCAATTCAGGTACATTGACACCATACTAAAGAGGTTTAGTATGGAGGATTCTAAGCGTTGGAATTTACCAACGATCTTAGGAATCACTCTCTCCAAAGTGATGTCCCCTAAGACTGATTTGGAGAGGGCTCGCATGTAAGGTATACCCTATGCTTCGGCAGTATGGTCTATCATGTATGCGATGTTATGTACCCGACCGGATGTAGGTAAGCACTGGGTGTTGTAAAAAGGTATCAATCAGATCCTTTGGAGAATCACTGGACAGCTGTGAAGAACATTCTTAAGTACTTGAGAAGGACTAAAGAAATGTTCTTGGTGTATGGTAACAGTGAACTCCAAATAGAGTCCTTTACCGACTCGAGCTTCCCGAGTGATAAGGACGACTCTAAGTCGGTCTCGGGTTTTGTCTTCACCCTCAATGGAGGAGCGGTTTGTTAGAAGAGTTCCAAGCAAGAAACCGTGGCAGACTCGACAATGGAGGCTGAATACATCGCTGCCAACGATGCCGCCAAAGAGGCTGTCTGGATGAAGAAGTTCATAAACGAACTTGGTGTGGTTCCTTCCATCGAGCATCCAATACCTTTGTATTGTGATAACAATAGAGCAGTGGCTTTGGCCAAGGAACCCAGGTCCCATCAGTGATCTATTCTGAGGCGGTATTACCTGATCCAGGAGATAGTTAATCGCCGGGAGATTGAGATTAGGAGAGTTGACACAAAGAATAACACGGCGGATCCACTCATGAAGGCCATACCCCAGATACAATTTGAGAGACTCTTCGTAATGTTGGGTATGAGATACTACAACAATTGGCCTTAGTGCAAGTGGGAGATTGTTAGTTATATGTATGCCCTAGAGGCCATTATTGTACATGATTGTATATTATAGTGGATGTTTGGACATATATAGAGAGGACTTTCTTTCTTGACATGATAATATGCTATCTGGTTACTCTTTATCTTAACATGTAGACTTGTATTGTAATACTGTATTTCTCTCATATGTTGGTAAAGCCCTTAGGATGTATACTTGAATACCACAATTATGATGCAGATCATACTAGTGGGGCCAGGGTAGTCCACAAGTTCATCCTTTAATATTCCTAGTCATGGATATATCAAGACGGGGAATCGATATTTCATAGTAGACTAGCGTATACGCTTCTTGACCCATATGATGGGCAATGGATGATCCCACATCCATTGGTGTTTGACATCAAAGTTGGTATACAGGTGCTTAGTGGAGACTGGGTACACTGAACAGGACTCGCCGAGAACTCCTGGATGGTATTATACCTCACGTCAGATAGCAGTTCTTTGGTGACACTGGTACAGGTTAGTCAGTAGACCCAAGATCGTCATAGAGTCATGTGTGATTCCCACTGTGCTTTGATTTCCACCTTACCAAGTTCAAGAGAATGTGCAAAATGGTGGTTTTTGGGTACAGTCCCGAGTCACATGGAGGCAATGAGCAATAGGAGGGGTTTCGTCTCTCCCGGTATTGGGGGTTGATGTTGCTGTAGGGTTAGCTTAGCACCTTAGCAAGGTTTTGGCAAGCATCAATCATGCTACTTTAAAATTTTTGGGGTTCTAAACAAACCCTAACCAAGATCTTAACTAGAGACATAGGGTAAACATAGCAAGTAAACAACTTTACTTCTAAGAGTTTGGGATTACAACCTTTGTAGTCCGTTCCTTCACTTCATAAGCTCTGTGTTGAGGTCCCTTCGCCGTGATCATCATGTACCCGGACTCTAGAGAGGCTCCATGAAGAGAAAGATGCAAGCTTGCTTCCAATCTTCAACAACTAAGATGATCTACCTTGAAGAATCTCAAACCCAAGCTCATACTTCACTAATCAAGTATTAGCAAAGAAAACACCCTAATCTAAGTGGCTAGAATAGATGAGGATGATGAAGTAAGAATTTAGCTCTCTTTTATTTTCAATTTCTCACTTTATTTCATCACATCACAAAAAGCTAGAAAGCTTTTTTCAAGAGCAAGAAGAAGAAGAATTTCATTTGTGATGAAAAATGAATTATTGTTATTGTTACAAATCAACCATGGATCAATCATGAAAGCTTAACCCTTGTAGAGAGTAAACTAGGGTAAAGGGTTTGGATTGGGTTAATAAATATCAACAAAAAATATCTAAGCAAAAAAACAAAAGGAAGCTTCATGAAGCTTCATGCAAAAGCTAACCCAAATGCTAACCCAAATCAAACCCTAACTTGTTTAAATTCCATAAATCATGTTGCATTTGTAACCCTAACTTGTTACAATATTATATATCACATTTATAATATATTTTAGTAACAAAATAAAATAATACAATTAACATATATCACATATATATCAATGTATTATCCAAGTAAGAAAAAGAATCTTTAAGTGAGCTTATATTAGTTAATGTAACTTAATATATCATATATATAATTATATATTAAATTATCGAATCAACACATGATCTGATAATCCGGTTATATCGCATATAATCGACTAATATAATCTGTATCTATTCATCGAATCAACAGTTGATCCGACGACCCGGCTATATCACATATACCCGGCCGATATCATATATCGCGAGAATGGAATATGATATCTCATATCGTAATATTCTCGGTCCCGCACATCACATATGTGCTCCTACTCCGTTTTTCCTGAGCCAGGAAACCTCTGTGTAGGACTCTAAAAAATCGTCAATACGCCGGCAGTAGGTGATGATTATATCAAACACTCACAAGCTGCAAGCGGTCAGCTAAACGTAACAGCCACCCAGGTATTGAGCGATCAGAAGATCAACAAGCAAGCCTGTACATTATCCTGTGAATCCAACCAGTAACACTCTCATACAGTCCTGTCTCTTCGTCTGATATGTCACATATCTCGCCTAGGGATGGTAAACGTCAGACCCCAGTAGCTTGATAAGTCATGTCGATATGAGGTCCATAACAGTTCGAGAAACTACTGATAACACTTACCAGTAAATCTCAGCAACCCTGGCCAGGGATTTCTAGTTATAGCCAATCGAACACAGCGCAACATCAACTCCCTATACCGGGAGAGACGAAACCCCTCCTATCGCTCATTGCCTCCATGTGATTCGGGACTGTACCCAAAAGCCACTATTTTTCACGCCCTCTTGGACGTGGTATGATGGAAATCAAAGCACAGTGGGAATCACACAAGACTCTATGACGATCTCGGGTCTACAGACTAACCTGTACCAGTGTCACCAGAGAACTGCCATCTGACGTGAGGTATAATACCATCTGGGAGTTCTCGGCGAGTCCGTCCAGTGTACCCAGTCTCCACTGAGCACCCGTATACCTTTTCTGATGTCAAACACCAATGGATATGGGATCATCCATCGCCGATCATATGGGTTAAGAAGCGCATACGCTAGTCTACTCTGGTATATCAATGCCCTGTCTCGATACACCTACGACTAGAAACATTTGAAGGATGTACTTAGCGACTACTCTGTCCCCACTAGTATGATCTGCATCATAGTCATGGTAGTCAAGTACTTATCCTAAGGGCTTTATCAACATGTAACATAGAGACAATCAGAGTACATGTTAAGATAAAGGGCAACCAGATAGTATACTATCATGTTGAGCAAGAAAGTCCTCCCTATATATGTCCAAGCATCCACTACAATATACATCGTATGTACAGTAATGGCCTCTAGGGCATACATATCACTAACAGTTGCGCTGTGCTCCATTGGTTATAACAGGAAGTCCCTGGCCAGGGATGATACGGAGATTTACTGGTACATGTTATCAGTAGTTTCTCGACCCATTATGAGCCTCATATCGGCATGACTTGTCAAGTTACTGGGGTCTGACGTTTATCACCCCTAGACTAGATATGCAACATATCAGATGAAGAGACCGGACTGTACGGTAGTATTACTTATTGGATTCATAGGAGTATAAGCAGGCTTGCTTGATGATCTTCTAATTGCTCAATACCCGGGTAACCGTTACGTCCAACTAGTACCGCTGATGGCTTGTGGGTGACTGATATGATCATCACCTACTGCCGACGTATTGACAAGTGTTTAGAGTCCTACACAGAGGTTTCCTGGCTCAGACGAAATGAAGTAGGAGCACATATGTGATATGTGCGGGACCAAGATTGATCGCGTATGTGATACCGTATTCTAATCTCGCGATATGTGATATCGGTCGGTTATATGTGATATAGTCGGCTTGTCGAATCAAGTGTTGATTCAATAAATTGATATATATGATATTAGTCGGTTATATATGATATAGCCGGATTATTAAATCAAGTGTTGATTTAATAATTTAATGTATAATTATATATTTGATATATTAACATATATTAACTAATATGTACAAAATAAGGAGAGATGTGAGTTTCTTTCATCAACTCTTCTCGAACTGGGCCGTTTGGTACACATAATCGACTTCCGTATCTCAAGGATCCGTCTTTGTGGATGATGAAGTCGGTTTGAAGTCCACTTTCTACTTGTTCTCGGATCTTTTGTAGCTTGGCATCATTTGCTTGAGCTGCTTTGATCTGATTGACAAGAGTGGACTAGACTTGTAAGTTCATCAAATACGAAGCGTTACCTGTGTTAAACGTAATTAAGCAATATAGCCCCGTTTTCCAGTAGGCGGAAACGATGACGTGGCAGGCCACAACGTATTTACTAAGAAATAAATATGTTAAACGTAATTAAGCAATATATAATATGTACAAGAATGACAAGAATATTAAAATAAAACAGTAATTTTATTTACATTCAATTACATACAAATGTTTGAAAAGAAAAGATACAATGAGTAAAATAGTGCCCAAACAGTGGCATATAAAAATGAAAGCAAGTACAAGAAACTAGATGTCAGGCTGTGCCGCAAGCTGATCCAAGTCCTCCTGGCTAGGCTCAATCTCCTGAGAGTCCTGTCCTCCTAATGAACATTCCAAAGGAAGAAATAGAAAGGAATATTGTCAGCGAACTAACGCTCGGTAATTCCCAAAAGAAGAAAGAGAATATAACAAGTAATGTGAATGAACAGGTAAGTTGTACAGGTATCTGATGGTTATTATAACGTGGTTGTTTGTAGTTTGATACAAAAGGTATTCATGTATACGAGAGGAGTCCATCTTACCCCATGGACTATGCTAACATGTAGTACACAGCCCTATCATAACTACGGGACAACGGCATGAGAATTCATGTAGGTTTTTTTTTAAGTGACCTCTCGTGCCACGATATACATTCTGTACCAATCTAGCCCTTTATCCCCACGTAATGTATTATATAGATTATAATTTACAAGTCTTTCCGAAACCATGGATACAAAATGTTCAAGTAGTCATGTTTAAGATGTAATCAAGTATTCAAGTAGTCAAGTCAAGTTATAACCATGGTTCGGTCAAGTCGGGTCAAATATACATATTTGATATTGATGTTTGATTTCAAGTATTCATGTTCATGATCAAGTATTCGTGTTTTATTTTTGGATTCAGGTTTGAATTGGACTCAGACTGAGTCAGACACTTATAAACTGATTTAGCTCTTGAATTAGATTCGGGAGTTATCGGTAACTGCTGCACATGGACGACAAGATTTGTGTTTTTTTCTAAGACAATTACCATTGATAACTCCGTTAAATTTTCTTCCTTAAATAGGCAAGTACTCACTTTCTTCGGCTCCGTAGGGATCAAGAGAATTGATCCCGCTTAAACCTGTATTTACTAAAGTCCTTAAAATATTGTTTTGATATAACTCAAGGGGGTTTTATGAAAAATATTTTAATATAGTTAAAAGTAAACCTTGATGGTGATTAGTATTACTTGAGATTGTCATGAGAATGGATTTTAAGTATTTGGGGTATTTTTTAGTGATAATTACTTAGCATGGAATGTTCATGGTATTTTACTGTAATATTGCCTTTTTGATATCTTTATGGTATTTTATTGACATTTGATAATCTTTTCATTTTTTTTTGAAAAATATAGATTTATTATATTTTGAAAATATGTAGTTATAATATTATATAATTTTAATTTTAAAAAAAATTATTTTATTTAGAAAATTTGTATTTCTTAAAAAAACCGTATTTAAATCCTTTCGAGATCGAATACTCCGTGAGGTAGTCTGCATCTCGCTCTACTAGCCCAAAGATGTAGGATAATCTACACCTTCCATTAGCGGGTCTCCTAAAGAGGGTTGTAGACGCGTATTCGGAAAGGATATGAAATACTGATTTAAAAGAAATCCGGTTTTTAAATTATATGGTATTTTATTGTAATATTATTTTTCGAACGAAAATACATACAATGAGTATCGTGCTATGAAACCAAGTGTGCGTATGGGGTAGGTCGTTACCCCGTGAAGTTTTCCTAAGGTATTGTTAAACAATTACTAAAAGAGGTGTTTATAAAGTTCATAGTATTTTAATGAAAAAGTTCAAGTATGAATGTTTCACATGAGATTCTTGATTAAACTTGATTCTAAATATTAGTATTTAGGGTTACAAGTATTGGGTAAAAATTAGATTGAACAAAGTATTAAGGAAAAAGAGTTTTCTAGGGTTTGGAAAAAGAGTTTTCTAGGGTTTAGAAAAAGGTGTCGGTAATAACTCCACTTTTACCGACATAAGATTAAAGGTGAAATTCAATGAAGAGAAAGAGGGTTTGGGAGGGACTTACGGTTTAGAAAGCTTAAGAAAAGGTTGAAAAAGATGGAATGAGATTCGTAGCGTCGCGGGAGCTCCGGATGTTGCTTCGATCTTCACCGGAAGTTGCTTGCTCGGTAACTCCTCTTTATCCACTTGTACTTAGGAACTTTTTGAGAGAATTTTGCTATAATTTTCAGAATGGTGCTGAGCCAAACTAGGGGATGGTATTTGTAGTGGAGAGTTATGGTTTTGGAATTAAAATGGTGGATTAAAAGCATTAGAATGATATTTAATTGTGAAATGAAGGGTCTCTGTTTGATTGTAGGGAAATTGATTGATCTGTTTTAAAGAAGTGTTTGTAGAATAATCGCAATTAATAACGATGTTGCGTTTAGCTAGCCGAGATGAGTACGGGTCGTCCTCAGGGAAAAGTTGAATCTTTCAATCTTACTTTAGACGTGTTAAAAAATTGGAAGAATTGAAAAATAAATAATAGTGGAGAATAGTTTCTAGATCTACGTCAAAATACGGATATAGAAAATAAATCTAGTTTAAATAAAAATGTAGATTTTATATCAGAAGAGAGCTTGTAAGGTTCGTTAGGATTTGGTAGTAATGGATGATTAATAAAAATGACTCCTTTTATCTATTGATAGATTTAAAACTAGATTGATAGTGATAAATGAGGATTAGGGTTCTTGGAAGAAACTAGTGTTTCCACACTATTGACCCTTGTCCTTACATTGATCTCTATTCATGTCTAACCCTTAACAAAACAATTGTTAATCTAATCTCAAATCACGGTCAAGACTATCCATAAATTGGTAGCACGTCCGATTAGGATGTTAACATTTATTTTGCTAAAGTTTATAAACTTCATAAGACTTAAAAGAAGTTAAGAAATTTTTCATCTTCCATTGATCTACCATAATCCTACGAACTCTATCAAGCGGTGAATTACTCGTGCATGATGCAGATAGAAGAACAGATAGATGTAAATAAAAAATAAATGCAATAAGAATAAAACAACTACTTTTATTAATCAACTTGATCAATTACACTTTTTGTTCCTCTAGAAAGTGGAATACAAAACTCTAGTTTGCTTCTCGATTTATCTTGAAGGAGGTAAATAAACAGCCGATTGATCAACCTGAATGCGTGAGTCAAACTGAACTTCGTGATCTCTTCGGTTTGATGATCTTCTAAGAGGGGCTCTGGGTTATATTTATAGTCACAGAAGTTGCAATCCCTAGATTCCATAAATCAGGGTTTATTTAGATGATCCTGCATAGAAAATCCCAAATCCCAACTCCCCATATCGGCGGCGGTTCCGCCGCATATTGTAGGTTATGGGTGCGGTTGGGCGGCACTCTGGTGGAGTCTTGGATGCAAATTTCTAGAGCTTCATCTAGTTGACATGTGGTGATCTTTTGAATATCTGGATTTTGGAAATCTTCTCTAAGTCTCTGCCAGAATTGATTTTATGATTTACTTCAATATTTTGGCAGATTTGATCTCGATATCTCAGATTTCCTTGATTCCAGTCCTGATATAATTTCTGCACAATACCTCAATGAATAATATTAGTAATATTTGGTATTTTTGGGATATTATCCTAACCATTTTATATGATATTATATTTTAAGAATATTGATTAAGAATATTTGATATGATATGCATATTTAAATTATCAAAATATTATAAAAATATTATATGCATACATTTTCCTTCATAATATTAATTATAATATATAAACATATGAAAATAATATTTTTACAGATAAACCCTCATATGTGTCATATTTATAATAAACACCTATAGATATTTAAGAAAGTAAGGAAAATATCATATCAAAAGTGCAGTTTTATCGACTGAACAAATACCCCAAACTTAACTTTGATCGTCCCGAGCAAACTTGTTATTCAAGAGAAGGAGAAAAGGAAAAGAAAAACCTAAGTAGCACACTTTCGTAGGCAACACGATTGCACTGACCACGTGGAACAAGCCGTTAAACCTCTAAGTGTCCCTAGTAGGAGGAGTGTTGTCTCCTGAGAGTTTTCAGCCGATTACACCCACAAAATCCTATAATAAAAGAAAATTGGTGAAAGTTACATATAAAGATAGGAACTATAAAAGAAAGAACTTGAAAAGAAGAGTTTCCAAGTATACTAGCTTTTCAGTTGCTATGAGCCCTGTCTTAATGGTCGTGAAAAGATATTAGAAATCACATCATCCCTCAATAAAACATCGTCTTTAGTTTTCCTCCATATCTTTTCTCCAAACATTGATCATATACTCCTACATGTGTGTAAAAGACATCCCTACACTTAAAGAATCAATTCAAACTATCATACTCTTGTTCATCTTTCTTAGTACTTTTTAGTTGGTGAATATTTTAGATGGAATTGCTCACACATTCATTATGCGACCGTTAATACTTCTTAAGGTACTAACCGATCGATTACCAAATGTACTCACTTATTTAGGCATAATTCCTCGTATGGAAACACCTAAGGCTTACCAGTGGCTCCCAAATGTGCTCGCTTATTTGGTCTAAGACACTAGGTGATAAAGTGCTCTCGCTGTATTTTTTATTCTGTCTTGGTAATTACAAAACTAGTGTTCATTTCTTTTTCTACAAACACTTATATATTTTTATTTTCCTTCGTACCAAGGCTTTTAGACAAGAGCATTTCAAGGTATCCTCTGCTATCCCAAGTTTCGAGATGTGTAACAGTGCGTATAGTAGGGTATCAACGTTCAAATGTTTGTCCTCAAGAATATGAACAATTTTTCAGACTTATTTTTGTCCTCAAATTAGTAATTTCCTTCATCTTATTAACACTTGGGACAACGGCTCATAACTACTTATTACTAGATTCGTTTAAGAAAATATCTAATTTTCTTACTTTTCTCAAACTATTTCTATCTTTCATATGTAATTTTTCACTTTCTAATTTTTCATTATCAAAATTTTTTTTGTATGTGCCTAGTGCCATAAGATGATTTAGTGAATACAAACCATTCCCCCAAACCTGTTTTCAGCAGTATCCTCACTGATATTGTTCTTTGAGCGCATAGACCTGTAGACTTGGGGAGAGAAAATGATAGGGGTAAAATAATAGTTAAATGAAAACTACCCCCAAACTTATACTTTGGCACGCATGGATATTCAGTTAAGTCCTTTTTCACTCACCTCCATTCTTAAAATGAGACAATGTTACCAAAACATGGAGGTGAGGCAGAGAAAATTTAGTTATAATAAAGCGGCTCCTGTAAAAACAAGAGCTCCTCCACTGGGTCAGCAGAAAAATATGGTTTCAATTTATGCCCATTTACTCTAAAAATTGAACCATTTTTAACATTTTCAACTTCTACTGCCCCATGCAGATATACATACCGCACCACAAAAGGTCCCTTCCAACGAGATTTTAGCTTACCCGGATGAAGATGAAGACGAGAATCGTAAAGAAGGACTTGTTGTCTCGGTGTGAAGGTTTTTTTCTAAAATGGTTTTTATCATGGAACACTTTAGTCCGGTTCTTTACTATAACCGCATTATCGTAAACTTCATCGTGGAGTTCGCTTAGCTCATTTAATTGCAGTTTTCGATAGCTGCAGGCTTGATCAAAATCGAAGTTAAGCTCTTTAATAGCCCATATTACTTTATGTTCGATCTTGACAGGAAGGTGGCAAGCCTTTCAAAACACTAGATGGCATGGAGACATACCAAGATTGGTCTTATAAGCGGTATGAAATACCCAAAGAGTATCTGTCAATTTGGTTGATCAATCTTTACGGTTTTTAGAAACCGTCTTCTCCAAAATTTGTTTGATCTGCCTATTGGAAATCTCAGCTTGCCCTCTTGTTTGGGGATGATAGGGTGTATAAAGTTTGTGGTTGATTTAATATTTCCGCATCAAAGCCTCGAAAGACCGATTACAGAAATGCGTCCCGTTGTCGCTAATTATAGCGCGAGGGTGCCCGAATCGCGAAAAGTTATTTTCTTTAAGGAACTTAATGACAACCTTGTTGTCATTAGTGCGACACGGTATTGCTTCCACCCATTTTGAGACATAATCAACCGCTAACAAGATATATAAATTCTCAAAAGAGTTGAGAAAAGGGCCCATAAAATCAATACCCCAAACATTGAATATCTCCACAACCAAGATAGGTTCGAGCGGCTTCTCATTTCTTCGTGAAATTCGACCCATGTGTTGACACCGTGGATATGTTTTGCAATGATCATATGCGTCTTTAAATAATGTTGGCCAATAAAAGCCACATTGCAAAACTTTCTCCACCGTTTTACGTGGACCAAAGTGATTGCCACATGCCAGATCATGACAAAAAGACAATACGCTCTTGAATTCATCGTTAGGCACACATCTGCGAATAATTTGATCTGAACAATATTTAAACAAAAAAAGTTCATCCCAGTAAAAGTGTTTACTTGGGATAGAAATCGAAGATTGTCTTGTTTTGACCAATCGCTAGGAATAAGTCCCGTCGCTAGATAATTCACAATATCCTCGAACCAAGGTTCACAGGATATGGTCAAGAGCTGTTCGTCAGGGAAGGAGTCATTTATTGGCACGGTCAACGTTGACGAGGAATTGATGCGTGAAAGATGGTCGGCTACAACGTTTTCACATCCACTCTTGTCTCGTATGACAAGATCAAATTCTTGTAACAACAGAATCCAAAGTATTAGCCTGGCCTTAGCATCCTTCTTCGATAAAATGTGTCGTAGGGTGGAGTGATCGGTGTAGTAGGGCCTGAATTTCACTGATGAAAATACAACTGCCAAGAGTTCTTTCTCGATAGTTGTGTAATTAATTTAGGCATCGTTCAAAGTCCTACTTGCATAGTAAATTATATATGGCATCTTATCAATGTACTATCCTAAGACCGTACCAATAGCAAAATCTGATGCATCACACATAAGCTTGAACGGGTGGTTCCAATTCGGAGATGATAGAACAGAGGCTGTAGTAAGAGATCTTTTAAGCGATTCAAAAGCAGCCTCACAATCCGAATCAAAGTGAAATGTTGTATCCTTGTCCAAGAGAAGAGTTAAGGGTCTAGCAATTTTGCTAAAGTCCTTAATGAATTTCCTATAAAATCCTGCATGACCAAGGAAGGATCGTATATCTTTGACACATTTGGGATGAGGAAGGTTATGGATGACATCAACTTTAGCTCTGTCTACCTCGATGCCTTTTCGTGAAATAACATGTTTAAGGACAATACCTTCTTGGACCATGAAATGGTATTTTTCCCAATTCAATGTTACGTTCTTATCCTTACAGCGGATAAGAACCGCGTCAAGATGACGTAGACATTCCTCAAAGGAGTCCCAAAATATGGAGAAATCGTCCATAAATATCTCCAGAAAATTCTCGACCATGTCTGAGAATATCCCCATCATACATCGCTGAAATATAGCAGGAGCGTTGCATAACCCAAAGGGCATGCGTCTATAAGTAAAAGTACCGAAAGGATAAGTAAATGTTGTTTTATCTTGATCTTTTTCGGCGATGAGGATCTGGTTATAGCCAGAGTATGCGTCCAAAAAACAATAGTATTCATGTCAGGTAATCGTTCTAACATCTGGTCAATGAAAGATAGAGGGAAGTGATCTTTTCTCGTTGCGGCATTGAGTTTCCTATAATCAATACATATGTGCCACCCAGTTTGGGTGCGTGTTTGGATCAACTCATTAGCCTCATTAGTTATGACCGTGATACCAGACTTTTTAGGGACCACATGAATAGGACTTACCTATTGGCTATCAGATATTGGGTAAATTATACCACTATCTAGACACTTGAGGATTTCTTTCTTTATCGCCCCCTTCATGATGGGATTCAACCGTCTTTGTGGGTCTTGGGTTGGTTTGGCTTCATCCATCAAATGTATATAATGTTCAACAATTAAGGGACTAATCCCTTTGATGTCATCCATTGTCCAACCAAATGCTTGCCAATTTGATCTTAATACTGCCAAAAGTGCGTTCTCTTGCTCTAAAACTAGAGAAGTGGATATGATCATGGGAAAAGACTCATTCTCTCCTAAATATGCATATTTAAGATGAGTAGGTAGCAGTTTGAGATTAAGTGTCGGCGGAGAGACAATAGAAGATGGGGTAAGGGAATGATACTTAGATTCCCAAAGAGGTTCATAACTTGCGTAAGATGTTGACTCAGAAAGCGCTACCGACTTTTGCGACGAGTCAAAAGATTCGAACTCGGGGATGGAATCATCGAAGATTTCCTCACTATAATAATTTACCAGATCAAACAAAGTCGCACCAGTGTTGTCGAGATCATCATAGCAAAGTACTTCAGCTTCGCAGCTGTCGGAACCTATCTCGTTGATAGGACAGACATTGATTAAATGAGCAGAAGGTTCAGATGGTTGACTTCCTAACTTGTAAATATTAAGCTCAATTGTCATCTTCCCGAAGGATAAGTTCATAGAACCATTAGTTGGAAGTTGCTAGGAAAGGTCGACCGAGTATCACCGGGATTTGTTTGCGTGGGTTCGCCACAAACTGTGTATCTAAAACAATAACGTCCACAGGGAATATGAATTCCCCAACTTTGATTAACATAACCTCTAGTTCACCCCTAGGTTGGGCGACAGATCGGTCTTCCATCTGGAGAGTGCAGTGGGCAGGTTTCAACTCTCTTATACATAGCTTCTCATAGACGGAATATGGAAGCAAGTTAACATTAACGCCGAGGTCAAGTAGAGCACGATTGATGCTTTTACCCCCAATAGTTATAGATATTGTAGGACAACCGGGGTCCTTATGTTTCTTAGGCAATTGTTGGGTAAAAGTTGTGCTCACGTTACTTGTCATGAATACCTTTCTCGGCATTTGAGTTTTTCTCTTCCTAGTGCACAAGTCCTTAAGGATTTTTGCATAAGACGGAACTTGTTGAATAGCATCTAGGAGAGGGATATTTATGTTAACTTATTTAAACATTTCCACAATCTTCTCCATTTGTGCGTTAGGTTTGTTGGCCCTCAACCTGTTTGGAAATGGAGCTTTATCAATAAGTTTTTGGTCCAACATTTGTGGAGAAGTTTGTGGGGATGGAATCGATCCCAGAATTGGAGTTGGGATCATTTTAGGTTGACTCGAGGAAGTGGGTTGAGTGTTCGAGCCTCGGTGAAAACAGAGAATAGGCTCAGAAGAAGGTGGGAGACTAGACGAAATAGGGCAAGAAGTGGAACCCAGGGTTTCAATTGATTCCTCATCATCAATCCGTTCACCCACTTGGTTGTTCGACACTTTTCCTGATCTCAACGTGGTAACGGCACTCACATTATGACTTTGTGAGTGGCCAGGATTCAGTAGAGCTTGGGTTGGAAGTTTTCCTTTTTCTCTCGCACTCATCGCGACATTTATTTATGCAAGTTGTGCTTCTATCAATTTTATACTTTCACCGTGGGAGGTGGTGGTCTGTGTTAATGCTCGGATAGAAGACTTTATATCATCCGTAGATTGCATGGAATGTTTAATGAACATATCCATGCTTCATTCGAATGCAGATGAGTTTTCATTACCGGCCGTTTGGAAAGAATTATTATAAGGTGTAGAATTGTTGGCCGGAATTTGAAAAGGTTGTGATTGAAAGGGGTGCTGACTCTATGGGTGTGATTAATGTTGCTGTGGAGGAGGTCTTTGAAAATTGCTTTGGAGGTTTTGATTTTGGGTTTGGTTCCAAACAAAATTAGGATGATTCCTCCATCCCTGATTGTACGTGGAAGAATAAGGATCCTTTCTAGGTTGCTGCTGAAAAGTAGCATTAGTGTGTTCTTGACCTTGAAACGGTGCATTCACAGGACATTCTTCCGTCGAATGTGATGGATCGGAACAGCAACCACACACGGTCTTGGGAGGTTTACCCTGGTTTAAGGAGGCTGATGAGAATTTGTTCTCTAAAGCGTCGAGTTTCTTTTGCATCGCTGCCATTTCGGCTTTTACTGTGATGGAAATATCGAGCTGATGGACACCTCTCCTAGATGATGGTCTAACGCTTTCCCACTGCAAAGTGTGTTCAGCGAGATCTTCCAAAAATTTCCAAGCTTCACCATCGTCTTTGGACATGAAATTGCATTGACGCATGGTTTCAAGCATCTGCTTTGTCGCTGGAGTAATGCCCTCATATATAATTCAGCAAAGATCCCATCTATTTATTCCATCTTGAGGACATTGGATAACCAGATCCTTAAACCGTTCAAAGTATTTCCAAAACAGTTCATTGGGAAGCTGGGTAAACTGGTTGATTTCACTCCAAACACGGGTGGTCTTATGATTAGGGTAAAATTTCTTAAGGAATGCTATCACGAATTCATCCCAATTGGTAATAGAGTGTGTGGTATTGTTATAAATCCATTTTTCTGCTAAATCGCATAAAGTAAAAGGGAGAAGATGCAAGTGTATAGCACCCACTGAAAGTTGTGATGTACCCATCATTGCGCATACGTTTTCAAATTTGGTGATAAAAACGATGCATCTTCAGACTCAAGCCCGTGAAATTTAGGTAACAGGTTGATGAAGTGGGGTTTAATTTCAAAATCATCCCCATTGGCTGGTGGAATAGATAGACAAGTAGGAAGGGGACCGTGAATAAGATAGCATCTCTCTTGGGGAGAGATGCGCGGTGAATTTTGCGCACCGACGGGTGGTGGCCGGGTGGTGTCATAATCTGATAGAGAACCTTCCATCTCGGTCGATGTGGTGGGTTGAGGGGAAAAAGAAGATGAAGAAGTACCGACTTCGGAGTCAATAGCAGGAACGCAGACAAGACGGGAACTAGAATCCCGTGTCCAGCCGAGCATGCACTAAGCGAGTTTAGCGCAAGTGGCAGCGTGTGTGTGATTTAAAATTGATTTGTTTTGAAAAGTGTCGGACGTGAAGCAAATCACACAAAAATGCACAATCAACCCTAGAACTAAGGTTACCTAGGTCAAGTCTCTAGACCGCTCCTAGACTTCCAAAGGACAAGCCGCAGGATCAATCCTCTACCATTTCTTTATCGCTCTTGTGGCCAGGTAAGTGGGAGGTATCCTCTATACGAATCACCGAAAATAGCGGGCCTAATTAAGTAACCACTTTCTTTAGACACACTTGCCTAGACACCACAAAAGAAATACGGATAAGCGGTAGATTACCCGCGACCTTCCTCGGTCCTTATTGAGCGCGACAGTCCTTAGAGTCTCGGTCTAGATATTTTTTAATTAATTTAGGGTGATGTTGATACTCGTTTTGTGATTTGTGAGGTCTAGGAAGGGTGATGAAATCCCTACCTAATCTGAATTTGTTCTTTTCCCCTTAATGTCCGTATTAAAATATGCACAAACCAATTACAAAACATGCAAAAAGATTTTTTTTTGAGCGGCGATATTTCGCAAAGAAACCTGCAGAAAAATATATTATTGGATTTTTCAGAGGAGAGAGAAAGTATAGAGGAAGTTACCAGAGAAGTTTGGATGCACGATTTCTCAGAGGAGAGAGAAAGTATAATAGCTTGAATTGAATTTTCAAGTGTAGGGGTGATACATACACACACGTAAAGGTATATGATTGGGGTTTGGATGAGAGATAGGAATGAAAAATAGGACCTATATGTTTAGTAGAGATGATAAAAATTCCTAAGTTGAGATGGAACCTCAGAAGAAAAATTCAAAAGATGCTGAAAGCTAAATAAATTTACAGAACATATACAATCTTAAGTTAAACGATAAGGAAGCGTGAAAAATATGGGTTGATAATTTCTGAGTTGAAGATAATAGAATTTCTTGCTAGGACACCGAATTGAAGAATGAAAGTAAATATGCCAAATTGATCGAATTTTATGGGTAGTATCTGCTGAAAACCCTCAGGAGACAACACTCCTCCTACTAGGGACACCTAGAGGTTTAAAGGCTTGTTGCACGAGCTCGGTGCAATCGCGTTTCCCTGCGAAAGTGAGGTTAGGCTTTTTCGAGAATAAAACTAGTTTTGCTCGGGACGAGCAAAAGATAAGTTTGGGGGTATTTGTTCATATCATAATTTTGCATTATTATATTTCCCATTCTTAATCATTTTACAAATAAATAGGTGCTTTTGATCCATGTCTGCTAAATAGTTGCAGGTTACAGGTTCTCAGAACAATACAGTGAAAATGGTGAAAAGACGCTACAAATGTGAGACTACGACCAACAAATAGATGAATCTGCAAGATGCCGCCTACCAGTTCGAGGAACAAATGAAGATCAGCAAACAGTTCGATTGCACAAAGAACAAAGGCAGCACAAGATTCAAGCCTTCAACACGAAGCGAACGGTAAAAGTCCACAACATTTTGCACTGTGGAAATCTGGAAGAAGATAGAAAATATTCTGAAGAACTAAGTGAAGAAACCAGAAACCAAATGCAACATGAAGCAGCCCTAAAATTTTGTGACAGAGACTCCACTATTTGGCCGTGGATCCACGGCCAAACCAGGCTTATGGCCGCGGATCCGTGGCCGTGCGTCGCACGTGTCGGCGCGTGTCGGTGCGTGTCGGTGCATTGACCCGGTTTTCTTAGGGTATTTTTGTAATTCTAGATATGGATCAGATGTAAACCCTAGGATTTCTATTATCTATAAATAGGAATCCTACAGCTCTTTTTGGAGCATGCCTCTTTTTATTTTCCTAGTTTAAAATTTCCATTCATTGTAACCGTCAAAGAGTGCATCAATAAAAAGTAAGTTTTTTTTAATCTTGAATCTCTTATCTGCAATTTTATTTCTCTGCAATTTTTATCTGCCGTAGTTATTTTCCGCACGTTGAAAAGAAAAAAAAAATGAATTCCTTTGTTAATTCCCTAATGAGTGAGTAGTTCCTCACTTGTTAGGGTTAGGTTTGAGAGATGAAAATCTCTCACTCCTTTCTTGCCGGTTCAATATTTTAAAATAAGGGCTCTATGCAAACAACCACACACCGCTCACTACGGCACCCTATCCCACAAGGTAGCGGTGATTCCCTAGTTAAAGACCGGTTGTGTTTGATTTCCATAGAGGTTAGGGCTAAGAGTTAAGAAAGTACGGACAAGGACCAAAGGGAAGAAACCTAGTTTCTTCCCGGTCGTGCTAATCCCCTTTATTAACTATTACCTTAATACATAACGTTCTTAATTAGGGCAAAGAAAGCGGTGAGAATAATTGACTTTCCAAACTAACATAATCCTAACCCTAGCAAGGTTTTAATACAAATAAATTTCAACCTCAGTTTTTATAGAAAATCAAAACCTACCACAAATAGGAATTGACTTGTTAGAACAACTAGAAAATACACGTTTTCCCTGTGGACCGACCCGTACTCAACCGGCTAGCTACCAAACGACACTGTTCTTGATTGCGGTTAATTCTTTGATTTCAAAACGCACACAAGCGCAAAAACTCATTTCAATCAGATGTTTGAGTCAACTTGAACTTCGTGATCTCTTCGGTTTGATGATCTTCCATGGGGGCTCTGGGTTCTATTTATAGTCACAGAAATTGCAATCCCTAGATTCCATAAATCAGGATTTGTTTAGATGATCCTACACTGAAAATCCTAACTCCCCATATCGGCGGCGGTTCCGCCACATATTGTAGGTTATGGCTGCGGTTGGGCGACACTCTGGTAGGGTCTTGGATGCAAATTTCTGGAGCTTCATCTAGTTGATATGTGGTGATCTTTTGAATATCTGGATTTTGGAAATCTTCTCTGAGTCTCTGCCAGAATTGATTTCATGATTTACTTCAATATTTTGGCAGATTTGATCTCGATATCTCGGATTTCCTTGATTCCAGTCCTGATATAATTTCTGCACAATATCTCAATGTATAATATTAGTAATATTTGGTATTTTTGAGATATTATCCTAACCATTTTATATGATATTATATTTTAAGAATATTTGATATGATATGCATATTTAAATTATCAAAATATTATATGCATACATTTTCCTTCATAATATTAATTATAATATATAAACATATGAAAATAGTATTTTTACAGATAAACCCTCATATGTCTCATATTTATAATAAACACCTTTAGATATTTAAGAAAAATAAGGAAAATGTCATATCAAAAGTGCAGTTTTATCGACTGAACAGAAATCAAACAGTGCAGGGGTGTTAGGGGTAGCTAAAGAGGTGTGTGTGCAAAGCCCGAGGTTCATTGGGCAATATCTAACCATCCCCGCCGGTTTTCCTGAGCATATAACTGATCGATCTCGATGCACTTGCCTCGAGATTCGTACCACTTGATCAACACAGTATTTAAACCCTTTTGCACATGTTTGATTTTTCTGAACTTTTCATTTCCTTGTATATTGCACGTACAATCTGTTGGGCTTCCAAAAGGTTAAAAAATTCAGAAAAAATAATGTGTACGCTGGGAATCGAACAGAGGTGCTACGTCACAGCAGTGCAAGGCTTTACCAGTGAGCTACAAGTTGTTTCTTGCTGTTATTTAACAAAAGTAACTTATAACTCAAACTCAAACTGTAAAACTCATTTCTTATATATTAACAGTAAAATTTCCGTATAAGATTTTAAAGTCGTTACATTCTACCCTCCTTATAAAAATTTCGTCCTCGAAATTTACAATTACATATGGACTAATTTTCAAAGAGGTAAGGGTATCTTGCATGCATGTATTCTTCTCGTTCCTATGTTGATTCTCCTAGCGAATCCTTTCTCCACATCACTCAGACCAAGTTTACTTTCTTGTTCCATAGTGTCTTCACCTTTCGGTCCAAGATCTCATCGAGTTGTTGCTCGCAGGTTATATCATTTTGTAATGTGAGCTCGGAGTGATCGAGTATGGAGTCGCTCACATATCGTCGTAGCTGGGATATGTGGAACACGTTGTGCACTCCTTCTAATGAGGGTGTTAGTACTAACCGGTATGCCAGTTCTCCAACTCATTCGAGTATGTCGAACGGTCCTATGTATCTTAGACTTAGTTTACCCCTTTTGCCAAAATGGATCACTCCTCTGTTTGGAGAGATCTTTATAAAAACATGGTCTCCAGGTTGGAACTCTACATGTCGCCACATTGCATTTGCCCAATGCTTCTGTCGGTCTTGGGCTATGCGTATTCTTTCCTTGATCGTGCGAACTACGTCCATAGTTGCCATGATCATCTCTCGTCCAAGGAGTTCATGATCTCCGATGTCGTCCCAACTTAGCGGTGAACGACACTTTCATCCGTAGAGTGTTGCGAATGGTGATATTCCAATGCTTACCTGATAGTTGTTGTTGTATGAAAACTCCACTAGGTGTAGGTGATCTTCCCACAAACCTCCGAAGTCTAACATACAAGCTCTTAACATGTCATCCAGAATCTGAATTGTTCGCTCGGACTGTCCATCCATTTTTGGATGATAAGTCGTGCTGAAATTCAGACTCATTCTTAAGCTAGCTTGCAGACTCTGCTAAAATTGCGATCAGAATCTTGTATCACAATCTGAGACGATGCAAACAGGAACTCCATGTAATCTCACGATCTCCTGAATGAGTTCATGGGTATCAAATATAGTACACTTTGAAGGTTTAAATCTTACTTTAGATTTATGCTTACCTCCATATACTTCTATGCTAACATCTCGGTTGATTGGCCAACTAGAAATGGAATAAAGTGAGCCAACTTGGTGAGTCGATCAACAATAACCCATACTACGTCGTTACCCTTCATGCTGCGAGGGAAGGTGGTCACGAAGTCCATGGTAATGTGCAGCCATTTCCATTCTGGGATTGGTAATGACTGAAATAGAACGGCAGTTCTGTGATGTTCAGCCTTCACTTGCTGACACACCAAACACTTGGCTACGCTTCTGGCTACTTCACGCTTTATTCCATACCACCAGTAGTGTTGCTATAGATCCTTGTACATATTTGTACCATCGAGATGTACAGAGTAAGGAGAGATGTGAGCTTCTTTCATCAACTCTTCTTAAACTGGGTCGTTTGGTACACATAATTGACTTCCATATCTCAAGGATCCATTTTCGTGGAAGATGGAGTCATTCCGAAATTAACTTTCTACTTGTTCTCGGATCTTTTGTAACTTGGCATCATTTACATGAGCTGCCTTGATCTGGTTTACAAGAGTGGACTGGACTTGTAAGTGCATCAAATACGAAGTATTACCTAGCATAACTACTTCAATCGTCAATCCATGCAATTCCTGCAGTAGATTCCACTGAGTGGTGAGATTAATTGCTAATGGCTAGCGGCTAAGTGCATCAGGAACTACGTTCACCTTCCCAGGATGATATTGTAGGTTGATGTCGAAGTCCGCCATGAGTTCTAGCCATCATCTCTGGAGCATGTTTAATTCTTTGAGTAAATACATACTTCAGACTCTTGTAGTCGGTGAGTATATCCACTCGTTCTCCTATAAGATAGGGGTGCTAAATTTTAAGTGCAAATATGACGGCTACCAACTCCAGATCATGTGTCGGATAGTTGCGCTCATGAACTTTTAGTTGTCTTGATGCAAAGGCTACAACTTTTCTATACTGGTGTAGAACATATCCTAATCCTTTACCGGACGCATCACAATACACAACAAATCCTATAGATTGATCTACAAGAATAGGAGCAGAAGTTAATCTTGACTTGAGTTCTACAAAAGTGTTTTCACATACTTCTGACCACATGAATGCTTCATCTTTGCGTGTGAGCTTGGTCAGGGGTGCTGCAATCTTTGAGAAGCCTTTAATGAATCTTCGGTAGTATCCTGCTAATCCCAAGAAACTTCGTATATATTTCACCTTCTTTGGTGTCGGCCATTTGCTGACAGCTGATACCTTAGCTGGATCTACTGAGATTTCTTCGCCTAAAACGATATGTCCGAGAAATCCGACTTGATCTAGCCAAAATTCACACTTGCTGTACTTAGCGTAGAACTGATGTTGTCGCAGTGTCTGTAGGACAATCCATAAATGCTCGGCGTGTTCTTTCCGATTCTTTGAATACACTAGGATGTCGGTCGATGAAGATGACAACGAACCTATCTAAGTACTCTCGGAAAACATGGTTCATCAGATCCATGAAGATGGCAGGTGCATTGGTCACTCCAAATGGTATTATGAGATACTCATAATGACCATATCGAGTCCTAAACGCCGTCTTCAGAATGTTGGACTCTTTGAACTTTACCTAATGATAACCCGAACGAAGATCTAGCTTCAAAAATACACAAGTCCCACTTAGCAGATCGAAAAGATCATCATTGTGCGGTAGTGGATACTTGTTCTTAATCGTCACTTCATTCAGAGCTCGGTAATCCACATACATCCTGTATGAACCTTCTTTCTTCTTCACCAGTAATACCGAAGATCCCCAGCTTAAAGTACTGGGATGAATCCAACCTTTCTTCAGGAGTTTATCCAACTGAATGCAGATTTCCTTCAATACTTCTGGACTTAGCCGGTATGGAGCTTTGATTACCGGTTGTGCACCAGGTTGTAAATCGATGCTGAATTCAAAAGCTCGATCGGGAGAAAAACCTGATATATCTTCCGGGAATACATCCTCAAACTCTCGAACTACTTCTGGCTTCGATTCTGATGCTTGTAATGTTGCAACCACTGCCTTCTTTAGTTTTTCTTTATAGACGCTAGGTTCCAAGGTATGGTCTCCACTCTTGAAATAGAACACTGGATGATCTGGTATTTCGAACAATACCCTCCTTTGGTGACAGTCGATGATAGGGAAGAAAGTTCCCAGCCAGTTCATTCCCAAGACTGCGTCGAAGTTTGGTATGTCCAACACCTTGAAGTCCGCATAAAATTCTCTACTACAGACGACCACTAGACACAAATCGTATTCCAAAGTTTCTTTTAGAACGCCATTCTCTGAACTGACATTCCAGCTGGATACAAGTGGTTTAACTGGAATCGCATGAGTTCGAACGAACCATTACGATATAAAGTAATGTGATGCTTCAGCGTCGAAGAGTGATAGAGCAGGTGGAGAGGCTACTAAGATTGTACCTAAGTTGTGTGGGATAGGTTTAGGTATAGGAAAAAGTATAGTGATATACAAGAATTGAAAAGGTTTGAAAGGATTGAAAATTACCAGTGATGACTTGCCCATGGCTTTGGCCTCCTCGACTGTCATTGTGAAAGCCTGGCGTCGTGGTACATTCCTCCTTGCTGGAGACACATTCCTCTATCCTTAAGGCATGTTTCTCTGCCCTTGAGGCATATTTCTCTGTGCCTGATGGAATTGACGTTGAGGCTATGCAGGAGGCCCATATGGAGCTGGTGTAGGGAGAGCTAGTCGGGGTGCAGGAGCCTGAATGGCTGGCCGCTGCGGAACAGATATAGCTGGTCCGGAGGCTGGAGCTGTGTTAAAACGATATGGACATTCTCCTATGGCATGAGTGAATGTGCCACAAACCAAATATAGGCCATTTGCACACCTACAGTCCTTTGCCAGGTGTCCCATCCTCTTGCAGTAGAAGCAAAAGTCTGGACTGAGCCGGTTAAATGATCCTTCTGGTCTCCTGGGTGCAAAAGTCGGCCTAGAAGAGGCTCCTCCTGTCATCTGTGTAGGAGGGCATTTTACTCCGGCAGTCTGCGGTCTGCCTTTCTTCTTTACAACTGCCTAGTAGCGTCGGGCAGCCTTCAAAGCAAGTTCATGGGTTGGGAAATCCCCTGTAACGAGTACATCTTGGATTTCCGGGTCCAACCCTTGCTGAAATCGTCGTGCCCGGATCTCAGCAGTAGGAATCAGGTGTAAAGCGAACTTGTTACAATCTTGTGTTAGCAAAGTAATGAGTGGAATCAGGAATTTGAATTTGAGAAAATATCATACCTGCTAAGCATGGTAAACTTAGTATCGTATTCATCCACAGACTTGACCCACATCGAGCCTTATTGTAGGTGGATGAACTGCTGCTCTATGTCAAAATGGGCAGTTTCAGGGAAGTACATCGCATCTAACAGATCATGAAATGTCTTCCACTTGATAGGTTGGATAAGATGGTTTTCTTCAGCATTCCACCAGATTCTGGTGTTGTCTGTCAGTTGCAGTTTCGCAACTCTCACCCAGGCAATATTTGGCACTTGAGCTGCTGCCAGATCATCTTCAATCGATTGAGCACATTCTTCCGACTCCAGTGGGCTCTCTTTCCCCGAGAAATGTTTTGGGTGCAGTGCTTAGAATTGCTTGACTCCGGGTGTCTCAGCTTCTAGGCGGTGCATGAGGATAGCGGTCTGCTGCTGCTGACCCTCCAGAAAGCTCTTGATTGCCTCGAGTAGTACCGTTTGCTCATTGATGGGAGCTGCAATGATAGGTAGTAGTGGTATAGTAGGCGGTGGGGTGTTGCCATTGACGTTCGCGGTAGTGTTATTGGGAGAATCCATGACCTTGCTAGAAAAGAAATGGTTAGGATAGATTTAAGAAATCAGAAATGTAAGGAATGTATAGTTGTTGATTCTTATAATTCTTTTGATATATTTCGTAAGACTTCATGCAGAACTAACCTGCATCAGCCGCCAACAAAACCTGTCACGCCCCGCTTCCTAGTAGGCGGAAACGATGACGTGGCAAGCCGCAACATATTTACTAAGAAATAAAAATGTTCAGCGTAATTAAGTAATATATAATATGTACAAGAATGACAAGGGTATTAAAATAAAAAATATTCAACTTTACATACAAATGTTTGAAAAGAAAAGATAAAATGAGTAAAGCGGTGCCTAAACAGTGGCATACAAAACGAAAGTAAGTACAAGAAACTAGAAATCAGGCTGTGCCACAAGCTGATCCAAGTCCTTCTGGTTAGTCTCGATCTCCTGAGAGTCCTGTTCTCCTGACGAACATTCCAAAGTAAGAAATAGAAAGAAATGTCGTCAACGAACTAGCACTCGGTAAGTCCCAAAAAAAGAAAGAGAATATACGTAACGACTCTGATTTTACTGTACGAAATTTTTAAGTTAATGTACAGAATGGTGTTTGCAAGCCTGAGTACAATTTAAAAGTTATTTTTGTTTAAGAACAGCAAGAAATAGCTTGTAGCTCATTGGTAAAGCCTTGCACTGCTGTGACGTAACCCCTATGTTCGAATCCCCTCAGGTACATATTATTTTTTCTTAATTTTATTTTAAACTTTTTGGAAGCCCAAAAGTTTACACGTGCACATCACATAGAAATGAAAAGACAGAAAAACAAATATGTGTAAAATATTATTAACAGCGGCATGGACACGCAGCAAGCATTCGATGGCTCCCTCCTCAAGTTGGACCGGCGAGATCGGCCATTGGACCGGTGCCGACGGGTGATCTTCCCCGTGTTTTGCACACAAAACCCTTGGCCAACCCCCATTAGCCCTGCATTGTTTGATTTCTCTGAATTTAAACAGAGACTTCAATTTCATCTTTAAATCAATTTTTAATGCATTTTAATTCAATCTTTCAATTCCAAAACCCTAATTCTATTATATAAATACAACCCCATACCCTAGCCCCTCCTCATTCTAAAATCCCTAACCAAAATTATCAAATTTTTCTAAATACAAGAAGACTACAAGTGGAGTTAGACCAAGACCAACTTCCGGCGAGGAACGAAGCAATTCCGGCGACCCCGCGACTCCGCAAAGTCTACCACATCTTCTTCTACCTCCTCTTCACCCTTCTAACTCGTAAGTCCCCTCTCATCATCCCCCTTCTTCTCTAAAATCTCTTTTCAAAACAAATATCAGTAAGTGGAGTTAGTACCGATGTAAATCTTCTAAACTATAAAATCTCACTTTGTAATTACATATTGTTCATCCAACTTTAACATAATATTTGAAACAATATTATAAATTTTTAGAACCAACTTTCACTCTTACACATCATGTTGAATAACTTTAATTTAACTTATACTTTTAAATACCATGAACTTTGTATCTACTATATTTTATTACTTTGCTTAATCATACCTCTAGAAAACTTTATGAGGTAATGACCTATCCCTCACATACACACATGTTTACATAGCACAATACCCTTCGAATATATTTTTGTGGCGATTACAACATTTCATTAAAATACCTTGAACTATAAAAACCCGGTTTTCTTTTAAATAATATTATTAAACTCTTTGCGATTATACCTCTACAACCCTTTTTAGGGGACCTGCTATTGGATGGTGTGGATTATCGCACATTCTTGGGCTAGTAGAGCGAGATGCAGACCTCCTCATGGAGCATTCAGTCTCGAAAGATTTTTAATACGATTTTTAAGAAAAACGAGATTTTCTATTTAATAATAAAATTAATATTTTCAAAATATATAAATATTATCAAACCACATATTTTCAAGATATAATAAAATTCTATGTTTTCTAAAAAGATAAAAGAATGAAAAGTTTTACCAAAATACTCTCAAATTATCCAAAAGACAAGTTTTACACTTAAATACCATAAACTATTCAAGTTAAGTTAATATTCACTAAAATACTTCAAATTTTAAAAGTTACATCCATGAAAACCCTAAATAATATAAATAAATACTCAAGATTTATTTTGAAAGTATATAAAATATTTTTCATAAAACCCCCTCGAGTTATATAAAATTACAATTAAGGACTTTAGTAAATATGGGTTTAAGCGGGATCAATTCTCTTGAGCCTCAGAGAGCCGAAGAAAGTGAGTGCTTACTTATTTAAGGTAGAACTAAAACGGAGTTATCAATGGTAATTGTCTTAGAAGAATATGCAAATCCTGCCGTCCATATGCAGCAGTTACCGATAACTCCCAAACCTAATTCAGGATCAAAATCAGTTCTAGGTGTCTGACTCAAGTCTGAGTCCAAATCAATCTGAGTCTAATCCAAATCAGAATCCAATTCAACATGTATACTTGAACCTAAACCTGAATACTAGAACAATCAATATGCAAACATGACTTGACTTGACCGAACCATGGCTATATCTTGACTTGATTACATGCCTACTTGTTTACATTCTGAACCTGATTACATGAATAACTTGTATCCATGGTCTCGGCAAGTCTGATAACTATAATTCAATACAATACATTACGGAGTTTATGCAGGGTTACTAGGCACACTAACGAGGCTCTACAAGGCATCGACCATGCCAAAATTAAATTTTTATATGCCGAATAACACTAAGCAAGATCGTAAACTAGAGTTTAGGCGAATCATATAGAAAGTAAACAACTTTACTCCAAAGGGATACGAAATACAACCTTTATAGATCGTTCCTCCACTTCTTTAGCTCCTTGATGAAGTCCCTTCGCTGCGATCGTGGTTCTCCCGGACCCTTGCATGGCTTCACGAGGCGAAAGGTGCTACCTTGCTTGAAGTCTCCGAAGCCGAAGATGATCTACGTCGAGGGAATTCCGACTCAAGCTCCTACATCACTAACTAGAGAATTAGTGAAGCAAACACCCAATACTAAAGTGCTAATTTAGTAGAGGATGGAGAAATAGGAAGTGGGTTCTCTGTACATTTTTTAAAATCTAGGATTTTTCCAAATTAAAAATGCTTATAAAAATTAGCATAGTATAAGTCTCATACACCCATGTATAGTATATCATCAACCATGATACAAAAATACAACACATTTTCATATATATCATATACATAGTAAAAATGTGTACATGTGAGAAAAAACTCTAAGTGAACATGTGTTAGTAAATGTAAACTAGTATATCTAATATACAATTATACACTTAATTATTAAATCAACACATGACTTAATAATCCGGTCATATCTCATATAACCGACTAACATTCATCGTATCGACTTATCGAATCAACACTTGATTCGATAACCCGGTCATATCATATATAAACGACCGATACAAAAAGTCGCGAGAATAGAATACGGTATCACATACACGCATTATTCTCGGTCCCGCACATATCACATATGCGCTCCTATTTCGTTTTGCCTGAGCCAGTAAAACCTCTATGTATGACTCTAAAGACTCGTCAATACGCCGGCAGTAGGTGAAGATCACATCAAGCACCCACAAGCCGTCAACGGTACTAGCTGGACGTAACGGCTACCCGGGTATTGAGCGATCAGAAGATCAGCAAGCAAGCCCGCTCCAACTCCTGTAAAAGCCTGCCGGTAACACTTCCCGTACAGTCCGGTCTCCTCGTCTGATATGTCGAATATCAAGTCTAGGGGTGGTAAACGTCAGACCCCAATAACCGATAAGTCGTGCCGGTGTGAGGCTCATAACGGGTCAAAAAACTACTGGTAACACTTACCAGTAAATCTCTAAATCAGCCCTGGCCAGGGACTTCCCTGTTACGGCCAATCGAGCACAGCGCAACATTAACCCCCAATACCGGGAGAGACGAAACCCCTCCTATCGCTCATTGCCTCCATGCGACTCGGGACTGTATCCAAAGACCACCGTTTTGCACGCCCTCATGGACGTGGTAAGGTGGAAATCAAAGCACAGTGGGAATCACACAAGACTCTATGACGATCTCGGGTCTACAGTGTCACCAGAGAACTGCCATCTGACGTGAGGTATAATACCATCTGTGAGTTCTCGGCGAGTCCGTCCAGTGTACCCAGTCTCCACTGAGCACCCGTATACCATCTCTGATATCAAACACCAATGGATATGGGATCATCCATCGCCCATCTCATGGATCGAGAAGCATATACGCTAGTCTACACTGGTATATCGATGCCCCGTCTCGATACACCCTCGACTAGGGACCTTGAAGGATGTACTTATGGACTACCATGTCCCCACTAGTATGATCCGCATCATAGTCCAGGTAGTCAAGTACACATCCTAAGGGCTTTACCAACATGTAACTATAAGACAGTATAAAGAGAAAGTATACATGTTAAAGTAAAGAGCAACCAGATAGCATACTATCATGACGAGCAAGAAAGTCCTCTCTATATATGTCCAAGCATCCAATATAATATACATCATCTGTACAATACTGGCCTCTAGGGCATACAAACAACTAACAATTTAAAGGGGTAGATTGGTATGGAATGTGTTAAAAGTGGCACGATGATGGACACTAAAAGACACCTACATGAACTCTCATGCCGTTGTCCTGTGGGTTTTGACGGGGCCTTGTACTTATATGTTACCATAGTTCACGGGATAGTTGGACTCCTCTCGTATACACTGATACATTCTGTACCTAGTTACAAACAACTGCGTTAGTATACCAAACATATATTTGTTCAGATTACCGGTCATATATTCTTTACTTGTTCTATTTCACCCTTATCTTTGGGACTTACCGAGTGCTAGTTCGCTGACGACATTCATGTCTCTTCTTTCTTTGGAATGTTCATCAGGAGGGCCCTACTCTCAGGAGACCGAGCCCAGCCAGGAGAACTTGGATCATTTCACAGAGGAGCCAGACTTCTAGTCTTTACTTGCACTTATCTTTTCATTTGTATGCCACTGTTTAGGCATTGCTTTTATCATTGTACATTTCCTTTTCAAATCATTTGTAATGTAAAGAATGGATATTAATAAAAGTTGTTGTTTATATTACATCTCTTGTCATTCTTGTGCATTTATTTATATTGCTTATTTACGCTTAACGTGTTTACTTCTGAATAAATACATCGCGGCCCGCCACGCCTACTTCCCTGTATACCGGGGAGCAGGGCGTGACAGGTTTTGTTGGCGGCCCATGCAGGTCAGTTCTGCATGGAATCCTAAGCAATATATATCACAAGAATTATAAGAATCAACAACTATACATCCTTTACATTTTTAATCTCTTGAATCTATCATAACCTTTCTTTTTCTATCAAGGTCATGGATTCTCCCAACAACACGAGTACCAACGTGAATGGCAACACCCCACCACCTACCCTACCACCACCACCTACAATTGCAGCTCACACCAATAAGCAAACGGTATTGCTTAAGGCGATCAAGAGCCTCTTGAAGGGTCAGCAGCAGCAGACTTCTATCCTCATGCACCGTCCAGAGACCGAGGCACCCGGAGTCAAGCAATTCCGGGCTTTGCATCCGAAAAATTTCTCTGGGAAAGAGAGCCCACTAGAGGTAGAAGAATGGGCTCAGTCTATAGAAGATGACCTAGCAGTAGCACAAGTTCCATAGGTTGCTTGGGTGAGAGTTGCAAAACTGTAACTAACTAACAACGTCAGTGTCTAGTGGAAAGCTGAAGAAAGCTAACTCGCCCAACCAATTGTATGGAGGACATTTCGCGATATGTTCGACGCGAAATATTTCCCTGAGACTGCCCATTTCGATATGGAATAACAGTTCATTTACTTGCAACAAAGCTCGATGTGGAGAAAATCTGTGGATGAATACGATGCTGAGTTTACCATACTCAGCAGGTAAGATAGGTCTCAATATTCAATTTCCTAATATCACATACTACATTGCTAACATAAGATCATAACTAGTTCACGGCACACCTTCTCCCGACTGCTGAGATCATGGCATGAAGATTTCAGCAAGGGTTGGACCCGGAAATTCAAGCTGCATTAGCTACAGGGGATTTCCCAACCTATGATCTTGCGCTGAAGGTTGCCTAATGATATGAGGCAGTAGTGAAGAAGAAGGGCAGACCTCAGACTGCCGGTGTGAAACACACTACCACTCAGATGGCAGGAGGAGCCTCTTCAAGGCCACTTTTTATACCTAGGAGACCGGGAGTAACTTTTAACTTGCCTAATCCATACTTTTGCTTCTATTGCAAGAGGAATGGACACCTGGCAAAGGACTGCAGGCGTGCAAATGGCCAGTTCTTGATTTGTGCGCATCCACTCACGCCATTGGAGCTTGCCTACATTGTCTCAGCCCAGCTCTTGCACCCCGACCAGAAATCACTTTTCCGCTGCGGCCAGCTATCCAGGCTCCTGCACCTCGTCTTGCTCTCCCTGCTCCACCTCCACGTGGACCTCCTGCACAGACTCCTCGTCAGTTCCATCAGGCACAGAGGAACATGCCTCAAGGACAGAGGAATGTGCCTCCGGTAAGGAGGAATGTACCCCGGGGTCAGGCTTTCACGATGACCGTGAAAGAAGCTGAAGCCACTGGCCAAGTTATCACTGGTAACTCCCAATCTTTCAAACCTTTTTCAATCCTTGTATACATCAATATATTTTTCTTATACCTAAACATATCCCACACAACTTAGGTACAATCTTAGTAGCCTCCCTACCTACCTTAGCACTCTTCGAAACTAGAGCATCACATTTCTTTATGTCACAACGGTTCGTCCAAACTCAAGTGATTCCAATTAAACCACCGTATCCAGCTGGAATGTCAGTTCAGAGAATAGCGTTCTAAAGGTAGCTATAGGATACGATCTGTGCCCAGTGGTCGTCTGCAGCAGAGAATTTTATGCGGACTTCAAGGTGCCGGACATATCGAACTTCAATGTAGTCTTGGGAATGGATTGGCTGAGAACTTTCTTCGCTACCATCGACTGTCGTCAAAGGAGGGTAGTTTTCAAGATACCAAATCATCCAGTCTTTTATTTCAAGAGTGGAGACCGTACCCTGGAACCTAGCACCTACAAGGCTCAACTAAAGAAGGCAGTGATTGCAACATTACAGGCAGAAGAAGACAAGCCAGAGGTAGTTCGAGAGTTCGATGACGTATTCCATAAAGATATAACAGGTTTGCCTCCCAATCGAGCTTTTGAATTCAGTATTGACTTAGTACCTGGTGCACAACCGGTGATCAAAGCTCCGTACCAGTTAAGTCCTGAAGTATTGTAGGAGATTCGTACTCAGTTGGACGAACTTCTGAAGAAAGGTTGTATTCGTCCCAGTACTTCAAGTTAAGGATCTCCAGTTTTGTTTGTGAAGAAGAAAGAAGGTTCATACAGAATGTGTATAAACTACCGAGCTATGAACAAAGTGACGATAAAGTACAAGTATCCACTACCGCACATCGACGATCTATTCAATAAGCTAAGTGGGTCTTGCGTATTGTCAAAGTTAGATCTTCTTTCGGGTTATCATCAGGTAAAGGTCAAAGAGTATGATATTCCAAAGACGGCATTCAGGACTCGCTATGGTCATTATGTGTTTCTCGTAATGCCATTTGGAGTGACCAATGCACCTGTGATATTTATAAATCTAATGAACCAAGTTTTCCGAGAGTACTTAGATAGGTTCGTTGTTATTTTCATCGACGACATCCTGGTGTATTCAAAAAACCGGAAAGAGCACGCTGAGCATTTGCGGATTTTCCTAGAGATATTGCGACAGCATCAACTCTATGTCAAGTACACAAGAGCGAATTTTGGCTAGATCAAGTCGGATTTCTCGGACATATTGTTTCGAGCGAAGGAATCTCAGTAGATCCAGCTAAAGTGTCAGCTGTCAGCGAATGGCCGACACCAAAGACGGTGAAGGATATTCGAAGTTTCTTGGGTTTAGCAGGATACTACCGAAGATTCATCGAAGGTTTCTCGAAGATTACAACACCTTTGAAGAATCTCACACGTAAGGATGAAGCATTCGTGTGGTCAGAAGCATGTGAACAAGCTTTCGTAGAACTCAAGTCAAGATTGACATCAGCTCCTATTCTCGTGATACCAGATCAATCTGGAGGTTTCGTTGTGCATTGCGATGCGTCCGGTAAGAGATTAGGATGTGTTCTACACCATCATGAAAAGGTTGTAGATTTTGCATCAAGACAGCTGAAGGTCTATGAGCGCAACTATCCAACACATGACTTGGAGTTGGCAGTCGTTATCTTTGCACTTAACATTTGGAGCCACTATCTTCTTGGAGAACGAGTGAATATATACACAGACCATAAAAGTCTAAAGTATGTATTTACTCAGAAGGAGTTGAACATGCGGCAGAGAAGATGGCTAGAACTTATAGCGGACTTCGACATCAACCTAAAGTAACATCCAGGGAAGATGAATGTAGTTCTTGATGCACTTAGCCGTCAGCCGTTATCAATGAATCTCACCGCCCAGTGGCCGCTGCAGCAAGAATTGCACAGAATGGAGATCGAGCTAGTTATGCCAGGTAATGCTTCAGAGTTGATGAATTTACAAGTTCAGTCTACTATTGTCAATCAAATCAAGGCAGCTCAAGCAAATGATGCCAAGCTGCAAAAGATCTGAGAACAGATAGAAAGTGGACTGTGGACAAACTTCATCATCCACGAAGACGGATCCTTGAGATATGGAAGTAGATTATGTGTACCATAAGATCTTGTTCGAGAAGAGTTGATGAAAGAAGCTGACAACTCTACAAACTCAGTACACCCCGGTGGTACAAAAATGTACAAGGATCTACGGCAACATTACTGGTGGTATGGAATGAAGCGTGAAGTAGCCAAAAGCGTAGCCAATTGCTTGGTGTGTCAGCAAGTAAAGGATGAACATCACAGGACTGCTGGTTTACTTCAACGGTTATCTATCCTAAAATGGAAATGGCAGTACATTACCATGAACTTCGTGACTGCTCTTCCTCACAGCACAAAAGGTAACGATGCAGTATGGGTTATTATGGATCGACTCACCAAGTCGGCTCACTTTATTCCCTTTTGGGTTGGCCAATCTACCGAGACGTTAGCAAAGAAGTACATGGAGGAGATTGTGAGATTACATGGAGTACCAGTTTGCATCATCTCCGATCGTGACACCAGATTCCGATCATAGTTTTGGCAGAGTCTGCAAGCTAGCCTGGAAACGAGTCTGAACTTTAGCATAGCTTACCATCCACAAACATATGGACGGTCTGAGAAGAAAATTCAGATTCTAGAAGACATGCTAAAACCTTGTATGTTATACTTCGGAGGTTCGTGGGAAGATCACCTACACCTTATGGAGTTTTCATACAACAACAGCTATCATGCGAGTATTGGAATGGCACCATTTGCAGCTCTCTATGGAAGGAAGTGTCGTTCATCACTAAGTTGGGACAACATCGGAGATCATGAACTCCTTGGACCAGAGATGATCGTGGCAACTGTGGACGTAGTTTGCACGACCAGGGAAAGAATGGCATAGCTCGACCGACAGAAGCACTGGCCTGATGCAAAGCATAAACATCTGGAGTTCCAGCTTGGAGTTCATGTTTTCTTAAAGATCTCTCCAAACCGTGGAGTAATCCGCTTTGGCAAGAGGGGTAAGCTCAGTCCCAGATACATAGGACCGTTCGACATACTCGAACGAGTCGGAGAAGTGGCATATCGTTTATCACAAACACGCTCATTGGAAGGAGTGCACAACGTGTTCCACATATACCAGCTCCGAAGATACGTGAGCGACCCCAGCCACATCCTTGATCACTCCGAGCTCACTGCACAGACGGACCTAACTTGTGAGCAACAACCCATTGAAATCCTGGACATAAAAGTAAAGACACTTCGGAACAAGGAAGTAAATTTGGTCCGAGTGATGTGGAGAAAAGATTCACCTGGAAAATAAATGTGGGAACGAGAAGATGACATGCGTGCAAGATACCCTTTATTATTTGTAAACTAGTCCTTATGTAAATGTAAATTTCGAGGACGAAATTTTTATAAGGAGGGTATGTAACGACTCTGATTTTACTGTACGAAAAATTTTAAGTTAATGTACAAAATGGAGTTTGCAAGACTGAGAACAATTTAAAAGTTATTTTTGTTTAAGAACAGTAAGAAATAGCTTGTAGCTCATTGGTAAAGCTATGCACTGCTGTGACGTAGCCCCTGTGTTCGAATCCCCTCAAGCACATATTATTTTTTCTGAATTTTCTTTTAAACATTTTGGAAGCCCAAAAGTTTACACGTGCACTGCATATAGAAATGAAAAGACAGAAAAACAAACAAGTGTAAAATGTTATTAACAACGGCATGGACACGTGGCAAGCGTCCGACGGCTCCCTTCTCAAGTTGGACCAGCACCGACGGGTGATCCATAGGGAAAAGTCCCCGTATTTTGTACACAAAACCCTTGGCCTACCCCCATTACCCCTGCACTGTTTGATTTCTCTGAATTTAAGCAGAGACTTCAATTTCATCTTTAAATCAATTTCTAATGCATTTTAATTCAATCTTTCAATTCCAAAACACCAATTCCACACTATAAATACAACCCCATACCCTAGCCCCTCCTCATTCTGAAATCCCTAACCAAAATTATCAAATTTTTCTAAGTACAAGAAGCCTAAAAGTAGAGTTAGCCCAAGACCAGCTTCCGACTAGGAACGAAGCAATTCTGGCGACCCCGCGGCTCCACGAAGACTACCACATCTTCTTCTACCTCCTCTTCACCCTTCTAACTCGTAAGTACCCTCTCATCATCCCCTTCTTCTCTAAAATCTCTTTTCAAAACAAATATCAGTAAGTGGAGTTAGTACCGATGTAAATCTTCTAAACTATAAAATCACACTTTGTAATTACATATTGTTCATCCAACTTTTACATAATATTTGTAACAATATTATAAATGTTTAGAACCAACTTTCACTCTAACACAACATGTTAAATAACTTCAATTTAACTTTTACATTTAAATACCATGAACTTTCTATCTACTGTATTTTATTACTTTACTTAATCATACCTCTAGAAAAATTCATAGCGTAATGACCTACCCCTCACATACACACATGTTTACCTAGCACGATACCCTTCGAACATATTTTTGTGGCGATTACAACATTTCATTAAAATACCTTGAACTATAAAAACCCGGTTTTCTTTTAAATAGTATTATTAAACTCTTTGTGATTATGCCTCTACAACCTTTTTTAAAGGACCCGCTATTAGATGGTGCGGATTATCACACATCCTTGGGCTAGTAGAGCGAGATGCAGACCTCATCACGGAGCATTCGGTCTCGAAAGATTTTTAATACGATTTTTAAGAAAAACGAGATTTTCTATTTAATAATAAAATTATTTTTTTAAATATATAAATATTATCAAACCACGTATTTTCAAGATATAATAAAATTATATGTTTTTTAAAAAGATAAAAGAATGACAAGTTTCACTAAAATACCCTCAAGTTATCCAAATAACAAGTTTTACACTTAAATACCATGAACTATTCAAATTAAGTTAATATTCACTAAAATACTTCAAATCTTAAAAGTTACATCCATGAAAACCCTAAATAATATAAATAAATACTCGAGATTTATTTTGAAAGTATATAAAATATTTTTCCTAAAACCCCCTCGAGTTATATAAAATTACAATTAAGGACTTTAGTAAATATGGATTTAAGCGGGATCAATTCTCTTGAGCCTCACGGAGCCGGAGAAAGTGAGTTCTTGCCTATTTAAGGTAGAAAACTAAAACGGAGTTATCAATGGTAATTGTCTTGGAAAAAAACATAAATCCTGCCGTCCATGTGCAGCAGTTACCGATAACTCCCAAACCTAATTCAGGATCCAAATCAGTTCTAAGTGTCTGACTCAAGTCTGAGTCCAAATCAATCTGAGGTTAATCCAAATCAGAATCCAATTCAACATATATACTTGAACCTGAACCTGAATTCCAGAACAATATCAACATGAAACATGACTTGACTTGACCGAACATGGCTATGTCTGGACTTGATTACATGCCTACTTGTTTACATCCTGAACATGATTATGTTAACAACTTATATCCATGGTCTCAGCAAGTCTGATAACTATAATTCAATACAACACATTACAGGGTTTAAAGGGGTAGATTAGTACGGAATGTGTTAAAAGTGGCATGATGATGGACACTAAAAGACACCTACATGAACTCTCGTACCGTTGTCCTGTGGGTTTTGACGGGGCTTTGCGCTTACATATTACCATAGTCCACGGGATAGTTGTACTCCATTCGTATACACTGATACATTCTGTACCAAGCTACAAACAACTACGTTAGTATAACAAACATATACTTGTTTAGATTACCGGTCATATATTCTTTACTTGTTCTATTTCACCCTTATTGTAACAACTCCAATTTCAATGTACAGAAAATTGGTTAAAAGTTAATGTACAATGGGGGTATTTCCAATCCTGTGTATACTATAAGTATTTATTTTATTTTAGAATAGCAAGAAAGCACTTGTAGTACATTGGTAAAGCCTTGCACTGCTATGACGTAGCCCTTGTGATCAAATCCTCCCAGTCACATTATCTTTTTATTTAATTTTTTTTATCTTTTAGAAGCCCAAGGGTTTACACGTGCACTACACGTAAACTGAAGAGACACAGGATAAATAAACACGTGCACTGGGGTATACCAAGCGATAGGGACACGTGGAGGCAATCCGAGCCCATTCCACCGGTTCAAGACCGGCAAGATCAAGCAAAAACCCGGCACCGCCGGTCGTACCCGTAAGTACTGATTCGATTTTTACCCCCTGCACCTCTTCAGCTACCTCACAACTCTCACACAGTTTATTTTCTCTGTACATTTCCAAAGAACAATAAAATCCCATTTAATCCAAATTTTAATGCATTCTTTCACCCCCTAAACCCTAATTTCGCCTATAAATACCATACCATATTTCATCCCTCCTCACTTAGAAATTCCCTGTCAAAACTCTCAAAAATTCTCAAGTCCCTTTAGTGTGTAAGTAGAGTTAGCGAAGGGCGAAGTTCCGGCGACGTTCCAAGGAGTTTCCGGCGACGAAACTGTACGGTTACTAGGCACTAAAACAAGGTTCTACAAGGCATCAACCATGCAAAAATCAAATTTTTCATGTGCCGAACAACCCTAACCAAGATCTTAGACTAGAGATTAGGCGAAACAAAGAGCAAGTAAACAACTTTACTTCTAAGAGTTAGGGATTACAACCTTTGTAGTCCGTTCCTTCACTTCTAAAGCTCCGTGTTGAGGTCCCTTCGCTGCGATCATCGAGTACCCGAACTCTAGAGAGGCACCATGAAGAGAAAGATGCAAGCTTGCTTCCGATCTTCAATAACAAAGATGATCTACCTTGAAGAAACTCAAGCCCAAGCTTTTGCTACACTAATCAAGTATTAGCAAAGCAAACACCCTAATCTAAGTGGCTAGAATAGATGATGATGATGAAGTAGGAATTTAGCTCTCATTTGTTTTCTTTATCTCACTCAAAATCATCACATGTGAAAAAGCTAGAAAGCTTTTCTCAAAGGAAGAAGAAGAAGAAATTACTTTGTGATGAATAATGAAAACTTGTGTGAGGTTAGAAATAAAACCATGGGTTAAGAATGAAGACTTAACCCATGTAGAGAATTTACTATGGTAAAGGGTTTGGGTTTGGTTAAGAAATATCAACAAAATATCTTTGCTTAAAAACAAAAACAAAGCTTCTAGAAGCTTCAAGAAAGCTTAACCCTCATTTGTTTTCTTTATCTCACTCAAAATCATCACATGTGAAAAAGCTAGAAAGCTTTTCTCAAAGGAAGAAGAAGAAGAAATTACTTTGTGATGAATAATGAAAACTTGTGTGAGGTTAGAAATAAAACCATGGGTTAAGAATGAAGACTTAACCCATGTAGAGAATTTACTATGGTAAAGGGTTTGGGTTTGGTTAAGAAATATCAACAAAATATCTTTGCTTAAAAACAAAAACAAAGCTTCTAGAAGCTTCAAGAAAGCTTAACCCTCATCCAAACCCTAACCATGTTTAAACTCCACAAAACATGTTGCATTTGTAACCTTAACTTGTTACAATATTATATATCACATATATAATATATTTTGTAACAAAATAAAATAATACATTTAATATATATCACATATATATCAATGTATTATCCAAGTGAGAAAAAGAATATTTAAGTGAGCTTATATTAGTTAATGTAAATTAATATATCACATATATAATTATACATTAAATTATCGAATCAACACTTGATCCGATAATCCGGCTATATCGCATACAACCGACTAATATAATCTGTATCAGTTCATCGAATCGACACTTGATCCGATGACCCGGCTATATCACATATACCCGGCCGATATCTCATATCGCGAGAAACTAATACGGTATCGCATACTTGTATTATTCTCGGTCCCGCACATATCACATATGTGCTCCTACTCCGTTTTGCCTGAACCAGGAAACCTCTGTGTAGGACTCTAAAGAATCGTCAATACGCCGGCAGTAGGTGATGATCATATCAAACACCCACAAGCTGCAAGCGGTCAGCTAAACGTAACAGCCACCCAGGTATTGAGCAATCAGATGATCAACAAGCAAGCCTGTACATTATCCCGTGAATCCAACCAGTAATACTCCCGTACAGTCCGATCACTTCGTCTAATATGTCGCATATCGCGCCTAGGAGTGGTAAACGTCAGACCCCAGTAGCTTGATAAGTCGTGTCGATATGAGGTCCATAACAGTTCAAGAAACTACTGATAACACTTACCAGTAAATCTCAGCAACCCTGGCCAGGGATTTCTAGTTATAGCCAATCGAACACAGCGCAACATCAACTCCCTATACCGGGAAAGATGAAATCCCTGTTATCACTCATTGCCTCCATATGATTCGGGACTGTACCCAAAAACCACCTTTTTGCACGCCCTCTTGGACATGGTATGATGGAAATCAAAGCACAGTGGGAATCACATAAGACTCTATGATGATCTCGGGTCTACAGACTAACCTGTACCAGTGTCACCAGAGAACTGCCATCTGACGTGAGGTATAATACCATCTGGGAGTTCTCCGCGAGTCCGTCCAGTGTACCCAGTCTCCACTGAGCACCCGTATACCTTCTCTGATATCAAACACCAATGGATATGGGATCATCCATCGCCCATCATATGGGTCAAGAAGCGCATACGCTAGTCTACTCTGGAGTATCGATGCCCTATCTCGGTACTCACACGACTAGGAATATTTGAAGGATGTACTTAGCGACTACACTGTCCCCACTAGTATGAACTGCATCATAGTCCAAGTAGTCAAGTACTCATCCTAAGGGCTTTATCAACATGTGACATAGAGACAATCAAAGTACATGTTAAGATAAAGAGTAACCAGATAGCATACTATCATGTCGAGCAAGAAAGTCCTCCCTATATATGTCCAAGCATCCACTACAATATACAACGTATGTACAGTAATGGCCTCTAGGGCATACATATAACTAACAATCTCCCACTTGCACGAGGGCCATCTGTTGTAGTATCTCATACCCAACAATAAGCTGTGGTTGAAGTATCTCATACTCAACCATCCCATAAATGTCTCTACTGGGAAATAGGCGTTTGTGAGTGGATCCGCGCTGTTGTCCTCTGTGTCTCCTCTCCTAACCTCGATCTTCCTGGAGATCAACCATCTCCATGATCAGACGATACTGCCTAAGAATATGTCTGGATCACAGATGGGACGGGGGTTCCTAGGCCTAAGCCACAACTCCATTGTCACACAATAGTAGGAACGAAATTCATCTCATGAACTCATATATATCCAGACTTCCTCTTTGGTAGCATACTTGGTAACGATGTATCTTGCCTTTAATCATCTAGTAAGTCACGGTATCTAGCTTGGAACTCTTCCAACATACCGTCCCTCCACTGAGGGTAAAGACAATGCCTGTGACTGACATTCAGTCGTCCTTATCACCCTGGAACTTTTCCAGTGATTCTCCCCAGGATCAATTGATACCATCTCACTACAACTAGTGAGAATCCTAACATCCAATTAGATCTATCTCATAGATCCATAACTCAGGATTTAGGAGGTATCACCTTGATCATATATGGAGAATCTTTATGATAAGAGGAGATTGAACGAGCGTAGCATAGGAAACTCCTTCCCTATCATGAGTATGTCATCCACGTACTATACGAGGATCACCACCATACTCCTTACTACCTTTTTGTATATACTAGGTTCCTCTACCATTTTGATGAAGTCAAACTCTTTGACTACCACATCAAAACAGACGTTCCAACTCCGCGATACCTGATTTATCCCATAAAATATCATGCTCACGTTTCCGCTGCTCCTACTGTCTACGAAGCTCTCTGGTTGTGTACTTATAGACACTTTCTTCCAAATCGATATTTAGAAAAGCAGTCATGACACCCAACCGCCAGATATCATAGTCATGGTATGTAGCCGTGGCAAGTAGGATCTGGATGGACTTAAGCATAGCTTTGAAAGTCTCAACTTTTCCATGTACACCAAGTAATCTTCTCAAGATATACTTGCTCCTGATGGAAATTTTACCCTTCAGATAAAGCAACCAAAGTCCATACTTTTTCGGTGTATAAGGATTCCATCTCAGATCGCTATGCATCCAGCCCTTCTCACAGAGTCCCACTACTGATGGCCTGCTCGAAACTAGTTGGGTCATCATCTCATGATGCAATCCTCTCTCCCACTGTCATATAGAAACCGAAGTATCTCTCAGGTGGATAAGGAACCCTATTAGATCGGCGAAGAGGCTGAGGTTCTTTGGGATCTATTGAATCCTCCGGTTCAACCAAATCATCAGCTGTAGTTTGTATAGCTGGAACTCCTTCCAGTTCTACCTCATGACCACTAATTTCTTCACAAAAAATTCCTTTTTCAACAAAAAGTGGTATGCTGAGAAATAAAACATCTTTTGTTCCTCGGTGTGGTAGAAGATATTCCCTTTGCGAATGCTTAGGATATCCAACAAACTTCCATAGAAATGACCTTGCCTCGAGCTTGTCCGTATTTTGCTTTTCACATAAGCCGGACAGCCCCAAATCTTAACATCTTAAGAGATGAGCTCTTCCCATACCATATCACATATGGAGTGGTAGGCATCTGATTTGGTTGGAACCCTATTCAATAGGTATGCTACTTCTCAAGTGCATAACCCTAAAAGAAAATATGCTACTCAGTAGTACTCATCATAGAGCACACCATATCACATAGGGTGTTAATTGCTCCGCCCCGATACACCGACGTGTTGTGGTGTATTCGGAGGAGTAATGCTGAGAGAGAATCTCATTCTCCTTTAGAATAGTCCAGGAATTCCGTTCTAAAGTATTCTCCTCCTTGATCACATCAGAGGACATGATACTTATACCCAGTCTTTGGTTCTCTACTTCTAACTTATATTCTGTGATTATCTCAAAAGTTCCGGACTTGTGTTTCAACAGGAACATATGTCTGAATCTTGAAAGATCATCAGTGAATGTAATGAAGTACAAAGAACCTATCCTGGCATATGTAGACATGGGACTATCATAAATCATCATGTATCAGTCCCAAGATTTCACTAACACTTTCTCTATTTCCAATAAACGGAGCTGTGGTCATCTTATCTTTGTGACATGACTGGCAAGTTTTACAAGATGTAAATCCAAATTAATTTAAATATGCATCTTTATGTAACTTCAGCTAGTCGGGTCTCATCGATATGATCTAGTCTACAATGCCTCAAGAAGGATTCGTTCATTTCTGAACTCTTCCTCTTGTGTGCGTTCTATACATTAAGAACTGTGGTTTGATTTAGAATGTCTATGCTTTTAGATAACGTGCATGAACCGATCAACTCTTGATATAGGAAATGTTCAAAACATTATCCAACAATACAAAATTATATCCTTCTTTACTAATAAAGAGACTGATATGATGTTGTATATCAGGTTCGGTATCTAATAACATTCATTCAGAATCAATGTATTCTGGTAATACAGGGTGATAACTGCCAACAGACTTGGCTGCAACACTTGCATCATTTCCAACTCTTGAAACTTATCACCCATTCTCAGTTCTCTACCTTTCTATAGCCCATGTAACATATTACATATCTGGGATCCTGATCCGGTATCACATACCTAGGATGTAGAGGATACTGCGAAACAGTTCTTAGTAATGAACACACCCGAAGAAGATGCATCAGCATGCACTTTATTCGTTTGGGCGTCACGGGAATTCTGGTAATCCCCTATTTCCTTCTCGGTCTTATAACAATTATAAGTTGGAGCGGGACCAACGTTCCTTAGCGCAGTATAACAAGCGGGTTCGGTCAATACATCCGTATTATTATCTTGATTAAGGCGTGACATAGTCGCTACCTGGAGAGAGATAGAAGAAAACACTCAGCGTATGCTCTTAAAATATTAGATTGGTTATTTATATATCTAATCAGGATGTCTCCTACTGTTTTAGTCAAATCTTCCTTCAAACCCTAAAAGGAAAGACTAACCGGGATTAATTACACACTACAAGTTCGCCAATCTATCAGCCAGGCAAGTGCCGGTACTTTGAGGGAGGTTCCCCGTGCTTTCGCACGGACCTAATTAAAATAAACCTTATTTTCCCATAGGCATAACCCCGTTGACACCTTTCTAGACACCTACTTGATCGGCTAATTGTAATGTGTAAAACTCTCCCAGGAGTAACTGTTACTCGCAGCGGGTATCGGGATCCAACTATCTCATAGAAGGTATGCAATCTCATTGCAAATTTCAACTCTTGAAATTCCCAATAATATTTTACCCCTAATCTCCTATGACCTTGACAAAGGCCAACAAACCATAGGATGCTAGTCAAGTTCAACCCTTCATTTCCTGATTGAATTAAACCCACCTGCACGACCCTTGACAAAGTCCAACAAGGTCGCACGACTACCCTAACTCAATCACATTATATGCTTATACAGATAAGCAGTATCATCTACCGCACACTACGCCTTGACAAAGGCCAACGAACCAGCACGAATACTAAATACTACTTATCTGAAATGACGGAGGGCTACGACAGGTTTTTAAGAAAACCCTTTGCGTAAGGAACTTGATATCGTTGTAGAATCGAGTGATTTTAAATGGAATATTTTTGAGGCCTTTTATAGTTTTGCTAAAGAGTTCACTCCCGGTGAAAAGATCTCGGCTATTTCCGTATCGAATAAGGTGCAGGATATTTCACAAATATCACTATGCAAAGAAAAAAAATATAAAAACAATCAAAAGACAAACCGAGTTTGTAGCATCTACTAGTTTCGCTAAAGATGTCACTCCCGGTGAAGGGATCTCGGCTCTTTCCTTATCGAATAAGGTGCTGGATGTTCTACAAGGAACACCGCTATGGAAAGCAAGAACTAGAGCTACCTGTTTTTGAGACAAGTTTCTACAACATCTTTAGGTTTCTTTTAGTTTCATTAATCTCATTAATGAAGTCCCATTTTATTATGCTTCCCAAGCATCACATTTGAAACGAAATCAGCAATATAACATATATCTCATATATATAATATAAACATTCCTCTAAGGCAGTAATATGATCTCATCACAGAACATTGCAGCAGAAGATAACATATGAAATATTGGATATACTAGGATTTCCTTGTTTTATGCGAGCCTGTATAAAACGCGGATTCCATGGTCGCGATGAATAGCCAAACCCACATCCCTAGACCCCTACGAGAGCGGCAAGCAACACTGCCAATTCTAGGGTTAGGAGACCCGGTCTCGACTCCTCGAGATGGTCTCCCACTGGACCCTAGAACCCGGTTACTTGTGCTGCCTGCCTTGTGTCTACCTATGCGGAAAAGTAAATAATATACAATGGTGTCATCATCCTCAGCCCGGAAGTGCCCCAATAAAAGAATATTATATACAATGAATTTTACATGAATGAAAATAAAAACCTTCATCTTACATAAAACCCCCGGCTATTCAAAACGCGACGATCCAATATAACATATCACAGCAACACATAACATCACATGTCATCAACGTAAGTAAATATGCGTATCCCAATTGTCGTTGATGTATAGCAACGAAATCGGCGATACACCACATATTACACTTACGGTCGCAGAAAAGAAAGTGTAAAACTACAACAGTTGGAATCCGCAACCTCTTTAGACATCTCATGCCTAACCAAATGAATTCCTTAGACATCGCATGCCTAACAATTATAAACCCCGCATTTTAGTATCGATCTCGAAAACACTTTTCATTATCTAGTCGGGCAATTCAACAAGATTCCCAATATCCTGATCGAATGCTCGTCACAAACTTTAGTAGACGGCCGCACCCCCGGATGCCGTCGACGAAGTGCACTAAGGCGGAACACCGCTGCCGCTAGCACCCGAACGGATGCTTTTGGCGACGGGGTTCTCCTACAGTCACTTGGTCGGGGCTATGGGGCATGGCTATCTATTAAGTTTACCCGGCAAGTATCCGCGTACGCTACGTGATTGCGACGGACTTTTGATCACATCAAAATCCATGACAACCGATCAAATGAGAGTAAACTGCTAGATTTATAACATTCAAATTAGTTATCTCATAACTACTTGTGGATTCCAAATATTGTATCACATTACAGATAAATAGACAATATTAAACTTTCCGATCGAATAAACAAACACCTAAGATTTCCCAAATAGGTCAACACTTGAGCGGAGTTCAAAAAGTATCCATCGCATGCCACAGTACCAACGGTCTAGCCGTAGAAGGGTCAAACCAACACCTCACATGTGGCAACGCCGTACTGCCCAAACCCTAAGGTTTAGAGGCGGTTCAGACGGTCACATAATCGAGTTAAGGTTTGTGTTCTTCTAGAGGGTCCACCGCGTTACTTGCACGACTTAGAACGTTCTTTAACTAAGGAAAAATCCAACACTTGGAAATTTTCCGACAGGGGAATAAGTGAGTTATTGATATCCGTTCGAACTTTTTAACACGTTCCAAATTACCCGGAAAAAACTTAAACGAAGTCAAACTTTCCGATCGAATCAACGATTTCCCAAAAGATCTCCAGAACTCAACAATTGAGTAATATTAAAAATTCCCATAAGCATGTAAAAATACCCACGGATGTTACTGTGAAAAATCTAACCCTAATACCCACGTACGGCCACGGAACCGCCGTGCAAGGTATGGTATCGCCGCGGTTCCGCGGCGACTTGAAGGGATTAGTGGTTCGTTTTTCACAGTAATCCTTAAAATTCCCTGCTTATTTTCTGAGTATTTTTAATACAGAAAAATCAACATTTTAAAAAAATTTCCAGAGAGGGGGTGTATATCGACGTTTCGGGGTTCGATCGGACTTTAAACTTTGTCTAGACAACACCTAAAGTTCTAGCTTGGCTCTGATACCACTGTAGGATTACTAGGCACTAGAGCAAGGTTCTACAAGGCATCAATCATGCCAAAATCAAAATTTTCATGTGCCGAACAACCCTAACCAAGATCTTAGACTAGATATTAGGCGAAACAAAGAGCAAGTAAACAACTTTACTTCTAAGAGTTAGGGATTACAACCTTTGTAGTCCGTTCCTTCACTTCTAAAGCTCCGTGTTGAGGTCCCTTCACTGTGATCATCGAGTACCCGGACTCTATAGAGGCTCCATGAAGAGAAAGATGCAAGCTTGCTTCCGATCTTCAATAACAAAGATGTCTACCTTAAAGAAACTCAAGCCCAAGCTTTTGCTTCACTAATAAAGTATTAGTAAAGCAAACACCCTAATCTAAATGGCTAGAATAGATGAGGATGATGAAGTAGGAATTTAGCTCTCATTTGTTTTCTTTATCTCACTCAAAATCATCACATGTGAAAAAGCTAGAAGGCTTTTCTCAAAGGAGGAAGAAGAAGAAATTACTTTGTGATGAATAATGAAAACTTGTGCGAGGTTAGAAATGCAACCATGGGTTAAGAATGAAGACTTAACCCATGTAGATAATTTACTATAGTAAAGGGTTTGGGTTTGGTTAAGAAATATCAATAAAATATCTTTACAAAATATCTTTGCTTAAAAACAAAAACAAAGCTTCTAGAAGCTTCAAGAAAGCTTAACCCTAATCCAAACCCTAACCATGTTTAAACTCCACAAAACATGTTGCATTTGTAACCTTAACTTGTTACAATATTATATATCACATATATAATATATTTTGTAAAAAAATAAAATAATACATTTAACATATATCAATGTATTATCCAGGTGAGAAAAAGAATCTTTAAGTGAGCTTATATTAGTTAATATAACTTAATATATCACATATATAATTATACATTAAATTATCGAATCAACACTTGATCCGATAATCCGGCTATATCGCATACAACTGACTAATATAATCTGTATCAGTTCATCGAATCAACACTTGATCCGATGACCCGGCTATATCACATATAGCCGGCCGATATCTCATATCGCGAGAAACTAATATGGTATCGCATACTCGTATTATTCTCGGTCCCGCACATATCACATATATGCTCCTACTCCATTTTGCCTGAGCCAGGAAACCTCTGTGTAGGACTCTAAAGAATCGTCAATACGCCGGCAGTAGGTGATGATCATATCAAACACCCACAAGCTACAAGCGGTCAGCTAAACGTAACAGCCACCAAGGTATTGAGAAATCAGAAGATCAACAATCAAGCCTGTACATTCTCCCGTGAATCCAACCAGTAACACTCCCGTACAGTCCGGTCTCTTCGTCTAATATGTCGCATATCTTTCCTAGGGTTGGTAAACATCAGACCCCAGAAGCTTGATAAGTCATGTCGATATGAGGTCCATAACAGTTCGAGAAACTACTGATAACACATACCAGTAAACCTCAGCAACCCTGGCTAGGGATTTATAGTTATAGCCAATCGAACACAGCGCAACATCAACTCTCTATACCGGGAGAGACGAAATCCCTCCTATCGCTCATTGCCTCCATGTGATTCGGGACTGTACCCAAAAGCCACCTTTTTGCACGCCCTCTTGGACGTGGTATGATGGAAATCGAAGCACGGTGGGAATCACACAAGACTCTATGACGATCTCGGGTCTACAAACTAACCTGTACCAGTGTCACCAGAGAACTGCCATCTGACGTGCGGTATAATACCATCTGGGAGTTCTCGGCGAGTCCGTCCAGTGTACCCAGTCTCCACTGAGCACCCGTATACCTTCTCTGTGTTGGTGATAGTGCCCTCATAGTCAATTATTGGATCGCAGGTACGTGATTGCAATGATTGCGGAGGACCTATCCCGGTAGCACAGTCTTACTCGAGATGATAGTATGCTATCTGGTTTGCCTTTATCAGTCGTGTACATGTTCAGGTGACTGATTGCATGTTACACTTTGATAGAGCCCTTAGGATCTTGCTTTACTACCAACAGTATGATGGCGATCATATACGTGAGAGTTGGGTAGTTTATATGCATATCCTTAATTGTGGTCCCTAGTCGTAGGAGTTTCGAGATAGGGCATCGATACTCCAGAGTAGACTAGTGTATACAGTCGAGACCCCGACGAGGGGCGGTGGCCGGTCTCACAAGCCACTGGTGTCAGTTGGATCACCTAAGATGTATACAGGTGCTCATTGGGTTATGAGTACACCGGACAGGACTCGCCGGGAATCTGCTAGTTAGTATTATATCTACCGTCAGATAGCAGTTCCCTGGTGACATGTGTACAGGTTAGTTCATCGACCTGAGGTCGTCATTTGTCTCGTATGAGTTCCCACTGTGCTTTGATTTCTACCCTACCACGGCTCATAGGAGTCGTGCAAACAGGTAGCTTTTGGGTACAGTCCCGAGCCATATGGAGGCACGTGAGCGGATCGGCAGGGGATTCGTCTCTCCCGGTATTGGGGGCGAGATCGTGCTGTGTCTAGGAGAGCCATTACACAAAGCCCACGGCCGTGGCAGGAGATTTACTGGTAGGTACTCCAGTAGTATCTCAGGGTGTTATTGGGCTTCACTCCGACACGACTTATACTGCTAATAGGGGTCTGACGTTACTAGCCCCCTAGGCGGATATGCGATACTCATTGACGAACGGACCGGACTGTATATACATTGTCACTGTTAGGCTCAGTAGGGTTTTCGGAGGAGTTCGCTCATCGGTCTCCCTTGAGTTCGCTCCTCGGCCACCCTTGAGGTCAGTCCATGGGCAGCCGTTACGCATAGCTAGTGCCGCTGACGGTTTATGGTTAAACCCACTGCCAGGGTGCTGACGAGTCATTAGAGTCCCCCACAGGCAGTTTCCTAAGTTCGGGCGAAACGTTGTAGAGGCCGTATGGTTTTATGGCAGGGTTCGGAAAATGCACGTGCATTTACGCACGTGTCAGTTTTCGGGCAGATGATACTGGTCGGCTTTGGTTTAAGCCGGATCCGAGTATTATATTGAGTAGGTATAAAATCTTTGTCTCAGTTGCATTTGTATTCGGTCATAATACAAATGCGGGTATATTTATACAGTTTTGGGGTTGTCCTGAAATTCGTTTCAGGATCACTTTTGGAAGTTGCCAGTTTCCAGTTTTCTATCAGCCGTCTTTTAACATTCGGTTAAAGACGGATTTATCTTTTCTTCAGATATGATGAGTCAGTGTTCTAGAAGATTCTAGATGAGGTGACTAGGCTATTTGGTGTAGTTTTCTTATTGGATGCATTTAATGGTTAATTAATGCATGATGACTAGCCTAATGACTCATGCTTTGTTATTAATACCTTTTGTTTTCCTTAGGATATTTAGAAGTGAGAAGCTTTATCCTATGGTCACCCCCCCTCTCCTACGGTCACCTCCCTCTTCTATATTTGTGCACACCCCTCTCTCTCCTCATACTCTCTCTCACTTGATAGTTTTTCATGGTTGGAAAAAAGATTATGATAGCATTCGGGGTGTATGGAATTTTACAGTTCATTTCATTCCATCACCCGATTTCCACGGCAACTTCATTAACCGATCGTCCACGGATTTGGACGAAGTGAGACAAAGTCATCTACTCATTCTCTACATCATTCTTGGTCGTCTCTTTTAGCAAACTTGACGATCGAGTTGCCTCGAGTCAGAGGCGGGAGCCCGTTTAAAGAACCGATCATGTGGTGCCACTTCGACGAGGACATCGGAGATCGACGAGATCGGAGTAGCCGCAACGGAGCGTGGGATGATGGTTGAAGAACGAAGGACTCGGATCGTTCGGTACAATCTTCCTACACTCTTTACAGTTTGTTAGTTTAGCAATAATGGTAGATCCGGGTTTAAAGTATACGATAGCGCCAGTTTAAAAGTTTTTGTTCCGCATTTGGCGTCTGTAGACGGCCGGGGCGCTAACGTAGACTTACAGTGGTATCAGAGCCTAACCATTTTGCTATACTAACTTGTGCTAACGCGTTTAAAACATCGATCCGACCGGAAATCAAAAATCGCAAAAATCGCAATTTCTTATCCCGACAGTTTCTGTTAATTTTAAACGGTCTCAAAATTTATTTCTGGATGTCTTAAAAATCAGAGCAGGGTTTTCTAAGAACTACGACGAAATTTGGAGTCGTGATCCCTCCAAGCCGCCGCGGAACGGCGGCCAAACCCATGGTTTGGCCGCGCAACCGCGGCCACGTGTGGAGCACGTGCTCCCAAATTTGGACAGTGGGTTCTTTGATTGATTTTGGGGTTTTTGGAATATAAAGTTTTGGCCCAGATTTTGTTACTGTTCACCAGTAAGCAGTGGGGCCCACTTTTTGAAATTTGGTCTTTGGTCGATCGAAATTTAAACACGTTAGTTTACAGTGCTTACATTATATCTCCGACCGGGAATGTCATTTGATCGGTAAACCGCGTCTGATTGCTATAGTTCTTTTAGATGGGTTTGCGAACGTGACATTCGCGTTGATGTTCTGTGTTGTGCTGTGATGTTGCGGATTTGTCGTGGTGGATAGCAGTGTGCAATGGTAGTACAGTTTGAGTTTATTTGTACATTTGATATTGCGGGGCGAGCGTCCAACATGTGGACAGCTGTCACTGCCTGTTGTATAATATTCTTTTGGGGCACGACCAGGTTGCGGTTGATGTACCTATTGTACTATTTTTCATTACTGTACTAGGTTTTGCCCCGCGACGGAGTGCACGGATAGCCGGGTTCGAGAAAGCAACGGGTCCGCATCTCATGGCTTTGAGAGGCAGAGGGGCCCCACTTCAGAATTGGCAGACTATTCGCCGTACTCGTAGGGGGTACAGGTTGACCCAAGGAGGGGTGCTCAATTTACCGGATTCCGTGAAGTGCCGGGTGTTCCATTCACTATGCTGTGGGGACTACCTCGCTTCAGGTTTTGGCGGGTAACTTGCCGCACCCGTAGGGGTCTAGGTTTCGTTGCACAGGCTATCCACACGACAGGGGAACGTCGAGTTTCAGCAGCGGCTCTGTGAAACTCGGGGATCCCAGATTATCTGTATTGTTCTGTGATGCTTATTACTTTTCTGTAATGTTGCATACTATCACGCCTGGAGCGATTATGTATATTGGTTTATATACTATTAGATGTTATATATGTTTTACACCCGCGCTAGTCCAGTCCCCGCTCTGTCGTTAGTTAAGTAACCTAACGGGTTATGACGGGACCCAGTGACGAATGTGGATGGCATATACGTACATTTTATTTTCGTTCTTTTCTGGTGTGATTGATGATGGGACTGCGTTGATTCTGATCAATGCAAAGTTAAAAACAAACCTGTTTGAGTTGTTGGAACAATTTTAAAAGGGTGTTATTGCAAAGACGTTTTCTTTTGTTATGCATAGCGGTATTCGATGTGAATATCCAGCACCTCATTCGACGAGGCAAGGGCTGATATCCATTCACCGGGAAAGACCCCTTGGACAGAAGTTTGCGTCAGGGTAATAACTTCACTATAGTTGATTACATGTTGCTTTGCATAGCGGTATTCAGTGGAATATCCTGCACCTCATTCCACGAGGAAAGAGCCGAGATCCCTTTACCGGGAGTGACCTCTTTAGCAAAAGGTTTTCGCCACTATATTTTAAAAAAGCTATCAGGTTCCTTCAGCGATATCAAGTTCACTACGTTAAAGGTTTTTCGCCAAAAACCAGTCGTAGCCCTCCGTCGTTTCTTATGGATGGTCAGTAGTATTCAAGCTATGTTTGTTGGCATACGTCAAGGCATAGTGTTTGGTAGCTGCTGGGTATTCATTTGTTGCATAGATAGATGAGTTGGTTTGGGACAGTCGTATTACCTTGTTGGCATACGTCAAGGGTATGTACGGGTGGGTTCAAATTAACAAGATAATGACGGGCAGAACTTGACATGTGACTTATGATTTGTTGGCATACGTCAAGGTCATAAGAGCATGGGGCAAGAAAATGATATCGGGAGTTTCTAAAGAAACTGAAACTTGCCAAGTATGCGCATACCTTCTGGAGTATGAATAACGTGGATGCATTCCATCACGTTAACATGCGATGAGAGTTAAATCCCGATTCCCACTGATGAGTTGGTTTACTCTTCGGGTGATCCCGATTGATTCTTCTTTAGGTTTGGAGAAGAATATGACAGGACAGTGGGAGGTTTCCGGATTAGATAAAATGATAACCATTCTGATCTAGGTTAGAGTGCACGCAGAGTGTTTCTTTTCTCTCTCTCTCTTTGGCAGCGACCTTTGACCGACCCTAGACTATGACTCAGTGACCAGGTTGACCGAACCTTCTTAAAATACTGGCTTTTGGATTGTCTCAGTTGCATAAGTCATTGCCACTCCTTCTTCTACCCTTTGAATTTCTCAGAACACCCGTATTACTACGGATATCCACTTCCATTGGATAGATCCATCGTATGGTTATATACGAACTCGAAGGGACTTCTTCGAGGATGGATCCAGGTTCAGGAGAAATAGAATTGGTTTATTCAGTTGTCTTTTATTATCACCTTCTCTCAGGTTGCGAGAGCTCCTTGGTTTAGGAGAGTACACCTATTACGCCTATTGGATAGTCTTATTCCAAACCATAGGCTGGTGCCGAAAGGTAGGGAATGAAGAAAACCAATTAGCATAAGTAGGGTGTGCAGAAGGTAATATGTAAAGACAAAATAAAGGGATTAGAAAGAGGGCAAAGTAAATTGCGACTGATATCATTCACGACCAAAACCGCGTACTTCATCGCCGCTCCTATTTCACCTTTAAGAAGAATAAGGTATTATTCAGTTGTCTTTTATCGTCACCTTCTCTCAGTTGCGAGTACTCCTTGGTTTAGGAGGGTACACCTATTATGCTTACTGGATAGTCTTCTTCCAAACCATAGGCTGATGCCGAACGGTAGGGAAGGAAGAAAACCATTTAGCCTAACGATGGTGTACAGAAGGTAATGACTAAAGACAAATAAAGGGATTTGGAGAGACGACAATAAAATATACGGTTGAAGTCATGAATTGGATTATGGAAGAGGCATTGCTATGAATACCAGGATACCCCTACGAAACATTTTCATGTTTCAGTGCATTGTTAAAGGAAAAACTGTTTTCCCGATTAGACACTTACTCCAAGGGTATGTATTTACCAGGTTTCATTCTCATATCTGTATGGTTTTACAGATGATGAGTGGGAGTAAGATATTGGGAATTAGGTGATTATCCTCATTATATCGGAATTTGTTGTAATTGGTGATATTTGAGGAAATCGCCAGGGTACAGTTTTCCACTTACAACGCACAGGTTTTGAGTTGTTCAACTCAGTGGACTTATACAGAGTATTGTATATTGTCCAGTGTCCATCAGGACAAAGGGGTAGGTCCTCGTACTATGTTCTGTTTACTTATAACTTCTCTAGTATTTAGACGAGTGTTTCGTAGAAATACAAGGTCTAAGTTTTGAGAAGTTGTGGGTATAAGAATAAAGTAGAGAACCAGGTATCACAAGTATCGGGATTCTTCAAAGAGATCGAAGATGTAGATTCTTGTGATTGGTATTCAGATGATAGTGATGGTTTTGAGAAACGTGTTTCTTTTTCAGGTTACTCATAATTGGATGGATTCCTAGGTTGAGTAATGCTGATTAGCCTCTTTCCATTAAGTTGATATGCACTGGAGACAGATGCATGGATTGAATATGGTTCCAATTAAATAAGTGCCAAAGTTTCTATATTGGATATAGAATAGTTCGTACCTTAAAAGAAATTAAGGTACGGGGAGTTGTCCAGCTTATGATTAAAACCAGACACTGGATAACTCAGGGCACGTTTCTGTAATGGCTGTTTGTGGGTTGACCCTGGCTATGACGAGGGTTGATATTCTACCATTTGGAAGATCAATAGTGATATTGTTCTTGACTCGCCACAGTTTTAGTAAAAATGGATCTTTTTCAGAAAACAGTAGTGGGAGTATGGTAGAACTGGAAGTGATTCCAGAACCGCGAACGATTACGGAAAATTTAATAGGACCTATATATTCAATCAGGTTTGACATTCCAATAGCCACTCCGCAGGTATGGTAGGTAATCTCAGACACCCGAGAGGTACTTCGGTAGGCTCGAGGACGGTGACAGGGAGGTTCTTATCTACCCAGACTTGACACTACTGTTGTTCCAGGTTATGAGACCCGGTAGGAGGGTTGTCGTAGTCAGTAGGAGCAACGGAAGCATAGTAGGCAAGATGCTTATATCTATTTATAGACTTGAGCAGTTATAGCGGAGATAGATCATCTAATTTTGATGTGACAGTCATGCGTTTGACTTCAATCAGAATAAGGGATGGATCAGTTAAGAAGGTAGTAGGGTGTGATGTCATGGTATCTGGATGACATACACAGAGTAGGAAGCAAAATTCCTATACTACGATCGGTTGTACTGTGGTCGTCACACAGTTGTTTCTCCAGACAGGATATGGATATAATATTTGACATTCTGGTTTCTAGATCTATGGTTTTAGATCTGAATTTGGGTAGTTTCCCAATGTGGGTACTTTGACAGATATTCTAATGGTTTTTGGAATAGATGACTCCTAGCATGGTGGTGTACCTGCAGGTGATGGAGTCACCCTCTCTAAAGGTGTCGTACAGACTAAAGGGGAGAGGGATGTGCATGATTGGCAGATCACTTGCTTAGGCAATTGAGTCAATCATGAGATGTCAAGTACCACACCAAATGTTGGTTTTGCACTAGATGCAATAAGTTTGTATTAATCCAATCCTGGAGAAACATAAGGAAGCAGTTTTAGAACATTGGTACATGTTCTACGGATTTGATAACGGCAGCCTCTTTCGGGAGACGGTTATCATTCCAGGCTTCAAAGGTGACATGGATGACAGAGTGATTGTCAGAGTTTTAGTTTTCCCTCTGACGAGGGACAGTATTATGGACAGGTGGTTCAAAAGGATACTGTGGGTGGCAAGGTGCCTTCAGTGATCGATTCAGTCTAAGAAGTTTGGATATGGAGTTCATTTATGAACTAAGGTCCCATCAGATATCCAGACATATTCTAAGACAGGTACTACTCAATTCGGGAGATGGCTTTCTCCGCGAACTTGAGATTTAGAGAGATATTGAAAGATACTTCTAGGCGGATCCACTCACCGAGGCTATTTCTCGAACACAATAGTTTTACAAACGGGCTTTGTGAAACTGATTAGTAGAGGAGTTGGATGTTCGGTTTCACACGGGCTGTGAGTAGTCGACATCGCAATATTAGCTTTGAGTGCAAGTGGGAGATTGTTGGTGATAGTGCCCTCATAGTCAATTATTGGATCGCAGGTACGTGATTGCAATGATTGCGGAGGACCTATCCCGGTAGCACAGTCTTACTCGAGATGATAGTATGCTATCTGGTTTGCCTTTATCAGTCGTGTACATGTTCAGGTGACTGATTGCATGTTACACTTTGATAGAGCCCTTAGGATCTTGCTTTACTACCAACAGTATGATGGCGATCATATACGTGAGAGTTGGGTAGTTTATATGCATATCCTTAATTGTGGTCCCTAGTCGTAGGAGTTTCGAGACAGGGCATCGATACTCCAGAGTAGACTAGTGTATACAGTCGAGACCCCGACGAGGGGCGGTGGCCGGTCTCACAAGCCACTGGTGTCAGTTGGATCACCTAAGATGTATACAGGTGCTCATTGGGTTATGAGTACACCGGACAGGACTCGCCGGGAATCTGCTAGTTAGTATTATATCTACCGTCAGATAGCAGTTCCCTGGTGACATGTGTACAGGTTAGTTCATCGACCTGAGGTCGTCATTTGTCTCGTATGAGTTCCCACTGTGCTTTGATTTCTACCCTACCACGGCTCAAAGGAGTCGTGCAAACAGGTAGCTTTTGGGTACAGTCCCGAGCCATATGGAAGCACGTGAGCGGATCGGCAGGGGATTCGTCTCTCCCGGTATTGGGGGCGAGATCGTGCTGTGTCTAGGAGAGCCATTACACAAAGCCCACGGCCGTGGCAGGAGATTTACTGGTAGGTACTCCAGTAGTATCTCAGGGTGTTATTGGGCTTCACTCCGACACGACTTATACTGCTAATGGGGGTCTGACGTTACTAGCCCCCTAGGCGGATATGCGATACTCATTGACGAACGGACCGGACTGTATATACATTGTCACTGTTAAGCTCAGTAGGGTTTTCGGAGGAGTTCGCTCATCGGTCTCCCTTGAGTTCGCTCCTCGGCCACCCTTGAGGTCAGTCCATGGGCAGCCGTTACGCATAGCTAGTGCCGCTGACGGTTTGTGGTTAAACCCACTGCCAGGATGCTGACGAGTCATTAAAGTCCCCCACAGGCAGTTTCCCAAGTTCGGGCGAAACGTTGTAGAGGCCGTATGGTTTTATGGCAGGGTTCGGAAAATGCACGTGCGTTTACGCACGTGTCAGTTTTCGGGCAGATGATACTGGTCGGCTTTGGTTTAAGCCGGATCCGAGTATTATATTGAGTAGGTATAATATCTTTGTCTCAGTTGCATTTGTATTCGGTCGTAATACAAATGCGGGTATATTTATACAGTTTCGGGGTTGTCCTGAAATTCGTTTCAGGATCACTTTTGGAAGTTGCCAGTATCCAGTTTTCTATCAGCCGTCTTTTAACATTCGGTTAAAGACGGATTTATCTTTTCTTCAGATATGATGAGTCAGTGTTCTAGAAGATTCTAGATGAGGTGACTAGGCTATTTGGTGTAGTGTTCTTATTGGATGCATTTAATGGTTAATTAATGCATGATGACTAGCCTCATGACTCATGCTTTGTTATTAATACCTTTTGTTTTCCTTAGGATATTTAGAAGTGAGAAGCTTTATCCTATGGTCACCCCCCTCTCCTACGGTCACCTCCCTCTTCTATATTTGTGCACACCCCTCTCTCTCCTCATACTCTCTCTCACTTGATAGTTTTTCATGGTTGGAAAAAAGATTATGATAGCATTCGGGGTGTATGGAATTTTACAGTTCATTTCATTCCATCACCCGATTTCCACGGCAACTTCATTAACCGATCGTCCACGGATTTGGACGAAGTGAGACAAAGTCATCTACTCATTCTCTACATCATTCTTGGTCATCTCTTTTAGCAAACTTGACGATCGAGTTGCCTCGAGTCAGAGGCGGGAGCCCGTTTAAAGAACCGATCATGTGGTGCCACTTCGACGAGGACATCGGAGATCGACGAGATCGGAGCAGCCGCAACGGAGCGTGGGATGATGGTTGAAGAACGAAGGACTCGGATCGTTCGGTACAATCTTCCTACACTCTTTACAGTTTGTTAGTTTAGCAATAATGGCAGATCCGGGTTTAAAGTATACGATAGCGCCAGTTTAAAAGTTTTTGTTCCGCATTTGGCGTCTGTAGACGGCCGGGGCGCTAACGTAGACTTACACTCTGATGTCAAACACCAATGGATATGGGATCATCCATCTCCCATCATATGAGTCAAGAAGCGCATACGCTAGTCTACTCTGGAGTAACGATGCCCTATCTCGGTACTCCCACGACTAGGAACATTTGTAGGATGTACTTGGCGACTACACTGTCCCCACTAGTATGATCTGCATCATTGTCCTGGTAGTCAAGCACTCATCCTAAGGGCTTTATCAACATGTGACATAGAGACAATCAGAGTACATGTTAAGATAAAGAGTAACCATATAGCATACTATCATGTCGAGCAAGAAAGTCCTCCCTATATATGTCCAAGCATCCACTACAATATACAACATATGTACAGTAATGGCTTCTAGGGCATACATATAACTAACAGAAACGATGCCCCGAAACCTTCCGTAGCTTCATCTCTCTCTCCCCTAATCCAAAAGCCAGTAAGTCCCTTCTTCCCCTCTCTTTTTATATTCTAAAATTTTTCTATTTCAAAACTCGTCGGAAACGGAGTTAATCCGACTTCCGATTTCTTCAAAAATACAACTTTTCTTAATAACAAACCTCCAAAATGTTAATATATTGTTTAGTAATCAATAACAAAGATAATAGAACAAATTTGACATCAAAATAATAATCATAGCAAATTCTATTTCATTTTTACAATAAAATACCCTTATGTTTAAATTTGACATTACTTATTGCTTTTGACCCTTTTACCTTAGAAAACTCATGAGGTAATGACCTACCTCATCACAACACGCATTTCTTGACATAGCACGATGGAAATTTGGGAACATAGTTATGGGATAATACGATGTTTCAAATAAATACCATTAACTTATAAAACCATTTCTTTAAAAAGATATATTAAACAATTCCTTGCAATTGCGTCTCAACAACCCACTTTTGGGGACCCCGTTCGGGATGGTGCAGATTATCGCACATCCTCGGGCCTAGTAGAGCGAGATGCAGACCTCCGAAAGGAGCATTCGATCTCGATAGAATTTTAATGCATTTTTCTTTAGAAAATGAGATTTCTAAAAAATAAATAAAATTATTTTTATTAAATATATATATATATATATATTATCAAAATATCTATTTTAATTATATTATATAAATATTCTAGGTTTTCTAAATCAAAGGAACCACCATTACATGAAAATACCATCCAAATACAAAACAATCCCAATATTTCAATAAAATACCCTGTACTATAAAAACTAGGTTTTACTCACTAGAAATTTCACATTCATCTATGAAAACCCTAAAGACGATAATTAAATAAATGAGTTGTATATTGAAAAGATATCAAAACTATTTTTACATAAAACCCCCTCAAGTTATGCTAAATTACAATAAGGACCCTAGTAAATATAGGTTTAAGCAGGACCAATTCTCTTGAGCCTCAAGGAGCAGGAGAAAGTGGTGAAAATCTACCCTAGCACTACCTTGAGGTCCAAGTGGCATCAAGCATGCTAAATTCAAATTTTTATAGGTGCTAAGCTAGACTATCCAAGATCTTTAGCTAGTTGATTAGAGTTTAAAATTTGATATCAAGAAAATAGAAGATGTGAAAGATGGTTATACCCTCGTAGATCGAGTCTTTCACTTCATATGCTCCATGTAGTAGTCCCTTGACTTCACTAGGCTCCACTTGAGGGTTTGGACGAGCTTCCTCGGAAGACCTTCGTGCCGAAGATGATCCACATGAAGTCCCTCTAACTCAAGCTACCTCTACACTAATCTCTTTGTTGTTGGAAACATGCTACACTCGATCGCTAATCAAGTGTAGGATAGTGAAGTAGGGGATGTTAAAGCTCACAAGTTTTTGTTCAAGCTTCATGGTTCACATCACATGTGAGGGTTGGAGCATGAACCATGGCAATGAAGAAGATGAAGAAGCTAGAGAGCAAATGGGAGCAACTAAAGAAAAATGGCTAAGTGTTGAATGAGATGAAGAATGGCTCATCTAAAATCTCACTCATTGAAGCATACAAATATCCACAAATAAAATATGGTGCCATGCTTCAATAGTAAGTCAAAATGAATAAAATATATTATGTGACATACCTCACACCATTCCACTTCAAATTCCACCTCATTTCTATTTTCACAAAATAGAATTTTATGACATGCTTCATTATTATATATATATATATATATCATATACATTAATATATTTATAATGAAGTATAATTAGTGAGATAATGATATTGGTTAAGATATAATTATATCACATATAATATATATCACATTATTAAATCAACACTTGATTTAATAATCCGGTTATATCACATATAACCGACTAATATCATTTATCTGTATATCACATTATCAAATCAACACTTGATCCGATAATCTAGTTATATCACATATAACCTAACTCGATAACAGATAACTGCCATATTACAATACGGTATCACATACACGTATTTAATCAGGCCCACACACAAATCACATATGTGTCTTACTTCGTTTCGCCTGAACCAGGGAACTTTTGTGTGGGACTTTAAAGACTCGTCAATACGCCAGCAGTAGGTGATGATCACATCAGTCACACACAAGCCGTCAACGGTACTAGCTGGACGTAACGGCTATCCAGGTATTGAGCGATATGAAGATCAACAAGCAAGACTTTCCATACTCTCCATGAAGCCTATCAGTAACACTTCCGTACAGTCCGGTCTCTTCGTCTGATATGTCGCATATCATGTCTAGGGGGTAAACGTCAGACCCCAGTAACGTGATAAGTCATGACGATGTCTGGCCTATAACAGTTCGAGAAACTACTGATAACTCTTATCAGTAAATCTCATAAACAACCCTGGCCAGGGACTTCCAGTTATAGCCAATCGATTATAGCGCAACATCAACCCCCAATACCGGGAGAAACGAAACCCCTCCTATCGCTCATTGCCTCCATGTGACTCGGGACTGTACCCAAAATCCACCTGTTTGCACAACTCCTCTTGAGCGTGGTAGGGAAGAAATCAAAGCACAGTGGGATCCACACAAGACTTTATGACGATCTTGGATCTACAGACTAACTTGTACCAGTGTCACCAGAGGACTGCTATTTGACGATAGGTATACTACCAACTAGGAGTCCTCGGCAAATCCGTTCAGTGTACCCATTCTCTAATGAGCACCTGTGTACAATCTTTGATGTCACACACCAATGGTTGTGGGATCAACCATCGCCCTCTAAGGGACAAGAAACGTACACACTAGTCTACTTTGGAATATCGATGCCCTAGTCTCGATATTCCCTCGACTAGGAACTGATTAAATGATGTACTTTTGGACCACCCTGGCCCCACTAGTATGATTTCATCATAACCATGGTAGTCAAGTACATATCCTAAGGGCTTTATCAACATGTAAGAGATAGAAAATATAAATACCAGTCTACATGTTAAGATAAAGGTAACCTGAGAGCATACTACCATGTCGAGCAAGAAAGTCCTCTATATATATGTCCAAGCATCCCCTATATCAACAATAATGGCCTCTAGGGCATACATATTCCTAACAAGTGGGTGCTTTCCTATGTAAGATAGACAATCTAACAAACAGTGTTATCGATACGGTAATTGTCTTAGGAAAAGATACAATCCTGCCATCCATGTGCAGCAATTACCGATAATATCAAAACTAATTCAGGATTTCAAGTTCTTTTCAAAGTGTCTGACTCAAACTGAGTCTTAATCTAATCAATCTGACTTGAATGTGATTCAAGTATAAACTACAATATAACATGAATCCATGAATCCATCTATTCAATCTATATCAATCTATATTGACCGAACCGAACCATGGATATACTCTGTTTACATGACTATCTATTTATATCCATTATATTTACTGATATCATGGTTTCGGAAAGTCTTCCATTTATTACAAGACAATACAATACAACCAGTACAATCAATACAATAAATATTACGGGATTTATAAAGTGGTAGACTGGTACGGAACATGTTAAAGGTGGCACAAGATGGTCACTTAAGATATAATTACATCCATGCCGTTGTTCCGTGGTATTTTCAACGGAGCCTTGTACTACGGGTTACCAAAGTCCACGGTGTAAGTTGGACTCCTCTCGTATACACTGGCATATTCTGTACCAAGCGACAAACAACTGCATTAACATTATAATTAAATATTACAAGTTATACTCTCTTTCTGTCTATTCTATCTCTACCCATCTTTGTGACTTACCGAGCGATTGTTCGCTGACGACATTCATATTTCTCTTCTTCTTTGGAATGTTGTCAGGTGGATTGGACGCACTTGAGACCGAGCCCAGCACTGCGGATTTGGAGTAGTTTGCTTTTGACCCGGAGCTTTAGACACTTGTACATATTTATTTCATTTTCAGTTATGCCATTGTTTAGGCATCGCTTTCTACTCATGTATTTACATTTCAGTTGTACCTGTAAAAGAATGTTTAATAAATAAAGTTTCTTTTCATTTACATTCCTGTCTCTTGTGTACTTTACTTATATTGCTTAGATACGCTTAGCGTGTTTACTTCTGAGTAAAAACGTAGCGGCCTCGCCGCATCCCCTTTCCGTACACTAGGAAGTGAGGCGTGACAGGTTTTGTTGGTGGCCCATGCAGGTCAGTTATGCATGGACATGCGGGTCAGTTCTGCATGAACTCCTAAGCAATATAACACAGGAACCAGCAACTAAAAACATTCTTTACATATTCCTTGAATCTTACCATTTCATATATTTTGAATTTGTCCTAACCCAAAATTTTCTTTCAAGGTTATGGATTCCCCAAACAACACCAGCACCAACTTCAACAACACTCCACCACCTCTACCGCTTACACCTACCGTCGCTGCTCTGATCAATGAGCAAACGATACTGCTTGAGGTGATCCGTAGCCTCCTGGAGGGACAGCAGCAGCAGACTGTTATTTTGATGAACCGCCTAGAAGCGGAAGCCCCGGGGGTAAAGCAATTCCGGGCTTTATACCCCAAGAAATTCTCAGGAAAAGAGAGCTCTCTAGAAGCTGAGGAGTGGGCTCAAAACATTGAAGATGATCTGGCAGCGGCACAAGTGCCAGAGATAGTCTGGGTTCGAGTTGCAAAGCTGTAGCTCATAGAAAATTCACGGGTTTGGTGGAAGGCGTAAGAAAGTCGTCTTGACAAACCTATCGAATAGAGGACGTTTCGCGATATGTTCGACGCGAAATACTTTTCAGAGACTGCCTGATTCGACATGGAGTAGCAAGTTATTCATCTACAACAGGGTTTGATGTGGACCAAATCAGTAGATGAATATGATGCTGAGTTCACCATGCTCAGTAGGTAAGATATGTCTCAATATTCAATTTTCAAATATCACATACTACACGGCAAACAAAATACATTAACAGATTCACGGCACACTTGATACCGACGGATAAGATCAGAGCCCGTCGATTTCAGCAAGGGTTGGATTCGGAAATCCAACCTGCCTTAGCTACAGGGAATTTCCCAACCCACGAGATGGCCCTGAAAACTGCCCGCCGATACGAGGCGGTGGTGAAGATGAGGGGCAGACCTCAATCTATTGGGATGAAGCGCCCTGCCACTCAGATGGCAGGAGGAGCCTCTTCAAAGCTACCATTTGTACCCAGGAGACCGGGAGTCCCGAACAAGCGGCCCAACCCAGCCTTTTGCACCTACTGCAGGAGAGATAGACATTTGGCGAAAGACCGCCGGCGTGAAAATTGCCTTTGCTTAGTCTGTGGCTCAGCCACTCATGATATTGGGTCTTGTCCTCGTCGAAAAAACCTAAATGCTGCACCCAGACCAACAATTACTTATCAGTAGCGCCCAGCCATCCAGGCACCTGCTCCATGACTCGCACTACCTGCCCCACCTCCTCGTGGACCGACTGCACCTCCTCCTCATCAGTTCCATCAAACTCAACGGAACGTACCTCAAGGACCAAGGAATGGATAGAGGAATGCTCCTCCATCAAGGAGGAATGTGCCGAGACGACAGGCTTTCACAATAACAGTGGAAGAGGCTGAAGCCACTGGCTAAGTCATCACTGGTACCACTTTTCCTTCAAGCTTTACTTTCCCATCTATATATACATATCCATACATTTTTCATTATACATAAAACCTATCCCACATAACTTAGGTACAATCTTAGTAGCCTCACTCCCTACACTAGCACTCTTCGATACTGGAGCATCTCATTGCTTTATGTCGCAACGGTTCGTTCGAACTAATGCGATTCCAGTTACACCGCTTGTATCTAGATGGAATGTCAGTTCAGGGAACGACGTTCTAAAGGCAACAATGGGATACAACCTGTGTCCAGTGGTCGTCTGGATAAGAGAATTCTATGCTGACTTCAAGGTGCTGGACATACCGAACTTCGATGTGGTTCTGGGTATATATTGGCTAGGAACCTTCTACTCTACCATCGACTATCGTCAAAGGAAGGTAGTGTTTGAGATTCCAGACAATCCGGTCTTTTATTTCAAAAGTGGATACCGTACCCTGGAGCCAGTCACTTACAAGGCGAAATCGAAGAAGGCAGTGATTGCAGCAATTTAAGCGGAAATAGGTCGAGAGTTCGACGATGTGTTTCCTGAAGACATATCAGGTTTGCCTCCCAATCAAGCTCTTGAATTCAGCATTGATTTAATACCTCGAGCACAACCGGTGATCAAAGCACCATATCGGTTAAGTCCGGAAGGATTGAAGGAAGTCCGAACTCGGTTGGATGAATTATTGGCGAAAGGATGGATTCGTCCCAGCACTTCAACTTGTGGATCACCCATTCTGCTTATAAAGAAGAAGGAAGATTCATATCGAATGTGCATTGATTATAGAGCCTTGAACGATGTAACTATAAAGAACAAGTATCCATTCCCGCGTATCAGCGACCTGTTCGATCAGCTAAGTGGATTTTGCGTTTTCTTCAAGTTAGATCTTCGTTCGGGTTATCATCAAGTGAAGGTCAAAGAATCCGATATCCATAAAACGGCATTCAGAACTCGCTATGGACATTACGAATTTCTTGTAATGCTATTTGGAGTGACCAACGCACCGGCTATATTCATGAACCTAATGAATCAAGTTTTCCGAGAGTACCTAGACAGGTTTGTTGTCATCTTTATCGACGACATCCTGGTGTATTCTAAGAGTCGGAAGGAACATGTCGAGCACCTATGAATTGTCCAGGAAACCCTACAACAACATCAACTCTATGCCAAGTACTGTAAATGCGCGTTTTGGCTAGATCAAGTTGGTTTTCTTGGACATATTGTATTAGACGATAGAATCTCTGTGGATCCAGCTAAAGTTTCAGCAGTAAGCGAATGGCCGACACCGAAGTTAGTGAAGGACATTCGAAATTTCTTGGGTCTAGCAGGATATTACAGAAGGTTCATTGAAGGATTTTCGAAGATTGCAACACCCCTGACCATGATCACATGTAAAGATGGAGAATTCGTGTAGTCAGAAGCATGCGAACAAACTTTCGTAGAACTCAAGTCAAGATTGACATCAGCTGTAACATCCTAGTTCATTTATACCAGTTCTAATTCTAGTATTTTCTTTATTTATGGCATTTTCCTGATTTATTGTGTTTTGGGTGCGAATAGTGTATGTGACATCTATATTTGCACCGACCCGACCCACATGCTTGAAACCAGTCTTGATTCATGTTTGTGATTTATCTGGCTTGTTACGTGGATCCATGCACTTTCATTTATACATACTGCATACTGGCATTATATCTGGCATCTGCATATTTTAATATAATATTTAAAATCACATAAAAAAATTTTAAAAAACATTGCATGGCCGGCATAATACCCCTGACCCTGTGGTTGCATCCACACATCTTGTTCTCGTCCCGTTCAGTGAAACGGACTTGTTTGGATGGCTACGCGCACGTACGTGCATCCGTTCTTGGGGGTATGCATTTTCGTTACCCGGATATCCAATTTTAATTTTGGTCGACATGTATATTTTTTGTATTTTAAAACTGAATTTTAGACCTGACCTGGGCGTATTTTGGAGTAAGTTTGTATTTACCAGAATATCAAATTTTATTTATATAATATTAATTTTATAAACTGATACAAATTAAAATTTAGTTAACTTATAAAAGATTTTTAAAATTTAAATCTAAACTAATTTCCTAACAAACTAACAACCCCCTTTTCTCTCTCCTCTCTCTTTCTTTTTCTTACTCCTCTCTCTTTTCTTCTTCCTCCTCTTCTTTTTCTTTTTCGTTTCTTGATTCTTGATTTCACAATTTCCAGCCATCGTCGGAGTCGCGTCGCCGCTGCCGATCCAGGGAACGTACCTTGCCTGCGTGATCACCCTCTTGTCTTGCCTGGACTCGTCCCGTGTGGCCTGTGTGCGTTGCGACAATTTACCGATGTCGGACGTGCCATGCGTATCCGTCGTGTGATCCGATCGAGGCAAGTTTATCTTGCTACATGCTATACTACAATATAATGCGCCCAATTGAATAATAACATTTCATATTGCTTAGTTGTGCACCCTACATTACCATTTTACTGTTATACGACGTCTGTATGCATCCATATCATTATTTACATATCTAGTCGCATGCTAATTCATCTTGGTACATGCTAGTTATAATATTATGCATCTATATGAGTAAAATGTTACCCGTTTATCACATTAGACATCCATACTAAAGTTTTACCGTTTTTGAATGCCCGTTTGCATCCATATCATTTAAAATATATATAAATGCAAATATAGATCATATCATATCAATTCATTTTATTATTGTAGTAACACCCCATGCGAGAAAATGGGCATCCTACATAGTAATGGAGCTATAGTTGCAATCCCTAATAGTTATTCATGCATCCATGTTTTATTGCGTACCCATACCATTAATTCTTTATATCCAGTTGCATTCCATGTCGTATTAATTCATAATATTGTTACAGTAATACCCCATGCTTGATAATGTGCATCCTACATAGTCATGATGTAACCCCTGACAAAATATTTGTGCATCCATGCTTTTACCGTGCATCCGTACTTGATACAGTTTTATTATGAGCATCCGCTTGACACATGTGCACTACCTGTCATGACCAGATATACCACTGCTTGACTTGATACCTGATCTTGTTACTAATGCCGACAATCTTGACCTGTTGTCCCTACGGACATATCCTGTTGTCTATTTAGACAAACCTGTACCTGCTTGATCCTGTGTTGGCATTAGCTCCGGATTATCAATACCTGACTTGAACACATAACCTTGGGGGTATGGGGAAATCAAAAGTGTAAACTAAAGTGTAACTTAAAAGGGTATTACTTAATCCGTGGTCCCGGGGGGTAACGGGACAAAGTCATTCGTGACTCTTACATCTTGATCCGTGGTCCCGGGGGGTAACGGGACAGAACCACTCTTGGTTCACATATTACTGATCCGTGGTCCCGGGTGGTAACGGGACATATCCTTTGAGTTACATGGAGAATTACATTAATTGATTTCAAACAAACTTTAGAATAGATAACCCAGTAGCACAGTTTAGATTGATCATTGCACGTCACATATATTGATACACTTCATTGTTCTATATCCGTGTTTACTTATTACATTCATGTTACTGTTTATGATTCATGCCTGCATATCTCGTGTATTCTGTTCATTTATTTTTGGTTGATATTATGACGCACTGATGTCTGGGTTTTGCATGGCCCAGATCCTCTACCTTTGCAGCAGGCCGATCAGTAGTATTTCAGTGAACACGCCGAGAAGTGAGGACCTGTTAGTATTTAGTTTAGTTTTCTTTCAGCATTTTCATTCCTAATGTGAGCCCGCATTTTGGGACGTACCTTTCAGATTGTTACTGTTTATTGGATTTATTGCTTCCGCATATTATATCTTGACTCGTTTATTCTGGCATATGGATATGTACTAGATAGTTTTCTATATTTTCCTGTTCTTGATATCTTCTAGACAGCCGTAATGTGACTGTGGAGGGATGTTTCCTAACCACAGGTAGCATGGTTGGCTCTGCCACGTGCCGATCTTAGTGCACTCTGGGAAGCGGGGCGTGACAGGGTTTGTTTAGTATCAGAGACATAGGATTTAGGTTAATCGGGTTTGATTCTTTTGTAGTTGGGTATTGGACCCAATACACGAATCAGAAAACCTGTAATTAGGAACATGTCCTGCCATATTGTTATCGTGATTCTTGAATCATATCTTTCTCTTAACCCTTGTCTTGACGATATGCAAACAACATTGCATCTCGGCTTGAATCCTTTTGGTTCCTTATTGTTTCTCTCGTCCTATTCTTTTGATTCTGATACTAGGATTTGGGCGACTTGAACGGAGTTATGTGATTGTAACTATGAACTGCAGCATGGTTACAATGCGGTACTCTATTTAAGTAACTTGGAGTCCTGGTCTTGATTCACTTCCTTGTTTCATGGTCGTTATATTGTCTTGCTTCTCTTGCTTTCCAGTTCATGTTTTATCGCAAGCTTGAATCCTGTTTACCGTGCTTATCTTCTTCAGTGTTTGGCTTCAGGTGAAGTCGTTTCAGGTATTCTACTTGTTCATGATTTTCCCGCATGAGCGTTATTCGATACTGGTGCATCCCATTTTTTTATGTCGTCCAAGTTTATTGATGCACACTCGATTTCTTGCACGACTCTATCTAGTTATTGGGACATACACACTAGGAATAGGAAGATCATAGCTAGTAGAGAATGTAAGGATTGTTCAGTTGTTATTTATGGACGGGAGTTATTTGCATATTTCTTGGTGATCGATACCGGCAGTTATGATGTTGTCTTGGGAATGGACTTTCTCGGTACTTTCCATGCTCACATTGATTGTAGGGTAAAGAAAGTGATTTTCCAGATTCCTGGACATCCGGAGTTTGTTTTTGCTAGAGGTAGCAGTTCTGTCGGGCCAATCAAGTTTAGGGCTAGGTCGACAAGCAATGTTCTTTCGTCAATGGAAGTTGATAAGGAGGAAGCGCCAGCTGTAGTTTGAGAGTTTATGGACGTGTTCGAGGACATCTCGGGTTTACTGCCAAAATGAGATGTGGAGTTCGCGATTGATCTTGTTCTTCGTGCAGCGCCAATCTCAAAGTCGTACTATCCGATGGCACCAGTGGAGTTGGAAGAAGAAAAGAAGCAGGTTACCGAATTGCTTGATAAGGGTTGGATTTGCAGCAACAATTCACCTTGGGGAGCTCCAGTTCTTCTAGTCAAGAAGAAAGATGGCACAAGGAGGATGTGCATCGATTATCGAGAATTAAACCGGGTGTCTATTAAGAACAAGTACCCGATCCCTCTCATTGGAGAATTATTCGAGCAACTCAGTGGCGTGAGGGTATTCTCGAAGCTGAATTTGCGATCCGAATATCATCAGGTCCGAGTTAAATCAGAGGATATTTGCAAGACTGCGTTCCGAACTCGGTATGGACATTACGAGTATTTAGTGATGCCATTCAGAGTCACGAATGCACCGGAGATATTTATGGACTTGATGAACCGAATATTTTCACTGTTCTTAGACCAGTTTATAGTGGTGTTAATCGATGATATTCTAGTCTACTCGAGAAGCATTGAAGAGCATGCGGAACACTTGAAGATCGCACTGCAGATATTGAGGCAAGAAAGATTGTATGCAAAGATGAGCAAGTGCGAGTTTTGGCTTGAAGAAGTGAAGTTTTTGGGGCATGTTGTATCTGGAGATGTAATCGTCGTTGACCCTGAAAGGATTGCAGCAGTTCAAGATTGGAGGATTCCGAAGAACGTAGTAGAGATCAGAAGTTTTCTTGGACTTGCCGGATATTACAGAAGATTCATGGAGAATTTTGCTCGTTTGGCTGAACCTTTGACCAAGCTTACGCGGAAGGTAGTACCGTTTGTATGGACGGATAAATGTGCGTCAGCTTTTGAGGCATTGAAGAAAAGATTGATAATCGCTTCTATTTTGACCGTACCAGACGGTTCCGGAGGATTGGTGATTCACAGCGACGCATCTGGGAAAGGTTTGGGATGTGTTTTGGTGCAGCGTAGAAAGGTTATAGCTCACGCATCGAGACAGTTGAAGACCCATGAGAAGAATTACCCAACTCATGATTTGGAGCTTGCAGCAGAAATTTTCGCTTTGAAGATTTAGAGACACTACTTACTGGGTGAAAGGGTCGAAGTATTCACCGATCACAAAAGCCTAAAGTATGTGTTCATGCAGAAAAAGCTTAACATGAGGCAGCGTAGATGGTTGGAGCTGATGACTGACTACGATCTTGATCTTAAGTACCATCCGGGGAAAGTTAATGTTGTGCCGGATGCGCTTAGTCGGTTGCCAGCAATTCGGACGTTGACTGCACAGAAGGAACTTATCGAAGATTTTCGAAGATTCGAGTTGGAGATCGTGCTACTGCATTCTTCGGGACAGTTGATGCAGCTGCAAGTACATTCGTCAGTGATTGAGAGTATTAAAGCAGCGCAGTCGCAGAACACAAGATTGCAGAAGTTTCGAGAACAAGTTGAAGCAGGACTTCGAACGGACTTGTTGATTCATGAAGATGGTTCGTTGCGATATGGTAGTCGTTTGTGTGTGCCGAAAGAAGACATTCGTGAAGAAGTTATGAAGGAGGCGCACAATTCCGCATATTCCGTACATCCAGGAGGCACGAAGATGTATCACGATCTAAGACAGCATTTCTGGTAGGAAGGCATGAAAAGGGATATTGCTCACTTTGTAGCAAAGTGCTTGGTGTGTCAGCAAGTTAAGGCTGAACATCAAAGGGTTGCTGGTTTATTGCAACCACTTCCGATTCCTCAATGGAAGTGGGAACATATAACCATGGACTTCGTGACAGCTTTACCGCGGAGTCCAAAGGGCAACAATGCAGTTTGGGTGATTGTTGATCGATTGAACAAGGCAGCTCATTTCATACCATTTCGAGTTGGTCAGTCAATAGAAGCGTTAGCAGAACGGTACATGCAGGAGATTGTGAGATTTCATGGAGTACCTGTGAGCATCGTTTCTGACCGTGACACCCGATTCTTATCACACTATTGGAGGAGTTTACAGGAAAGTTTGAGGACGCAATTGAAGTTTAGCATAGCTTATCATCCGCAGACAGATGGCCAGTCGGAAAGAACGATCCAAACTCTTGAAGACATGTTGAGAGCTTGCATGTTAGACTTCAAGGGTTCGTGGGAGGATCAACTGCACTTGGTGGAGTTTTCGTACAATAAAAGCTTTCAGGCGACTATTCAGATGGCTCCATTCGAAGCATTGTATGGTCGCAACTGTCGTTCACCCGTTTGTTGGGATGATGTTGGAGAACGAAGATTGTTGGGACCGGATTTGATCATGCAAACAGTTGAGAAGGTTAATACTATCCGGAATCACATGAAGGCAGCACAGGATCGGCAGTAGAGTTGGGCCGACACATCGAGAAGACCTTTAGAGTTCGCTGTTGGTGATCTGGTATTCTTGAAGATATCACCGACTAGAGGAGTGATTCGTTTTGGGAATCGAGGCAAACTTAGTCCTCGATTCGTGGGGCCTTTCGAGATTTTGGAGCGTGTTGGAGAAATAGCTTATCGATTGGTGTTACCACAATCTTTGGAGAATGTTCATAACGTGTTTCATGTATCTCAACTCCATAAGTATGTTCGAGATGAAACACACGTGCTGGATCATTCGGAGCTGACTGTAAGGGAAGATTTGACCTTTGAGGAACGACCGATGTCGATTGTTGATCGAAGAGAAAAGGTCCTTAAGAACAAGATTATCCCTTTCGTACTTGTTTCTTGGGGAAATCGCTCGCATGGATAATCGACTTGAGAACGAGAAGACGAAATTCGACAGAAGTTTCCATACCGATTCTTTTAAATTCATGTTTGTTTATCTTCTCTTGTTCCTGGAATTTCGAGAACGAAATTCTTTTTGTAGTTGGGTATAATGTAACACCCTAGTTCATTTATACCAGTTCTAATTCTAGTATTTTCTTTATTTATGGCATTTTCCTGATTTATTGTGTTTTTGGTGCGAATAGTGTATGTGCATCTGTATTTGCATCTGACCCGACCAACATGCTTGAAACCAGTCTTGATTCTTGTTTGTGATTTATCGTGGCTTGTTACGTGGATCCGTACACTTTCATTTATACATACTGCATACTGGCATTATATCGGGCATCTGCATATTTTAATATAACATTAAAAATCACATAAAATATTTTAAAAATACATTGCATGGCCGACATGATACCCCTGATCCTGTGGTAGCATCCGCGCATCTTGTTCTCGTCCCGTTCAGTGAAACGGACTTGTTTGGATGGCTACGCACACGTACGTGCATCCGTTCTTGGGGGTATGCATTTTCGTTACCTGGATATCCAATTTTAATTTTGGTCGACATGTATATTTTTTGTATTTTAAAACTGAATTTTAGACCTGACCCGGGCGTATTTTGGAGTAAGTTTGTATTTACCGGAATATCAAATTTTATTTATATAATATTAATTTTATAAACTGATACAAATTAAAATTTAGTTAACTTATAAAAGATTTTTAAAATTTAAATCTAAACTAATTTCCTAACAAACTAACAACCCCTTTTCCTCTCTCTCTTCTTCCTCTTTTTCTTTTTCTTTTTCTTTTTCTTTTCTTGATTCTTGATTTCACAATTTCCAGCCATCGTCGGAGTCGCGTCGCCGCTGTCGATCCAGACGATCCAGTGAACGTACCTTGCCTGCGTGATCACCCTCTTGCCTTGCCTGGACCCGTCCCACATGCCGTGTGTGCGTTGCGACGATTTGCCGACGTCGGATGTGCCGTGTGTATCCGTCGTGTGATCCGATCGAGGCAAGTTTATCTTGCTACATGCTATACTACTATATAATGCACCCAATTGAATAATAACATTTTATATTGCTTAGTTGTGCATCCCACATTACCATTTTACTGTTATACGACGTCCATGTGCATCCATATCATTATTTACATATCTAATCACATGCTAATTCATCTTGCTACATGCAAGTTATAATATTATGCATCCATATGAGTAAAATGTTACCCGTTTATCACATTAGACATCCATACTAAAGTTTTACCGTTTTCGGATGCCCGTTTGCATCCATATCATTTAAAATATATATAACTGCATCTATAGATCATATCAATTCATGTTATTATTATAGTAACACCCCATGCTAGAAAATGGGCATCCTACATAGTAATGGAGCTATAGTTGCAATCCATAATTGTTATTCATGCGTCCATGTTTATTGTGTACCCATACCATTAATTCTGTATATCCAGTTGCATGCCATGTCCTACTAATTCATAATATTGTTACAGTAATACCCCATGCTTGATAATGTGCATCCTACATAGTCATGATGTAACTCCTGACAAAATATTTGTGCATCCATGCTTTTACCGTGCATCCATACTTTCTACAGTTTTATTATGAGCATCCGCTTGACACATGTGCACTATCTGTCATGACCTGATATACCAATGCTTGACTTGATACCTGATCTTGTTACTAATGCCAACAATCTTGACCTGTTGTCCCTACGGACATATCCTGTTGTCTATTTAGACAAACCTGTACCTGCTTGATCCTGTGTTGGCATTAGCTCCGGATTATCAATATCTGACCTGAACACATAACCTTGGGGGTATGGGGAAATCAAAAGTGTAAATTAAAGTGTAACTTAAAAGGGTATTACTTGATCCGTGGTCCCGGGGGGTAACGGGACAGAACCACTCTTGGTTCACATATTCCTGATCCGTTGTCCCGGGGGGTAACGGTACAGAACCACTCTTGGTTCACATATTCCCGATCCATGGTCCCCGGGGGGGGGGGGTAAGTATTACATTAATTGATTTCAAACAAACTTTAGAATAGATAACCCATTAGCATAGTTTAGATTGATCACTGCACGTCACATATATTGATACACTTCACTGTTCTATATCCGTATTTACTTATTACATTCATGTTACTTTTTATGATTCATTCCTGCATATCTCGTGTATCCTGTTCATTTATTATTGGTTGATATTATGACGTACTGACGTCTGGGTTTTGCATGGCCCAGATCCTCTACCTTTGCAGCAGGCCGATCAGGAGTATTTCAGTGAACAGGCCGAGCAGTGTGGACCTGTTAGTATTTTAGTTTAGTTTTCTTTCAGCATTTTCATTCCTGATGTGAGCCCATACTTTGGGACGTACCTTCTAGATTGTTACTTTTTATTGGATTTATTGCTTCCGCATATTATTTCTTGACTTGTTTATTCTGGCATATGGACATGTACTAGATAGTTTTCTATATTTTCCTGTTCTTGATATCTTCTAGACAACCATAATGTGACTGTGGAGTGATGTTTCCTAGCCACAAGTAGCATGGTTGGCTCTGTCACGTGCCGATCTTAGCGCACTCTGGGAAGCGGGGCATGACATTAGCACCTATCCTTGTCATACCGGACCAATCTGGAGGTTTTGTAGTGCATTGCGATGCATCTGGTAAGGGATTATGATGTTTACTACATCAGCACGGTAAGGTTGTGGCTTATGCTTCAAGACAACTGAAGATTCATGAGAGCAATTATCCGACGCATGATTTAGAGTTGGTGGCCGTTATCTTTGCTCTTAAGATTTGGTGTCATTATCTTCTTAGTGAACGAGTGGACATATACACAGATCACAAAAGTCTGAAATATGTGTTTACTCAGAAAGAGTTGAATATGAGGCAGAGAAGATGGTTAGAACTCATGGCGGACTTTGACATCAACTTGCAATATCACCCGGGAAAGGTGAATGTACTATCTGATGCCCTTAGTCGCCAACCATTAGCATTGAATCTCACCGCACGGTAGAAGCTTCAACAAGACTTACATCAAATAAAGATTGAAGTGGTCATGTCAGGTAATGCTTCAAGTTTGATGAACTTACAAGTTCAATCTACCATTGTCAATCAGATCAAATCAGCTCAAGCAAGTGATGCTAAGTTGCAAAATATCAGAGAACAAGTGGAAAATGGACTTCGAACAGACTTCATCATCCATGAAAACGGATCTTTGAGATACGGCAGTAGAATGTGTGTACCTAAAGGTCATGTGCGAGAAGAGTTGATGAAAGAAGCTCACAACTCTCTTTATTCAGTACACCCTGGAGGTATAAAGATGTACAATGATCTGCGTCAAAATTACTGGTGGTATGAAATGAAGCATGAAGTAGCCAGAAGCGTCGCTAAATGCTTTATGTGTCAGCAAGTAAAAGCTGAACATCACAGGACAGCTGATTTACTTCAACCGTTACCTATTCCAGAATGGAAGTGGCAATACATCATAATGGATTTCGTGACTGCACTTCCTCGCATCACAAAGGGTAACGATGTGGTATGGGTTATTATGGATCGACTCACAAAGCTGGCTCACTTTATTCCCTTTCGAGTTGGCCAATCTACTGAGACGCTAGCAAAGAAGTACATGGAGGTAAGAATCTAAGTAAGATTTAAACTCTTCAATATGTACTATCTCTGATACCCATGAACTCATGCAGGAAATCGTGAGATTACATGGAGTACCGGTTTGCATTGTCTCCGATCGTGACACTATATTTCGATCGCAATTTCGGCAAAGTCTGCAAACAAGCTTGGGAACAAGTCTGAACTTCAGCACGGCTTATCATCCGCAAATAGATGGTCAGTCTGAACAAACCATTCAGATCTTAGAAAATATGCTAAGAGTGTGTATGTTAGACTTCGAAGGATCGTGGGAAGATCACCTACATCTTGTGGAGTTTTCATAAAACAACAGCTGCAAAGCAAGTATAGGAATGACACCTTTTGCAGCACTTTATAGAAGGAAGTGTCGATCACCATTAAGTTAGGATGACATCGGAGATAGTGAACTCCTTGGACTTGAGATGATAGTAGAAACTGTCGACGTAGTTCGTACTATCAGGGAACGAATGCGCATAGCCCAAGATCGACAGAAGCACCGGGCTGATGCAAAGCACTGTCACTTGGAGTTTCAACCGGGAGAACATGTATTTCTGAAGATATCTTCGAACCGTGGAGTGGTCCGTTTTGGAAGACGGGGTAATCTTAGTCCAAGATACATTGGACCGTTCGACATACTCGAACGAGTCGGCGAAGTGGCTTATCGCTTGGCACTTCCACCTTCATTGGAAGGAGTGCACAACGTGTTCCATATATCCCAACTCAGAAGGTATGTGAGTGACTCCAGCCATATTCTTGGTCACTCCGAGCTCACTGTACAGCCAGATTTATCTTGTGAGCAGCAACCTGTTAAGATCCTGGATAGAAAGGTGAAGTCACTTCGGAATAAGGAAGTCAACTTGGTTCGAGTGATGTGGAGAAAGGACACACCAGGAGAATTAACTTGGGAAAGGGAAGATGAGATGCGTGCAAGATATCCTCATTTATTTATAAACTAGTCCTTAAAATAAATTGTAAATTTCGATGACGAAATTTTTGTAACGAGGGTAGACTGTAACAACTCCAATTTCAATGTACAGAAAATTGGTTAAATGTTAATGTACAATGGCGGTATTGGCAATCTTGTGTATACTATAAGTATTTGTTTTATTTTATAACAGCAAGAAAGCACTTGTAGCACATTGGTAAAGCCTTGGACTACTGTAACGTAGCCCTTTATGATCAAATCCCCCCAGCCATTATCTTTTAATTTAAATTTCTTTTAATCATTTAGAAGCACAAGGGTCTACACGTGCACTACACGTAAACTGAAGAGACACAGAATAAACAAGCACATGCACTGGGGTATACCAAGCGATAGGGACACGTGGAGGCAATCCGAGCCCATTCCACTGGTTCAAGACTGGCGAGATCAAGAAAAAACCCGGCATCGCCGGTCATACCCATAGGTATTGCTTTGATTTTTTGCCCCTACCCCACTACTCTCACACTGTTTATTTTCTCTGCAAATTTCCAAAGAACAATAAAATCCCATTTAATCTCAATTTTATTGCATTCTTTCACCCCTTAAACCCAAATTTCCACTATAAATACCACACCATATTTCATCCCTCCTCACTTAGAAATTCCCTGTCAAAACTCTCCAAAATTCTCAAGTCCCTTTAGTATGCAAGTGGAGTTAGTGGGCGAAGTTCCGGCGACGTTCCAAGGAGTTTCCAGCGACGAAACGATACCCCGAAACCTTCCGTCGCTTCATCTCTCTCTCCCCTAGTCCAAAAGCCATTAAGTCCCTTCTTCCCCTCTCTTTTTCTATTCTAAAACTTTTCTATTTCAAAACTCGTCGGAAACGGAGTTAATTCGACTTCCGATTTCCTTTTCTTCAAAAATAAAACTTTTTATTAATAACAAACCTCCAAAATGTTAATATATTGTTTAGTAATCATTAACAAAGATAATAGAACAAGTTTGACATCAAAATAATAATCATAGCAAGTTCTATTTCATTTTTACATAAAAATACCCTTATGTTTAGATTTGACATTTCTTATTACTTTTGACCCTTTTACCTTAGAAAACTCATGAGGTAATGACCTACCTCATCATAAAACACATTTATTGACATAGCACAATGGAAATTTGGGAATATAGTTATGGGATAATATGATGTTTCAAATAAATATCATTAACTTATAAAACTATTTATTTAAAAAGATGTATTAAACAATTCTTTGCAATTGCGCCTCTATAAACCACTTTTGAGGACCCCGTTTGAGATGGTGTGGATTATCGCACATCCTCGGGCCTAGTAGAGCGAGATGCAGACCTCCGAAATGAGCATTCGATCTCGATAGAATTTTAATGCATTTTTCTTTAGAGAATGATATTTTTAAAAAATAAATAAAATTATTTTGATTAAATGTATATATATATATATATCTATTATCAAAATATCTATTTTAATTATATTATATAAATATTCCAGGGGTTTTAAATCAAAGGAATCACCATTACATGAAAATACCATCCAAATACAAAACAATCCTAATATTTCAATAAAATACCCTGTACTATGAAAACTAGGTTTTACTCACTAGAAATTTCACATTCATCTATGAAAATCCTAAATACGATAATTAAATACTTGAGCTGTATTTTGAAAACATATCAAAACTATTTTTACATAAAACCCCCTCAAGTTATGCTAAATTACAATAAGGACCCTAGTAAATATAGGTTTAAGCGGAACCAATTCTCTTGAGCCTTAGGGAGCCGGAGAAAGTGGGTACTTGCCTATCTAAGATAGACAATCTAACAAACAGTGTTATCAATACGGTAACTATCTTTGGAAAAGACTCAAATCCTGTCGTCAATGTGCAGCAGTTACCGATAACATCAAAATTAATTCAGGATTTCAAGTTCTTTTCAAAGTATCTGACTCAGACCTAGTCTCAATCTAATCAATCTGACTTAAAGGTGATTCAAGTATAAACTACAATACAACATGAATCCAAGAATCCATCTATTCAATCTATATCAATCTATATTCACTGAACCGAACCATGGATATACTCCGTTTACATGACTATCCATTTACATCCATTCCATTTTCTGATATCATGGTTTCAGAAAGTCTTCCATTTATTACAAGACAATACAATATAACCAGTACAATCAATACAATCAATACAATCAATAAATAAATACAATCAATACAATCAATAAATAAATATTTCGGGGTTTATAAAGTGGTAGACTGGTACGGAACATGTTAAAGGTGGCACAAGGTGGTCACTTAAGATGTAATTACATACATGCCGTTGTTCCGTGATATTTTCGATGGAGCCTTATACTACGGGTTACCAAAGTCCACGGTGTCAGTTGGACTGCTCTCGTATACACTGGCATATTATGTACCAAGCTACAAACAACTGCGTTAACATTATAAGTAAATATTACAAGTTATACTCTCTTTCTGTCCATTCTATCTCTACCCATCTTTGGGACTTACCTAGCGATTGTTCTCTGATGACATTCATATTTCTCTTCTTCTTTGGAATGTTGTTAGGTGGATCAGACGCACTTGAGACCGAGCCCAGCATTGAGGATTTGGAGCAGTTTGCTTTTGACCCGGAGTTTTAGACACTTGTACATATTTATTTCATTTCAGTTATGCCATTGTTTAGGCATCGCTTTCTACTCATGTATTTACATTTCAGTTGTACCTGTAAAAGAATGTTTAATAAATTAAGTTGATGTTCATTTACATTCATGTCTCTTGTTTACTTAACTTATATTGCTTAAATACGCTTAGCATATTTACTTCTGAGTAAATACATAGCAGCCTCGCCGCGTCCCCTTTCCGTACACTGGGAAGCGGGGCGTGACACTTATCTTTAGGAATTACCAAGCGCTGGTTCGCTAATGACATTCATGTCTCTTCTTTCTTTGGAATGTTCGTTAGGAGGATCCGACTCTTAGGAGACCGAGCCCAGCCAGGAGGACTTGGATCAGTTTACAGAGGAGCCAGACTTCTAGTCTTTACTTGTACTTATCTTTTCATTTGTATGACACTGTTTAGGCATTGCATTTATCATTGTACATTTTCTTTTCAAATCAGTTGTAATGTAAAGAATTGATAGTAATAAAAGTCGTTGTTTATATTACATCTCTTGTCATTCTTGTGCATTTATTTATATTACTTATTTACGCTTAACGTGTTTACTTCTGAGTAAATACGTCGCGGCCCGCCATGCCTACTTCTCGGTACACCGGGAAGCGGGGCGTAACAATATAACAAGTAATGTGAATGAACAGGTAAGTTGTACAGGTATATGATGGTTATTATAACGTGGTTGTTTGTAACTTGATACAGAAGGTATCCATATATACGAGAGAAGTCCATCTTACCACATGGACTATGGTAACATATAGTACAATGCCCCATCATAACCCACGGGACAACAGCACGAGAATTCATGTAGGTGTCTTTTAAGTGACCTCTCGTGCCACGATATATATTCCGTACCAATCTACCCCTTTATCCCCCTATAATGTATTGTATAGATTATAATTTACGAGTCTTGCCGAAACCATGAAAACAAAATGTTCAAGTAGTCCTGTTCAAGATGTAATCAAGTATTCAACTAGTCAAGTCAAGTTATAATCATGGTTCTGTCATGTCAGGTCAAGTATACATGTTTAATATTGATATTTGATTTCAAGTATTCATGTTCATGATCAAGTATTCGTGTTTGATTTTTTGATTCAGGTTTGAATTGGACTCCGACTGAGTCAGACACTTGTAAATTGATTTAGCTCTTGAATTAGGTTCAGGAGTCATCGGTAACTACTGCACGTGGACGTCATGATCTGTGTCTTTTTCCAAGACAATTACTATTGAGAACTCCGTTAAGTTGTCTACTTTAAGTAGGTAAGCACTCACTTTCTCCGGCTCCCTAGGGCTCACGAGAATTGATCCTGCTTAAACATATATTTACTAAAGTTCTTAAAATATTGTTTTGATATAACTTGAGGGGGTTTTATGAAAAATATTTTAATATAGTTAAAAGTAAATCTCGAGGGTTATTAGTATTACTTGAGGTTGTCATGAGCATAGATTTTAAGTATTTGGGGTTGTTTCCCCAATCAGAGCAAAGCTCTGTTCAAATTTTGAAATTCGAAATGAAACAGCGCTTCAGAGCAGCGCCAGCGCTAAGAGCGCTGCACTCTAAACAGCGCACCACGTGCAAAGCACGTGAGCGCTAGTGCTAAGAGCACTGCACTCTAAGCAGCGCACCACGTGCAAAATAGGTGAGCGCTAGCGCTAAGAGCGCTGCACTTTAAGCAGCGCACCACGTGCAAATCACGTAAGCGCTAGCGATAGAACAAAATGTTCTCGGCCCTTAGATCAAAGATCCAACGAACATGATTAAAAATCATCAATTGACCAGAATAAAATTCTGTTAAGGAATCATTCCTCAGAATTTTTCCAAACAGGAAAGATTGTGCTCTGGAAATCAGAGTACCGTTGGATGAATGATCCAATGGTGATTAAAAATCACCAAAGTACAGAATAAATTCTGTATGGGAAAAGATTTCCCAATATTGTTAAAAACAAGAAGATTGCCTTCTGTAAAACAGAAGCCCTAGGATCAAACATCCAACGGTGGGGAAATCCCCAAATCAATTAGAGAAAAGATTTCATCAACCGATTCAACAAATCAGCCTACACTATATAAAGGCCCTAAGACTTCAAGTCTCAGATAGAGGAAACCCCCTCCCCCCCGCACACACACACAAACAAACTTTGAGAAAATCCAGAGAGAAGAGCAAGCTCTTAGCAGAAAAATAATTTCTTCAAGGTAAAATAAAGATATCAAAGTATCTCATCAGAAAAAGAACTTACTTCTTTTGCCAAATCATAGATCTTTAAGACAAATTGTCTTTCACAAACGAGATCATAACATCTCATTATAAAAAGGGGGAGAATAATTCATTTCTTTTATGATCACAGATCCATAAAGGCAAAGCCTTTCACCAAGAACATAAGAGATTGAAATATCTCCTATAAAATAAGAACTTTGTTCTTAGATCCACGAGACAAAGTCTCTTATAAGAGAAAATTTAATTCTCAGAGCACAAAGTCGCCTAAAAAAAAACTTAGCGCTCCAATTAAAAGAAGCGCCTCAGCGCTCCAAATCTAGCACACAGCGCTGCAGAGCCTTAGCGCTCAAATTAAAAGAAGCGCCTCAGCGTTCTAAATCTAGCGCACAGCACTGCAGAGCCTTAGCGCTCCAAGTTTAAAGAAGCACCTCAGCGCTCCAAATCTAGTGCACAGCGCTGCAGAGGCTTAGCGCTCTAAATTTAAAAGAAGCGCTCCGCGCTCATTGTCTGGCCTTGGTTACTTCGTCTGGAGCGGGAGCTGAAATGGTCAGTCTTGTAAAGACCGACTCCTTAGCTGGGGAAGTCGCTCTGATGACTTCAGGAACAGAAATGACTATCCTCTTTGGAATGGCCGCTTCAGGTATCACGGGCTTCTTCACAGGCCCACTTGAGCTTTGGCCTAGTCTGTTGAAAACTGAGGCACTGGACTTGGACGACCCGTTGAGAGGGGCCGTGGTAGTTGTAAGCCGATCAAAAACCGACTTCTTTGGAGCCTCCTACGTCGACAATGGGGCGTGGAAGCTCATGGGTGGGAGCATGGTCCCAAAGAATAGCCCTGTGGTGGCTTGCATCACTTGGTCCACCGGCATCGTAAAAAGGGAGGCTGCTTGAGGCCCGTAGGTCACTCCTCCAGCAAGGACAGAGGGGGAATTGTTGCAGTTGGTGCAGTTGGAAGCCATTGATCTGCACAGGAGCAAGACACCAAATCTTAGTACCTTGAATCCAGGGGCAACCATAGCAAACCGCGATTCGTTCACGAAACACGACACACGAAGTGTGGAGTGGAAAGAGGAAAAGGTCCTACCGGGCGTGCCAGAATCTGTTCTCCGCCGAATACGGGAGACGGAACCGCGGAATGAAAAGGGCAAAGGGAAAGCCACCTTTGTCGCCAATGCTCAACAATAGTCGAGTGACTTAAAACCTGTTTTTTTCCAAAGCAACATGCGTCCATGACAATCCCTCGAGGAGAGACTGGGACGTCCTTACTCGTTTCCACGGGATAAAACAAGGAGACTGTTCGAGCTGGCAGTGCGCAATAGACTCATCAATCTGCCAGAGCCAAGACATCCGTTGCAGCCAGGTGATGCCAACAATCCTAATTACTGCCCCTACTACTGAGCAGTAAGCCATCCAATTGAAGATTGCTTCGTTTTCAAAGGCTGGATTGAGGACCAATACCAACAAGGAAAATTCGCACTGTCCGAGAATTGGAAAGTAAGCCCACCCCAGCCGTACGCTCCTAAAAAAGTGGACACACCGGGGGCATCGTGCTCTTTTGTAGAAGAAGCTCCATGGAAGGTCGCTCTTTCAGCCAAGACGAAAAGAATGCTGAAGGATCTTCACAAATGCCCGGCAATCAGGTGGAAAAGTCCGCTAGAACCAGAGGTCATTGAAGGAATGCTGAAGCCGCGCCCAACGCCAAGAGTTGGTAGCGATAATCAAAACGCTCAGGCCCACCCGTCAAAGTCTTCGAAGAAGAAGAAGAAGACCAAAATGCCCGTCCAACCCGAAGACAGCCGTACAAGTCTGCAGAAATATATCGATGCACTGGAAGAATATAACCAGAAGGCACGGACCCCAATCACGTTGGACGAATTCTTTAAGCATGTTCTTAAGAATGAAGACGATGACGTTGATGAAGGAGACGATTATTCAGAAGGGCCTGAAGATTATATGGCGAGCTGCCACATGATCTCTCACTCAATAAATGGCAAAGAAGCTCCTGATGCAGAAAAACTGGCGGCAGATCCCGAAACGGAACTCCTAGAACCGTCAGACGAGATGATTGACATGTTCTTGAACGAAGCCCGTCAAAAGAGCAAAGCGGATCGAGAGCGCGAACTGGCTAAATTCGAAAAAGCTAAACGTTGTCGACTAAATGAAAAGGTTGAGGCACTCCAACTGGATAGAAGCACTTCGGCCGCCAGCAAAAGCAGGTTCAAGACAAGGAAAAGGTTCGCCAAAGCCATATCGATGGGAATGAAGCTGCCACCCTCCGAAGGAAACACTCCTGATAGGATACACCTTAACGAAGAGGATGCACATCCAAACTATTGCTTGAACTATCGGAGGACCACACATCCTACTGAAGAATGCAATGCATTTAAAAGTTGGTGGCAGGGATACGTTGCTCACCGGCAGCAATTCAAGCGGATGAAGTGCAAAACTCGTCGGGAACAATGAAGCACGGCAGATGACCATAAAAGAACTGCCGTTGAATGTCACATGGTTAATTCCGGAGGATCGCAAGTTTTCACCTTCGGGAGTGATTCTGATGAAGAAATAGGCCTCGGCCCTCTCTTCAAGGAATCCATCTCTGAAACAGAAGAGATGAAGACCTGCGAGAATATTCAGCTGCGCAATTGCACACTACCTGAAAAGAATCTCGGACCCGCAAACAAGGGATCGAACAAATAGGATAAAGGGAAAGAAAAGGTCCCTGGGGATATTACCCTCGATGACCGAGTCGTCGAAGAGTTGGCAGCCAAGGACCCGCCCAAGAAAAACAAGGTGGATTACAACGTTCTGGCACATCTGAGGAAGATACCCTCGCAGCTAAGCATTCTCGACGCCCTCCTACTATCCAAAGAAGCGAGAGATTCTCTGATCAAGGCATTACAAGAGCCTGACCAGTTTCAAGCTTTCATCGCCGAAGAAAAGATGAAGGACGAGCAGGAAGAAGTGCACACAGCCGGCATCACTTTCGGCGATGAAGATCTCCTCCTTGGAACATGCGAGCACAACCGTCCCTAATATGTCTCCGGGTATTACCATGACATTAAGGTAGGAAAGATCCTAGTTGATAATGGGTCATCTGTCAATCTCCTAAATGTGAGGGTGCTAAAAGAAATCTGCAGGAGTGTTCAACACCTCGCTCGGGATAAAATCACTATCTCCGGGTTCGACTCCCTGTCATCACGGACGCTCGGGTCTGTGATACTGACGTTACGCTTGCTTATCACTGATATCAAGTTCCACGTCATTGACGCCAAGACTTGCTATAACGCTTTGCTCGGCCGGCCTTGGTTACATGAATACAACATTATCCTTTCTACACAGCATCAGTGTATGAAGTACTTCAAAGATGGGCTTGAATACATTGTGACAGGGGAGCTGAACCCATTCTCCATAAACGAAGTCTGAAAGTACGAAGATGTAAAGTACTTCTTACCATACTTCGAAGACACGGAAAGATGTCATAAGCCTGAGGATAAGCAAAAAGCTATCACCACCATTCCAGTCTTCGGGAGCGATACCGAGGAGGAAGAAGAGATAGTCTATTCGGGGCCTCCCCGATACGACAAACCGAGACCGTCTACCCCTATTCTGGTCTTTGGCAGTGACTCTGAAGATGAGGTTACGTAGTATTCTTGGCTCGTCCATCAGTGCAAGCCTTCATTGGAGATGATCAGAGTTTGACGATCGCCATAGTTCCGCAAGAGCATTACAAAGAGCGTGATGCACTTGATACCTACAGTGTGCAAGAACTGCAGACGTTCTATGTCCCTCCCAGGCGAAAAGATGAAAAGGCGATACTCTTTTATCGATCCACGAAAACCAAAGTGGAGAAAGAAACCTGGCATGGCGTAGATTCTAAGCTTGACAGGCTCCAACCCATCCCTCTATCCAGATACTATACAGAAGGATTAAAAAGGCTGTTGAGGCGCCAAGGCGTACCCTTAAAACAGACCGCGCGACAAGCTCAATTCGATAACAGGATCTGGAACGTCCCTGGAACTCAGCGAAAATTTCCCAACTAGAGAATGGAAACGATCGGGTTCGGATATGTTCAATCCAAGAAACGGGAGCGATTCCATGGCTGCTACGTTATACATGATTTCGATGAAGAAGAAGATGCTCTGTTGGAAGACGCTAACCCTGAACCAAAATGAGGTCTCGCCATGAAAGTACCAAGTCCGTCGTTCGAAGAACAGATGGATAAGCTAATAAGGGAAGCGGGTCAAAAGGTCTGGGATGACAATACCGCGAAATGGCCATCTACGAAAAAGCCAGAACGCAGCGCCTCCTTCAGCAGGCCACAAAAATTGACGATGCCCTTCGTCGCCATCCCGTCATACGGAAGATTAGATGCCGAGGAAAAAATAAACTGAAGAATGGAAAAAATGTTCGACAGCAGCAAAGCGGGTCTAAGAAGCCTCGAGATCGAAAATTGAGCAACCGGGATTCGTCTCTTATAAATAAGATGGGTCGAGCATACTCTTTTCCCCAAGATAAGGAAGATATTCAATCTTGTCATGAAACATCAAATGATTACGCTCCCGGAGTCCAAACACCCCGAACAAGCAGGCGAGGTCTCTCACCCAGATTATTGCTCCTATCACCGAGCGATAGGACATTCTCTCGAAGATTGCTTCACATTCAAAGACTGGGTAGAAGACCAGTATCAGCAAGGCAGTTTCGCTTTATCCAGTAGTTGGAGGGTAACCCCGCCACAAAAGCATGAACCGAAAGCCGCATATGCAATGAGAGTAGAGCCGGATCAACATCGGTCTTGGAAGCGATCTCGTACCTGTCACGTAATAATGATGTCGGAAGAAGGAGTGCCCGAGGATGTGGATGACCTCTCCTAGTGCTTTGAAAACGATGATGACGAAGTGATCTCAGAGTTTCCACCAACGCCAAAAGAGTTGGAAGATGGGATACATATTACTGCAGATAACCTCAGAAAAATCGACTTGGGAACGGCAAACGACCCACGGCCGACGTTCGTCAGTGAGCTGTTGTCTGAAGAAAAGGTGTCTATGCTTAAGGACGTGCTCATGTAGTATAAAGAATGCTTTACATGGAACAATTCCGAGATGCCATAATTAAATCCAGAAATAGCCGTCCACAAATTGGCGATTTCTCCGGACGTCAACCCGGTCAAACAAGCGCCGAGAAGAATGCGGGTCGAACTTGAAATGAGAATCAGCGCCGAGGTCAAGAAGCTAATCGACTCTGGCTTCATCCAAGAGTTTCAGTACCCTGACTGGATTGCCAACATCATCCCAGTGATGAAGAAAAATGGGACGGTGCGCATCTGCGTAGAATTTCGAGACATCAGCAAAGCATGTCCGAAGGATGACTTCCCCGTACCGGTCACCGAGATGATGATAGATAATACGTCCACTCATGAAGTCTTCTCCTTCACAGATGGCTCATCAGGGTACAACCAAATAAAGATGCATCCCGAAGACCAGAAGCATACCGCTTTTCGGACTACCCTGGGAATACTCTGTTACAAAGTGATGAAATTCGGCTTGAAGAACGCTGGCGCCACCTATCAGAGGGCCATGACGAAGATTTTCGATGACCTCATACACGAAATCGTCGAGTGCTATATTGACGACCTCGTGGTAAAGAGCAAATCGCACGAGGATCATTGGGAGTATCTGAAGATAGTGTTCCAACGTCTTCGGAAATACAATTTGAAGATGAACCCTCTGAAATGCGCGTTCGGAGTCTCTTCAGGCAAATTCCTATGATTCATTATACAACATAGAGGTATCGAAATAGACCCGTCGAAGATCAAGGCGATTATGGAAATGCCTCCGCCAAGAACTCTCAATTAACTGCGGTCTCTCCAAAGAAAGCTCGCATATATCCGACGGTTCATAGCCAATCTCTCCGGCAAATACCGCCCCTGCAGTCATCTAATAAAGAAGGGGACCCCTTTCGTCTGGGATCGTAAATGCCAGAGCGCACTAGAAGAAATCAAGCAATACCTGCAGAATCCTCCGGTACTGACCGCTCCAGTCAAAGGAAAACCTCTCATTCTGTACACAACCGCCCTTGAAGGTTCCTTAGGTGCGCTATGGGCATAAGTAAACGACCAAGGGAAAGAGAGAGCCCTCTACTATTTGAGTCGAGTGCTCCTGGGGGCAGAAAACAATTACTCCCTCATTGAAAAACACTGCCTGGCCTTGATCTTCGCGATAACAAAACTCAAGCACTATGCATTGGCGCATGAGGTCCATCTCATATCAAAGGTGGATCCTCTCAAATATTTGATGTCAAGAGCCATACTAACATGGCGTCTCGCTAAATAGGCCCTACTCTTAATGGAATTCTCGATAATTTATCGACCTCACAAGGCAGTGAAAGGCCAGACCATCGCCGACTTCCTCGTCGAGCATCCTATACCTGCTGATTCACCCCTAAATTGCGAATTGCCAGACGAGTACGCGTTTGACACGATCGATGGTAAGAAAAGAGAGAGTGACGCCCGATAGGAACTCTACTTCGACGGGGAATCGACCATGAAGAAGCAACAGCACAGCACCCCCATAATTAAATCTGGGGTAGGCCTCATCTTCATGACTCAACAAGGAGGGATAATGCACTTTGCCTTTTCCCTAACAAAGCCAAGGACAAATAATGAAGAAGAATATGAAGCTTTGGTAGCAGGTATTGAGATCGCTGTCGACATGGGAATCAAAAACCTCCTTATATATGGAGACTCCCAGTTGGTCGTTAGTCAAGTAAACGGCGACTATCAAACGTACAAACCAGAGTTGGTAAAGTACGGTGAGAGAGTGCAACAATTGCTGACTCAAATTCCCGCCTACGCCCTGGAAAGCATACTGCGAGCGAAAAATAGCAAAGCAGATGCGTTAGCCAAACTCGCTAAAGAACTGGCCGATGAGAACCTCGACGACGTAAGGATCGTTGTGCAAAGCCGTCGAGTTCTTCCACCGGCAGAAATATCTCCGGACCCGTCCGAAGAAAAAGGAGCGACCGAGCAAACGACCCTACAAATAAAAGACGAGGAAAAGGCTAAGGATTGGAGAGAAGTCTTTATAGACTACTTCAAATCCTGTCGAACACCTGAAAATGCGTCCTCAAAATATCAGCTCATGAAACGAGCTCTATCCTTTGCCTTCGTCAATGACACTCTATATAAGAGATCATTTGATTCTCTATGGCTAAGATGCCCTGGACCTAAAGAAGCAAGGAGAGTCGTCCAAGAAACTTACGACGGACTATGCGATTCTCACCAAGCCGGGTCGAAGATGAAACTAAAGATCAAAAGGATGGCTACTATTGGCCCATAATGATCCAAGACTGCCTCGAATATGTGAAGCAGTACCACTCGTGCCAGATTCACGGGGATTTTATCCACCAGCATCCAAATCCGCTACACCCGACGGTGGCTAGCTGGTCGTTCGAAATGTGGGGAACTGACATAATCGGGCCCATTGAACCAGCATCAGCCAGAGGACATCGGTTCATACTGGCGACAACTGATTACTTCTCCAAGTGGGCAGAAGTAGTACCACTAAGAGAATTGAAGACGGAGAATATCCTCCATTTCTTCAAGACACACATCATCTATCTGTAGGGTGTTTTTCGTCACCCCATTGAGATGGGAATACGCGCACGCTTGTCAGGCGTACTACAGATTCCCCCTGCCTAAGGTAGGCCGGGATTTAATGATTGTGGGGATCCGAATCTCCGGAAGCCGCGAACTAAGCTGCCGTTAATTACCCCCCGCCTTTGGGGCGAGGGAACCTCCGATTAACGGGTTAAACTGGTCATGCGAACTCAATGTGCAGTGTACGTGTGTTGTGTTTTGGAGGGGGGTTTAAATATATCGGGAGCCACGCAGAGTTTTTACGGGGGTCCCGCTACCCGGATAGCGGGCTGGGGGTGAAGGGGGCTAGCAGCCCCCTTGCGGGGTGCGGGGCAGTGCCCCGTTAGAAAATTTTTTCTAACAGGAACAGTGTCGCGGAGTATGTGTCTGTGTAAATATGTATACAAATGTGTATATATATATATATGTGTGTATGTATATATATATATAAAAGAAAGAGGGGGAAAAGGCATCCAAAGGATGCGTGGGGGCAGCACTTTGGGCGCTGTGCGCTCAGGCGCTAGAGTGCCACGTGTCGGCACATGGGCGCTCTGCGCTTGAGCGCAAGCGCGCCACGTGTCGGCACCGGGGCAACTTGCGCCTGAGCGCTTGCGCTTGAGCGCAAGCGCGCCACGTGTCAGCACGGGGGCGACTTGCGCTCGAGCGCTTACGCTGGAGCGCAAGCGAGCCGCGTGTCGGCACCGGGGCGACTTGCGCTCGAGCGCTTGCGCTTGAGCGCAAGCGCGCCACGTGTCGGCACCGGGGCGACTTGCGCTCGAGCGCTTGCGCTGGAGTGCAAGCGCGCCACGTGTCGGCACCGGGGCGACTTGCGCTCGAGCGCAAGCACGCCACGTGTTGGCACGGGGGTGACTTGCGGTCGAGCGCTTGCGCTGGAGCGCAAGCGCGCCACGTGTCGGCACCGGGGCGACTTGCGCTCGAGCGCAAGCGCGCCACGTGTCGGCACGCGGGCGCTCTGCGCTTGAGCGCCGGCGAGAAAAGGAGGCTTTTAGCCTAAGAAACAGAAGCTATGCTTCAAAAAGGAAATATTTGTTGTTTTATATATATGGAGTTAAACTCCTAGGATGTTTTGAAGCCGATGAAGGGGGTTCTTCTTCTTCCTCCTGTTGTTTGGCCGGATCTTGAAGATCAAGAAGTAGGAGATTTTAAAAATCACTCCTTTTTAAGATCTGATGGAAGATCTGAGTTCCCCTTTGTGGGTTTTGTGGTGGAAAACTACTTAGTTTTGGAAAAGAAAGAGTAAAACTCTTGATTTAATTCAAAGAAATGAGAAGGTTTTGAACCTTGGAGAAGGAGCAGGAGGCACAAAGAACCCTAGTTTTGGGGGAATGAAAAGTATATGCTTTATTCATCATCATTTTGCCTTTTATAGGCTTACATATTTACATATAGCCCCTTGGGCTTTACAAAAATGGCATTTTTGTCTATCCCATAGCTCATGTGCCATCTCATTTTTGCACATAAGCCATGGGCTTACAAAAATTTGGCTTTATGCCCATTTTGCATAAATTCATGTATAAAAAATTACATGAAAATTATTTATTACATGATCTATATTTTAGCATGGAGGAGGCTGGCCGCGGGATCGACTTGGGCATGGGTCTGCTTGACCTGGGCTTGGGCCCACCTGGCTTAGGGTTGACCTTGACTTTGACTCGGTCAACGGGGGTGTAAATTTTTACCCCAACACTATCGGTTCGGCACTCCGCGACAGATTATCTCCGATAACGGGCTGGCCTAAAGAAGTCACAAAATCAGCCGCTTCACGCAGCAACATAATATAGACTGGAGATACTCTTCGGTCTATAATCCCCGAGCTAACGGTCTGGCTGAGGCTTTCAAAAAGACCTTGAAGAAAATTGTTAAAATGACGGTGTCCAAAAATAAAAAGGACTGGCATGAGAGACTGCATAAAGCTCTCTGGGCGTATCGAACTACGTTCAAAACGGCCACAAACACAACACCGTATGCATTGGTATTCGGCGATGAAGCAGTACTCCCCTTGGAGATAGAGCTACCCTCCTTACGAGTGGCAGTTCATTACTAGCTAATGGACGAAGAGAATGCTCATCTTCGGCTTGAGGAACTTGATTCCCTCGACGAAACCCGGCTCATGGCGCAGCAAAACATGGAAGCTTTCAAAGCAAAAATGACGCGCTCATACGAGAGATTGACTAGGCCGAGAACATTCTGCCAAGGCGAACTTGTGCTAGTGGTCAAGAGACCTATAATCCCCAATCGTGCCAAACGGGGGAAATTCGAGCCGAACTATGAAGGCCCGTACATCATAGACAAAGTCTACCAAGGTGGGGCTTACTTGCTCATGGATATGCATGGCGAAAGACCCTTCAGGACAATAAACGGCCATTTATTGAAGAAATACTAAGCCTGACCGACCGCAGCATCCTAAGGCTGACGTAAAAAATGGTATGTCCATAAGCGAGATGGGCACGGATGAAAACCCGAAAGGGCTCCGTGAGTAAAAACAGCAGTACTACCGGCGAGTTTGTGAAAACCCGAACAGGTGCAATCTCGTTAAAAGACACTTGCAAGGTCCTCTTGACCCTGTAAAGAGAAAATACCTGCGTTAAAAGACACTTGCAAGGTCCTCACGAGCCTGCACCTACAGCCAGGGCGGCATTGCGTTCTTTCGCTGCACGCCTCTTGCGCTTCCTTTCAGCCTGAGCCGCGAGAGCTGACCTCCTCAGGACTTCCGATAAAGGAAGACCTTCATCCGAACCAAGTTCTACCTCCGGCGCCGTTACTATGTCCATCATCGGCTGCTTCTGCGAGACCCCTGGTGGCAACTTAAGGATAGTCGTGGCTGCAGTGGCCGGAGCTAACGATGCCGCTGCGTCACTACTCGCGATTGGCACTGCACTTGGGATAACCTGAGTCGAGCTAGTCCCTGCAGTAAGATGATAAAGAAGAGTTAGTTACCCATAAAAAAGGGGGGAATGAAGGTACAGTGAGCCGAAATATACCGAGGCCCAAGAAAGCGTGAAGCCTTTCCTCCTCTTCGAAAGTCTTGAGGGAAGCCGCGGGAGCCTCTTCAGTAAAGATACCTGTTGAAGAAGAAAACGACAGTCAAAGGATAATAATTAAAACAACCACGGAAAAATACGACTGAGGTCTATATGACTGTGCGAGGGCGATCATTCCTGCTTTGTTGCAAGCTAATTGCTTAGAAGCTGCGAGGGCAGCCTCCAGATCGGTGTCATCTGGCGCCATAAATAAGCCCTCGTTAGTCCCGTACTCACTTAGGCCCTCGCTGTAAGGAGCATGAGGCTCCTGGCCGAATACGACGTCTGTAGAAAGTATCAATTTCTTTTTCTTCTGCGAGCGAGCGCCGGCAGATGACAATAAGAGCTTACGTTTGGCGGGCAACTTTGGGCGATGAGTCCCAATTTCCGTACCCACACCCGACTCGGGAGATGTCGCAGCTACCACTTTTACAGGAGCACGGGGTAGGGGCAGCTCAGGCATATCACGTGGTAGCACAGCCGCAGCAGCTTCTATCAAGGGAGGATGGACGATGGTCCGCCGCTTCAGAGGAATGTTTGGATTACCTGCTGGGGAGGTGCCCTTACGGTCAAGAAATAATCGCTTTTCTTCTCTAATAACGGTGCCCATCGAATGCCGGTACCACACCACATATACGTTCAGGGCTTTTGGAACGCAACTCGGCACATTAATAAAGAAATTGGAGCCGGTGTTCAACCGTTTGAAATGGTGCAATGCATTTCGAATACCTTCTTCTGTGGCAGCTGGCTCAACTAGGAAGGCTTCGAGCTGGACACCCTGATTATAACTTGATTGCTGGGCGAAACGGTACGGGTTGTACCGCATGAACAATGCCGAATCGTTCTGTTTAAACACGAGAAAGCCCGACCTGATGGAGTATAGATGAAGAATCTCCCGAGCTTTCAAGATAGAGGCCCGGTCTTTAAAAATGTACCGCAATGGCTGCACCATTTTTGCGGATTCCTTGCCGATGGTTAAAACCTTATCGGTAAAGGTCATGCCATCTCCAACCGTGCGTGGACGAAGGAGCAAACCCCTAGCTTCCCGCTATGTCGGATTTATAATGGATGCGTCAACTAGCCGCATGATCCGAGGGAAGTTATACTTGTCGTAGAAGTAAGGCCTTTTTTGGGCACCGAAAATGCCAAATACATGTAGCTCGATCCATGACATAAAATAATGCATCAAGAAGTTCACGTGTTGCACCCCTAGTTCAGTAGTATTTGCCGCCAAGCTGAGGCCGTGATACAAATGGGCTAACCCAACAACCCCGACAGCCACTTGCATCCCGACAACCATTTGGTGAGCTGGATAAAAAACGGATGGCCTCATATGGCGAGGGTGCATTGGAAGCACAAACCAGCTTAGCCATAGCCCGAGGAAGCCCAAAAAGAACGCTTCTTCGTCGATCCCAGGAGCTGCAAGCTCTATGAAAGAGACGACCGGGGTGTTGGAGAGAAAGAAATTCCTCTGATCCGCCTCCACTGCCGGCTGATTGTCCAAACCAAAGCCAAACAGATCGTCAAGCTTGGCGAACAATGCAGCTTGCTTCGATAAGGCTTCCGGACGAAGAAAGCGAGCGATGAAGTCTACGTAGCTGACTCTACGCCCTCCGGACTCCAGAAATAGACCCTCGTAGATATTCAACACCTTTATCAAACTCGGGAATTGGTGTTGAATAGCGTTCACCGGGGTAAGACCCATTACCACTAATTTTGTGGCAAAGATGTACTCGTCCGGAGGAAGCAGCTCCTCATAGTGTTCTCCACTAACAGGTAAGCCAGAGACCTCTGTAAACTCCTCTAAAGAAATTAAGACTTGTCGATCCAACAAAAGGAAGGTGTAGGTCGGAATATTCCATTTCTTCAGAAATGCCTTGACCCACCACGCAGGAAGCGTAGAATATTGAAAGAGAGAAGCATAAATCGCGGGATACAACCCGAGCTTCAGCAGCTGCGACTTCTTGGCCGAAAAAATATAGCGGGCCCATTGCAAATACCCAGCTGGATGACGAGGAGTTAGGCCTATCATATACGGCCATCCCCAAGGACGTAACTCATCCTGGCATATACGCCGTCCTAAAGTATCCAAAGCCGTCGGCGGCTGTACGGGTATTGCAGCCATAGAGGGCTGAAGGAGACCCTCTGAAGTCCAATTAACCTCCTCCATGGTATAGTTCACCGGGGGTGGGTCGGCGTAGTGGATCGCCGAAATAGGCTATGAAGGTGCTGCGTAAAAGAAGCTCCGTCGACCTCTGATAATTTGACTGTACCATATTCCCCACAAATGAAGATTCTTTTGTTCCGGGTCATGATCTTTGATCAGTGCAAGTACTTCCCGATCAACAGGTCCATCGGGGAATCCGCTTTCCGAACGGACAAACGGGAAAGAAATGTCAAAAGACATAGTGCTTGCAAAAAAGAGAGCAAAAAATTAGCCGTCAGTGCTATAGCTCAAGTCCTGGCACTTGGTACATTAATTTCGTACCACACTGCAATGCAGTGAAAGGGAACCAAAAGGGACCCACACAATCTAGATGATGGTTCATCATTAATAAAACTGCCTCATCATTTGATGAGACAGTCATTAAATGAGGAAATCCTAAGAGAATTCTCATTTATTGAAGGGCCCTCGGGCCAAGGAGTAAAATCTCCCTTGAGAGCAGTGCTCTTCAACAGATATGACATCTGTCATGATTAATGATGAAGGAATAAAAATTCCCCCAAGAGCAATGATCTGCGAAGAATATGGAATAATCCATCAAAAACTTTAAAAAGAAACGCTTTATTGAGTTAAAAAACTCCGAGATCCTTAAGATCTGCAAGAACTCTAATAGTTCTTCTTTAAAAATGGGTTAAGAAACCCTAAGAAGATCTCTTTAGATCTATGAGAGCAAAGCTTTGTTAACAAAACCATAAAAAAGTTTTCTTAGATCTATGATCTGAAAAGAGCAGGGCTCTGTTAGCGGGTGAAACCCTAGATTATTAACTAATCCCTTCAAAGATTTAATCTTTACCTAAATTTTTGACAGAGTTCTGTCTCTAAAAAAATTCTTAAAACGAAGAGCTATGCTCTAAAGGAGAAATAATTCTCAGAAAAAAAGTAAGAAGATGAACAGAGATCATCTCAAAGGCCAAAGGCTCTATTTATAGGAGCTGAGATGTCGTTTCAATTTCTGAGTTGATCCAATGGTATAGATGTTGCCAACGCTGCACTCACGTGTAGACCACGTGAGTGCGACGGTAGGGGGGCATTTGTTTCCCCAATCAGAACAAAGCTCTGTTCAAATTTTGAAATTTGAAATGAAGCATCACTTCATAGCAGCGCCAGCGCTAAGAGCGCTGCACTCTAAGCAGCGCACCACGTGCAAAGCACCTAAGCGCTAGCACTAAGAGCGCTGCACTTTAAGCAGCGCACCACGCTAGCGTTAAGAGCGCTGCACTTTAAGCAGCGCACCATGTGCAAAACACGTAAGCGCTAGCGATAGAACAAAATGTTCTCGGCTCTTGGATCAAAGATCCAACGAACATGATTAAAAATCATCAATTGACCAGAATAAAATTCTGTTAAGGAAACATTCCTCAGAATCTTTCCAAACAGGAAAAATTGTGCTCTGAAAATCAGAACACCGTTGGATCAACGATCCAATGGTGATTAAAAATCACCAAAGTACAAAATAAATTCTGTATGGGAAAAGATTTCCCAATCTTGTTAAAAACAAGAAGATTGCCTTTTGTAAAACAGAAGCCCTAGGATCAAAGATCCAACGGTGGGGAAATACCCAAATCAATTAGAGAAAAGATCTCATCAACCAATTCAACAAATCAGCCTACCCTATATAAAGGCCCCAAGACTTCAAGTCTCATATAGAGGACTCCCCCCCAAACTTTGAGAAAGTTCAGAGAGAAGAGCAAGCTCTCAGCAGAAGAAGAATTTCTTCAAGGTAAAATAAAGAGATCAAAGTATCCCATTAGAAAAGAACTTAAATCTTTGGCCAAATCATAGATCATTAAGACAAATTATCTTTCACAAAAGAGATCATAACATCTCATTATAAAAAGGGGGGAGAGTAATTCAATTCTCTCAGGATCACAGATCCATAAAGGCAAAGACTTTCACTAAAAACATAAGAGATTGAAACATCTCCTATAAAATAAGAACTTTGTTCTTAGATCCATGAGACAAAGTCTCTTATAAGAGAATTTAATTCTCAAAGCGCAAAACTGCATAAAAAGAGCCTTAACGCTCCAATTAAAAGAAGCACCTCAGCGCTCCAAATCTAGCGCACAGCGCTGCAGAACCTTAGCGCTCCAATTAAAAGAAGCGTCTCAGCGCTCCAAATCTAGCGCACAGCGCTGCAGAGCCTTAGCGCTCCAAGTTTAAAGAAGCACCTCAGCGCTCCAAATCTAGCGCACAGCGCTGCAGAGTTTTAGCGCTCCAAATTTAAAAGAAGCGCTTCGTGCTCATTATCTGGCGCACAGCGCCACGTGCTCCTCACGTGTGCGCTATTTCAAAAAAGCCCTCAACGCTCCAAGTCTGGCGCACAGCGCCAAGCGCGCCACGTGCTCCTCATGTGTGCGCTACTTAAAAATCATCAATAGACCAGAATAAAATTCTGTTAAGGAAACATTTCTCAGAATCGTTCCAAACAGGAAAGATTGCGCTCTAAAAATCAGAACACCGTTGGATCAATGATCCAATGGTGATTAAAAATTACCAAAGTACAGAATAAATTCTGTATGGGAAAAGATTTCCCAATCTTGTTAAAAACAAGAAGATTGCCTTCTGTAAAACAGAAGCCCTAGGATCAAAGATCTAACGGTGGGGAAATCCCCAAATCAATTAGAGAAAAGATCTAATCAACCGATTCAACAAATCAGCCTACCCTATATAAAGGCCCCAAGATTTCAAGTCTCGGATTGAGGAACCCCCCCAACAAACTTTGAGAAAATCCAGAGAGAAGAGCAAGCTCTTGGCAGAAGAAGAATTTCTTTAAGGTAAAATAAAGAGATCAAAGTATCTCATCAGAAAAAGAACTTAGTTCTTTTGCCAGATCATAGATCTTTAAGACAAATTGTCTTTCACAAAAGTGATCATAACATCTCATTATAAAAGGGGGGAGAATAATTTAATTCTCTTAGGATCACAGATCCATAAAGGTAAAGCTTTCCACCAAGAACATAAGAGATTGAAACATCTCCTGTAAAATATGAACTTTGTTCTTAGATCCACGAGACAAAATCTCTAATAAGAGAAAATTTAATTCTCAAAGCGCAAAACTGCCAAAAAAGATAGCCTTAGCGCTCTAAGTTTAAAGAAGCGCATCAGCGCTCCAAATCTAGCGCACAGCACTGCAGAGCCTTAGCGCTCCAAATTTAAAAAGCGCTCTGCGCTCATTGACTGGCGCTCAGTGCCAAGCGCGCCATGTGCTCCTCACATGTGCGCTACTTTAAAGAAGCTCTCTGTGCTTATTGATTGGCGCTCAGTGCCAAGCGCGCCATGTGCTCCTCATATGTGCGCTACTTTAAAGAAGCGCTCTGCGCTCATTGACTGGCGCACAGTGCCAAGCACGCCACGTGTTCCTCACGTATGCGCTACTTAAACAGAAACGCTCTGCGCTCATTGACTGGCGCTCAGTGCCGAGCGCTCTATATGCTCCTCACATGTGCGCTACATAAACAGAAGCGCTTTGGGACCATTGACTGGCGCTTAGCGCCAAGCACGCCCCGTGCTCCTCATGTATGTGCTACATCATAAAAAGCGCTCTGCGCTCATTGACTGGCGCTCAGCGCCAACGCGCCACGTGCTCCTCACGTGTGCACTGAGAGAACATAAATTATTATTTTTAAGTGATAAAGTCCAAAGCCATAATGAGTGCACAACATTCAATAAAAGACAAAAAGTTGCCAGGACTAATGCTCAGCATTGTTAAATGAAAAAGGACCGAGCCTCATTAAATGTCTAACATTCTAAATGAATGGGCTGAGCCCAAGTTGGCCACAGATCTCTAATTCAGATAACTGAGCTCATATGCTCATAAATTTTTTATTTTAGTCCCAAATTGGACAACAGATCTCCCAACCAACATTGGTTCAAGGGTACATCTCTTCACTTCTCTGATATGTGTCGTTGTAATTCTTCAACGTCTTTAGAGAGGTGACGGGTCCCGACAACCAGACATTCCTTAAACTTTACAGACTATGATGTCTCTAAACTACTACGGACTGTGGGGTCCTTAAACTCATGGACTATGATGTCCTTAAACTTTACAGATTATGATGTCTTTAAACTGGACCGCAAAGTCCCTAAACTAAAACAATAGAGCCCAAATACTCTTTTGTTGGATCTAAATGATCCTGTTAAGTTGATCTTAGTCTAAAATTAGACTAACGTATCCTTAGCAAATCATTAAGTTGATCTTAGTCTAAAAATTAAACTAACGTATCATTAACAAATGTTTAAGTTGATCTTAGTCTCAAATGAGATTAACGATCCTTAAACCCAACACAAAACCGAAATCTAAGAAAATACGGATTTGGACTAATCCACGTCCTACGGGCGACAACATAAATTAGTCTCCGTATACTATCCACGGGCAACCAAAAATAAAACAAACATACACGACACAAAGTGACCAACTGGAGAAGGAGAAAGTGGTTACCGCGATGCGGTAGCGTAATTAACTGCAGGGGCTTGCGCCTGCAGGGAAGAGCGTCCCCACAATCAAAAACCCCTCGTACATGAGGGGGAATCTGACGAAGTCTGCTATAACGGCCGCATCCGTCTAAACCTCCGTTACACGGTACCATAAATCAACTTGGCATCTTCAGAGAGGTGGACGGATAAATCCAAATAGCATCTGCCCCCAAATTCAGGCAAGATGACCTACGCGGTTTCGTCTCCCGTATTTGGCGGAGAACAGATTTTTCCGTATCCCGTATTCGGCGGAGAACAGATTCTGGCATGCCCGGTGGGACCTTTTCCTCTTTCCACTCCACACTTCGTGTGTCGTATTTCGCGAACAAATCGCGGTTTGCTATGGTTGCCCCTGGATTCAAGGTACTAAGATTTGGTGTATTTCTCCCGTGCAGATCAATGGCTTCCAACTGCACCAACTGCAACAACTGCAACAATTCCCACTCTGTCCTTGCTGGAGGAGTGACCTACAGGCCTCAAGCAGACTCCCTTTTTCAAGATGCCAGTGGAACAGGTGATGCAAGCCACCACTAGGCTGTTCTTTAGGACCATGCTCCCACCCATGAGCTTCAACGCCCTATTGTCGACGTAGGAGGCTCCAAAGAAGTCGGTCTTTGATCGTCTTACCACCACTGCGGCCTCTCTCAACGGGTCGCCCAAGTCCAGTGCCTCAATTTTCAACAGACTACGCCAAAGCTCAAGTGAGCCCGTGAAGAAGCCCGCGATACCTGAAGCGGCCATCCCAAAGCTGATAGTCATTCATGTTCCTAAAGTCATCAGAGAGACTTCCCCTGCTAAGGAGTCGGTCTTTGCAAGGCAGACAGTTTCAGCTCCCGTTCCAGGAGAAGTCATCAAAACTGCTCCCTCTGCGCGAAAGTCTGCCTTCGATAGATTGGTCATCCCCACTCAACGGACATCAGTTTTCAAGAGGCTAACGCTAGCAGCAACCCTTCGCCAGAACAGGGGGCATGACGAAGCTACCGCAATAACTAAGCCGGTCCCGTCAGCACGACATGCTCGCCGTCGTCACTGGTGCCGAGTAAGGATGGCCGAGGGCAGCTCCCCTTCTGGACTGACTCCACCAGCTCCAACAGTGGAAGTAGACGCTACTGTTCCAACTGGGAACAGCTTTGAACCATTCAGGAGGGTCCGCAAGAACTCTCCGACTGCCGTGCTGAAAAGATCTCCTTCACCTATGAAGAACGCTACAAAGGTGAAACCAGAGTAGCCCCCTCAGCGGCTGTCCTCTAAAATTCATAAAGTTTGGCGACAGGTCCAAGACTCGGTGATCAACCAAGACTACTCCCGCCAACCGAAGAAGATGAAAGTTCGGCAAGAGAAGGACCACCCTGTCATACCACAGGAGATGTCATCTATTTGGGTGCCCGTTGCAACGGTTCCCTCAACTTCGACCGTCCATAAAAGAAGGAGGCCGGAGAAAGTCTCCATGTCCGCGACGAATCTTAAGAACACTGAATCTAAACTCCCCAAGTCTGGGGGCATGGTGGTGCACACTGTTTATATGGCATATGGGAAAGAGGATAGCCGTATCTCTACGGGCCATCGACCACTCACCAGATCCGTAACAAAGGCCCAGTAGCAACAGCAAAAACTCTGGGAAATGTTAACACGGATGGTCGTACTCACTGGGCCAAAAGAAAGCCCGGAAACGTCGTCAGAGAAGCGTCATGAACAAGAAACTGATGCTGAGTTCCTCCGCAGAATCCTCGAGAAGAAGGACAAAGAGGCAGCGGAACAAGCTGCCAACATAAAACGAATGGCGCTTTTATTCCAAGACATGGTCAGGATGATGTTACAGCCGAATCCTCCAGCTGAAAACCCTCCGATTATCCTTGAAGACGGTAGGGGAGAGACATCGAACCCTCTTCCAGCTTGTTCAGCAGCCAAAGAGGAGACCATTTCTAAAGCCGCCTTAGATGACTATATCGCTCAACAGATACGAGCTCATCAGGCGAACGAAGTGGCCGGCCAAATTGTTAAGACTGGACGACCCTATCCGGGTTGGTACGATCAAATAAAGTACCCGCCAGGATATACGATGCCTAAATTTCATGTATATAAGGGGACGGGAAATCCACACCAGCACGTTGCTCAATTTAGGGCTCTGTGCGGCAACACCGGAGGTGACAATAAGCTACTGCTTCGCCAGTTTGTTGGCAGCTTGTCGGAAACAGCGTTTGAATGGTACTCAGAACTCCCAAATAACACCGTTAAGACATTTGCAGAAATAGAGCTACTGTTTATGCAAAGATTCGCGAGCGATAGCGAGCACACTTCGATCACCGCACTAATTAACGCCAGGGTGAAGACGGGAGAGACATGGGTGCAGTATGAAATACGGTGGCAGAACCTATGGTCAAAATGTGAAAAACGCATAGAAGAGGCTTCTGCGGTAGGCATGTTTGTGGGAACCCTCGATCCGCAGGCGACCATATCCCAATTTTTGATGTTCTTCAAGCCGACCACCTTCCAGGACCTGATAGATAAGCTGGCCTAAATGGACCAGATGGGTCATAAGCCTTCCTTTTCAAAGACGGAACCACGGAATGAAAAGGGCAAAGGGAAAGCCACCTTTGTCGACAATGCTCAACAACAGCCGAACGACTTAAAACTTGTTGTTCACCAAAACAACATGCATCCACGCCAATCCCTCGAGGAAAGACTGGGGCGTCCTTACTCGTTTCCATGGGATAAAACAAGGAGACTGTTCGAGCTGGCAGTGCGCAATAGACTCATCAATCTGCCAGAGCCAAGACGTCTGCTGTAGCCAGGCAATGCCAACAATCCTAATTACTGCCCCTACCACCGAGCAGTAAGCCATCCAATCGAAGATTGCTTCATTTTCAAAGGTTGGATTGAGGACCAATACCAACAAGGAAAATTCGCACTGTCCGAGAATTAGAAAGTAAGCACACCCCAGCCGCACGCTCCTAAAAAAGTGGACACACCTGGGGCATCGTGCTCTTTTATAGAAGAAGCTCCATGGGAGGTCGCTCTTTCAGCCAAGAGGAAAAGAATGCTGAAGGATCTTCATACATGCCCAGCAATCAGGTGGAAAAGTCCACTAGAACCCGAGGTCATTGAAGGAATGCTGAAGCCGCGCCCAACGCCAAGAGTTGGTAGCGATAATCAAAACGCTCAGGCCCAGCCGTCAAAGTCTTCGAAGAAGAAGAAGAAGACCAAAAAGCCCGTCCAACCCGAAGACAGCCGTACAGGTCTGCAGAAATACATCGATGCACGGGAAGAATATAACCAGAAGGCACGGACCCCAATCACGTTGGAAGAATTCTTTAAGCATGTTCTTGAGAATGAAGACGATGACGCTGATGAAGGAGACGATTCTTCAGAAGGGCCTGAAGATTACGTGGTGAGATGCCACATGATCTCTCACTCAATAAATGGCAAAGAATCTCCTGATGCAGAAAAACTGGGGGCAGATCCCGAAACGGAACTCCTAGAACCGTCAGACGAGATGATTGACATGTTGTTGAACGAAGCCCATTAAAAGAGCAAAGCTGATCGAGAGCGCGAACTGGCTATATTCGAAAAAGCCAAACGTTGATTGTTAGAGGTTCTGCGTGTTCAAGTTTTAGTTTAAATACCGCAATCAAGACGGTTTCGCTTGTAGCTAATCGGTTGAGTACGGGTCGTCCGCAGGGAGATGGGAATCTTTTTCTATGTGCTTTAACGAGTTAAGTCCGGTTTTTCAGATTTTGTTGTGGTTATCTAAGTGTTGAGTTGATATTTAAAGAGAGCTTGTTAGGGTTAGGATTAGGTTAGTTTGAGTTAGGAGTCTCCTCATCTTTCGTTGCCCCTCTTAATATCGGTGTTACGGTAATCGGCAACAACGGGTATTAGCACGACTAGGAAGGAACTTGCGAGTATAAGCTAGGCTTTCCAACGCATGAGTTCTTCCTTTTGGTGCTTGTCCGTCCGTTCTTGGCTCTTAGCCATAACCTCCGGTTAATTCAACCACAACCGGTCTCACTACGGAATCACCGCTATCATGTAGGATAGGGTGCCGTAAGGAGCGGATTGTGGTTCAATTAACGGGAGTCGAATTAAGCTGTTGGGCAAGGAAAGAGTGAGAGAGATTTCCTTCTCTCAAACTTCCCTTATCCTACCCTAACAAGTATTAACTACTCACACATCATGATACGGAAAAATAAAACAAAACAAAAAAGGAAGATAGAAAGAAGGAGATTAGAAGATAACGACTAGCTATTTGCGACCTCACCTTGGCGAGGATCGAGCGTAAGCATCATGGTCGTATTAAGGATAAAGAAAAAGAGAGAAGAAAGAAACAACAAGAAATAACAACAACTAGTTAACAAATTAAAATTACAACAATTATAGAAAAAGTAAGACAAGCATGATAATAAAATGATCTTCTTTATTCACTATTCTTCACTCACCAAGCTCATTACAAGTTTTAATGGAGAAGAGATGAGAAGAGGAAGAAGAAAACACTAAACCTAGCAAAATGAAAATACAAGAATGGACCCTTTCCTTCACAAAGTTCTGGGCTATTTATAGGCTGAAAAATGAAAACCTAGGGCAACCACCAGAACAAAAATGAAAAGACAATTCTACCCCTGAAGTTTGACCTCCAACGGTGCCAGTACGGCCACGGATCCGCCGCACTACAGTAGAGTTAGGGTGTGGGCTTCTTGGTACTTCCCTGGTCTTCTGTCCCCTCTTGTCTGGTACATGTATTTTCTGAAAATACTTCCACATTTCTTCCAGAATTTCTGTTGAGGGAAAGGTGGACTTTTGTCAAGATTTTCTTGAGCTCCGCGTAGATTTCTTGGAACTTGTTGTTGCCATTGAGCCTTGTGCATGAAGGTGACAATCGATTTGGCATTTTGTCTTCCTACTGGTATCTGGCAACATACGGATGAAGAGCGGAGACCGTGTTTTATCTGTGGTTGGCAGGAACCCGGATTTTGTCGTGTTTTCCATGAATTTTACCGTTTTAGAACCGAGAACCTGTATCCTGCAATTGACTAGCAAACACGGCTCAAGAGTATCTACCGATATGCAATGTGATAAAAATTGGGCGGTATGAAAATGCAAAAATCTGATATGAACAAATACCCCCAAACTTATCATTTGCTCGTCCCGAGCAAAGCCAATTTATTCACAAAAAATTTCCTAACCTCACTTTCGCAGGGAACGCGATTGCACTGAGCATGTGCAACAAGCCGTTAAACCTCTAGGTGTCCCTAGTAGGAGGAGTGTTGTCTCCTGAGGGTTTTCAGCGGATACTGCCCACAAAATCCGGTCAGGTTGGTTTTGTAAAATAACTAAGATTCAAACCCTAAAGTTTTGTTTCAGAAAATAACAATTCTATAATCCTAAGTCTAGACCATCGAACCTTTATTTTTCACACCTCGCTTCTTATTTAACTACAGATTTTATGTCTTTACGTGCAGTGCAAATAGTGTCATTAAGTTCCCGAAAGGTCGAATAAAGTCATCATGTCGCACAATAAAGCCCAGATAACAATTTTAAAAGGATCACATAAGTTTTATAAAGAGTTAAGCATTTTTCAAGTTTTGTTTTCCAGTAAGGTTTCAACTTCAGAATTTCTATCTTCCTTAAAAGGAAACTAAGTCGTATTCTTCACTCCACCTTTTTCTTGTTTTCATTTCATACACACCTCTGTGAACGTGCAATAGTCTTTATCACAGAATAAAACCTTCATATCTCCGCTAAATTTTTTTTATAAAAGCCTGTCTTTTATCAAGATTATTCTCACACAAAGAATCGTTAGGAATTTTAACTCGGAGAGAACACTTGCTTGACTTTGTTTTAAACTGGACTTTCTAGGCTTCTTAGCGAGCTTCGGGCCAATGCACCCAAACCAGTTGATTTTAGGGCATTAGGTGTAGAAACACCCCAGCGGACTTAATTACTCAAGTTACCTAGGTCCAAAAACAAAAAACAGTTTGGCGTGAAAATCAGATGATTTAATGCGAACGGAGATATAACCGGCAGTTCAATTATTTTTTTTTTGGATAAAAGACGTGTTTAGTGGGTTCGGTGTGTAATCATTCCAATCAAGTTTCAGATGGGTTATTTTTCAGACTTAGTTCCAATTACGGCATCAATAATATTCCTTCATATTCGCTTTACTTCATAAACTATTCTTGACATTACTTATTTCAGAACAAACCTATTTGATCCTTAGAAAATCATTTATCTGTTTAAAAGTTTTTAAACATAAAAGACTTGTCATCTAATTCCCAAAAACTCACAACACGCGTAGTGTGATGTAAAGACGTATATCAGCTATAGTTAATTTCAAATGAGAGTTATCTTTCAGGTTTTCAAAATCTAAACATAAGATTTAGTTATTCCTATTTTTCAAACAAAACCGTCGAGATGTTGAATCAGAATTTTTTCACTAGCTAACTTGACAGAAAAGTTTTTATATTTTAAGAAAATTTTCAGATTTTTATGGATTTTATGGATTTTAATATGCAGATGCAAAATATACACATGAATGCGAAGGTAAGAAATGCGTACCGAGCGTTCCCCCAAACTTAAACTGGACAGTGTCCTCACTGTCATTGCATGAAGAGATTATTTGAATGGTCAAAATTGTCGGTTTGCGATACACAAATTTTTATTTGTTTTTGTTTTTAAAGAAAAGAAAAAGAATATACACAAATATATACAAAATGGTTTGTACATACCCCCAAACTTATTTGGAACAGTGTCCACTGTTCTTGGCTGGATAACCGAAGTTTGGAGGTAGGCAGAGGAAGATCATTCAGGGTAAACCGGCTCCTGTAAGAACAGGAGCTCCTCTGTTGGTTCGGCGCTAAGGTACGGTTTGCATCGGTGTCCATTTACTTTGAAAAGTGAACCGTCCTTTGGATTTTCCAAATCCACAGCGCCCTGCGGATACACATTCCGCACAAAATACGGCCCTTTCCAGCGAGATCTGAGCTTTCCTGGATGGAAGTGAAGTCGGGTGTCGTAAAGCCGTACCTGCTGACCAGGTACGAAGGTTTTGCGCAAAAGGTGTTTATCGTGAAACACCTTCGTTCGATTCTTAACGACAACCGTGTTATCGTAAGCCTCATCCCTAAGCTCGCTCAGTTCGTTCAACTGCAGCTTCCGATGGCTGCCCGCATCCTCGAGAGACAGATTCAGCTCCTTTATCGCCCAAAATGCGCGATGCTCTATTTCGACCGGTAAGTGGCAGGCTTTTCCGTACACAAGCCGATAGGGAGACATGCCAAGGTTGGTTTTATAAGCGGTTCGAAATGCCCAAAGGGCATCAGTGAGTTTCAGCGACCAATCCTTACGGTTCTTGGAAACCGACTTCTCCAGTATCTGCTTGATTTGCCGATTTGAAACTTCGGCCTGCCCGCAGGTTTGGGGTGGTAGGGCGTAGAGAGCTTATGATTAATGGAGTATTTCCGCATCAAGGCCTCGAAGGTTTTGTTGCAGAAATGACTCCCATTGTCACTAATGATCGCACGGGGGTGCCCAAACCGGGAGAAAATGTTTTCTTTAAGGAACCTAACGACAACCTTGTTGTCGTTAGTCCGGCTGGGCACAGCCTCGACCCATTTAGAGACGTAATCAACAGCTAGAAGGATGTACAAGTTCCCGAAAGAGCTGGGAAACGGCCCCATGAAATCTATCCCCCAAACATCGAAAATCTCCACAACCAAGATCGGTTGGAGCGGCATCTCGTTCCTCCGGGATATCCGGCCCATGTGTTGGCACCGGGAGCAAGTCTTGCAATAGTCGTGAGCGTCTTTGAAAAGTTGTGGCCAGTAGAAACCACATTGCAAGATCTTCTCAGCTGTCTTTCTGGGCCCAAAATGCCCGCCACACGCTTGATCGTGGCAAAACGACAGCACACTCTTGAATTCCTCATCAGGGACACACCGACGAATAATCTGGTCGGGACAGTACTTAAACAAATAGGGTTCTTCCCAGTAAAAGTGTTTTACTTGGGATAAGAAGAGAAGTCTGTCCTGACTTGACCATTCAGTCGGTAGTAATCCTGTGGCCAAATAGTTTACAATATCTGCGAACCAGGGTTCGCAAGATACTGTCAAGAGCTGTTCATCCGGGAACACGTCGTTGATCGGAATTTGAAGCGAAGGCGAAGAAGGAAGTCGTGAGAGATGGTCGGCAACTACGTTTTCACATCCTCGTTTGTCCTTAATGACAAGGTCAAACTCTTGAAGCAAGAGGATCCAACGTATTAATCGAGATTTTGCATCTTTCTTCGCAAAAAGATGGCGCAGAGCAGAATGATCAGTGTAGACAATGACTGGAGAGCCGATGAGGTAGGGCCTGAACTTTTCTAAAGCAAATACAACAGCTAAGAATTCCTTCTCAGTTGTTGTATAATTGAGTTGTGCGTCGTTCAGGGTTCGGCTCGCATAATAGATTACGTGCGGCATCTTGTTGATGTGTTGTCTAAGGACAGCACCAATGGCAAAGTCGGATGCATCGCACATAATCTCAAATGGGTGCGTCCAGTCAGGTGAAGAAAGAACGGGAGCAGAAGTGAGTGAGCGTTTTAGTGACTCGAATGCAGTCACACAGCTCGAGTTGAAGTCGAATGGCGTATCCTTGGCCAGCAAAGAGTCAATGGCCTAGAAATCTTGCTAAAGTCCTTGATGAACCGTCTATAGAAACCGGCATGGCCAAGGAAGGCTCGGATATCTCTGACGCATCGGGGAGGAGGCAGATTGGAAATGACCTCAATCTTTGCTTTGTCAACCTTTATGCCATTTTGCGAGATGATATGTCCTAAGACAATACCTTCGCGTACCATGAAGTGGCATTTCTCTCAGTTCAAAGTGAGATTCTTGTCCTTACATCGGGTAAGGACAGCGTCAAGATGCAGCAAACACTCGTTGAAGGAATCGCCGAAGATGGAGAAGTCATCCATGAAAATCTCCAGAAATTTTTCCACCATGTCCGAGAAAATTCCCATCATACACCACTGGAAGGTAGCGGACGCATTCCATAACCCAAAGGGCATGCGTCGATATGCAAACGTGCCGAAAGGATAAGTGAAAGTGGTTTGTCCTAGTCTTTTTCGGCGATGGGAATTTGATTATAGCCGGAGTAGCCATCAAGAAAGCAGTAGTACTCGTGTCCGGCCAATCGTTCAAGCATCTGGTCAATGAAAGGCAGCGGAAAGTGGTCTTTCCGCGTTGCGGCGTTGAGTTTTCTGTAATCAATGCACACTCGCCACCCAGTTTGGGTGCGAGTAGGGATTAACTCGTTCGCCTCGTTAGTGATGACCGTGATGCCCGACTTCTTGGGGACAACATGGATGGGGCTAACCCACTGGCTATCAGAGATAGGGTAAATGATACCACTATCTAGACATTTTACGATCTCCTTCTTCACAGCCTCTTTCATGACTGGATTGAGACGTCTTTGTGGATCCCGGGCTGGTTTGGCATCATCCATCAGATGAATATGATGCTCAACGATCAGGGGACTAATCCCCTTGATGTCCGCCATGGACCAGCCAAAAGCTTGCCTGTTGCTGTGCAAGACCGCGAGAAGGGCTTTCTCTTGCTCGGGAGCTAGAGAAGCCGAGATGATGACAGGGAGGGTCTCGTTCTCACCTAAGTAAGCGTACTTAAGGTGAGGCGGCAAAGGCTTAAGTTCGAGCGTTGGAGGAGAAACGATGGAAGGCAAGACTGGTGCAAAGGTCTCAAACTCAAAGGACTCCAGCAAAGGTTCAAAACGAGTGTAGGCAACCGAGTTGGATGGTACAGGTAACTCATCCGGAAAGTCGAAGGATTCAAACTCGGGTTGTGCGCAGCTAAGATCGTTCGAGAATGTGAAACACTCGTAGTCGTTGTCGGGCGCAGAAACAGCAGCAGGTTCGAAGAGAAACGCACTAGTGGCGTCAAGATTATCGTGATCAAACAGAAACTCCTCGAATTCACACTCTTCTGGGGTGATCTCCTGGATCGAGCAGACGTCCAGTATATGAGCATTAGGTTCGGCGGGCTGATTCCCCAACCTAAAAATGTTGAGTTCAATCGTCATGTTTCCAAAAGAGAGGTTCATCGAACCATTGCGACAATTGATCACAGCATTTGAGGTTGCGAGAAATGGGCGACCGAGTATCACCGGAATTTGATTCCGGGGGTTAGCTACAGGCTGTGTATCTAATACAATGAAGTCAACGGGGAATATGAAGTCCCCGACTTTTATTAAGACATCCTCTAGCTCACCCCTAGGATGGGTGATCGATCGGTCGGCTATTTGGTGAGTGCAGTGCGTGGGTTTCAGCTCTCCGACGCCTAATTGCTCGTATACTGAATACGGAAGCAGGTTAACACTGGCACCAAGATCTAATAGTGCGCGGTTGATGTTCTTATCCCCAATGGTAATTGAAATCGTAGGACAGCCAGGGTCCTTCCGTTTTTGTGGTAAAGATTGGGTAAGGGCATCACTCACAGCACTAGCCAAGAAAACTTTCTTGGGTACCTGAGACTTCCTCTTTTTCGTGCACAAGTCCTTTAAGATTTTCGCATAGGACGGGACTTGTTGGACAACATCTAAAAGAGGAATGTTAATGTTAACCTGCTTGAATAACTCCAGAATCTTCTCCATTTGAGGATTTTGTTTATTAGACCTCAACCGGTTTGGAAATGGAACATTTTGAAAATTGGTTGAGTCTAATGCTGGAGGAGGAGATTGTGGAGTTGGAACGGATCCCAGAATAGGTGTTTTCATGGAGTGAGAAGTGGGTCCATTCCGAGCAGAAGAAGGTGAGCCTTGTGAAGAACGGAGAATAGGCTCAGAAGACAAAGAAGAAGAAGGAGAAGGAGAAGAAGAAGAAGAAGCGGCCGGGGTGTCATCGTTGATCCGTTTGCCAATATTGTTTTGCAGCATCCTTCCCGATCTCAGTGTGGTCACGGCACTCACATTATGGTTCTGTTGTTCAAGAGCAACATGTGCATTATGTGGGTGACCGGGATTTAGGAGTGGCTGGGACGGGAGCTTCCCCTTCTCTCGCTCACTTAAGGCCGCGTTCAGCTGTGCAATCTGGGCCTCGATGGTCTTGATGCTTTGCCCGTGTGCGGCAGTGTGTTGCACTAAGGATTGAATGGAAGACTGGATGTTGGCGGTGGATTGAGTCGATTGTTTAACGAACGCCTCCAGACTTCGTTCGAGCGAGGAAACCTTATCGTTGTTTGACGGAACAAAGTTGTTTGGTGGAAAAGAATTGTTGGGTGCAAAGTTGTTCGTCTGATTTTGGAAAGGTTGGGGTTGGAAAGGCTGCTGATATTGATGTTGAGTTTGTTGTTGCGCTTGTTGTTGCGGTGGAGGGTCCCTTTGGAAATTGTTGCCTTGGAATTGATTCTGATTCTGATTTCAGGCGAAATTGGGGTGGTTCCTCCAACCGGGATTGTAGGTGGAAGAGTATGGATCATTCCTCGGTCTTTGCTGGAAGGCAGCATTAACCTGATCCTGTCCTTGCGAGGGTGGATTGTAAGGACACTCTTCGGTCAAGTGGGAAGGATCGGAACAACAAGCGCAAATGGTACGAAGGGGGAGAGCAGGAGCAGGAGCAGAGAATTTGCTTTCTATCGCTTCAAGCTTTCTTGTTATTGCAGCCATTTCAGCTTTCATCGCAATAGAGACGTCAAGTTGGTGGATTCCTACCCTAGACTGACCGGTAGAAGTGGAGGTAGAAGAAGAAGAAGTCGGTCTGGTGCTCTCCCACTGTAGCGTTTGCTCCGCAAGGTCGTCAAAGAACTGCCACGCTTTCTCGTCAGATTTCGATAGGAAGTGGCCCTGACAGATGGTTTCCAACAACTGCTTCGTTGCTGGGTTCAGTCCCTCGTATAAGGTTTGGCAAAGTAGCCATTTCTCTATACCGTGGTGAGGACACTGAACAAGAAGGTCTTTGTACCGGTCAAAGCACTTCCAGAAGGGTTCAGAAGGAAGCTGGGAGAATTGGTTGATTTCATTTCGAATTCTTGCGGTCTTATGATTCGGATAAAACTTTTTGAGAAACGTTTTAACAAACTCGTCCCAGCTGGTGATTGAGTGGGAAGCGGTGCTATACAGCCATTTTTCAGCATGATCGCATAAAGCGAACGGAATGACCCGTAGACGTATAGCATCGTCCGACAGCTGGGTGGTTTTCATCATGGCACAGACGTTTTGAAATTTGTTGATGAAGATATAGGTATCTTCAGATTCAAGCCCATGAAAATGTGGAAGCATGTTGATGAAATGGGGCTTAATTTCAAAGTTGTCCCTATTGGCCGGAGGAAGAGAAAGGCAGGTGGGAAGTGCAGAACGGGTGGGATAGAAACGATCCTGGAGCGCGATTCGCTGCGGCGCTACAACAGGCGGTGGTGGTAGGATATTTGTCTCCGTAGGAGGTGGAGCCAATCCAGGGGTAGTCAAAGAGATGTTCGGATTAAATCCCGACATCGCGGAGGAAGATGTTGGTGAAGGTGAAGATGAAGATGTATGAACAGAATTCCGGTCAACGTCGGAGTTGGCCGGCAAAGGAAGGGGTGAAAGAGGAGTGGACGGAGTATCGACGTCAGAGTCGATCGCGTAGTCGGTAGCGACTAACGTAACGCGGACTAGACGGGCGCTAGTGTCCCGAGTCCAAGCAGACATACACTAAACGAGTTTAGTATAGTCAAAACGGAGAAGGCGAGGGTAAGAAAACGTCAATGGAGAAAGGCGATGGGTGGTGGGTGAAAAAAAAATGGATTTGGCGACAAAGGGCAAGTTTTTATAAAAGTTTTTGATTTTTTTTTTAAGAAAGAGATTTACAGAAATATGTACGGATATACGGCTTAAGTAATCACAAACAAGATATGCACAATCACACCTAGATCTAGGGTAACCTAGGTCTACTAGACCTGCTCCTGAACTTGATTGTCGAAGTTAAACAATGTCGAGAAACGGGCTTAAAAATACACTGATCACGAGGCCAGGTAAGTGCAGAGATAAGGGGAGGTTGTCCAACGCTTCGCGAAGTTCCTTAATTAAATAACCCTTTCTCTTTCTGCGGTTGCGCCTTTAACACTTTCCTAGACACCCCGTAAACAATATACCGTTAAGCGAGATTCTAAACACGGTTTATCTTCTCCTAATGAGCGCGAAGTCCTTAGGGCTGAAGTCTAGTATTTTTTAATTTACAATGGACAATGCATATGCTTTAGTGATTTTTGGGGTCCTGGGAAGGGTGATGAAATCCCCACCCAATCTGGATTGGTTTCAAGCCCCTTAAGTCCGTATTAAAGAAATGCAAAGCAGTAACAAATCAACTGCAAATAATTTTTATTTGCGGCGCAAAGAATCCTGCACAAGAACAGTTTATTGGAAGGGGGAGAAGAATTTGCGCAAAGAAGGATGCAGAAAACACAATTCAGTGGAGTCCAGAGGAGTGGAGAGAAGAGAGAGACTCACCAGAAAAAAAATTGCACCCTGAAGACTCCAAATGGCCGCGGATCCGCGGCCTAAGCTTGCTTATGCCGCGGTTCCGCGGCTATCTTCTGGAGTTGGGGCTTCAGTTTTGTTGTGTGGGTTCTGTTGGGTGTCCTCTGCTTTTCTGGATGTGTGGAATTCTGATTTGCTCATTGTATCTGCTCCAGATTTTTACAGTAGACCGGATGCTTCGTTTTGTCCGTCGCGGTGTAGCCGCGAAATGTGGGTCTATCTTCCCACGTCTTTGGCACTGTACTTGAACTCCGTATTATCCGACGTCTTTGGCGTCGATCTTGAACTTCGTATTTTCCTGCACACTTGCACAAAAGCTAATCAAAAAACAACAAGATGGTTTTTTACAATGTATATTTTTTTTGTTTTGTTTTTTTGGTTATATTCACAAGTTAACCCGAAATTACACAAGGAAATAAACTACCGTCTCCCCGGCAACGGCGCCATTTGATTGTTAGAGGTTCTGCGTGTTCAAGTTTTAGTTTAAATACCGCAATCAAGACGGTTTCGCTTGTAGCTAGCCGGTTGAGTACGGGTCGTCCGCAGGGAGATGGGAATCGTTTTCTATGTGCTTTAACGAGTTAAGTCCGGTTTTTCAGATTTTGTTGTGGTTATCTAAGTGTTGAGTTGATATTTAAAGAGAGCTTGTTAGGGTTAGGATTAGGTTAGTTTGAGTTAGGAGTCTCCTCATCTTTCGTTGCCCCTTTTAATATCGGTGTTACGGTAATCGGCAACAACGGGGATTAGCACGACTAGGAAAGAACTTGCGAGTATAAGCTAGGCTTTCCAACGCATGAGTTCTTCCTTTTGGTGCTTTTCCGTCCGTTCTTGGCTCTTAGCCATAACCTCCGGTTAATTCAACCACAACCGGTCTCACTACGGAATCACTGCTATCATATAGGATAGGGTGCCGTAAGGAGCGGATTGTGGTTCAATTAACGGGAGTCGAATTAAGCTGTTGGGCAAGGAAAGAGTGAGAGAGATTTCCTTCTCTCAAACTTCCCTTATCCTACCCTAACAAGTATTAACTACTCACACATCATGATACGGAAAAATAAAACAAAACAAAAGAGGAAGATAGAAAGAAGGAGATTAGAAGATAACGACTAGCTATTTGCGACCTCACCTTGGCGAGGATCGAGCGTAAGCATCATGGTCGTATTAAGGATAAAGAAAAAGAGAGAAGAAAGAAACAACAAGAAATAACAACAACTAGTTAACAAATTAAAATTACAACAATTATAGAAAAAGTAAGACAAGCATGATAATAAAATGATCTTCTTTATTCACCATTCTTCACTCACCAAGCTCATTACAAGTTTTAATGGAGAAGAGATGAGAAGAGGAAGAAGAAAACACTAAACCTAGCAAAATGAAAATACAAGAATGGACTCTTTCCTTCACAAAGTTCTGGGCTATTTATAGGCTGAAAAATGAAAACCTAGGGCAACCACCAGAACAAAAATGAAAAGACAATTCTACCCCTGAAGTTTGACCTCCAACGGTGCCAGTACGGCCACGGATCCGCCGCACTACAGTAGAGTTAGGGTGTGGGCTTCTTGGTACTTCCCTGGTCTTCTGTCCCCTCTTGTCTGGTACATGTATTTTCTGAAAATACTTCCACATTTCTTCCAGAATTTCTGTTGAGGGAAAGGTGGACTTTTGTCAAGATTTTCTTGAGCTCCGCGTAGATTTCTTGGAACTTGTTGTTGCCATTGAGCCTTGTGCATGAAGGTGACAATCGATTTGGCATTTTGTCTTCCTACTGGTATCTGGCAACATACGGATGAAGAGCGGAGACCGTGTTTTATCTGTGGTTGGCAGGAACCCGGATTTTGTCGTGTTTTCCATGAATTTCACCGTTTTAGAACCGAGAACCTGTATCCTGCAATTGACTAGCAAACACGGCTCAAGAGTATCTACCGATATGCAATGTGATAAAAATTGGGCGGTATGAAAATGCAAAAATCTGATATGAACAAACGTCGGCGACTGAATGAAAAGATTGAGGCACTCCAACCGGATAGAAGAACTTCGGCCGCCAGCAAAAGCAAGTTCAAGACAAGGAAAAGGTTCGCCAAAGCCATATCGATGGGAATGAAGCTGCCACCCACCGAAGGAAACACTCCTGATAGGATACACCTTAACGAAGAGGATGCACATCCAAACTATTGCTTGTACCATCGGAGGACCACACATCCTACTGAAGAATGCAATGCTTTTAAAAGTTGGTGGCAGGGATACGTTGCTTACCTGCAGCATTTCAAGCGGATGAAGCGCAAAACTCGTCGGGAACAAAGAAGCACGACAGATGAGCATAAAAGAACTGACGACGAATGCCACATGGTTAATTCTGGAGGATCGCAAGTTCTCACCTTCGGGAGTGATTCTGATGAAGAAATATCCCTCGGCCCTCTCTTCAAGGAATCCATCTCTTAAACAGAAGAGATGAAGACCTGCAAGAACATTCAGCTGCGCAATCGCACACTACCTGAAATGAATCTAGGACCTGCAAACTATGGATCGAACAAAAAGGATAAGGGGAAAGAAAAGGTCCCTGAGGATATCACCCTCGATGACCGAGTCGTCGAAGAGCTGGCAGCCAAGGACCCGCCTAAGAAAAACAAGGTGGATTACAACGTTTTGGCATACCTAAGGAAGATACCCTCGCAGCTAAGCATTCTCGACGCCCTCCTGCTATCCAAAGAGGCGAGAGATTCTCTGATCAAGGCATTACAAGAGCCTGACCAGTTTCAAGCTTTCCTCGCCGAAGAAAAAATGAAGGACGGGCTGGAAGAAGTGCACACAGCTGACATCACTTTCGACGATGAAGATCTCCTACTCGGAACATGCGAGCACAACCATCCCCTGTATGTCTCCAGGTATTGCCATGACATTAAGATAGGGAAGATCCTAGTTGATAATGGGTCCTCTGTCAATCTCCTAAATGTGAGGGTGCTAAAAGAAATCTGCATGAGCATTCAACACCTCGCTCAGGATAAAATCACTATCTCCGGGTTCGACTCCCAGTCATCATGGACACTCGGGTCTGTGATACTGACGTTACGCTTTAGGATGCCCGTCACTGATATCAAGTTCCGCATCATTGACGCCAAGATTTGCTACAACGCTTTGCTCGGCCGGCCTTGATTACATGAATACAACATTATCTCTTCTATACAGCATCAGAGTATGAAGTACTTCAAAGATGGGCTTGAATATACTGTGACAGGGGAGCTGAACCCATTCTCCATAAATGAAGTCCGAAAGTACGAAGATGCAAAGTACTTCGTACTAAACTTGGAAGACACGGAAAGATGTCATAAGCCTGAGGATAAGCAAAAAGCTATCACCACCATTCCGGTCTTCGGGAGCGATACTGAGGAGAAAGAAGAGATAGTTTATTCGGGGCCTCCCCGATACGACAAACCGGGACCGTCTACCCCTATTCTAGTCTTTTGCAGTGACTCTGAAGACGAGGTTAATGCAGTATTCTCGGCTCGTCCATTAGTGCAAGCCTTCATTGGAGATGATCAGATTTTGCATATCGCCATGGTTCCGCAAAAGCATTACGAAGAGCTCGATGCACTTGATACCTACAGTGTGCAAGAACTGCAGATGTTCTATGTCCCTCCCAGGCGAAAAGATGAAAAGACGATCCTCTTTTATCGATCCGCGGAAACTAAAGTAGAGAAAGAAATCTGGTATGGCGCCGATTCTACGCTTGACATGCTCCAGCCCATCCGTCTTCCCAGATACTACACAGAAGGATTAAAAAGGTTGTTGAGGCGCCAAGGCATACCCTTGAAGCAGACTGCGCGACAAGTCCAGTTCTACAACAGGATCTGGAACGTCCCTGGAACTCAGCGAAAATTTCCCAACGGGAGAATGGAAACGATCGGGCTCGGATATGTTCAATCCAAGAAACGGGAGCGATTCCATGGCTGCTACGTTATACATGATTTCGATGAAGAAGGAGATGCTCTGTTAGAAGACGCTAACCCTGAACCAAAACGAGGTCTCGCCATGAAAGTGCTATGTCCGTCGTTCGAAGAACAGATGGATAAGCTAATAAGAGAAGCGGGTCAAAAGATCCGGGATAACCATAGCCGCGAAATGGCCATCTATGAAAAAGCCAGAATACAGCGCCTCCTTCAGCAGGCTACGAAAAATGACGATGCCCTTCTTCGCCATCCCGTCATACGGAAGACTCGACGCTGAGGCAAAAATAAACTGGAGAACGGAAAAAATGTTCGACAGCAGCAAAGAGGGTCCAAGAAACTTCACGATCGAAAATTGAGCAGCCGGGATTCGTATTTTATAAAGGAGATGGGTCGAGCATACTCTTTTCCCCAAGACAAGACAAGGAAGATATTCGATCTTGTCATGAAACATCAAATGATTACGCTCCCGGAGTCCAAACACCCCGAACAAGCAGGCGAGGTCTCTCACCCGGATTATTGCTCCTATCACCGAGCGATAGGACATTCTCTCGAAGACTGCTTCACATTCAAAGTCTGGGTAGAAGACCAGTATCAGTAAGGCAGGTTCGCTTTATCTTGCAGTTAGAGGGTAACCCCGCCGCAGACACATGAACCGAAAACCACGTATGCAGCGAGAGTAGAAACAGATCAACATCGGTCTTGGAAGTGATCTCATACCTGTCACGTGATAATGATGTCGGAAGAAGGGGTGCCTGAGGATATGGATGACCTCTCCTGGTGCTTTGAAAACGATGATGACGAGGTAATCTCAGAGTTTCCGCCGGCACCAAAAGAGCTGGAAGATGGGATACATACTACTGCGGACAACCTAAGGAAAATCGACTTGGGAACGACAAATGACCCGCGGCCAACGTTCGTCGGTGAGTTGCTGTCTGAGAAAAAAGTGGCTACACTGAAAGACGTGCTTATACAGTATAAAGACTGCTTCACTTGGAACTATTCCGAGATGCCAGGACTAGATCCAGAAGTAGCTATGCACAAATTGGCGATATCTCCGGACATTAAGCCAATCAAACAAGCACCGAGAAGAATGCGGCTCGATCTTGAAATGAGCATCAATGCTGAGGTCAAGAAGCTAATCGACTCCGGTTTCATCCAAGAGATTCAGTATCCTAACTGGATCGCCAACATTGTCCCAGTGATGAAGAAAAATGGGACAGTACGCATCTGCGTAGACTTTCGGGACCTCAACAAAGAATATCCGAAGGATGACTTCCCCGTACCGGTCACCAAGCTGATGATAGATAACACGTCCACTCACGAAGTCTTCTCCTTCACAGACGGCTCATCAGGGTACAATCAAATAAAGATGCATCTCGAAGACCAGAAGCATACCGCTTTCCGGACCCCGCTGGGCATATTCTGCTACAAAGTGATGCCTTTCGATCTGAAGAACGCTGGAGCCACCTATCAGAGGGCTATGACGAATATTTTCGATAAACTCATACACGAAATCATCGAGTGCTATATTGACGACCTCGTGGTAAAGAGCAAATTGCACAAGGAGCATTAGGAGCATCTGAAGATAGTGTTCCAACGACTTCGGAAATACAATCTGAAGATGAACCCTCTGAAATGCACGTTCGCAGTTTCCTCGGGCAAATTCCTAGGATTCATCATACGACATCGAGGCATCGAAATAGACCCGTCAAAGATCAAGGCGATCATGAAAATGCCCCTACCAAGAACTCTCAAGCAACTGCGGTCTCTCCAAAGGAAGCTCGCGTATATTCGGCGGTTCATAGCCAATCTTACTGGCAAATGCCGTCCCTACAGTCACTTGATAAAGATGGGAACCCCGTTCGTCTGGGATCACAAATTCCAGAGTGCACTCGATGAAATCAAGCAATACTTGCAGAATCAGCAGGTATTGACAGAACCGATCAAGGCAAAACCTCTCATCCTGTATACAACTGCCCTTGAAGGTTCCTTAGGCGCACTATGGGCACAGGAAAATGACCAAGGGAAAGAGAGAGCCCTCTACTATTTGAGTCGAGTTCTTCTGGGGGCAGAAAACAACTACTCCCCTATTGAAAAACATTGCCTGGCGTTAATTTTCGCGATAATGAAGCTCAGAAACTATGCGTTGGCATATGAGGTCCATCTCATATCAATGGTGGATCCTCTCAAATATTTTATGTCAAGAGCCATACTAACAGGGGCGGCTCGCTAAATGGGCCTTACTCTTAATAGAATTCTCGATAACTTATCGACCTCTCAAGGCAGTGAAAGGCCAGACCATCGCCGACTTCCTCGCCGAGCATCCTATACCTGCCGATTCACCCCTAAATTGCGAATTGCCAGATGAGCATGCGTATGACACAATCGATGGGGAGAAAGGAGAGAGTAACACCCGATGGGAACTCTACTTCGACGGGGCATCTTCCATGAAAAAGCGAAAGCACAGCTCCCCCATAATCAAGTCTGGGGTAGGCCTCATCTTCGTGACTCCACAAGGAGGGATAATACGTTTTTCCTTTTCATTAACAGAGCCGAGGACAAACAATGAAGCCGAATATGAAGCTTTGATAGCAGGACTTGAGACCGCTGTCGACATGGGGATCGAAAACCTCCTCATATACGGAGACTCCCAGCTGGTCGTTAGCCAAGTAAACGGTGATTATCAAATGTGCAAACCAGAGTTGGTGAAGTACGGTGAGAGAGTGCAACAATTACTGATTCAAATTCCTGCCTACGCCCAGGAAAGCATACCGTGCATGGAAAACAGCAAGGCGGATGCATTAGCCAAGCTCGCTAAAGAATTGGCCGACGAGAATCTCGACGACGTAAGGATCGTTGTGAAAAGCCGTCGAGTTCTTGCACGGGCAGAAATATCTTCGAAGCCGTCCGAAGAAAAGGGAGCGACCGAGCAAACTGCCATACAAATAAAAGACCGGGAAAAGGCCAAGGATTGGAGAGAAGTCTTTATAGACTATTTGAAATCCCGTCGAACACCTGAAGATGCGTCCTCAAAACATCAGCTCATAAAACGAGCTCTATCCTTCGCCTTCGTCAATGACACTCTATATAAAAGAACATTTGATTCTCTATGGCTAATATTCCTGGGACCTGAAGAAGCAAGGAGAGTCTTCCAAGAAACTCACGACGGACTCTGCGGTTCTCACCAAGCCGGGCCGAAGATGAAACTGAAGATCAAAAGGATGGGCTACTATTGGCCCACAATGATCCAAGACTGCCTTGAATACGCGGAGAAGTGCCACTCGTGCCATATTCACGGGGATTTTATCCACCAGCATCCAAATCCGCTACACCCAACGGTGGCTAGCTGTTAGGTCCACGTTACCTCTCCCGGTACTTTCGGGGTTGTGGAAACGGTAAAACAAAAAATTTTCTAGACTTGGTAACATGGACCGTAAAAGCCGGATCTTTGCTAAACTACACACTAACATCCTAACTAGAGGTTTATCTACTTGGTTAGGGGTTATACCTCAACTTGAACTCCTTCTCTTCTTGTTGTTCTTCTTCTTGCTTGCTCTTTGTAGTAGTTTGAATGGCTTCCCCTCCTCGTCTCCTCTTTGCCGAAGATAGATCCACCTGAGGGCTTCATCCTTGGGCTCCTTTCTCGATCTTGAGAAAACTAAGGTATCCGGTTTTCTAGACCTTCTACCTTAGAGTGAGTAGAGTGTGCTTTGGGGTGTTATATCTTCAAGAAGATGATTCTCAACACATGAGATTTGCTCTCCTTGAACTAGAGGGGGAAGAAGATGAAGTGAAAAGAGAGAAACCAAATGATAGAATGATATGGTATTTTTACAACCATAACATATATGTGATTTTCTAATAATAATATTAATTCAAAATGAAAAAGGTGATGGATGGATTGAAGAGACCATTATCATATCACAATAAATGAATTTTGCAAAGATCAAAGAGCATCTAAAAAGGGTAATGATGATGGTCAATGTTTCAAACCTAGTCAACTAGTCAACCATGGTCAACAAGTCAACAAACCCATCCATGACACAATTTCATTTAATTAATATTATTAATTGATAAATCACAAGATCATTAGGGTTTGGAAAAAGACGACTGTCAACTGTGCATACACACCCGTTCCAAAACCCTAACGAACAAACTCTTCCTCCGCCTCAATCAACTGTGCATACACACCCGCATTCATGTTCCGAGGGACATGAACACAATGAGATAAAACTAACCCCAAAGCATATACTAGGATCCGGCTCAAACCAGAGCCCGCTAGTAATGACTGTCCGGACACCAAACGTGCACAAGTGCGCGGATGTGAACGAACCCTGTCGCAAAACCATGCGACCTCTACTCAGTTTTGCCCAAAGGCGAGTAACCCTCTGTGTGGGACTCTAAAGACTCGACACTACGCTGGCAGTGGGGTTAACCACAGACCGCAAGCGGCACTAGCTGTACGTAACGGTCCCCAGGTAGATGCCGATAAGAAGACCGATGAGGTGAACCCATCCGAACTCCTACTGAGTCTGTATGTGACAATCTCCGTACAGTCCGGTCTATTCGACTGATACATCGCATGGCGGACCTAGGGGGGCGGTAAACGTCAGTCCCCTAATAGCGGTACAAGTCGTGTCGGAGTGAAGCCCAGAACACCCTGAGATAACACTGGAAACCTACCAGTATATCTCACTTGCCCTGGCCAGGGACTACTCGTGTAATGGCTCTCCTAGACACAGCGCGATTTCAACCCCCAATACCGGGAGAGACGAATCCTGTCTAACCGTCACTGCCTCCAAGTGCTTCGGGACTGCTCCCAACTACTACCTGTTTGCACGACTCAGTAGAGCCGTGGTAGGGTAGTAAGCAAAGAACAATGGGAACACAATCGAGGCGAAGTGACAGTGTCAAGTCAGCCGACTAAGCTGTACTCATGTCACGTGGGAACTGATAACTGACGATAGGTATAATACCAACCATCAGTTCCCGACGAGTCCTGTCCAGTGTACTCGTGACCTAACGAGCACCCGCATACTATCTCAAGTACGGCGTACTGACGGCTGTGGGACAGACCGTCTCCAGTGCTGGGATGAGAAGCGCATACGCTAGTCTACTCCGGAGTATCGATGCCCTATCTCGATACTCCCACGACTAGGGACGTGTATAAGGATGTGCTTGTGGATTACCCAGCCCCCACGAGTGTGATCGCCATCACAACGCCGGTAATCAAGCAAAGATCCTAAGGGCTCTACTAATGCGTATAGGTGATATAATAAATAAACACGTATGTACACATTAAAGCAGAGACAAACCAAGTAGCATACTACTATATTGAGCAAGATTGTCTGTACAACTGTGAATATCCCAAGCTTCCATCAAGTAATATACATACTAGTATGATACAGTAATGGCCTCTAGGGCATATACACTAACAATCTCCCACTTGCACTAAGGCCATGTACTGGCGTATCGAAGACCTATCATCTCGATCAGCCGCTCGAACTGAGTCTGGGGTAAGGCCTTCGTGAATGGGTCCGCTGTGTTGTCCTTTGTGTCCACTCTCCGCACCTCGATCTCCTGGCGATCAATGATCTCCCTGATCAGGTGATACCACCTTAAGATGTGCCTGGATTTCTGATGGGACCTTAGTTCCTTCGCTAAAGCTATAGCCCTATTGTTATCGCAATATAAAGGTATTGGGTCAACAATGGACGGAACCACCTGAAGTTCACTAATGAACTTCTTCATCCAGACCGCCTCTTTTGCGGTATCGCTTGCAGCAATGTATTCAGCCTCCATTGTCGAGTCTGCGACGTTATCCTGTTTGGAACTCCTCCAACATACCGCCCCTCCGTTGAGGGTAAACACAAAACCCGAGACAGACTTGCTGTCATCTTTGTCACTCTGGAAGCTTGAATCGGTAAAGGACTCGACCCTGAGGTCTCCATTACCGTAAACCAGGAACATCTCCTTAGTCCTTCTCAGGTACTTGAGAATGTTCTTTACTGCTGTCCAGTGGTCCTCCCCTGGGTCTGACTGATACCGGCTTACCGCGCTCAGCGCGTAAGCTACATCTGGTCTTATACATAGCATCGCATACATTATAGATCCTACCGCCAAAGCGTAGGGTATAGTGCTCATGCGAACCCTCTCCTCGTCAGTCTTAGGAGACATCTTCTTGGAGAGGGTAATTCCGTGCAATGCGGGTATGTTACCGCGCTTGGAATCCTCCATACTAAATCTCTTTAGTACGGTCTCTATGTACCTGGACTGCGAAAGTCCCAGTAGTCTCTTGGATCTATCTTTATAGATCTTGATCCCCAGAATGTACGAGGCATCACCTAGGTCCTTCATGGAGAACCATTGTGACAAAAATAGCTTGACCGATTGTAGCATAGGAATGTCATTTCCTATCAAAAGAATGTCGTCCACGTACAAGACTAGGAATACGACAGTTCGTCCTACAATCTTCTTATAGACACAGGGTTCATCTTCGTTCTTGATGAAATCAAATTCCTTGATTGCCTCATCAAAACAGATGTTCCAGCTCCGCGATGCCTGCTTTAATCCATAAATAGATTTAAGCAACTTGCACACATTCCCGCTGCTCCCACTGTCTACGAAACCTTCTGGCTGATCCATGTAAACGCACTCTTCCAAACAACCGTTTAGGAAAGCCGTTTTAACATCCATCTGCCAGATTTCATAGTCATGGAAGGAAGCAATGGCAAGTATGATCCGAATGGATTTGAGCATAGCTACCGGAGAAAAGGTTTCGTCATAGTCCAAACCAGGTCTTTGACGAAAACCTTTTGCAACGAGTCTAGCCTTATAGGTTTCTACCTGCCCATCTACACCAAGTTTCCTTTTGTAGATCCATTTGCATCCAACGGGTTTTACCCCAGGTGGAGCAATATCCAAGGTCCACACTTTATTGGCGTACATGGACTCCATTTCGGATTGCATTGCTTCCTGCCACTTATCAGAGTCCCTACTGATAATGGCCTGCCTGAAACTGGTAGGGTCATCTTCTTCCAAGATGCAATCCTCTCGATCCCCGTCTATGAGAAAACCGTAGTATCTCTCGGGTGGATGAGAAATCCTACCAGATCTGCGGAGTGGCTGAGGTTCGTTTGGGGTCATTGAATTTTCTGGTTCTGCTAAATCCTCAGTTTGAGTTTGTGGATCAGATATTTCATCCAGTTCTACCGTGCTCCCACTTATTTCTTTTGCAAGAAATTGCCACTCTAAAAAGGTGGCGCGATGAGCAACGAACACCTTCTGTTCCTCAGTGTGGTAGAATAGATATCCCAGAGAATTTCTAGGATATCCCACAAACTTACATAAAAGTGACCGCGCCTCAAGCTTGTCCGTTTTTTGTACTTTTACATAGGCCGGACAACCCCATATCTTAATTCGTTCAAGATATGGTTTCTTACCACTCCATATTTCATATGGAATCTTAGGCACGGATTTAGACGGAACCTGATTCAGCAAGTATGCCGCTGTATCTAGCGCAAGTCCCCAGAATGAAAGAGGCAACTCAGCATTACTCATCATCGATCGAACCATATCCAATAGGGTACGATTCCTTCTCTCCAATATACCGTTGTGCTGTGGTGTATAAGGAGGAGTAAGCTGAGAGAGAATACCATTCTCTTTTAAGTAATCTCGGAATTCCGTGCTTAAGTACTCCCCTCCCCTATCAGACCGGAGGATCTTGATACTTTTGCCTGTCTGGTTCTCTACTTCGTTTCTGAATTCCTTGAATTTCTCAAAAGTTTCAGATTTGTGTTTCATCATATACACATATCCGAACCTAGAGAGATCGTCAGTGAATGTGATGAAGTACGAGAACCCACCCCTTGCATGTATAGACATCGGACCACATACATCACTGTGTATGAGTCCCAAGAGCTCTGTTGCTCTTTCTCCATGTCCGGTGAACGGAGATTTGTTCATCTTCCCTTTGAGACAAGACTGACAAGTTTCATAAGATGAAAACTCGAACGCATTCAAGAGTCCATCTTTATGCAACTTACTCAGTCTTTTCTCTCCGATATGACCAAGTCTACAATGCCACAAGTAAGATTCATTCGTATCTAAATTCTTCCTCTTGCGTGTGTTTTGTATATTGAGAACTGTATTCCGATTTAGAACGTAGATACCATTACACAGTGTACCCTCTGCAACCAGTACCTTATGTAGGTAAATGTTCATGATATTTCTATCAAGAACAAAGTTATATCCATCTTTATCGAGTAAAGAAACTGATATGATGTTGCAAACCATGGAGAGTACATAGTAGCAATCGTTCAAAATCATAGTCTTGCCATTTGGCAATACTAGGTGATATTCACCGACGGCTGCCGCATTAACTTGTGCTCCGTTCGCTACTCTGAGCGAGATATCACCCGGTGCAACTTTCCTACTTTTTCTCAGTCCCTGCAATAAATTACAGATATGAGATCCTGATCCGGTATCAAGTACCCAGGAGGTAGGGCTGACCGTAAAACAGTTCTCAATTACAAGAACACCTGAAGTAGATGCAAAACCATGCTTCTTCTTCAACTGGGTATCCTGGAAATCCATACAATCCCCTTTCCCATTCTCATACTCATGACTGTTGTCACAAGTTAGAGCTGAACCAACGTTCCCCAGCCCCGAATAAGAATTCGGATCGGTCAAGCGATTCATTTTATTATCTTGATTAGGGCGTGAAATGGTTGCTACCTGGAAAGAGAGAAAAGAAACACTCAGCGTGCGCTCTTGCAAGATTAGATTGGTTTATTAGTTTATCTAACCAGGATGTCTCCCACTGTTTCCTCAAATTCTTCTTAAAACCTTTTAAAAGAAGAACTAGTCGGGATTTAATTCACGTCACAATACTTGCTTAACCTTTCAGCCAGGCTAGTGTCGGTACTTCGAGGGAGGTTTTCCAACGCTTTCGCGAAGTTACTTAATTTAAGAACCTCTTTTCCCTGGGGGCGTAGCCCCGCTAACACCTTTCTAGACACCTACTAGGTTTATAGTATTGATTGTTAAGTGAAATAATTTCCCAAGAGTAATCCAACTCATCAGTGGGATCGGGATCCAACTGTCATTGTGTGATAACCTAGATGGAATCCACTCTAGTCATCACACTCCAGAAGGTATGCTAAATCTGCAAGTTTCAGTTTCTTTAGAAACTCCCGATGTGGTTTTTGCCCCTAACGGTTTATGACCTTGACAATGCCAACATATCATGAACCGCTAGTCAAGTTCGGCCCGTCATTATCTTGATTAACTTAGACCCACCCGCATAACTCTTGACAATGCCAACATAGCTATGCGACTGTCCTAAATAATCCGAAAAATAAGGCTGCAAACAAGCAATACTTAGCTACCGATCACTACGCCTTGACAATGCCAAAATACGTAGCTCGAATACTAAGTAGTACTTGTAGGAAATGACGGAGGGCTACGGTTGGGTTTTTGGCGAAAAACCCGTTAACGTAATGAACTTGATATCGTTGAAGGAACATGGTTGCCTTTTTGAAAATATAGTGGCGAAAACTTTTGCTAAAGAGGTAACTCCCTGTGAAGGGATCTCGGCTCTTTTCTCGTCGAGTGAGGTGCTGGGCATTCATAAGATGAATACCTCGATGCAAAGAAAGAATGATCGACTATAGTGAAATTATCGTCCTGACGCAAACTTTTGTCTAAGGGGTCACTCCCGATGAGGGGATCTCGGCTCTTGCCTCGTCGAATGAGGTGCTGGGCATTCATAACCGAATACCGCGATGCAAAACAAAAATGAACGTCCTTGCAATAACAGCTTTTTGAAAAACTTGTTCCAACAACGTCTTTTAGGTTTATTTTCTTGCATCAGTTCTTTTAATGCGTCCCATCATTTAAATCCTACCATTGCAGAAAACAACCAAAATATGACGTACGCTTATGCCATTCGCATTCGCCACGGGGCCCCGTCATCACCCGTTAGGTTACTTAACTAACGACAGAGCGGGGGCTGGGCTAGCGCGGCTGAAAAACATAAGCAACGCCTAAATAGTTATTATATATAAATATATAGCAATGATAGCCAATCCAGATCACAGATGAACACTTTGGATATACTAGGAACCCGCGATTCGTTCGAGCCTGCAACGAAAAGCGGATTACACGGTCGCGATGAATAGCCAATACCCCAACCAAGACCCCTACGGGTGCGACAAACTACCCGCCAAGCACCCGAAGCGAAGCAACCTCCCTCAACACCGTGAGTAGGCCACTCGGCACTTCGAGATACCCGGTAGTTTGTGCACCCCCTTCATGGGTCTATCCTAGGAGCAAAAACAGTAAAAAGAATTATACAATGATGGATACAACCCCGACCCGGTTGTGCAGCCATACAAATAATATTACATCAATTTACAAATTTATTACATGAATGAAAGAAAAAGAAACTCTCATCTCACATCCACCCTGGCTATTCATCCGCGACAATCCAACGAGTTCATATACACAAACCATCAGCATTACAGATCACAGATATGTATAACCCCCACTAATCGACGTATAGCGATTAGTAGACGTTCAATACACATATAACATTACAGATATAACCATTAGCCAAAGTCTACAGAACATCGACCAAAAACACGGATTTTTGAGCCCCAAAAACAAATTTTGCTTTCTGGAAAATCTGGGCAGAAAAATCATATTCCAAAAATCCCAAAATACCTAAATAAGAACACTGCAGAAAACCAGAACCCCAACCGAGTTGAATCGGCCGCGGTTCCGCGGCATAAGCAAGCTTATGCCGCGGTTCCGCGGCGCTTTAGCCGAGTTAGGGTGTCATTTTTCTCCAGTGTTCTCTAAAAAGCCTGAGCCGATTTTTAATGCATGATTTATTACTTTTTGAACAGAAAAAAAAATCGGCAGAAACATCAAATTTTCGGGGTGTTTTGCGGTTTTTCGTCCGGTCGAAATTCTAAATACTTTGCTAACATGCTAGGGTGTGTTTAGTTAGGCTCTGATACCACTGTTAGGTCCACGTTACATCTCCCGGTACTTTCGGGGTTGCGGAAACGGTAAAACAAAAATTTTTCTAGACTTGGTAACATGGACCGTAAAAGCCGGATCTTTGCTAAACTACACACTAGCATCCTAACTAGAGCTTTATCTACTCAGTTAGGGGTTATACCTCAACTTGAACTCCTTCTCTTCTTGTTGTTCTTCTTCTTGCTTGCTCTTTGTAGTAGTTTGAATGGCTTCCCCTCCTCGTCTCCTCATTGCCGAAGATAGATCCACCTGAGGGCTTCATCCTTGGGCTCCTTTCTCAATCTTGACAAAACTAAGGTATCCGGTTTTCTAGACCTTCTACCTTAGAGTGAGTAGAGTGTGCTTTGGGGTGTTATATCTTCAAGGAGATGATTCTCAACACATGAGATTTTCTCTCCTTGAACTAGAGGAGGAAGAAGATGAAGTGAAGAGAGAGAAACCAAATGATAGAATGATATGGTATTTTTACAACCATAACATATATGTGATTTTCTAATAATAATATTAATTCAAAATGAAAAAGGTGATGGATGGATTGAAGAGACCATTATCATATCACAATAAATGAATTTTGCAAAGATCAAAGAGCATCTAAAAAGGGTAATGAAGATGGTCAATGTTTCAAACCTAGTCAACTAGTCAACCATGGTCAACAGGTCAACAAACCCATCCATGACACAATTTCATTTAATTAATATTATTAATTGATAAATCACAAGATCATTAGGGTTTGGAAAAAGACGACTGTCAACTGTGCATACACACCCGTTCCAAAACCCTAATGAACAAACTCTTCCTCCGCCTCAATCAACTGTGCATACACACCCGCATTCATGTTCCGAGGGACATGAACACAATGAGATAAAACTAACCCCAAAGCATATACTAGGATCCGGCTCAAACCAGAGCCCGCTAGTAATGACTGTCCGGACACCAAACGTGCACAAGTGCGCGGATGTGAACGAACCCTGTCGCAAAACCATGCGACCTCTACTCAGTTTTGCCCAAAGGCGAGTAACCCTCTGTGTGGGACTCTAAAGACTCAACACTACGCTGGCAGTGGGGTTAACCACAGACCGCAAGCGGCACTAGCTGTACGTAACGGTCCCTAGGTAGATGCCGATAAGAAGACTGATGAGGTGAACCCATCCGAACTCCTACTGAGTCTGTATGTGACAATCTCCGTACAGTCCGGGCTGTTCGTCTGATACATCGCATGGCGGGCCTAGGGGGGCAGTAAACGTCAGTCCCTTAATAGCGGTACAAGTCGTGTCGGAGTGAACCCAGAACACCCTGAGATAACACTGGAAACCTACCAGTATATCTCACTTGCCCTGGCCAGGGACTACTCGTGTAATGGCTCTCCTAGACACAGCGCGATGTCAACCCCCAATACCGGGAGAGACGAATCCTGTCTAACCGTCACTGCCTCCAAGTGCTTCGGGACTGCTCCCAACTACTACCTGTTTGCACGACTCAGTAGAGCCGTGGTAGGGTAGTAATCAAAGAACAGTGGGAACACACTCGAAGCGAAGTGACAGTATCAAGTCAGCGGACTAAGCTGTACTCATGTCGCCTGGGAACTGATAACTGACGATAGGTATAATACAAACCATCAGTTCCCGACGAGTCCTGTCCAGTGTACTCGTGACCTAACGAGCACCCGCATACTATCTCAAGTACGGCGTACTGACGGCTGTGGGACAGACTGTCTCCCGTGCTGGGATGAGAAGCGCATACGCTAGTCTACTCCGGAGTATCGATGCCCTATCTCGATACTCCCACGACTAGGGACGTGTATAAAGATGTGCTTGTGGATTACCCAGCCCCCACGAGTGTGATCGCCATCACAACGCCGGTAATCAAGCAAAGATCCTAAGGGCTCTACTAATGCGTATAGGTGATATAATAAATAAACACGCATGTACACATTAAAGCAGAGACAAACCAAGTAGCATACTACTATATTGAGCAAGATTGTCTATACAACTGTGAATATCCCAAGCTTCCATCAAGTAATATACATACTAGTATGATACAGTAATGGCCTCTAGGGCATATACACTAACAAGCTGGCCATTCGAAATGTGGGGAAGTGACATAACCGGGCCCAGTGAACCAGCATCGTCCAGAGGACATCGGTTCATACTGACGACAACTGATTACTTCTCCAAGTAGGTAGAAGCAGTACCACTAAGAGAAGTGAAGATGGATAATATCCTCCATTTCTTCAAGACACACGTCATCTATCAGTTCGGCACTCCACGACGATTTATCTCCGATAACGGGCCGGCCTACAGAAGTCATAAAATCAGCCGCTTCGCGCAGCAACATAATATAGACTAGAGATAATCTTCGGTCTATAATCCCCAAGATAACGATCTGGCTGAGGCTTTCAACAAGACCTTGACGAAAATCGTGAAAAAGATGGTGTCCAAAAATAAAAAGGGCCGGCACAAGAGACTGCATGAATCTCTCTGGGCGTATCGAATTACGTTCAAAACGGCCACAAACACAATGCCGTATGCATTGGTATTCGGCGCTGAAGCAGTACTCCCCTTGGAGATAGAGCTACCCTCCTTACGAGTGGCAGTTCATTACGTGCTAACAGACGAAGAGAATGCTCATCTTCGGCTTGAGGAACTTGATGCCCTCGACGAAACCCGGCTCATGGCGCAGCAAAACATGGAAGCTTACAAAGCAAAAATGATGCGCTCATACGAGAGATTGACTAGGCTGAGAACATTCCGCCAATGTGAACTTGTGCTAGTGGTCAAGAGACCTATAATCCCCAATCGTGCCAAACGGGGGAAATTCGAGCCGAATTATGAAGTCACGTACATCATAGACAAAGTCTACCAAGGTGGGGCTTACTTGCTCATGGATATGCATGGAAAAAGACCCTTCAGGCCAATAAACGGCCATTTCTTGAAGAAATACTACGCCTGACCGACCGCAGTATCACAAGGCTGACGTAAAAAAAGGTATGTCCATAAGCGAGATGGGCACGGATGAAAACCTGAAAGGGCTCCGTAAGTAAAAACATTAATACTACCGGCGAGTTTGTGAAAACCCGAAAGGACGCAATCTCGTTAAAAGACACTTGCAAGGTCCTCTCGACCCTGTAAGGAGAAAATACCTGCGTGAGATCCTTACGACTCACAAGGGAGCAACACACTTAGGAATCCCCACGATTCCTAAGGAGAAAACACACTTACGAGATCCTCACGACTCGTAAGGAGAATTCCCCTTTAAGACCCTCACGGCTCATAGGATTCAAAAGCCTTAATCTACAGGGATCTGAACCTGTTCTTATGCCATCACATTTCTCAGATTGCCCTACAAACGGTTCAATATTGACCCTTGTATACAATCCACAGGCATGAATAAACATTTCCCTAACAGAGTCCCACCAGCGACTAGGGATATGCTCACACGGTGAACGACCCTTGTAAGTCCTCTCGACTTATAAGGAGAAAACACTCTTGTAAGATCCTTAAGTCTTACGAGAGAACATACACTTAGGAATCCTCACGATTCCTGAGGAGAAAAGACACCTACGAGATCCTCACGACTAGTAGGGAGAAACACCTTTATGAGACCCTTACGGCTCATGAAGTCAAAAAGCCTTAGTCAACAGGATCCTAACCCTATTTGTTAATCCACCTTTGTTCGACATCGACAGAGGAAAATGATGATTCGCTCCGGGAAATGTCCCAGTGATAGCGATGTTAATGCCTAAATCGGTATCAAATTCCAAGCCCTTTCACAGCAAATGATGATTCGCTCCTGGCAATATTCCAGTCGTAGCGATACTGATGCTGAGATTGGCACAAGATTCCAAGTTCCATACTCGCGATAAAAAAATCAGCGAGCCAAAAATGCATATGAAATAGACGAAATGATGGGGCAACTTGCAACAAAATCAGCAAGTAAAAATATATGCATACAAAATAGCCGAAATGGTTGGGCAACTCGCAATAAAAAAAACAACATTGAGTAAAAAGAAAAAATAGCCAAAATTATTGGGCACCGCGAAAAATAGCCGAAATGATTGGACAATCGCGACTTTTGCGATATAAAAATCTGAAATGATAGAGCATCGCGGAAAGAAATAAAAAAATGAAATGAAACTTTTTGCCCTACAAGCGAGTCCATACTAACCCCTGTATACAATCCATGGGCATAAACAAAAAGGGAACCCCATGTCCCCCACCAGATCCAGTCAAAAGGGAAAGTCGGATCTCAACAGCAACATATGCACCCCAAAAGACCAACAACGACGCTCCTCCTCCTGCCAGCAGAGCACAGCAGACGCAACGTCAGCAAAGCGGAGCCACGGCAAAGTCCCTAGTTCTAAATCTTGACGGTTCACAGACAACCTAGAGACCACCTTGACTTTCGTCTCGTTACAGCAGACACAACATCAACAAAGCGGAGCCACGGCAAAGTCCCTAGTTCTAAATCTCGACGGTTCACAAATAACCTAGTGACCACCTCGACATTCGTCTCGTTACAGCAGACGCAACGTCGGCAAAGTGGAGCCACGGCAAAGTCCCTGGTTCCAAATCTCGACGGTTCACAAACAACCTAGAGACCATCTCGACATTCGTCTCATTACAGCAGACGCAATGTCAGCAAAGCGGAGCCATGGAAAAGTCCCTAGTTCCAAATCTCGACGGTTCACAAACGACCTAGAGACCACCTCAACATTCGTCTCGTTACAGCAGACGCAACGTTAGCAAAGCGGAGCCACGGCAAAGTCCCTAGTTCCAAATCTCGACGGTTCATAAACAACCTAAAGACCACCTCGACATTCGTCTCGTTACAGCAGACGCAACGTCAACAAAGCGGAGCCACGGCAAAGTCCCTAGTTCCAAATCTCGACGGTTCATAAACAACCTAGAGACCACCTCGACATTCGTCTCGTTACAGTAGACGCAACGTGAGCAAAGCGGAGCCACGGCAAAGTCCCTAGTTCCAAATCTCGACGGTTCACAAATAACCTAGAGACCACCTCGACATTCGTCTCATTACAGCAAACGCAACGTCAGCAAAGCGGAGCCACAGCAAAGTCCCTAGTTCCAAATCTTGACGGTTCACAAACAACCTAGAGACCACCTCGACATTCGTCTCGTTACAGCAGACGCAACGTCAGCAAAGCGGAGCCACGGCAAAATCCCTAGTTCCAAATCTCAACGGTTCACAAACAATCTAGAGACCGCCTCGACATTCGTCTCGTTACAGCAGACGCAACGTCAGCAAAGCGGAATGATGGCAAAATCCCAGCTCCACCTCAACATTCGTCTCGTTACAGCAGACGCAATGTCAACAACGACGTTCCTTCTCAGTCCAGCAGGATGCAGATGCAACGTCAACAATTGACCCCTGGGTCAAAATAACGGAGCCATGGCAAAATCCCTAGTTCCAAGACTCGACGGTTCATACACAACCTAGAGACAACCGCGACATTCGTCTCATTACAGTAGACGCAATGCCAGCAAATGAAGAAAAGGAAAATCCCTAGCTTCAGGGTCTTGACGGCAATTCAAATAAAACCTGAAGGACTATCGGAGATCATCCCACACCAGCGCGGAGTGGTTATGACTCATCGGGGCTCCCAAACTGAGCCTAACCCACGTAAAAAGCGACATGGAATATCCCTAACGCTTGCTCTTTCGATGGTAATACTGCCTGGAAGATTGCTTGAAGACGTCTTATCCAGCCCCCGAAGGGATCAGAGACACGACAGTCGCAAGGCTACTCGAACAGCAAAATTGCCTATCGAGGAATACATCATCCAGCGCGATGGTACGATGGACAAAACCCTAGTACCACAGACCCTAGCAAACCTCTGTCATTAAGAGCAGAGGTTAACTGTGACGTTAGGACATCCTTGCGAGAACTTCTCGATTCTTCTCGACTCGTAAGGAAATTAGTGTCCTTACGAGAACTTCTCGATTTGTCTCGACTCGTAGGGAAAAGCCTTAGGCAATGGGGATAAGGACCTGTTTCCTAAGCACTGGGGTCCTGCAAGTCGGTCTAAGATGGACTCTTGCATACTATTCATGGGCCACACTCTCTGAAGTCGAATCTCGACAAGGAGGGAAACAACCACTTACGAGTCCTCTCGACTTGTAAGCGGGAAAACTCTCTTGTGAGATCCTTACGACTCTCAAGCAAAAATGCACTTAGGAATCCTCATGATTCCTAAGGAGAAAATACACCTACAGGATCCTCTCAACTCGTAGGGAAAAAAGTCTTTATGAGACCCTCACGGCTCATAAAGTTGAAAAGTCTTAGGCGGCAGATCTGAACCTGTTTCCTAAGCCATCGCTGCCCTGCAAAGAGTCTAAGATGGACAGCTACCTACTATCTATAGACCACATTTGCTGAAATCACATGACAACAAAGCAAAGAAAAGAAGGCGATAACACAAGATAGAAAAGAAATGTTTCCTTTATTCATGAATTCAATTGGATACAGGCTACATCATATGAAAATGAATGGAATAAAAAAATGAAATGAATACGTATTATTCATGAGTTACAAATGTACAATCAATACAAAGACAGCTACTGAGAAGGAGGCATTTCAGTAAATCAGTCAGCCACTCGCGTACTCCTCTCAGCTCCTTTTCGCAATCAACCGCCGCAGCCAGCTCTACATCAACTTGGGCCCGTTGCTGCAGACAGGATGAAAGTTTCTCATCAATTTCCTGCTGAGCAGCTTCCTGACTCTGCGCATCTTTCTCACTAAGATCAAGCTTCTTCCTCAGCACCAGCCCGTCAGAGATACATCGTTGAAGGTTTTCAAAGATGGAGTTCAGCTGGGCAGCATTCGCTGCGACCTCAGCATGCAGATGGACAGATGCAGCGGAAGTCGCCTCATGTTCCTTTCACTTAAGGGTCGCCTCTCGTTCGAAATGGCGAAGCAATGGAATGCTCTGCTCAACCCATGCAGCTCGCTAGGAGTTCGAAGCCAATACCTCCGGAGCAGGACGCCTAAGCTCAAGCTCATGCAGGCAGGCCTCAATCTTCCTGCAGTGATTAACCCAAGACTCAACGACGCTTTCGCTATGGAAGTTCACGAGCGTCGCCAGCATGGGGTTAACCTCGGCAGCAAAATCTGCAGCAAATGCAGAGACCTCTGCGTTAAGCTCCTCGATGTACTCACTTAACATGCGCAGGCTGGTCACAGCGCCCTTAGAAGATGGACGTTTGGAAAAGGGCCCTGCCGGCATTAAGGTACGAGACTCGAAGGGAGCTGGAGTCGGTGCGATTGCTGCAAAATAAATCATAGTCAGATATTGGCTTAAGAGACAAAGAAGATGCAAGAGCGAGGAAGGCCACTATACCGGCTACGGTAGGTGGCAGAGCTGAGAGTACTGGTGGCACGGAAATTCTCTTGTCCTTTCCTTCAATTTGTAGCGCTGTAATCAATTTAAAGTTAACAACGGCAGGGTCACCCATTAAAGAAAAGAAAATACGTCGGTTAGAAAAGATACTCACCGACACCAGCAGGCAGACTAACTTCCGACTGAAAGGAGAAGTGCGGGTTCAACACTTGATACAGATGATCGAAGAGAACTCCTAAAAAGTTGCGACGATGCATGGTCAGTACAAGGAAGATGACATCGACAATTTAAATTAGACAAATCGCAAACTCATACCTTCCAGCATTTGAGAAGACATGAGAGAAGGTGAAGGGTCAGCGACCGTCATAGCAGCAACCGGTGACTCTTCTTCGGGTGGCACGACCTCAATGCTCACCACACCTGCATTAGAAACAAAAGAAATGCCGTCAGAAGGGGTTGAAAGGGATTGCGTAAAAAAAGGAAAACAATGACCCAAAATCTACCTGATGGGTCGTCAATCGCAACCGCGACAAGAGCATCACTAGGCGCAGCGACTGCTTCGCTCTCCTCCATTGGAATAGTTTCTCCGCCTATGGCTTCATCCCCCGATTCTACGAGAGCCGTCGTGACACTCGCAATGCCAGGCGATGGCAGGGCACCACAAGGGGAAAGAGTGGCAGTTAAGACAGTCCCGGACTCTTGAGAAAGAGTGGCCACTTCGGGCTTGGTGATTGCCGTCATCTCACCTACCACCTCCTCACCAGGACTTGCCCTGCAGGGTATGATATATGAGAATCTGAAGATCAAACTCTAATAAAAGGACCTAGTGTTACGTTACCTTGGGACGGCCATTCAATTGCCTCCCAAGCCACGCGTATCGCCTGTCGATGAGCGGTAGACAGGGCAGCCGGAGCACCCTCTGGAGAAATAGGGACAGTGGAAGCAGTGCTCGAGCCTGCTGTTCACACCATAATATTGTATTATTATATTCCCTATTCTTATTCGTTTTATAAATAAATAGGTGCTTTTGACGCATGTCTGCTACATATTACAGGTTACAGGTTCTTTGACAGAAAACAACGAAAACGATGAAAAGACGATGCAAAAGTGGACTTTGACCAACAAACAGAGGACTCTTGATCAAGCCTACATCAAAGATAAAATTCATAAAGTACAAGGCAATACAAGGTCCAAGATTACAAAGCGAACGGTTAAAAGTCCACCGCAATTATTCACTGGAGAAACATAGAAGCTATTTTAATAAAAGAACCAAATAATAAGGAAGCCCAAAGACAGAAGAGCCAACAAAGGAAATTTCAAGGCCCAATACTTCCTTTTAAAGAAACAGAGACATAAAATTTTACCAAAGCTTGGAGTCTACTTTAACTAGGTCTTCCTAAGGATATTTTGGTAAATGTAGACGTGCGAATCAATTGTAACCTAGGGTTTCCTATCCTCTATAAATAGGAACTCTAAATCATTGTAAAGGCTATGCCTCCCTATGCCTCTTTTTATCAATAAAATTTAGATTTCTTTTGGAGAGCATCGATGCCTCTTTTCATTTCAGAAATTCAGATCAGACAAGTCTTGTGTTGATGTTTGGAGAGAGCCATCTGTAAACTAAGTAGGTAATTTCAATTCTTGCCCTAGGTAATTTTTCATTCTCTGACCTAGATTAAATTTAATTCCTTGCCTTAGTTAGATAGTTAGATCTTTAATTCAATTGCCCTAGATTAATTTAGGTTTTAGATTTAATTAATCAATCCGGCTCCCATCGGAATTAACTCGTTAGAGCGATTAGGAAATGCACAACATCCCTGTGGACCGACCCGTACTCACCGGCTAGCTGCAAAGCGACGCCGTTCTTGATTGCGGTAATAGATAGTTTTTTGAGATCAATCAAATGACGCCGTTGCCGGGGATGGCGTAGTATTTCCTTTTTGCAATTTCGGGTTAATATAAATTAAAAAAATCAAAAAAACTGAAAAATCAAAAAAAATATATAAAAATTTATCATTTTGTTATTTTGTGAAGGGTATCTTTGTTTGAATTTTGCAGGATTTACAATCAAGTTCGGATCTGGAAATCTCCAGAGATCAAAACAGAAAATATCAAATCCGAACAAACAGAGGAATATCACAACAGATAACAGAAGAAATTTGGAGGACCGAGTCAACAAGAAGAACCGTGGAGATCTGGTGACAAAAAAAAACCTGCCGAAGAGACCAACTGGAGGCGGATCCACGGTCGGAGGGGCTATTCGCAGCGGTTCCGCGGTGGAGGTGACGGATCGGTTCCCCAAAAAAGGCTGAAGCGCGGTTAAAAAAAAACCTGTAAGTCTGCTGATCTCCTCCTCTGCAAATCTCTAATATATCTTCTGAAAAATCTCCTGCAGGATTCTTTGCGCTTTAAAAATCTTTTCCCTTCCAAATAACAAATTTTGTGCAGGATTCTTTGCGCGCGTTTAAAATAAAAATTGATTGCAAGAAATCTTTTCTGTTTTGCATATCTTTTCTCAAATTGCAATAAAAAATCTTTGATTGCAAGTGATTTACTGTTTTGCATATTTTTAATCGGATTTTAAGGGGCTTTTGACCAATTCAGATTGGGTGAGGATTTCATCACCCTTTCCAAGACCCCAGAAATCACATAAGGCATTTGCATTGACCATTCTTAATTAAAAAATACTAGACTCAGCCCTAAGGACTTCAAGCTCAATAGGACAGAGGACTAATTATAAGCATCGACCGTTTATCCTAACCTGACTTTGCGTTGTCTAGGCAAGTGTGTCTAAGGCAAGTGGTTACTTAAATAGGACCGCTACTTGTAGCGGGGAGCCTCCCACTTACCTGGCACTTACCTGGCCGCAATTGACGGTGAAGAGGCGGTTTAAGGTCCTATTTCTAGCCCTTTGGAACAGTTAGGAGCTGTCTAGCTGACCTAGGTGACCCTAGATCTAGGCCTGATTGTGCATTTTTGGTTGATCGAAAGTGTGTCTTAACTCTTTTCTCGAAAATCTTTTTGCAAACAGTTCTAAATAAAGAGAAAAAGGAAAAAGGAAATTTTTTTATAAAAACTTGCAAAATTTTGTCGCTAAGAAATCCTTGCACCCCACTTACACCTGCCTTCTTTCTCTTTTCCTTCTGACATCATGGGTACCCCACATCACAAATCTCTTGCCGAACTTTGGTATCCCGAACCTAACTTTGCTTCGTACGTCAACTGTTTCGGTCGATTTAAGGAAGATCCCTCCGTGCCTAAAATTTCTTTGAAAGATCAAATAGAAGCATCTAGGAGAAACAGTTCGACGTCGCAACCCACTTTGTGTCAACCATGTCAACCTTCACCACCTTCGTACGTTGATACCACTTTTTCAAGTCCTGCTGTAACTCCTAAACCGATGTCCATTGCTGAGCATATTGCTCAATCTCGTAGCCGATCTTTCACCCCTCTCCACTCATCTAGTTCTAGGGATCCACAAGACTATTTACCTATTTATCCACATATTGATCCTAATCCTGTCCAACCATCCAATTCCTACCAGTCCTACTCGACTTTCCCACCTTCACGAGACATTGCTTCTACACAGCCATTTGGGAGTTTCCAAAATCCAAACAACTTTGAATCTTTTACCGAAACCCCTTCACAACCCATGTCTAGTTTGGAACAGTCGTTGGAAGCTTATATTTTAGCAACAAACAAAATGGTGAGGAATGTGGATGCGTCCATAGCCGCCCTTATACAACCTAGTGAACCGGTTGCTAGTTTCCAACTAGCTCCAAATGTTTCAATGTATGAGGAGGCGGTTGGACAGAGTGAGAATTTGAGAGGAGCAAGTGAGTTCTACACATTCCCAAATCAGACCTACCCATACCCACTTGAAGCCCACAACTCCGATTTTCCATCGATTGTCCCAAATAGTTCACCAGTTGAAAATAAAAACGAGTTGTGTGATTTTGTAGTGCTTGATTTGCCAGATTGTGAAGAACCCCTTTCGAGTGAAACCACACTTAATCCTTTTGATCTTTACACCTCCAATATAGAACCTAAATTGATAAACATCCATGCTTTTGATGAGGTGTCAGAAAAAATTGATTTTCACTTGATTGAGGATATAGACGCCGGGAATATTTTGGATGATGAACCCGCAGATTTGATTGAAATGTTATGTCCAATTCATCATCCCGAGTCATTGATTGTTTCTCCCGAACTTCATATGTGTCTTGATTTTGATGATAATGGCATGGATGAGCTAAATATTGAGGAGAATTATGAAGATAGTATTGTGGAGAGTCTTGAGGATAATATTGAGGTTGAACCATTTTTGTTTGATGTGTCGGATTTTCCAATTCATCCTCCCAAACCTTTAACTGTTATATCACCCTCCCTCCTTTCTATCGTTCTGACCACGCATAAGATCACGCTTGAAGACTGTGAGCTTGAAAAATTTTCCTTTGAATCTGACACGGTTCTCACAGCCGATAACACTTACGAGTGCTTCACTTTTTCGGACGATGTTGCAGACTCACCGCCCGAGTTTGAGTCCTTTGAATTTTCAGATGAGTTAGTTGAACCATCAAACTCGATTGCTTACAGTCGTTTCGAACCATTGATGGAATCTTTCCAGTTCGAGACAGTTTACTACGGTGAGAATGAGACTATCCCTAATTCACTCCCTTTCGTCCGTCCTATCGTTCCGACCGTACAAGAGACCGTTACGCTTTCGTCTCCAATACCAAGTTCGGTGTACCCATGCCTTCTTACGAATCTTGAGAAATTTGACCCCATTTCTCGACGGGTTGATAGATTAGCACAATCGCTTTTAACACATCGGTCATCACAAATTGCGCTAATTTATTCACTCGATTTGCACCCTCAAGATCGTACTCCACTTCTTTCTCTTTTCCGCCATTCTCTCCCCCACCGAGACCGTATCCCGTTTCTACCTCCACACGGTCTCGTGTGCTTCTCATCTCTTTTCTTTCCAGTCCATTCTTTCACCAACTCGACCATTACCACAATAAGATTTTTGAATGGTTGGTGCTAACTTTTGGCTTGTGTAAGACCAAGCTTAAGTGGGGGAACCTTGTTGTATATATGTATATATATTTTTGTTTTCTTTTTCTATAAAAAATTTAAAAAAAAATTCAAAACATTAAAAAAATATATTAAAAAAATTATAAAAAAATAAACAGGGGAGTGCCGACATTTTGACCCTCTTGGTGTAGCATGACAGTGAGAACACTGTTAAGTTTAAGTTTGGGGGTATGCTCGGTACGTCTTTTTCCTTCATATTCATGCGTATATTTTTGCATTTGCATACTTATTTTAAAACCCATAAAAATTGAAAATTTTCAAAAATCATAAAAATTATTGTATTCAATTTTTGCTTATTTGACTAGAGTTTGACAGATAAGTTAACTAGCTAGGAAAAACTAGATCTTAGACTTAGTAAATTAAAAACCCTAAAAATAACTTTCCTTAAAGTTTAACGGTAGAAAGTATATGCCTTTGTAGTTTATTTAGAAATAGGCAAATTTTGGGTTCACTTCTTGGGCTAAGTCAAAACAAAGGAAAAGTATTGATATTTTTATTAAAATATAAGTTTGAAAAATAGTTCCTAGCTTAAATCTAGATTCTGAGAATGTATACCCTACAATTTGCACAAACACGCACCTTGAAACTTGGAATAGTAGAGGAGACCTTGAAATGCTTTTGTCTGAAGTCCTTAGTACGAAAAAAATGAAATAAAAAAAAAATACAAATGTGAATAAAGAATAAAAAAAAATGAACACTGGTTTTTATGATTACTTAAGGCTGCAAAAAATAGAAAAATATTTAGCGAGGGTGCTTCATCACCTAGTGCCTTAGACCAACTGGTTTGGGAGTCACTGCTAAAATGCCTTGGGTGTTGCAAGACTAGGAAGTACGCTTTAATGTGCAAACACATCTTGTAATCGGTCGTTGGTACCTCAAGAAGTATTAACAGTCGCATGAGGATGTGTAAGCAAAATTCAATTAAAAATTCACCTACTAATAAGTACTTTGGACAACGGACAAGGGTATGATTGCTTGATTTGAATTTCCAAGTGTAGGGGTGATTTATACACACACGTGGGGATACGTGATTGGAGTTTAGATGAGAGAAAGGAGTGAAGAATAGAACTTGTATCTTTAGTAGAGTTGATAGAAATTCCTAAGTAACTTAAGAGATGCCGAAAGCTATGTAAGTATATAGAACATGTATAATCTTAAGTTAGATGATGAGGAAGTGTGAAGAATATGGGTGGATAATTTGCAAGTCGAAGATAATAGAGTTCCTTGTTAGAAACCCTAATTGGAGAATTAAAGTCGAAAAAGCCAAATTGATAGGATTTTGTGGGTAGTATCCGCTGAAAACCCTCAGGAGACAACACTCCTCCTACTAGGGACACCAAGAGGTTTAACGGCTTGTTGCACGAGCTCAGTGCAATCGCGTTTCCCTGCGATAGTGCGGTTAGGTTTTTTGTAGAGAATAAAAATAAGTTTGCTCGAGGACGAGAAAAAGAAAAATTTGGGGGTATTTGTTCACACCATAACATTGTATTATTATATTCCCCATTCTTATTTGTTTTATAAATAAACAGGTGCTTTTGACGCATGTCTGCTACATATTACAGGTTACAGGTTCTTTGACAGAAAACAGTGAAAACGATGAAAAGACGATGCAAAAGTGGACTTTGACCAACAAACAGAAGACTCTTGATCAAGCCTACATCAAAGTTAAAATTCACAAAGTACAAGGCAATGCAAGGTCCAAGATTACAAAGCGAACGGTTAAAAGTCCACCGCAATTATTCACTGGAGAAACATAGAAGCTATTTTAATAAAAGAACCAAATAATAAGGAAGCCCAAAGACAGAAGAGCCAACAAAGGAAATTTCAAGGCCCAATACTTCCTTTTAAAGAAACAGAGACATAAAATTTTACCAAAGCTTGGAGTCTACTTTGACTAGGTCTTCCTAAGGATATTTTGGCAAATGTAGACGTGCGAATCAATTGTAACCTAAGATTTCCTATCCTCTATAAATAGGAACTCTAAATCATTGTAAAGGCTATGCCTCCCTATGCCTCTTTTTATCAATAAAATTTAGATTTCTTTTGGAGAGAATCGATGCCTCTTTTCATTTCAGAAATTCAGATCTGACAAGTCTTGTGTTGATGTTTGGAGAGAGCCATCTGTAAAGTAAGTAGGTAATTTCAATTCTTGCCCTAGGTAATTTTTCATTCTCTGCCCTAGATTAAATTTAATTTCTTGCCCTAGTTAGATAGTTAGATCTTTAATTCAATTGCCCTAGATTAATTTAGTTTTTAGATTTAATTAATGAATCCGGCTCCCATCGGAATTAACTCGTAAGAGCGATTAGGAAATTCATAACATCCCTGTGGGCCGACCCGTACTCACCGGCTAGCTTCAAAGTGACGCCGTTCTTGATTGCGGTAATAGATAGTTTTTTGAGATCAATCACCTGCACCTACAGCCAGGGCGGCATTGCGTTCTTTCGTTGCACGCCTTTTGCGCTTCCTTTCAGCCTGAGCCGCGAGAGCTGACCTCCTCAAGACTTCCGATAAAGGAAGACCATCATCCGAACCAAGTTCTGCCTCCGGCGCCGTTACGACGTCCATCATTGGCTGCTTCTGCGAGACCCCTGGTGGCGACTTAGGGATAGCCGTGGCTGCAGTGGCCGGCGCTAACGATGCTGCTGCGTCACCACTCGTGATTGGCACTGCACTTGGGATAACCTGAGTCGAGGTAGTCCCTGCAATAAGATGAAAAAGAAGAGTTAGTTTACCCACAAAAAAGGGGGAATGAAAGTACAATGAGCCAAAATATACCGAGGACCAAGGAAGCGCGAAGCCTTTCCTTATCTTCGAAAGTCTTGAGGGAAGCTGCGAGAGCCACTTCAGTTGAGATACCTGTTGAAGAAGAAAACGTCAGTCAAAGGATAATAATTAAAACAACCGTGGAAAAATACGACTGAGTTCTACCTGACTGTGTGAGGGCGATCATTCCTGCTTTGTTGTGAGCTAATTGCTTGGAAGCTGTGAGGGCAGCCTCCAGATCGGTGTCATCTGGCGCCATAAATAAGCCCTCGTTAGTCCCGTACTCACTTAGGCCCTCGCTGTAAGGAGCATGAGGCTCCTGGCCGAATACGACGTCTGCAAAAAGTATCGATTTCTTTTTCTTCTGCGAGCGAGCACCGGCAGCCAGCAACAAGAGCTTACGTTTGGCGGGCAACTTTGGGCGACGAGTCCTAATTTCCGTACCCACACCCGACTCAGGGGATGTCGCAGCTACCACTTTTATAGGAGCACGGGGTAGGGGCAGCTCAGGCATATCACGTGGTAGCACAACCACAACAGCTTCTCTCAAGGGAGGATAGATGATGGTCCGCCGCTTCAGAGGAACGTTTGGATTACCTGCTGGGGCGCTGCCCTTGCGGTCAAGAAATAATCGCTTTTCTTCTCTAATAACGGCGTCCATCAAATGTTGGTACCATGCCACATATACGTTCAAGGCTTTTGGAACGCAACTCGGCTCACTAATAAAGAAATTGGAGCCGGTGTTCAACCGCATGAAATGGTGCAATGCATTTCGAATACCTTCTTCTGTGGCAGCTGGCTCAACTAGGAAGGCTTCGAGCGGGACATCCTGATTATAAATTGATTGCTGGGCGAAACGGTGCAGGTTGGACCGGATGAACAACGCCGAATCGTTCTATCTAAACATAAGAAAGCCCGGCCTGATGGAGTATAGATGAAGAATCCCCGAGCTTTCAAGATAGAGGCCCCGTCTTTAAAAAAGTCCCGTAATGGCTGCACCGTTTTTGCGGATTCCTTGCCGATGGTTAAAACCTTATCGGTAAAGGTCATGCCATCTCCAACCATGCGCGGACAAAGGAGAAAACCCCTAGCTTCCCGCTGTTTAGTATTTACAGTAGATGTGTCAACTAGCCGCATGATCCGAGGGAAGTTATACTTGTCATAGAAGCAAGGACTTTTGTGGGCACCGAAAACTCTAGGTACATGTAGCTCGATCCATGACATAAAATAATGCATCGAGAAGTTCATGTGCTGCACCCCTGGTTCAGTAGTGTCTGCCGCCAAGCTGAGGCCGTGATACAAATGGGCTAACCCAGCAACCCCGACAGTCACTTGCATCCCGACAACCATTCGGTGAGCTGGATAAAAAAACAGACAGCCTCATATAGCGAGGGTGCATTGGAAGCACAAACCAGCTTAGCCATAGCCCAAGGAACCCCAAAAAGAATGCTTCTTCGTCGATCCCAGGAGCTGCAAGCTCTATGAAAGAGACGACCGGGGTGTTGGGGAGAAAGAAATTCCTTTGATCCGCCTCCACTGCCGGCTGATTGTCCAAACCAAAGCCAAACGGATCATCAAGCTTGGCGAACAATGCAGCTTGCTTCGATAAGGCTTCTGGACGAAGAAAGCGAGCGATGAAGTCTACGTAGCTGACTCTACACCTTCCGAACACCAGAAATAGACCCTCGTAGATATTCAACACCTTTATCAAACTCGGGAATTGGTGTTGAATAGCGTTCTCCGGGGTAAGACCCATTACCACTGATTTGGTGGCAAAGATGTACTCGTCCGGAGGAAGCAGCTCCTCGTAGTGTTCTCCCCTAACAGGCAAGCCAGAGACCTCTGCGAACTCCTCTAAAGAAATTGAGACTTCTCGATCCAATAGAAGGAAGGTATGGGTCAGAATATTCCATTGCTCCAGAAATGCCTTGACCCACACTGCAGGAAGCGTAGAATATTGAAAGAGAGAAGCGTAAATCGCGGGATACAACCCGAGCTTCAGCAGCTACGACTTCTTGGCCGACAAAATATAGCGGGCCCATTGCAAATACCCATCTGGATGACGAGGAGTTAGACCTATCATATACGGCTGTCCCAAGGACGTGACTCACCCTGGCATATACGCCGTCCTAAAGTATCCAAAGTCGTCGGCGGCTGTACGGGTATTGCAGCCATAGAGGGCTGAAGGAGACCCTCTGAAGTCCAATTAACATCCTCCACAGTATAGTTCACCGGGGGTGGGTCGGCGTAGTGGATCGCCGAAATAGGCTCCGAAGGTGCTGCGCAAGAGAAGCTCCGTCGACCTCTGATAATTTGACTATACCATATTCCCCACAAATGAAGATTCTTTTGTTCCGGGTCATGATCTTTGATCACTGCAGGTAATTTCCGATCAACAGGTGCCTCGAGGAATCCGCTTTCCGAACGGACGAACGGGAAAGAAATTTCGAAAGACATAATACCTGTGCAAAAAAGAGCAAAATATTAGCCGGCAATGCTACAGCTCAAGTCCTGACACTTGGTACTTTAATTTCGTACCACACTGCAATACAGTGAAAGGGGACCAAAAGGGACCCACACAATCTAGATGATGGTTCATCTTTAATAAAACAGTCTCATCATTTGATGAGACAATCATTAAATGAGGAAATCCTAAGAGGGTTCTCATTTAATGAAGAGCCCTCGGGCCAAGGAGTAAATCTCCCTTGAGAGCAGTGCTCTTCAACAGATATGACATCTGTCATGATTAATGGTGAAGGAATAAAAATTCCCCCAAGAGCAATGCTCTGCGAAGAAAATGGAATAATCCATCAAAAACTTTAAAAAGCAAAGCTTTATTGAGTTAAAAAAACTTCGAGATCTTTAAGATCTGCAAGAACTCTAATAGTTCTTCTTTAAAAATGGGTTAAGAATCCCTGAGAAAGATCTCTTTAGATTTATGAGAGCAAAACTCTGTTAACAAAACCCTAAAAAAGTTTTCTTAGATCTATGATCTGAAAAAAGCAGGGCTCTGTTAGCAGGTGAAACCCTAGATTATTAACTAATCCCTTCAAAGATTTAATCTTTACATAAATTTTTGACAGAGTTCTGTCTCTAAGAAAATTCTTAAAATGAAGAGCTGTGCTCTGAAGGAGAAATAATTCTAAGAAAAAAAGTAAGAAGATGAACATAGCTTATCTCAAGGGCCAAAGGCCCTATTTATAGGCACTGAGATGCCATTTCAACTTCTGAGTTGATCCAATGGTATAGATACTGCCATCGCTGCACTTACGTATAAGCCACGTGAGCGCAACGGTGGGGGGGGCATTTGTTTCCCCAATCAGAGAAAAGCTCTGTTTAAATTTTGAAATTTGAAATGAAGCAGCGCTTCATAGCAGCGCCAGCGCTAAGAGCGCTGCACTCTAAGCAGCGCACCACGTGCAAAACCCGTGAGCGCTAGCGCTAAGAGCGCTGCACTTTAAGCAGCGCACCACGTGCAAAGCACGTAAGCGTTAGCGATAGAACAAAATTTTCTCGACCCTTGGATCAAAGATCCAACGAACATAATTAAAAATCATCAATTGACCAGAATAAAATTCTGTTAAGGAAACATTCCTCAGAATCGTTCTAAACAGGAAAGATTGCGCTCTGAAAATCAGAACACCGTTGGATCAATGATCCAATGGTGATTAAAAATCACCAAAGTACAGAATAAATTCTGTATGGGAAAAGATTTCCCAATCTTGTTAAAAACAAGAAGATTGCCTTCTGTAAAACAGAAGCCCTAGGATCAAAGATCTAACGGTGGGGAAATCCCCAAATCAATTAGAGAAAAGATCTAATCAACCGATTCAATAAATCAGCCTACCCTATATAAAGGCCCCAAGATTTCATGTCTCGGATTGAGGAACCCCCCAACAAACTTTGAGAAAATCCAGAAAGAAGAGCAAGCTCTTGGCAGAAGAAGAATTTCTTTAAGGTAAAATAAAGAGATCAAAGAATCTCATCAGAAAAAGAACTTAGTTCTTTTGCCAGATCATAGATCTTTAAGACAAATTGTTTTTCACAAAAGAGATCATAACATCTCATTATAAAATGGGGGAGAATAATTCAATTCTCTTAGGATCACAGATCCATAAAGGTAAAGCCTTTCACCAAGAACATAAGAGATTGAAACATCTCCTGTAAAATAAGAACTTTGTTCTTAGATCCACGAGACAAAATCTCTTATAAAAGAAAATTTAATTCTCAAAGCGCAAAACTGCCTAAAAAAAAGAGAGCCTTAGCGCTCCAAGTTTAAAGAAGCGCATCAACGCTCCAAATCTAGCGCACAGCACTGCAGAGCCTTAGCGCTCCAAATTTAAAGAAACGCTCTGCGCTCATTGATTGGAACTCAGTGCCAAGCGCGCCACATGCTCCTCACGTGTGCGCTACTTTAACGAACCGCTCTGCGCTCATTGACTGGCGCACAGCGCCAAACGCGCCACGTGTTCCTCACGTGTGCGCTACTTAAACAGAAACGCTCTGCACTCATTGACTGGCGCTCAGTACCAAGCGCGCCACGTGCTCCTCATGTGTGCGCTACATAAACAGAAGCGCTCTACGCTCATTGACTGGCGATCAGCGCAAAGCGCCCCGTGCTCCTCACGTGTGTGCTACATCATAAGAAGTGCTCTGCGCTCATTGACTGGCGCTCAGCGCCAGTGCGCCACGTGCTCCTCACGTGTGCACTGAGTGAACATAAATTGTTTTCTTAAGTGATAAAGTCCAGAGCCATAATGAGTGCACAGCATTCAATAAAAGACAAAAAGTTGTCAGGACTAATGCTCAGCATTGTTAAATGAAAAAGGACCGAGCTTAATTAAATGTCTAACATTCTAAATGAATGGGCTGTGCCCAAGTTGGCCACAGATCTCTAATTCAGATTAACTGAGCTCATATGCTCACAAATTTTTGATCTTAGGCCCAAATTGGACTACAAATCTCCCAACCAATATTGGTTCAAGGGTACATCTCTTCACTCCTCTGATATGTGTCGTTGTAATTCTTCAACGTCTTTAGAGAGGTGACGGGTCCTGACAGCCAGACATTCCTTAAACTTTACAGACTATGTTGTCTCTTAACTACTACGGACTATGGTGTCCTTAAACTCATGGACTATGATGTCCTTAAACTTTACAGATTATGATGTCTTTAAACTAGACCGCAAAGTCCCTAAACTAAAACAATAGAGCCCAAATGCTCTTTTGTTGGATCTAAATGATTCTGTTAAGTTGATCTTAGTCTAAAATTAGACTAATGTATCCTAAGCAAATCATTAAGTTGATCATAGTCTAAAAATTAAACCAACGTATCCTTAACAAACGTTTAAGTTGATCTTAGTCTCAAATGAGATTAACGATCCTTAAACCCAACACAAAACCCAAATCTAAGAAAATACGGATTTGGATTAATCCACGCCCTAAAGGCGACAACATAAATTAGTCTCCATATACAATCTACGGGCAACCAAAAATAAAACAAACATACAGGACACAAAGTGACCATCTTGAGAAGGAGAAAGTAGTTACCGCGATACGGTAGCGTAATTAACTGCAGGGGCTTGCGCCTGCAGGGAAGAGCGTCCCCACAATCAAAAAACCCTCGTACACGAGGGGGAATCTGACGAAGTCTGCTATAACAGCCGCATACGTCTAAACCTCCGATACACGGTACCATAAATCAACTTGGTATCTTCGGAGAGGTGGACGGATAAATCCAAATAGCATCTGCCCCCAAATTTAGGCAAGACGACCTAAGCGGTTTCGTCTCCCGTATTTGGCGGAGAACAGGGGTATTTTTTAGTGATAATTTCTTAGCTTGGAAAGTTCATGGTATTTTACTGTAAAATTGCATTTTTGGTATCTTGATGGTATTTTATTGACATTTGATAATCTTTTCATTTTTTTTGAAAAATATAGATTTATTATATTTTGAAAATATGTATTTATAATTTTATATAATTTTAATTTTTTTAAAAAATAATTTTATTTTATTTAGAAAATTCGTATTTCTTAAAAGACGTATTTAAATCCTTTCGAGATCGAATGCTCCGTGAGGAGGTCTGCATCTCGCTCTACTAGCCTAAGGATGTGCGATAATGCATACTATCCATTAGCGTGTCCCATAAAGAGGGTTGTAGATGCGTATTCACAAAGAATATGAAATACTGATTTAAAAGAAATCCGGTTTTTTAATTATATGGTATTTTATTGTAATATTATTCTTTGAACGAAAATACATACAATGAGTATCGTGCTTTGAAACTAAGTGTGCGTGTGGGATAGGTTGTTGCCCCATGAAGTTTTCCTAAGGTATTGTTAAGCAATTACCAAAATAGGTGTTTATAAAGTTCATGGTATTTTAATGAAAAAGTTCAAGTTTGAATGTTTCACATGAGATTCTTGGTTAAACTTGATTCTAAACATTAGTATTTAGGGTTACAAATATTGAGTAAAAATTAGATTGAACAAAGTATTAAGGAGAAGGAGTTTTCTAGGGTTTAGAAAAAGGTGTCGGTAATAACTCCACTTTTACCGACATAAAATTAAAGGTGAAATTTGATGAAAAGAAAGAGGGTTTGGGAGCGACTTGCGGTTTAGAAATCTTAAAGAAAGGTTGAAGAAGTGGGAATGAGCTTCGTAGCATCGCGGGAGCTCCGGATGTTGCTTCGATTTTCGCCGGAAGTTGCTTGCTCGCTAACTCCTCTTTACTCTACTTGTACTTAAGAACTTTTTGAGAGAATTTTGCTATAATTTTCATAATAGTGCTGAACCAAAGTAGGGGATAATATTTATAGTGGAGAATTAGGGTTTTGGAATTAAAATGGTGGATTAAAAAATCATTAAAATGATATTTAATTGTGAAATGAAAGGTCTCTGTTTGATTGCAGGGAAATCAAACAGTGAAGGGGAGTTAAGGGTAGGTGAAGAGGTGTGTATGCAAAGCCCGGGGTTCATTGGGCAATATCCAACCGTCCCTGCCGGTTTTCCTGAGCATATGGCCAGTCGATCTTGAGGCATTTGCCTCAAGATTCGTGTCACTTGATCAACACGGTATTTAAACCCTTTTGCACATGTTTGATTTTTCTGAACTTTTCATTTCCCTGTGTATTGCACGTGCAATCTTTTAGGCTTCCAAATTTTTTTATAAAAATTCAGAAAAAATAATGTGTCTGCTGAGAATCGAACACATGGGCTACGTCACAGAAGTGCAAGGATTTACCAGTGAGCTAAAAGTTGTTTCTTGCTATTATTTAACAAAAATAACTTATAACTCAAACTCAGGCTGTAAAACTCATTTCTTGTATATTAACAGTAAAATTTTCGTACAAGATTTTAGAGTCGTTACAACATAGAATAACCACTTCGATCTCCATTCCGTGCAATTCCTGTTGTAGCTTCCACTGAGCGGTGAGGTTCATTGCTAATGGCTGGCGGCTAAGTGTATCAGGAACTACATTCACCTTCCCATGATGATACTGTAGGTTGATATCGAAGTCCACCATGAGTTCTAGCCATCTTCTTTGCCGCATGTTTAATTTTTTCTGAGTAAATACATATTTCAGACTCTTGTGTTCAGTATATATATCCACTCATTCTCCTAAGAGGCAGTGACGCCAAATCTTAAGTCCGAAGATAACGATTGTCAACTCTAGATCATGTGTTGGATAGTTGCGCTCATGAACCTTCAGTTATCTTGATGCAAAAGCCACAACCTTTCCATACTGGTGTAGAATACATCCTAATCTCTTACCGGACGCATCGCAATGCACAATAAATCCTCCAGATTGATCCGGTATTACAAGAATAGGAGTAGAGGTTAATCTTGTCTTGAATTCTACAAAAGTGTTTTTACATGATTTTGACCATACGAATACTTCATTTTTATGTGTGAGCTTGGTCAGGGGTACTGCAATATTTGAAAATCCTTCAATGAATCGTCGGTAGTATCCTGCTAATCCCAAGAAATTTCGTATATCCTTCACCGTCTTTGGTGTCGGTCACTCACTGACAGTTGCCATCTTAGCTGAATCTACTGAGATTCTTTCGCCTGAAACGATATGTCCGAGAAATCCGACTTGATCTAGCCAAAATTCACACTTGTTGTATTTGGCGTAGAGCTGATGTTGTCGCAATGTCTCCAGAACAATCTGTAAATGCTCGGCGTGTTCTTTCCGATTCTTTGAATACATCAGGATGCCGTCGATGAAGATGACAACGAACTTGTTTATGTACTCTCGGAAAACTTGGTTCATCAGATTCATGAATATAGCATGTGCATTGGTCACTCCAAATGGTATTACGAGATACTCATAATGACCATAGTGAGTCCTAAACGCCGTCTTCGAAATGTCGGACTCTTTGACCTTCACCTGATGATAACCCGAACGAAGATCTAGCTTTGAAAATACACAAGACCCACTTAGCTAATCGAAAAGATTTTCGATGAGCGATAGTAGATACTTGTTCTTGATCGTCACTACGTTCAGAGCTTGGTAATCTACACACATCCTGTATGAACCTTCTTTCTTCTTCACCAGTAATACCGGAGATCCCCAGTTTGAAGTACTGGGACGAATCCAACCTTTCTTCAGGAGTTTGTCCAACTGAATACGGATCTTCTTCAATCCTTCTAGACATAGCCGGTATGGAGCTTTGATTACCGGTTGCGCACCAGGTTGTAAATCGATGCTGAATTCAAGAGCTCGATCGGGAGGCAAACCTGATATATTTTCCGGGAATACATCCTCGAACTCTCGAACTATTTCTGGCTTCGATTCTTCCTCTTGTAATGTTGCAACCACTGCCTTCTTTGATTTTTCTTTGTAAACACTAGGTTCCAAGGTATAGTCTCCACTCTTGAAATAGAACACTAGATGATCTGGTATTTCGAACACTACCCTCCTTTGGCGACAGTCGATGGTAGCGAAGAAAGTTCCCAGCCAGTCCATTCCCAAGACTACGTCGAAGTTCGGTATGTCCAGCACCTTGAAGTCCACATAAAATTCTCTATTACAGATGACCACTGGATACAGATCGTATCCCAAAGTTGCTTTCAGAACGTCGTTCTCTGAACTGACATTCCAGCTGGATACAAGCGGTTTAACTGGAATCGCATGAGTTCGGACAAACCGTTGCGACATAAAACAATGTGATGCTCCGGTGTCGAAGAGTGCTAGAGCATGTAGAGAAGCTACTAGTATAGTACCTAAGTTGTGTGAGGTTGGGTTTAGATATAGGAACAATATAGTGGTATACAAAGATTGAAAATGTTTGAAAGGATTGGGAATTACCAGTGATGACTTGGCCTGTGACTTTGGCTTTCTCGACCATCATTGTGAAAGCCTGACGTCGTAGTACATTTCTCCTTGCCGGAGGCACATTCCTCTGTCCTTGAGGTATGTTTCTCTGCCCTTGAAGCATGTTTCTCTGTGCCTGATGGAACTGACGTTGAGGCTGTGCAGGAGATCCACGTAAAGCTGGTGCAGGGAGAGCTAGTCGGGGTGCAGGTTCCTGAATGGCTGGCCGTTACGGGACTATGATTGCGGGTCCGGGTGTTGAAGTTGTGTTGAAATGGTATGAATATGCTCCTATGGCGTGAGTGGATGCGCCACAAACCAAACACGGGTCATTTGTACGCCTTCAGTTCTTCGCCAGGTGTACAATCCTTTTGCAGTAAAAACAAAAGTCTGGACTGGGCCGGTTAAATGTTCCTCTCGGTCTCCCGAGTGCAAATGTCAACCTAGAAGAGGCTCCTACTGACATCTGTGTGGCAGGGCGCTTCATACCGGCAGTCTGCGGTCTGCCCTTATTCTTCACAACTGTCTCATAGTGTCGGGTAGCCTTCAAGGCAAGTTCATGGGTTGGAAAATCCCCTATAGCGAGTGTAGCTTGGATTTCCGGGTCCAACCCTTGCTGAAATCGTCGTGCCCGGATCTCAACAGTAGGAATCAGGTGTGCAGCGAACCTGTTGCGACCTTATGTTAGCAGTGTAATGAGTGAAATCAGGAATTTGAATTTGAGATATTATCTTACCTGCTAAGCATGGTAAACTCAGTATCGTATTCATCTACAGACTTGACCCATTTCGAGCCTTGTTGTAGATGAATGAACTACTGCTCCATGTCAAAACTGGCAGTCTCAGTGAAGTACTTCGCATCGAACAGATCGCGAAATCTTTTCCACTCTATCGGTTGGGTTAGACGGCTTTCTTCAGCCTTCTACTAGACTCTAGTATTGTTGGTCAGTTGCAGCTTCGCAACTCTCACCCAAGCAATATCTGACACTTGAGTTGCTGCTATATCATCTTCTATCGATTGAGCTCATTCTTCTGCCTCCAATTGGCTCTCTTTCCCAGAGAAATGCTTTGGATGCAGTGCCCGGAATTGTTTGACTCCGGGTGCCTCAGCTTTAGGGCGGTGCATGAGGATAGCAGTCTGCTGTTGCTGACCCTCCAGAAGGCTCTTGATAGTCTCAAGCAGTACCGTTTACTCGTTGATGGGAGCTGTAACGGTAGGTGGTAGTGGTGGTGGTAGAGTAGGCGGTGGGGTGTTGCCAATGACGTTCGTGCTGGTGTTGTTGGGAGAATCCATGACCTTGATAAAAAAAGAATGGTTAGGATAGATTCAAGAAATCAGAAATGTAAGGAATGTATAATTGCTGATTCTTATAATTCGTGTGATATATTGCTCAAGACTTCATGCAGAACTGAGCTGCATGGGCTGCAAACAAAACCTGTCACGCCCCGCTTCCCAGTAGACGGAAATAGTGACATGGCAGGCCGCAACGTATTTACTAAGAAATAAATACGTTAAGCGTAATTAAGCAATATATGAAAATGTAAAATGACAAGAATAATAAAATAAACAACAAATTTATTTACATTCAACTTTACATACAATTGTTTAAAAAGAAAAGATACAATGAGTAAAGCAGTACCTAAACAGTGGCATACAAAATGAAAGTAAGTATAAGGAACTAAAAGTCAGGATGTGCCGTAAGCTGGTCCAAGTCCTCCTGACTAGGCTCGATCTCCTGAGCGTCATGTTCTCCTGACAAACATTCCAAAGAAGAAATAGAAAGGAATGTCGTCAGTGAACTAGCGCTCGGTAAATCCCAAAAGAAAAAGAGAATATAGTGCATAAAGAGAAATGAACAGTAAAGTGTATATGACTAATTTATGGTATATGATAGTTATTATAACATGGTTGTTTGTATCTTGATACATAAAGTATTCATGTATACAAGAGAAGTCTATCTTACCCCATGGACTATAGTAATATGTAGTACAAGGCCCCGTCATAACCCACGGGACAACGGCATGAAAATTCATGTACGTATCTTTTAAGTAGCCTCTCGTGCCATGATATATGTTCCGTACCAATCTACCCCTTTATCCCCGCGTAATGTATTGTATAGATTATAATTTACAAGTCTTGCCGAAACTATGGATACAAAATTTTCAAGTAGTCATGTTCAAGATATAATCAAGTATTCAAGTAGTCAAGTCAAGTTATAACCATGGTTCGGTCAAGTCGGGTCAAGTATATATGTTTGATATTGATGTTTGATTTTAAGTATTCATGTTCATGATCAAGTATTCGTGTTTGATTTTTGGATTCAGATTTGAATTGGACTCAGACTGAGTCAGACACTTGTAAACTGATTTAGCTCTTGAATTAGGTTCGGGAGTCATCGGTAACTGCTGTACATGAACGACAGAATTTATGTTTTTTTCCAAGACAATTACCATTGATAACTCCGTTAAGTTGTTTGCCTTAAATAGGATAGCACTCACTTTCTCCGGCTCCCTGAAGCTCAATAGAATCGATCCCGCTTAAACCTATATTTACTAAAGTCCTTAAATATTATTTTATATATCTCGAGAGGGTTTTATGAAAAAATATGTTAATATAGTTTAAAAATAAAACCTCGAGGGTTATTAGTATTACTTAGGGTTTTCATGAGCATGGATTTTAAGTATTGTGGTATTTTAGTGATAATTACTTAGCTTGGAAAGTTCATGATATTTTACTGAAAAACTTATCCTTTTTGGTATCTTGATGGTATTTTTAGTGACATTTGATAATCTTTTCATTTTTTGAAAAATATAGATTTATTATATTTTGAAAATATAGATTTATAATTTTATATAATTTTAATTTTAAAAATAATTTTATTTTATTTAGAAAATTCGTATTTCTTAAAAACTGTATTTAAATCCTTTCGAGATCGAATCCTCCGTGAGGAGATCTGCATCTCGCTCTACTAATCCAAGGATGTACGATAATCTGCACCATCCATTAGCGGGTCCCCTAAAAAGAGTTGTAGATACATAATTGCAAAGGGTATGAAATACCACTTTAAAAGAAATCCAGTTTTTAAACTAGGTGGTATTTTATTGTAAGATTTTCTTCGTAACCACTATTCATACAAAAGAGGCATCATGCTTGGAACCAAGTGTGTGTGGGGGGTAGGTCGTTACCCCGTGAAGTTTTCCTAAATGTATTGTTTTAACAAATACTAAATGAGGTGTTTATAAAGTTCATGGTATTTTAAAGAACAAGTGCAAGTATGAATGTTTCACATAAGATTCTTCGTTAAACTTGATTCTAAATATTAGTATTTAGGATTACAAGTATTATGTAAAAATTAGATTGAACAAAATATTAAGGAGAAAGAGTTTGCTAAGGTTTAGAAAAAGTTGTCGGTAATAACTCCACTTTTACCGATATAAAATTAAAGATGAAATTCAATGAAGAGAAAGAGGGTTTGGGAGGCACTTACGGTTTAGGAGTTTTAAGGAGAGGGTTAGGAAAGGAAGAGTGTCATCATGGCATCGTGGGAGCTCCAGATGTTACATCAATCTTCGCCAGAAGTTGCTTGCTCGCTAACTCCTCTTTACTCCACTTGTACTTAGGAACTTTTTGAGATAATTTTGCTATAATTTTCATAATGCTGTTGAGCCAAAGTAGGGAATGGTATTTATACTGGAGAATTATGGTTTTGGAATTAAAATGATAGATTAAAAGGCATTAAAATGATGTTTAATTATGAAATGAAAATTCTCTGTTTGATTGCAGGAAAATCAAACAGTGCAGGGGAGTTAGGGGTAGCTGAAGAGGTGTGTATACATAGCCCGAGGCTCATTAGAGCAATCCCGACCGTCGGTACCAATTTTTAGAGGAATTTGGCCAGTCGATTTAGGGCTCCTGGCCTCGAGATTTGTGCCATGTGGATTATTTTGTGTTTACTCTATTTTGTGCATGTTTGATTTTTTCTGAACTTTTCATTTCCCTATGTATTGCACATGCAAACTTTTGGGCTCCCAAAAAGTTAAAAAAATCCGAAAAAAATAATGTGACTAATGGGAATCGAACACAAGGGCTGCGTCACAGCAATGCAAGAGCTTTACCAGTGAGCTACAAGCTTGTTCATGCTGTTATTTAACAAAAGTAATTTATAACTCAAACTCAGGCTGTAAAACTCATTTCTTGTATATTAGCAGTAAAATTTCCGTACAAAATTTTAGAGTCGTTACACGTACTTGAACACCGCGGTAGTTTCTCGATTCACCGCACTCTTAAATTTCGCCACCATGGCGTCAATATTAGTTGGACATGCGATATAATCAAAAGATATTCCAATCGATTTTCCTCCAACTCTAAATAGTTAGGTTTGCTATTCACCCGCTTTCTTGGCAATGCCCAGTATGTGCGGTATATTGTCATCGCAGCAGGAAACAACAGCCAAAATAGCATACGCTCATAACATGCCCATCCAGACAACCTAGTGTCGTTAAGGGTATATAGACTGGCAGTTCTTCCGTGAAGGAGGTCTTCATAATGTATAACGTATGCGTTTTGTAAATACCATAATAATATTTTTCATATTTACATTATTATTTATAGTTAGTTGACTATTTGATTGTCATAATTATTTATTGTATTATTGTGTGATTTTGCATTTTATTTCAATATTGTTCCGGATATTTTTGTTTTCAAAAGCATCAAACCTCTCTTGTTCGGAAAAATCAAAACACATCGAAATGGTACCTGCCGTACTTAATAATGGAAGGATTTGGCAGAAATATGTAAAATTGTCTATCAAATAAATTTTTCTATTTATTTGCTAAGCGTTGTTGATTTTGATTAATGGTGATTAAATTGGTTTAATGGTTATTAACTTTTTATTAAATGCCATTAATTGGTTAATTGGGATGTTTTTTAAACCAATTTTAAAAAAAATACCTTTAATACCTTTATTAAAACCCATTTCTTTTATTTAAACAAAACCCTAATCTTTTTCCCTTTTCTCTCCCAGCCTACCTCCACTCTTTCTCCCCCTCTCTCTCTGCTTCTTCTTCTTCTTCTCCTCTTAAAGAAAGAGTTGTTGATCTTTGGTCGAATTTTCCCAATGGAAGAGGCGCAGGGTACGTCATTGTTAATCATGGGTTGTGTTTCTTTTCTCCATTCATTTTGATTACATGTCAAAAAATCGTTTCTTTTGTTGAAGGATTCGAGATTTAGGTATATGTTTTCATCATTAGTTTGCTCTAATCTGCTATTTTATTTTATTTTTTCTTTTTGAATAATTTCTGAATGTTTAGATAGTGATGGCTTGATTTGTTGGACACCATTGTTTCTCTTTAATGAATTGATCACAAAATTTAGTATAAAGATTTGAACTTTATGTTCTTTTGAGCCATTGAATTTGGAATCTAGAACACATAGACTTCGGTTCTTCGATTTGTTTGACACCTTTCATTTCTCTTTGATGACTCCTAGAATTTTGATTCAATCATCTAAGTTTCATTCATTTAGTGTCATGATGCCCAAGATTTTTTTTTAGTTCAACTCTAATATAAAATTAACACCCGGGACCATCTCCTTCTCTTTTTATCCCATTCGACGCCACCCCGAACAGGTAACCGAGGTTCCAAGGCTTGGCCCGAGTCCGCATGAGCGTCAAGATCATTTCCACACGTCCGGTTTTCCGTTCCGACGACGTATCAATTTTATGCGCGATGTTCGACGAAATGGCCCAAAGAAGATTTTGGTGTTTCCTTGCGTCCTAAACGCAAGCAGTGCACCCGTGGTTTCCTCACGCAAGTGTTTATCATCGGCTCGCCTAAGTCGGACGGCTTGGAACATACATTTTTTATGTTCATTAAAAAATCAGTATGATTTGTAGATTCAATGAGTATATTTTCTATTTAGAATACTTAATTTGAATATATATTATAAATATTAAAAGTTGTTCAGTTATTAAAGAACTTGTTTTTGGGATCAAATATGTATTATTTTTCTATTCATGTTTCACATAATGCTTACTATTGATTTTATAGGTATTTTAATTACGTACAAACTGTGTCAATGATTTGTTAGTGAACGAGGTTTCATATTATGTTATCAATGAAGTTAAAAAGGTATATTTTTTAGTAGTAAAATGATTATGTTTTTATTATTTTGTGCATAGGTTATAAAGTTCTACACTGTTCATAAATATGTTTATTTAGTCTATATGAATTTTAAAAGTGGGTTGTGAGTTCTTCATAAATGTATTTAGTCTTTGATTACAAACTGCATATGCTAATTTTAGCTAGTCATTATTATTACTACGAAATATTCTATCATACAAATTTAGATCACGCAGTTCTAATGGTGATTGTAATTATATAGTTGATCATTTCATTGATATATATTGAAAGTTATCATCGTTTTCATACTATCCAATCATCATATTCATTTGAGTTATCACATTTTATGTATATCAATTTACAATTAGTCAATAATTAGAATTTTACGGAAAAACCCCCTCAAGACTTTTGATGACGTATCTTTACATAAATACCCTAGGATTAGTATTTCAATTAATTAGCCAAGCTGGTGGACTTTCGTGGCATCTTATCTCTTGAGTTTTTGGAAACCGGAAATAAAGCATCAATAAAATACCATGGTTTTTCCTAAAATAATATTTACACTAAAATACCATGACTTTTCTCAAAAGATATTTGCATGAAAATAACATGAACTTCCCCAAGTTATACTTTCACTAAAATATCTCGAACCTTCGTGAAACCTTGTCTACATTGAGATACCCTTACTTCATGAATTCCATGTTTTACAATAAAATACCTCATACTCTTGATGACTTCGTTTATGCGGATATGACATGATACTGTTGATGACTCCGTTTAATATGGATGTGACCGATACTCTTGATGACTCCGTTTAATACGGATGTGATATGATACTATTGATGACCCCGCTTATGAGGATGTGACCTGATACTAATGATGACTCTGTTTATACGGATGTAACATGATACTAATGATGACTCCGTTATACGGATATGACCTGATATCATTACTGAAACTCCATGCCGCCTAGAAGAACTATGCACTAACACCAACTTTTACCACTATATCTCCGTATAATCCTGAGAGGTCGGTACCCTTTCCTACCAAACCAATTTGTTGATAACACTTAGTAGATATCTAATATTGTTTTCCACCACACACACATGACATGCTGCATCGCACATAAATGTTACTTTAGCTACCTTTCTTTATGAAACGTGGATTAGTTAGCATCTTGAATTGGGATATTTTACTAGTTTAAACTTATTGTTTATTGGGGAACTGAAGGGTGGAAATACATGTACACTCAGGTGATATTCACGCTAGACAAATCTCCATCGTATTCACGGGACACCTCTTGGAGATATTCACGCTACTGTATTGATTCATGTTATTGTTGGCGCCCCAGGCACGAGTGGCAGCTCATACTGCTTCTAACTAGTCATGAGATACCCCAAGGATACAAGTACGTCCATCAATCAATTCTATCAAAACACGTCTTGTTTGACCTGATTTGACTCTTAGACTGATATCCGATAGACTTGAGTTCCAGATTGACATCCAGCTTGACCCGTTGTTTATCTGTATTGTTACTTCCTACGCGTTTACCTGTCTGCATTCTTATTCATTCACAGCATATGTTTTCACATTACTTTATGTACATGATTTCCCATACTTTCAGTTTACCTGTTTTCATTTATTACTATGATTTACTGTTATTACTTGCATCGTACTCTCCCGTTTATTTTTATGTTTGTAGTGTAGGGTTCCTATGAACGACAGCAAGGTTTCGGGAGGCATCGACTATGCCATTTTCAAAATTTTGCCGTTTTAAAGAACCCTAAACTAGAATCGATAACTAGAGAATCATACGAAACAACATGTAAACTACTTTACATCTAAGTGATAACGGAATACAACCTTTGTAGGCCGGTCTTTCACTTCATTAGCTCCATGTAGTGGTCCCTTCGCTGCGATCATAGAACTCCCGGACTCTTGCATGGCTTCTCAAGGCGAAAGGAACGATCTTGCTTGAAGTCTTCGAAACCAAAGATGATTTACGTCGAGGAGACACTAACTCAAGCTACTACTTCACTAATGAGAGATTAGTGAAACTAACACCCTATAATGAAGTGCTAATCTATTAGAAGATGGTGAAGTGGGAAGTGGGCTCACTTTAGTTTTATTTTTCTCACAATATTTTCTCTCTTTTTCAAAAACTAGCAAGATTTTCTCTCAAGGATGAAGAAGATGATCAAGAGATGAGAATGAACTAATGAGGTGAAAGAATCAACCATGAGTGAGTTTGTATCATATAGCTAACTCATATAGAGACATAATCATGGCTAAATTATAATGGTTAGGTTAATAAATATCTTTAGTAAAACAAAATTAGTAGACCAAGTCAATGCATCTCAAAGCTTCTACAAGCTTCATGCATTTGACCATTTATCCACTAATTTGGATTTACTTTAAATATTTAAACCCTAAATTATAATTAGTATGGTGTAAGTATTATACACCCATGTAGTGTGTGTCATCAACCATGACACAAAAAGAACACAATTAATATATATCACATATATAATAAGTGTGCATATGTGAGAATAAATAAATACTTAAGTGAGCTAATATTAGTTAATGTAAACTAGTATATCGAATATACAATAATACACTAAATTATCAAATCAACACTTGATTTAATAATCCGGTTATATCATATATAACCGACTAATATTATATGTACCAACTTATCGAATCAACACTTGATTCGATAACCCGACTATATCACATATAACCAACCGATACAAATAATCGTGAGAATAAAATACGGTATCATATACTCGTATTAATCTCGGTCCCGCACATATCACATATGTGCTCCTACTTCGTTTTGCCTGAGCCAGTGAAACCTCTATGTAGGACTCTAAAGACTCGTCAATACGCCGGCAGTAGGTGATGATCACATCAAGCACACACAAGCCGTCAGCGGTACTAGCTGTACGCAACGGCTACCCGGGTATTGAGCGATCAGAAGATCAATAAGCAAGCCCGCTCTAGCTCCTGTAAAAGCCTGTCAGTAACACTACCGTACAGTCCGATCTACTCGTCTGATATGTCGCATATCTAGTCTAGGGGCGGTAAACGTCAGACCCCAATAACCGATAAGTCATGCCGATATGAGGCTCATAACGGGTCGAGAAACTACTGATAACACTTACCAGTAAATCTCTAAATCAGCATTGGTCAGGAACTTCTCTATTATGGCCAATCGAGCACAGCGCAACATCAACCTCCAATACCGGGAGAGACGAAACCCTTCTTATCGCTCATTGCCTCCATGTGACTCGGGACTGTACCCCAAAAACCACCGTATTGCACGCCCTTTTGAACGTGGTATGGTGGAAATCAAAGCACAGTGGGAATCACACAAGACTCTATGACGATCTCGGGTCTACAGACTAACATGTACCAGTGTCACCAGAGAACTGCTATCTGACGTGAGGTATGATACCATCTAGGAGTTCTCGGCGAGTCCGTCCAGTGTACCCAGTCTCCACTGAGAAGCCGTATACCATCTCTGATGTCAAACACCAATGGATATGGGATCATCCATCGCCCATCTCATGGGTCGAGATGTAAGTCTACGGTAGCGCCCCGGCCGTCGATCCGAGGCCAAAATGCGGAAACAAAAACTTTTCATAAACTTGAAACTGGCGCTAACGTATACTGTAATCCGGATCGAACCATTAACGCTAAACTAGCTAACTACTAAGAAGTGAGAGTGGCTATACCGATCGATCCGTGTCCTTCGGTCTTTGGCCACCATCCCAAGCTCCTCGCGGCATCTCCGATCTCCGGTCTCCTCGTCGGAAGGGCACCACATCAATGAGTCTTTTTACGGGCTCCCGCTTCATCCGAAGCAACTCAGACATGAAGTTTGCTAGCCGACATGTCCAAGGTGAAGTAGAGAATGTGTGTGATAATTTTGTCTCAAGCATCCATTGATTCTCAACACATGAGAGTGTATGGATGGAGGTTGAAAATGATGCCATTAGTGGAAATGGTGAGCTAGAGGAAGAAGAAGAAGAAGAGGCTTTCTTTTGTTATTGTGTGAGATCAAAGATGAGAGCACTGGAATAATAATCCAAGAGCCAACCCCAAGCCTATGGCTGCCCTCTCTCTCTCTCCATCCATCATTTCACACCCTTAATCAAACACTAATGTGACATTTGCACAATAAAAGAGACCATTAGTCACTAAACATGTCCATGTCACATTTAATGCACCTCATCATGAACCAAGCTCATAATTTTCACCAAAATAAACATTAACCCAAATGTTTACAACAATAAAAAGATATGGCAACATCTAAAGTAAACTCGTGACGGAACACAAGGATACCCCTCACCTGTATATACATACCTGCATCCGCATTCCGACTGAATGCAAATGTGATGAGACTAAAATAATCCAACAAATCTAATACTAGGATCCGGCTTAAACCAAAGCCCACTAGTATGATCCGCCCGATCATGATCCGTGCACGATTGCACGTATATGATCGAACCCTGCCATAATATCATACGGCCTCTACAACGTTTCGCCCGAAACTTGAGAAACTGTCTATGGGGGACTCTAAAGACTCGTCTATAATTTGGCTGTGGATTTAACCACTAGCACGTCAGTGGTACTAGCTGTACGTAACGGGCTATCAGGTATTGACCAAAAGGGAGGTCGATGAGCGAACTCATCCTGACACCCTACTAAGCCTGTCAGTGACAATATCCGTATAGTCCGGTCCGTTCGTCTATAAGTATCGCATGTCGGGCCTAGGGGGTTGGTAAAAGTCAGACCCCCAAAAGCGGTACAAGTCGTGTCAGAGTGTAGCCCAGAATACCCTGAGATACTACTGGAATACCTACCAGTAAATCTCCTTTGCCTTGGCCAAGGACTTTGTTTAATGGCTCTCCTAGACACAGCGCGATCTCACCCTCAATATCGGGAGAGACAAAACCTCTGCCGATCTGCTCACTGTCTCCATATGGCTCGGGACTGTACCCAACTAAAACCTGTTTGCACGAATCCTTTAAGCCGTGGTAGGGTAGTAATCAAAGCACAATGAGAACTCACACGAGACAAATGACGATCTCAGGTCGATGAACTAACCTGTACACATGTCACCAGGGAACTGCTATCTGATGTCAGGTATAATACTAACTAGTATGTTCCCGGCGAGTCCTGTCCGGTGTACTCATAACCAAATGAGCACCTGTATACATCTTAGGTGAACCATTTGACACCAATGGCTTGTGAGACCGGCCACCGCCCTTCGTCGGGGTCTCGACTGTATACTCTAGTCTACTAATGGAGTGTCGATGCCCGGTCTCGAAACTCCCACGACTAGGGACCACTTTAAGGATGTGCTTATAGACTACCCAACTCTCATGTATATGATCTCCATCATACTGCTGATAGTCAAGAAAGAATCCTAAGGGCTCTATCAACGTGCAATAGTGACATGTAATGTCATCTAAAGCATGTACACGATGATAAAGATAAACCAGATAGCATACTATCATCTTGAGTAAGACTGTCCTATCGGCACAGGTCCTCCCTCAATCATTGCAATCACGTGCCTGCGATCCAATAATTGACTTTGAGGGCACTATATCCAACAATCTCCCACTTGCACTCAAGGCTAATTATTGCGATATCGCATACTCATAGCCCGTGTGATACCGAACACCAACTCCTCTACTAATCAGTCTTACAAAGCCCGTTTGTGAAACTATTGAGTTCAAGGAATAGCCTCAGTGAGTGGATCCTCCTTGATGTCTCTTTCTATGTCTCTCTTTACCTCAAGTTCGCGGAGAAGGCCATCTCACAAATTGAGCAATACATGTCTTAGAATACGTCTGGATATCTGATGGGACCTAGTTCACAAATGAACTCCAAATCCAAACTTCTTAGACTGTATTGTCAACTGAATTTAATCAGTATCCCGCGTCATGCCTCCCTCGGTATCCGCTTGGACCACCTGTCCAAACTACTCCCCCTCGTCAGAGGGAAAACTATAACTCTGACAGTCACTCTGTCATCCAGGTCACCTTGGAAGCCTGGAATGATAACCGTCTCCCGAAGGAGGCCGTCGTTATCATATCCTTAGAACATCCACTTATGTTCTAAAACTGCTTCCGAATATTTGTCCAGGATTGGATTAATATCAACTTATTGCAACTTGTGCAAAAACAACACCTGGTGTGGTACTTGACATCTCATGATTGACTCAATTGCCTAAGCAAGTGATATGCCAATCATGCACATCCCTCTCCTTTTTAGTCTGTAAGACACCTTTAGAGAGGGTGACTCCATCACCTGCAGGTACATTACCGTGCCAGGAGTCATCCATTCTAAAACACCTTTAGAATACTGTCTAAGTACCCAGATTGGGACATTTCCCAAATCCAGATCTAAAACCATAGATCTAGTAACCAGAATGTCTAATATTATATCTATATCCTATATGGAGAAAACACTGTGTGACAACCAAAGTATAACCGATCGTAGTATAGAAATTTCACTTCCTACTCTGTGTATGTCATCCAAATACCAAGACATCACACACTACTACCTTCTTAACATATCCATCCCCTATTCTGATGAAATCAAAGCCCATGACTTTCACATCAAAAATAAATGATCAATCTCCGCTATATCTGCTTTAGTCTATAAATAGACATAAGCTACTTGCCTTCATCCGCTGCTCCCACTGACTACGACAACCCTCTGGCAGAGTCATATACACGTGCACTTCTAAAGCTAGTTTAGAACGACGCTATACTCACCCTTCTGCCGGGTCTTATAGCCTGGAACAACAGTAGAGTCAAGTCTGGGTAAACAAGAACCTCCCTGTCACCGTCTTTGAGGATACCAGAGTACCTCTCGGGTTCTTGAGCTTACCCTACATATCTGCGGAGTGGCTAATGGAATGACAATCCAGATTGAATCTTTAGGTCTTTTTACACTTTCAGTAATTATTTGCGGTTCTGGAATCACTTCCAGTCCTACCATACTCGCACTACTGTTTTCTGAAAAAATCTATTTTACTAAAACAGTGGCGAGTCAAGAACAATATCACTATTGATCTTCCAGATGGTAGAAAGTCAACCCTCGTCATAGCCCGGGTTAACCCACAAACAGCCATTACAGAAACGCGCCTTGAGTTATCCAGAGTCTGGTTTTAAGCATAAGCCGGACAACTCCCCATACCTTAACATTGTTAAGATATGAACTATTCTATATCCAATATAGAAACAGATGCACTGATTTAATTGGAACCAGATTCAAATCACGCAGCTGTCTCCAGTGCATGTCAACTAAATGGAAGGAGGCCGATCAACGTTACTCAACTTAGGAATGCATCCGATATGAGTAATCTGAAAGAGAAAAAAGTTTCTCAAAATCATTACTATCAACTGAATACCATACACAAATATCTACATCTTCGGTCATCTTGAAGAATCCTGATACTTGCAACACCTGGTTCTCTACTTTATTCTTATACCTATAACTTCTCAAAACTTAGACCTTGCATTTCTACGAAACACATGTCTAAGAACTAGATAAGTCACAAGTAAACAGAATATAGTACGAGTAACAACCCCTCTGTCCTAATGGACACTGGAGAACATACAATACTCTGTATAAGTCCCCTGAGTTGAATAACTCAAACCCTGTGCGTCGTAGGTTGAAAACTGTACTATGGTTATGAAGAATTACACCGCTGTTGAATGCTCCTTATCTAACTATCAACTGATATAGGTAAATGTCATGGACATAATTTCAAAGGGTTATATCTCACTTTATAAAAATAAACAGATATATCAATTTGAAATTGGTGCATAACAACGGATATTCAAAACCAAATATTTGTCGTCCGGCAATAACCCAAGCGATTTCCTCAAATATCACCAATTACAACGAATCCCAATATAATGAGGATAATCACCTAATTCCCAATAACTTACTCCCACTCATCATCTGTAAAACCATACAGATGTGAGAATCATACATGGTAAATACATACCCTGGAGTAAAGGCTAATTGGGAAATCAGTTTTCTTTTAACAATACACAGTGAAACTGAAACATGTAAATGTTTCGAAGGGGTATCCGGGTATTCCTAGTAATGCCTCTTCCATTATCAGATTCACAACTGTAACCGTATATTTCTTTACCATCTCTCCAAATCCCTTTATATGTCTTTAGTCATTACCTTCTGTACACCACCTTTAGGCCAAATGGTTTTCTTCCTTCCCTACCGTTCGGCACCAGCCTATGGTTTGGAAGAAGATTATCCAATAACCATAATGGGTGTACTTTTCTAATCCTAGGAGCACTCGCAACGCGATAGAAGGTAAAGATAAAAGACAACTGAATAAACCTTATTCCTATTTCTCCTGAACCAGAACCCATCCCCGAACTGGAACAAGTTCCTTCGAGTTCGTATATAACCATACGATGGATCATCCAATAAACTGTGGATCTTCGTAGTGATACGGAGTGTTCTGGAGAAATACAAAGGTGAAGTAGGAGTAGCAATGAAATACTTGATTTGGTCGTGAATAGCAGTCGCAATTTACTTTGCCCTCTTTCTAATCCCTTTATTTGTCTTTACTTATTACCTTCTGTACACCTCACTTAGGCTAATCGTTTTTCTTCATTCCCTATCTTTCGGCACCTGCCTATGGTTTGGATGAAGACTATCCAATTAGCGTAATAGGTGTACCGTCCTAATCCAAGGAGAACTCGCAACGCGATAGAAGGTAAAAAGAAAAGACAACATAATAGTCATATTCATTTTCTCCAGAATCGGAAACCATCCTCGAATCTGGAAAAAGTTCCTTCGAGTTCGTATATAACCATACGATGGTTTTATCCAATGGAAGTGGACGTTCGCAGTGATACGAAATGTTCCGGAGAAAAAGGGTAAAAGTAGGAGTGGCAATGAGGTATGCAACTCAGACAATCCAAAAGCCAGTGTTTTAAGAAGGTTCGGTTAACTTGGTCACTGAGTCATAATCTAGGGTCGGGCCATGATCGCTGCCAAAGAGAGAGAGAAAAGAAACACTCTGCGTGCACTCTAACCTAGATCAAAATGGTTATCAATTTATCAAATCAGGAAACCTCCCACTGTATCCTCAAATTCTCCTCCAAACCTGAAAGAAGAATTAGTCGGGATCACCCGAGGAGTAAACCTACTCATCAGTGGGAATCGGGATCCAACTATCATCGCATGATAATGTGAAGGAATCCACTCACGTTATCACACTCCAGAAGGTATGCGCATGCCTGGCAAGTTTCAGTTTCTTTAGAAACTCCCAATATGATTTTTACCCCATGCTCTTATGACCTTGACGAAGGCTAATATATCATAAGTCACATGTCAAGTTCTACCCGTCATTATCCAGGTTAATTTGAACCCACCCGTACATACCCTTGACGAAGGCCAAAATAGTAGTACGACTGTCCCAAACTAACGCATCTATCTATGCAACAGAAAAGTAACAAATAACTACCATACACTATGCCTTGACGAAAGCCAACATACATAGCATGAATACTAAGTGCTACCTTTCTGAAATGACAGAGGGCTACGAATGGTTTTTGGCGAAAAACCTTTAACATAACGAACTTGATATCGTTGAAGGAACCGGATAGCTTTTTACAAAAATATAGTGGCGAAAACCTTTGCTAAAGAGGCCACTCCCGGTGAAGGGATCTCGGCTCTTTCCCTGTAGAATGAGGTGCAGGATATTCCAACTGAATACCGCGATGCAAAGAAAAAAGTAATCGACTATAATGAAGTTATTACCCTGATGCAAACTTCTGTCCAAGGGGTCACTCCCGGTGAAGGGATCTCGACCCTTTCCTCGTCGACTGAGGTGCTGGATATTCATAACCGAATACCACTGTGCAAAACAAAAGAGAATGTCCTTATAATAACAGCTTTTTGAAAAATTGTTCCAACAACATCAAACAGGTTTGTTTAGCTTGCATTGATCTGAATCAATGCAGACCCATCAATTGATCACACCAATAAAGAACGAAAATATGATGTACGTATATGCCATCCGCATTCGCCACTGGGTCCCGTCATCACCCGTTAGGTTACTTAACTAACGACAGAGCGGGGACTGGACTAGCGCGGGAGTAAAACATATACAATATCTACTAATATATATATATATATATATCAATATATAATAATCGCTCATGGAGTGATAAATGCAACATCACAGAAAAGTAATAAGCATCACAGAACAATAAAGATAATCTGGGATCCCCGGATTTCATAGAGCCGCTACTGAAACCCAACGTTCCCCGGGTCATGTGGATAGCCTGTGCAATGAAAACCCAGACCCCTATGGTTGCGGCAAGTTACCCGCCAAAACCTGAAGCGAGGCAGCCCCCTTCAACAAAGTGAATGGACCACCCAGCACTTCACGGAATCCGGTAACTTGAGCACCCCACCTTGGATAAACCTATACCCCCTACGAGTGCGGCGAATAGCCTACCAATTCTAGAGTGAAGCCCCTTCCTTCTCAAAGCCATAAGATGCAGGCCCGTTGCCCTCTAGAACCCGGCTATCCGTGTACTCCACCGCGGGGTAATCCTAGTACAGAAAATAAAATACGTACAACGGGTACATCGACCTCAACCCGGTCGTGCCCCAAAATAATAATATACAAACAGGAAGTGACGGCAGTCCATATGTCGGACGCTCGCCCCGCAATATCAAATGTACAAATAATACTAAACTACACTAACATTGCATCTAAGCTATCCACCACGACAAATCCGCAACAACACAGCACAACACAGAACATCAGCGTGAATGTCACGTTCGCAAATCCATCTAAAAGAGCTATAGCAATTAGACAAGATTTACCGCTCGAATGACATTCACGGTCGCAGATATAATGTAAGTACTGTAAACTAACGTATTTAAAATTCTGATCGACAAAACTTCCCGAAGTGGGCCCCAAGTACAATTCCAGCACTCAAAATAATCTGGACCAAAATTATATATCACAAAAATCATATTTCCATGAACTAAACCCTCAGAAAAAATTTGGGGCACTGTAGCCCAAAAAGGGCCGCGGAAGGGCCGCCAAATGCGACATTTCGCGGCGGTTCCGTGATGTAATTTTGGAGTTAGGTCTCCAAACGTTTTCTGTAGTTTTAGTTATGCATGCATGTATTTTTAAGATGCCTAAAATAATTTTTTGAACAGCTTTGAAATTCGACAGCAAGCACACTGAAATGAAAATACGATTCGGAAATTTCGATCGGTTGATATTTTAAACACGTTAGAACAAGCTAGTAAAGGTTAATGGCGTGGTACGGTAGCGCCCCGGCCGTCGATCCGAGGCCAAAATGCGGAAACGAAAACTTTTCATAAACTTGAAACTGGCGCTAACGTATACTGTAACCCGGATCGAATCATTAACGCTAAACTAGCTAACTACTAAGAAGTGAGAGTGGCTATACCGATCGATCCGTGTCCTTCGGTCTTTGGCCACCATCCCAAGCTCCTTGTGGCATCTCCGATCTCCTCGTCGGAAGGGCACCACATCAATGAGTCTTTTTACGGGCTCCCGCTTCATCCGAACCAACTCGGACATGAAATTTGCTAGCCGACATATCCAAGGTGAAGTAGAGAATGTGTGTGATAACTTTGTCTCAAGCATCCATTGATTCTCAACACATGAGAGTGTATGGATGGAGGTTGAAGATGATGCCATTAGTGGAAATGGTGAGCTAGAGGAAGAAGAAGAAGAAGAGGCTTTCTTTTGTTATTGTGTGAGATCAAAGATGAGAGCACTAGAATAATAATCCAAGAGCCAACCCCAAGCCTATGGCTGCCCTCTCTCTCTCCATCCATCATTTCACACCCTTAATTAAACACTAATGTGACATTTGCACAATAAAATAGACCATGAGTCACTAAACATGTCCATGTCACATTTAATGCACCTCATCATGAACTAAGCTCATAATTTCCACCAAAATAAACAATAACCCAAATGTTTACAACAATAAAAAGATATGGCAATATCTAAAGTAAACTCGTGACGGATCACAAGGATACCCCTCACCTGTATAAACATACCTGCATCCGCATTCCGACTGAATGCAAATGCGATGAGACTAAAGTAATCCAACAAATCTAATACTAGGATCCGGCTTAAACCAAAGCCCACTAGTATGATCCGCCCGATCATGATCCGTGCACGACTGCACGTATATGATCGAACCCTGCCATAATATCATATGGCCTCTACAACATTTCGCCCGAAACTTGAGAAACTGTCTGTGGGGAACTCTAAAGACTCGTCAATAATTTGGCTGTGGATTTGAACACTAGCACGTCAGTGATACTAGCTGTACGTAACGGGCTACCAGGTATTGACCAAAAGGGAGGTCGATGAGCGAACTCATCCTGACACCCTACTGAGCATGTCAGTGACAATATCCGTACAGTCCGGTCCTTTCGTCTATGAGTATCGCATGTCGGGCCTAGGGTTTGGTAAAAGTCAGACCCCCAAAAGCGGTACAAGTCGTGTCGGAGTGTAGCCCAGAACACCCTGAGATACTACTGGAATACCTACCAGTAAATCTCCTTTGCCTTGGCCAAGGATTTCGTGTAATGGCTCTCCTAGACACAACGCGATCTCACCCCCAATACCGGAAGAGACAAAACCCCTGCCGATCCGCTCACTGCTTCCATGTGGCTCGGGACTGTACCCAACTAAAACCTGTTTGCACAAATCCTTTGAGCCGTGGTAGGGTAGTAATCAAAGCACAGTGGGAACTCACACGAGACAAATGACGATCTCAGGTCGATGAACTAACCTGTACACATGTCACCAGGGAACTGCTATCTGACGTCAGGTATAATACCAACTAGCATGTTCCCGGCGAGTCCTGTCCGGTGTACTCATAACCAAATAAGCACCTGTATACATCTTAGGTGAACCAACTGACACCAATGGCTTGTAAGACCAGCCACCGCCCCTCGTCGGGGTCTCGACTGTATACTCTAGTCTACTAATGGAGTGTCGATGCCCAGTCTCGAAACTCCCACAACTATGGACCACTTTAAGGATGTGCTTATAGACTATCCAACTCTCACGTATATGATCGCCATCATACTACTGGTAGTCAAGCAAGAATTCTTAGGGCTCTATCAACGTGCAATAGCGACCTGTAATGTCACCTAAAGCATGTACACGATGATAAAGATAAACCAGATAGCATACTATCATCTTGAGTAAGACTGTCCTACCGGCATCGGTCTTCCCTCAATCATTGTAATCACGTGCCTGCGATCCAATATTGACTTTGAGGGCACTATATCCAACACAAGAAGCGTATACGCTAGTCTATTCTGGTATATCGATGCCCTGTCTCGATACACCCACGACTAGGAACATTAAAGGATGAACTTATGGACTACCATGGCCCCACTAGTATGATCTGCATCATAATCCTGGTAGTCAAGTACACATCCTAAGGACTTTACCAACATGTAACCACAAGACAGTATTAAGAGACAAGTATACTTGTTAAGATAAAAAGCAACCAGATAGCATACTATCATATCGAGCAAGAAAGTCCTCTCTATATATGTCCAAGAATCCACTATAATATACATCATATGTACAATAATGGCCTCTAGGGCATACATACAACTAACAATCTCCCACTTGCACTAGGGCCAGCTGCTGTAGTATCGCATACCCAGCATCCCGAAAAGTCTTTCGAACTGTATCTGGGAAATGGCCTTCGTGAGTGGATCCGCAGTGTTGTTCTTCGTGTCAACTCTCCTGACCTCGATCTCCCGGCAATCAACTATCTCCCGGATCAGGTGATACCGCTTCAGAATATGCCTGGATCGCTACTGGGACCTGAGTTCCTTGGTCAAAGCCGCTGGTCCATTGTTATCACAATACAAAGGTATTGGATACTCAATGGATGGAACCACTCCAAGTTCAGTTATGAACTTTTTCATCCATACAGCCTCTTTGACAGTTGTAGGGTGTTTTTCGTCACCCCATTGAGATGGAAATACGCGCGCGCTTGTCTGGTGCATTACAGATCCCCCCTGCCTAGGGTAGGTTAGGGTTTATTCATTGTGGGGATCCGAATCTCCAGCAGCCACGGACTAAGCTGGGGTTTATTCATTGTGGGGATCCAAATCTCCTGCAGCCACGGCCTAAGCTGCCGTTAATTACCCCTCGCTTTTAGGGCGACGGAACCTCCGATTAACGGGTTAAACTGGTCATGCGAACCAATGTGCAGTGTTGTGTTTTGGAGGGGTTTTGGATATATCGGGGGCCCCGCAGAGTTTTTACGGGGGTCCCGCTACCCGGATAGCGGGCTGGGGGTCAAGGGGGCTAGCAGCCCCCTTGCGGGGTGCTGGGCAGCGTCCCGGGCCAAAAAAAATTTTTGAGAGGGACAGTGTCGTAGAATGTGTGAGTATATATATATATATATATATACATGTATACATATATATAAAAAAAAAAGGGAAAAGCGTCCAAAGGACGCATGGGGACAGCGCCTCGCGTGCCTAGCGCGCGAGCGCTGTGCGCTCAAGCGCTAGCGCACCACGTGTCCGACACGTGGGCGCTGGGCGCTTGAGCGCTGGGCGCTAGCGCACCACGTGTCCGACACATGGGCGCTGTGCGTTCAAGCGCAAGCGCACCACGTGTCCGACACGTGGGCGTTGGGCACTTGAGCGAAAAGCGCTGTGCGCTTAAGTGCTAGCGCACTACGTGTCCGACACGTGGACGCTGGGCGCCTGAGCGATGGGCACTCGAGCGCTAGCGCACCACGTGTCCGGCACGTGGGCGCTGGGCGCTTGAGCGCTTGGGGCGCTAGGCGCTCGGGCGCTTGGGCGCCGGCGAGGAAAAGGAGATTTTAGCCCCAGAAATAGGATTTAAAATCCCAAAAGAGGATTTAGGGTGGAGTTAAACTCCTAAGATGTTTTGGAGTTGATGAAAGGGGTTCTTCTTTGGAGCCCTGGGTCTTCCCAAAAATGGGGTTTTCGGAGATGTACCTCCTTCTTCCTCCTCTGTTGGCAGGATCTTGAAGATCAAGAAATGTGAGATTTTAAAAATCTCTTCTTTTTGAGATCTGATGGGAGATCTAGGCTCCCCTTTGTGGGTTTTGTGGTGAAAAACTCTTTAGTTTTGGAAAAGGAAGAGTAAAACTCTTGATTTAATTTCAAAAGAAAGAAGAAGGTGTAGAACCTTCAGAAAGGGGAAAGAGGCACAAACCCTAGATTTTTGAGGGGAATGGAAAAAGTATGTTAGATATTTTCATCATGTTGCCTCTTATAGGCTTACATATTTTCATATAGCCCCTTGGGCTTTACAAAATGGTATTTTGCCTATCCTATGTCTCATGTGCTATTTCTTTTTGCACGTAAGCCATGGGCTTACAAAAATTTGGCTTTATGCCCATTTTGTTTACATTCATACATAAAAAATTACATAAAAATTATTTATTACATGATTTCATTTTGGCATAGGGGAGGGCCGGCCGCTTTATGTTCGGACTCGATCTGGGCATGGGCCCACTTGGCTTGGGGTTGACTTTGACTTTCACTTGGTCAACCGGGATGCAATTTTCGACTTCAACAAAGTGCACCCCATCAATAAATGCACACCACATATGTGAGTCGTGTGCATGAAATTGATGTATCTTCTTTTGCATGGAGGCGACTTGCTTTGGTTCCCACTTTTTGGGATGCACTGCCCTTTTTACGACATGGACGGTCGATGCTTGACACGTCTCCGAGATGGAGTGTCTGTGGTAGACGTTTCCCTGGCCCGGAGCAATTTGGTTCCTGCTTTGTAGGAAGCCTGCACTGCCCTTTTTGCGACATGGACGGTCGACGCTCTAATCCGGAGCGATTTGGTTCCCGATTTGTGGGAAGCCTGCACTGCCCTTTTTGCGACATGGACGGTCGACGCTCTGATCCGGAGCGATTTGGTTCCTGCTTTGTAGAAAGCCTGCACTGCCCTTTTTGCGATATGGACGGTCGATGCTCTGATCCGGAGAGATTTGGTTTCCGATTTGTGGGAATCTTGCACTGCCCTTTTTGCGACAAGGACGGTCGACGCTCTGACCCGGAGCGATTTGGTTCCCGATTTGTCGGAAGCCTGCATTGCCCTTTTTACGACATGGACGGTGGACGCTTGACGCGTCTTCGAGATGGAGTGTCCGTGGTAGACGTTTCCCTGGCCCGGAGTGATCTGGTTCCTGCTTTGTAGGAAGCCTGCACTGCCCTTTTTCCGACATGGACGGTCGACGCTCTGATCCGGAGCAATTTGGTTCCCGATTTTTGGGAAGCCTGCACTGCCCTTTTTGCAACATGGACGGTCGACGCTCTGATCCGGAGCGATTTGGTTCCCGATTTGTGGGAAGCCTGCACTGCCCTTTTTGCGATATGGACGGTCGACGCTTGATGCGTCTCCGAGACGGAGTGTCCGTGGTAGACGTTTTCCTGGCCCGGAGTGATCCGGTTCCTGCTTTGTAGAAAGCCTGCACTGCGCTTTTTCCGACATGGACGGTCGACGTTCTAATCCGGAGTGATTTGGTTCCCGATTTGTGGGAAGCTTGCACTGCCATTTTTGCGACATGGACGGTCGACGCTTGACGCGACTCCGAGGCGGAGTGTCCGTGGTAGACGTTTCCCTGCCCCGGAGCGATTTGGTTCCTACTTTGTAGGAATCCTGCACTGCCCTTTTTGCGACATGGACGGCCGACGCTTGACACGTCTCCGAGACGGAGTGTCCGTGGTAGACGTTTTCCTGGCCCGGAGTGATCCGGTTCCTGCTTTGTAGGAAGCATGCACTGCCCTTTTTCCGACATAGACGGTCGACGCTCTGATCCGGAGCGATTTGGTTCCCGATTTATGGGAAACCTGCACTGCCCTTTTTGCGACATGGACGGTCGATGCTTGACGCGTCTCCGAGGCGGAGTGTCCATGGTAGACGTTTCCCTGGCCCGGAGTGATCTGGTTCCTGCTTTGTAGGAAGCCTGCACTGCCCTTTCTGCGACATGGACGGTCGACGCTCTGATCCGGAGCGATTTGGTTCCCGATTTGTGGGAAGCGTACTGTGCCCCTCCGAATGGCGGCGACGACGTGAGGACGTCTTGCCTGAGATTCGGGGTAGATGCTATTTGGTTTTATCCGTCTACCTCTCCGAAGATGCCAAGTTGTTTTATGGAACCGTGTATCGGAGGTTTAGACGGATGCGGCCGATGTAGCAGACTTCGTCAGATTACCCCTCGTTTGAGTGGTTTTTGATTGTAGGGACGCTCTTCCCGGCAGGCGCAATCCCCTGCAGTTAATTACACTACCGCATCGCGGTAGCCACTTTCTCCTTCTCCAGAATTTCACTTCGTATCGTGTGTGTTTATTTTGTTTGTGGATGCCCGTGGATTGTATACGGAGACTGAGTTATGACGTCGCCCGTAGGACGTGGATTAGTTCAAATCCGTATTTACTTAGATTTGGGTTTGGTGTTTTAGTTTAAGGATACGTTAGCCATATTGAGGCTAAGATCAACTTAAACGTTCGTTAAGGATACGTTAGTCTGATTCGAGACTAAGATCAACTTAACGGGATCGTTTGGATCCGACAAAAGAGCATTTGGGGGGCTCTATTATTCCAGTTTAGGGACGTAGTTGTCCATAGGTAGTTTAAGGACATTTCGGTCCATTGCCAGTTTAGGGACATGGTGGTCCATATTCCAGTTTAGGGACATGGTGGTCCACAGGTAGTTTAAGGACGTTGCGGTCCATGGGTTTAAGGACCCCACAGTCCATATGGGTGTGTTTAAGGACGCATTAGTCTGTTAGTTTAAGGACGCATTAGTCCGTTAGTTTAAGGACGCATAAGTCCGCGGGTTTAAGGACCCCACAGTCCGTATCTTGGTTTAAGGACGCATAAGTCCATGAGTTTAAGGACCCCACAGTCCGTGTCTTGGTTTAAGGACGCATAAGTCCATGAGTTTAAGGACCCCACAGTCCGTGTTGATGTGTGGTTGTCGGGACCCGTCACCTCTCTGACGTCGTTGAAGGATTACAACGATAGGAGTCAGAGGAGTTCGGAGATGTACCCTCGAACCGGATGTAAATTGATTTAGGAGAGGAGCCGTGCTCAGTCAATTTAATTTGAGAACTTACGGCCATGATTGGGCTAAGTCCAGTTAGGAATATTCAACGTTTTTTTTTATCTTTGGCCTATTAGGCCTGTGCTAGAGCTCTGCCCCTTTTAATAATGCACTGCATTTTGTTTTGTTTGGGCTCTGCACTTTTATAAATGATGCAGAGCATCTGCTTTGTTTGGGCTCTGCCCTTTTAATGCATTGCATTTTATTTGGCCTGTTAGGCCTTTTTTAATTGGGCTTGGCCCTTCAGTAAATAATGCAGTGCATTAATTTTCTGATATTGGCTTGTCAGGCGATTTGCGCCAATCATTGAGCGCAAGCGCATGTGGAAGTGACACGTGTCACACTCTGGTGAGTGCGAGCGCAACAGCGCAGTACGCTGCGTCAGTGCGCTGCGCTGTTGCGCCGCTGACACGTGGCGCTCTCTGGTGGCTTGCGCCAACCCAGGAGCGCAACGGTGCAGTTTTGCAAGTGCAAGGCACTGTTTCAATAACTTGATCCAATTTTGGATTCAAGAAAAGAATTGTTCTGAAATTCCAGAACCAATGGTTCATAAAAATTGCAAGGCACTGTTATTATTTATTTTTTATTGAAGATCATTGATCTTGTTCTTAGATCAATGATCTAATCAGAAGAAATTCTTCTATTATAAAGGGTTTTACCTTTTTCTTGAGTTCTTTTCAAAATTCTTCAGAGTTCTCTCTGTTTTGAAGTTCTTGATGTCGATGTCCTTTGAATTGGGGTCTAGGGGTCTTTATATAGTGCCCATAAATTTGTTAAGTTTATTAAAGAGATCATTCTCTGAGTGATTTGGTGAATTTTCCCCACAGTTGGATCTTTGATCCAAGGTCTTCTGTTTTACAGAAGACAATCTTCTTGTTTTAACAAGAACAGAAGGATCTTACTTGAATTTTAATTCTGTTTGGCGCAAACGCCCCAGCGCATGACACGTGTCACGCAATGCAGAGCGCATCGCAACTGCGCAACCGCAACTGCGCTGCCACGTGTCGCGCAGCGCACCGCGCAGCGCAACTGCATTTGCGCAATTGCGCTAACACGTGTCGCGCAGCGCTTGCGAAACTGCGCTGACACGTGTCGCGCAGCGCAGAGCTTGCGCAACTGAAGCGTTGCTTTAATTAATTTTTGTTTTAAATAGAGCCTTGCTCTGATTGGGCGTGCTGCCTTGGGCGTTGCGCTGTCGTATCAATTTCTGACACGTGGTGCGTTACGCGCAGCGCACGGGATTTGAAGCGTTGCTTCAATTTTTGAATTTTTGAAATTCAAACAGAGCTTTGCTCTGATTGGGGGAAACAAATGCCCCCTACGGTTACGCTCACGTGGCGCACACGTGAGTGCAGCGGTGGAAAGATCTTAGCCGTTGGATCAACGGGTGAGCTGAAGGGGCGCAAGCACCTATAAATAGGACCCTTGGTCCTTAGTAAATGTTTTACCATTTTCCAAGAACTTGAATTTTCAGAGCCTTGCTCTTGTTTGAAAATTTAGAGCCTTGCTCTCGTTTCTTCCCAAGAACTTTAGAGTTCAGAACCTAGAATTATCTTAGGTAAAATTAAATTTAATTTAATTTAATTAAATTAACAGAGCCTTGCTCTCATAGATCTTTGATCTAAAGAAAACCCCTTTGGGGTTTCATCAACAGAGCCTTGCTCTAAAAAATCTATAGATCTACAGAGATCTTGTTCATGGGTTTTAACCCATGAACAGAGCTTTGCTCACAGATCAAATGTAGATCTTTTTTGATCCAAAAATGGAGAACTTTTTTATAAGTCTTCATGGATTTTTTAAGACCCCAAATTTTTAATCTTTTGGAGTTAAAATTTTCTTTTGATGGATCTCTCCATCATTATTACAGAGCTAAGCTCTTTTTAAGGAAATTTTATTCTCTTGAGACCAGAGTTTGACAAATATCACTCTGTGACATAGCTTTGCTTTGAAAGAGGAGATTTTCTCCTTGTCTCTAGGGATTTCCCATTAATGAGGATATTCTCTTAGGGTCTCTTCATTAATTGACAGTCTCATCCAATGATGGGGCTGTCTTATTAACTGATGCACTGTCATCCAGATTTTGTGGGTCCCCATTTGGTCCCCTGCCCACTGTATTGCAGTGTGGTGTAATTAATTTTAATTTAATTTTAATTAATTTTTAATTTAATTAATTAATTTTTTTTAAAGCGCCAAGCGTTGGAATTACAACACTCACGACTAATTTTGTCCCTCCGCAGGAAACATGTCTTTCGATCCTCATTCCCGTTTGTTCGTTCGGAAGAAGGATTCCCCGAAGCACCCGTAGACCGTGAGGTCCTAGCTATGATCAGGGACCACGACCCGGAATATAAGAATCTTCACCTTTGGGGGTCGTGGTACAACCAAATTATCATGGGTCGACAGAGCTTTTCGTGCGCAGTACCATCAGTGCCTATTACGGCGATCTACTATGCCAGCCCACCCCTGGTGCAGTATGCCGTGGAGATGGTCGATTGGACTTCAAAGGGCTTTCTTCATCCTGCTATAGATGCAATTCCGGTTCAGCGTCCTATGGTTTTGGATATCCTGGTACGCCGTATTTGTCAAGGCGAGGCACGACCTTGGGGGCAATCATATAACATAGGTCTGATCCCCCGCCATCTGATCGGCTATCTGCCATGGGCTCGCTACATTCTGTCGGCGAAGAAGTCGCAGTTGATAAGGTTAGGGTTGTACACTGCAGTTTATGTTTCCCTCTTCCAATATCTCACGCTTCCCACCTGATGGTTTAAGGCCTTTTTAGAGCAGTGGAACATCCCTACTCACACTTTCCTCACAATGGACCGGGAAGTATCGATTTCTTTGGAGGAATTCACAGAGGTCTCCGGCTTACCGGTTATAGGGGAGCACTATGAGGAGTTGCTTCCTACAGACGAATATTTCTTCGGTGCTAAGCCGGCAATAAGGGGCCTCACTCCGGAGAACGCTGTTCAACATCAATTTCCAAGTTTGATCAAAGTGTTGAACATCTATGAGGCCCTTTTTATCGAACGTGGGAGCCGCGGAGTTATCTTCGAGGATTTCATCGCTCGATTCCTTCACCCAAATGTCTTCTCGGCAGAAGCTGCTAAGTTTGCCACACTTGATGGCCCTTTCGGTCTAGGTTTGGACAACCTGCCGACGAAGGAGATAGACCAAAAGGGTTTTTTCCTTCCTAACTCCCCAATGGTGACTTTTGCGGAAGTTGCAGCCCCGGCGATGGACGAGGAAGCCTTCTTCTTAGGATTTCTTGGGCTATGGCTGAGTTGGTTTGCGCTCCCGATGCATTCTCGCCATATGCGGCCCTCTGTCTTTTACCCAGCTCACCGGATGACCATTGGGGTAAAAGTGGCCATTGGGATCGCCGGCTTGGCACACCTGTATCACGGCCTTAGTCAAGCGGCGGATGCTAATGAGCCTGGGGTACTGCACGTGATCTTCCTGATGCACTACTTCGTATCATGGCTCGAGCTACATACATTGGGCGTCTTCGGTATGCACAAAAGGCCCTTGTTCTATGACAGGTGCAGCTTCCCTCGAATCATACGACTGATCGGCGCCTCAATTGTGAATCCATCGCCACGGAATGCCAGGGGTTTGCTCCTTCGCCCCCACACCGTTGGAGACGGGATGTCTTTCATTGACAAAGTGCTGACTATTGGAAAGGCATCTACCACACAGTGCGGCAATTGCAAGACACTTTCAAAGATGGGGCCTCGGTTTTGACGGTCCGGGAGACCCTCCATCTATATTCTATCAGACCGGGCTTCCTGGTGTTTAGGCATAACGGTGCGGCGATTTTCATGAGATACAACCCGCATCGTTTCGCCCAACAACTGAGCTACAATCAAGGGGTACCATTGGAGGCTTTCTTACTGGAACCTGCTGCTACTGAAGAAGGGATGGAGAGCGCGCTGTATCACTTCATGCGTCTGAATACGGGTTCTCATTTTTTTATCAGCGAGCCGGCTTGCGCCCCACGACTCCTCAATGCATATACAGAATGGTACAATCATTCGACGGGCGCCGTTATAAAGGAAGAAAAGCGATTGCTGGTCGACCGTAAGGGTGTGCCTCCTGGCAGCGACCGCAAAGCTCCTCTGGTGCCAAGGACCCCGGTAGTTCCTCCGCTGAAAGATGCTAGAGCCGGACCACCGCGTGTGCAGAGTCCTCCACGGGGATTGCCGCTTCCTGATACTGCGGATGCGTCACCAGCGCCCTGTGCTCCAGTGGAGACAGTAGTTGTGGCTTCGCCGGAGTCTGGTGTGGGCGCGGACATCGGGACCCGCCGCCCCAAGGTCCTGTAAAGCGCAAGTCGATCCCGGGTGCACCCAGGGCCGGTGGGCAGAAGAGGAAGAAGAAGTCGCTCTTCTCTGCTGACGTTGCGTTAGGTCAGGAACCTCACGCTCCCTATAGCGAGGAGTTGGGCGAGTACGGGACCAATAGAGGATTGGTTATGCCACCAGATGACACTAATCTGGCGGCCGCCATCGCAGCTTCAGAGCGATTGGCAAGGCGCGACGCATGGCTAGCCAGGCTTAGACAATCGGGTAATTACTAGTCGCCTTTTTTATTGCATTGTACTTTTATCTTTGTCTTTGACTAATGCTTTTCTTTTCTTTTTCTTCAAACAGGCATCACCACTGAAGAAGCCATCGCTGCTTCCCTCAAGACTTTTCAAGAGGAAGAACGACTCGGGGAATCCTTAGGCCTTGGTACGTTTCGATTCATTAAGTCTTTATTCTCCTTTTGTTATGGTCGATCTGACCCTTTCTTTTTCTCATCACAGGAACCACAATGCCGGTCCCGCACAGTGACATAGAGACTCTTCCTGGGCCAGCCACTGATGTTTCGGTCTCTTCGGGTCTACCGCGAGAGACCCGGCTTGAAGAGCCGATGAGAGATGCCTTGAAGGTTCTGGATGCAACTCTAAACGAGGACGACGACACCTTGATGAAGGAAGCGTCGAAGAGGTCCGTCGCTACGGCCCGGGAAGAGAGGAAGCGGTTGAGGCGCGAGGCGAAGGCACGCAGGGCTGCTTTGGCCGTGGGAGCGGGCCCAAGCACTGTCCCTCGTGCTGATACTCCCTCGGAAGAGCCCCCGGTCGCCTTGTCTACATCTCACAGACAGGCGGTGCGCGCAAATAGGGAGGCTAACGATAAGTCCACCTCAGGTAATGTATCTTTACAAAATTATGTTGTAAGAATTATAAACTTGTCGGTTCTTATATATTCTGTCCTGCAGGGCCAAGTCCAACCGAGGGGGAGGCGGAGACCGTCGAACCCAAGGAGACGAGGAGGAGGAGGAGGCCGAACCCGAGCCGACGGTGAGCAACGTCGCCAGGGTTGCTGAGCCTGAACTGGGGGTTGAGGGAGCTGCACCAGAGAAGGCCGTTGATGCCGAGCCCGAGGTGGCGGGACGACCGCTATCACTGAGCCTGGGGCAGCGGCGGGCGGAGCATCTGGGACTGGTGACCTCATGGTAATGGTGGACGAGACAATGGTGACCGCCGAGCCCGAAGAAGTAACGAGTGAGATGGGCACGACTCCTGGGGACGAGCCAGCCGCTCTTTCTCAAGAGTCTGGCAATGCTCCGATCATTGCTCTCCCCGTCTACGGTCCTCCGCTGTCCCCCGGTCGGGCGAGTACGACGACAGCACCTGTCGAGTCCGGTGATGAGGTCATGGGAGGTGGACTCGTATCGATGGAGGAGGGAAACGCCTCTGTTTCGGCCGGCAGCTCATCAGGTAAATCCTAAGTTACTGTCTCTTTTTTTTTTATCTTACAATCCTTTCTGACAAGTTTACCTTTGTTTTTAACGCAGGTGCAGCCAGCGCCGAGGCTCCATTGCTCGAGGGAGTGCCGTCAACTACTTCATTGGCGGTGGTCACCTCTCAGCCTTCCCTTGTACCCTCAAAGATGTTGGAAGGTAAGGATTTGCAACCCACAAGTTTTCTCTTTTAGCCGCATAATTTATGTACTAATGTCGTACTATTGCGTCTTTCCAGGAGTGCTTTTTGATCATCTCTATCAGGTGTTTCTCCCACACTTCTCCTTCCCATCTGGACTCGCTTCTTCCTCCGGTGGCGCCGGTGAGTATAGTTTCCAACTGATATCTTTCTTCTTTTTTTTAGTAATGGAATTATTTCTGACTTTCCCTCGTCCTGATTGTAGTACTACAAATCGAAGGAGGGGATGAAAAATCGGTCGCGCCACCGGCCCTTCCAGCCTTGCCGCCTGCTGCAGCTGGTATAGTAAACTATCTCATCAATGACTTTTTTGTATTTCTTGAACTGTCATCTAATCGTATTTTGTTTTTTCAGCTGTCATTCTGATCCCGGCGCCCTTTGAGTCTCGCGTCATATTGCCGGCAGGCCCCTTCCTGAGACGTTCGTCTTCAAAGGGTGTTGTAATGAGCTTAGGCATGCTGAGCGGATATGTCGAGGAGCTCGACACAGACGCTCTCCCATCTGCTGCGGATTTTGCTGCGGATTTTAACCCGATGTTGGCGGCGCTTATGACTTTTCATGATGGAGGCGTCGTCGAGCTTTGGGTCAACCACTGCAGGGAAATCGAGGTCCGCCTGCATCAGTCGGAGTTTATGCGCCCTGCTCCTGAGACCTTAGCCGTAAGCAATCAAAGAGCAGCGTGGATCGAGCAAAGCGCTTCTTACTTCCGTCACCTGGAACAAGAAGCGGCTTCACGGCTGAAGGAATGCCAAGAGACTTCGAGCGAGACGGCTCGTCTACACGCTGAGGTTGAAGCTATTGCTACCCAAGTGAAGGTTATCTTTGAGGGTCTCCTGGAGCGTATCTCTAATGGGCTAACACTGAAGCGAAAACTCGATGATGCCGAGTGTAATGCCCAAGGTCGTGAAGCAGCTCAGTAGGCCGTTGGGGAGCAACTTGCGTCCTTCTTGCAGCAACGGGCTCAAGTGGAGGCAGAACTGGCGGTGGCGGCCGATCAGGAAAAGGCATAGAGGGAAGTGCGCGAACAATTGATAAGGCTATTTAAGACGCTTCCTTCCTAGTAGCTGCCTTTGTATCAATATACTTGTAAAAATTTCCTTTTTCGAATAAAATGTATCCATTCTTTATTCTTTTGTACGATTCACCTTCTACTTGATTGAAGTTAATAAATAAAGATACACATTTTTTCTTTGCAACGTCTTGTATGCTCTTTTGCTTTCTCCCTTTCTCTTATTATCAGCATGCTGTCTCAACAAACACGGTTGACAGATAATAGAGTAAGCATCTTAGTTTTTTCCAAGAAATAGCGATGGCTTAGGCCGCAGGTTCAGATCTGCCGCCTAAGACTTTTCAACTCTATGAGCCGTGAGGTTCTCATAGAGACTTTACTCCCAATGGATCGAGAGGATCTCGTAGGTGTATTTTTTCCTTAGGAATTGTGTGGATTCCTAAGTGCGTTTTCTCTTATAAGTCGTAAGGATCCTATAAGAGAATTTTCCCTCTTACGAGTCGAGAGGACCCGTAAGCGGTTGTTTCCCTCCTTGTCGAGATTCGACTTTGGAGAGTGAGACCCATGAATAGTATGCAAGAGACCGTTTTAGACCGACTTGCAGGGTCCCAGTGCTCAGGAAACAAGTTTTTTAATCCCTGCTGCCTAAGGCTTTATCTTGCAAGTTGAGACGAATCGGGAATTTCTCGCGGAGACACTGGTTTCTCTGTAGGCCGACGCGAATCAGGAGGCTCTCATCAAGGACGCTAGTTTCCCTGAGTTAAAGAGTTTGCCAAGGACACTGGTTTCCCTGGGGTTGAAACGAGTCGAGGTGTTCCTGCAAAGACGCTAGTTTCTCTGCGGGTCGACGCGAATCAGGATTTTCTCGTCAAGGACACTGGTTTCCCTGAGTCGAAGGATTTTGCCGAAGACACTGGTTTCTTTGGGGTTGAAACGAATCGGGAATTTCTCGCGGAGACACTGGTTTCTCTGCGGGCCGACGCGAATCAGGAGGCTCTCATCAAGGACGCTAGTTTCCCTGAATTGAGGTATTTGCCAAGGACACTGGTTTCCGTGGGGTTGAAACGAATCGATGTATTCCTGCAATGACTCTAGTTTCTTTGCGGGTCGACGCGAATCAGGATTTTCTCGTCAAGGACACCGGTTTCCCTGAGCCGAAGGATTTTGCCGAAGACACTGGTTTCTTCGGGGTTGAAACGAATCGGGAATTTCTCGCGGAGACACTGGTTTCTCTGCGAGCCGACGCGAATCAGGAGGCTCTCATCAAGGACGCTAGTTTCCCTGAATTGAGGTATTTGCCAAGGACACTTGTTTCCCTGGGGTTGAAACGAATCGATGTATTCCTGCGGAGACGCTAGTTTCTCTGCGGGTCGACGCGAATCAGGATTTTCTCGTCAAGGACACCGGTTTCCCTGAGTCGAAGTATTTTGCCGAAGACACTGGTTTCTTCGGGGTTGAAACGAATCGGGAATTTCTCATGGAGACACTGGTTTCTCTGCGAGCCGACGCGAATCAGGAGGCTCTCATCAAGGACGCTAGTTTCCCTGAATTGAGGTATTTGCCAAGGACACTTGTTTCCCTAGGGTTGAAACGAATCGATGTATTCCTGCAGCGACGCTAGTTTCTCTGCGGGTCGACGCGAATCAGGATTTTCTCGTCAAGGACACTGGTTTCCCTAAGTCGAAGGATTTTGCCGAAGACACTGGTTTCTTCGGGGTTGAAACGAATCGGAGTATTCCTGCGGAGACGCTAGTTTCTCTGCGGGTCGACGCGAATCAGGATTTTCTCGTCAAGGACACTGGTTTCCCTGAGTCGAAGATTTTGCCGAAGACACTGGTTTCTTCAGGGCTGAAACGAATCGGAGTATTCCTGCGGAGAAGCTAGTTTCTCTGCGGGCCGACGTGAATCAGGAGGCTCTCATCAAGGACGCTAGTTTCCCTGAATTGAGGTGTTTGCCAGGGACACTGGTTTCCCTAGGGTTGAAACGAATCGATGTAATCCTGCAAAGACGCTAGTTTCTCTGCGGGTCGACGCGAATCAGGATTTTCTCGTCAAGGACACTGGTTTCCCTGAGTCGAAGGATTTTGCCGAAGACACTGGTTTCTTCGGGGTTGAAACGAATCGGAGTGTTCCTGCGGAGACACTGGTTTCTCTGCGGGCCGACGCGAATCAGGAGGCTCTCATCAAGGACGCTAGTTTCCCTGAATTGAGGTATTTGCCAAGAACACTGGTTTCCCTGGAGTTGAACTGATCTGTGGTGGTCTTTCAGGTTTTATATAAGTTACCGTCAAAACCGTGAAGCTAGGAATTTGATCTTCGCTTCATTTGCTGGCACTGCGTCTGCTGTATCGAGACGAATGCCGCGGTTGTCTCTAGGCTGTTGGTGAACCGTCGAGATTTGGCTTAGCTTTCTGGCGGAGCCTGTTGGGAAGGTGTGGTTCCCTCTTTGTTTGTTCCCTTGAATTGTATACAGGGATCGATGTGATCTCAACTGTAGCGCAAAAGTTTCATTCATTTTTATTGTTTTATTTCCGCGATGCTCTATAATTTCAGCTTTTATATCGCGAAGGTCGCGATTGCCCAATCATTTCGGCTATTTTTCGCGGTGCCCAATCATTTCGGTTATTTATTTTATTTTTACTCGCTACTTTTTATTACGAGTTGCCCAATCATTTCGGCTATTTTGTATGCATACGTTTTTTTACTTGCTGCTTTTTATTGCAAGCTGCCCCATCATTTCGGCTATTTCGTATGCATGTGCGGCTTGCTGGCTTTTCACCGTAAACCTGAAATTAGACACTAATTTCGGCATCGACACCGATTTCGGCATCAACACCGCTACAACTGGGATATTGCCAGGAGCGAATCATCATTTGCCTCTGTCGATGTCGAACAAAGGTGGCTTAGAGAACAGGGTTAAGGTCCTGTTGACTAAGGCTTTTGACTTCATGAGCCGTAAGGGTCCCACAAAGGTATTTCTCCCTACAAGTCGTGAGGATCTTGTAGGTGTATTTTCTCCTTAAGAATCGTGAGGATTCCTAAGTGTATGTTCCTATGTAAGTCGTAAGGATCCTACAAGAGGGTTTTCTCCTTGTAAGTCGAGAGGACTTACAAGGGTTGTTCACCATGCGAACATATCCCCAGTCACGGATGGGACTTGGGTAGGAAAATGTTTATTCGCGCCCGTGGATTGTATACAAGGGTCGGTATTGAATCACTTGTAGGGAAAAATCGAAGGTTGTGGAGGTTGCTTAAGCACAGGTTTAGGTCTCTGTAACTTAAGACTTTCAAATCTTCTGAGCCGTGAGGGTCCCATAAGAGAGTTCTCCTTACGAGTCGTGGGGATCTCGCAAGTGTATTTTCTCCTTAGGAATCGTGGGGATCCCTTGTAAGTCCACGTTGCGACCCCCGGTTCTTACGGGGAGGCGGAAACGGTATAAAAATCAAATTTTAGTGCAAGAGGCAACATGGACTATGCAAGGTCGGGATCGTTATCTAAACTAAAACTAGCAAACTAGCTAAAGAAGTTTAGCTACTCGGATGAAGATGGTTATACCTAGACTTGAACTCCTTCGTCTTCAAACTTTGTAGAGGTTGATGGTTCTCCTTTGTCGCCTTCTCCCGTCGAAGATGGATCCACCTCGAAGGCTCGACCTTTGGGCTCTTTCTCGTACTTGGAGTGAACTAGAATCGCCGGCTTGCTAGACCCTTGATCCTAGAGTGAGTAGAGAGTGTCTAGGGTTTGCTTTTGTTTTTCAAGAGAAGGATTCTCAACACATGAGAAGGTTTCTCTTGGCTAGAGGAAGAAGAAGATGAAATGAAGAGAGAGAGTGAGAATGATAGAATGAGCTCACCTTTTTCTTTTTGCAACCATATCAAAATGAAAAAGGTTTAATCAAATAATAATAATAATCAAAATGAAAAAGGTTTGATGGATAGTTTAGAATGACTAATATCATTACAAGCATTAAATGAATAAAGCAAGAATGAAAAGGCATCTTGCATTTGTAATGATGGTAGTCAAATGTTCAACCATGGTCAACAAGTCAACCATGGTCAACAAGTCAACAAAAACTAACCATGACACAATTTCATTTTATTATATATTATTAAATGATATAATACAAATCCATTAGGGTTTGGAAAAAGACGACTGTCAACTGTGCATACGCACCCGTTCCGAAACCCTAATGGAAATCATCTTCCTCCTCCTCAAATAACTGTGCATACACACCTGCATTCTTGTTCCGAGGAACATGAATACTGAGAGATAAAAGCAACCCCAAATACTATACCAGTATCCGGCTCAAACCAGAGCCCGCTGGTAATATCTGTCCGGACTCCAAACGTGCACAAGTGCGCGGATGAGAACGAACCCTGTCGCAAAACCATGCGACATCTACTCTGTTTTGCCCAGAGGCGAATACCCTCTGTGTGGGACTCTAAAGACTCGACACTACGCTGGCAGTGGGTTTAACCACAGACCGCAAGCGGCACTAGCTGTGCGTAACGGTCCCCAGGTAGATGTCGACAAGAAGGCTGACGAGGTGAAACCCCATCGGTACTCCTACTGAGTCTGAATGTGACAGTCTCCGTACAGTCCGGTCTGTTCGTCTGATACATCGCATGGCGGGCCTAGGGGGCGGTAAACGTCAGTCCCCCAATAGCGGTACAAGTCGTGCCGGAGCGAAGCCCAAAACACCCTGAGATAACACTGGAAACCTACCAGTATATCTCGTTTGCCCTGGCCAGGGACTACTCGTGTAATGGCTCTCCTAGACACAGCGCGATGTCAACCCCCAATACCGGGAGAGACGAATCCTGTCTAACCGTCACTGCCTCCAAGTGCTTCGGGACTGCACCCAACCACCACCTGTTTGCACGACTCCTTTGAGCCGTGGTAGGGTAGTGATCAAAGTGCAGTGGGAACACACTCGAGGCGAAGTGCCAGTGTCAAGTCAGCGGACTAAGCTGTACTCATGTCACCTGGGAACTGATGACTGACGATAGGTATAATACCAACCTGTCAGTTCCCGACGAGTCCTGTCCAGTGTACTCGTAACCCAACGAGCACCCGTATACTATCTCCAGTACGATGTACTGATGGCTGTGGGACAGACCATCTCCCACACTGGGATGAGAAGCGCATACGCTAGTCTACTCCGGAGTATCGATGCCCTGTCTCGATAGTCCTGCGACTAGGGACCTGCATAAGGATGTGCTTATAGATTACCCAGCCCCCACTAGTGTGACTGCCATCACAACGCTGGTAATCAAGCAAAGATCCTAAGGGCTCCACTAATGCGTATAAGTGATATAGTAAAATAAACACAAGTACACATTGAAGTAGAGACAAACCAAGTAGCATACTACTATTTTGAGCAAGATTGTATATACAAGGTGAATATCCCAAGCATCCATTAAGTAATATACAAACTAGTATGATACAGTAATGGCCTCTAGGGCATATACACTAACAATCTCCCACTTGCACTAAGGCTATGTACTGGCGTATCGAAGACCTATCATCTCGATCAGCCGCTCGAACTGAGTCTGGGGTAGGGCCTTGGTGAATGGATCTGCAGTGTTGTCTTCTGAAGCAACTCTCCGAACCTCGATCTCCTTGCGATCCACGATCTCCCTGATCAGGTGATACCGCCTCAAGATGTGCCTGGATCTCTGATGGGACCTGGGTTCCTTCGCTAAAGCTATAGCCCCATTGTTGTCGCAATACAGAGGTATTGGATCAACAATGGACGGAACCACCTGAAGTTCTTTCAAGAACTTCCTCATCCAGACAGCTTCTTTTGCGGCATCAGATGCAGCGATGTATTCCGCTTCCATCGTCGAGTCTGCAACGGTTTCCTGTTTGGAACTCTTCCAACACACCGCCCCTCCATTGAGGGTAAAGACAAAGCCCGACATGGACTTGGAATCATCCTTGTCACTCTGGAAGCTGGAGTCAGCAAAGGCCTCGATCTGGAGGACTTTTCCGCCATACACCAAGAATATCTCCTTAGTCCTTCTCAGGTACTTGAGAATGTTCTTTACCGCTATCCAGTGTTTCTCCCCAGGGTTTGACTGATACCGGCTTACCACACTCAGTGCATAAGCTACATCCGGTCTGGTACACAACATCGCATACATTATAGAGCCCACCGCAGAAGCGTAGGGTATAATAGACATGCGATCCCTCTCCAAATCAGTCTTGGGAGACATCTCTTTAGAGAGGGTGATCCCGTGACAAGCCGGTAGGTTACCGCGCTTGGAATCTTCCATACTGAATCTCTTCAGTATGGTGTCGATGTACCTGGACTGTGAAAGTCCCAATATCCTCTTGGATCTATCACGATGGATCCGGATCCCCAGGATGTATGAGGCATCACCCAGGTCTTTCATGGAGAACCTGTGTGACAAGAACCCCTTGACAGATTGTAGCATAGGAATGTCATTTCCTATTAAGAGAATGTCATCCACGTATAAAACGAGGAATACTACAGTCCTCGCTACAAATCTACTATAGATGCATGGTTCATCTGGATTTTTGATAAAGCCAAATTCTTTGACCGTCTCATCAAAGCAGATGTTCCAACTCCGCGATGCCTGCTTTAGTCCATAGATGGACTTAAGCAACTTGCACACCTTTCCGCTGCTCCCACTCTGAATGAAGCCCTCTGGCTGGTCCATATAGACACACTCCTCTAAATTTCCATTTAGAAAAGCTGTCTTTACGTCCATTTGCCAGATCTCATAATCGTGGAAGGCAGCGATGGCAAGAAGGATCCGAATGGATTTCAGCATGGCTACTGGAGAAAAGGTTTCGTCATAGTCCAAGCCAGGTCTTTGACGGAAACCCTTTGCTACCAGCCTAGCTTTATAGGTCTCAACCTGTCCATCTACACCAATCTTCCTTTTGAAGATCCACTTGCATCCTACGGGTTTTACCCCGTCTGGAGCAATGTCCAACGTCCATACCTTGTTGGTGTACATGGACTCCATTTCGGTCCGCATTGCATCCAGCCATTTCACTGAGTCAACGCTCTGAACGGCCTGCTGGAAGCTAGTAGGCTCATCATAATCTATGATGCAATCCTCTCTATCCCCGTCTATGAGAAAACCGTAGTATCTCTCGGGCGGATGAGACTGCCTACTACTTCTGCGGAGTGGCGTAGGAATGTCCTGTTCTTCCGAACCCTCTGGTTCCACTAAACTTTCAGTAATAGTCCGTGGTTCTGGAATCTCTTCCAGTTCTACTGTGCTCCCGCTTATTTCCTTTTCTATGAACTGGTGTTCTAGAAAGTGGGCATGACGAGAAACAAGAACTTTTTGTTCCTCTTCGCAGTAGAAGAAATATCCCTTGGAATTCTTTGGATATCCCACAAACTTGCACAGTACTGAGCGTGCCTCGAGTTTGTCCGCATGCTGCTTTTTGACAAAAGCCGGACTTCCCCATATCTTAATGTGATTAAGATGGGGTCTCTTCCCACACCACATCTCAAATGGCGTAGTAGGCACAGTCTTAGTGGGAACTCGGTTCAAAAGGTATGCGGCTGATTCTAGCGCATATCCCCAGAATGATCGCGGCAACTCAGCGTTACTCATCATGGACCGAACCATATCCAATAGGGTTCGGTTCCGTCTCTCCGATACACCGTTATGTTGCGGAGTGTATGGAGGAGTAAGCTGAGAGAGAATACCATTCTCTTTTAAGTAATTCAGGAATTCGGCACTTAAGTATTCTCCACCTCGATCCGATCTTAGAATCTTAATACTTTTGCCGGTCTGTTTCTCTACCTCATTCCTATACTCCTGGAATTTTTCAAAAGCCTCGGACTTATGTTTCATTAAGAAAACATAACCGTACCTTGAGAAGTCATCCGTAAAAGTAATGAAGTAAGAATGTCCGCTTCGGGCATGTGTAGACATTGGACCGCACACGTCACTGTGTACGAGTCCCAAGAGCTCGCTCGCTCTTACTCCATGTCCAGTAAACGGAGTCTTTGTCATCTTTCCCTTGAGACAGGATTGACAAGTGGCATACGACTGATATTCGAACGCATTCAAATACCCTTCTGTATGTAACTTCGTCAATCTTCTCTCATTGATGTGACCCAATCTACAATGCCATAAGAAAGTCTGGTTTATTTCTGGAGACTTTCTTTTGTGTGTATTCTGGACATTAAAAATCTGTGGTTGGTTCAATACGTATATACCATTACTCAAAGTACCTGACCCAATCAAAACTTGATTAAGGCGAATGTTTACAACATTACTTACAAACGCAAATTCATAACCTTCTTTAGAAACTAAAGATACAGAAATGATATTACAAGTTGCGTTGGGTACATAAAAGCAATTACGCAAAACCAAAACATGTCCATCTGACATTCCCAGGTGATAGTCCCCCACGGCTTTAGCATCCATGCTAGCTCCGTTTGCAACTCTGAGGGTCATGTCACCTGCTTTCAAAACACTACGGTTTCTCAACGCCTGCAAAGAATTACAGATATGAGATCCTGATCCGGTATCCAATACCCAGGAAGTAGAGTTTATAGAAAGACAGTTTTCAATAACATACACACCTGAAGCTGAAGCTGCAACCTGCTTCAATTCCTGTGTTCTGGCCTTCCAGGCCCTGCAATCATTCTTCCAGTGTCCTTTCTTATGACAAAAGAAGCATTCTTCCTTATCCACAAGCTTCCCCGCTATCTTTGTTGCTTTACCTTTTCCCTTCGTATCCACTTTACTAACACCGCCCCTTGGTTTGGCGGGGGCTTTCTTCTTCTTTCCCTTGGCTTTCGCCTTGGACCTAGAAGAAGATGATCCTCCTACAAACAAAGTGGATGTTTCCCTACCTTTCTGTAGGGTGCCCTCTGCGCTCCTCAGCAGGTTGAGGAGCTCTGAAAGTTCAACCTCCTTTTCTTGTAGGTTGAAATTCATTATAAACTGGGCGTAAGTGGAAGGAAGGGACTGGAGAACTATATCCGTATATAGCTCACTCTCCAATGTGATCCCTAGGTCAGCGAGCTCCTCAATGTAGCCGATCATCTTTAGCACGTGCTCGGCTACTGATGATCCGACGGCCATTCTTGTCGAAAACAACTTTTTCGACGCTTCGTATCTTGCGATACGTGATTGCTCTCCATACAGTTCTTTTGTATGAAGCAATATGGACTCCATGTCCATATTCTCATGCCTCCTCTGATGTTCGTTGTCCATCGAGGCAAGCAGGAGGCACTTGGCCTTCGCGCTATCAATCTCCCAAGTCTTGCGGATTTCCTTATCCGCGACGCTGGAAGTTGGACCAGGGACAGGGGGAGCTTTGGTGGTAAGAAGATACCCCAGCTTGTCATAAGTGATTGCTATCTTGACATTCCTGAGCCAATCTTTGTAGTTTGGCCCTGTCAATTTGTTTTTATCTAGGAGTAACTTAAGTCCAGTCATGTTGATTGGTCGCTGCAATTAGGAGAGAGAAGAAGAAACACTCAGCATGATGCTCTTGCAAGTTTAGAGTGGTTTTTAATTTGTCTAAACAGGATGGCTCCCACTGTTTCTCGAATCCCTCCTCAAACCATAAAGGAAGAATTAGTCAGGATCAATCCCACCGTACAATACTTGCTTAACCGTTCAGCCAGGCTGGTGTCGGTACTTCGAGGGAGGTTTTCCAACGCTTTCGCGAAGTTCCTTAATTAAAGAACCTCTTTTCCCTGGGGGCGTAGCCCCGCTAACACCTTTCTAGGCACCTACTAGGTTTATAGCATTGATCGTTAAGTGAGAAATTTCCCGAGGAGTAGCATATACTCACAGTAGGATCGGGATCCAAATATCATTGCGTGACGAAACTGAAGGAATCCTACCAGAATCACCACACTCCAAATGGTATGCAAATCTAGCAAGTTTCAGTACTTATGAAACTCCCGATGTGGATTTTTGCCCCATGCTCTTATGACCTTGACTTTGGCCAAAATATCATAAGTCACATGTCAAGTTCTACCCGTCATTATCCAGGTTAATTTGGATCCATCCGTATCTACCCTTGACTTTGGCCAAAATGGCAGTACGACTGTCCCAAACCAACGCATCTATCTATGCTACACATGAACACCCAACAGCTACCAATCACTGTGCCTTGACTTTGGCCAACATACACAGCTTGAATACTATTGACTATTCATGCGAAACGACGGAGGGCTACGGATGGTTTTGGCAAAACCGTGAACGTAGTGAACTTGATTTGGTCGATGGAACGAGATAGCTTTTAAATGGAGTGGCTCAAACTCCGCATTTTAAAAGTTAGTTTTGAAAAGAACCGAGTGGTTTTTCGAAAGTGTTCCAACGACTTTAACTTGGTTTATTATCTTGCATTAGTTCTTTTAATGCGTGATATTCTTGCATTAGTACTTTTAATGCGTCCCATCATTTAAATCCTACCATTGCAGAAAACAACCAAAATATGACGTACGCTTATGCCATTCGCATTCGCCACTGGGCCCCGTCATTACCCGTTAGGTTACTTAACTAACGACAGAGCGGGGGCTGGGCTAGCGCGTCTGTAAAACATAAGCAACGCCTAAATAGTTATAGATATAGCAATAGTAGACATTACAGATCACAGATGAATGCATTGGATATACTAGCAATCCGCAATCCTTTCGAGCCTGAAATGAAAAGCGGATAACACGGTCGCGGTGAATAGCCAAATACCCCACCCAAGACCCCTACGGGTGCGGCAAACTACCCGCCAAGTACCCGAAGCGTAGCAACCTCCCTCATCTCCATGAGTAGGCCACTCGACACTTCGGCATACCCGGTAGTTCGTGCACCCCTCCATGGGTCTATCCTAGGAGCAAAAACAGTAAAAGAATTATACAATGACGGCTACAACCCCGACCCGGTTGTGCGGCCAAATAATATTATTACATCAATTTACATTTACAATGAATGAAAGAAAAACAAAAGCTCATCTCACATCCACCCCGGCTATTCACCCGCGACAGTCCAACACATTCATATACACATTCCAGCACATTACAGATCATGTATAACCCCGACTAATCGTCTTATAGCGATTAGTCGACGTTCAATACATGCAAACATCACAGATATAACCATCATAGTCAAAGTGCAGTGAAGTTCGGAAAAATACGGAATTATAGGCCCCCCAAAAGTAAATTTTAGTTCTGGAAAATCTGGGCATATAATATATATCCTAAAAATCCCAAAATCAACACAGAAAGACACTGCACGAAAAACGATGCAGAGAGGACATCAAACCGCGGCGCTTCCGCGGCACGAGCCTACCTCGTGCGGCGGAAGGGCGGCGGTTTGGATGAATCTCTGTGTCGTTTTTCATGGGTGTTTTTAGAAAACCCTGAGATGAATTTACAAATATAAAGTTTTTCATTTTGAGCCAAAAAAATTTCAACAGAAACTCAGGTTTTGAAAAATATGGTTTTTGGGTTTTTTTACGGTTCCGAACTTCGTTACACTTCACTACCAAGCTAGTTTATGTTTAGTTAGGCTCTGATACCACTGTAAGTCCACGTTGCGACCCCCGGTTCTTACGGGGAGGCGGAAACGGTATAAAAATCAAATTTTAGTGCAAGAGGCAACATGGACTATGCAAGGTCGGGATCGTTATCTAAACTAAAACTAGCAAACTAGCTAAAGAAGTTTAGCTACTCGGATGAAGATGGTTATACCTAGACTTGAACTCCTTCGTCTTCAAACTTTGTAGAGGTTGATGGTTCTCCTTTGTCGCCTTCTCCCGTCGAAGATGGATCCACCTCGAAGGCTCGACCTTTGGGCTCTTTCTCGTACTTGGAGTGAACTAGAATCGCCGGCTTGCTAGACCCTTGATCCTAGAGTGAGTAGAGAGTGTCTAGGGTTTGCTTTTGTTTTTCAAGAGAAGGATTCTCAACACATGAGAAGGTTTCTCTTGGCTAGAGGAAGAAGAAGATGAAATGAAGAGAGAGAGTGAGAATGATAGAATGAGCTCACCTTTTTCTTTTTGCAACCATATCAAAATGAAAAAGGTTTAATCAAATAATAATAATAATCAAAATGAAAAAGGTTTGATGGATAGTTTAGAATGACTAATATCATTACAAGCATTAAATGAATAAAGCAAGAATGAAAAGGCATCTTGCATTTGTAATGATGGTAGTCAAATGTTCAACCATGGTCAACAAGTCAACCATGGTCAACAAGTCAACAAAAACTAACCATGACACAATTTCATTTTATTATATATTATTAAATGATATAATACAAATCCATTAGGGTTTGGAAAAAGACGACTGTCAACTGTGCATACGCACCCGTTCCGAAACCCTAATGGAAATCATCTTCCTCCTCCTCAAATAACTGTGCATACACACCTGCATTCTTGTTCCGAGGAACATGAATACTGAGAGATAAAAGCAACCCCAAATACTATACCAGTATCCGGCTCAAACCAGAGCCCGCTGGTAATATCTGTCCGGACTCCAAACGTGCACAAGTGCGCGGATGAGAACGAACCCTGTCGCAAAACCATGCGACATCTACTCTGTTTTGCCCAGAGGCGAATACCCTCTGTGTGGGACTCTAAAGACTCGACACTACGCTGGCAGTGGGTTTAACCACAGACCGCAAGCGGCACTAGCTGTGCGTAACGGTCTCCAGGTAGATGTCGACAAGAAGGCTGACGAGGTGAAACCCCATCGGTACTCCTACTGAGTCTGAATGTGACAGTCTCCGTACAGTCCGGTCTGTTCGTCTGATACATCGCATGGCGGGCCTAGGGGGCGGTAAACGTCAGTCCCCCAATAGCGGTACAAGTCGTGCCGGAGCGAAGCCCAAAACATCCTGAGATAACACTGGAAACCTACCAGTATATCTCGTTTGCCCTGGCCAGGGACTACTCGTGTAATGGCTCTCCTAGACACAGCGCGATGTCAACCCCCAATACCGGGAGAGACGAATCCTGTCTAACCGTCACTGCCTCCAAGTGCTTCGGGACTGCACCCAACCACCACCTGTTTGCACGACTCCTTTGAGCCGTGGTAGGGTAGTGATCAAAGTGCAGTGGGAACACACTCGAGGCGAAGTGCCAGTGTCAAGTCAGCGGACTAAGCTGTACTCATGTCACCTGGGAACTGATGACTGACGATAGGTATAATACCAACCTGTCAGTTCCCGACGAGTCCTGTCCAGTGTACTCGTAACCCAACGAGCACCCGTATACTATCTCCAGTACGACGTACTGATGGCTGTGGGACAGACCATCTCCCACACTGGGATGAGAAGCGCATACGCTAGTCTACTCCGGAGTATCGATGCCCTGTCTCGATAGTCCTGCGACTAGGGACCTGCATAAGGATGTGCTTATAGATTACCCAGCCCCCACTAGTGTGACTGCCATCACAACGCTGGTAATCAAGCAAAGATCCTAAGGGCTCCACTAATGCGTATAAGTGATATAGTAAAATAAACACAAGTACACATTGAAGTAGAGACAAACCAAGTAGCATACTACTATTTTGAGCAAGATTGTATATACAAGGTGAATATCCCAAGCATCCATTAAGTAATATACAAACTAGTATGATACAGTAATGGCCTCTAGGGCATATACACTAACATCCCTAAGTGTGTTGCTCCCTTGTGAGTCGAAAGGATCTCACACGGGTGGTTTCTCCTTACAAGGTCGAGAGGACCCTGTAAGTGTCCTTTAACGAGGTTGCGCCCTTTCAGGTTTTTACAAACACTCGCCGGTAGTCCTGCTTTTTTTACTCACTGAGCCCTTTCGGGTTTTCATCCGTGTCCATTTTGCTTATAGACATACCGTTTTTTTTATTCTTTTTATTCTCTTCTTCTTTTTTTTTACGAGGTCGCGCCCTTTCGGGTTTTCACGAACGCTCGCCGGTAGCCCTGCTGTTTTTACTCACGGAGCCCTTTCGGGTTTTCATCCGTGCCCATTTTGCTTATGGACATTTTTTTATTATATTTATTTATTTATCTCGTCAGCCTAAGGATGCTGCGGTAGTAGTTTAAAGACGTTTCGGTCCTTTGTTTGTTTAAGGACGTTTCGGTCCGCCATTAGTTTAAGGACGTTTCGAACCGCCATTAGTTTAAGGACGTTTCGGTCCGCCATTAGTTTAAGGACGTTTCGGTCCGCCATTAGTTTATGGACGTTTCGGTCCGCTATTAGTTTAAGGATGTTTCGGGCCGTCCAGGTGAAGGCTGGCTACTGCTTATAAAGTTTGAGCTTAGGAAAATAGCGAGCGGACATAGTCGTCGTCATCTATCATTGACCTAAGCAGTAACTCGCTAAGCGTAGTATTTCTTTAGGAATCGACCATTTATTGGCCTGTAAGGCCTTTCACCGTGCATATCCATGAGTAGATAGGCCCCACCCTGGTAGACCTTGTCTATGATGTACGGGCCTTCATAGTTTGGCTCGAATTTTTCCCGCTTGGCGCGATTGGGGATCATAGGCCTTTTGACCACTAGCACGACTTCGCCTTGGCGGAATGTCCTCGGCCGGGTCAATCTTTCATATGAGCGCGTCATCTTTGCTTTATAGGCCTCCAGATTTTGTTGCGCTATGAGCCGTGTTTCATCAAGGGCATCAAGTTCCTCAAGCTGAAGGTGAGCATTTTCTTCGTCCGTCAGCTCGTAATGGACTGCCACTCGTAGATAGGGTAACTCTATCTTGAGGGGGAGTACTGCTTCTGTACCGAATACCAACGTATATGGCGTTGTGTTCGTGGCTGTCTTGAACGTAGTTCGATACGCCCAAAGAGCTTCTTGCAGCCTCTCATGCCAGTCCTTCTTATTTCGGGACACCGTTTTCTTCATGATCTTTGTCAAGGTCTTGTTGAAGGCCTCAGCTAGACCGTTAGCTCGCAGATTATAAACCGAGGAATATCTCCAGTCTATATTGTGTAGTTGCGCGAAGCGACTGATCTTGTGGCTTCTGTAAGCTGGCCCGTTATCGGAGATGATCCGTCGCGGAGTTCCAAACCGATATATGACGTGCGTCTTGAACAAATGGAGGATATTCTCCGTCTTCACTTCCCTCAGCGGTACTGCTTCTGCCTATTTGGAGAAGTAGTCAGTCGTCGCCAGGATGAAACGATGTCCTCTAGACGATGCTGGTTCGATGGGGCCAACTATGTCAGTTCCCCACATTTCGAACGGACAGCTAGCCACTGTCGGGTGTAGAGGATTTGGGTGTTGATGGATGAAGTCCCCATGAATTTGGCATGAGTGGCACTGCTTCGCATACTCAAGGCAGTCTTGAATCATCGTGGGCCAGTAGTAGCCCATCCGTTTGATCTTCAACTTCATCTTTGGGCCTGCTTGGTGAGAACCGCAGAGTCCGTCGTGAACTTTCTGAACGACTCTTTTCGCTTCGTCAGGTCCCAGACATCTCAACCACAGAGAATCAAATGACCTCTTGTACAGAGTATCATTGACGAAGGCGAAAGACAGAGCTCGTTTCATAAGCTGATGTCTTGAGGACGCATCTTCGGGCGCTCGACGGTATTTGAAGTAGTCTATAAAGAACTCTCTCCAATCCTCGGTATTTTCCCGATCTTTTATTTGCAGGGTCATCTGCTCAGTCGCTCCCTTTTCTTCGGGTGATTCCGGAGATATTTCCGCTGAGGCAAGTACCCGACGGCTTTGTACCACGATTCTTACGTCATCGAGGTTCTCATCAGCCAGTTACTTAGCGAGCTTGGCCAATGCGTCCGCTTTGCTGTTTTCCGCGCGTGGTATGTTTTCCAAAGTATAGGAAGGGATTTGGGTCAACAGTTGCTGCACCTTTTCGCCGTACTTCACCAACTCTGGTTTGCACGTTTGGTAGTCGCCGTTTATTTGACTAACGACCAGTTGGGAATCTCCGTATATGAGGAGGTTTTCAATTCCCATGTCGATGGCGATCTCGAGGCCTGCTATCAAAGCTTCGTATTCGGCTTCATTGTTTGTCCTCGGCTCTGTTAGAGAGAAAGCAAAGCGCATTATCCCTCCTTGTGGAGTTACAAAGATGAGTCCTACCCCCGATTTGATTATAGGGGTACTTTGTTTGCGCTTCTTCATGGAAGATGCTACATCGAAATAAAGCTTCCATCGGGTATCACCACCGTTGATCGCATCAAATGTATGTTCGTCTGGAAGATCGCAATTCATAGGAGAATCGGCGGGTATCGGATGCTCAGCGAGGAAGTCGGCGATGGCCCGGCCTTTCACTGCCTTGAGAGGTTGATACGTTATCGAGAACTCCATCAAGAGCAGGGCCCATTTAGCGAGCCGTCCCGTCAATATGGCTATCGACATTAAATATTTAAGAGGGTCCACCTTCAAAATGAGACGGACTTCGTGTGCCAATGCATCGTGTCTGAGCTTTGTTATCGCGAAGATCAACGCCAGGCAGTGTTTTTCAATAGGGGAATAGTTGCTTTCTGCCCCCAGTAGAACTCGACTCAAATAATAGAGTGCTCTTTCTTTCCCTTGATCGTTCTCTTGCGCCCATAATGCGCCTAAGGAACCTTCAAGGGCGGTTATATAAAGAATGAGGGGATTTCCCTTGACCGGAGCAGCCAATACTGGCGGGTTCTGCAGGTATTGCTTGATCTCTTCTAGCGTACTTTGGCATTTTTGGTCCCAGACGAACGGGGTTCCTTTCTTCATCAGGTGGCTGTAAGGTCGGCACTTGCCTGAAAGGTTGGCTATAAATCGCCGTATATACGCGAGCTTCCCTTGGAGAGACCGCAGCTGTTTGAGAGTCCTTGGCGGAGGCATTTCCATGATCGCCTTGATCTTTGATGGATCTATTTCGATACCTCGGTGTCGGACGATGAATCCTAGGAATTTGCCTGAGGAAACTCCGAATGCGCACTTGAGAGGGTTCATTTTCAAGTTGTATTGTCGAAGGCGTTGAAATACGGTCTTCAAATGCTCGAGATGCTCCTCGTATGATTTGCTCTTCACCACGAGGTCGTCGATATAGCATTCGACGATTTCATGTATAAAGTCATCGAAGATCTTCGTCATGGCCCTCTGATAGGTAGCACCGGCGTTCTTTAGACCGAAGGGCATCACCTTGTAGCAGAATATACCTAAAGGGGTCCTGAAGGCGGTGTGCTTCTGGTCTTCGGGATGCATCTTTATCTGATTATACCCTGATGAGCCGTCCATGAAGGAGAAAACCTCATGAGTAGACGTATTGTCTATCATCAGTTCGGTGACTGGCACCGGGAAATCGTCCTTCGGGCAAGCTTTATTGAGATCCCGGAAATCCACGCATATGCGCACTGTCCCATTTTTCTTCATCACGGGGACGATGTTGGCGATCCATTCAGGATATTGAACCTCCTGGATAAAGCCGGAGTCGATCAGCTTCTTGACCTCGGCGTTGATGCTCATCTCAAGCTCGAGCAGCATTCTTCTTGGCGCCTGTTTGACCGGCTTGACGTCCGGAGATATTGCTAATTTGTGCACAGCAAATTCTGGATCTAGTCCCGGCAACGGCGCCATTTGATTGATCATTTCTTTGTGTGTCGTTTTAGAAAATGAATAGAATCACAATCAAAGAATTATATTTGACCGCAATCAACTACGGTGTCGGATGTAGATTGTAAGTGAGTGCGGATCGTCCACAGGGATTGTGCGATTCGTTTCTGTATTTAATTTGTTTGAATCGAAAAGTTAATAGAAAAGAAAACAAAACATGATTCAAGAATTTATCGATTGATTCAGGTGTCACGAGTTTAATCAAGAATCAAGAAACTGATAAACAATCAAGAATTGGGTTTCGATAATATTTCCAACCAAAATGTCAAGAATCTAAATGAGGCTTGTAGGAATCGATCAGATCTATAGACGTGATGTAATCTCAAGATTTCGTGTTCTTGTCCTTCGAAGGATTGATACTAGATCGATGATGATCGACAAGAGTTAGAGCTTTCTCGTGAAACTAGGGTTTCATCATTTAACCCTTGTTCTTTTGTCGATATCATTCACATTCTAGCCTCTAGAAATTTCAAGAAACGATCGTAACTCCCCAATTTCGAGCGATATCATTCAAGAAAGCATCGTAACGAAATGGGTTGTCGGTTCTTGAACTTGCTAGGGTTTACAAAACTTGTAGGAATCAAGAATCATTTTAAGATATATTACATCATCATTCTATTGATCGTCTCGGCTCCTTTACGAGCGGAGTTTTACTCAAACATCACAACAAGAACAACAATTACAAATTGAGATCTAATCATGATGCAAGAATTAAAAGAAAACAAGATAAAAGAATTTCACCTTTTATTTATATCAACAATTTGATTACAGTCGCTCAAGAACTACAAGAGGAAGAACTAAATTGTCGATTTGGCGTCGCTCGGCTCCGTGAGTCGCGGATCGTTTGGACCACTTGCTCTGTTGAAGATCAGCTCGACTCATAAAAGGTTGCAAGGCTTCTTGCTTGATGGGTACTCGGGATCTTGGCTTTTGGAGTTGGAATTAGGGTTAGGGTTTCACACAAGCCTTGTCACTAGACTTGTGGAAGAAGAAGATGAAGAGAGAGATAGAATGGGTCTATTGATTTCAATGAATGAATCTAATGAATTCAATAATGGGATCCTTTTACAAGTGAGTCTAGGGTCTTATTTATAGAACACCCAAACCCTAGGTCAGGTTTGAAACTAAAATTCCCTCCAAAAGTTTGTTGAGGAGTTTCTAGAAAGAGTTTGTTAGGAGCTAGCTTAGGGTTTAAGCTAGGATTAATTAAGCTTAGAAAACCCTAGTTTGCTGATCTGGCAGAAACCTCTGGAGTCTTTTGGAAGTTGACATGTCTTTCTGAAGTGTAGGAGCTGAGCTAGGAGTTGTGCACCAAAAATGATGAGCTAATTCCTTGGACCCACCGCGGATCCGCGGCTCAAGCAGGCTCCTGCCGCGGATCCGCGGCTATCTGTGGGGCTTGTGCCTTGGTATTTCTGGTGTGGTCTTGGGATGCCATTTGGGGCTTTATCTGATATGTAGATTTGTATTTTCCCTTTTGGATTGATACCAGATCTGAAATCATTGAGTTGGCGTAACGTTTTAGCTGTACCCTGTAAATTTTGGCATTTCTGCTGGATTTTCCTGCACAGATCTCAAAACAAGTGTTGCGCAAATGTAGGGATGATGCGATGCCATGAAATGTAGTCAATTTCCTTTATAGTGTCGGTTTTAGAGTCTAATACATGTAATCTGATATTTTGCAACAGTTTTGCTAATATGTAAAATATGAATGCCGAACACTTCTATATGAATGCAAATGATGAGGAAATTGCCGGTTAAAATATGCAATATTTTCGACTAATCAAATTCCCCTAAACTTAATATCGATCGTCTCGAGCGAACTGTTTTATTATAAAGAGAAGGAGAAAATAAAGAAAGAGAAAAACTCACTAGCACACTTTCGTAGGCAACACGATTGCACTGAGCACGTGCAACAAGCCTTTAAACTTCTAGGTGTCCCTAGTAGGAGGAGTGTTGTCTCCTAAGGGTTTTCAGCAGATTGCACCCACAAAATCCAATAATAAAAGAAAGATCATGAATATTACATTTAAAGAAAAGAATTGTAGAAGAAAGACTTTGAAAATTAGGGTTTCCAACTAAGCTAGCTTTTCGGTTGTCATGAGCCCTATCTTAATGGTCATGAAAAGATGTTAGAAATCACGTCCTCCCTCAATAAAACATCATCTTCTTCTTCATTCCTATCTTTCTTCCAAACATCGATCATATCACCCTGCGTGTGTGTAAAGGACATCCCTACACCTGGAGAATTCAATTCAAGTTATCATACTCTTGTCCATCAGCCTCAGTACTTTTTAATTAATGAATATTTAGATGAGATTGCTCACACACTTTCATGCGACCGTTAATACTTCTTGAGGTACTAACCGACCGATTACTCCTGTGCTTGCTTACTTGGTGTATTTTCCTCGTCTTGCACCACCTCAGGCATAGCAGTGACTCCCAGACCAGTTGGCCTTAGGGCACTAGGTGAATAAGCACCCTCGCTATATTTTTTATTGCCCTTGGTGATAACAAAACCAGTGTCCATTTTTCTCACCACTTTATATTTTCTTCTTTTTTTTCTTCTTTTTTTTTATTTCCTTCATACTTTTGGCTTTAAGACAAGAGCATTTCAAGGTATCCTCTATTATCCCAGGCTTCAAGACGTGTGTAAGTGCGAATAGCAGGGTAGCAATGTTCAAAATGTTCGGCTTCCAGAATAGAAACTATTTTTCAGACTTATTTTTATCCTCAGATTAGTGACGTCCTTCATCTTACTAACCCTTGGGACAACGGCTCATAACTACTTATTATTAGTTCGTATAAGAAAACTTCTAATTTTCTTGGTTTTCTTAAATTTTTCTAATCTCATGGATGCAATTTTTCACTATCTAAACTTTCATTATCTTATTAATGTACAAAAAATGTTTTTATATTTTTGAAATTTTTTAAATTTTTATAGGTTTTCAAAATAATGTTTTGTGCTTATGCAAAGTGATATGCAAATGATGCGAAAAAAGCACAAACCTCCCCCAAACTTATTTTCAACAGTGTCCTCACTGTTGCCATCTGCTAAGTCTCGAAAAACCTGTAAACTTGGGAGGAATTTATTAGTGGGGGCAAAATATTTAAGTGAAGATCCTCCCCCAAACTTATTCTTGGCTCAAAAGTTTGTAAAAATTCTTTTTAGGAGCCAGAAAATATATACCCCCCAAACTTAAGCAATGTTAATCTTTGAAAATCACATGAGGGGGTCAAAAATTATTGGTCGATGCCAAGATTTGCAAAGACCGAATGTTAACACCAACCATTCAAAAATTTTATCAATGCAGTGCTCTGGTTGGTGGAAGAAGAAGTGGGGAAAGGTTAAGTGGTGGAAGAGAATGTGTATGCGTCTCATTTTGGAGAGACGATGCAGTGAATGTGATGGATTACTCGCATTCTTTTTACAGTTCAGAAGAAGGGGTGGAGGTTCAATTTCAATGATTGGGACATGATTCATCTCAACACCCGTGTTATTCAGAAATGCGAGTTCATCAGTGAAGATCTCCTCAAAAGTTTCATCAATACCCCGAAGAATAATGTCATTAAAAAGTGCGGGGTGATCTTCAGACTCTAAAAGCAGTTCATAATCAGTGTTAATTGTTGACCCGGACATCTCGGCGGAAGAGTCCGTATGTGTATGATACATAGTTGGGTCAAACAATAACGTATGAAAAGAGTCAAGATCAGTATTATGAGGGTCATTAAATTCGCTGCTGTCGACATCCATTAAGTCGACAAAACAGACCTGAGCAGTAGGTTCGGAGGGTACACTTCCTAACTTGTAAATGTTCATCTCAATTGTCCTCTTCCCGAAGGATAGGGTCATAGAACCGTTACGACAATTGATGATAGCATTGGAAGTGGCCAAAAAGGGGCGACCTAAAATCACCGGAATTTGATTCCGTGAGTTCGCTACAGGCTGTGTATCAATTACAATAAAGTCTACAGGGAATATAAATTCCCCGATTTTTATTAACACATCCTCTAGTTCACCCCTAGGTCTAGTGATTGATCGGTCAGCCATCTGGAGAGTGCAAGGAGATGGTTTCAACTCTCCGATCCCTAACTGTTCATAAACTGAGAAAGGAAGCAGGTTAACACTTGCCCCAAGATCTAGTAGAGCACGGTTAATGTGTTTTTCCCCAATAGAGATGGAAATCGTAGGATATCCAGGATCCTTACGTTTTCTCGGTAATTGCTGGGGGAAAGCTGTGTCTACTGTTTTTGCCATGAATATCTTCTTGGGCATTTGTTTCTTCCTCTTTCTTGTGCGCAAGTCTTTAAGAACTTTCGCATATGCGGGGACTTGTTGGATAGCATCTAGAAGAGGGATATTAATGTTAACCTGTTTAAACATCTCAGTGATCTTCTCCATATGTGGACTTGGTGTGTTAGCCCTTAACCGATTAGGATAAGGTGCTTTAGCAATAAGCGCTGGGTCCATCATAGGAGAAGGAAGTGTGTGTGGAACCGATCCCAGAATAGAAGTGGAAATCGTCCGTGGAGGAGTAAAAGAGGTGGGCTGTAGTGGCGAGCCTTTTGGGAAACAAAGAATAGGCTCGGAAGAAGGTGGTGGGGTAGAAAAAGAAGGATCAGAAGTAGAAGTGTGTGTGTGTGGAAAGGTCTCAGCCGGGGTGTTGATATGATTTTCAGTATCATCAACTTCTTTCCCAACATGATTGTCAAGCACTCTTCCAGATCTCAACGTGGTGATTGCATTCACATGATGTGAATAGCCAGGATTGGGTAAGGGTTGAGCTGGAAGTTTCCCTTTCTCTCTTGCACTCATTTCGGATTTTAATCGTGCAATTTCTTCTTCCATCGATTTAATACTCTCGTTTTGGGACGCAGAGTTTTTCTCAATTTTATCGACAGATGACTTCATTTCAGCCGAAACTTGCATGATATTTGATAAGACCAAATTCATGTATTGTGCAAAAGAAGCGGATTCATCAGTTCCGGTCAACTATAAAGGACTAGACAGTGCAGGTGTGTTGACCTGATTTTGAAAATTATGTGCTTGAAAGGGGTGCTGACTCAATTGAAGTTATGGTTGCTGTTGTGGTGGAGGGAGAGCCCTTTGAAAATTGTTTTGGTTTGGAACCGTGTTTTGTGATTGTGATTGGTTCCAAGCAAAATTAGGGTGATTCCTCCAACCCTGATTATATCTGGAAGAAAAAGGATCGTTTCTCGGTCTTTGAAATGCGTCATTGGTATGCTCACGACCTTGAAACATACATTCTTCCGTCAAGTGAGACGGATCAGAACAGCAGCCACATACAGTTTTGGAAAGTGACATTTGATTAAGGGAGGCAGCTAAAAATTTGTTTTCCATAGTCTCGAGTTTCTTTTGTATAGCTGAAATGTCAGCTCTTACTCCTATGGAAACATCCGATTGGTTATTGCCACTCCTAAATGATGGACTTTCCCACTGTAAAGACTTTTCAGCGAATTCTTCTAAATATCGCCAAGCTTCCCCATCATCCTTGGTCATGAAGGTACCTTGACACATGTTTTCAAGGCTCTGTTTAGTGTTAGGGTTACTGCCCTCATATATGATTCGGAAAAGCTCCCATCTCGGGATGCTATGATGAGGACATTGAACCAATAGATCCTTGAAACGTTCAAAGTATTTAGAGAATGGTTCAGTAGGGAGCTGGGCAAATTGATTCAGTTCGCTACGGATTCGAGCTGTCTTTTGTATTGGGTAAAATTTCTTAAGGAATGCAGCGACGAATTCTTCCCAATTTGTAATAGAGTGTGCGGTAGTGTTATATAGCCACTTCTCGGCTATATCGCACAAGGTAAATGGAAGAAGTCGTAGACGCATCGCATCCACTGAAAGTTGTGACGTACCCATCATTGCGCATACGTTTTCAAATTTGGTAATGAAAACGTAAGCGTCCTCAGTCTCGAGTCCGTGGAATTTGGGTAAAAGATTGATATACTGGGGCTTAATTTCAAAGTTATCCCCATTGGCTGGTGGTGTGGATAAGCAGGTCGAAAGAGGACCTCGAATAGGGTAGCATCTCTCGTGAAGAGAGATGCGGGATGGATTCTGCGCACCAACGGTCGGTGGCAGATTAGGGGAAAAGAAGTTTGATGGAGTCGGATCCATCGGTGTGGGTGTGGTAGTGGATAAAGGAAAGGTAAATGGAGAAATATCGACTTCGGAGTCGATAAAGGGTACGCGGACTAAACGGGCACTAGAATCCCGTGTCTAGCCTATCTTGTACTAAAAAGGGTTAGTACAGGTGGCAGCGTTGGCTTTATAATTAGGGGTATGAATGTGGTGTTTGCTTTTGAAAAAGGGACGGATTTTTGAAAAATGATGCGACACAACAAATGCAGCACACAAACCCTAGAATCTAGTGGTCACCTAGGTCCAGCTCAAGACCGCTCCTAACTGCCAAAAGACAAGTCGCAGGATAGAATCCTCCACTGCCTCTTTGTCCCCCTGTGGCCAGGTAAGTGCCAGGTAAGTAGGAAGGTACTCCACTACATAAGTAGTGGGCCTAATTAATAACCACTAGCCTTAGACACACTTTCCTAGGCACCACAAGAAAACGCGGATAAGCAATGAATTACCCACGGCCTTCTTCTGTCCTAATTGAGCGCGATAGTCCTTAGAGTCATCTCTAGATTTCTTTTAGTTAATGTGGGTCAATGCGGATGCAAGTTTTGCGATTTTCGGGGCCCAGGAAGGGTAATGAAATCCCCACCTAATTTGGATTTGGCCGTGCCCCTTAATATCCGTATTTGAATGCAAACAACCAAGAAACAAAATCACGCACAAATTTAATTTTGCAATTTGCGAGCTGCTATTCTTTGCAAAAAATCCTGCAGAAAAGTATTAATTGGAGCTAAAAAGAGGAGAGAGGAGAAGTCAAGAAATCACCTGAAGCAAAAAATTTTCAGAGATCCTTCAAGGCCGCCGCGGTTCCGCTGCAATAGGAGTTTCTAGAAAGAGTTTGTTAGGAGCTAGCTTAGGGTTTAAGCTAGGATTAATTAAGCTTAGAAAACCCTAGTTTGCTGATCTGGCAGAAACCTCTGGAGTCTTCTGGAAGTTGACATGTCTTTCTGAAGTGTAGGAGCTGAGCTAGGAGTTGTGCACCAAAAATGAGGAGCTAATTCCTAGGACCCACCGCGGATCCGCGGCTCAAGCAGGCTCCTGCCGCGGATCCGCGGCTGTCTATGGGGCTTGTGCCTTGGTATTTCTGGTGTGGTCTTGGGATGCCATTTGGGGCGTTATCTGATATGTAGATTTGTATTTTCCCTTTTGGATTGATACCAGATCTGAAATCATTGAGTTGGCGTAACGTTTTAGCTGTACCCTGTAAATTTTGGCCTTTCTGCTGGATTTTCCTGCACAGATCTCAAAACAAGTGTTGCGCAAATGTAGGGATGATGCGATGCCATGAAATGTAGTCAATTTCCTTTATAGTGTCGGTTTTAGAGTCTAATACATGTAATCTGATATTTTGCAACAGTTTTGCTAATATGTAAAATATGAATGCCGAACACTTTTATATGAATGCAAATGATGAGGAAATTGCCGGTTAAAATATGCAATATTTTCGACTAATCAGGCTTCACCTTGTAGCAGAATATACCTAAAGGGGTCCTGAAGGCGGTGTGCTTCTGGTCTTCGGGATGCATCTTTATCTGATTATACCCTGATGAGCCGTCCATGAAGGAGAAAACCTCATGAGTAGACGTATTATCTATCATCAGTTCGGTGACTGGCACTGGGAAATCGTCCTTCGGGCAAGCTTTATTGAGATCCCGGAAATCCACGCATATGCGCATTGTCCCATTTTTCTTCATCACGGGGACGATGTTGGCGATCCATTCAGGATATTGAACCTCCTGGATAAAGCCGGAGTCGATCAGCTTCTTGACCTCGGCGTTGATGCTCATCTCAAGCTCGAGCAGCATTCTTCTTGGCGCCTGTTTGACCGGCTTGACGTCCGGAGATATTGCTAATTTATGCACAGCAAATTCTGGATCTAGTCCCAGCATTTCGGAATAGTTCCATGCGAAGAAATCTCTATGCTGCATAAGTAAGTCTTTTAATACAGCCACCCTTTCTTCAGATAGCAGCTCGCTGACAAATGTCGGTCGCGGGTCGCTCGACGTCCCCAACTCAATTTTCTTGAAGTTATCTGCGGTGGTATGGATTCCATCTTCCAGCTCTTTCGGTGCTGGTGGAAATTCTGAGATCACCTCGTCGTTACTGTTTTCAAAGCACCAGGGAAGGTCATCCATGTTCTTGGGCTCTTCCTTTGATATCGTTATCATGTAACATGTACGAATTCGCTTCCAAGCCCAATGTGGAACTGGTTCTGCTCTCGTGGCTTTGGGTTCGTGCTTCTGTGGCGGCGTTACCCTCTAGTTGTCAAACAGAGCGAACTTGCCAAGCTGATACTGATCTTCGACCCAATTCTTGAAGGTGAAGCAGTCTTCGAGAGGATGCCCTATTACTCGGTGATAAGAGCAATAGTTCGGGTGAAAGACTTCGCTTGCTTGTTCGGGGTGTTTAGACTCCGGCAGTGTAAGCATCTGATGTTTTAGAGCGAGGTCAAGTATTTTCTTCGTCTTGTCCCGAGGAAAAGAGTACGCTCGACCCATTTTCCTCATGAGGGATAGATCTGAACCGCTCGATTCCCACTTGCGTGGCTTCTTAGTCCTGCTTTGTTGCTGTTGAGCGCCTTTTTCGCCTTTCGACTTATTTCTACCCCTGCGTCGAGCCTTTTTTATAACAGGTTGACAGGGAGCGGCATCTTCATCTTCCACGGCCTGTTGGAGGAGGCGTTGCATTTTGGCTTTCTCATAGATGGCCATTTCGCGGTTATGGTCGTCTTAGACTTTTTGACCAGCTTCCCTTATAAACTTGTCCATTTTTTCTTCGAACGACGGACTGGGCACCTTTGCATCAGGAACTTTTGCTGGTTCAGTATTAACGTCCTCCCATTGAGCATCCACTTCTTCATTGAAGTCATGAACGACGTAACAATCGTGAAGTAGCTCTCGTTTCTTGGATCGAATGTATCCAAGCCCGATTGTTTCCATCCTTCCACTAGGCAACTTGTGCTGAGTCCCGGGGACGTTCCAGACCCTGTCATAGAATTTGGCTTTTCGAGCGGTCTGTTTGAAGGATATCCCCTAGCGCTTTAGCAGCCTCTTCAAGCCTTCTGTATAATATCTGGGGAGATGGATGGGCTGAAGTCTGTCAAGCGTAGGATCGATACCGTGCCAGATTTCTTTCTCCACTTTGGTTTCCTCAGAGCGGTAAAATAGAATTGCCTTTTCGCCTGGGAGGGACATGGAACGTCCGCAGCTCCTCTACGCTGTAGATATCGAGCGTATCCAGTTCTTTATGATGTTTAAGCGGCACCATGGCGACTTGTAGACTCTGCTCTTCATCAGCGGATGTCTGTATTGAAGGTCGAGCAGAGAATACAGCATGGACCTCATCTTCCGAGTCGCTACCAAAGATCAACGTAGGAGCAGATGGTCCCGGCTTGTTGTATTGGGGCGGACCCGAATAAACTATCTCCTCTTCCTCCTCGGCATCACTGCCGAAGATAGGGATGGTGGCGTTAGCCTTATTCTCCGGCTTGTGACACCTTTCTATGTCTTCGAAATCTGGTAAAAAGTATTTGGCATCTTCATATTTGCGGACCTCATTCACAGAGAACGGGTTCAGTTCTCCCATCACGGTATACTCAAGATCATCCTTAAAATACTTCATACACTGATGTTGTGTAGAAGGGATGATGTTGTACTCGTGTAATCATGGTCGGCCGAGCAGAGCATTGTAGCATATCTTGGCGTCTATGACGTGGAACTTAATGTCCGTGACGAGTAGCCCAAAGTGTAGCGTCAGTATCACAGACACAAGAGTTCTTGATGATTGGGAGTCGAACTCGGAGTAGTGATCTTATCCCGAGCCAGGTGCTGGAAGCTCATGCAGATTTTCTTTAACACTCGCACGTTAAGGAGATTAACGGAGGATCCATTGTCGACCAGGATTTTGCCTATCTTTATATCTTGGCAGTATCCTGAGACATAGAGGGGGCGATTATGTTCGCACGTCCCAAGGAGAAGGTCTTCATCGCCAAAAGTGACATCGGCCGTGTGCACTTCCTCCAATTCATCCTTCATCTTTTCTTCGGCCAGGAAAGCTTGGAATTGTTCCGGCTCCTGTAGTGCCTTGATTAACGAATCTCTCGCCTCTTTTGATTGTAAAAGGGCATCAAGAATGCTGAGCTGTGAGGTTAGCTTCCTCAGATGCGCTAGAACGTTGTAATCCACCTTATTTCTCTTTGGCGGGTCCTTGGTAATTAGCTCTTCCAGAACTTGGTCATCCACGGCGATATCCTCAGAGACCTTTTCTTTTCCCTTATCTTTTTTATTTGAGGGTCCGAGATTCTTTTCGGGCAGCGTCCGATTACGCAGCCGGATATTTTCACAGACCTTCTGCTCTTCTCCTTTTCCCGAGGTGGACTCTTTATAGTGGGGGCTAAGAGCCAGATCCTCGTCAGAATCGCTCCCGAATGTGAGCACTTGCGATCCCCCGGCGTTAACCATGCGAAAATTGCCGGTAGTTCTGTTAAGCCCCTCGGTCGTACTTTTCCGCTCCCGACGAGTTTTGCGCTTCTCCCGCTTAAAATGTTGTCGGTGAGCAACATATCCTTGCCACCATCTATTGAAAGCCTTGCACTCTTCAGTGGGATGCGAAATCTTCCGGTGATACAAGCAGTAGGAGGGGTACATTTCCACTTCACCAGTAATGTCTCCTTCAGAGGATGGTAGCTTGATACCCATTGATATGGCCTTAGCAAACCTTTTCCTCGTCTTGAATTTGCTTTTATCCGCAGTGGATGTATTTCGCTCCAGCGGGAGTATCTCAGCTCTTTCGTCAAGTCGCTGGCGCTTGGCCCTTTCAAATATAGCTGTCTCGCGCTCCCGATCAGCTTTACTTTTCAAGAGAGCTTCGTTGAGGAATGCGTCAATTACTTCATCTGATAGCCCCAGAATTTTTGGTTCAGGATCTGCCCCCAGCTTTTCAGTGCAAGGAGGTTCCTCATCATCTGTAAACGAATGGGAGATCATATGACAGCTCGCCATGTATTCCTCAGATTCATCCGACGAACTGTCTCCCTCATCTTCCTCTTGAAAGACGTGGTTGAGGAACTCTTGGAGTGTAATGGGTGTCCGTGCTTTCTGGTTGTATTCCTCCAGCGTGTCAATTTGTTTTTGTAAGTCCGTGCTCTTGTCGCCAGGCTTCACAGGCTTCTTGGATTTCTTCTTCTTCTTCTTCGAAGATCTTGACGGCTGGTTGTGAGTGCTTAGACCACCACCATCGGTCTTTGGAGTTGGACGCGGCTTCAACATCCCTTCAATGATCTGAGGTCCCAACGGGTTCTTCCACCTGATTGCTGGGCATGTTTGAAGATCGTTCAGCATCTTCTTTGTTTTGACTGATAGCACGACCTCCTATGGAGCTTCTTCAACGAGAGAGCACGTTGCCCCTGGCGTATTCATCCTTTTAGAGGTGTAAGGTTGCGGTGGATTCACCTTCCATCCATCGGACAACACGAACTTGCCCTGTTGATACTGATCTTCAATCCAATTTTTGAAGACGTAGCAATTTTCGATCGGATGACCCAGTACCCGATGATAGGGACAGTAGTTGGGCTCATTGACATCATTTGGCTGCGACGGGCGTTTTGGATCTGGCAGATTTATGAGTCGGTTGCGCAACGCCAGCTCGAATAATCTTCTCATTTTATCTCGGGGAAACGAGTAAGGACGTCCTAGCCTCTCCTCAAGGGGTACGTGCGGGCGCATATTATTTTGACGAACAACCGGCTTCGAGTTGCTCGGCTGTTGTTGAGCATTAGCGACAACGATCGCTTTCCCCTTCCCTTTTTCATTTCGGGAGTCCGGCTTTGGAAAGGGAGGTCTATGGCCCATTTGATCCATTTGCGCTAGCTTGTCGATCAGGGCTTGGAAGGTAGTCAGCTTGAAGAACATCATAAATTGCGAGATGGTTGCTTGCGGATCAAGGGTTCCCACAAACATACCCACTGCAGGAGCTTCTTCAATGCGTTGCTCGCATTTTGACCATAAGTTCCGCCACCGTATAGCATATTGGACCCATGTCTCGCCTGGATTTACCCAGGCATTAATCAATGCCGACATCGGGGTGCGTTCGCTGGCGCTTGCGAAACGCTGAGTAAACAGCAGTTCCATCTCCGCAAATGTCTTGATAGAGTCGTTTGGGAGCTCAGAATACCACTCGAATGCTGTATCTGAAAAGCTGCCGACGAACTGGCGAAGCAACAGTTTGTCATCACCGCCGGTGTTGCCGCAAAGCACTCTGAACTGGGCAACATGCTGGTGGGGATTGCCCGTCCCCTTATAGACATGGAATTTGGGTATTGTATAGCCCGGCGGGTACTTTATCTGATCGTACCAGCTCGGATATGGTCGTCCTGTTTTTACGACCTGACCGGCTGCTTCAGTCGCATGATGAACCCGTATCTGTTGGGCTATATATTCGTCCAAGTCAGCTTTGGAGATTGTCTCCTCCTTGGCTGTTGACAAAGCCGATGGAGGATTTGAAGTTTCTCCTCTATCGTCTTCAAGGACGATCGGGGGATCTTCAGCTGGAGGATCTTGTTGGATCATCATTCCCACCATGTCTTGGAATAGGAGGGCCATTAGCTTTATGTTGGCTGCTTGTTCAGCAGCCTCTTTATCCTTCTTCTCTAATATCCGACAAAGGAATTCAGCGTCAGTTTCTTGCTCCTGGCGTTCATCCGAGGACGCTTCGGGGCTTTCTTTTGGCCCAGTGAGTGCGGCCATCGCATTCATCATCTCTTGGAGCTTTTGCTGTTGCTCCTAATCTTTGGTCACTGACCGTGTAAGCGGTCGATGACCTGTAGATGCACGGCTGTCCTCTTTACCAGACGCCATGTAGATGGTATGAACCACCATGCCCCCAGACTTAGGGTGTTTGGGCTCGCCGTCCTTGGCATTTGCCGCGGGCGTGGGGATTTTCTCCGGCCTCCTTCTCTTATGGGCCGTTGAAGTTGAGGGAGCCGTTGCAGCAGGCACCCTGGTGGTGGTCGTCCTTTGCTGTTTGTCCGGACGGTTCTTTTCTTCTTGCACTTTCGCCCTTTTCTACTGACGAGAGTGACCTTGGTCAATTACGGAGTCTTGAACCCTCCGCCAGACTTTATAAATTTTGGAGGATAGCCGCTGAGGGGGTTGTTCCAGCTTCGTTTCCGGAACCCTCTCCGCAGGTGGAGGAGATCTTTTTAGCATAGCAGTTGGAGAGTTCTTACGCACCCTCCTTAACGGTTCAAAGCTGCTCCCAGTTGGAACAGCAGCATCAACTTCCACCATTGGAGCGGGTGGAGTTAGCCCCGAGGGGGAGTTGCCCCCAGCCTTCCTTTCTCGGTGCCAGTGGCGACGTTGAGCATGACAAGCCGTTGGGACTGGCTCGGCGATAGGGACAGCTTCATCTTGCCCCCTGTCCGAATGAGGCACCGCTGGTGCCAGCCTCTTAAAGACTGAGGTTGTCCTTTGAGTGGCAATATTCAATCTGTCAAAGACAAATCCTCGAGCAAGGGCAGGAGCCGGAATAGTCAGCCTTGAAAAGACTGACTCCTTGACAGGAGAAGACGCTTTGGCGACTTCGGGAACAGCAATCTTCTTTGGGATGGCCTTCTCAGGTATCATGGGCTTTTTGGCAGGCCTCTTGGAGTTCAGGCTCAGTCTGGTGAAAACCGAGGAGTTGGACGACCCGTTGAGAGGGGCCGTGGGAGTAGCAAGTCGATCGAAGACCGACTTCTTTGAAGCTTCCGGTACGGGTATTGGCATGGTGAATCTTGTATGAGGGATCATGGTCCCGAAAAACAGGCCGGTGGTGGCCTGAGTCACTTGCTCCACAGACATAGTAAGGACGGAGGCCGCTTGAGGCCCATATGTTACACCTCCAGATGAGGTGGAGCGTCGGTTGCATTGGCACTTCGAGCAGTTCGAGCAATTGGAGGCTATTGATGCTTGATTTCTGGGCCAGGCAAAAGACCAAATCTTAGTAACTTGCAACCCAAAGGCAACCATTAACAAACCGCGATTCGTTCGTGAAGATGACACACGAAGTGTGGAGTGGAAAGAGGAAAAGGTCCCACCGGGCATGCCAGAATCTGTGCTCCTCCGAAAGACGGCAACGACGTGAGGAAGTATTGCCTGAGATTCGGGGCAGATGCTATTTGGTTTTATCCGTCTACCTCTCCGAAGATGCCAATTTGATTTATGGCACCGTGTATCGGAGGTTTAGACGGATGCGGCCGATGTAGCAGACTTCGTCATATCCCCCTCGTTTGAGGGGGTTTTGATTGTGGGGACGCTCTTCCCTACAGGCGCAAGCTCCTGCAGTTAATTACGCTACCGCATCGCGGTAGCCACTTTCTCCTTCTCCAGAATTTCACTTCGTGTCGTGTGTGTTTGTTTTGTTTGTGGATGCCCGTGGATTGTATACGGAGACTGAGTTATGCCGTCGCCCGTAGGACGTGGATTAGTCCAAATCCATATTTACTTAGATTTGGGTTTGGTGTTTTAGTTTAAGGATACGTTAGCCATATTGAGGCTAATATCAACTTAAACGTTCGTTAAGGATACGTTAGTCTGATTCGAGACTAAGATCAACTTAACAGGATCGTTTGGATCCGACAAAAGAGCATTTGGGGGGCTCTATTGTTCCAGTTTAGGGACGTAGTGGTCCATAGGTAGTTTAAGGACGTTTCGGTCCATTTCCAATTTAGGGACATGGTGGTCCATTGGTAGTTTAAGGACGCATAAGTCCATGGGTTTAAGGACCCCACAGTCCATATGGGTATGTTTAAGGACGCATTAGTCCGTTAGTTTAAGGACGCATAAGTCCGTGGGTTTAAGGACCCCACAGTCCGTGTTGATGTGTGGTTATCGGGACCCGTTACCTCTCTGACGTCGTTGAAGGATTACAATGATAGGAGTCAGAGGAGTTCGGAGATGTACCCTCGAACTGGATGTAAATTGATTTAGGAGAGCAGCCGTGCTCAGTCAATTTAATTTGAGGACTTACGGCCATGATTGGGCTAAGTCAAGTTGAGAATATTCAACGTTTTTATTTATCTTTGGCCTATTAGGCCTGTGGTATGGATTTGCCCCTTTTTAATAATGCACTGCATTTTGTTTTGGCCTGCAGAGCATCTGTTTTATTTGGGCTCTGCCCTTTTATAAATGATGCAGAGCATCTGCTTTGTTTGGGCTCTGCCCTTTTAATGCATTGCATTTTATTTGGCCTGTTAGGCCTTTTTTAATTGGGCTTGGCCCTGCAGTGCATTAATTGTCTGATATTGGCTTGTCAGGCGCTTTGCGCCAATCATTGAGCACAAGCGCATGTGGAGGTGACACGTGTTACGCTTTGGTGAGCGCGAGCGCAACAGCGCAGTGCGCTGCGTCAGTACGCTGTGCTGTTGCGCCGCTGACACATGGCGCTCTCTGGTGGCTTGCGCCAACCCAGGAGCGCAACAGTGCAGTTTTGCAAGTGCAAGGCACTGTTTCAATAACTGGATCCAATTTTGGATTCAAGAAAAGAATTTTTTCTGAAATTCCAGAACCGATTGGTTCATAAAAAAGTGCAAGGCACTATTATTATTTATTTTTTATTGAAGATCATTGATCTTGTTCTTAGATCAATGATCTATTCAGAAGAAATTCTTCTATTTTATAAAGGTTTTTACCTTTTTCTTGAGTTCTTTTCAAAATTCTTCAGAGTTCTCTCTGTTTTGAAGTTCTTGATGTCTCACGATGTTGATGATCTTTTGAATTGGGGTCTAGGGGTCTTTATATAGTGCCCATAAATTTGTTAAGTTTGTTAAAGAGATCATTCTCTGAGTGATTTGGTGAATTTTCCCCACCGTTGGATCTTTGATCCAAGGGCTTCTGTTTTACAGAAGACAATCTTCTTGTTTTAACAAGAACAGAAGGATCTTACTAGAATTTTAATTCTGTTTGGCGAAAACGCCCCAACGCATGACACCCGTCACGCAGCGCAGAGCGCAGCGCACCTGCGCAAGCGCAACTGCGCTGCCACGTGTCGCGCACAGTGCAGCGTAACTGCGCTTGCACGTGTCGCGCAGCGCAGCGCTTGCGCAACTACGCTGACACGTGTCGCGCAGCGCTTGCACAACTGAAGCGTTGCCTCAATTAATTTTTGTTTTAAATAGAGCCTTGCTCTGATTGGGCACGCTGCCTTTGGCGCTGCGCTGTCGTATCAATTTCTGACACGTGGTGCGTTGCGCGCAGCGCACGGGATTTGAAGCGTTGCTTCAATTTTTGAATTTTTGAAATTCAAACATAACTTTGCTCTGATTGGTGGAAACACCTGCACTGCCCTTTTTGCGACATGGACGGTCGACGCTCTGATCCGGAGCGATTTGGTTCCTGCTTTGTCGAAAGCCTGCAATGCCCTTTTTGCGACATGGACGGTCGACGCTCTAATCCGGAGCGATTTGGTTCCCGATTTGTGGGAAGCCTGCACAGCCCTTTTTACGACATGGACGGTCGACGCTCTGACCCGGAGCGATTTGGTACCCGATTTGTCGAAGCCTGCACTGCCCTTTTTACGACATGGACGGTCGACGCTTGACGCGTCTCCGAGACGGAGTATCCATGGTAGACATTTCCCTGGCCTGGAGTGATCCGGTTCCTGCTTTGTTGGAAGCCTGCGCTGCCCTTTTTCCGACATGGACGGTCGACGCTCTGATCCGGAGTGATTTGGTTCCTGATTTGTGGGAATCCTGCACTGCCCTTTTTGCGACATGGACGGTCGACACTCTGACCCGGAGCGATTTGGTTCCTGATTTGTGGGAAGCTTGCACTGCCCTTCTTACAACATGGACGGTCGACGCTAGACGCGTCTCCGAGACAGAGTGTCCGTGGTAAACGTTTTCCTGGCCCGGAGTGATCTGGTTCCTGCTTTGTAGGAAGCCTGCACTGCCCTTTTTTCGACATGGACGGTCGACGCTCTAATCCCGAGCGATTTGGTTCCCGATTTGTGGGAAGCCTGCACTGCCCTTTTTGCTACATGGACGGTCGACTCTTGACGCGTCTCCGAGGTGGAGTGTCCGTGTTAGACGTTTCCTTGGCCCGGAGTGATCTGGTTCCTGCTTTGTAGGAAGCCCGCACTGCCCTTTTTGCGACATGGACGGTCGACGCTCTGATCCGGAGCGATTTTGTTCATGCTTTGTAGGAATCCTGCACTGCCCTTTTTGCGACATGGACGGTCGACGCTCTGATCCGGAGCGATTTGGTTCCCGATTTGTGGGAAGCCTGCACTGCCCTTTTTGCGATATGGACGGTCGACGCTCTGATCCAGAGCGATTTGGTTACTTCTTTGTAGGAAGCCTGCACTGCCCTTTTTGCGACATGGACGGTCGACGCTCTGATCCGGAGCGATTTGGTTCCCGATTTGTGGGAACCCTGCACTGCCCTTTTTACGACATGGACGGTCGACTCTCTGACCCGGAGCGATTTGGTTCCCGATTTGTCGGAAGCCTGCACTGCCTTTTTTACGACATGGATGATCGACACTTGACGCGTCTCCGCGACGGAGTGTCCGTGGTAGACGTTTCCCTGGCCCGGAGTGGTCTAGTTCCTGCTTTGTAGGAAGCGTGCACTACCCTTTTTGCGACATGGACGGTCGACGCTCTGATCCGGAGCGATTTGGTTCCCGCTTTGTGGGAAGCCTGCACTGCCCTTTTTACGACAAGGACGGTCGACGCTTGACGCGTCTCCGAGACGGAGTGTCTGTGGTAGAAGTTTCCCTGGTCTGGAGTGATCTGGTTCCTTCTTTGTACGAAGCCTGCACTGCCCTTTTTCCGACATGGACGGTCGACGCTCTGATCCGGAGAGATTTGGTTCTCGATTTGTGGGAAGCCTGCACTGCCCTTTTTACGACATGGACGGTGGACGCTTGACGCGTCTCCGAGGCGGAGTGTTCGTGGTAGACATTTCCCTGGCCCGGAGTGATCTGGTTTCTGCTTTGTAGGAAGCCTGCACTGCCCTTTTTGCGACATGGACAGTCGACGCTCTGATCCGGAGCGATTTGGTTCCTGCTTTGTAGGAAGCCTGCACTGCCCTTTTTGCGACATGGACAGTCGACGCTCTGATCCAGAGTGATTTGGTTCCCGATTTGTGGGAAGCCTGCACTTCCCTTTTTGCGACATGGACGGTCGACGCTTGACGCTTCTCCGAGGCGGAGTGTCCATGGTAGACGTTTCCCTCGCCCGGAGTGATCTTGTTCCTGCTTTGTAGGAAGCCTGCACTGCCCTTTTTGCGACATGGACGGTCGACGCTCTGATCCGGAGTGATTTCGTTCCTGCTTTGTAGGAAGCCTGCACTGCCCTTTTTGCGACATGGACGGTCGACGCTCTGATCAGGAGCGATTTGGTTCCCGATTTGTGGGAAGACTGCACTGCCCTTTTTGCGACATGGACGGTCAACGCTCTGATCCGGAGCGATTTGGTTCCTGCTTTGTCGAAAGCCTGCACTGCCCTTTTTTGACATGGACGGTCGGCGCTCTGATCCGGAGCGATTTGGTTCCCGATTTGTGGGAAGCCTGCACTGCCCTTTTTACGACATGGACGGTCGACGCTCTGACCCGGAGCGATTTGGTACCCGATTTGTCGGAAGCCTGCACTGCCCTTTTTACGACATGGACGGTCGATGCTTGACGCGTCTCCGAGACGGAGTGTCCATAGTAGACGTTTCCCTGGCCCGGATTGATCTGGTTCCTGCTTTGTAGGAAGCCTGCGCTGCCCTTTTTCCGACATGGATGATCGACACTCTGATCCGGAGCGATTTGGTTCCCGATTTGTGGGAAGCCTGCACTGCCCTTTTTGCGACATGGACGGTCGATGCTCTGACCCGGAGTGATTTGGTTCCCGATTTGTGGGAAGCCTGCACTGCCCTTTTTGCGACATGGACAGTCGAAGCTTGACGTGTCTCCGAGACGGAGTGTCCGTGGTTGACGTTTTCCTGGCCCGGAGTGATCTGGTTCCTGCTTTGTAGGAAGCCTGCACTACCCTTTTTCCGACATGGACGGTCGACACTCTAATCCGAAGCGATTTGGTTCCCGATTTGTGGGAATCCTGTACTCCCCTTTTTGCGACATGGACGGTCGACGCTTAACGCGTCTCCCAGGCGGAGTGTCCGTGGTAGACGTTTCCCTGGCCCGAAGTGATCTAGTTCCTGCTCTGTAGGAAGCCTGCACTGCCCTTTTTGCGACATGGACGGTCGACGCTCTGATCCGGAACGATTTTGTTCCTGCTTTGTAGGAAGCCTGCACTGCCCTTTTTGCGACATGGACGGTCGACGCTCTGATCCGGAGCGATTTGGTTCCTGATTTGTGGGAATCCTGCACTGCCCTTTTTGCGATATGGACGGTCGATGCTCTGATCCGGAGCGATTTTGTTCCTGCTTTGTAGGAAGCCTGCACTGCCCTTTTTGTGACATGGACGGTCGACGCTCTGATCCGGAGCGATTTGGTTCCTGATTTGTGGTAAGCCTGCACTGCCCTTTTTACGACATGGACGGTCGACGCTCTGACCCGGAGCGATTTGGTTCCCGATTTGTCGGAAGCCTGCACTGCCCTTTTTACGACATGGACGTTCGACGCTTGACGCGTCTCCGAGACGGAGTGTCCGTGGTAGACGTTTCCCTGGCCCGGAGTGGTCTAGTTCCTGCTTTGTAGGAAGCCCGCACTGCCCTTTTTGCGACATGGACGGTCGACGCTCTGATCTGGAGCGATTTGGTTCCCGATTTGTGGGAAGCCTGCACTGCCCTTTTTGCGACATGGACGGTCGACGCTTGACGCGTCTCCGAGACGGAGTGTCTGTGGTAGACGTTTCCCTGGCCCGGAGTGATCTGGTTCCTGCTTTGTAGGATACCTGCACTACCCTTTTTCCGGCATGGACGGTCGACGCTCTGATCCGGAGCGATTTGGTTCCCGATTTGTGGGAAGCCTGCACTGCCCTTTTTACGATATGGACGGTCGACGCTTGACGCGTCTCTGAGGCGGAGTGTCCGTGGTAGACGTTTCCCTGGCCCGGAGTGATCTGGTTCCTGCTTTGTAGGAAGCCTGCACTGCCCTTTTTGCGACATGGACGGTCGACGCTCTGATCCGGAGCGATTTGGTTCCTGCTTTGCAGGAAGCCTACACTGCCCTTTTTGCGACATGGACGGTCGACGCTCTGATCCGGAGCGATTTGGTTCCCGATTTGTGGGAAGCCTGCACTACCCTTTTTGCGACATGGACGGTCGACGCTCTGATCTGGAGCGATTTGGTTCCTACTTTGTAGGAAGCCTGAACTACCCTTTTTGCGACATGGATGGTCGACGCTCTGATCCGGAGCGATTTGGTTCCCGATTTGTGGGAAGGCTGCACTGCCCTTTTTGCGACATGGACGGTCGACGCCCTGATCCGGAGCGATTTAGTTCCCGATTTGTGGGATGCATGCACTGCCCTTTTTGCGACATGGACGGTCGACGCTCTGATCCGGTGCGATTTGGTTCCCGATTTGTGGGAAGCTTTCACTGCCCTTTATGCGACATGGACGGTCGACGCTTGACGCATCTCCGAGACGGAGTGTCCGTGGTAGACTTTTCCCTGGCCCGGAGTGATCTGGTTCCTTCTTTGTAGGAATCCTGCATTGCCCTTTTTGTGACATGGATGGTCGACGCTCTATTTGACTTGCTCTGCTTCCTGCAGTGTCAGGGGTGAACTTGACTTGCTCCGTTTCTTGCGTTGTCGAGATTGGATTGCGATTTGGGTTGACATCAGCATCGCTATACTGGAATACGGTACCAGAAGCGAATCATCATTTGCCATGAGTGGATTTGGGGATTTTGGTTTTGGTCGGCATCTGCATTGCTGCACTGGAATAATACCAGGAGCAACTCATCATTTGCCCCGGGAGGATTTGAGAATTGGTTTTTGCTTGGCATCAGTATCGCTACACTGGAATATGGTACCAGGAGCCAATCATCCTTTGCGCTTGCTTATCAGGAAGCGATGGCTTAGGAGACAGGTTTTAGGTCCCTATCACCTAAGGCTTTTCAATTTTGTGAGCCGTAAGGGTCTCACAAAGCATTTTCTCCCTACGGGTCGTAAGGATCTCGTAGGTGTATTTTCTCCTTAGGAGTCGTGAGGACCCCCAAGTGTGTTACTCCTTTGTGAGTCGTAAGGATCTCACGCGGGAATTTTCTCCTCACAAAGTCGAGAGGACTTCGCGAGTGCATTTCATCTCTTTTTTTTTACGAGTTTGCGCCCTTTCGGGTTTTCACAAACTCGCCGGCAGTCTTGCTGTTTTTACTCACGGAGCCCTTTCGGGTTTTCATCCGTGCCTATTTTGCATGTGGATATATCATTTTTTTATTTTATATTTATTTTTGGTGGGACTTTGAATGTGGTTTCACCGGTAGGACTTGGTAGAGATTGGGATTGTTTTACGCCCGTGGATTGTATACGGTTTTGCCGGATGTATGATCCAGATCGTAGGGCCGGAAAAATTTCGGGACTTTGTCGGCGTCTGCATCGCTGCACTGGAATATGGTACCAGGAGCGACTCATCATTCGCCGTTGGGGTATAGGATTTGGAATTTGGTTGGCGTCTGCATCGCTGCACGGAATATGGTACCAGGAGCGACTCATCATTCGCCATTGGGATTTGCGTTTGGAATTTGGTTAGCGTCTGCATCGCTACACTGGAATATGGTACCAGGAGCGACTCATCATTCTCCATTGGGAATTTGAATTTGGAATTTGGTTGGCGTCTGCATCGCTACACTGGAATATGGTACCAGGAGCGACTCATCATTCGCCATTTGAGAGTTTGGATTTGGTTGGCGTCTGCATCGCTGCACTGGAATATGGTACGAGGAGCGACTCATCATTCGCCGTTGGGAATTTGAGTTTGGAATTTGGGTGGCGTCTGCATCGTTACACTAGAATATGGTACCAGGAGCGACTCATCATTCACCATTTGAGAGTTTGGGGAGCGATGGCTTAGGAGACAGGTTTAGGTCCCTATCACCTTAAGGCTTTTCAATTTTATGGGCCATAAGGGTCCCATAAAAGCATTTTCTCCCTACAGGTCGTAAGGATCCCGTAGGTGTATTTTCTCCTTAGGAGTCGTGAGGACTCCCAAGTGTGTTTTTCCTTTGTGAGTTGTAAGGATCCCACGAAGGTTTGTTCTCCTCATGTATCGTGAGGACACATGAGTGGGTCTTCCCAATGGAGCATAATTCCAAGGACGGAGACCAACCGCGTAACTGGTGATTACGGTGGGGCATGGGTATAATGAGAATTATTGGAGCCCTTGGATTGTATACGGTAGTCAATTTGGGGACCGGTCGTAGGGCTGGAGAATTTTGGGAAATTGAATTATGGTTGGCGTCTGCATCGCTGCACTGGAATATGGTACTAGGAGAGACTCATCATTCGCCACTTTTTTTTACCGCGATTGCTCTATCATTTCAGCTTTTATTATCGCGAAGATCGCGATTGCCCTATCATTTCGGCTTTATTTTTCATCTTTATTTTACTCGCTAATTTTTATTGCCAGTTGCCCCATCATTTCGGCTTTTCGTTATTTTTTTGTTTTATTTACACATTTTTACATTCCCAGTTTAACGACTTAGAGGTCGATTGTTCCCAGTTTAACAACGTGGTGGTCATGCTGGTGTTCCCAGTTTAACGACGTGGTGGTCCTCTTTGCTTACCCCAGCTCCTTGAATTTTGATCTTGGCGGAGCTGTGTTGATGACCGTAGCTCTGTGGCTAGCCGATACATCCGAGGACTGTGAGGTTTTTCTGAGCTTGTATTGGTCCTCTGCGCAATCTTTGAAAACACAGCAGTCTTCAATGGCATGACTCACCACCCTATGGTATGGGCAGTATACGGGATTTCCGGTCATATTCATTTCATGTGGCCTCTTCGGAATAGGCAATTGCAGACCGTTGTTCAAGGCTTTCTCGAATATATTGCGGACCTCATCCCTCCTGAAGGAGTACACCTTCTTCTTTCTCTCCATTAGAGTAGGTGCCCTTAATGATGCTGTTCCTTGAGGCCGATCAGTCTTTGGTTCGCCCTTTTCAGATAATGGCACATGTCTGGGAGGATTAGGTTCCTGAAAGGCTTCGGTCTCCATTTGTATGAAATCAACGGTCGTAGCTTGACTGTTTGCTAACACGCCTTTAGACAGTTCTATCTCTCCCATCTTGTATTGCCTTTCAACCCAATCTTTGAAGATGAAGCAGTCCTCAATAGCATGACCTATCACTGTATGATAGGGGCAGTATTTGAGATCGTCGGTTATATTCGCTTCTTGCGGTTTTTTTGATTCTGGCAGTTGTAGACCGTTCCTCAGAGCGTCTTTGAATATTTTACGGATTTTTCCCTTCTGAAGGAATAGACCTTATCCAGCTTTTCTTTCAGTGGAGATTCTCCTCCGGTGTATGTATCGGAGGGACTGGAGGCTGCTCGCGGCCGTTTTTCGCGAAAGCGCTCCGCTCTTAGGTTGAAGGGGGTATCAGTTGGCTGCCCCGGGGTATCAATCCCTGGCTCATGAACCAAAATTTGATTCTGCTGTAATTGCAATCGGGCGACTTGGGTCGCAAGATCTACCGCGACGTTTGCCAATTCGTCGACCTTAGATTGTACCTTGGCTAACTTCTCATCCCTGTCCTGAAGCTGCCTCTGAAGCCATCGGAATAATACTTGTTCTGTAGTTCCGATTATGACAACCGGGTCATCCTTATTGTCTGAGCACCATTCCGTAGGAACCACGGGCTCCTCTGGCTTATCAGCCTGAGCGGGCTCTTCATCATTCAGATCGAGTTGACGTTGGGTAGCATCCACTGCATCATCACCATGGCTGTGAAGCATGGGAGGGTTCGTTTCTTCATGTCCGACTACGTAGACAGTGCGGACCACATATCCAGCCGTCTCTTTATCTTCGACGGGGTAACCCCGTTCTTGGAGCCTCATGAAGCTCAGCCTAGTATGAGCCCTAGCCCTTTTGTTGGCTCCATATCTGAGCCTTTTCTGCCTTAGCTTCTCGATTTTGAGGGCTTGGCGGACATCCGTTTTCTGGGAAGCCAACATGAGTCGATTGATAGGGAGCTTAAAGAAGATACTCGATGGAGCAGTTGTCGAGGGTACCGCTGGAGCTTTCCTGAGATGCCCCGCTGCCTTGTTGACGTTGATGGCTTTGCCTCCAGCTGGAGCGATGGAGAGTCGTTCGGAAACAGATTTGCATTTGGGTTGGGGCGCCCTCGAGACCACCACATTTGGCCTCTTGCCTTTCGGGGCCGGTTTGACTGTTACCGAAGCTTGAGGAGCTGGGATGGCGTTAGCTGACACGAACAGAATAGAGCCAAATGGTAGCAGCGGCTCATCCCATTGTCGCCCGAGACTGGCCGGGAGGACCGTCCGAGAATCCATCTTCATCGTATAGGAGATGGGAGCGGAGTTCATCTTTGGAGACATTGTTGAGAAGTGATTGCTTGAAAACCTGCATGAAAGAGCATTATTTTAGTATAAATATAGATATGTATATCGATTGAGTCGCATGAACATTTAACCAGAAATATGGGAGGAGAGATAAGTCCCACCGGGCGTGCCAGAATCTGTAGGGTGTTTTTCGTCACCCCGTTGAGATGGGAATACACGCGCGCTTGTCAGGCGCATTAAAGATTCCCCTGCCCAAGGTAGGCTGGGGTTTATTGATTGTGGGGATCCGAATCTCCGGCAGCCACGGACTAAGATGTCGTTAATTACCCCTCGCCTTTAGGGCGAGAGAACCTCCGATTAACGGGTTAAACTGGTCATGCGATCTCAATGTGCAGTGTTATGTTTTGGAGGGGTTTTTAATATATCGGGGGCCCCGCAGAGTTTTTACGGGGGTCCCGCTACCCGGATAGCGGGCTGGGGTCAAGAGGGCTAGCAGCCCCCTTGCGGGGTGCGGGGCAGCGCCCCGGTCCAAAATTTTTTTTGAGAGGGACAGTGTCGTAGAGTGTGTGAGTATCTATATATATATATACATGTATACATATACATATATATATATATATATAAAAAAAGGGAAAAGCACCCAAAGGACGCGTGGGGCCAGCGCCTCGCGTACCTAGCGCTTGAGCGTTGTGCGCTTAAGTGCTAGCGCACCATGTGTCCGACACGTGGCCGCTGGGCGCTTGAGCGCTGTGAGCTCAAGCGCTCACGCACCACGTGTCCGACACGTGGGCGCTGTGCGCTTGAGCGCTGGCGCACCACGTGTCCGATACGTGGGTGCTGTGCGCTGGCGCACCACGTGTCCGATACGTGGGCGCTGTGCGCTGGCGCACCACGTGTCCGATACGTGGGCGCTGTACGCTTGAGCGCTGGTGCACCACGTGTCCGACACGTAGGCGCTGAGCGCTTGAGCGCTAGGTGCATGAGCGTTGTGCGCTCAAGCGCTAGCGCACCACGTGTCCGACACGTGGGCACTGGGCGCTTGAGCGCTAGGCGCCTGAGTGCTGGGCGCTTGAGCGCTAGCGCACCACGTGTCCGGCACGTGGGCGCTGGGCGCTTGGGGCGCTAGGCGCTCGAGCGCTTGGGCGTCGGCGAGGAAAAGGGGAATTTAGCCCCAGAAATAGGATTTAAAATCCCAAAAGAGGATTTAGGGTGGAGTTAAACTCCTAAGATGTTTTGGAGTTGATGAAAAGGGTTCTTCTTTAGAGACCTGGGTCTTCCCAAAAATGGGGTTTTCGGAGATGGACCTCCTTCTTCCTCCTCTGTTGGCAGAATCTTAAAGATCAAGAGAAGTGAGATTTTAAAAATCTCTTCTTTTTGAGATCTGATGGGAGATCTAGGCTCCCCTTTGTGGGTTTTGTGGTGAAAAACTCTTTGGTTTTAGAAAAGGAAGAGTAAAACTCTTGATTTAATTTCAAAAGAAAGAAAAAGGTTTAGAACCTTCAGAAAGGGGAAAGAGGCACAAACCCTAGATTTTTGAGGGGAATGGAAAAAGTATGTTAGATATTTTCATCATGTTGCCTCTTATAGGCTTACATATTTTCATATAGCCCCTTGAGCTTTACAAAATGGCATTTTGCTCATTTCATGTCTCATGTGCTATTTCTTTTTGCACATAAGTCATGTGCTTACAAAAATTTGTCTTTATGCCCATTTTATTTATATTCATGCATAAAAAATTACATAAAAAATATTTATTACATGATTTCATTTTGGCATGGGGGAGGGAGGGCCGCTTCATGTTCGGACTCGACCTGGGCATGGGCCCACTTGGCTTAGGGTTGACTTTGACTTTGACTTGGTCAACCGGGGTGCAATTTTCGACTTCAACAGCAGCATTGTTGGCAGCGATGTATTCAGCCTCCATCGTCGAGTCTGCCATGGTTTCCTACTTGGAACTCTTACAGCATACCGCCTCTCCATTGAGGGTAAAGACAAATCCCGAGTGCGACTTAGAGTCGTCCTTATCACTCTGGAAGCTCGAATCGGTAAAGGACTCCACTTGGAGTTCTCCGTTACCATACACCAAGAGCATCTCTTTAGTCCTTCTCAAGTACTTGAGAATGCTCTTCACAGCTGTTCAGTGAATCTCTCCAGGATCTGCTTGATACCTATTCACTACACTTAGTGAGTGTGCTACATCGGATCTGGTATATAGCATCGTATACATGATAGAGTCTACTTCCGAAGCATAGGGTATCCCTTGCATGCGAGCTCTCTCCAAATCAGTCTTGGGAGACATCTCTTTGGAGAGAGTGAGTCCTAAGATTGTGGGTAAAAACCCATGCTTGGATTCTTCCATACTAAACCTCTTTAGTATGGTATCAATGTACCTGGATTGAGACAATCCCAGTATCCGTTTAGATCTATCTCTATAGATCTTAATCCCCAAGATGTAGGAGGCGTCCCCTAGATCTTTCATTGAGAATCTTTGTGATAAGAAGAGCTTGACCGATTGCAGTATAGGAATATCATTTCCTATCAAGAGTATGCCATCCACGTACAATACGAGGAAGACAACTTTACTCTCTGCCACCTTCTTGTATATACAAGGTTCATCTACGTTTTTGACAAAATCAAACTCTTTGATAACGACATCAAAACAGATGTTGCAACTCCGTGATGCTTGCTTTAACCCGTAGATAGATTTAAGCAGCTTGCATACATTTCCGCTGCTCCCACTGTCTACGAAGCCCTCTGGCTGAGTCATGTACACGCACTCTCCCAAATCACCATTCAGAAAGGCGGTCTTAATATCCATTTGCCAGATTTCGTAGTCACGGTATGCAGCAATGGCAAGTAGGATCCGTATGGACATAAGCATAGCCACTGGAGAAAAAGTTTCGTCATAATCCACACCTGGTCGTTGACGAAAACCCTTTGCAACAAGTCTAGCTTTGAAAGTCTCAACTTTTCCATCTACACCAAGTTTCTTCTTAAAGATCCATTTGCTCCCAATGGTTTTACCCCTTCAGGAGCAAATTCCAAAGTCCATACTTTGTTGGTGTACATGGATTCCATCTCAGATCGCATTGCATCCAGCCACTTCACAGAGTCTCCACTCGTGATGGCCTGCTCGAAGCTAGTTGGGTCAACATCCTCCATGATGCAATCCTCACTTCCACCATCAATGAGAAAACTGTAGTATCTCTCAGGTGGATGAGGAACCCTACTAGATCGGCGGAGGGGCTGAGGTTCGTTGGGAACTACTGAATCCTCTGGTTCCACTAAATCTTCAGTTTCAGTTTGTGTAGCCGGAATTTCTTCCAGTTCTACCTTATTGCCACTAATTTCTTTTGCAAGAAATTCCTTTTCTAAAAAGGTGGCACGTCGAGAAATAAACACTTTTTGTTTCTCACCATGGTAGAAAAGATATCCATGTGAATGTTTGGGATATCTCACAAACTTGCATAGAACTGACCGTGCCTCGAGTTTGTCCGGATTTTGCTTTTTGACATAGGCCGGACAGTCCCATATCTTAACTAGTTTAAGACATGGTCTCTTTCCACTCCATATCTCATATGGTGTGGTAGGTACAGATTTAGATGGAACTTGATTCAATAGGTATGTTGCTGTCTCAAGTGCATAACCTCAAAAGGAAATAGGTAACTCAGCGGTGCTCATCATAGAGCGCACTTTATCTAATAGGGTGCGATGCCTCTGTTCCGATACACCGTTGTGCTGTGGTGTATACGGAGGAGTAAGCTAAGAGAGAATCCCATTCTCTTTTAGATAGTCCAGGAACTCCATGCTCAAGTATTCACCTCCTCGATCAGATCGAAGGATTTTAATACTTTTACTCGTTTGGTTCTCGACTTCGTGTTTATATTCTTTGAATTTCTCAAAAGCTTCAGGCTTGTGTGTCAATAGGAACACATGTCCGAATCTTAAGAGATCGTCAGTGCATGTAATGAAGTACGAAGAACCATTCCTGGCATGTGTAGACATAGGACCACATACATCACTATGTATCAGTCCCAAGAGTTCCGTAACTCTTTCTCCGTGTCCTGTAAATGGAGTTTTGGTCATCTTGCCTTTGAGACATGACTGGAAAGTGTCATAAGATGAAAATTCGAATGCATTCAAATATCCATCCTTATGCAACTTAGCTAGCCGTGTCGCATTGATATTATCTAGTCTACAAAACCATAAGAAGGATTCGTTCATTTCTGAACTCTTCCTCTTGTGTGTGTTTTGTACATTGAGGACTGTAGTTTGATCCAGAACGTATATTCCATTTTTTAACGAGCCTGATCTAATCAACTTTTGATTCAGGAAGATGTTCATAACATTATCCTGTACTACAAAATTATATCCTTCTTTACTTAACAAAAAAACTGATATAAGATTGCATATCAGAGTCGGAATGTAATAGCATTCGTTTAGAATCAATGTATTACCATTCGGAAATACAAGGTGATATTCGCCAACTGCTTTGGCTGCAACATTTGCCCCATTCCCGACTCTCACGGAATGATCACTGATTGGTAGAGTTTTTGCGTGCTAAGTTTGTTACCGCAATCAAGACGGTTTCACTTGTAGCTAGCTGGTTGAGTACGGGTCGTCCGCAGGGAGATGGAAATCTTTTTCTATGTGCTTTAACGAGTTAAGTCCAAATGTTCAGGTTTGTTTTGAGATTAACTATGTGCTAAAATGATATATAAAGAGAGCTTGTTAGGGTTAGGATTAGGTTAGTTTGAGTTAGGAGCCGCTCACTTCTTTCGTTGCCACTCTTAATATCGGTGTTACGGTAATTGGCAACAACGGGGATTAGCACGACTAGGAAGGAACTTGCGAGTATAAGCTAGGCTTTCCAACGCATAAGTTCTTCCTTTTGGTGCTTGTCCGTCCGTTCTTGGCTCTTAGCCTTAACCTCCGGTTAATTCAACCACAACCGGTCTCACTAAGGAATCACCGCTATCATGTAGGATAGGGTGCCGTAGGAAGCGGATTGTGGTTCAATTAACGGGAGTCTGAATTAAGATGTTAGGGAAGAAAAGAGTGAGAGAGATTTCCTTCTCTCAAACTTTCCTTATCCTACCCTAACAAGTATGAAAACTACTCACCCATTATAAGGAAAAGAAAATAAAACAAAGGAAGAAGATAGAAAGAAAGTGGTTAGAAGATTACAACTAGCTATTTGAGACCTCACCTTGACAAGGATCAAGCTTAAGCATCATAGTTGTTTAAGGATAAAGAAAGAGAGAACAAGAAAGAAACAAACAACAAATAACAACAACTAGATTAGCAAATGAAAATTACAAGCAATTATAATTAATCAAAAGAACAAGACAGGCATGATAACAAAGAGAACTCTTTTATTCATTCTTCACTCACAAAAGCTCACTACAAGTTTTTAATGGAGAAGAGATGAGAAGAGGAAGAAGAACAACACATGTATTCTAAAATTTAAATACAAGAATATGGACCCTTGACTTTGGCAAGTTCTGGACTATTTATAGGCAGGAAACTGGAAACCTAGAGCAAAATTCTGCCTCTTTATAAAAAGTCCAAACTACCCCTGAAATACGACACCCTGAAGAGGCCGTACGGCCGCGGTTCCGCGGCAGTAATAGGGAGTTGGGCCATCGTATTTTGTGGGGTTCCCTGGTTTGATGTTGTCTGCTGTTTGGTATATGTTTTTTCTCAGAAACTCTTCACAATTTTTCCAAAATTCCAGCAGACCAAAAGGTGATTTGATGTGGATCTTTTTGTCATGATTTCCTCGAGCTCCGCGTAGATATATTGGATCTTGTGTTGCCATTGAGCTTTGTGCATGAAAATGACATTGATTTGCCATTTTGTCTCTTAAACTGGTGTGCGGCAACATACGGATAGAGAGCGGAGATTTTTTTTATCTGTGGTTGGCAGTAATCCGGATTTTGTCGTGCTTTTCCATGAATTTCACCGTTTAGAGACGAGAACGTGTATCCTGCAATTGACTAGCAAACACGGCTAAAGAGTACCTACCGATAAGCAATGTGATAAAAATTGGGCGGTATAAAATGCAAAAATCTGATATGAACAAATACCCCCAAACTTATCATTTGCTCGTCCCGACCAAAGCCAATTTATTCACAAAAAATTTCCTAACCTCACTTTCGCAGGGAACGCGATTGCACTGAGCACGTGCAACAAGCCGTTAAACCTCTAGGTGTCCCTAGTAGGAGGAGTGTTGTCTCCTGAGGGTTTTCAGCGGATACTACCCACAAAATCCTGTCAAGCTAGTTTTGCAAAATAACTATAATTCAAACCCTAAAGTTTTGTTTCAGAAAATAACAATTCTATTATCCTAAGTCTAGACTATCGAACCTTTATTTTTCACATCTCGCTTCTTATTTAACTTAAGAATTTATATGTCTTTACGTGCAGTGCAAATAGTGTCGTTAAGTTCCAGAAGGGTCGAATAAAGTCATCATGTCATACAATAAAGCCCAGATAAAATTTTTTAAAGGATCACATAAGTTTTATAAAGAGTTAAGCATTTTTCAAGTTTCGTTTTCCAGTAAGGTTTCAACTACAGAATTTCTATCTTCTTTAACAGGAAACTAGGTCTTATTTTTCACTCCACCTTTTTCTTGTTTTCATTTCATACACACCTCTGTGAACGTGCAATAGTCTTTATCATAGAATAAAACCTTTATATCTCCGCTAGAAATATTTTTTATAAAAACCTGTCTTTTGTCAAGATTATTCTCACACAAAGAACCGTTAGGAATTTTAACTCGGAGAGAACACTTGCTTGACTTTGTTTTAATCTGGACTTTCTAAGCTTCTTAACGAGCTTTGGGCCAATGCACCCAAACCAGTTGGCTTTAGGGCATTAGGTGTAGAGACACCCCAGCGGACTTAATTACTCAAGTTACCTAGGCCCAAAAACAAAAGACAATTTAGCGTGAAAATCATGATGATTCAATGCGAACGGAGATATAACCGGCAGTTCAATTATTTTTTGGATAAAAGACGTATTTAGTGGGTTAGGTGTGTAATCATTCCAGTCAAGTTTCAAATGGGTTATTTTTCAGACTTAATTCCAATTAAGGCATCAATAACATTCCTTCATATTCACTTCACTTCATAAACTATTCTTGATATTACTTATTTCAGAACAAACCTATTTGATCCTCAGAAAATCATTTATCCATTTAAAAGTTCTTAGACATAAAAGACTTGTCATCTAATTTCCAAAACTCACGACACGTGTAGTGTGATGTAAAGACGTATATCAGCTATAGTTAACTTCAAAGGAGAGTTATCTTTCAGGTTTTCAAAATCTAAAAATAAGATTTAGTTATTCTTATCTTATCAAACAAAACCGTCGAAATGTTGAATCACAGTTCTCCCACTAGCTCACTTGACAGAAAAGTTTTTATATTTTTAGAAAATTTTCTGATTTTATGGATTTTATGGATTTTAGTATGCAGATGCAAAATATACATATGAATGCGAAGGTTAGAAATGCGTACCGAGCGTACCCCCAAACTTAAACTGGACAGTGTCCTCACTGTCATTGCATGAAGAGATCATTTGAAGGGTCAAAATTGTCGGTTAGATATACATTTTTTTTTTTATGTTTTTGTTTTTAAAGAAAAGAAGAATAGTAAAAATGGAAAAGAATATCCACAAATAAATACAAAATGGTATATACATACCCCCAAACTTATTTGGAACAGTGTCCACTGTTCTTGGCTGGATAACCGAAATTTGGTGGTAGGCAGAGGAAGATTATGCAGGGTAAACCGGCTCCTGTAAGACCAGGAGCTCCTCTGTTGGTTCGGCACTAAGGTACGGTTTAAGTCGGTGTCCGTTTACTTTGAAAAATGAACCGTCCTTTGGATTCTCCAAATCCACAGCGCCATGCGGATACACATTCCGCACAAAATACGGCCCTTTCCAGCGAGATCTGAGCTTTCCTGGATGGAAGTGTAGCCGAGTGTCGTAAAGCAGTACCTGCTGACCGGGTACGAAAGTTTTGCGCAAAAGGTGTTTATCGTGAAACACATTCGTTCGGTTCTTAACGACAACCGCGTTATCGTAAGCCTCATCCCTAAGCTCGCTCAATTCGTTCAACTGCAGCTTCCGATGGCTGCCCGCATCTTCGAGAAACAGATTCAGCTCTTTTATTGCCCAAAATGCGCGATGCTCTATTTCGACAGGGAGGTGGCAAGCCCTTCCGTACACAAGCCGATAGGGAGACATGCCAAGATCGGTCTTATAAGCCGTTCGAAATGCCCAAAGGGTATCAGTGAGTTTCAATGACCAATCCTTTCGGTTCTTGGAAACCGTCTTCTCCAGTATCTGTTTGATTTGCCGATTTGAAACTTCGGCTTGCCCACAGGTTTAGGGATGGTAGGGCGTAGATAGCTTATGATTAATGGAATATTTCTGCATCAAGGCCTCGAAAGTCTTATTGCAGAAATGAGTTCCATTGTCGCTAATGATCGCTCGGGGGTGCCCAAACCGGGAGAAAATGTTTTCTTTAATAAATCTAACGACAACCTTGTTGTCGTTAGTCCAGCTGGGCACAGCCTCGACCCACTTAGAGACGTAATCAACAGCGAGAAGGATGTACAGGTTTCCAAAAGAGCTGGGAAACGGCCCCATGAAATCTATCCCCCAAACGTCGAAAATCTCCACAACCAAGATTGGTTGGAGCGGCATCTCGTTCCTCCGGGATATCCGGCCCAAGTGTTGGCACCGGGAGCAAGTCTTGCAATAGTCATGAGCGTCTTTGAAGAGTTGTGGCCAGTAGAAACCACATTGCAAGATCTTCTCAGCTGTCTTTCTGGGGCCAAAATGCCCGCCACATGCTTGATCGTGGCAAAATGACAGCACACTCTTGAATTCATCGTCAGGGACACACCGACGAATAATCTGGTCGGGACAGTACTTGAACAGATAGGGTCCGTCCCAGTAAAAGTGTTTTACTTGGGATAAGAATCGAAGTCTATCCTGACTTGACCATTCAGTCGGCAGTAACCCTGTGGCCAAATAGTTCACAATATCTGCGAACCAGGGTTCGCGAGATACTGTCAAGAGTTGTTCATCCGGAAAAACGTCGTTGATCGGAAGTTGAGGCGATGGCGAAGAAGGAAGTCGTGAGAGATGGTCGGCGACCACGTTTTCACATCCTCTTTTGTCCTTAATGACAAGGTCAAACTCTTGAAGCAAGAGGATCCAACGTAATAGCCGAGATTTTGCATCTTTCTTCGCAAAAAGATGGCGCAGAGCAGAATGGTCTGTGTAGACAATGACTGGAGAGCCGATGAGGTAGGGCCTGAACTTTTCTAAAGCAAATACAATAGCTAAGAATTCCTTCTCAGTTGTTGTTTAATTAAGTTGGACGTCGTTCAGGGTTCGGCTAGCATAATAGATTGCGTGCGGCATCTTGTTGATGTGTTGTCCAAGGACAACACCAATAGCAAAGTCAGATGCATCGCATATAATCTCAAATGGGTGCGTCCAGTCAGGTGAAGAAAGAACGGGAGCAGAAGTGAGTGAGCTTTTTAATGAATCGAACGCAGTCACACAGCTCGAGTTGAAGTCGAATGGCGTGTCCTTGGCCAGTAGAAGAGTCAAGGGCCTAGCAATCTTGCTAAAGTCCTTGATGAACCGTCTATAGAAACCGGCATGGCCAAGGAAGGCTCGGATGTCTCTGACTCATCTGGGAGGAGGGAGATTGGAAATGACCTCAATCTTCGCTTTGTCAACCTCTATGCCATTTTGTGAAATGATATGTCCTAAGACAATACCTTCGCGCACCATGAAGTGGCACTTCTCCCAATTCAAAGTGAGGTTCTTGTCCTTACATCGGGTAAGGACAGCGTCAAGATGCAGCAAACACCCGTTAAAGGAATCGCCGAAGATGGAGAAATCGTCCATGCAGATCTCCAGGAATTTCTCCACCATGTTTGAGAAGATTCCTATCATACACCGCTGGATGGTAGCGGGCGCATTGCATAACCCAAAGGGCATGCGACGATATGCGAACGTGTCGAAAGGACAAGTGAATGTGGTCTTGTCCTGGTCTTTTTCGGCGATGGGAATCTGATTATAGCCGGAGTAGCCATCAAGAAAGCAGTAGTACTCGTGTCCGTCCAATCGTTCAAGCATTTGGTCAATGAAAGGTAGCGGAAAGTGGTCTTTCCGCGTTGCGGCGTTGAGTTTTCTATAATCGATGCATACTCGCCACCCAGTTTGGGTGCGAGTAGGGATTAACTCATTCGCCTCGTTAGTAATGACCGTTATGCCTGATTTCTTGGGTACAACATGAATGAGGCTAACCCACTGGCTATCAGAGATAGGGTAAATGATACCACTATCCAGACACTTCACGATTTCCTTTTTCACAGCCTCCTTCATGACTGGGTTGAGTCGCCTTTGTGGATCTCTGGCTGGTTTGGCATCATCCATCAAATGAATGTGATGTTCAACGATCAGGGGACTAATCCCCTTGATGTCCGCCATGGACCAGCCAAAAGCTTGCCTATTGCTGTGCAAGACCGCAAGAAGGGCTTTCTCTTGCTCTGGAGCTTGAGAAGCCGAGATGATAACAGGTAGGGTCTCGTTCTCACCCAAGTAAGCGTACTTAATGTAAGTGCACGGCGGCGCCCCGGCCGTCAATCCGACGCCGGAATGCGGAAGCGGTGATAAACTTTAATTTTGCGAACTTAGCAAACCGGCACCACCGCGCACTAAAACCCGGATCGAACCATTAACTAGTCCTAGCTAACTACAAGATAGGGAATAGAGATATACCGACTGATCCGAGTCCTCCGGTCTTCTCGTCATCGTCCCGATCTCTCGCGAAATGTCCTGTCTCCACCTCATCGCCGGAAGTGCACCACATCGCCTACATCTTTTACGGGCTCCCACCTCAATACCGAGGCAACTCGGGCACGAAGCTAGCTAGTCGACGTGCCCAAGATTTGCTGTAGAATGTGTAGTGCTTAAGTCTCATTTGGGGTTATGGAATTGCCTTTTGGTGGAGGGATGAACTATGGAGTTTGGAGATGGAACTTGTGGGAATTTTGCAAAGCTAGAAGAACAAAATTCCCACCTCAAGAATTTGGGACAGCCCCCTCAAGGCTTGGCCGGCCATGGCCCTTGGTGGGAGTGAGAATGAGAGAGTGTATCAAAAATATGAGAGAGGCCACACCATTATCCAAAAGGGGAGAGAGAGAAGGCTATCATGCAAAGGAATGATCACTAGTAAAGTCCAACACTCAAACAACAATCATCACACTTCATCATCAACAAGCATGATGACAATCAAAGGCCAACACTCCACCACAACCATCATCTCAAGCATGATGACATCAAAAAGTCAAGCCATCATGAAGAAGTCAAGAAGTCAAGGTCAATGGATGGTGCAACCATCATGACACAAGAATATGCAAAGACCCCCTTCCAAATGCAAAGACCCCCTTCCAAATTGCTTATTTGCACAAATGCAAATAAGCCCTCCTCCACCAATCTTCGGCCATTGAAAGATACAAATGAAAATGGCCGAAACGGAAAACAAACTGGCAACTCCAGAAAACTGGTCCCGTAATAAATTATAGGAAAACCCCGATACTGTGTATACACACCCGCATCTGTATTCCGACCGAAATACAAATGCAATGAGACAAAATCTACACTGTACTATACTAGGATCCGGCTTATACCAAAGCCGGCTAGTAAAACCCGTTCGATCCTGATTCGTGCAATACCGCACGTATCTGATCGAACCCTGCCATATAACCATACGGCCAGTTGTACAATCTGTCCGATCCTGATCCGTGCAATACCGCACGTATCTGATCGGACCTTGCCATATCTCCATACGGCCTCTACAACTTTTCGCCCGAAAGCTTGAGTAACTTAATGTGGGGGACTCTAAAGACTCGTCAACACCTTGGTTGTGGATTTAACCACTAGCACGTCAGAGGTATAAGCCAATACGTAACGGGCTACCAGGTATTGACCAAAAGGGACGTCGATGAGCGAACTCATCCTGACACCCTACTGAGCCTGTCAGTGACAATATCCGTACAGTCCGGTCCGTTCGTCTATGAGCATCGCATGGCGGGCCTAGGGGGTTGGTAAAAGTCAGACCCCCAAAAGCGGTACAAGTCGTGTCAGAGTGTAGCCCAGAACACCCTGAGATACTACTGGAATACCTACCAGTAAATCTCCTGCCTTGGCCAAGGACTTCGTGTAATGGCTCTCCTAGACACAGCACGACCTCATCCCCAATACCGGGAGAGACGAACCCCTGAAGATCCGCTCACTGCCTCCATGTGGCTCGGGACTGTACCCAACTAAAACCTGTTTTCACGACTCCTTTGAGCCGTGGTAGGGTAGTAATCAAAGTACAGTGGGAACTCACACGAGAAAAATGACGATCCCCAGGTCGATGAACTAACCTATACACATGTCACCAGGGAACTGCTATCTGACGTCTGGTATAAGACCAACTAGCATGTTCCCGGCGAGTCCTGTCCGGTGTACTCATAACCCAATGAGCACATGTATACATCTTAGGTGAACCAATTGACACCAGTGGCTTGTGAGACCGGCCACCGCCCCTCGTCGGGGTCTCGACTGTATACACTAGTCTACTCTGGAGTATCGATGCCCTGTCTCGAAACTCCCACGACTAGGGACCATTTAAGGATGTGCTTATAGACCCCAGCTCCCACTTATATGATCGCCCTCATACTGCTGGCAGTCAAGCATGAATCCTAGGGGCTCTATCAACGTGCAATAGTGACCTGTCAGGTCACCTAAAGCAGTACACGATGATAAAGATAAACCAGATAGCATACTATCATTCGAGTAAGACTGTCCTACTGGGACAGGTCCTCCCTCAATCATTGCAATCACGTACCTGTGATCCAATAATTGACTCTGAGGGCACTATCTCCAACAATCTCCCACTTGCACTCAAGGCTAATTATTGCGATGTCGCATACTCACAGCCCGTGTGATACCGAACATCCAACTCCTCTACTAGTCAGTCTCACAAAGCTCGCTTGCGAAACTATTGCGTTCGAGGAATAACCTTAGTGAGTGGATCCTCCTTGATGTCTCTTTCTGTGTCTCTCTATATCTCAAGTTCGTGGAGAAACCCATCTCCCGAAATGAGCAATACCTATCTTAGAATGTGTCTGGATGTCTGATGGGACCAAGTTCATAAATGAACTCCAAATCCAAACTTCTTAGACTGTACCGTCAACTGAACTTAATCAGTATCCTGCGCCATGCCTCCCTCAGTATTGCCTTGGACCACCTGTCCAAAATACTGCCCCTCGTCAGAAGGAAAACTATAACCCCGACAACCTCCTTGTCGTCCATGTCACCTTGGAAGCCTGGAATGATAACTGTCTCCCGAATAAGGCTGTCGTTATCATATCCCTAGAACATCCACTTATGTTCTAAAACTGCTTCCGACTGTTTCTCCAGGATTGGATCAATGTCAACTTATTGCATCTAGTGCAAGAACAACATCTGGTGTGGTACTTGACATCTCATGATTGACTCAATTGCCTGAGCAAGTGATCTGCCAATCATGCACATCCCTCTCCTTTAGTCTGTAAGACACCTTTAGAGAGGGTGACTCCATCACCTGCAGGTACACTACCGTGCCAGGAGTCGTCCATTCTAAATACTCTTAGAATGCTGTCTAAGTACCCAGATTGGGAAACCACCCAAATCTAGATCTAAAACCATAGATCTAGTAACCAGTATGTTTGATATAATGTCCAAGTCCCATGTGGAGAAACCACTGTGTGACGACCAAAATATAACCGATCGTAGTATAGGAGTTTCTTTTCCTATTCTGTGTACGTCATCCAAATACCATGACATCACACCCTACTACCTTCTCAACAGATCCATCCCCTATTCTGACGAAGTCAAACCTATGACTGTCACATCAGAAATTGATGATCTATCTCCGCTATATCTACTTTAGTCTATAAATAGACATAAGCCAACTGTCCACCAATGCTTCCGCTGCTCCCACTGACTATGACAACCCTCTGCCAGAGTCATATACACGTACACTTCTAAAACTAGTTTAGAACGACGCTATAATCATCCTCCCGCCGGGTCTCACAGTCTGGAACAACAGCAATGGCAATTGTGGGTAAACAAGAACCTCCCTGTCACCGTCCTTGAGGTTACCGGAGTACCTCTCGGGTGCCTGAGGTTACCCACCTTATCTGCGGAGTAGCCAATGGAATGTCAAACCAGATTGAATCTTTAGGTTCCTATGAAATCTTCAGTAATCGTTTGTGGTTCTGGAATCACTTCCAGTTCTACCATACTCCCACTACTGTTTTTTCTGAAAAAATCCATTTTTAATAAAACTGTGGCGAGTCTAGAACAATATCACTATTGATCTTCCAGATGGTAGAAAGTCAACCCTCGTCATAGCCTGGGTCAACCCACAAACAGCCATTACAGAAACGTGCCTTGAGTTATCCAGCGTCTGGTTTTAAGCATAGGCCGGACAACTCACCGTACCTTAACATTGTTAAGATACGAACTGTTCTATGTCCAATATAGAACCAGAGGCACTGATTTAATTGAACCAGATTCAAATCATGCATCTGTCTCCAGTGCATGTCAACTAAATGGAAAGAGGCCGATCAGCGTTACTCAACTTAGGAATGCTTCCAATTATGAATAACCTGAAAGAGAAGCAAGATCTCTTAATCATTACTATCATCTGAATACCATACTCAAGTATCTACATCTTCGATCACTTTGAAGAATCCCGATACTTGCAATATCTGGTTCTCTACTTTATTCAAATACCTACAACTTCTCAAAATTCAGACCCTGTGTTTCCACGAAACACTTGTCTAAAAACTAGAGAAGTCATAAGTAAACCGAATATAGTACGAGGACCAACCCCTCTGTCCTGATGGACCCTGGACAACATACAATACTCTGTATAAGTCCCTTGAGTCTGATAACTCATTCACTGTGTGTCGTAGGTTGAAAACTGTACTTATGGTTAAGAAGAATTACACCGCTGTTTAATGCTCCTTACCTAACCATCCACTGATATAGGTAAATGTCACAAACATAATTTCAAAAAGGTATATCTCACTCTATGAAAATAGACGTACAGATATATCAATTTGAAATTGGTGCATAACAGCGGATATTCAAAAACCAAATACTTGCCGACTGGCAAACAGTCCAGGTGACTTCCTCAAATATCACCGATTACAACGAATCCCAATATAATGAGGATGATCACCCAATTCCCAATAACTTACTCCCACTCATCATCTGTAAAACCATACAGATGTGAGAATCATACCTAGTAAATACATACCCTGGAGCAAGTGTCTAACTGGGAAATCAGTTTTCCTTTAACAGTACACAGTAAAACTGAAACATTGAAATGTTTCGATGGGGTATCCCGGTATTCCTAGTAATGCCTCTTCCATTATCCAGATCCACAACTGTAACCGTGTAATTCTTTGCCACCTCTCCAAATCCCTTTATATGTCTTTAGTCATTACCTTCTGCACACCCCTTTAGGCCAATTGGTTTTCTTCCTTCCCTACCGTTCGGCACCAGCCTATGGTTTGGAAGAAGACTATCCAATAAGCATAATGGGTGTACTGTCCTAATCCTAGGAACACTCGCAATGCGAGAGAAGGTGAAGATAAAAGACAACTGAATAAACCTTATTCCTATTCCTCATGAACCAGAATCCATCCCCGAACTGGAACAAGTTCCTTTCGAGTTCGTATATAACCATACGATGGAGTATCCAATAAACTGTGGATCTTCGTAGTGATACGGAGTGTCCTGGAGAAATACAAAGGTGATTTAGGATTGGCGAAGAAATACTTGGTATGGTCGTGAATAGCAGTCGCAATTTACTTTGCCCTCTTACTAATCCCTTGCTTTGTCTTAACATAATACCTTCTGTACACCATCGTTAGGCTAATTGGTTTTCTTCATTCCCTACCGGTCGGCACCAGCCTAAGGTTTGGAAGAAGACTATCCAATTTGCGTAATAGGTGTACTACTCCTAAACCAAGGAGTACTCGCAACCTGAGAGAAGGTAAAAGGAAAAGACAACTGAATAGTCCTATCCGTTTTCTCCAAAACCTGAAACCATCCTCGAATTCCTTCGAGTTCGTATATAACCATACGATGGTTTTGTCCAATGGAAGTGGACGTTCGTAGTAATACGGGGTGTCCTGGAGAAAAGGGTAAAAGTAGGAGTGGCAATGAGCTTTGCAACTCTGATAATCCAAAAGCCAGTGTTAAGAAGGTTCGGTCAACTTGGTCACTGAGTCATAGTCTTAGGGTTGGGTCAATGGTCGCTGCCAAAGAGAGAGAGAAAAGAAATACTCAGCGTGCACTCTAACCTAGATCAGAATGGTTACCAATTTATCTAATCTGGAAACCTCCCACTGTTCCGTCAAATTCTCCTCCAAACCTGAAAGAAGAACTAGTCGGGGTCACCCGAGGAGTAAACTAACTCATCAGTAGGAATCGGGATCCAACTATCATCACATGATAACGTGACGGAATCCGCTCACGGTGTCACACTCCAGAAGGTATGCGTATATCTGGCAAGTTTCAGTTCTTTTGAAACTCCCGATGTGGATTTTTACCCCATGCTCTTATGACCTTGACTAAGGCCAATAAATCATAAGTCACATGTCAAGTTCTGCCTGTCATTGTCCAGGTTGATTTGAACCCACCCGTACAAGCCCTTGACTAGGGCCAACAAGGCTATACGACTGTCCCAAACCAACGCATCTATCTATGCAGCATATGAATACCCAATAGCTACCAAACACTGTGCCTTGACTATGGCCAACAAACACAGCTTGAATACTATTGACTACCCACATGAAACGACGAAGGGCTACGAATGGTTTCTGGCGAAAACCTTTAACGTAAAGAACTTGATATCGTTGAAGGAACTGGATATCTTTTTGAAATATAGTGACGAAAACCTTTGCTAAAGAGGTCACTCCCGGTGAAGGGATCTCGGCTCTTTCCCCGTAGAATGAGGTGCAGGATATTCCAACTGAATACCACGATGCAAAGCAAAAGTAATCGGCTATAGTGAAGTCATTGCCCTGACGCAAACCTTTTGTCCAAGGGGTCATTCCCGGTGAAGGGATCTCGGCCCTTGCCTCGTCGACTGAGGAGTAGGGTATTCCAATTGAATACCACGATGCAAAACAAAAGAGAACATCCTTGCAATAACAGCCTTTTGAAAAGTGTTCCAACAACATCATATTAGGTTTGTTTTTAACTTGCATTGATCCGAATCAATGCAGTCCCATCAATTGATCACATCACAAAGAACGAAAATAATATGATGTACGTATATGCCATCCGCATTCGCCACTGGGTCCCGTCATTACCCGTTAGGTTAGCTAACTAATGACAGAGCGGGGACTGGACTAGCACGGATGTAAAACATATACAACATCTACTAATATATATACCAATATATTATATTTCGCTCAAGGCGTGATAAGAAATGCAACATCACAGAAATATACAGCATCACAGAACAATACAGATATCTGGGATCCCCGGGTTTCACAGAGCCACTACTGAAACCCGACGTTCCCCTGGTCGTGTGGATAGCCTGTGCAATGTAATCCTAGACCCCTACGGGCGCGGCAAGTCACCCGCCAAAACCTAAAGCAAGGCAGCCCCCTTCAGTACCGTGAATGGACCACCCAGCACTTCACGGAATCCGGTAACTTGGGCACCCCTCCTGGGTCAACCTGTACCCCTACGAGTGCGGCGAATAGCCCGCCAATCCAAGAGTGAGGCCCCCTCCGTCTCAATGCCATGAGATGCGGGCCCGTTGCCCTCTAGAACCCGGCTATCCGTGCACCCCTCCGCGGGGTAATCCTAGTACAGAAAGTAAGATATACATACAACGGGTACATCGACCGCAACCTGGTCGTGCCCCAAAATAATAATACAATCAGGCAGTGACGGCAGTCCACATGTCGGACGCTCGCCCCGCAATAACAAATGTACATAATACAACCACAACTGTACTAGCATTGCATCCAGGCTATCCCCCACGACCAATCCGCAACATCACAGCATAACACAGAACATCAACATGAAAGTCACATTCGCAAATCCGTCTAACCGGGCTATAGCAGTTAGACAGGATTTACCGATCGAGTGACATTCACGGTCGCAGATATAATGTAAATACTGTGAAATAATGTGTTTAAAATATCCGATCGATCAAAATTATAACAAGTGGGCCCCAAGTACTACTGTAGCACATCAAGAAATTCTGGGCCCAAAATTAATATTCCAGAAACCCAATTTTCACCCCAGAAAGATACTGTAGAAATTTGGTACAGCCATCTCATCATTGTGCGGCGGAACCGCGGCCCAAAGGGGGGTTTGGCCGCGGTTCCGCGCTCCCATAGACGAATTACAGTATCGAATTTTTACAGGACCCTTAGATATTCCAGTACATCACTTTTCTGTAACGTGAAAAAATTTTCGACACCAAAAAATTTCAACAGAAAACTGATGCAAGCAAAACGCGGATTTTGGAATTTTGGTCGATCGGAAAAGTAAACACATTAAACAAAGCTAGACTAAGTTAATGGCGAGGCTCTGATACCACTGTAAGTGCACGGCGGCGCCCCGGCCGTCAATCCGACGCCGAAATGCGGAAGCGGTGATAAACTTTAATTTTGTGAACTTAGCAAACCGGCACCACCTCGCACTAAAACCCGGATCGAACCATTAACTAGTCCTAGCTAACTACAAGATAGGGAATAGAGATATACCGACTGATCCGAGTCCTCCGGTCTTCTCGTTATCGTCCCGATCTCTCGCGGAATGTCCTGTCTCCACCTCATCGCCGGAAGTGCACCACATCGCCTACATCTTTTACGGGCTCCCACCTCAATACCGAGGCAACTCGGGCACGAAGCTGGCTAGTCGACGTGCCCAAGGTTTGCTGTAGAATGTGTAGTGCTTAAGTCTCATTTGGGGTTATGGAATTGCCTTTTGGTGGAGGGATGAACTATGGAGTTTGGAGATGGAACTTGTGGGAATTTTGCAAAGCGAGAAGAACAAAATTCCCACCTCAAGAATTTGGGACAGCCCCCTCAAGGCTTGGCCGACCATGGCCCTTGGTGGGAGTGAGAATGAGAGATTGTATCAAAAATATGAGAGAGGCCACACCATTATCCAAAAGGAGAGAGAGAGAAGGCTATAATGCAAAGGAATGATCACTAGTAAAGTCCAACACTCAAACAACAATCATCACACTTCATCATCAACAAGCATGATGACAATCAAAGGCCAACACTCCACCACAACCATCATCTCAAGCATGATGACATCAAAAAGTCAAGCCATCATGAAGAAGTCAAGAAGTCAAGGTCAATGGATGGTGCAACCATCATGACACAAGAATATGCAAAGACCCCCCTTCCAAATTGCTTATTTGCACAAATGCAAATAAGCCCTCCTCCACCAATCTTCGGCCATTGAAAGATACAAATGAAAATGGCCGAAACGGAAAACAAACTGGCAACTCCAGAAAACTGGTCCCGTAATAAATTATAGGAAAACCCCGATACTGTGTATACACACCCGCATCTGTATTCCGACTGAAATACAAATGCAATGAGACAAAATCTACACTGTACTATACTAGGATCCGGCTTATACCAAAGCCGGCTAGTAAAACCCGTTCGATCCTGATTCGTGCAATACCGCACGTATCTGATCGAACCCTGCCATATAACCATACGGCCAGTTGTACAATCTGTCCGATCCTGATCCGTGCAATACCGCACGTATCTGATCGGACCTTGCCATATCTCCATACGGCCTCTACAGCTTTTCGCCCGAAAGCTTGAGTAACTTAATGTGGGGGACTCTAAAGACTCGTCAACACCTTGGTTGTGGATTTAACCACTAGCACGTCAGAGGTATAAGCCAATACGTAACGGGCTACCAGGTATTGACCAAAAGGGACGTCGATGAGCGAACTCATCCTGACACCCTACTGAGCCTGTCAGTGACAATATCCGTACAGTCCGGTCCGTTCGTCTATGAGCATCGCATGGCGGGCCTAGGGGTTGGTAAAAGTCAGACCCCCAAAAGCGGTACAAGTCGTGTCGGAGTGTAGCCCAGAACACCCTGAGATACTACTGGAATACCTACCAGTAAATCTCCTGCCTTGGCCAAGGACTTCGTGTAATGGCTCTCCTAGAAACAGCACGACCTCACCCCCAATACCGGGAGAGACGAACCCCTGAAGATCCGCTCACTGCCTCCATGTGGCTTGGAACTGTACCCAACTAAAACCTGTTTGCACGACTCCTTTGATCCGTGGTAGGGTAGTAATCAAAGTACAGTGGAAACTCACACGAGACAAATGACGATCCCCAGGTCGATGAACTAACCTGTACACATGTCACCAGGGAACTGCTATCTGACGTCTGGTATAAGACCAACTAGCATGTTCCCGGCGAGTCCTGTCCGGTGTACTCATAACCCAATGAGCACCTGTATACATCTTAGGTGAACCAACTGACACCAGTGGCTTGTGAGACCGGCCACCGCCCCTCGTCGGGGTCTCGACTGTATACACTAGTCTACTCTGGAGTATCGATGCCCTGTCTCGAAACTCCCACGACTAGGGACCATTTAAGGATGTGCTTATAGACCCCAGCTCCCACTTATATGATCGCCCTCATACTGCTGGCAGTCAAGCATGAATCCTAGGGGCTCTATCAACATGCAATAGTGACCTGTCAGGTCACCTAAAGCAGTACACGATGATAAAGATAAACCAGATAGCATACTATCATCTCGAGTAAGACTGTCTTACTGGGATAGGTCCTCCCTCAATCATTGCAATCACGTACCTGTGATCCAATAATTGACTCTGAGGGCACTATCTCCAACACTTAAGGTGAGACGGCAAAGGCTTGAGTTCGAGCGTTGGAGGTGAAACGATTGAAGGCAAGATTGGTGAAAAGGTCTCGAACTCAAAGGATTCCAGCAAAGGTTCAAAACGAGTGTAAGTGACCGAGTTGGATGGTTCAGGTAACTCATCTGGAAATTCGAAGGATTCAAACTCGGGTGGTGAGTGGCTAAGATCGTTCGAGAAAGTGAAACACTCGTAGTCATTGTCGGGCGCAGAAACAGCAGCAGGTTCGAAGAGGAACGCATTAGTGGCGTTAAGGTTATCGTGATCGAACAAAAATTCCTCGAATTCACACTCTTCTGGGGTGATCTCCTGGATTGAGCAAACGTCTAGTATATGAGCATTAGGTTCGGTGGGCTGATTCCCCAACCTAAAAATGTTGAGCTCAATTGTCATGTTTCCAAAAGATAGGTTCATCGAACCATTGCAATAATTGATCACAGCATTTGAGGTTGCAAGGAATGGGCGACTGAGTATCACCGGAATTTGATTCCGGGGGTTAGCTACAGGATGTGTATCTAATACAATGAAGTCAATGGGAATATGAAGTCCCCAACCTTGATTAACGCATCCTCTAGCTCACCCCCAGGATGGGTGATAGATCGGTCGGCCATTTGGATAGTACAGTGTGTGGGTTTCAGCTCTCCTACACCTAATTGCTCATATACTGAGTACGGAAGCAGGTTAACACTGGCACCAAGATCTAATAGTGCGCGGTTGATGTTCTTATCCCCAATGGTAATAGAAATCATAGGACAGCCAGGGTCCTTCCGTTTTTTAGGTAAAGATTGGGTAAGAGCATCACTCACAGCACTAGCTAAGAAAACTTTCTTGGGTACCTGAGATTTCCTTTTTTTCGTGCACAAGTCCTTTAAGATTTTCGCGTAGGATGGGACTTGTTGGACAGCATCTAAAAGGGGAATGTTGATGTTAACCTGCTTAAACAACTCCAGAATCTTCTCCATTTGTGGATTTTTTTTATTGGACCTCAACCGGTTTGGAAATGGAATGTTTTTAAAATTAGTTGAGTCCAATGCTTGTGGAGGAGATTGTGGAGTTGGAACGGATCCCAGAGCTGGTGTTTTCGTGGAGTGAGAAGTGTGTCCGTTCAGAGCAGAAGAAGAAGAGCCTTTTGAAGAATGGAGAATAGGCTCAGAAGACGAAGAAGAAGAAGCGGCTGGGGTGTCATTATCCTCAATTGTTGTGCCAATGTTGTTGTGCAGCATCCTTTCCGATCTCAATGTAGTCACGACACTCACATTATGGTTCTGTTGTTCAAGAGCAACATGTACATTATGTGGGTGACCGGGATTTGGGAATGGTTGAGATGGAAGCTTTCCCTTTTCTCGCTCGCTTAACGCCGCATTCAGCTGTAAAATCTGGGCTTCGATGGTCTTGATGCTTTGCCCGTGTGCAGCAGTGTGTTGCACCAAAGACTGAATAGACGAATGGATGTTGGCGGTGGATTGTGTCGATTGTTTAACGAACGCCTCCAGACTTCGTTCTAGCGAGGAAACCTTATCGTTGTTTGACGGAACAAACTTGTTTGGTGGAAAAGAATTGTTGGGTGCAAAGTTGTTCGCCTGATTTTGAAAAGGTTGGGGTTGGTAGGGCTGCTGAAACTGATGTTGAATTTGTTGTTGCGCTTGTTGTTGCAGAGGAGGGGGCCTCTGGAAATTGTTGCCTTGGAATTGTTGCTAATTCTGATTCCAGGCGAAATTGGGGCGGTTCCTCCAACCGGGATTGTAAGTGGAAGAGTATGGATCATTTCTCGGTCTTTGCTAAAATGCAGCATTAACCTGATCATGTCCTTGAGATGGTGGATTGTAAGGACACTCTTCGGTTAAGTGAGAAGGATCGGAACAACAAGCATAAATGGTACGAAGGGGAAGAACAGGGGCAGGAGCAGAAGATGAAAATTTGCTCTCTATCGCTTCAAGTTTTCTCCTTATTGCAGCCATTTCAGCTTTCATCGCAATAGAGACATCGAGTTGGTGAATTCCTACCCTAGACTGACCAGTAGAAGTGGAGGAAGAAGAAGAAGTAGTTGGTCTAGTGCTCTCCCATTGAAGCGTTTGTTCCGCAAGGTCGTCGAAGAATTGCCATGCTTCCTCGTCAGATTTCGATAGGAAGTGGCCCTGACAAATGGTTTCCAACAACTTCTTGGTTGCTGGGTTCAGGCCCTCATATAAGGTTTGGCAAAGTTGCCATTTCTCGATACCATGGTGAGGACACTGAACAAGAAGGACTTTATACCGGTCAAAGCACTTCCAGAAGGGTTCAGTAGGAAGCTGAGAGAATTGGTTGATTTCGTTACGGATCCTTGCGGTTTTATGATTCGGATAGAATTTCTTGAGAAACGCTTTCACAAACTCGTCCCAACTGGTTATGGAGTGGGAAGCGGTGCTATACAGCCATTTTTTAGAAAGATCGCATAAAGTGAACGGAATGACCCGTAGCCGTATAGCATCGTCCGACAGCTGGGTGGTTTTCATCATGGCACAAACATTTTGGAACTTGTTGATGAAGATATAGGCATCTTCAGATTCAAGCCCATGAAATTTCGGAAGCATGTTAATGAAGTGGGGCTTAATTTCAAAATTATGCCCATTAGCCGGTGGAAGGGAAAGACAGGTGGGAAGTGCAGAACGGGTGGGATAGAAACGATCCTGGAGCGCGATTCGCTGCGGCGCTACAACAGGCGGTGGTGGTGGGTTATTTGCCTCCATAGGAGCTGGAGTCAATCCCGGGGGAGTCAAAGAGATATTTGGATTAAATCCTGACATCGCGGAAGAAGGGGTTGGTGAAGGTGAAGGTGAGGATGTATGAACAGAATTCCGGTCAACGTCGGAGTTGGCCGGCAAAGGTAAGGGTGAGGCGTGGACGGAGTTTCGACGTCTGAGTCGATCACGTAGTCAATAGCGACTACGTAACGCGGACTAGGCAGGCGCTAGTGTCCCGAGTCCAAACGAACATACACTAAACGAGTTTAGTATAGTCAAAGCGGAGAAGGTAAGGGTAAGAAAACGTCAATGGAGAAATACGATGGGTGGTGGGTGAAAAAATGGATTCTGGCGACAAAGGGCAAGTTTTTATAAAAGTTTTTGGTTTTGTGTTTTTTTTTCTTTTTTTTTTAGAAAGAGCTTTACAGAAATATGTACGGGCTTACGGCTTCAAGCAATCACAAACAAGATATGCACAATCACACCTAGATCTAGGGTCACCTAGGTCAGCTAGACAGCTCCTAACTGTTCCAAAGGGCTAGAAATAGGACCTCAAACCGCCTCTTCTCCAACAATTGCGGCCAGGTAAGTGGGAGGCTCCCCACTACGTAAGTAGTGGTCCTAATTAAGTAACCACTTGCCTTGGACACACTTGCCTAGACACCGCAAAAGTCAGGATAGGATAAACGGCCGATGCCTGTAACTAGTCATCTGTCCTATTGAGCGCGAAGTCCTTAGGGCTGAGTCACGTATTTTTTAATTTAAGAAATGGTCAATGCATATGCTTTTTGTGATTTCTGGGGTCCTGGGAAGGGTGATGAAATCCCCACCCAATCTGAATTGGTTTCAAGCCCCTTAAAGTCCGTATTAATATATGCAAAGCAGTAACAATTAACTGCAAACAATTTTTATTTTAGCGCGGCGCAAAGAATCCTGCACAAAAACAATTTATTGGAAGGGGGAAGAGAGTTTGCGCAAAGAATGCTGCAGAAAACACAGTTCAGTGGAGTCCAGAGGAGAGGGGAAGGAGTAAGGAACACTCACAAGGATTTTTGGTTTTTGTTGGCTCCAAACGGCCGCGGTTCCGCGGCAATAGACTCCTTATGCCGCGGTTCCGCGGTAGGAAAGAGGAGTTAGACCTTCGAATTCCTGTTCTGTTCTGTTCTGGGTGTCCTCTTCTTTTCTGGAGCTCCTAAATCTTGATTTGCTTACTCGATCTGCTCCAGAGTTTTACAGTAGACCTTTGGCTCCGTCTTGATCCATCGCGGTGTAGCCGCGAGATATGGGTCTAACTTCCCACGTCTTTGGCACTGAACTCGACCGTCTTTTTATCCTGCACACTTCACAAAATCTAATCAAAAATAACAAGATGGTTTTTTTACAATGTATATTTTTTTGTTTTGTTTTTCGGTTATATTTATATTCATAAATTAACCCGAAATTACACAAAGAAATAAACTACCGTCTCCACGGCAACGGCGCCATTTGATTGGTAGAGTTTTTGCATGCTAAGTTTGTTACCGCAATCAAGACGGTTTCGCTTGTAGCTAGCCGGTTGAGTACGGATCTTCCGCAGGGAGATGGGAATCTTTTTCTATGTGCTTTAACGAGTTAAGTCCAAATGTCCAGGTTTGTTTTGAGATTAACTATGTGCTAAAATGATATATAAAGAGAGCTTGTTAGGGTTAGGATTAGGTTAGTTTGAGTTAGGAGCCGCTCACTTCTTTCGTTGCCACTCTTAATATCGGTGTTACGGTAATCGGCAACAACGGGGATTAGCACGACTAGGAAGGAACTTGCGAGTATAAGCTAGGCTTTCCAACACATAAGTTCTTCCTTTTGGTGCTTTTCCGTCCGTTCTTGGCTCTTAGCCTTAACTTCCGGTTAATCAACCACAACCGGTCTCACTAAGAAATCACCGCTATCATGTAGGATAGGATGCCGTAGGGAGTGGATTGTGGTTCAATTAACGGGAGTCCGAATTAAGATGTTGGGCAAGAAAAGAGTGAGAGAGATTTCCTTCTCTCAAATTTTCCTTATCCTACCCTAACAAGTATGAAAACTACTCACCCATTATAAGGAAAAGAAAATAAAACAAAGGAGGAAGATAGAAAGAAAGATGTTAGAAGATTACAACTAGCTATTTGAGACCTCACCTTAGCAAGGATCAAGCTTAAGCATCATAGTTGTTTAAGGATAAAGAAAAAGAGAACAAGAAAGAAACAAACAATAAATAACAACAACTAGATTAGCAAATGAAAATTACAAGCAATTATAATTAATCAAAAGAACAAGACAAGCATGATAACAAAGAGAACTATTTTATTCATTCTTCACTCATAAAAGCTCACTACAAGATTTTAATGGAGAAGAGATGAGAAGAGGAAGAAGAACAACACATGTATTCTAAAATCTAAATACAAGAATATGGACCCTTGGCTTTGACAAGTTCTGGACTATTTATAGGCAGGAAACTGGAAACCTAGGGCAAAATTCCGCCTCTTTATAAAAAGTCCAAACTACCCCTGAAATACGACACCCTGAAGAGGCCGTACGGCCGTGGTTCCGCGGCAGTAATAGGGAGTTGGGCCATCGGATTTTGTGGGGTTCCCTGGTTTGATGTTGTCTGCTGTTTGGTATATGTTTTTTCTCAGAAACTCTTCACAATTTTTCCAGAATTCCAGCAGACCAAAAGGTGATTTGATGTGGATCTTTTTGTCATGATTTCCTCGAGCTCCACGTAGATATGTTCGATCTTGTGTTGCCATTGAGCTTTGTGCATGAAAATGACATTGATTTTCCATTTTGTCTCTTAAACTGGTGTGCGGCAACATATGGATAGAGAGCAAAGACCCGTGTTTTATCTGTGGTTGGTAGTAATCCGGATTTTGTCGTGCTTTTCCATGAATTTCACCGTTTAGAGCCGAGAACATGTATCCTGCAATTGACTAGCAAACACGGCTCAAGAGTACCTACCGATAAGCAATGTGATAAAAATTGGGCGGTATAAAAGTGCAAAAATCTGATATGAACAATCACCCATTTCCAGTTCTCTACCTTTCCTTAGCCCATGTAACATATTACATATGTGGGATCCCTATCCGGTATCTAATACCCAGGACGTAGAGTGAACTGAGAAACAGTTCTCAATAACTAACACACCCGAAGAAGATGCATCTACATACTTATTCTTCGTTTGGACGGCGTGGGAATCCGGATATTTCCTTATTCCCTGTTCAGTCTTATAACAATTATAAGAAAGACCGGAACCAACGTTCCCCAGCACAGTATAACATGCGGGTTCGGTCAATACATCCATATTATTATCTTGATTAAGACGTAACATAGTCGCTACCTGGAGAGAGAGATAGAAGAAAACACTTTAGCGTATGCTCTTGCAAGATCAGATTGGTTATTATTTTATCTAATCAGGATGACTCCTACTGTTTTTATCAAATCTTCCTTCAAACCCTAAAAAGAAAGACTAGCTAGGATTAATTACACCCTACAATTTCGCAAATCTTTCATCCATGCCAGTGTCGGTACTTTGAGGGAGGTTTCCCGTGCTTTCGCACGGACCTAATTAAAATAAACCTCGTTTTCCCAGAGGCATAACCCCGTAAACACCTTTCTAGACACCTACTTGATCGGCTAATTGTCTTGTGTAAAACTCTCCCAGGAATAACTCTTACTCGCAGTGGGTATCAGGATCCAACTATCTCATAGAAAGTATGCAATCTCATTGCAAATTTCAACACTTGAAATTCCCGATAATATTTTGCCCCTAACCCCTTATGACCTTGACAAAGGCCAACAAATCATAGGATGCTTGTCAAGTTCAACCCGTTATTTCCTGATTAAATTAAACCCACCCGCACGACCCTTGACAAGGGACAACAAGGTCACACGACTACCCTAAAACAATCTGCATCATATGCATAAACAGTTAAACACTATTCAGCTACCGCACACTACGCCTTGACAAAGACCAATGAACGCAGCACGAATACTAAACAGTCCTTATCTGAAATGACGGAGGGCTACAACAGGTGTTTCAGAAAACCTATTGCGTAATGAACTTGATATCGTTGTTGAATCGAGTGTATTTTTGAAAAGGAGTGTTTTTTAGGCTTTTACTAGTTTCGCTAAAGAGGTCACTCCCGGCGAAGGGATCTCGGCTCTTTCCTTATCGAATAAGGTGCAGGATATTTCACAAATACCACTAAGCAAAGCAAGAACTATAGAAGCAATCAAAAACAAATCCGAGTGTTGTAGTATCTGCTAGCTTTTGCTAAAGAGGTCACTCCCGGTGATGGGATCTCGGCTCTTTCCTTATCGAATAAGATGCTGGATTTTCTACAAGGAATACCGCTATGCAAAGCAAAAACTAGAGCTATCTTTTTTTTTTGAAAATTTAGTTCTACAATATCTTTTAGGTTTCTTTTCTTTCATTAATCACATTAATGAATTCCCATCATTTATGCTTCCTAAGCATCACAGAAGAAACGAAAATACAACGTGCGCTTATACCATCCGCATTCGCCACAGTGTCCCGTTATGCACCGTTAGGTTACTTAACTAACGGCATACCGGGACGGGACTAGCGCGGGTGCAAAACATAAGCAACTTCTACTATATATCTCATATATAATGTATATCCATTCGTCTCAGAATTCACAGTGATCACATCACAAAGCAGCAGAAGAAACATATGAAATATTGGATATATTAGGATGTCCGTATTTTATTTTGAGCCTGTATAAAACACGGATTCCACGGTCGTGATGAATAGCCAAACCCACATCCCTAGACCCCTACGAGAGCGGCAAGCAACCCTATCAATTCTAGAGTTAGGAGACCCGGAATCGACTCCTCGAGTTGGTCTCCCACTGGACTCTAGAACCCGGTTACTTGTGCTCCCCTCCTTGGGTCTATCCTAATGCAGAAAAGTAAATAATATACAACAATGGTGACATCATTCTCAACCCGGAAGTGCCCCAATAAAAGAATATTACATACATTGAATTTTACATGAATGGAAATAAAAACTCTCATCTCACATAAAACCCCCGGCTATTCAAAACGCGACGATCCAATATTACATATCACAGCAACATATAACATCGCATGTCATCAATATAAGTAAATATATGTATCCCAATTGTCGTTGACATATAGCAACGAAAACGGCAATACACCACATATTACACTTACGGTCGCAGAAAAGAAAATATCAAACTACAACATTTGGAATCCACAATCATCTTAGACATCGTAAACCCGAAATATCACATATTACGGATTTCATGCCTAACTATATGAATTCCACATATTATATCACATTACAGAAATAGCTAGGCGATGTTAAACATTCCGATCGAATCAACAAACACCCAAAATTACCCAAAAAGCTCAACACTTGAGCGAGGTTTAAAAAGATTCAGCACATGCCACAGTACCAATAGATCAGCCGTAGAAGGGTCAACCAACGCCTCACATGTGGCACCGCTGAACTACCACAAACCCTAGGGTTTAGTGGCGGTTCTGACGGTCACATAATCGAGTTAAGGTTTTGTTCTTCTACAGGGTCCATCGCATTACTTGCATGATTTTTGAATGTTCTTTAACTCAGAAAAAATCCAACACTTGGAAAATTTTCCGGCAAGGATTAAAGCGGGTATTTGATATCCGTTCGAACTTTTTAACACCATCTAAAGTAATCCGAAAACAGTTAGAATTACGACTACGAAACACTCCGAGTTGATTTTATAGTAAATTAACATCACATGAAAATTTAGAAAAAACAAACAACACCTGAAACACCAAAACCCAGTCACTAGAACACTGAAAAAATTTGAGAGGGGTGCTCGGATTTGGGCCGAGATGGGGGGGTTGTGGCCGGCCAAATTTTCTCAGAAATGCCTCAAATTTCTCCAGTGTTCATGTTATATCACATACAACATTTTGTACTTGTTTAAAAATTTTAGAGCTCATATAAAAATCGATAGAAACATGGTTTTGATGCGTCAAGTTTCGGAGTTGTTTCGGTTTCGTAATCCTACACAATCCGTCTAATTCTCTAGCTAGGCTCTGATACCACTGTAGGGTTCCTATAAATGACAGCAAGGTTTCAGGAGGGGTATCGACCATGCCATTTTCAAAATTTTGCCGTTTTAAAGAACCCTAAACTAGAATCGATAACTAGAGAATCATACGAAACAATATGTAAACTACTTTATATCTAAGTGATAACGGAATACAACCTTTATAGACCGGTCCTTCACTTCATTAGCTCCTTATAGTGATCCCTTCACTGCGATCATGGAACTCCCGGACTCTTGCATGGCTTCTCAAGGCGAAAGGAACGATCTTGCTTGAAGTCTTCGAGGCCGAAGATGATTTACGTCGAGGAGACACTAACTCAAGCTACTACTTCACTAATGAGATATTAGTGAAGCTAACACCATATACTAAAGTGCTAATCTAGTAGAGGATGATGAAATAGGAAGTGGGCTCACTTTAGTTTTATTTTTCTCACAATATTTTCTCTCTTTTTCAAAAGCTAGCAAGCTTTTCTCTCAAGGATGAAGAAGATGATCAAGAGATGAGAATGAACTAATGAGGTGAGAGAAACAATCATGGGTGAGTTTGTATCATATAACTAACTCATGTAGAGACATAACCATGGTTAAATTATAATGGTTAGGTTAATAAATATGTTTAGTAAAATAAAATTAGCAGACCAAGTCAATGCATCTTAAAGCTTCTACAAGCTTCATGCATATGACCATTTATCCACTAATTTGGTTTACTTTAAATATTTAAACCCTAAATTATAATTAGTATGGTGTAAGTCTCATACACCCATGTAGTGTGTGTCATCAACCATGACACAAAAAGAACACAATTAATATATATCACATATATAATAAGTGTGCACATGTGAGAATAAATAAATGCTTAAGTGAGCTAATATTAGTTAATCTAAACTAGTATATCAAAGATACAATAATACACTAAATTATCAAATCAACACTTAATTTAATAATCCGGCTATATCATATATAACTGATTAATATTATATGCACCAACTTATCGAATCAACACTTAATTCGATAACCCGGCTATATCACATATAATCGACTGATACAAATAATCACGAGAATAAAATACGATATCATATACTCGTATTAATCTCGGTCCCGCACATATCACATATGTGCTTACTTCGTTTTGCCTGAACCAGTGAAACCTCTATGTAGGACTCTAAAGACTCGTCAATACGCCGGCAGTGGGTGATGATCACATCAAGCACCCACAAGCCGTCAGCGGTACTAGCTGGACGTAACGGCTACCCGGGTATTGAGCGATCAGAAGATCAACAAGCAAGCCCGCTCTAGCTCCTGTAAAAGCCTGTCAGTAACACTATCGTACAGTCCGGTCTCCTCGTCTGATATGTCGCATATCTAGTTTAGGGGTGGTAAACGTCAGACCCAAATAACCGATAAGTCATGCCGATATGAGGCTCATAACGGGTCGAGAAACTACTGATAACACTTACCAGTAAATCTCTAAATCATCTCTGGCCAGGGACTTCCCTGTTATGGCCAATCGAGCACAGCGCAACATCAACCCCCAATACCGGGAGAGACGAAACCCCTCCTATCGCTCATTGCCTCCATGTGACTTGGGACTGTACCCAAAAACCACCGTTTTGCACGTCCTCTTGAACGTGGTAAGGTGGAAATCAAAGCACAGTGGGAATCATACAAGACTCTATGACGATCTCGGGTCTACAGACTAACATGTACCAATGTCACCAGAGAACTGCTATCTGACGTAAGGTATAATACTATCTAGGAGTTCTCGGCGAGTTCGTCCAGTGTACCCAGTCTCCACTGAGCATCTGTATACCATCTCTGATGTCAAACACCAATGGATATGTGATCATCCATCGCCCATCTCATGGGTCGAAAAGCGTATACGCTAGTCTACTCTGGTATATCGATGTCATGTCTCGATATACCCACGACTAGGAACATTAAAGGATGAACTTATGGATTACCATGGCCCCACTAGTATGATCTGCATCATAATCCTGGTAGTCAAGTACACATCCTAAGGGCTTTACCAACATATAACCACAAGACAGTATCAAGAGACAAGTATACATGTTAAGATAAAGAGCAACCAGATAGCATAATATCATGTCGAGCAAAAGAGTCCTCTCTATATATGTCCAAGCATCCACTATAATATACATCATATGTACAATAATAGCCTCTAAGGCATACATACAACTAACATGTGGGTGTTCTGATACCCTATGAATTGTGTTCCCAGTTGGATAGCTTGTTTTATAGGACCAGTCTCAGTCATCAGAGTGCGCAGCGGAACCGTGACGGGCCTAAGATTCGTAGAGTTTCCTTTTCTGTATCTTTAAGGTTGTACCCTTATTGTATTCTTTTATACCTTTTAAAATCTATTGTGTATATTGTTACTCATTGTTGTTGTTTGTAATAATTGTTAGTTAATGAATAAAATTGATTTTATTTATCTTATTTTTGTGTACTCCTGCATTACTATACGCTTAGCGTAATTGTATCGGGGACAGTCTACTTTTCAGTATAGTTACGTTGCGGCCCTTGTCGCGTCTTCGCTCCTGTATTTTGGGAAGCGGGACATGACCGGTTTTGGTTGTGCCCATGTAGGTCCGTTCTGCATGAACAATGCAGGTCTGGAGTATTCCGGGATACGAAGGCAAGACATTAACCAACACTTATTAATCTTCTTAAATCATATCTTTTGAATCCTATCTTCATATCAACCGACGGAGCGTGAAGACGTCTTACAACCGCATTACCCTTACCTTCTTACCCTGTTACGATTTCCTCCATTTTGAAAATTTCAAGAATGTAATTTTTAAGGAGCATGGACCGTAATGACCTAGATTTTCATATAGTAGATAAAAGTCTATTTTAATTTTTTTTTAAAATATCTCTTCATGGTGTTTAAATGTTAATAGTTTCTAAATTTATATTGAAAGAAATGAATAGTTCAGGGGATTTCTTATTTTTAGAAATATTTAACATAATTTTTGGAAAGAGATTTCTTATTTAAAATATATTTGGAGAAAAGAAATTTAGATTTCATTTATTTGAGGAAAAGATCTTTTATGAAAGGATATTTTACTCAAGTTTTATAGTTTCATAATTATTTATCATGTGTTTTTTATAATATATTTTTGTGTTTGAATATTTGTTTTTTAGTCACATTGTTTAGTTTACATTATTCATATATTTTATATATTATGTGTTATTATTAGTTTACCATTATTGTCATAATTCTTTACTTCCATTATTTTGTTTACGACATATGGCTTTTTGGTTAAATTTATTTTATTGTTGTTATTTATTATATCTTTATAGTTCATATTTCGGTGTTTAGGTTATTTGTGATTTTAGGATTTTATAAGATTTTAAAAAAGATAATTTTGTTGAATTCATTTATGTTAGCTTGATTTATTAAAAGAAAATTGCGTAGAGAAATTGTTTTAAAGAATTTATTTTGAGATAATACTACCCCTATTTTTTAACTCATTCTTTACAACCTCTTTTATAATTTTGAGAACGAAATTGTTTTAAGAAGGGTAGATTGTAACGTCTGCATTTTGTCTATACCTTAATAAAAAATTTCATATCTACATTATTATTTATAGTTAGTTGACTATTTGATTTCAACAATTATTTATTTTATTATTGAGTGATTTTGCATTTTATTTCAATATTGTTCTGTATATTTTTGTTTTCTATTAGATAAATTTTTCTATTTTTTTCCTAACGTAATTGATTTTGATTAATGGTGATTAAATTGGTTTAATGGTTATTAACTTTTTATTAAATGACATTAATTATGATTAATTGGGATGTTTTAAAAACCAATTTCAAAAAAAAAAGAAAAAACCTTTATTAAAACCCATTTCTTTTATTTAAACAAAACCGTAATCCTTTTCCTTTCTCTCTCCCAACCGATCTCCACCCTCTCTTTCTCTCTCTCTGCTTCTTCTTCTTCTTCTCTTCTTAAAGAAAGGGTTGTTGATCCTTGGTCGAATTTTCCTAATGGAAGGGGCGCAGGGTACGCCATTGTTAATCATGGGTTCTGTTTATTTTCTCCATTCATTTTGATTGCATGCTAAAAAATCGTTTCTTTTGTTGAAGGATTCGAGATCTAGGTATATGTTTTCCTCATTAGTTTGCTCTAATCTGTTATTTTTTATTTTCGTTTTGAATAATTTCTGAACGTTTAGACAGTGATGGCTTGATTTGTCGGACACCATTGTTTCTCTTTAATGAATTGATCACAAAATTTAGTATAAAGATTTGTACTTTACGGTCCTTTAAGCCGTTGAAATTTAGAATCTAGAACACATAGACTTCGATTCTTTGATTTGTTTGACACCTTTCATTTCTCTTTGATGACTCGTAGAATTTTTATTCAATCATCTAATTTTAATTCATTCCATGTCATGATACCCAAGATTTTTTAAGTTGGCTCTAATATAAAATTAACACCCGAGACCCCTCCCTCTCTCTTTGGCCCATTCGATGCGATCCTGAGCCGAGAACCGGGGCTCCAAGGCTGGGCCCTAGTCCGCATGAGCGTCAAGATCGTTTCCACCTCTATGGTTCTCCGTTCCGATGACGTTTCAATTTTTCGCGTGAGGTGTTCGATAAAATGTCCCAAAGAAAGATTCTGACGTTTCCTTGCGTCCTGACGGCGAGCCGTGCACCCGTGGATTCTCAGGTCAAGTGTTTATCACCAGCTCGTCTAAGTTGGACCACTTGGCACATACATTTTTTTATGTTCATTCAAAAGTCATTATGACCATAGTGTTGTTGATTCAATGAGTATATTTTCTATTTAAAATACTTAATTTGAATATATATTATAAATATTAAAAGTTATTGAGCTATTAAAGAACTTGATTTTCGCGATCAAATATTTATTATTTTTCTATTCATGTTTCACATAATGTTTACTATTGATTTTATAGGTATTTTAATTACGTACAATTTGTTAGTGAACGAGATTTCATATTATGTGATCAATGAAGTTAAAAAGGTATTTTTTTAGTAGTAGAATGATTATGTTTTTATTATTTTGTGCATAGGTTATAAAGTTCTACATAGTTTATAAATATTGTTTAATTAGTCTATATGAATTTTAATAGTGGGTTGTAAGTTCTTCATAAATGTATTTAGTCTTTGATTACAAACTGCATATGCTAATTTTAGCGAGTCATTATTATTACTGCGAAATATTCTGTCAAACAAATTAAGATCACGCAGTTCTAATCGTGATTGTAATTATATAGTTGATCATTTCATTGATATTATTGAAAGTTATCATCATTTTCATACTATTCAATCATCATATTCATTTTAGTGATCACATTTTATGTATATCAATTTACAATTAGTCATTAGTTAGAATTTTACCGAAACCCCACCTGGAGACTTTTGATGGCCTATCTTTACATAAATACCTTAGGATTACTATGACTAGTATTTCAATTAATTAGCCAGCTGGTGGGTTTTGTGGCATTTTATCTCTTGAGCCTCAGAGAGCCGGAGACAAGGCATCATTAAAATACCATGGTTTTTCCTAAAATAATATTAACACTAAAATACCATGAGTTTTCTCAAATTATATTTTCATTAAATACCATGAACTTCCCCAAGTTATACTTTCACTATAATATCTCGAACCTTCGTGAAACGTTGTCTACACTGAAATACTACTTCTCGAATTCCATATTTTACAATAAAATACCTTATACTGTTGATGACTCCGTTTATACGGATGTGACATGATACTGTTGATGACTCCGTTTAATACAGATGTGACCTGATACTAATGATGACTCTGTTATACGGAAGTGACCTGATACTAATGATGGCTCCGTTTATACAGATGTGACATACTCCGTTTATATGGATGTGACATGATACTAATGATGACTCCGTTATATGGATGTGACCTGATACTAATGATGACTCTGTTTATACGGATGTGACCTGATATCACTATTGAAATTCCATACCTCGAAGAACTATGCGCTAACACCAACTTGTACCACTATATCACTGTATAATCCCGAGAGGCCGGTACTCTTGCCTACCAAACCAATTCGTTGGTAACACTTAGTAGATATCTAATATTGTTTTCCACCACACACACATGACATCCTGCATAGTACACACATGTTACTTTATCTACATTTCTTTATGAGACATGGATTAGTCAACATTTTGGATTGGGATATTTTACCAGTTTAGACTTGTTGTTTATTGGGGAACTGAATGGTGGAAATACCTGTATACTTGGGTGATATTCACGCTAAACAAATCTCCATCGTACTCATAGGACACCTCTCGGGGATGTTCACGCTACTGCATTGATCATGTTATTGTTTCCACCCCAGGCACGAGCGCCAGCTCATATTGCTTCTAATTAGTCATGCGATACCCCAAGGATTCGAGTACGTTCATCAGTCAATTCCATCAATACACATCTTATTTGACCTGATTTGACTCTTAAACTGATACCCGATAGACTTGACTTCTAGATTGACCTCTAAATTGACATCCAGCTTGACCCCTTGTTTATCTACATTGTTATTTCCTGCACGTTTACATGTATGCATTCTTTTTCATTCACAGCACGTGTTTTCACATTAATTTACGTACATGATTTTCCGTACTTTCGGTTTACCTGTTTTCATTTGTTACTATGATTTACTATTATTGCTTGTATCGCACTCTCCAGTCTATTTTTATACTTGTGGGTGTTCTGACACCCTGGGAATCGTGTTCCCGGTTGGATAGCTTGTTTTGCAAGAACGGTCTCAGTCATCAGAGTGCACAGCGGAACCGTGGCAGACCCAAGATTCGTAGAGTTTCCTTTTCTATATCTTTAAGCTTATACCCTTACTCTATTCTTTTGTACCTTTTGAAATCTATTGTGTATATTGTTACTCTTTGTTGTTGTTTGTAATAATTGTTGGATAATGAATAAAATTGATTTTATTTATCTTGCTTTTGTATACTCTAGCATTATTATACGCTTAACGTAACTGTATCGGGGAAAGTCTACTTCTTGGTATAGTTACGTTGTGGGTCGCGTCTCCGCTCCTGTATTTTGGGAAGTGGGACGTGACATAATGGGCTCACAAAGTGAGAAAGATAGGATACATCACTCAACCTCCTTATGTGGCACGATCCTAGCGTACATCGTATGACAACGTGTTACGGTATAAAATTCTCTTCCTGAGAGCGTACGTCATTAAAGTTATACCGTACGGACCCAATTTCAATCACCATGTGTTTGACTTGCCCGGCCACATCGCCCTGCGATATGCCTGGGATCTCCCGTTAAGCTCGTACCCCATGCGACGAGTCAGAACACTAGTCTGGATATATGTAAAACAGGTAAAGTGGCTACGGGATAACCACTTCGGTTGCTCGGCCTATAGCACATGGCAATCTCATCCTGACTTGGTCAGGGAGACTCTTTTAAGTGCTTCCACTGTCGCCATACCCAATATGCAACAACACAAGCACTGCTCCGAGCAAATAATGTCTAGCACTTAGTCCCGCCTTCGTATGCTTCCCTTGTATAAAATGGATCTCTCGTGTAAGGGAGAGTTCCTACCTGCTGACGTATCTTTATTAAATGTGTATCCTGCACATATCGTGTACCCTATACACTTCGTGTACCTTGTACACTTGTACTCCATACCCGAAATAGTCAAACAAGATAAACATATCCATCCCAGATAATAAAGAAAGAAAGAAATACACTATCAATTTTAAAATATGCATTTATAAAGTCGTCACCCATAATAATAATGTCAAATACAAGAGTAAAGTCTATCAAACTATTTAAAATGCAACACGTCACCCAGGACAAAACCCAAATGTACGTAGCTTTACTCAGCTATTTCTTTCGTCATCAGATCCCCGATCGTCTGACCTGAAAGAAGACACCGTAACTTAGACCACCTTCTCATGCCACTTACTTCTTGATAAAGTATCGTTAAATCTGAAAGTGTTTCAACTTCCTATATATATAGGATCATTTAAGTATGCTATCGTTGACATGATGTCACGATAGAGAGAAACAACGTTTCCCTTGCGTGCGGAATCATGCGCAGACTCTTGAGGAATCACTTTAGCATAGTAGTCACTTTGGCGCTACTGAGATAACCACATATTCCACCACTACGGTAAAAACGCTACACAACATACTTCTTGCTACTCCGAGTGATGACCCTTCTATTATGCAAGAAAGTATGTACGGATGTGGATGTACACATACCCAAATTGCCGGCCCAGTCGGTATTTGTTTGTCTACATAATCACAAGCCAGATTCCTCATTGCACAAGTATAGTGGGTCATCCCACATAAATACCTGAAAATCCTCTTCACTTCATCCCAACAAGCTGTAACGACCAAGTTTTCTAAATACTCAATAAAAGGTCTTGTTTTTAATACCAAGTATTTAACTGCGTTTTTGCTTGCTGGTAAAATGTTTTAAAAGTGATACGAGTAATTGTTAAAGCATTTAAATATAATTAAAGGAATTTTCTAAAAATCTATTTATATGTTTCTGTGCTTAAAATATTTTTATAATGCCCTAACAATGATTTACATATTTTATTATAAATTAAAATAATTATTTCATAATTAAAATATTTTCGAGAATAAAATAGATTTTTTAAATAGTTATGATAACCAACGAATATCATAGATATAGGAATATTATTTAGTTTTAGCCCAAAATTATTTTTAAACTGAAGATAACTATAAAATATATTTTTTTGGAATTTTTCTCATATTTTTCCCGTATTTTAAATATTTTTAACAAATTTTTTTAAAAGCAATTTCAATTTTTTTAAAATAACAGTTAGAATTTTATTTATAAAGAAAAAATTAAAAAAATTCAACCTTTAACCTGGACCGTTGGATGGAAGATCCAACAGTCCAGTTTCGCTGGTGGCGCCCACGTGGTGGGGGGCCACACGAAACCGCGTGATCCCTCATGCTGCCACGTGGCGCGTTGGGGCGGCGGCGGCGGCAATCATCAGCTGATGATTGGGGATATGATTGGGGCGCGGATTTTGGGGAATTTTTACCAGATTTTTTTGGATTTTATTGTTGGAGAAAAACCTTATAAATAGAGACCTTCAAACTCTAATTTCTCACACCTCAGAATTCCAAAAATTCTGAAATAAATACCCAGACCTTCGTATCGACGACGCTGACGATGTGGTTCCACCCAAATATCGAGATAAAATCCGAGCGTGGAGTTGTTGAGATCGTAGTACATGTCTACACTTTCGACCCATCGACATCCAACTCAAACCAAAGGTATGATCCGCCTTGCTCCACTTGTTTGTCACCTTCTTTCTTTTAATGATCTTAGTTTCAAATTCTAATCCCCAACCTTATATTAAAATGATGTTAAAAATATTTCTGAATGCCTATTGTGATACCTCCTAATAATAAAATTTGACCCATGCTTAAAATGGTTTAATTAATTACCTCTATATACGTGAATATTTCACCCTCATCCTTCATGGAACATGATATGCTTGATGTTATAGCCCATGAGATGTCAATCCACCCTTTATGTACACATACGTACCCATGTCACCAATAAGATCTCGAAATAGGTTACTTCCACAAAATAGCCTCATTTTATTAAAATGTTGTACCCCTATGATAAGAGATGTTTTGAACAAAATACTTTAGACACCCTGAAACGATATATTTTACTTGCACTTTTATCCACCCACTAACCTAGTTTTGTTAAAATCTTGTTACCTTTTGAAAGGGGGTAATACTAATCTAAATAATTATGTTATGGTTTCAACTTAACCCCCTTCCACTTAGAGAGAATATTTTATAATAAATTTTCTTAGCCTATTAATTAAGATTTAATAAGATACCCTAAAGGAGAATATTCCACATGAAACACCCCGTGGTTACTAGACAATCGTTCCTAAAAATGACACAAATCCTGTCGTTCATGTGCGGCGGTTGTCAACGCGGAATTGTTCTTGTAGAATATCACTTCTAATAAAATATCCTAATTTTTATAGGGTAATGTTTTACGTAAATATCTCGTGGTTGATAGGCAATCGTCTCTAAAAAGGACACAAATCCTGCCGCTCATGTGCAGCGGTTGCCAACACAGATATATTTCTAAAATGTTATCTCCAAATAAACCCCATAAATTTATAAATTATTATTTACAATAAAATACCTTAATCCATCCTAAAATGATATATTTTCATTTAAACATCTTGACCTTTACTTAGAAGGCTATCTTCAACAAAAACCAAAACCTTTATAAATGATATTTTTCCAAAAGAATACCTAAAACGTTATTAAAAGATAATGTTCAAATAAATACCATAATCTTTCATTAAAAGGATATTTTTTTATTATAATACCATGGGTTTCCAAAATGATAAATACTCTATATATCATGGTTTTTTTTATATAAATAATAAATATCATTAAATGCATTGATCTTTATTAACTAAGCATTCTATAAAATATTATGATGCACCTTATAGACTTTAAAAGATAACAAGATAAAATGGGTGGTTGTGGAATGACATATTAAATGAGATCAACTTTTGGAATACAAGTTTATGACAACCATATTAAATGAGATCAACTTTTTGAATACAAGTTTATGACATACATAACACATGATACGGTTAGAGTTAGAATGTGCGGATCTAAGTATGGAATACTTATATGAGGATCCCTGCAGGCAGGGTGAACAGTCCAATGTGTGGACAACTGACTACTAACTCGATATACGAGCGAATACTAACCCTACTTTGGGGGTGAATGGTCCAATATGTGGACAAATACTAACCCGATATTCGGGCGAATACTAACCCTACTTTGAAGGTGAATAATCTAATATGTGGATGACATACAATGTGGAAATTCCATGCCTAGATGTATACGCACTAACTCTAATTCGTCAATACCTTTACCCTGAATAATGGGGATGAGTAGTTTGATTAGGTAAGGAGATGCGGAACTCGGATTCCCCTACTACTCGATCATGATTCCGAGAAGTGAAACGGTACATTTCACTTCCCCAGTTGTTGTTCCGTGGCCACAACGGAATAATCGCGAATATCCGGACCCTTGTTTGACAAACTAAAATGATTACAATACTTAGTAGATACATATTGATGCTCACCACCACACTTACATAATATCATGCGCTATACCCACATGTTACTTTATCTACCTTTCTTTATGAGACATGGATCGTTCAGCATCTAGGATGTGGATATTTTACCAGTTTAGACTTGATGTTTATTGTGGAACTGAAGGGTGGAAATACTTGTACACTTGAGTGACATTCACGCTAGACAAAGCCCCATCGTAGTCATGGGACACCTTTCAGGGATGTTCATGCTACTGCATTGATTCATGTTATTACTGCCACCCCAGGCACGAGCGCCAGCTCATACTGCTTCCAGCTAGTTATGGGATACCTTAAGGATACAAGTACGTCCATCAGTCAATTCCATCAATACATATCTTGTTTAACCTGATTTAACTCTTAGACTGAATACCCGATTGACTTGACTTGAAATTTTAATAGATACTTCATACAACATATCTTTATTCACCTATACCTCATTCAACATGACTTATTGGCATACACCTCATATCTTTATACCCATATACATCATACCTGTATATACTTGCTCGTTTATGCACCTTTACTTCCTTATGATGCAATCCTACCCGAGTGTAACTCGCTGACGGACTTTCCTTTTTTCCTTCTCTATCTCTGGAATGTCCGTTAGATGAGAATGAGTATTATGACAAGGATCAAGGCGTGGAGCCAACTAATAAAGATTATACGGACTTGACGATGGAGGATTAGCTAGGTTTAATTTTCATTTGTTGCCCACATGTTTAGGGCTTTTTCTTCTTCTTCGATATAACTAAACTATTTAGTTTATTTTACTCTTTTTTTTAAAATGTAATAAAGTTTGGTTAATGGAAATAAATGCCTTCCGATTTTATTATTTTGTTTTAGTACATATCCTGCATGTAATAGATATTCATACGCTTAACGTAACTGTATTGAATAGACCACCTTCAATACAGTTAGGTTGCGGATCATGCCACGTCACCCTTCACCTTCTCTTGGAAAACGGGGCGTGACAGGTTTTAGTGGTGGCCCATACAGGTCCTCAATGTACTAAAATGAAACCGTTAAATGACTTATTATATTTGTGAATCTCATCCACTTGTATCGATTTCATAATTTTTCCTTGTTCCTTGTCCCTTGCTTGACATTTTGTATTCTGACCACGGCCTTTCCTTCCAGGCCATGGACAACCTAGAAGCCATATCCCTTCCCGACGAGGACGACATGTCAGATATTACTTTTGAAGCTACATTTGGGTATTCAGATGACGAAGTATTAGGCCCTCACACAGTTATTTCTGACAACAACTCGGAGGATGAGGAATTCGATGTTGCAGCACCGGAGTCCATGATGGCCAATGACCCCGAAGATGAAGAAGAAGATCCTATAGAAGTTGAACCTACGGAAGTTGATCCTAAAAAAGTGGCTTCCGCAGAAGAAGAAGACCCTATGGAGGAGGAATCCGAGAACGAGGCTTCTGCTGAGGATGGGTCGAAAGATGAAGTTTCGAGTGAGGAGGAACTCGAGGCCAAACAAACACAGGCAGCTTTCCCCGCAAGACACTGTGGGAATGGCCGTACCTTTCTTAGTACGAGAGCCTATCGCAACTTGTTGAGCTCCCATGATCGAGATTAATAAGACTTGTTTTCCTTTTGGCCGAATAAAACGATGTTTAGCAGTAGGGACATATCCCTCCTTTTCAGTTGTACTCTCCTTATGAAAGTTGAATAATAAAATCTTAGTTTCGAGAAAAATCTCCCTTGTGTCTCTTGCTCTTCTATTTATTAGTTTCCTCTTGCATTAATTGTCGTTCTTCCATACAAGTTACTATCTTGTCTCATCCCTCGGTCTGTTTGTAACCTAACCACTTATAATTCAGATCACAATGGCCGGATGACAACCTAACCACAACAGAAGAAGAAATAGGATCAATGAAGCCGCTGCTCAACAAGCAGCTATGTTACAAATGATGTAAGGACCGCTAGAACAACAACAGTAGCAGACGACTTCCCTTCATCAAGAGCTGCGAGAAAGTAGGCAACAACAAGCGGAGGTTTTAGGGAAAGCACTAGCCCCCGTTTCTCAAGGTACAGCAGGGGTGAAGCAATTCAGATCACTTCACCCTAAGACCTTTTCAGGGAAGGAAACTCCCTTAGAAGCTGAGAAATGGCTCAAAGGAACAATTAATGATCTCGGTGCCGCACAAATTCCTAAGGACGCGTGGGTGAACATCGCCAAACTATAACTCACGAATAATTCTAGGATAGGTTGGAAGGCCGAGAAAAGTAGACTGAAAGAGCTCATTGAATGGGAAATGTTCAAACAACATTTTGATACCCAGTACTTTCCAGCCGTGGCACATCTAGAGATGGAAAGGAAATTTGTACAACTCCAACAAGGGAGCTTGTGGGATAAGCCCGTAGACGAGTATGCTTCAGAGTTCGCAAGGTTAAGTCGTTTCGCACATCATCTGGTGACAACCCCAGAACTATATGCTAAGGGGTTCCAATAAGGGTTGGACCTGAAGACGAGGTCCTCCATGTCTTCTTCTACTCTTTTGACTTATGACGCAATCTTAGATGCAGCACGAAACTTTGAAGATCTATAGAAACGTATAAGGAAGAATAACCATTCGTCAGGTGTTAAGCGATCGGCAAGCTAACTTTCTGGGGGATCATCTTCTAAATTCAATGGAGGGTAGCAATTCAAGAGACCAGTAGGGTCAACTGTCTCAAGAGAACTAGACATTATATGCAACCATTGTGGTAGAACCGGATACTACATGAGAGATTGTAGCGTTTTGAACAAACTCTACATAGTCAGTGGGTCTCTGGATCATGCCGTTGGGGAATGTCCTCAGAGAAGGAGACAATTAGGCCCCGTCGATAAGCCGGCTAACTATGGGACACCACAACAGAGGAACCGGCCACTTTCCGCCACTAAACCAACCAGTCAAGGGACGTCACCAAAGGGATCACCCTTTCCATCATAGGAGCGTGTTTTTCAACAAGCGCAGCGGATTGGACCCAAACGCCAGACCTTCACCATGACAGCCAAGAAGGCTGATGCAACAGGACAAGATAGCAGAGGTACTCTTTTCTCTTTCAACCTTCCTTTTCGATACCATACTTATTTATCCTTCGATACAAATCTTAGTTAGACTCACCATAATTCTTCTAGTTTTCGTATTTTCGACTAGTTGTCTTTATGTTATATCTCTCGAGTTTTCCATCAACTCATTTATACCTTTTTCATTATTTTAGAAATACAATAACCCTCCTTTAACTTCCAAACTTTTCTATATATCCGGAAGAGACCGCTGATTTTACACTTTCTGATTCTTTATATCTAGACCATCCCTAGACTTTTCCTCGCATCAAGCGATGCACCAACTCTCGGGAGCGATACATGCACCAAAGAGAATTTCTGACAGCGTTACTGATTTCCGTGCCCAGTAATAGCTACTCTTTTGAAAATTTCAAATATGAAATTACTCTAAGGAGGGTAGGTCGTAACAAATGCACCCATCCTTGCCATACTTAATAGACCTGGAAGTTTTAACATCTACTACGATGTTTTCGGAGAAGGGACTAGGCGGCGTGATGTGTCAGCGCGGCAATATAGTTGCATATGCGTCAAGACAACTAAAAACTTATGAACGCAACTATCCTACCCAGATTTAGAACTGGCAATTGTGATGTTCATCTTGAAGATATAGAGACACTACTATAAGGAGAACGTGTGGATACGGATGGTTGAAATACATGAAGCAGATGAGAGGGCTCAAGTTTTATATGGGAGAAGTGACGATCTATTGGGACGATCCTGAAGATAGAGAACTTGTAAAATTGAGATGATTATAGAAACAATGGAGATGGTGAAGATGCAGAAAGCGCGGAAAGCTCAGCCCACGACTCATCGGCCGTTTAATATCCTGAAAAGAGATGGTGGGATTGCGTATAGCCTAAATTTGCTATCTTCTTTGGAGGGTGTGCATAATGCTTTTATATCTCGCAGTTAAGAGGGTATGTCGGCGATCCTAATCATATTTTTTATCATTCTGAAATCACAGTAAGGGCTGGCGTAACCCACGAGCAGCAACCGGTCGGGATACTAGAAGGATGAGATCTTGAGGGACAAGACGATCTGGCTAGTTAGAGTTATGTGGAGGAAGAACTCCAAGGCAAACATACGCGAAAACGAGGAAACGGGACGAGAGAGCGAGACACAAAATTTTTAACCACGATAATTCCTTGGTATTTTTTTTTCTTTAGCCACTACCTTCTAAAATTTCAAGGACGAAATTGTTTTAAAAAGAGTAGATTGTAACGACCGTCTTTTCTAAATACTCAATAAAAGGTCTTGTTTTTAGTACCTAGTATTTAACTGCGTTTTTGCTTGATAGTAAAATATTGTAAAAGTGATGCGAGTAATTGTTTAAAGCATTTAAATATAATTAAAGGAATTTTCTAAAAATCTATTTATATGTTTCTAGGCTTAAAATATTTTTATAATGCCCTAACAATGATTTACATATTTTATTATAAATTAAAATAATAATTTCGTAATTAAAATATTTTCGAGAATAAAATAGATTTTTTAAATAGTTATGATAACTAACGAATAACATAGATATAGGAATATTATTTAGTTTTAGCCCAAAATTATTTTTAAACTGAAGATAACAATAAAATATATTTTCTGGAATTTTTCTCATATTTTCCCCGTATTTTAAACATTTTAAACAAATTTTTTAAAAGCAAATTCGATTGTTTTAAAATAACAGTTAGATTTTTATTTATAAAGAAAAAAAATTTTAAAAAATTCAACCTTTAACCTAGACTGTTGGATGGAAGATCCAAAGGCCCAGTTTCGCTAGCGGCGCCCACGCGGTGGGGGACCACGCGAAACTGTGTGATCCCTCATGCGGCCACGTGGCGCACTGGGGCGGCGGTTCGTGAGCCGTTGGATGCAAATCCAACGGCCACGATTTGGCTGCGACGGCGGCAATCATCAGCTGATGATTAAGGATATGATTGGGACACGAATTTTGGGGGATTTTTACCAGATTTTTTTGGATTTTATTGTTGGAGAAGGACCCTATAAATAGAGACCTTCAAACTCTAATTTCTCACTTCTCAGAACTCCGAAAAATCTGAAAAAAATACTCAGGCCTTCGTATCGACGACGCCGACGTTGTGGTTCCACCCAAACATCGAGAAAAAATCCGAGCGCAGAGTTGTTGAGATCATAGTACAAGTCTACGCTTTTGACCCATCGACATCCAACTCAAGCCAAAGGTAAGATCCGCCTCTCTCCACTTGTCTGTCAGCTTCTTTCTTTTAATGATCTTAGTTTCAAATTCTAATTCCCAACCTTATATTAAAATGATGTTAAAAATATTTCTGCATGCCTATTGTGGTACCTCCTAATAATAAAATTTGACGTATGCTTAAAATGGATTAATTAATTATCTCTATATGCGTGAATATTGCATCCTCATCCTACATGGAACATGATATGCTTGATGTTATAACCCATGGGGTGTCAATCCACCCTTTATGTACACCCACGTACCTATGTTACCAATAAGATCTCGAAATATGTTACTTCCACAAAATACCTCATTTTATTAAAATGTTGTAGCCCAATGATATGAGATATTTTGAACAAAATACTTTAGACACCCTGAAACGATATGTTTTTACTTGCACTTTTAACCATCCACTAATCTAGTTTTGTTAAAATCCCGTTACCTTTTGAAAGGGGTAATAATAATCTAAATAATTATGCTATGGTTTTCAACTTAATCCCCTTCCACTTAGAGAGAATATTTTATAATAAATTTTCTTAACCTATTAACTAAGATTTAATAAGATACCCTAAAGGGGTATATTCCACATGAAACACCCCGTGGTTGCTAGACAATCGTCCCTGAAAAGGACACAAATCCTGCCATCCATGTGCATCGGTTGTCAATGCGGAGTTGTTCTTGTAAAATATCACCTCTAATAAAATACCCTAATTTTTATAGGGTAATGCTTTACGTAAATATCTCGTGGTTGATAGGCAATCGTCCCTGAAAAGGACACAAATTCCGTCGTCCATGTGCAGCGGTTGCCAACACGGATGTATTTCTAAAATGTTATCTCCAAATAAACCCCATAACTTTATATATTATTATTTACAATAAAATACCTTAATGCATCCTAAAAGGATATATTTTCATTTAAACACCTTGACCTTTACTTAGAAGGCTATCTTCAACAAAAACCAAAACCTTTATAAATGATATTTTTCAAAAAGAATACCTAAAACGTTATTAAAGATAATGTTCAAATAAATACCATAATCTTTCATTAAAATGATATTTTTCTCATTATAATACCATGGATTTCATAAATGATAAATACTCTAAATATCATGGTTTTCTTATAAATAATAAATATCATTAAACGCTTTGTTCTTTATTAACTAAGCTTCTATAAAATAATATGATGCACCTTACGGACTTTAAAAGATAATAAGATAAAATGAGTGGTTGTGGAAGGGCATATTAAATGAGATCAAATTTTTGAATACAAGTTTATGACGACCATATTAAATAAGATCAACTTTTTGAATACAAGTTTATGACATACATGACACATGATACGGTTAGGGTTAGAATACGCGGAGCTAGGTATTGAATACTTATATGAGGATCTCTGCAGACAAGGTGAACAGTCTAATGTGTGGACGACTACTAACCCGATATTCGGGTGAATACTAACCCAACTTTGGAGATGTATGGTCCAATATGTGGACAAATACTAACCCGATATTCGGGCGAATACTAACTCTACTTTGATGGCGAATAATCCAATATGTGGATGACATATAATGTGGAAATTTCATGCTTAGATGTATACGCACTAACTCTAATTCGTCAATACCTTTACACTGTATAACGGGGATGGGTAGTTTGATTAGGTAAGGAGATGCAGAACTCGGATTCCCCTACTACTCGATCATGATCCCGAGAAGTGAAATGGTATATTTCACTTCCCCAGTTGTTGTTCCGTAGCCACAACGGAATAATCGCGAGTATCCGAACCCTTATTTGACAAACTAAAACGATTACAATATTTAGTAGATACATATTGATGCTCACCACTAAACTCACATAGTATCATGCGTTATACTGACATGTTACTTTATATACCTTTCTTTATAAGACATGGATCATTCAACATTTATGATGTGGATATTTTACCAGTTTAGACTTGTTGTTTATTGTGGAACTGAAAGGTGGAAATACTTGTACACTTGAGTGACATTCATGCTAGAGAAAACCACATCGTAGTCATGGGACACTTTTCGGGGATGTTCACGCTACTGCATTGATTCGTGTTATTATTGCCACCCCAGGCACGAGCGCCAGCTCATACTAATTCCAGCCAGTTATGGGATACCTCAAGGATACAAGTACGTCCATCAGTCAATTCCATCAATACACATCTTGTTTAACTTGATTTAACTCTTAGACTGAATACCCGATTGACTTGACTTGAACTTTTACCTAACAGATACTTCATACAACATATCTTTATTCACCTATACCTCATTCAACATGACTTATTGGCATACACCTCATACCCTTATACCCATATACATCATACCTGTATATACTTGCTCATTTATGTACCTTTACTTCCTTATGATGCAATCATACCCGAGTGTAACTCGCTTACGGACTTTCCTTTTTTCCTTCTCTATCTCTGGAATGTCCGTTAGATGAGAATGAGTATTATGACGAGGATCAAGGCATGGAGCCAACTAATGAAGATTATGCGGACTTGACGACGGAGGATTAGCTAGGTTTAATTTTCATATGTTGCCCACATGTTTAGGGCTTTTGCTTCTTCTTCGATGTAACTAAACTATTTAGCTATATTTTACTCTTTCTTTTGGGATGTAATAAGGTTTGGTTAATGGAAATAATGCCTTCCGCTTTTATTATTTTGTTTTGGTACATATCCTGCATGTAATAGATATTCATACGCTTAACGTAACTGTATTGAATAGACTATCTTCAATACAGTTATGTTGCGGACCATGCCACGTCACCCTTCACCTTCTCTTGGGAAGCGCGGCGTCATACAAGCAGACCCTAATACTAAGTCCAATCGGTAAGGGTTATATGTCTGGTCAAGTACATACCATGCATACATTTGACTACTGACTATGTAAAATGGAATCCACAAAATCTGTCTCTCTATGTCAAGAGTCTTATAGAAAAGATCATGACTAAAAACATGTCCAATAGTGACTGGAGTAATCAATTGGAGAGTGATCGTGCGAGCTGAACCGTTTTAAGACATACCTTATGTGAGTCTCCGAAGACAAACATAAGATGCTCTTGAAACGGCTCCTCATGAATCCAATTCCATAGCATGAACTCAATATCTCACGTGTTCTCTATAGCGTTCATTGTCTCCAAGTCACTTTTGGTCATCACAATATCGTTCACAACAAGATCTCTGAAGTTACAGTTGTCACATTCAATCATTGTTAGTCTATATCCGATATAGATTGATGATATCGAACCGACAACTGCTTGGATAAATGTTTCAAACCATAAATGGACTCTCTTAATCGACTCGAATTATGTTGGCATTGAAATCCATAGGCTGGTCTCCCAGATCCCATTATCCAAATCTCCATTGAGAAAATAATATAAGTCTCCAGGACTAGTTCGAGATCTTTATGTATAACGATTAGTTAGGAAAGGTGAAATAGATGTAAGTATCATCCCGGGTGAAAATGTTTATTCATTATCCACTTACACTAGGTGAATCTCTTCGACAACAAACGTGCCTTGTATCTCTCTACGGTATCGTCCTTCTCTCACAAGACTTCGAAAAAACCCAGTTTTTAGCAAAACTCTCGTGTCTGGTAGGATAATTGACCAAATATCAGGCTTGATCCTTTATCGTTGACTCTTGCATCTCTTCCGTTGTCGTTATTCAGCGGTAGGCCCAGAAATAGCATCCACAAATGACTTGGGTTCCGCAACCAATGCGAAGTTACCATAGACGTCTCCCCTTCGATATCAAAACATCGTCAGGGTGTCAGTCTATAACACTATCTACAAGTCTCTTGAGGATTCGTGATTGGTTCCAAACCATCAACGAAAATATCACTCCCATTGTCGCCACCGCTGAAGGACCTAATTTCTTCTGCTCGATTGACTGACTATGAGTCCCTTCAATCTCATAGAATCACAAATCCTAACCTACTTCTGCCTTTTGCGAAAATTCATCCCCGAGAAAATAACTCGTTTCTCCCTGAGGTAATCAACGTCATACGACCAAATGTCAGTCACAGTTCTATCACATACTCATGGACACAAGTGACCTCCCAGCTCTCTCGATCGTCCACTACTCATAAGGTATTGACTGTACTGTCTTTAGAAAATACATGATCAAGAACATAAGCCGCTGTCAACAGCGCATCTCCCAAACAATATGTAAGATTGTCCTTTGTCATCATGTTCTTTATCATATCTAGCAGTTTCCTAATTTTTCTCTCCACAACATCATTTTGGTGTAAACTTTACGATATCATCAGCTGTCTGACGACTCCTTTTCATTCATTCAGTTCCTTGAACTACTAAAATAAATACTCATGGCTTGTTTACAGTTCCCAGAACTGCTCCATAAAACACGCACAACACTATTTACGTGAACCGACTCTACACTTACTGATACAGCGTATAATACAAATCAACGCTTCAGTTCCGGTGAGATCAATAGCTGTTTCGAGTAATTATTAATGAAGGTTTTGAATTAGGAAGTTCCACTACGTGTCTTCTTATTTATTGGTCTGTATTTATTAGAATGAATTATTCGCAACAGATTTCCAAATAGTTTTCCTTTAATATTTTTGCCTCTAAGACAACTCTCACAAGTAGATGGTTTGACTTTGGCTCAAATAGCAACTAATCCATCTCAGGTGGTTAAGTCATCTCATCTATCTGTTAACCTAATCTATTATGTCACTCATGGCATTCATAGAAGGGTCAATCCTCAAAACCATAAGGAACTCATAAGATAGATTGTCCCATTAAGCTATTCAAATATCCTAAACCAAAACTGAAACTGTAATCGACAGGAAGATAATTTATGGATAGCTATCTGTATCCCCGATGCAAAATAGACTCATATGTTCTCGATACATGATTTGCTTTCACAAACTTTTCTGCTCCCAATAGAAGGCCGTACTTCCACCCGGTACCCTGACAAGTGGAGCAGTTCAAATTCTCTCAATCAAACGTTTGGACTTATTATTTTCATTATTGCCAGCACTTATTTTTATTATTGCCAGCATATTTCTCCATGTCAGTTCATTTAAATTGTTGGAGCGTTATTCATGTTTTCTTAGCTCAATTAAACTTTTCTTGCATTAAGATGCCTGCCCTTGCGCACTGTTGAGCTCATCAACATATTAGCAGCGCTCTTGGCTCTATCGCCCCTGGCGATTAAATCTAAAACCCCATTTACTCAAACGTACTAGCAAACGTCATCACATTCGCTTTCCGTATAACTAGCTACATCATACATCGAGTAGAAAACATATAACCGCCTATTGCTATCGCTCATCAGTCTAACTGGAGCAGCACTCTTTAGATCCCGGATCGATGAAGATATTACTGTTAAGTGTATCCACATTACGTGGCTCGGCCCCTTATATGAAAATAAGGTCAAACCGAGAAATAATGTAACGTTGTCACGTTGTATAGATTACCCCGTAATCATCACACGTCTTATCTCTTGGCGCGTAGATACCTTGTAACTACCGCTAAGCATAAATAGCGAGTGCTCGGCAATAAATCCAATGATCACTAGTGACATCGCATCTCATCACATCCAACGCGTAGTGCGATCCTAAATATACCAATCCTCCGAAAATTGCTGCATCTCAATGGTGCGTCGTCGTGTAGCCCCGCTACATTGCTGCCACCTCGATGGTGATGCTTCGTGTAGCCCTGCTACATCGCTACCACCTTGTTGTCACTAGCATCTAAGTATTTTAGCTTGTTTAACATTAAACTAATGTTTTCTTATGTTATCGTCATCTACCATCTCATCTCTGGTAAAACTGACGATATTTTGATTTTATTATAGATGCGTTAAGACTATCGGCATATATGAAATACCGTTCTTTCCCAAAGAACGCTTCGTTTTCAACCCATCTTAACAACAATAATAAACTTACTTCCCGAAGAAAGAGAAGGAAAACCTATTGCCCTAACCACATCCGTCAAAAGTATTAAATTTAAGATCTTGTTAAAATACTTGAAAAACGGAATTATAGATTTCCTAGAAACGGGGTAAGTTGGGTAGTTGAATTTAGACTCACTTCTCCCTCGAAATATCCCACTTGAAATTTGTCAGATTATAACTAATAAATGCAGAAAGCGTATTAATTTATTAGGCATGCCATACGTATCACAAATACAACAACCAATCTAACAAATTTATGTTCATTACACTACCCTATTTAATCTTGTCTGTTTTTTAGGATTTTCATTTTTTTCATGAAATTGGCACGAGCCCAAGACGTTCCCACTGAAACAACTACCCATTAAATCTCCAAAAATTTTTGTGAGAATAAAATTTTGAAACTTTGGGTAAACAAACAAAATTTTCGAAAAAATATAACTCCCAGAGTTAAATAGCAAAACCCTTTAACAAACCCAAAACTTGGGTGGGAAAAAAAATAAGAAAACCACAAAAAAGATTTCTTGATTTTCCGGAATTTTTTTGGAATTAAAATAAATAAAAAATATATATTTTTATATTTATTCTTTATTTAAATTACTGTATGTCTGGTTGGGGCCGCCCGCACCTGCAGGCCATGCCTGTGGGAGGGCCCTGCTGGGGCATGCGCCCGTGCCGGCGGGCCCTGCTGGGGCCTGACCGACGTCCACAGGGCCGGCTTGCCCGCAGGCGGGCCTGAGCCAGTACATAAAAAAAATCCAAAATAAAAATAAAAATAAAAAATTCCAAAACAAATTTTGTTTCCAAAAATTTTTTTTTGTTAAAAAAATATTTGGTCCCCGTGCCAAAACCCAAAATAATATTTGGTCGCTGCCAAATCAAAAAAATATTTAGTGAATCCAGAACAAATCTTATCTTGATTGTCTTGCCAAATAAAAAAATCGAGAGAAGATTTCTTTAACAAAAAAAATATTTGGTCTCTGCCAAATAAAAAACATCCCAAGAAGATTTCTTTTCATCCACAAATATATTTTTTTGTTAAAAAAATATTAGGTCCCTGCCAATTCAAAAAACATCCCACAAGTTTATCCAAAATTAGGATTAGAGTTTTAAAAATTTGCGACCTTAGTATAAAATTTCACCCAAAAAAATCAATAAAATTTTACATAAAAAAATATCCAATCTTTTTATAAAAATTACTCACTTTTGTTCCATGGATAATTTCACATAACCAAATTAATATTTATACATCAAGGTGTTATTCAAAATTTGATCTAATCTATTATGACATATGATGCAAAAATTTGACAGATTTTTGAAGATCCATAAAAAACAATAACCCTAAAAACCATAGATCTGTCAAAAACAATTAAAAAAAATTGATCTACTTTTAGATTATAAAAACGTGACTTTTGAGTTGCAATTATTTAAAAACGACAGATTTATTAATCTACGAACATGGGCATGCAAGCTCTGATATCGATGATGCAGTATGAATGAGCATAGATATAATACATACAATCAAAGCAGCGGAAATAAATGTGTATCTACACTAGGGAATTACCGAAATACCCGATCTGATTGGTGGGATCGTTATCCTCGCCCACACCACATTCTAGATCCGATCTCTTATGCCTCCACGCAACGGCCGGAGAAAAACCACACTTAAAGAAGCGAGAATCCCCCACATAATCATCTCACAAGCCAACCGTAGTAGAATAGGCAAGAGGAAGGAGACAACGGCTCTCGATATTTGTCTCTTTATTTTCTTTCTAAAAAACTCTCTATATATTATGTCTCATATATGAAACCCTAGCTTCTATATATAAATATATAGAGTACCCATTCATATAGGAGGAATTAGGCCGGGTCGGGCCCAATGGCTAACAGCTCAATTGGAATCAATTTCCTCTCCGATGTAAGAGATCGCAAGTTCAATCCCCAAAAGCGGTTGATTTCAACCAGAAAAAAACATGTTACTTTGGTTAGGGCCATAATGGAAAGGTTGGGACTATTTCATGCAAAAATTAATTGGGGCCATGCTTAATTTAAATGATGAATGTGGTGGTTCCTACTTAGCTTGACCTAATAGATTTTTGCCTCACTTTCTGGAAAACCTTGGGAGGAATATTATTGCCACTTGCTCAAAACACAGCAAGGGAAGCTTGCCATTGGATAGTTTGGGGTGGCAAGGAATCATGCGGAGGAGGGTTTTGGTGATGCAACATCTCTTTTCTTTTTTTGACAAAGATATAGGAAGTTGCTAGACACTCAACCTAGTTTTGATTTAATTTGAATTCAACACAAATAGAAAAAAATAATTAAAAAAATAGTCAGATCACATATTATCTTTGATATTCATGTTAGGTAATGATACAATATGCATGACGTCGATAGTTCTATGCTTAAATATCTAGTTATTCCAATATTTGTTCTAAGAAAAGTTGAAAAAATAGGAGCGACAGGAGTTGAAAAAATAGGAAGACGGTTGCATTGGGTGGATAATATCCAGCATTAAACATGGCCTAATCTTTATGGAAACTTGTTGATTCTATAGAATAAAAGTATGTTGCTCTTGTCATGGTGTTTGTAAGAGGACCCTCTGCCGTCGTCATTGAAAAATGGATATGGATATGAATGTGTGTGTATACACATGAGAAAACTGAATCTCAGATGGTATAGGAGGAAATTTTATCAAATAAAGTTGCAAAAAGCGAATCCTCCACCATTTTGTTCGACGATCGGCATTTACCATATTCATTTGCATCGTCTAAGATGTGTATGTATTAAATTTCAGGTGATTCGAACATTTTTTCACGGTTGATTTAGTGGATGCAAAATAAAGGATGTTCCCAACAATCCACGTGAACATCATATCCCACTCTGAACCAGAACCATACGAGCACATCTTTTGTCACAGCGTACGACTCTATGCCCCAACCCAAATTGCTCTGTCCTCGGGCCCTCCTGCATCTCTTCCTCGGTAAGCGGACCATGAAAGCCGGGGGTATATATCCGCTTGGACTAATAGAAAGCAACATATATTGTAACGACCACAAACTCCATATACTCTTTTCTTTATAATAAGATCTTTTTCTTTGAAACTCAATATATTTTCATTTCTTTTTTAATATATGCATGTCATTACTTGTATCAATCAGGATCGAGCCTTTTGATATTGCAAGTTTTTATTTATTTAAAAGATTTTTGGTTAAAAGAGGTTATTAGTTTATTTTGGAGTGAAGGTTCTAATGTATTTTTAAGAAATTATTTTGAAATTTTGAAATTTATTTTAATGTGAGTATTATTTTTGTAATTTAAATTTTTACCTAAAGTCTATTTTATAAAACATTTTCTAAGCCGTTTGATATAACCCAAATAAATCCTAACTCTTGGCCTCTAAAACCCTAATTCTTAATATTATAAATAAATCATAGTCATCCATCTCCTCTCTTCTCTTTTTTTCTTCATCTCCTCTATTTATTTTTTTTATTCCCTACCCTAAAATACCCTAGCCTAAAAACTCAAGCAAGAAAGAGGAAGAACCCTAGGGAAGAAGAGCCTTGAATTAACACCTATATCAAGCCTCGATCAATTCGAGGTTTTCTTGACACGTTGTGGACGATCCTAGATCCTCAAAGTTATAAGTCTCTTCAACCCTAAATCGTCTCATCGTCCTTTTCTCCTAGAGATGCCTTGATCTCTGATTGTTTGTCTCTCATGGTATTTTATTTTATATAAAAAAAAGGTAAGTAACATGATAATCGAATAAGATAAATCTCGTTAGGCTTACCCTAATATGTGTTTATTTACGTTCATGATTCTTGCTAATATTTTATGAAAATTTTGTGGTGGATTTATTATATGAATTCACTTGGTGTTTTATAAAGGATAAAGATCAGGGTCCATAATGTTTATTGATAAAAGTTCCATGATTACTTTATTTCATTCAAGCAAAATGTTACTTTTATTCCTATAGAATAGATTTAGTCATAATTGTGCACGTCATGACCAATCCAACTGTAATACCCCGGAAATGTGAGGTGTTATCCGGTATCAAGGCATGGGGGAGAGACCGATACAGATACATAGATACCTACTGTAGAACAATGGGGGGTTCTTCGGAACACATTCCAAAAGAAGGCAGATCCGAACTATAAATAGAATGATACCACTCTTATAACACAGAGGCGCTTTTTGAGTGAACTGGAACTCCGGAGTTTGAAAAACTTCGTAGTTAAGTCTGATCGAGCTAGGGAAATTCTGGGATCGGTGGCTTTTTGGGAAGTGCCCCCTTCTCGCGTCCGTTCCTTTCTAAGGGACAAAACCGTGCGATTTCGGCCAGAGCGGACAATATCATTTGTGTTTGGGGGTGGGTCGTTACAAATATGGTACCAGAGCAGGTCCTTCAATAGTAGGTCTGTGGTTTAAGGACGAACTATTGTTCTAAGTGGGGGATTTAATATCCCGGAAATGTGAAGTGTTATCCCGGTATCGAGGTCCTATAACTCAGAGGCGCCTTTTGGGTAAACCGAAACTCCGGAGTTTGAAAAACTCCGTAGTTAAGCGTGCTCAAGCTAGGGAAATTCTGGGATCGGTGACCTTCTGGGAAGTGGCCCCTTCTCAAGTCCGGTCCTTTCTAAGGGAAAAAATCGTGCGATTTTGGCCGGAGCGGACAATATCGTCTGTGTTTGGGGGTGGGTTGTTACAAATATGGTATCAGAGCAGGTCCTTCAATAATAGGTCTGTGCTTCGAGAACGAACCATTGTTCTAAGTGGGGGGAGGGGGGAATGTAATATCTCAGAAATGTGAGGTGTTATCCGGTATCGAGGTAGGGGGAGAGACCGATACGGACACCCACTGTAAAACAATTGGGGTTCTTTGGAACACATTCCGAAAGAGGGCGGATCCGAACTATAAATGGAATGATACCGCTCATATAACACAGAGACGCCTTTTGAGTGAACCTGAACTCCAGAGTTTGAAAAACTCTGTAATTAAGCGTGCTTGAGCTAGAGAAATTCTAGGATGGGTGACCTTCTGAGAAGTGATCCCTTCTCGAGTCCCCTTCATTCCAAGGGGCAAAACCGTGCGGTTTCGACCAGAGCGGACAATATCATCTGTGTTTAGGGTGGGTCGTGACACCAACGACCGCCCTGTCATAGTCAACTAACCTACGAGCGATGACTTCTTTCCATAGTTGCCATGACGGGTATAGTTGTGCTAAATCGCGAAAGTTCTTTTTTTACGCATTTTTTGTATTTTAATGCTGGCAAGATTTTTACTGCGCGATCTGTAAAGATTGTGACGGAACCCTATGTTATTGTGCTCTTTTTAATTTGAGTCCTTAATACGAAATGTTCAACACAAAATCATACACACTTTCTCTTTAGATCATATTTCCTAATAACGGTGTTTAGGTTGTGTTTAAGTCCTCCGAATGTCAGGGTTTGCAACTTGTGAAGTAGTGACCTTAAAATGCATGTATCTCGATTTTCCTATAGCCAAATTGTTGGATATAGTGCCCTCAAGATAATTATTGTAATCAGAGGCAGATAATTATGGAATTTGAAGGAGGATCTATATGGTTAGAACAGTCTTGCTCAAGATAATAGTATGCTATCTGGTTTGTCTTTATCATGTATGTGTATGCGTTTTTTTACTTGTCGCGAACACATAATGATAAAGCCCGTAGAATCTTTGCTTGACGACCAAAGTTATGATGGTGATCATACCTGTGAAAGCTGGGCAGTCCATAATCACATCCTTAAATGTCATTAGTCGTAGGAGTATCGAGACTGGACATCAATATTCCAGATTAGACTGGTGTATACGTTTCTAAACCCCGGCGAGGGACGGTAGCAGGTCTGATAGCCATTAGTGTGTTGCACCTAAAATTGTATACATGTGCTCACTGAAGGTGAGTACACCGGATGAACTAGCCGAGAACTTCTAGATGGTACTATACCTATCGTCAGATAGAAGTTCTCTGGTGACATGAATACATGTAATCTGTTGACCTGAGATCGCCATTTATCTCATTTGAGTTCTCACTGTACTTAGATTACTACCCTACCATGGTTCTACTGATTCGTGCAAAAAGGTTTCAATTGGGTATAGTCCCGAGCTACATGGAGGCAGTGAGCGATCGGAAGGGATTCGTCTCTCCCGGTATAGGGAGTCGATGTCATGCCGTGTTCGGTTGGCTATCACCATAAATCCCTGTCCAGAGTGGATGAGATTTACTGATAGGATATCAGTAGTTTCTCGGTAGGTGATGAGCTTGACACTAACACGATTTATTGGGTTATTAGGGGTCTGACGTTATCCACCCCCTAGACCTGGTATCCGATACTCTCAGACAAAAAGACCAGACTATACGGAGATTGTCACTTACAGGCTCAGTAGAGGTATTGACGAGTTTGCTCGTCGACCTTCTTTTCGTTCAATACCTGGGTAGCCGTTACGTACAGCTAGTGCAGCTGACGTACTTGTGGTTAAACCCACTGTCAGCATATTATCGAGTCTTTAGAGTCCCACATATAGCGTTTCCCGGTTCAGGCGAAACGATATAGTGTGCGTATTTTGATAGGAATGGGGGTTCGATTAAATACGTGTATGTTGGGGTCAAAAATTACACCCCGGTTGACCAAGTCAAAGTCAAAGTCAGCCCCAAGCCTAGTGGGCCCAAGTCCAGGTCAAGTGGGCCTATGCCCAAGTCGAGCCCCGCGGCCGGCCTCCCCCGTGCCAAAATGAAATCATGTAAAAAATAATTTTGATGTAATTTTTTTATGCATGAATGTAAGAAAAATGGACATAAAGCCAAATTTTTGTAAACCCCATGGCTCATGTGCAAAACAAATGAGCACATGAGGAATGTGATGGGCAAAATGCCATTTTGTAAAGCCCAGGGGCTATATGTAAATTTGTAAGCCTGTATAAGGCAACATGATGATGAAATAAAGAACTTTCCATTCCCCTCAAAATCTAGGATTTTGTGCCTCCTTCTCTTTCCTCAAGGTTCTAAACCTTTTTCCCCTTTTCAATTAAATCAAGAGTTTTACTTTTCCTTTTTCAAAAATAAATAGTTTTTCACCACAAAATCCACAAAGGGGAGCTCAGATCATCTATTAGATCTCAAAAATGGGAGATTTTTAAATCTCACCCCCTTTCTCCAAGATCCGGTCAACCGAGAAGAGGAAGAAGAAGACCCACTTCCAAAAACCCTACTTTGGGAAAGATTCAGGGCCCAAGGGAGAAGAAAGGGGTCCCCTTTCATCAGCTCCGAAAATATCTTAGGAGTTTAACTCCTCAAAAAAAATATATATATATATACATATATAAAATAATAAATCTTTCTTTTGGGGAGCACAACTCCCAGTGCAGGGGCTAAGCCCTTTGTCCTCTTTGTCAGGAGTTCAACTCCAAAAGTCAATCGGGTGCACAGCGTCCAGTGCAGGGACCAAGTCCCTTTTCCTGCTGACACCCAGCGCCCGCGTGCCAAGCACATGGGGTGCTGGCACCCAGCGCCCGCGTGCCAAGCACGTGGGGCACTGGGGCCCAGCGCTTAGCGCTTAGCGCCCACGTGCCAAGCGCGTGAGGCGCCAGCACACAGCGTCCCCGTAAAACTCATTGGAGACCCCGATATATCCAAAAACCCTCAAGACACACATACGCACACTGTACATTGAGTTCGTATGACCTGTTTGACCCGTCAATCGGAGATTCCCTCACTCCAAAGGCGAGGGGTAATTAACGGTAGCTTAGTCCGCGGCTGCCGGAGATTTGGATCCCCATAATCAATAACCCCCAGCCTACCCTAGGCAAGGGGAATCTGTAGTACACCTGACAAGCGCGCGCGTATTCCCATCTCAATGGAGTGACAAAAAACACCCTAAAGATTCTGGCACGCCCGGTGGGACCTGTCTCTCCTCCTATATTTTGGGTTAAACGTTCATATGAACTCAATCAATATACATATCTATATTTATACTAAAATAATGCTCTTTCATGCAGGTTTTTAAGCAATCACTTTTCAACAATATCTCCAAAGATGAACTCAGCTCCCATCTCCTACACGATGAAGATGGACGCCAGGACGGTCCTCCCGGCCAGTCTCAGGCGACAATACCATTTGGCTCTATTCTGTTCGTGTCAACTAACGCCATCTCAGCTCCTCAAGCTCCAGTAACAGACAAACCGGTCTCGAAAGGCAAGAGGCCAAATGTGGTGATTTCGAGGGCACCACTACCCAAACGCAAGTCGGTGTTTGAACGACTTTCTTTGGCCCCAGCTGGCCTGGATGACACAAGGCATCTCAGGCAAGCTCCAGCGGCGCTCCTGACAGCTGCTCAATTGGGTATCTTCTCTAAGCTCCCCGTTAATCAGCTCGCGATGGCTTCCTGGATGACGGATGCCCGCTAAGCCCTCAAAATTGAGAAGCTAAGATAGAAAAGGCTCAGATACAGAGCCAACAAAAGGGCTAGGGCTCGTTCTAGGCTGAACTTCATGAGGTTCCAAGAACAGGTTACCCCGCCAAAGATAAAGAGACGGCTGGATATGTGGGCCACGCGCTGTCTACATGGTGGGCACATGATCAGTCGAAAATAATGTATTTTTAACACGTCCATTTCCCTATCTTTTGCATTCATCTAGAGGTGTTCGGTTTGCATATTACACATATTAGCAAAACAGCTGTAAAATACAAGATTACCTGTGTTGTATACTAAAACTGGCATTTTTAGGGAAATTGACTGTTTTTCATGGCATCGCATCATCCTTGTATTGCGCAACACTTGTTTCGAAGTCTGTACAGGAAATTCCAGGAACCGAGCCAAAATTGTCAAAGTGCTGATCAAAATTACGCCAAGTCTAAGATTTTTGATTTGGCATTTATACAGAGGGAACTATAATATTCAACATGTCAGATAAATACCAAGAAGACATCAGATGGAAGTACAGGAAATTGTGCACACTAAAGCGCTCACGTGATCGTGGATCCGCGGCCGGAGCAGGCACGTGCCGCGGATCCGCGGCATGATGACGTCATCAGCAGCTCAGTTTTTCCCCATGTGCTTATTTCTAATGGCCAAGCTCCCAGAACTCTCCAGAAACTCCACGTGGCTTCATCTAGAAGGCTCGGCCTAACAACCTAGTTCTAGAAGCCTCCCTCCAACTAACTTCTTCTAGAAGCCTCTCTCTCTAACAAACTTTTGGAGGGAAATTTGAATTTTGAATCCTAGATCTAGGGTTACAAGGCCTATAAAAGGAAACCTAGATCTAGGATCAAAAGGTTGTTGAAGGTTGTTCATTCTCCTCTCCTCATCTTCCACCTACAAGTTGAGTGACACAACTTGTAAACCCTAATCCAAATTCCAAAGCCAAATTCAAGATCCTGAGTACCAAATCAAGCGAGAAGCCTTCAACCTTTTAGGAGCGGAGGCGATCTTCAATCGAGCAAGTGATCCAAGCCAATCCGCGACTCAAGGAGACGAGCGAAGCCAAATCGATGATCGAGTTCTTTCTTCTTGTAGTTCTTGAGCAAATTGTAACGGAATTGTTGATAAATAAAAGGTGAAATTCTTTAATCTTGCTTTCTTTAAATTCTTGCATCATGATTCGATCTCAATTTGTGATTGTGGTTCTTGTTGTGATGTTTGAGTAAAACTCCGCTCGTAAAGGAGTCGAGACGATCAATAGAATGATGATGTAACAAATCTTAAAACAATTCTTAAGTCCTACGAGTTTGTAAACCCTAGCAAATTGAAGAATCGACGACCTAGTTTCGATGCGATGCTTTCTTGATTGTGTTCGTTCGAAATTAGGGATCCACGATCGATTCTTGAATTTACTAGAGGCTAGAATGTGAATGATATCGGCGATGGAACAAGGGATAGATGATGAAACCCTAGTTTCATAAGAAATCCCTAATTCTCGTTGATCATCATCGATCTAGTATCAATTCATCGATGGATAAGAATATGTAATCAATAGATTTCATCACATCTATAGATCCGATCGATTCCTACGAGCCTCGCTTCGATTCTTGATATTTGGATTGGAAATCATCATATCTCAATTCTTGATTTTAATGTTTTCTTGTTATTAGATCTAGATTTTTCTAATTCTTAAACTTCATTTTACAAATCATGAATTGTTCTTTCTTTTCTTTTCTTTAAATTTTCGATTCATCTAATTCGAAATACGAACGGATTGCACTTTCTCTGTGGACGATCCGCACTTACTAACGCGCTACATTCGACACCGTTATTGATTGCGGTAAAATATTTTTGGTTGTGATTTCTATACATTTTCTACATATACACCGAGAATTAGAATCAATCAGCACACGCAGCAAGAGCAAGGATGGGGCCACTACATCTCAAATCCAATCTGGTGTGAATGTGGCTGTCACTTCCCAAGACCAGCATCCTCCGGAAGGTAATGAAAATCCTCCCAGTGAAGCTGATAAGCAGAGAGATCCCTCGGTTCATGAAGAGTCGGGCTTGGAAAGCGAAGATGAGCCAATCCTCCGTCCCAAGAACGCAGAGCAACAACTTCTCCAAAAGCTCCGAAAACAACTCAGAAGAAAAGATAAGGAGATGGCCAAACTCTATTCAAAGATTGACGACTTGACAAATGTCATCTTACGGCTTACGGCCCAAGTTGCCTCTCATCCGCCCAATCAAGCGTAAGGCTCTGCTCATGAACCGAGAAACGGTATCCCGAGGCAGCCAACACCTGTTCCCTCAAATCCAAAGGTGGGCGGACCGCATGAAATTCAGTCGCATCCTATCTCGGGAAATGTCTTGACTACCGATGACAGCAACCCGAGAATTAGAATCAATCAAATGGCGTCGTTGCCGGGGATAGTGCGCTAATTCGTTCGTTTTTGAAATTTGAGTTGAAAAGTTTATTCCATCTATATTTTTAGATCAAAATTCGCGCAAAACACTAACCGATTCGTTGTGATTTGTTGCGAGGAAATCTGGAATCATTGGAGCTAGAGAAAAATTATTCTGAGCATTCCAGAGAGATAAGGGAGTCAACATAAGCTCTCTGTAAACTTTTGGTGCAGTGAACAGTTAAAGGAACCGCGGATCCGCGGTTTAAAGCTCCTCCCGCGACGGTCCTGAAGTATCTCTGTGCAAAAATTTTCAGGTGAAATTCTAACTTTCTTATCTCCTCCTCTGTCTGCTCCAATAACAAATTTGCTGCAGGTTTCTTTGCAAAATTCGCAGCGCCGCAAAAAGCAATAAAAATTGTGCGTGTTTTTGATTTTTGGTTGTTTGCATATTAATACGGAATTTAAGGGGCACGGCCAAATCCAGATTAGGTGGGGAGTTCATTACCTTTCCTAAGCCCCAAAAATCACAAACTTGCATCCGCAATACCCTCATTAACTAAAAGAAATCTAGAGATGACTCTAAGGACCGTCACGCTCACTTAGGACAGAAGAAGGCCGTGGGTAATTCATTGCTTATCCGCGTTTCTTTTGTGGTGTCTAAGGCAAGTGTGTCGAAGGCTAGTGGTTACTTAATTAGGCCCACTACTTACGTAGTGGAGAACCTCCCACTTACCTGGCACTTACCTGGCCACAGGAGAGACAAAGAGGCAGTGGAGGATTGATCCTGCGACTTGTCTTTTGGCAATTAGGAGCGGTCTAGAGCTTTGACCTAGGTGACCACTAGATTTTAGGGTTGCTTGTTGCATTTGTTATGATCGCATCATTTTTTCAAAAATCCGTATATTTTCAAAACAAACACCAACACTTCATTCATTTCCCCTAATTATATCAACGCTGCCACTTGTACTAAACCCTTTTAGTGCAAGATAAGCTGGACACGGGATTCTAGTGCCCGTTTAGTCCGCGTTCCCCCGATCGACCCAAAAGTCGGTATTTCTACATTTACTTCTTCTTTACCCACCACCACACCCACTTCGATGGACGATTCTCCATCGAACTTCTTTACCACTACTCTGCCGCCGTCCGTTGGTGCGCAGAATCCACCCCGCATCTCTCTCCAAGAGAGGTGCTATCCTACACGAGGTCCTCTTTCGACCTGTCTCTCCATTCCACCAGCCAACGGGGAAAATTTTCAGATTAAACCCCAATACATCAACCTTCTACCCAAATATCACGGTCTCGAGTCTGAAGACGCATATGTCTTTATCACCAAATTTGAAAATGTATGCGCAATGATGGGTACTTCACAGCTTTCTGTGGATGCTATGCGTCTTCGTCTTCTCCCATTTACCTTGTACGATATAGCCGAGAAGTGGCTGTATAACACTACCGCACATTCCATTACGAATTGGGAAGAATTCGTCAAAGCATTCCTTAAGAAATTCTACCCAAATCATAAGACAGCTCGAGTCCGTAGTGAAATAAATCAATTCACCCAGCTTCCAAATGAACCATTTTCAAAATGTCTTGACCGCTTTAAGGATCTGTTGGTTCAATGTCCACATCACGGAATCCCTAGATGGGAACTGTGCCGAATCATATATGAGGGCAGTAACCCTACCACTAAACAGAGCCTTGAAAACATGTGTCAAGGAAATTTCATGACCAAAGATGATGGGGAAGCTTGGAAATACTTAGAAGATTTCGCTGAAAAATCTTTACAGTGGGAGAGTCCATCGTTTAGGGGTGGAAATAACCAATCGGATGTTTCCATAGGAGTTAGAGCTGACATTTCAGCTATACACAAGAAACTCGAGACTATGGAAAATAAATTTTTAGCTGCCGCCCTAAATCAAATGTCACTCTTCAAAACTGTATGTGGATGCTGTTATGATCCTTCTCATTTAACGAAAGAATGTCCATTGAATTCTCCGTTTCAAGGTCAAGAGCATACCAATGCCGCATTTCAAAGACCTAAAAACGATCCATATTCTTCCACATACAATCCGGGTTGGAGGAATCACCCTAATTTTGCTTGGAACCAATCACAAAATCAAAACACGGTTCCAAATCAAAACAATTTCCAAAGGGTCCCTCCACCTCAACAGCAACCACTTCAATTGAGTCAGCACCCCTTCCAAGCACAAAACTTCCAAAATCCGGTCAACACACCTGCACCGTCTAATCCTTTGCAGTTGACCGGGACTGATGAATCCTCTTCATTTGCACAATACATGAATTTGGTCCTAACAAATATCATGCAAGTGTCGGCTGAAATGAAGTCTTCTGTCGATGACATGAAAAGAAATACTGTCTCTCAAAATGAGACTATAAAATCGATGGAAGAACAAATTGCACAATTAAAATCCGAAATGAGTGCAAGAGAGAAAGGGAAACTTCCAGCTCAACCTTTACCTAATCCTGGCTATTCACATCATGTGAATGCAATCACGTTGAGATCTGGAAGAGTGCTTGACAATCATGTTGGGGGAGAGATTGATAACACTGAAAAATCTATCAATGATACCCCGGCTGAGACCTTTCCTTCCACTTCTACTTCTAATTCTAACCCCGGTTCTTCTACCCCACCATTTTCTTCCGAGCCTATTCTCCGTTTTCCACAAGGCTCGACACCTCAGCCCATCTCTTCTAGTCCACCGAAAATGATCCCCACTCCTATTCTTAGATCGTTTCCACCCACACGATCTTCTCCAGTGTTGGACCACGACCTTATTGCCCAAGCTCCTTACCCGAATCGGTTAAGGGAAAACAGACCAAGTCCACAAATGGAGAAGATCACTGAAATCTTGAAACAGGTTAACATCAACATCCCTCTTCTAGATGCAATCCAACAAGTCCCCGCTTATGCCAAAACTCTTAAGGACTTGTGCACTAGAAAGAGGAAGACTCAAGTGCCCAAGAAGATATTCATGGCAAAGACAGTAGACACGGCCTTCCCCCAACAATTACCGAGTAAACGTAAGGATCCCGGCTATCCTACTATTTCCATTTCTATCGGAGAAAAACACATTAACCATGCTCTACTAGACCTTGGCGCAAGTGTTAACCTTCTTCCTTTCTCGGTTTACGAGCAGTTAGGGATCGGAGAGTTGAAACTAGCCCATTGCACTCTCCAGATAGCTGACTGATCTAGCACCAAACCTAGGGGTGAACTGGAGGATGCGTTAATAAAAATCGGGGAATTTGTATTCCCTGTGGACTTTATTGTAATTAATACACAGCCTGTAGCCCACCCACGGAATCAAATTCCGGTGATTTTAGGTCGCCCCTTTTTGGCCACTTCCAATGCTATCATCAACTGTCGTAATGGTTCTATGACCCTATCCTTCGGGAATAGGTCAATTGAGCTAAACATTTACAAGTTGGGAAGTGTACCCTCCAAACCTACTGCTCAGGTCTGTTCTGTCGACTTAATGGATGTCGACAGCAGCGAATTTGATGATCCTCATGATACCGATCTAGACTCTTTTCATATGTTGTTATTTGACCCAACTATGTATTATACACATACGGACTCTTCCACCGAGTTGTCCGGGTCAACAACTAACACTGATTATGAAATGCTTTTAGAGTCTGAAGATCACCCCGCACTTTGTGATGACATTATTCTTCGGGGTATTGATGAAACTTTTAAGAAAATCTTCGCTGATGAACTCGCATTTTTGAATGACACGGGTGTTGAGATGAATCATCTCCCAATTGAACCTCCACCCCCTCTTCTGGACTGTAAAGAGAATGCGAGTAATCCATCACATTCACTGCATCGTCTCTCCAAAATGAGACGCACACACATTCTATTCCACCACTTACCCTTTCCCCACTTCTTCTTCCACCAACCTGAGCACTGCATTGATAAAATTTTCGAATGGTTGGTGTTAACCTTCGGTCTTTGCAAAGCTTGGCATCGACCAATGATTTTTGACCCCCTCATGTGATTTTCAAAGCTTAACATTGTCTAACTCAAGTTTGGGGGGGTATAATCTGGCTCTTGAAAAGAAAATTTTTACACAAAATGATGAGCCAAGAATAAGTTTGGGGGAGAATCTTCACTTAAATATTTTGCCCCCGTTAATAAATTTCCTCCCAAGCTTACAGGTTTTTTTTTGAAGATTTAGCGCATGGCAACGGTGAGGACACTGTTGAAAACATGTTTGGAGGAGGTTTGTACTTATTTTCGCATCATTTGCATATCATTTTGCATAAGCACAAAACATTTTTGAAAAAAACTATAAAAATTTAAAAAATTTCAAAACAAAATAAATATTTTTGTACATAAATAAGATAATAAAAGATTAGATAGTGAAAAATTACATCCAAAAGATTGGAAAAATTTAAGAAAACTAAGAAAATTAGAAATTTTCTTATACGAACTAGTAATAAGTAGTTATGAGCCGTTGTCCCAAGGATTAGTAAGATGAAGGAAGTCACTAATCTGAGGATAAAAATAAGTCTGAAAAATAGTTCCTATTCTGGAAGTCAAACATTTTGAACGTTGATACCCTACTATTCGCACTTACACACGTCTTGAAATTCGGGATAGTAGAGGATACCTTGAAATGCTCTTGTCTTAAAGCCAAAGTATGAAGGTAATAGAAAAAATGAATAAAATATAAATGGTGAGAAAAATGAACACTGGTTTTGTTATCGCCAAGGCAGCAATAAAAAAATATAGCAAGGGTGCCTCTTCACCTAGTGCCCTAAGGCCAACTGGTCTGGGAGTCACTGCTAAGTCTTAGGTGGTGCAAGACGAGGAAAAACACCTAATAAGCAAGCACATGAGTAATCGGTCGGTTAGTACCTCAAGAAGTATTAACGGTCGCATGAAAGTGTGTGAGCAAATTCATCTAAATATTCATTAATTAAAAAGTACTGAGGCAGATGGACAAGAGTATGATAGCTTGAATTGAATTCTCCGGGTGTAGGGATGTCTATTACACACACGTAGAGTTATATGATCGATGTTTGGAAGAAAGATAGGAATGAAGAATAAAGACGATGGTTTATTGAGGGATGATGTGATTTCTGACATCTTTTCATGACTATTAAGATAGGGCTCATGACAACCGAAAAGCTAGCATAGTTGGAAACCCTAATTTTCAAGGCTTTTCTTTTACAATTCTTATCTTTAAATGTAATATTCACGGTCTTCCTTTTATTATTGGATTTTGTGGGTGCAATCCGCTGAAAACCCTCAGGAGACAACACTCCTTCTACTAGGGACACCTAGAGGTTTAAAGGCTTGTTGCACGTGCTCAGTGTAATCGTGTTGCCTACGAAAGTGTGCTAGTTAGTTTTTCTTTTTCTTTATTTTCTCATTCTCTTTTTAATAAAACAGTTCGCTCGAGACGACCGAAAATAAGTTTGGGGGAATTTGATCAGTCGAAAATAATGTATTTTTAAGACGTCAATTTCCCTATCTTTTGCATTCATCTAGAGGTGTTCGGTTTGCATATTACACATATTAGCAAAACAGCTGTAAAATACAAGTTTACCTGTGTTGTATACTAAAACCGGCATTTTTAGGGAAATTGACTGTTTTTCATGGCATCGCATCATCCTTGTATTGCGCAACACTTGTTTCGAAGTCTGTGCAGGAAATTCCAGGAACCGAGCCAAAATTGTCAAAGTGCTGATCAAAATTACGCCAAGTCTAAGATTTTTGATCTGGCATTTATACAGAGGGAACTATAATATTCAACATGTCAGATAAATACTAAGAAGACATCAGAAGGCAGTACAGGAAATTGTGCACACTAAAGCGCTCACGTGACCGCGGATCCGCGGCCGGAGCAGGCACGTGCCGCGGATCCGCGGCATGATGACGTCATCAGCAGCTCAGTTTTTCCCCATGTGCTTATTTCTAATGGCCAAGCTCCCAGAACTCTCCAAAAACTCCACGTGGCTTCATCTAGAAGGCTCGGCCTAACAACCTAGTTCTAGAAGCCTCCCTCCAACTAACTTCTTTTAGAAGCCTCTCTCTCTCTAACAAACTTTTGGAGGGAAATTTGAATTTTGAATCCTAGATCTAGGGTTACAAGGCCTATAAAAGGAAACCTAGATCTAGGATCAAAAGGTTGTTCATTCTCCTCTCCTCATCTTCCACCTACAAGTTGAGTGACACAACTTGTAAACCCTATTCCAAATTCCAAAGCCAAATTCAAGATCCCGAGTACCAAATCAAGCGAGAAGCCTTCAACCTTTTAGGAGCGGAGCCGATCTTCAATCGAGCAAGTGATCCAAGCCGATCCGCGACTCAAGGAGACGAGCGAAGCCAAATCGATGATCGAGTTCTTTCCTCTTGTAGTTCTTGAGCAAATTGTAACGGAATTGTTGATAAATAAAAGGTGAAATTCTTTAATCTTGCTTTTTTTAAATTCTTGCATCATGATTCGATCTCAATTTGTGATTGTGGTTCTTGTTGTGATGTTTGAGTAAAACTCCGCTCGTAAAGGAGTCGAGACGATCAATAGAATGATGATGTAACAAATCTTAAAACAATTCTTAAGTCCTACGAGTTTGTAAACCCTAGCAAATTGAAGAATCGACGACCTAGTTTCGATGCGATGCTTTCTTGATTGTGTTCGCTCGAAATTAGGGATCCACGATCGATTCTTGAATTTACTAGAGGCTAGAATGTGAATGATATCGGCGATGGAACAAGGGATAGATGATGAAACCCTAGTTTCACAAGAAATCCCTAATTCTCGTTGATCATCATCGATCTAGTATCAATTCATCGATGGATAAGAATATGTAATCAATAGATTTCATCACATCTATAGATCCGATCGATTCCTACGAGCCTCACTTCGATTCTTGATATTTGGATTGGAAATCATCATATCTCAATTCTTGATTTTAATGTTTTCTTGTTATTAGATCTAGATTTTTCTAATTCTTGAACTTCATTTTACAAATCATGAATTGTTCTTTCTTTTCTTTTCTTTAAATTTTCGATTCATCTAATTCGAAATACGAACGGATTACACTTTCCCTGTGGACGATCCGCACTTACTAACGCGCTACAGTCGACACCGTTATTGATTGTGGTAAAATATTTTTGGTTGTGATTTCTATACATTTTCTACATATACACCGAGAATTAGAATCAATCAGCACACGCAGCAAGAGCAAGGATGGGGCCACTACATCTCAAATCCAATCTGGTGTAAATGTGGCTGTCACTTCCCAAGACCAGCATCCTCCGGAAGGTAATGAAAATCCTCCCAATGAAGCTGATAAGCAGAGAGATCCCTCGGTTCATGAAGAGTCGGGCTTGGAAAGCGAAGATGAGCCAATCCTCCGTCCCAAGAACGCAGAGCAACAACTTCTCCAAGAGCTCCGAAAACAGCTCAGAAGAAAAGACTAGGAGATGGCCAAACTCTATTCAAAGATTGACGACTTGACAAATGCCATCTTACGGCTTACGGCCCAAGTTGCCTCTCATCCGCCTAATCAAGCGTAAGGCTCTGCTCATGAACCGAGAAACGGTATCCCGAGGCAGCCAACACATGTTCCCTCAAATCCAAAAGTGGGCGGACCGCATGAAATTCAGTCGCATCCTATCTCGGGAAATGTCTTGACTACCGATGACAGCAACCCGCTAACTCAAGATCAAATCATGGATTTGGTTGCCAAAAAATTCAAAACATTGGTAGCCGAAGCCGGAGAGCAAAAAGATGTCAGCAGTAGTGGGAGACCATATCCTGCTTGGTACGACCTTGTAGAGTTTCCCACTGGCTATGTCGTCCCTAATTTTGAAAGGTTCGATGGGACGGGAAATGAGAACCAACACATTGCCCAATTTAAAGCATCATGCGTGAATACTGAGGGCAATGATGCGCTCCTTCTCCGTCAGTTTGTCAATAGCTTGACGGATGATACTTTCGATTGGTATGCAAGCATACCGGATGACTCGATCACGACGTTCACTCAAATAGAATCCATGTTCAAGCAAAAGTTCATGAGTGTCAGCGATAAAATCACCATTGCCGACCTGTTAAGGACCGAGCCAAAGAACAACGAAAGCAACATGGATTTTATAGTCCGATGGCGCAATCTCTCTATCAGATGTGAACCGCCGTTAGAGCAAGACCAATCCGTCAGTCTTCTTATAGAAAATCTGAACGACTGGATGAAACCTTTCCTGTGCACCGCAGGCCTCAAAATATTCTAAGAGCTGACCAAGAAAGTTCAAATGTTGGAACGCTCAAAGCCCGAATCCACTCATAATCTCCAATTCACAAACAGACCGAGACATTGGAGGGACGACAACCGGAAAAGCGAAAGTTCCAACAGCACCGATTCTCTAAATAAGCAGAGAGCGGGCGGAGCAAAGACTAACAAATCTCAGGAGCCAACTTTGGAGCAAAGAAGAAATAAGGTCTACTCTTTCAGAAGGGATAAGGTCCACAAAATTTTCAAAGATGCTTTGAAGAATGGCTTGCGGTTACCAGAACCAAAAAAGCTAAGTGAAGCGAGCAGGACTGATCATCCCAATTTTTGCCCATACCACCGAGTCCTAGGGCACACTATTGAAGACAGCTGCATCTTCAAAGATTGGGTCGAAAAGAAATATAAGGCAGGAGAGATAGAATTGCCTAAAGGCGTGTTAGCAAACAGTCAAGCTGCGACCGCCAATTTCATGCAAACGGAGACTGAAGTCCTTCGGAAACCTGATTCTCTCAGATATCTGCCTTTCTCTGAAAAGAGCAGACCAAGGCAACAAGCTAAGAGCCAAGCGAGCAACATTGCCGCTGAAGAAGCAACAGACGGGTACACAACCCATACGGTCTACATGATGGAGCTCAGAGGAACAATTCCTCCTACGCCTTATAGCCATGACAATGACGCGGTTGTTGCCATCCAACACCGGCTCGATCCAAATGATGAAGTGCTCGCTCAGGCCATTAAACCAAAGGAACCCGTGGTTCATGCTGAATCAAGCTCAGGCGGTAAGGATGACCCCGTTGTCATACCTGGAACCATAGAACAAGCATTATTCCAATGGCTTCAAAGGCAACTTCAGTACAGGGATGAGAAGATGGCCAAGGTCCATTCCAAAGTCGACGAGCTGGCAAATGTCGTGGAAGATCTCACGACCCAAGTCTCCCGATTGCAATTACAGCAAAATCAAATTTTGGTTCATGGGTCAGGAATTGATATCCGGAAACAACCAACTGATACCCCCTCCAGCCCAAAAGCGGAACACCTTTGCGAAAAACGGCCACGATCAGCCTCCGGTCCCTCTGATACTTACACTGAACGTGGTAAGCGGACAGTAGGCGAACCAAAGACTGATTTTCCTCAGGGTCCAGCATCAGTAAGGGCACCTACTCTAATGGAGAGAAAGAAGAAAGTATACTCCTTCAGGAGGGATGAAATCTGCAAAATATTCGAGGACGCCTTGAACAACGGTTAGCAACTGCCTATTCCAAAGAGGCCAAATGAAATGAACATGACCGGCAATCCTATATACTGTCCATATCATAGAATGGTGAGTCATACCATTGAAGACTGCTATGTTTTTAAAGATTGGGTGGAGAACCAATACAAACTTGGGAAAGCCTCACAGTCATCAGATATACCGACAAGCCACAGAGCTACGATCATCAACACAGCTCCGCCAAGATCAAAGTTCGAGGAGCTGGGATAAGCGAACAAACGACCACCGCGTCGTTAAACTGGGAACAATCGACCTCTAAGTTGTTAAACTGGGAATGTAAAAAAATGTGTGTAAATAAAATTTAGAAAAAAAGCCGAAATGATGGAGCAACTCGCAATAAAAATCAACGAGTAAAATAAAAATAAAAATAAACAGCCGAAATGATAGGCAACTCGCAATAAAAATCAGCGAGTAAAATAAAAATAAAAATAAACAGCCGAAATGATGGGGCAACCGCGAATAAATAGCTGAAATGATAGGGCAATCGTGACCTTCGCGACAAGAAAAGCTGAAATGATAGAGCAATCGCGGTAAAAAAAACGGTGAATCATAAGTCGCTCCTGGTACCATATTCCAGTGCAGCGATGCAGACGCCAACCAAAATCCAAATTCCCAAATGGCGAATAATGAGTCGCTCCTGGTACCATATTAAAGTGCAGCTATGCAGACGCTAAAAAAGTCCTAAAATTATCGCAGCCCTATGGTTGGTCCCCAAGTTGACTACCATATACAATTCATGGGCTCAAATAATTCTCATCACACCCATGCCCTACTGCAATCACCCGTACAACGGTCGGTCTCCGCCCTTGGAATTATGCTCCATTTGGGAAGACCCACTCATGTGTTCCCACGATACATGAGGAGAACAAACTTACGAGATCCTCTTGACCCGTAAGAAAACACTTTCGTGGGATCCTTACGACTCACGAAGGAAAAACACACTTGGGAGTCCTCACGACTCCTAAGGAGAAAATACATCTACGGGATCCTTTCGACTCGTAGGGAGAAAATGCTTTTATAGGAACCTTACGGCTCATAAAATTGAAAAGCCCTAGGTGATAGGGACCTAAACCTGTCTCCTAAGCCATCGCTCCCCAACAGGAAAAAGGCAACTGATGAATTGCTCCTGGCACTTTTGCTCCAGTGTTAGCAACGCTGATGCCGACCCTTACCCCGAAATTCTAAACTTCCGATCCAATAGACCCTGTTTCCTGATTTAAAATCAGGAAAGCCTACGGAGGAGGCATCACGTGCTAGCACGTGACCAGCAGTCACGTGTTGGCACGTGACAATTAAAAGCAGCGGCAAAGGCAGATTCAGCTCCTTGATTAAATCAAAGAAAAGGCTCCAGAAAGGGTCATGTGCTCACACGTGACCAGGGGTCACGTGTTGGCACGTGACGGTTGAACAGCGGCTAGAAGACAGAGCGCAGAAAGAAGAAGAAAGCTCGTTCCAGGGGGTCACGTGCCCACACGTGACCATGGGTCACGTGGCCACACGTGACCGGCTTTCAAAGCCTATCTATTTAACAGAATTAAATTCTGAACAGCATTCAAATCTTTTCAGAGGAGAATGGTTATTTGGAACCGATTGAATTAAAGATTTAAAGGTGATTAAATATCACCTATCTATGGAAAAATCTTGAACTTGGAAAGATTTCCCCTTAAAATCTAACCGAAATAACAAAGGAATATCTTTGGATTTAAAATCCAATGGTGAATAAAATTCACCTAATAATCCAAAGGTCCAGATGAATGATGAATGAAAATCAAATCCCTCAATGAATGATTCACTAAGACTGATTGGTTCTCTTCCTTCTCCTATAAATAGGAGCCAGAAAAGAGAGGAAAAGACAGAGAGAGAGACGTATACAAAGATCTATATACAGAGACATAGAGAGAAAAAGAAATAGAGCCTTGAGACTTTGGAAGAATTTGATCTGCTGCAGAAGAAAACCTTGGGTAAGAAAGGGAATGCCTTTAAAAAAGAGAATTTAATTCTCAAAAGAGTTTAACTCTTATATTAAAAAGAAGAACTTAGTTCTCTCTTTAGTGGAGGATCTGCAAAGTGCACATCTCTCCATGAATTGAGAATTTAATTCTCATTGGGTTGAGATCCTTCCATGTAGATCCAAAGTATAGAGAGGGAATGGAAGTTTGAGAATTTAATTCTCACGGAACTATAGGAATTTAATTCCTTTGAAATAAAATTAGGGTTTAACCCTATGTTATAGGAATTTAATTCCTTCAAAATGAACAGAACCAGGGTTTAACCTTAGTTAAGAACTCAAATCTGTCAAAATAACAGGAATTTAATTCCCTTAAGAAAGAAGAAATTAGGGTTTCACCCTATGACAGAACCTAATTCCTCACATGTATGGGAATTCAATTCTTACAGAAGACAAGTTAGAGTTCAACTCTATCTAAGAATATAATTCTTCAGAAGAAAACAGGAATTTAATTCCTCTAAAGTTTATTGCTAGGGTTTAACCCCATGAAGAATTTAATTCTTAAAAAGATAAACACATCTTCAAACAGGCAAAGAAACAGGGTCACGTGCTACCACGTGACCCCTGTAAAGATCCATAAAGAAGAACTTTGAGGCAACGCCTCACGTGCTCCACGTGACCCCCAAAGCGCGCAAAGAAAAAGCAAAAGAAAAGAAGCTCTGGGGCGCCCTCACGTGTCACCGCGTGACCCCTAATGAACATTCTAACAGATCAAAGCGTGAGCCCCCATCACGTGCCCACACATGATGGCCTTCAGAATTAAAAGTGTTAAACACTTATCTGTAGAACAAAATGAAGGGGATCTGGCCCCACCTTTTGGATGCCATCATGTGCCCCCACGTGATCTCTTCTCTTACAATATTTAGTATCAGACTGATGATCTGTTCCCAGTGTTTAACACTGATTTCCATAGTGTTTAACACTAGTTTGAAAAACTCCCTTTCCAGTGTTTAACACTGATTTTCTTAGTGTTCAAACACTAATTTGGAAAATTCTGCTCCCAGTGTTTAACACTGATTTCCTTAGTGTTTAACACTAATTTGAAATCTTTGTTCCCAGTGTTTAACACTGATTTGTCTTAGTGTTTAACACTAATTTGAAAACTCTGTTCCCAGTGTTCAACACTGATTATCTTTTAGTGTTTAACACTAACTTGTTAATCTTATTCCCAGTGTTCAACACTGTTGATGTGTTCAACATTAGCTTTAGCCCAATTGGCTAAGTTTCTAGAGGCAAAGCCTCTCCTTCAATGGACCAACAGAGAGCCAATATTCTAAACATAATTGGACTTAGCCCAAGCTGGCCATAAGTTCTCAATTCAAACTTAACTGGGCTCATAACATAATTAAATTGTCTTGGTCCCAAATTGGGCCAAAGATTATTTGATCTACCTCGGTTTAAGGGTACATCTCTTCACTCCTTTGATACTTGGCGTTGTAATTCCTCAACGTCTTCAAAGAGGTGACGGGTTCCGATGACCACACATTGATACGGACTGTGGGGTCCTTAAACTCATGGACTATGAGATCCTTAACCTTGACCGGGATGTCTTAAAACTAACGATGGACTGTGGGATCCTTAAACTCATGGACTATGAGGTCCTTAACCTTGACCGGGATATCTTAAAACTAACATCGGACTGTGGGGTCCTTAAACCCATGGACTATGACGTCCTTAACCTTGACCGGAATGTCTTAAAACTAACAACGGACTATGACGTCCTTAACCTTGACCGTGATGTCTTAAAACTAATATCGGACTGTGGAGTCCGTAAATCCACGGACTACGACGTCCTTAACCTTGACCGCAACGTCTTAAAACTAACATTGGACCGCAATGTCCTTAAACTACCTATCGACCGCAATGTCACTAAACTAAACAACAGGACTCCCTTAATTGCTCTCTTGTCGGATCTAAACGATCCCGTTAAGTTGATCTTAGTCTAAAAACTAGGCTGACGTATCCTTAACAAACGTTTAAGTCGATCTTAGTCTCCAATGAGGCTAACGTATCCTTAAACCCAAACCCCCAAACCCAAATCTAAGATAATACGGATTTGGACTAGTCCACGCCCTACGGGCGACGACATAACTCAGTCTCCGTATACAATCCACGGGCAACTAAACATAAAATAAACACACACGACACGAAGTGACCATCTGGAGAAGGAGAAAGTGGTTACCGCAGTGCGGTAGCGTAATTAACTGCAGGGGCTTGCGTCTGTAGGGAAGAGCGCCCCCACAATCAAAAACCCCTTAAGCGAGGGAGAATCTGACGAAGTCTACTACATCGGACGCATCCGTTTAAACCTTCGATATACGGTGCCATAAACCAACTTGGCATCTTCGGAGAGGTAAACGGATAACACTAATTAGCATCTGCCCCGAATCTCAGGCGAGACGTCCATGTCTTGGCCGCCATTCGGAGGGGAACAGATTCTGGCACGCCCGGTGGGACCTTTTCCTCTTTCCACTCCACACTTCGTGTGTCGTGTTCGCGAACCAAACACGGTTCGCTAATGGTTGCCCTTGGGTTTTAAGATACTAAGACTTTGCGTCTTGCTTATTGCAGAAAGCAAAAGAATCAATGGCTTCCACTTGTGCGAAATGCTCCAACTGCAACTGCAACCGGCGCTCTGCCTCGCCAGGAGGTGTAGCCTACGGACCCCAAGCTGCTTCGCTATTCACAATACCCGTGGAACAGGTCACTCGAGCCACCACAGGGTTGTTTTTTGGGACCTTGCTCCCGCCAACGAGCTTTACCGCTCCTACGCTGACAACGGAAGCTCCCAAGAAGTCGGTCTTTGATCGGCTTACACCTACCGCGGCTTCTCTCAACGGGTCGCCCAACACCAGCGCTTCGGTCTTCTCCAGATTGGGCCAGAGCTCCTGTGGACCCGCGATGGGGCCTACAATCCCAGAGAAGGCTGCTCCTAAGAAAGTAACCAGTCCTGCTCCTGAAGTCGTCAAGGCGGCTTCCCCTGCCAAAAAGTCGGTCTTTACAAGATTGACGGCTCCAGCTCCCGCTCCTGCTACCCAAAGGACATCGGTCTTTGACAGGCTGACATCAGCAGCGACCCCTCATCTACACAGGGGGCAAGACGAGACTATCGCCCTCACCAAGCCGGTTCCATCAGCACGACGCGCTCGACGTCGTTACTGGCGCCGAGTGAGGAAGGCCGGAGGTAACTCCCCTCCTGGGCTAACTCCTCCAGCCCCGATGGCAGAAGTTAATGCTACTGTTCCAACTGGGAACAGCTTTGAGATGCTAAATAAGGTGCGTAGGAATTCTCCTACCGCGGTGCTAAATAGGTCTCCCCCTCTGCTGAAAAAGGCTGTAGAAGTAAAGCCAGAACAGCCCCAATCTCCTCAACGGCTGTCCTCCCAAATCTATAAAGTCTGGCGGCAGACCCGAGACTCGGTGATCGATCTAAATTTCTCCCGCCAACACAAGAAGCTGAAAATCCAATAGGAAGTTAGTCACCAGGCTAAGCCACGAAAAGCTGTCTGGGTGCCCACTTCAACGGCCCCCTCAACTTCCACTGCTCATAAAAAGAAGAGGCCAGAGAAGATCCCCGGGCCTGCAACGAAAGCTAAAAGCGCTGAGCCCAGACGCCCTAAGGCTGGGGGCAGGATGGTCCATACTGTATACATGACGTCGGGGAAGGAAGATAGCCGTGCGTCTACAGGGCATAGACCGCTTACGCGGTCGGTGACCAAAGCTCAGGAGCAACAGCAGAAGCTCCAAGAAATGATGACCGTGATGGCCGCACTTACTGGGCCGAAAGAAAGCCCCGAGGCGTCCTCGGATCAGCAACAAGAACAAGAAACCGACGCCGAGTTCCTTCGGAGGATATTGGAAAAGAAAGATAAAGAGGCTGCGGAACAAGCGGCCAATATAAAGCAAATAGCCCACTTATTCCAGGACATGGTGGGAATGATGATCGAACAAGACCCACCTGCTGAGGATCCTCCGATCGTCCTTGAAGACGACAGGGGAGAAACGTCAAATCCACCACCGGCTCTCTCAACGGCCAAGGAGGAGACAATCTCTAAGGCTGACTTGGACGACTATATAGCCCAGCAAATTCGGGTTCATCATGCGACTGAGGCAGCTGGTCAAGTCGTAAAAAACGGGACGACCATATCCGGGCTGGTACGACCAAATCAAATATCCGCCGGGTTATACAATACCAAAATTCCATGTGTATAAGGGGACCGGCAATCCCCACCAACATGTTTCCCAGTTCAGGGCCCTTTGCGGTAACACCGGCGGTGACGATAAACTGTTGCTTCGCCAGTTCGTGGGCAACTTATCAGAAACAGCGTTCGAATGGTATTCGGAACTCCCGAACGATTCTATCAAGACGTTCGCTGAAATGGAGTTGCTATTCACTCAGCGATTCGCAAGCGCCAGCGAACGTACTCCAATAACAGCATTGATTAATGCCAGGGTGAAACCAGGCGAAACGTGGGTCCAGTACGCTATACGCTGGCGAAATTTGTGGTCGAAATGCGAACAACGCATTGAGGAAGCGCCGGCGGTGGGCATGTTCGTGGGTACCCTGGATCCCCATGCAACCATCTCACAGTTCATGATGTTCTTCAAGCCGACCGCGTTTCAGGTTTTGATCGACAAGTTGGCCCAGATGGACCAGATGGGTCACAGACCGTCTCTCCCGAAGCCGGAGCCTCGGAGTGACAAGGGTAAAGGGAAGGCAACCTTCGTCGCGAATGCTCAGCAGCAACCCAGTGCCTCAAAGCTGGAGGATCAGTTGGAAGAAAGACGGCGGTATTATAATGAGAAGATGAAGCGTCCCTACTCGTTCCCACGGGACAAGACGAAACGGTTATTCGAGCTGGAAGTACGCAACATACTTATAAACTTGCCAAATCCAAGGCGACCGCCACAACCCACTGAGGTGAATAACCCTAACTATTGCCCTTACCATCAAACGGTAAGCCATCCGATTGAGGATTGCTTCGTTTTCAAAGGATGGATTGAAGATCAATACCTCCAGGGGAAGTTTGCACTATCCGAAAAGTGGAAGGTGAACCCGCCACAGCCGCATACTCCTAAGAAAGCAGATACACCGGGGGCAACCTGTTCCTTTATTGAAGAAGCTCCATGGGAGGTCGTGCTGTCAACTAAAACCAAAAGAATGCTGAGTGACCTTCATGCGTGCCCAGCGGTCGAATGGAAAAACCCGCTTGAACCTCAAATCATCGAAGGGATGTTAAAGCCGTGCCCAACTACAAAGATTCGTGGTGACGGCCAAAGTACTCACACCCAACCGTCAAAATCTTCGAAGAAAAAGAAGAAGAGATCCAAAAAGCCCGTGAAGCCTGGAGACAAGCGCACGGATTTGCAGAAACAGATTGACGCGCTGGAGGAGTATAATCAAGAGGCGCGGACTCCCGTCACGCTACAAGAGTTCCTCAACCACGTCTTTCAGGAGGAAGATGATGGAGAGAGCTCATCGGATGAATCCGAAGGATATGTGGTGAGTTGTCATCTGATTTCCCACTCGGAAGATGAGAAAACTCCTGGCACTGAGAAACTGGGGGCACAGCCTGAGCCAGAACTTGTATGGCCAACAGATGAAATGATCGACGCCTTTCTAGACGAGATTCGTTTGAAGAGTAAAGCCGATCAGGAGCGTGAGATGGCTGCATCGGAAGGAGCCAAGCGCAGGCGACTAAACGAATGAGTCGAAGCACTCCCGCCAGATCAAAAGACATCCGATGCGAATAAAAACAAGTACAAGACGAGGAAGAGGTTCGCCAAAGCCATGTCAATGGGGATGAAGCTACCACCCTCGGAAGAGAACGCGTTTGATGGGGCGGAGAGGCACCCTAATTATTGCTCATATCATCGGAAAATTTCACACCCTACGGAGGAGTGCGACGCTTTTAGGATATGGTGGCAGGGATATGTTGCTCACCAGCAACATTTTAAGCGCATGAAACGCAAAACTCGCCGAGAACAAAGAAGTACTACCGACAGGCACAAAAGAACTGCTGGCAACTGTTACATGGTTAACGCCGGAGGGTCATAAGTTCTCACCTTTGGGAGCGACTCTGATGCGGAAATAGCTTTGGGCCCTCTCTTTAAAGAGTCTGTCTTAGGGAAAGAGGAAGAACCGGAGGCCTGCGAGAACATTCAGCTGCGCAATCGCACGCTCCCGGAAAAGAATCTCGGGCCCGCAAATAGAAAAGATAAGGGAAAGGAAAAGGTCACTGGGGATATCGCCTTAGATGACCAAGTCATGAAAGAGCTGACTGCCAAGGACCCTCCCAGGAAGGGTAAGGTGGACTACAACATCCTAGCGCACCTAAGGAAGCTACCTTCTCAGCTCAGCATTCTCGATGCCCTCCTATTATCAAAAGAAGCGCGAGATTCATTAATCAAGGCGTTATAAGAACCCGAGCAATTCCAAGCCTTCCTAGCCGCAGAAAGGATGAAGGACGAACTGGAAGAAATGCACACGGCCGACATCACTTTCGGTGATGAAGACCTTCTCCTCGGGACGTGCGACCACAATCGTCCCCTATATGTCTCTGGATACTGCCATGAAATCAAGATAGGCAAGATCCTGGTGGATAATGGATCCTCCGTCAATCTCCTTAATGTTCGGGTGTTGAAGGAAATCTGCATGAGCGTACAGCACCTCGCTCGTGACAAAATTACCATCTCTGGTTTCGACTCCCAGTCATCACGGACTCTCGGATCTGTAATACTAACATTATGCTTCGGACTGCTCATCACGGACATCAAGTTTCACGTCATTGATGCCAAGACCTGCTACAACGCCTTGCTCGGTCGTCCTTGGTTACACGAGTACAACATCATCCCTTCTACACAGCATCAGTGTATGAAGTACTTTAAGGATGGTTTCGAGTATACCGTAACAGGTGAGCTGAACCCATTCTCCGTGAACGAAGTCCGCAAGTACGAAGATGCAAAGTACTTTTTGCCAGACTTCGAGGATACAGAAAAGTGTCGCAAGCAGGAGAACAAAGCCGCCGCCACCATCCCTGTTTTTGGGAGCGATACCGAAGAAGAAGAAGAGATGGTTTACGCTGGGCCGTCTCGACGCAACAACCCGGGACCGTCCGCCCCCATGTTGATCTTCGGAAGTGACTCGGAAGATGAGGTTAATGCCGTGTTCTCCAGTCAGCCGTCAATACAAGCATCCCCTAGCGATGATCAGAGTTTGCAAATCACCATGGTGCCGCAGAAACACTACAAGGATCTCGACGCACTTCAAGCTTACAATGTGCAGGATTTGCAGACGTTTTACGTCCCTCGCAGGCGAAAGGGTGAAAAGGTGATCCTATTCTACCAATCCACAGAAACGAGAGTGGAGAAAGAGATATGGCATGGCGCGGATGCTACACTCGACAGGCTCCAACCTATCCGTTTACCCAGATATTACACAAATGGACTAAAGAGGCTATTGAAGCGCCAAGGAGTACCCTTAAAACAAACTGTTCGACAAGCTCGGTTCTACAACAGGATTTCGGAGGTCCCTGGGACTCAGCGCAAATTGCCCAACGGGAGAATGGAAACGCTCGGCCTTGGATATGTGAGATCCGAGAAACGGGAGCGAGTCCACGGTAGCTACGCCGTATATAACTTCGATGAGGAGGAAAACGCCCTGTCCCGCAATGCCAACCCCTCATCAAAAGTAGATCCCGCAATCGAAATGCCGAGTCCGTCGTTTGAAGAACGAATGGACAAGCTTATCAGGAAAGTGGGTCAAAAATCTCGGGAAAACCATAATCGCGAGATGGCCATCTACGAGAAGGCCAGGACGCAACGTCTGTTTCAACAGGCTGCAAAAGATGAAGATGCTCCTCCTTGTCAACCCGTTGTACAAAAGGCCCGACGCAGAGGCAGAAGTAAGTCAAGAAGCGGAAAAAGGAGCCGACAACAACGACGCAGGATTAGAGAGTCATGTGATCGGGCATTCCGCGGTCCGGATTTGTCCCTCATAAAGAAGATGAGTGGAGCGTATTCCTTCCCCCGAGACAAGACGAAGAAGTTACTCGAGCTCGCTATAAAACATCAAATGATCGCACTTCCGGAGTCTAAGCACCCTGAGCAAGCTAACAAAGTTTCTCATCCGGGCTATTGCTCTTATCACCGAGCCATAGGACACCCTATCGAAGACTGCTTCACCTTCAAGAACTGGGTCGAAGACCAGTACCAGCAAGGCAGATTTGCTTTATCCAGCAGCTGGAGGGTAACGCCGCCATAAAAGCACGAACCCAAAGCCGCAAGAGCAGAACCAGATCCACATCGATCTTGGAAGCGGATTCGCACCTGTCACATGATTACAATATTAAAAGAAGAGCCCGAAGACATAGATGAGCTCCCTTGGTGCTTTGAAAACAATGACAATGAGGTGATCTCAGAATTTCCACCAACTCCGAAAGAACTGGAAGATGGCATACATACTACTGCAGATAACCTCAAGAAGATTGAGTTGGGATCGGCAGACGATCCGCGACCGACATTCGTCAGCGAGCTGCTATCTGAAGAAAGGGTGGCTGCGTTAAAGGACGTGCTTCTACAGCATAGAGATTGCTTCGTGTGGAACTATTCCGAGATGCCGGGATTAGACCCAGAGATTGCTGTGCATAAATTAGCAATATCCCCGGATATCAAGCCAGTCAAGCAGGCGCCGAGAAGGATGCGGCTCGAGCTTGAGATGAGCATTAACGCCGAAGTCAAGAAGCTGATCGATTATGGGTTTATCCAGGAGGTACAGTATCCTGATTGGGTCGCCAACATCGTCCCTGTGATGAAGAAAAATGGGACAGTGCGCATATGTGTGGACTTCCGAGATCTCAATAAAGCCTGCCCGAAGGACGATTTCCCAGTGCCGGTCACCGAACTGATGATAGACAATACATCCACTCATAAGATTTTCTCCTTCATGGACGGTTCATCAGGGTACAATCAGATAAAGATGCATCCCGACGACCAAAAGCACACCGCTTTCCGGACTCCTTTGGGTATATTCTGCTACCAAGTCATGCCCTTCGGATTAAAAAATGCCGGTGCCACCTATCACAGGGCCATGACAAAGATCTTTGATGATCTCATACATGAAATCGTCGAGTGCTATATCGACGACCTCGTAGTAAAGAGCATGTCATATGAAGAGCATTTAGAGCATCTGAAGACCGTATTTCAACGCCTTCGGCAATATAATTTGAAGATGAATCCCCTCAAATGCGCGTTCGGAGTCTCCTCGGGTAAATTCCTGGGATTCATCATCCGACACCGAGGTATCGAAATAGATCCATTTAAGATCAAGGCGATCATGGAAATTCCACCGCCAAGGACTCTCAAACAGCTGCGGTCTCTCCAAGGGAAACTCGCATACATCCGGCGATTTATCGCCAACCTGTCAGGCAAGTGCCGTCCTTACAGTCACCTGATGAAGAAGGGAACTCTGTTAGTCTGGGACCAAAAATGCCAGAGCACGCTAGATGAAATCAAGCAATACCTGCAGAACTCACCGGTGCTGGCTGCTCCGGTCAAGGGAAAGCCTCTTATCTTATATACAACAGCCCTCGAAGGTTCCTTAGGCGCATTATGGGCGCAAGAAAACGACCAAGGGAAGGAGAGAGCGCTCTACTATTTAAGCCGAGTTCTTCTGGGGGAAGAAAGCAATTACTCCCCTATCGAAAAACACTGCCTGGCGTTAATCTTTGCGATAACAAAACTCCGACACTATGCATTGGCACATGAAGTCCGTCTTATATCAAAGGTGGACCCCCTAAAATATCTAATGTCAAAGGCCATATTGACAGGGAGACTCGCTAAATGGGCCCTGCTCCTGATGGAGTTTTCAATAACCTATCAGCCTCTTAAGGTAGTGAAAGGCCAAGCCATTGCCGACTTCCTTGCTGAGCATCCAGTACCTGCCGGTTCTCCTCTGAATTGCGATTTGCCAGACGAACATGCGTTGGACGTGATCGACGGTGGTGATACCCGATGGGAGCTTTATTTCGATGGAGCGTCCTCCATAAAGAAGCGCAAACAAAGTACCCCAATGATCAAATCGGGGGTAGGCCTCATCTTCGTAACTCTACAAGGAGGGATGATGCGCTTCGCTTTCTCTTTAACAGAACTGAGGACGAACAATGAAGCCAAATACGAAGCTTTGATAGCAGGCCTCGAGATCGCCATCGGCATGGGAATTGAAAACCTTCTCATATACGGGGATTCTCAACTGGTCGTTAGTCAAGTAAACAGTGACTACCAAACGTGCAAACCGGAGTTGGTGAAGTATGGTAAAAAGGTGCGACAACTGTTGACCCAAATTCCCTCCTATACTCTGGAAAGCATACCACGCGCGGAAAACAGCAAAGCAGACGCGCTGGCCAAGCTCGCTAAAGAACTGACAGACGAGAACCTTGATGACGTTAAAATCGTGGTGCAAAGCCGTCCGGTGCTTGCCCCAGCAGAAATATCTCCGGAATCATCCGAAGAGAAGGGAGTGACTGAGCAGACGACCCTACAAATAAAAGACCGTGAGAAGGCTGAGGACTGGAGGGAGGTCTTCATAGACTACTTTAAGTCCCACCGAATGCCCGAAGAAGCGTCCTCAAGACATCAGCTCATGAAACGAGCTCTGTCTTTCGCCTTCGTCAACGATACTCTATATAAAAGGTCGTTCGATTCTTTGTGGTTGAGATGCCTGGGACCTGTCGAAGCGAAAAGGGTCGTTCAGGAAGTTCACGATGGACTCTGCGGTTCTCACCAAGCAGGCCCGAAGATGAAGTTGAAGATCAAACGGATGGGTTATTATTGGCCCACGATGATCCAGGACTGCCTCGAGTATGCGAAGCAATGCCACTCGTGCCAGATTCATGGGGACTTTATCCACCAACATCCAAATCCACTACATCCAACGTTGTCTAGCTGGCCATTCGAAATGTGGGGAACTGACATAATCGGCCCCATCGAACCAGCGTCATCCAGGGGACATCGTTTTATCCTGGCGATGACTGATTACTTCTCTAAATGGGCAGAAGCAGTACCGTTAAGGGAAGTGAAGGCAGAAAATATTCTCCATTTCTTCAAGACGCACGTCATTTACCGGTTTGGAACTCCGCGGCGGATTATCTCTGATAACGGGCCAGCCTACAGAAGTCACAAGATCAGCCGCTTTGCGCAACAGCATAATATAAACTGGAGGTATTCCTCGGTTTATAATCCGCGAGCTAACGGTCTCGCCGAGGCCTTCAACAAGACCTTGACGAAAATCATAAAGAAAACGGTGTCCCGAAATAAGAAGGACTGGCACGAGAAACTGCAGGAGGCTCTCTGGGCATACCGAACTACGTTCAAAACGGCCACGAACACAACGCCGTACGCATTGGTATTTGGTACAGAAGCAGTACTTCCCCCTCGAGATAGAGTTACCCTCTCTACGAGTGGCGGTCCACTACGAGCTGACGGATGAAGAAAATGCTCACCTTCGGCTTGAGGAGCTTGATGCCCTTGATGAGACCCGGCTCATAGCGTAACAAAATCTGGAGGCTTACAAAGCAAAGATGACGCGCTCATACGAAAGATTGACCAGGCCGAGGATGTTCCGCCAAGGCGAACTTGTGCTAATTGTCAGAAGACCTATGATCCCCAATCGCGCCAAGCGGGGAAAATTCGAGCCAAACAATGAAGGCCCGTACATCATAGACAAGGTCTACCAGGGTGGAGCTTATCTACTCATGAATATGCACGGTGAAAGGCCTTTCAGGCCAGTGAACGGTCGCTTCCTGAAGAAATACTACGCTTAACGGGTCAAGGTTTAGGTCAATGATAGATGACGACGATTATGTCCGCTCGCTATCTTCCTAAGCCCGAACTCTAGGTAGTAACCAGCATCCTTAATGGCGGACCGAAACGTCCTTAAACTAACGGCGGACCGAAACGTCCTTAAACTAACATCGGACCGAAACGTCCTTAAACTAACATCAGACCGAAACGTCCTTAAACTAAAAATGGACCACTATGTCCTAAAACTAGCCGTTGACCGAGACGTCGATAAACTACGGTGGATTGCAATACCTCAAAGCCGATATATAAAAATAAAAAAAAATAAAAACGGTATATCCATAAGCAAAAAGGGCACGGATGAAAACCCGAAAGGGCTTCGTGAGTAAAAACAGCAGGGCTACCGGCGAGTGTTCGTGAAAACCCGAAAGGGCGCGACCTCGTAAAAAATATAGATATAAAAATAAAAAATAAAAAATAAAAAAAAAATAAAAAGGGTATGTCCGTAAGCAAAAGGGGCACGGATGAAAACCCGAAAGGGCTCCGTGAGTAAAAACAGCAGGGCCACCGGCGAGTGTTTGTGAAAACCCGAAAGGGCGCAACCTCGTTAAAAGACACTTACAGGGCCCTCACGACCTTGTAAGGAGAAACCACCCGCGTGAGATCCTTACGACTCACAAGGGAGCAACACACTTAGGAGTCCTCACGATTCCTAAGAAGAAATTACACTTGCGAGATCCTCACGACTCGTAAGGAGAACTCTCTTATGGGACCCTCACGGCTCATAAGATTTGAAAGCCTTAAGTTACAGAGACCTGAACCTGTGCTTAAGCAACCCCCACAACCTTCGATATTGCCCTACAAGTGGCTCAATACTGACCCTTGTACACAATCCACGGGCGCGAATAAACATTTCCCCAGCAAAGTCACACCCGTGACTAGGGATATGTCCATATGTTGAACAACCCTTATAAGTCCTCTCGACTTATAAGGAGAAAGCCCTCTTGTTGGAACCTTACGACTTACAGAGGAACATACACTTAGGAATCCTCACGATTCCTAGGGAGAGAATACACCTACAAGATCCTCACGACTTGTAGGGGAAATACCTTTGTGAGACCCTTACGGCTCATGAAGTCAAAAGCCTTAGTCGACAGGACCCTAACCCTGTTTGCTAAGCCACCATTGTTCAACATCGACAGAGGCAGATGATGATTCGCTCCTGGCCATATCCCAGTTGTAGCGGTGCTGATGCCGAAATCGGTGTCTGATTTCAGGTTTATGGCGAAAAGCCAGTAGGCCGCACGTGCATACGAAATAGCCGAAATGATGGGGCAACTTGCAATAAAAAGCAGCAAGTAAAAATGTATGCACACAAAATAGCCGAAATGATGGGGAAACTCACAATAAAAACAGCGAGTAATAAAAAAAAATATAGCCGAAGTGATTGGGCACCGCGAAAAATAGCCAAAATGATAGGGCAATCGCGACCTTCGCGATATAAGAGCTGAAATGATGGAGCATCGCGGAAAAAGAAATGAAATAAAATAAAAAAAAATTTAATTTATTCCCTACAGGCGATGTTCCATCACACCCTGTATACAATCCAAGGGCGTAAACAAAGAAGTGAACATACTTCCCCCCAGGTTTCATCAAAGAAAGAAGCTAAACCTCGACGGGCCGCAAGCGACCTAGAGATCATCCCAAAACTTGTCTCGTAACGACGGACACAACTTCAAACAAAGCGGAATAGTGGCAACCCGTAGTTCCATGGCTCGGCGATATACATATCACCAACAGTCAAACCTCCATTCCGTGAAATGCGGATACAATCAGCAAAATTCCTGGTAATGTGGAACGCGGATAACGTCACTCTTTGACCCCGCGGAAAACATCCAGAGCGGATCCTGGTCCTCGCAGAGCACGGCAGTGAACCCGTGTGAAGCATCCAGAGCGGAGCCAGTCCTCGCCGAGCACGGCAATGAACCCGTGTGAAGCATCTAGTGCAAAATTCCTGGTTACGTGGAACGCGGATAACGTCACTCTTTGACCCCGAGGAAAACGTCCAGAGCGGATCCTGGTCCTCGCAGAGCACGGCAGTGAACCCGTGTGAAGCATCCACAGCGGAGTCTGGTCCTCGCCGAGCACGGCAGTGAACCCGTGTGAAGCATCTAGTGCAAAATTCCTGGTTACGTGGAACGCGGATAACGTCACTCTTTGACCCCGTGGAAAACGTCCAGAGCGGATCCTGGTCCTCGCAGAGCACGACAGTGAACCCGTGTGAAGCATCCAGAGCGGAGCCTAGTCCTCGCCGAGCACGGCAGTGAACCCGTGTGAAGCATCTAGTGCAAAATTCCTGGTTACATGGAACGCGAATAACGTCACTCTTTGACCCCGTGGAAAACGTCCAGAGCGGATCCTGGTCCTCGCAGAGCACGGTAGTGAACCCGTGTGAAGCATCCAGAGCGGAGCCTAGTCCTCGCCGAGCACGGCAGTGAACCCGTGTGAAGCATCTAGTGCAAAATTCCTGGTTACGTGGAACGCGGATAACGACACTCTTTGACCCCGTGGAAAACGTCCAGAGCGGATCCTGGTCCTCGCAGAGCACGGCAGTGAACCCGTGTGAAGCATCCAGAGCGGAGCCTGGTCCTCGCCAAGCACGGCAGTGAACCCGTGTGAAGCATCCAGAGCAAACACCGGACTGTGGAGTCCTTAAAATCCACGAACTTTGATGTCCTTAACCTCGACCGTAATGTCTTAAAACTAACGATCAACCACCCTGAGTCTATATTGATTCCACCTTGGTTTAGGGGTACATCTCTTCACTCCTTTGATACCTGACGTTGTAATTCCTCAACGTTTTCAAAGAGGTGACGGGTCCCCGCAACCACACATCGGACTGTGGAGTCCTTAAATCCACGGACTATGATGTCCTTAACCTTGACCGTGATGTCTTAAAACTAACATCGGACTGTGGAGTCCTTAAATCCTGGGACTATGATGTCCTTAACCTTGACCGCGACGTCTTGAAACTATGATGCCTTGAGCAACCCCTGACCCCGTGAAACACGGATAAGGGTGACCACATCCAGCACTTGCAGGTCCTCACGACCTGTAAGGAAGAAAAACTCTCTTGTGAGATCCTTACGACTCTCAAGGGAAAACCCGTTAAGAATCCTCACGATTCTTAAGAAGAACTTACACCTATGGGATCCTCTCGACCCATGGGGAGAAAAACTCTTTATGAGACCCTCGTGGCTCATAAAGTGCAAAAGTCTTAGGAAGCAGATCTTAACCCTGAATCCTAAGCCATCGCTGCCCTGCAAAGAGATCAAGATAAATTGTCCGCAAAACACATTCAATGAAAAGAGACACACCGTCGAGAAGAAAATTGTATCTTTTATTCATAAACCAAAATGGATACAAACTACAATCCATGAAAGAACAAAAAGAAAATACTCTTGCTCAAGAGTATGTACAAAAAGAAAGGAAAAGATATAAGTTTTTCAAGCCGGCGGGCGATTTAGCAGTTTCGCTAGCTCATCCTGCTTTTGTTGGGCCACGGCCTCATGATTTAAGATCGCCAAAAGACGGGCCTCCGCCTGAGCCTGCTGGGCCTGATACGAAGCGAGCCGGCCTTCAAGCTCTTTCTCGGTGGCCTTATGAGCCTCGACCCTCTCACGAGTGAACGTGGCAGTTTTATCAAGAGTCACCACCTCCCTGATAGACTCTTGAAGCACCCACCAGAGTTCATACGCTTTGTTGGCCTTGGCAGTAAGACTCGCTTGAAGCTCGCTCGGCGCTTTAGAAGCCAGCTCCTTCTCCGAGAATTTACGGCCGAGCCTCTTCTCGCACGATGTCATGTTTGCCACGCACCGCGCTATCATCCCCCGCAAGTCCGCCTTTGCAGCCATGACCTCCGAGGAAAGACGGGAACATTCAAGTGCGTGCAAGCAAGCCTCCACCTGCCGACAGAACTCCACCCAGACTCGCACCACCTCTTCGCTATGGTAGGTGGCAAGAAAAGGAAGAGAACCGTTATCCTCGGCAGCAAATGCTTCAGCTGTGGTTGCACTGCCAGCACGAAGCTCCTCGATCAAAGACGACAGGGAGACAAGGCTCAATTGGGCCAAGCGTTCTGAAGCTCGCAAAGCATAAGGGCCGGGCGGCATGACGACACGCGATTCCAACGCTATTGGAGCTGGCAAGGCTATTCAGAGTTGAAAATATTAGTAAGACTCTTAAGCAAAGGAACAAGTGAGGCTATACCGGAATGTCATTTACCTACGGTCATGCAAGTAGGAGCTGAGGGTTCCCCTGGCCCTTCGAGAACCTCGACCTCATCATCGGCCTCCAAAACTGTAGAGAACATCAATGTCAATACGCAAAATAACAACGATGCTACGAGAAGTGATGAACAACACTCACCTTGTCCAGATGAGAGGACGATGCGTTGAGGAGATATCGCCTGCGGAGCTGCCATTTCCAAAAGACGCTGGAAGGATTGCCGAGGAGACAGATCGACAATGGAGGCCGCCAGTCCACGCAATTCTGAAAAGACAAAAGAGTTCAGGTAACAGAAAGATTACTAGCTCAAAACGTGGAAGGTTACCTTCGACACTCCTCCCATTCTGAGCCGGGGGGATAGCAGCTTCAACGGCCTCTGTCGTGACCTCAGGCTCCAACAAAGGGAGGGTAGTCCCGACTACCTCCATCTCAACCTCTGGGCTGCCTTCGGGTAGAGTCGTTGGGACGGCGACCACCGAGGGAACCTCTCCCAAAGGAGCGAGTACCCTGGAATCAAGAGCCGCCACCGGAGGTTCTATTGCGAGAGGAATGGCATTGTCGGCTCCATCCGCATCGAGTAAGGCTGCATCGGGAATGTCAACGGGCTCTAGCTGCAGCAAGCCAGTGGGGATCTCTCCCATCGCCGAAGACTCTGCACAAGTCGCACAAAATAAGGATACATATATACAAGCATAAGCAATCTGAAGAACTGCAAAGAAATATAAAAACATACCAATGCGCAGGGAAGCCTTCAGTATGGCTTCTTAAAGCTGATGCTCCTTCTCAAGGAAGCGTGCTCGCCGGGGTTTGAGGGTAGACTCATGGCCGCCGGTCCACAAGGAAAGCGCGTCCGCGGCATCCTCCGAAGCGGCCTGTTTCAGGGCCCTTTCTCCCCATTCCTCCAAAGGGCCAATGAACCGCCGCCGAATCCATGAAGGGTCTTCATAAAAGATTACGGCAGGATAGGGCTTCTTCAGAACCCTAACGTTCTGGGACTCATCTTGGGAACGTCTTATAGCCTCAGCCAATTGTGCGGCCTCCTCGGCAGCCGAACCCGGGAAAAGAAGACCAGCGTCCGATTCTTGCACGGCCAGCGACTCATCTGGAAGTATGGGCTCCGACTCCGTTAAAGAATCAAGTAGGTTGGTGGCCACCCTCTTCCGCCTCTTAGATCCAGAACCGGCTGCCGAACACGACCGTTTCTTTCCTCGCGAAGCCTTAGAGCGGCGGCGACCCACGTCGCCTTCAACACCATCGTCCCTATTACCCTCGCTTGGTGCCACAACCGAGGATGACACCGCCATTGTCGATGCCAAGGGAGGCAATGCTGCCGCAGGCGGTGGTGCTGCTACTGGGGCCCGTCTACCCCGCGATCGGGTACCTAGAGGCATACCAGCTGTTGGAGTAAGATCCACCCCTGACTCCTCCGGAATGAGCGCGGTGCCAATCTCCCTCAGAGGGAAGCGGACCGGAGCCCTCGGTCGCAGCTTAGCTCCCGGAACCTGAGGAGGGGCATCATGACCAAGAAGCACCCTTCTTTCCTCAAGAATAATCGGGCTGACTCGATGGAGATACCAACCCGTGAACGATCCCACACACCGAGGCGTATGCTCAGCTTCAGGGATCATAAAGTGGGAGCCGGTGTTCAACCTCACGAAATGATGTGCGGCATCGCGAACGGCATCAAGTGAAAGGACCGACGCAACTATGAAAGCCTCAAAGGGAACGCCCTGGTCGTATCCAAGCTGTCGAGCGAAGCGATGCGGATTGTACCGCATGAAAAGAGCCGCGCTGTCCTGGCGGAATACCAAATAGCCTGGTCTAATGGTATACAAGTGCACGGCCTCCCGGGGCCTCAGAGAGGGTGCATTGTCTTTTGACCGGTCCCAGAGTTGCTGAACTGGACCTGAAGGAGAAGACAGGACCCGATCATTAAAAACCAGCCCGCCAGCGGCGGCGTGAGGAGAAATCAGCACCCGAATAGCCCCGAATTGAGTCGGGTCGGCGGCAGAAGCATCCACCAATCGCATAAGTCGCGGGAAGGGGTAGGCGTCGTAAAACGCGGGCCTCTGATGCATAGCGAAAGTCCCCAGCACATGCATTTCGACCCAGGACGTGAAATAATGAAGCGAAAAGTTTACTACATCCACGCCGGGAGTAGAGGTATTAGCTGCGGTGCCCAACCCATGATAAAGGTGCGCCAAGGCCGGGGTGCCGATGGCCAACCGTGTCCCCTCAGCGATACAATAAGCCGGGTAGATAACTGAAGCTCTCATAAAGCGACGATGCATGGGGATGACAAACCAACTGAGCCAGACACTAACAAACCCCACGAAGAACGTCTCCTCATCCATGCCGGGAGCAGCAATGGATTCAAAAGACGTCGGCGACATAATAGGGATGTAGTACTGTGGTAGATCCGATTCAGTGGTCGGCAGCTTCTTCGGACCAAACCCAAAGGGGTCTCTAATGTTGGCGAACTTCGGAGCTGTCTTCGACAAGACGTCCTCGCGAAGGAAACAAGCAATGAAGCTCTTGAAAGTAACACCCTGCTCTTTGGATTCGGTGAACAATCGGTCGAAGATACCTAGCGCCTTGATCAAACCGGGACGCTTGTGGCGGACGACATTCTCAGCAGACAGGCCGTCAACCGGAGCGGGCTCGGGCTCAAAGATGTACTCGTCAGAGGGCAGCAACTCCTCATACAGACTACCCCTGATTGGCAACCCCGAGATGTCATAGAATTCTGCCAGAGAGATCGAGACCTCGCGGTCCCCTAAAAGGAAAGTGTTAGTGGGGAGGTTCCACTGGTTCAAGAACGCCTTAACCCACCAGACATGCGGGGATTGGTAGTGAAAGAGCGACGCGTATATCGCCTGGTAAAGCCCTACTTTCTATAGCCGCGCACGATGGGCGAACAGGATGTAACGAGCCCAGAGAAGGTACCCCGTAGGGTGTCGAGGGGTGAGCCCTATCTTGTAGATTTGTCCCCATGGTTGGGCCTCACCCTGGCAAATACGCCGCCCCAAGATATCTATAGCCGGGATCGGATGGTTCGGGATACCGGTCATCGAAGGCTCGAGCCTCCCCGTTGGAGTCCAATTTGGCATCTCCACAGCAAAAACCGTTCTTGGAGGGTCCATCGGCAAGAATGGAAAAGTAGGCTCTATCGGTACTGCACAAAGGAAACTCCGGCGACCCCGGATAATATGGCTATACCAAGTTCCCAATAGAAGCAAGTTGGTGCAGTTCGAGTCATGAGCCCGGATCATCGCCATCGCTTCCTCATCGGACGGTGATTGAGGAAAAGCGGCCTCCGGACGAGTAAAGGAAAAACACGGAGCAGAAGCCATCGCACCTGAAATCGAATGAAAGAAGATCATCAAAAGCAAAGTCAGCAATATATATCCATGCATGAACATGAAGACTGGTTGAAGAAAACAACAGTAGACCTTTTTTGGGGACCATTGGTTACAAAACACATCGGCCCCACAGAATCAAGATGACGGCTCGTTAATAATGAGACCAAGCAGTTGTAATAAGACAAAGGGGATACCCTCATTAAATAAAAAGTGGATTGCGGGTGGCCCTACATATCCCCTAGAAGACAAATCTACCTTGGATTCTACAACAAATCAAACAGGATCAAGGGAATTAAATTCCCACAGAAGATATCATTACAAACTTCTGTTCCATTAATTGCAGAAGGACAACCTCGGGCAAAGAGACCCTAAGAAGCCTCCATGTGAAGAAACCGAGTTCTTCATAGGAATTAAATTCCTTATTAAGAAAAAGGAATTAAATTCCCAGAAACATTTTTTGGGATGGAATTAAATTCCATAGATTTTAACCGCCATCATCATCTCCCTAAAGATCATCTAAACCCTAAGAGATCTATTGTTGAAGGTTAAGTGGTTTCATATTTTGGTTAAAAAACTTGAAGAAAAATGGGTTCTTTGTGAAACCCTTGATATGGATTTAAAATCCAGAGAGTTTTGTCAAAATGAAGGTGCTTCGATCACCATTACCTGAGGAAGAAGGATCACCTGAACAGAGTTAAACTCTGAAAAGTTCAAGATAGAGAACTAAGCTCTGGAAACGAGAATTAAATTCTCAAGGAAAAAGTTCTCAAAGGAAGAAGATGAGAAAAGTGGAGGCTCTTCTGAAAGGACATGGGTATTTATAGGCTGAGATGGAGACGCTTCATCTCCCCAAATCCCTAGAGGAATCCAACGGTGTAACGTTTTGGAAATCGTTATGCGATTTCGTCCGTTTTAGGGTAAGTTTGTCTGTATTTTCCGTTTTTACCCGACTGTGAACAAACGACCATATAGACTTGCCAGCACCTAGATTAGCTAAAATAAAGCTAGTGCGCGAACTTTGGGAGTATATGGGACGTTTTGGTTCAATTTGGTTTTTCCCAATTTTTAATATTATTTTAATGCGGTATTTAAATTTTGGGAAAATTCCGTTTTGCGATCTTTTCTTTAAACTCTTTGAGTTAGGGAAATCCTTCTCACTTTCACCTAGAGAATTATGTGTGGCCTAGGTTTTAACTTGGAAATTAAAGAAAAGAAAAGAAAAGAGAAGAGTGAGATGCATGCATGTGTGTGTATGTGTGCAAGTGTGCATTGATGGGCAATAAATGATGGGAATTGCTAGGAAACCCTCACAACTCCACCTCCTCACTCCCTTGGCCGAATTTTCCTCTCCCTCTACTGCTCTTGCTCCATTATTTCTCATATTTTATCAATCCAAACCTCACAAATCCTCAAAATTCTGAAACTTTGCACAAAAATACCAAAAGCTTGGGTTTTTCTTGATCTTGATCACTTGGAGAGGGGAAAAGCTTGGACTTGAGAGCAAAGTTGTTAGGTATAACCCCTCTACTGATTAATTGTAGTTTTTGTGTTGTTTTGATCGTTAAATTCTGCGTAGAACGTAAATTATATCGATTGAGGCGATATCGGGTTTTTAGTGTCTTATTAGTGATATTGGTATCTGCTGTGACCTGGGAATTTTAGTGTTGAAAGCAACAACTTTGGAGTGATGTGCAGGTTGACCTGAGACACCACCCAGGAGACGGGGACCACCCCGCCGGTCTGGGCCGGCGAGCTTTGAAGAGGGGGCCGGCGACGCCGGCCGACTTGGTGAGGGTTGGGGTGGGTTTCCTGTGGGTAGTTGTCTGCTATGATTTTGGGTCTTTTGGTACTGTTGAATTTGTTAGTAATTACAGTATGCAAAATCTGGGATCGATTACCTATAATCGTGTGTTTTGAGTTCGCGTGATACGTGTTGCGACACGAGTCGTGTGTCGTGCTGCGACGTACTCAGTTTGGGTTTAGGTATCGTTTCGTGTGTTTGCGCTAGACGTGTATACGTGTTGTGGTTTAGTGCGTTGTTGCGTTTTATATTACGTAGTTTTACGTTATTATAATTGCTTCTGAGATGTTCGCTTTATTCTTATGTTTGTGATATTATAGCGTCGCAAGCGGGGACTTCAGACGCTGCGAACAAAGGGAAGCAGGTGGTCGGATCTTCATAGCTAGAGACCACAGAGTGAGTAGATTTCACATCTACGGGGAATCGCCCGTATGGCGCTACGCGTCGGGGCTAGATATGATCTGATATTAGCCGTATGCTCATTTGCTTATATAGAGACATTTCATGATTCACATTGCATATAGTTACTTGTAGTGCATGATATTATATCTGATGTACACTGCACTATTATCGACAGTCCATGTTGCACGAGCACCAATGATATGCTACACACACACTGTTGATAATTGACATGATAGGCACAACACAATTGCTCATTCATATACCTTGCTATCGGTTAGCGACATTAAACAGTTATACTTGTGCGACATTGCATATTACATAGAACATACCTGTATACCTACATGCTCATATGTATACCATGCTATATTACTTGTTCGCACATATACCATGCTACATTACTTGTTCGCACATATATCCTGCTATGCTAGTAGTTAGCACATATACCTTGTTATTGTTATATGATCGTCTGTATTGCATATATATCAGTGGTATGGGACGCTGTGTATATATGTATTCTGGATTTAGATATTATAGATTGTGTTGCATATATATCGGTGGTATGGGACGCCGTATATATATGTATTTGGATTTGGATTTATATGATTTGTATTGCATATATATCAGTGGTATGGGACGCTGTATATATATGTATTCTGGATTTGGATTCTTGGGATCCGCGAGATACATTATATGGACTTATGCATTTGAGATGCGATATGGGAAATTAAGGTGTCGATGTGGGCACTTAATTTCCGAGAGATATATGGATATTTGACAGACCGATACGTGGAAACGCAAGTATCGAGGCGGGATACTTGGTTTTCGAGGAACGTATGGATATCAGAAAGACCGGTACGTGGAAACGCAAGTATCGAGGTGGGATACTTGGTTTTCGAGGAACGTATGGATATTATGTTTTTGGGTGTCGATGTTTGACACTCGGGTTTCATTGAGATGTACAGTATCTGAGGGCCGATCTGAGTATTTTGGGAGTTGGGTGTTGTTGAGATACACCGTGTTTTTCATGCTGATGATATGCGCATGAGATTATTTACTTTCCGCACTCAGTATTATATTGATATGGATATTATGATAGTTTCATATTCATATTGTCATACTCATGCTATCAGTTCACATGTTATTGATTAGTGATGTTAGTGCATACTTGCGATTACTGTATGATGTTAATTACTATTCACGAGTTGGCAACTCACCCCCGTTGTGCCACAGTTTTGCAGGACTTACCCTCTGAGTAGTCGCGGTGGGGCAGCTTATCATCATTTCTTTTGGGGATACCGCTACCTTGGGCAGTGAGGCCGTTGCATTATAGGTGGGTTTGCGGTTATCCGTGGTATTGTATATCATTTTGGGTTGGATCTAGTATTCTCCATCTACTTGTTGTATATGACTTAGAGACGACTTGTGAGATATCGGTGTTGTATATTGGTTTTGGGAACCGTGCTCGTAGAAGCAGGTTATTGTGGATATGTATACTTTTTGATATAGTCGTTCTCTTTGATATTTCTTCGCTTTGGCGTCGTATACTTGTTGTGGTGATTGTCTCCGCCGGTGGGCGTGATTTTTCTCCCACTTGGGATGTTTTATATATTATCTGTGTTGTACCCGTTTACGGGGCTAGTTTTACAAAGGAGGTGCTGCCGAAATTTTTATGAAAGAAAACTAGAGTTAGAAATTTTAAATGGCGACTCCTAAAACTTTTAAATTTTGTTTTTCTCCGTTGATCCAGTTTTTGGGTGGTTTAGATTTCTGGGTTTTCGGCTTACTTAAGTTACGTACGCCTGTAGACGTTACGTAATTTAAGTGCCGGTTACGGACCGAATTTCGGGTCGTGACAAAGTTGGTATCAGAGCGTTAGGTTTTACCTTTCGGAGTCTAGGATGACCTTGGTATGATGGAGTAGGTGGCTTAAGCAGAGTGACGTAGCGTGTGTATGTTCCGCGGCATACTTACGACACGGTACTCCGCCTAAGTGACCTTAGGACTTGTTGATTGATATTCCTTCCGTGATTGATATACATCTTGTGATTCGATTTCCGTTTCCTTATCGAATCTTGTTTCAATTTTTAGCCCATATGCCGCCGAAGACTACGAGGGCTCAGAGAGCGGCCGCGAGGGGCCGAGGTCAGAGTTGACTCGCCTGAGGCGAGGACTGACCGGGATGGTACGCCTGTTGTACCGGAGTATATTGCTATGATTGGAGCTGGTATGCAGGATCTGCGCCAGATTGTGGGGACTTTGGTAGAGACCATCCGAGCGCAGGGGCAGGCAGTTGTTCCACCCGCTGCGGTGGCCACGGTGGTACCTACAGTTCCGATAGTCGCAGTTGCAGCTCCGGGGGTTATTGTTGTGTCGTTGACGGATTTCATGAGGCTGAGACCTCCGGTGTTTACGGGTACAGATGTTACCGAGGATCCGCAGTCGTTTATCGACCGGATGGCCAGGATTTGTCGCTCACTCCGATGTTCCGACGAGAGATGGGTAGAGTTTGCCAGTTTTCGTCTGGAGGGCATGGCCCAGAAGTGGTGTGAGTCGATGGAGAGAGGCAGAGCCGCTGGTCTTGCTCCTATGACCTGGGCTGAGTTTGTGACGTCTTTTCTCGTTCGTTTTCTTCCACCGAGCGTTAGAGATGCGCGAGCGCGCAGATTTGAGTCTTTACGTCAGACGCCGGGGATGACGGTGTCGGATTATGATGTATTGTTTACTGAGCTGTCGATATATGCTCCATACCTGGTGGCGACTGAGGAGATGAGGGTGAAGAGGTTTGTTCGAGGCCTACTTACCCAGATATTCTTAGCCATCAGTGTTCAGCATTGTGACACGTATGCGGCAGCGGTGGATGCAGCTCTTTCGGTAGAGGAGCGTCTAGCTGAGTTATCAGTTGTTCCGGGACCGAAGAGAGTTCGTATAGGTGATCCGGCAGCGAGGCAGGCGTTTAGACGTCGAGACAGTTTTTGTTCTGATAGTGGCGGTTCGGGACGAGGCAGGCTTTATGGTTCTTACCCTCAGGATGATCGGCAGTTTGTTCCGGGATGTTACCGGTGCGGTAGTTTGGGTCATCGGGTTCGAGATTGTATAGAGCCGCGTGTGAACGAGTCAGCTGTACCGCAGATTACCTTACCACCTTCTCCACCTCAGAGAGCGTTGCCTCTTGTTCCTGTGGTTGCGCCACGTCAGACTCCTGTTCAGCGAGGTCGTGGTCGCGGAGGTTTTGTGCCGAGAGGACGAGGTGGCAGAGGCAGAGGACAGCCAGTAGCAGGTAGAGGTCAGGCTAGGGTTTTTGCCTTGACTCACCAGGACGCTCAGGCGTCCAATGCCGTGGTTTCAGGTACTCTTTCTGTATGTTCTTTTGATGCGCATGTTCTTTTTGATCCGGGATCCACGCATTCGTATGTTTCTACGCACTTCGTGCCGAGGTTAGGCCGAGAGTCGTGTTTGCTGGATCAGCCGCTGATCGTGACTACTCCTGTGGGAGAGTCGTTTGTTGCGCGTTATGTGTTTCGATCTTGTGTCGTCCATATTGGTGACAGGGATCTGCCCGTCGACTTGATCCTTCTGGAGATGTTGGACTTCGACGTTTTGTTGGGCATGGATTGGCTAGCTACTTGCTATGCGTCCGTGGACTGCCGCGAGAAGACAGTTAGATTTTGTTTTCCCGGCGAGTCGGTGTTGGTTGTGCAGGGGGACCGTAGTGCCGCCCCTCACAGCTTGATTTCTGTTGTGTGCGCTAGTCGGCTTTTGAGGAGGGGATGTCGGGGATTCTTGGCGTTCATACATGATACTGGAGCCACAGTGGAGTTGTTGGACCAGGTTTCTACCGTGCGAGAGTTTCCCGATGTTTTTCCCGATGAGCTACCTGGGATGCCGCCAGAGCGCGATATTGAGTTTTGCATTGATCTTATTCCTGGCACGGAGCCTATTTCTATACCGCCTTATCGGATGGCTCCGGCAGAGCTTAGAGAGCTTAAAGATCAATTGCAAGAGTTGCTTGATTTGGGACTTGTGCGTCCGAGTGTTTCGCCGTGGGGAGCTCCTGTTCTGTTCGTCAAGAAGAAGGACGGCAGTTTGAGGTTATGTGTGGATTATCGTCAGTTGAACCGTGTTACGGTGCGGAACAGGTATCCTTTACCCCGCATTGACGATTTATTCGATCAGCTCCAGGGTGCGAAACATTTTTCGAAGATTGATTTGCGTTCGGGTTATCATCAGTTGCGGGTTCGGGATGATGACATTCCGAAGACTGCTTTTCGTACATGCTATGGGCACTATGAGTTTTTGGTGATGTCGTTCGGACTCACCAATGCGCCAGCAGCGTTCATGGATCTGATGAACCGGATTTTCAGGCCGTTCCTCGACCAGTTCATTATCGTGTTTATTGATGACATACTGGTTTACTCTAGGAGTCAAGAGGAGCATGAGCAGCACTTGGGGATTACTTTGCAGATATTGAGAGAGCACCAGTTGTATGCTAAATTCTCAAAGTGCGCGTTTTGGCTTGATCGAGTGGACTTCCTGGGTCATGTGGTGACTAGTGATGGGATTCTTGTGGACCCGAGGAAGATCGAGGCTGTACAGCTTTGGCCCAGACCTGGATCGGTGACTGAGGTCCGCAGCTTTTTGGGCTTAGCTGGTTATTATCGCCGTTTTGTGCAGGATTTTTCGAGTATCGCTGCACCGCTGACTGGACTGACCCGGAAGGGGGTTCCTTTTCTCTGGACTGATGCGTGCGAGCAGAGTTTTCAGGAGTTGAAGACTCGGTTGACGACAGCACCAGTTCTTTCTTTACCTTCTGGATCGGGAGGCTTCGTGGTGTATTGTGATGCTTCTCGAGTGGGGCTCGGCTGTGTTTTGATGCAGCATGATAGGGTGATTGCATATGCTTCTAGGCAGTTGAAGAAGCACGAGCAGAATTACCCCACTCACGATCTAGAGATGGCTGCGGTAGTATTTGCGTTGAAGATCTGGAGGCACTACTTGTATGGGGAGTCGTGTCAGATCTTCACGGATCACAAGAGCCTGAAGTACATCTTCCAGCAGAGAGATCTGAACCTGAGACAGCGCCGATGGATGGAGCTAGTGAAGGATTATGATTGTGAGATCCTTTATCACCCGGGCAGGGCGAATGTGGTAGCCGATGCTTTGAGTCGTAGGCCCGTGGGTAGCTTGTCCCAGCTGAGCGCAGTTCGGTGTCAGTCTTCTGCAGATTGGCAGCTCTTGTGTGATAGTAGAGTGCAGTTCGAGTTTACCTCCACTGGGGGACAGTTTGCTCATGTCCGTGCCCGTCCTCTACTTGTTGATCGTATTCGTGAGGCGCAACCCAGTGATGCTCGTTTGTCTGAGATTCTTGAGCTTGTTCGACGAGGTACAGTTTCGGAGTTCATGATTGATGACCAGGGTGTGCTACGATGCGGGACTCGCTTGTGTGTACCGGATGTTGATGGTTTGAGACGCGAGATCCTAGAGCAGGCACATCAGTCGACTTTTAGCGTTCATCCAGGTTCCACCAAGATGTACCGAGACTTGAGAGACTTCTACTGGTGGGAAGGGATGAAGCGCGATATTTCGGACTTCGTTTCGAGGTGCCTGACTTGTCAGCAAGTCAAGGCTGAGCATCAGCGACCGGCTGGAGAGTTGCAACCTTTACCCATTCCGGAGTGGAAATGGGAGCAGATTTCCATGGACTTTATTGTGGGTCTACCCAGGACCAGTAGAGGGTATGACTCCATTTGGGTTGTTGTAGACCGGTTGACGAAAACGGCTCACTTTCTTCCAGTGAAGACCACTTTCGGCTATGCTCAGTACGCTCAGCTTTATATAGATGAGATTGTGCGTTTGCACGGTGTTCCCACATGCATAGTATCCGACAGAGGTACCCAGTTTACTAGCCGTCTATGGCAGAAGCTTCAGGAAGCTTTGGGTACCAGATTGAGTTTTAGCACCGCTTTTCATCCGCAGACAGATGGTCAGACGGAGCGGACTATTCAGACTCTGGAGGATATGCTCCGTGCGTGTGTGCTTGATTTTGGGGGCAGTTGGGATCGTCACTTGCCGTTGATTGAGTTCTCCTATAATAATAGCTTTCAGGAGACTATTCAGATGGCACCTTTTGAGGCTTTATATGGTAGGAAGTGTCGATCGCCAGTCTGTTGGACCGAGCTTAGTGAGAGTTTGGTGTTGGGACCCCAGCTTGTTCAGGAGACTACGGAGAAGATCCAGCTGATTCAGGACAGGATGAGAGCAGCCCAGTGCAGGCAGAAGTCTTATGCCGACCGTTGTCGTCGCAGACTTGAGTTCGCAGTGGGAGATCATGTATTCCTGAAGATTTCTCCGATGAAGGGCGTTATGCGATTTGGGAAGAGAGGGAAGCTCAGTCCCAGATTTGTAGGTCCTTTCGAGATCCTTGAGCGAGTAGGTTCGGTTGCTTATCGTTTAGCGCTCCCGCCTAGTTTTCCGGATGTTCACCCCGTTTTTCATGTGTCGATGCTTCGAAGATACCTTCATGATCCTTCTCATATGATTCAGCACGAGACCGTTCAGCTTGAGCGTGATCTTTCTTTCACCGAGCAGCCGATAGTTATTTTGGATCGGCAGGTGAAGAAACTTCGGTCTAGGGACTTGCCGTCTGTAAAGGTTCTGTGGCGTAGTCCGACTGGTGAGGAGATCACTTGGGAGATCGAGAGCGAGATGCGGGAGAGATTCCCTTATCTTTTTGAAGGTACGTCTTTTTATGAAATTGTAATTCGGGGACCGAATTTCTATAAGGGGGGGAGATTGTAACGTTTTGGAAATCGTTATGCGATTTCGTCCGTTTTAGGGTAAGTTTGTCGGTATTTTCCGTTTTTACCCGACTGTGAACAAACGACCATATAGACTTGCCAGCACCTAGATTAGCTAAAATAAAGCTAGTGCGCGAACTTTGGGAGTATATGGGACGTTTTGGTTCAATTTGGTTTTTCCCAATTTTTAATATTATTTTAATGCGGTATTTAAATTTTGGGAAAATTCCGTTTTGCGATCTTTTCTTTAAACTCTTTGAGTTAGGGAAATCCTTCTCACTTTCACCTAGAGAATTATGTGTGGCCTAGGTTTTAACTTGGAAATTAAAGAAAAGAAAAGAAAAGAGAAGAGTGAGATGCATGCATGTGTGTGTATGTGTGCAAGTGTGCATTGATGGGCAATAAATGATGGGAATTGCTAGGAAACCCTCACAACTCCACCTCCTCACTCCCTTGGCCGAATTTTCCTCTCCCTCTACTGCTCTTGCTCCATTATTTCTCATATTTTATCAATCCAAACCTCACAAATCCTCAAAATTCTGAAACTTTGCACAAAAATACCAAAAGCTTGGGTTTTTCTTGATCTTGATCACTTGGAGAGGGGAAAAGCTTGGACTTGAGAGCAAAGTTGTTAGGTATAACCCCTCTACTGATTAATTGTAGTTTTTGTGTTGTTTTGATCGTTAAATTCTGCGTAGAACGTAAATTATATCGATTGAGGCGATATCGGGTTTTTAGTGTCTTATTAGTGATATTGGTATCTGCTGTGACCTGGGAATTTTAGTGTTGAAAGCAACAACTTTGGAGTGATGTGCAGGTTGACCTGAGACACCACCCAGGAGACGGGAACCACCCCGCCGGTCTGGGCCGGCGAGCTTTGAAGAGGGGGCCGGCGACGCCGGCCGACTTGGTGAGGGTTGGGGTGGGTTTCCTGTGGGTAGTTGTCTGCTATGATTTTGGGTCTTTTGGTACTGTTGAATTTGTTAGTAATTACAGTATGCAAAATCTGGGATCGATTACCTATAATCGTGTGTTTTGAGTTCGCGTGATACGTGTTGCGACACGAGTCGTGTGTCGTGCTGCGACGTACTCAGTTTGGGTTTAGGTATCGTTTCGTGTGTTTGCGCTAGACGTGTATACGTGTTGTGGTTTAGTGCGTTGTTGCGTTTTATATTACGTAGTTTTACGTTATTATAATTGCTTCTGAGATGTTCGCTTTATTCTTATGTTTGTGATATTATAGCGTCGCAAGCGGGGACTTCAGACGCTGCGAACAAAGGGAAGCAGGTGGTCGGATCTTCATAGCTAGAGACCACAGAGTGAGTAGATTTCACATCTACGGGGAATCGCCCGTATGGCGCTACGCGTCGGGGCTAGATATGATCTGATATTAGCCGTATGCTCATTTGCTTATATAGAGACATTTCATGATTCACATTGCATATAGTTACTTGTAGTGCATGATATTATATCTGATGTACACTGCACTATTATCGACAGTCCATGTTGCACGAGCACCAATGATATGCTACACACACACTGTTGATAATTGACATGATAGGCACAACACAATTGCTCATTCATATACCTTGCTATCGGTTAGCGACATTAAACAGTTATACTTGTGCGACATTGCATATTACATAGAACATACCTATATACCTACATGCTCATATGTATACCATGCTATATTACTTGTTCGCACATATACCATGCTACATTACTTGTTCGCACATATATCCTGCTATGCTAGTAGTTAGCACATATACCTTGTTATTGTTATATGATCGTCTGTATTGCATATATATCAGTGGTATGGGACGCTGTGTATATATGTATTCTGGATTTAGATATTATAGATTGTGTTGCATATATATCGGTGGTATGGGACGCCGTATATATATGTATTTGGATTTGGATTTATATGATTTGTATTGCATATATATCAGTGGTATGGGACGCTGTATATATATGTATTCTGGATTTGGATTCTTGGGATCCGCGAGATACATTATATGGACTTATGCATTTGAGATGCGATATGGGAAATTAAGGTGTCGATGTGGGCACTTAATTTCCGAGAGATATATGGATATTTGACAGACCGATACGTGGAAACGCAAGTATCGAGGCGGGATACTTGGTTTTCGAGGAACGTATGGATATCAGAAAGACCGGTACGTGGAAACGCAAGTATCGAGGTGGGATACTTGGTTTTCGAGGAACGTATGGATATTATGTTTTTGGGTGTCGATGTTTGACACTCGGGTTTCATTGAGATGTACAGTATCTGAGGGCCGATCTGAGTATTTTGGGAGTTGGGTGTTGTTGAGATACACCGTGTTTTTCATGCTGATGATATGCGCATGAGATTATTTACTTTCCGCACTCAGTATTATATTGATATGGATATTATGATAGTTTCATATTCATATTGTCATACTCATGCTATCAGTTCACATGTTATTGATTAGTGATGTTAGTGCATACTTGCGATTACTGTATGATGTTAATTACTATTCACGAGTTGGCAACTCACCCCCGTTGTGCCACAGTTTTGCAGGACTTACCCTCTGAGTAGTCGCGGTGGGGCAGCTTATCATCATTTCTTTTGGGGATACCGCTACCTTGGGCAGTGAGGCCGTTGCATTATAGGTGGGTTTGCGGTTATCCGTGGTATTGTATATCATTTTGGGTTGGATCTAGTATTCTCGATCTACTTGTTGTATATGACTTAGAGACGACTTGTGAGATATCGGTGTTGTATATTGGTTTTGGGAACCGTGCTCGTAGAAGCAGGTTATTGTGGATATGTATACTTTTTGATATAGTCGTTCTCTTTGATATTTCTTCGCTTTGGCGTCGTATACTTGTTGTGGTGATTGTCTCCGCCGGTGGGCGTGATTTTTCTCCCACTTGGGATGTTTTATATATTATCTGTGTTGTACCCGTTTACGGGGCTAGTTTTACAAAGGAGGTGCTGCCGAAATTTTTATGAAAGAAAACTAGAGTTAGAAATTTTAAATGGCGACTCCTAAAACTTTTAAATTTTGTTTTTCTCCGTTGATCCAGTTTTTGGGTGGTTTAGATTTCTGGGTTTTCGGCTTACTTAAGTTACGTACGCCTGTAGACGTTACGTAATTTAAGTGCCGGTTACGGACCGAATTTCGGGTCGTGACAAACGGTCACAAAAGTGACAGCGTTGCACTCACGTGCAGACACGTGAGAACAACGCTGTGGGGGCATTTGTTTCCAGATTTAAAATCAGGAAAGCCTACGGAGGAGGCATCACGTGCTAGCACGTGACCAGCAGTCACGTGTTGGCATGTGACAATTAAAAGCAGCGGCAAAGGCAGATTCAGCTCCTTGATTAAATCAAAGAAAAGGCTCCAGAAAGGGTCACGTGCTCACATGTGACCAGGGGTCACGTGTTGGCACGTGACGGTTGAACAGTGGCTAGAAGACAGAGCGCAGAAAGAAGAAGAAAGCTCGTTCCAGGGGGTCACGTGCCCACACGTGACCATGGGTCACGTGCCCACACGTGATCGGCTTTCAAAGCCTATTTATTTAACAGAATTAAATTCTGAACAGCATTCAAATCTTTCCAAAGGAGAATGGTTATTTGGAACCGATTGGATTAAAGATTTAAAGGTGATTAAATATCACCTATCTATGGAAAAATCTTGAACTTGGAAAGATTTCCCCTTAAAATCTAACCGAAATAACAAAGGAATATCTTTGGATTTAAAATCCAATGGTGAATAAAATTCACCTAATAATCCAAAGGTCCAGATGAATGATGAATGCAAATCAAATCCCTCAATGAATGATTCATTAAGACTGATTGGTTCTCTTCCTTCTCCTATAAATAGGAGCCAGAAAAGAGAGGAAAAGACAGAGAGAGAGACGTATACAGAGATCTATATACAGAGACATAGAGAGAAAAAGAAATAGAGCCTTGAGACTTTGGAAGAATTTGATCTGCTGCAGAAGAAAACCTTGGGTAAGAAAGGGAAGGCCTTTAGAAAAGAGAATTTAATTCTCAAAAGAGTTTAACTCTTATATTAAAAAGAAGAACTTAGTTCTCTCTTTAGTGGAGGATCTGCAAAGTGCACATCTCCTCATGAATTGAGAATTTAATTCTCATTGGGTTGAGATCCTGCCATGTAGATCCAAAGCATAGAGAGGGAATGGAAGTTTGAGAATTTAATTCTCACGGAACTATAGGAATTTAATTCCTTTGAAATAAAATTAGGGTTTAACCCTATGTTATAGGAATTTAATTCCTTCAAAATGAACAGAACCAGGGTTTAACCCTAGTTAAGAACTCAAATCTGTCAAAATAACAGGAATTTAATTCCCTTAAGAAAGAAGAAATTAGGGTTTCACCCTATGACAGAACCTAATTCCTCACATGTATGGGAATTCAATTCTTACAGAAGACAAGTTAGAGTTCAACTCTATCTAAGAATATAATTCTTCAGAAGAAAACAGGAATTTAATTCCTCTAAAGTTTATTGCTAGGGTTTAACCCCATGAAGAATTTAATTCTTAAAAAGATAAACACATCTTCAAACAGGCAAAGAAACAGGGTCACGTGCTACCACGTGACCCCTGTAAAGATCCATAAAGAAGAACTTTGAGGCAACGCCTCACGTGCTCCACGTGACCCCCAAAGCGCGCAAAGAAAAAGCAAAAGAAAAGAAGCTCTGGGGCGCCCTCACGTGTCACCGCGTGACCCCTAATGAACATTCTAACAGATCAAAGCGTGAGCCCCCATCACGTGCCCACACGTGATGGCCTTCAGAATTAAAAGTGTTAAACACTTATCTGTAGAACAAAATGAAGGGGATCTGGCCCCACCTTTTGGATGCCATCACGTGCCCCCACGTGATCTCTTCTCTTACAATATTTAGCATCAAACTGATGATCTGTTCCCAGTGTTTAACACTAATTTCCATAGTGTTTAACACTAGTTTGAAAAACTCCCTTTCCAGTGTTTAACACTGATTTTCTTAGTGTTCAAACACTAATTTGGAAAATTCTGCTCCCAGTGTTTAACACTGATTTCCTTAGTGTTTAACACTAATTTGATATCTTTGTTCCCAGTGTTTAACACTGATTTGTCTTAGTGTTTAACACTAATTTGAAAACTCTGTTCCCAGTGTTCAACACTAATTATCTTTTAGTGTTTAACACTAACTTGTTAATCTTATTCCCAGTGTTCAACACTGTTGATGTGTTCAACACTAGCTTTAGCCCAATTGGCTAAGTTTCTAGAGGCAAAGCCTCTCCTTCAATGGACCAACAGAAAGCCAATATTCTAAACATGGTTGGACTTAGCCCAAGCTGGCCATAAGTCCTCAATTCAAACTTAACTGGGCTAATTGGCTCATAACATAATTAATTGGTCTTGGTCCCAAATTGGGCCAAAGATTATTTGATCTACCTCGGTTTAAGGATACATTTCTTCACTCCTTTGATACTTGGCGTTGTAATTCCTCAACGTCTTCAAAGAGGTGACGGGTCCCGATGACCACACATTGATACGGACTGTGGGGTCCTTAAACTCATGGACTATGAGGTCCTTAACCTTGACCGGGATGTCTTAAAACTAACGACGGACTGTGGGGTCCTTAAACTCATGGACTATGAGGTCCTTAACCTTGACCGGGATGTCTTAAAACTAACATCGGACTGTGGGGTCCTTAAACCCATGGACTATGACGTCCTTAACCTTGACCGGAAAGTCTTAAAACTAACAACGGACTTTGACGTCCTTAACCTTGACCGTGATGTCTTAAAACTAATATCGGACTGTGGAGTCCTTAAATCCACGGACTACGACGTCCTTAACGTTGACCGCAACGTCTTAAAACTAACATTGGACCGCAATGTCCTTAAACTACCTATCGACCGCAATGTCACTAAACTAAACAACAGGGCTCCCTTAATTGCTCTCTTGTCAGATCTAAACGATCCCGTTAAGTTGATCTTAGTCTAAAAACTAGGCTGACGTATCCTTAACAAATGTTTAAGTCGATCTTAGTCTCCAATGAGGCTAACGTATCCTTAAACCCAAACCCAAATCTAAGATAATACGGATTTGAACTAGTCCACGCCCTACAGGCGACGACATAACTCAGTCTCCGTATACAATCCACGGGCAACTAAACATAAAATAAACACACACGACACGAAGTGACCATCTGGAGAAGGAGAAAGTGGTTACCGCAGTGCGGTAGCGTAATTAACTGCAGGGGCTTGCGCCTGCAGGGAAGAGCGTCCCCATAATCAAAAACCCCTCAAGCGAGGGGGAATCTGACGAAGTCTGCTACATCGGACGCATCCGTTTAAACCTTCGATATACGGTGCCATAAACCAACTTGGCATCTTCGGAGAGGTAGACGGATAGCACCAATTAGCATCTGCCCCGAATCTCAGGCGAGACGTCCATGTCTTGGCCGCCATTCGGAGGGGAACAGACCTCTAAGTCGTTAAACTGGGAACAGATAATCTCTAAGTCGTTAAACTGGGAACAGATGACCTCTAAGTTATTAAACTAGGAACAATAGAACTCTAAGTCTTTAAAACTGGGAACAGATGACCTCTAAGTCGTTAAACTGGGAACAGAAGACCCCTAAGTCTTTAAACTGGGAACAGATGACCTCTAAGTCGTTAAACTGGGAATAGATGACCCCTAAGTCGTTAAACTGGGAACAAGGGAAATCTCCTCATGGCAAATGATGATTCGCTCTTGGTACCATAGTCCAGTGTAGCGATGCTGATGCCAGACCAAAACCAAAATCCCCAAATCCTCTCATGGCAAATGATGATTCGCTCCTGGTACTATATTCCAGTATAGCGATGCTGATGTCAACCCAAATCAAATCAAACCAACAACCCCTGTGGCAGAATCATGCTTCGTCTCAGAATTTACCCTATGTCGAAATCATGTTTCGCCTCGGAGTATCTACCTTCCGTGTCGGAATTATGCTTCGCCTGGGAATTAGCCTCTACATCAAAACCATCGACACTCCGTCTCGGGGAAACGTCCATCACAGACACTCTGTCTCGGGGACACGTCAACCAGCGGCACTGCGTACCAGGGAAACGTCAAAGAGACACTTCGTGCCAGGGAAACGTCGACCACAGACACTCCGTGCCGGGGACAAGTCAACTAGCGACACTCCATGCCGGGGAAACGTCGACCAGCGACACTCCGTCTCGGGGACACGTCAACCAGCGACACTCCGTACCGGGGAAACGTCAAGCAGACACTCCGTAACGGGAAACGTCAACCTGACACTCCGTGCCTGGGACAAGTCACCCAGCGACACTCCATGCCTGGGACAAGTCACCCAGCGACACTCCATGCCGGCGAAACGTCGACCAGCGACACTCCGCCTCGGGGACAAGTCGACCAGCGACACTCCGTGCCGGGGACACGTCGACCAGCGACACTCCGTTCTGGGGAAACGTCACATACAAACATTCCGTCTCGGGGAAACGTCCAACACAGACACTCCTTTCCAGGGTCACGTCAATCAGTGACACTCCGTGCCGGGGAAACGTCACATACAGACACTCCGTCTCAGGGAAACGTCCAACATCGACACTTTGTCTTGGGGATACATCATACACTGACACTCCGTCTGGAAGACACGTCAAGCATTGACCGTCCATATCGTAAAAAGGGCAGTGCCAGCTTCCCAAAAAGCGGGAACCAAATCAAGTCGCCTCCACGTGAAAAAAGATCCATCAACTTCATGCACATGACCCACATGTGCGGTGTGCATTTATTGATGGGGGCACTTTGTTGGGGTCAAAAATTACACCCCGGTTGACCAAGTCAAAGTCAAAGTCAACCCCAAGCCTGGTGGGCCCAAGCCCAGGTCAAGTGGGCCTATGCCCAAGTCGAGCCCCGCGGCCGGCCTCCCCATGCCAAAATGAAATCATGTAATAAATAATTTTAATGTAATTTTTTTATGCATGAATGTAAGAAAAATGGGCATAAAGCCAAAATTTTGTAAACCCCATGGCTCATGTGCAAAACAAATGAGCATATGAGGCATGGGATGGGCAAAATACCATTTTGTAAAGCCCAAGGGGCTATATGCAAATTTGTAAGCCTATATAAGGCAACATGATGATGAAATAAAGAACTTTCCATTCCCCTCAAAATCTAGGGTTTTTATGCCTCCTTCTCCTTCCTCAAGGTTCTAAACCTTCTTCCCCCTTTCAATTAAATCAAGAGTTTTACTCTTTCTTTTCCAAAAATAAATAGTTTTTCACCACAAAACCCACAAAGGGGAGCTCAGATCATCTATTAGATCTCAAAAAGGGGAGATTTTTAAATCTCACCCCCTTTCTCCAAGATCCGGTCAACCGAGAAGAGAAAAAAGGAGACCCACCTCCAAAAACCCCACTTTGGGGAAGATCCAGGGCCCAAGGGAGAAGAAAGGGGTCCCCTTTCATCAGCTCCGAAAATATCTTAGGAGTTTAACTCCTCAAAAAAAAATATGTATATATATATACATATATAAAATAATAAATCTTTCTTTTTGGGAGCACAATTCCCAGTGCAGGGGCTAAGCTCTTTGTCCTCTTTGTCAGGAGTTCAACTCCAAAAGTCAATCGGGAGCACAGCTCCCAGTGCAGGGACCAAGTCCCTTTTCCTGCTGACGTCCAGCTCCCGCGTGCCAAGCACATGGGCGCTGGCGCCCAGCGCCCATATGCCAAGCGCGTGAGGCACCAGCGCCCGCGTGCTAGGCACGTATGGCGCTGGCACTCGCGCGTCCTTTGGACTCTATTCTTCCCTCTTTTTTTATATACATACATACTCCACAACACTGTCCCCGTTCGAAAAAATTTCTAACGGGACGCTGCCCCGCATCCCGCAAAGGGGCTGCTAGCCCCCTTGACCCCCAACCCGCTATCCGGATAGCGGGACCCCCGTAAAATTCTGTGGGGACCCCGATATATCCAAAACCCCTCAAGACACGCATCCGTACACTGCACATTGAGTTCGCATGACCTGTTTGACCCGTGAATCGGAGGTTCCCTCGCTCCAAAGGCGAGGGGTAATTAATGGCAACTTAGACCGCGGCTGCCGGAGATTCGGATCCCCACAATCAATAACACCCAGCCTACCTTAGACAGGGGGGATCTGTAGTACGCCTGACAAGCGCGCGCGTATTCCCATCTCAATGGGGTGACGAAAAACACCCTACAGTGTACTTAATACATGTGTTTTAATCGGGCATTTTGATAATGCTAGCAGGTTTGAAAAATAGACGAATTATTTTGTGAGCTAGTATTATATCTCTCATTTTCTCTTTTTGGTATTCGTATTTTTATACGAATACAGATATTTGTATTTTTGATATGAATACGTGTATTTATACAAATACGGGCATTTGTATGAATACAGTATTTGTATCTTGATACAAATACGGATATTTGTATCTTGATATGAATAGGGTATTTGTATTTTTGATACGAATACGGATGTATGTGTATTTGGTAAATATACGGGTGTATGTATATACATATATGTACATGTGTATGTATGTATATATTAGTACATATACTTTGGTTTTCTGTTATGGATGGATGGTTTGTGAAGAATGTGGGCTTGTGACTCATCCATGTGAGTTGCAAATCCACTCACACTCTTCACTAAGAGATAAGAGCAAGAAGGAAAAATGTGAGGCTAAGGTTTTTTTATGCACATCCTTTTTCCTCTTCTCTCTTCTCTTATGTTTTCCTCCCGCTTAGAAAAAGAAAAAAAGAAAAAGAGAGAGAACAAAGAGATTAACTTCACTACATTGCTCACACTCCATTTCTTGTAATTTTGGAGTGTGGGTTGCTTCACTTGTGATCTTGGTGTGAAGGTAGAGCTTGAATTCGAACTCCCTCGGGTGGATCATCTTTGACAATGTCAATCGGCGTGCAAACTTATTCCCGATGACTTCGGATCATAGCTAGAGTCCATGGAATGGTGTAGGGGTCTTCCGCGATTAGGCGGACACGTTACAAAGGTAGCTAGCCCCCAAACTCCTAGAATAGTATGCTTGGTTTTCTAGTTTAGTGTTTGGAATCGATTTCTATGTTTTGGTCGCTTGTGCTTGCATTAAAAGTTTTTGTTTTCGCTTCCACCATGGCCGCGAGTCTTGCGGCGCGACCACTAGGGACCTAACAGTGGTATTAGAGTTATGCCAAACAATTTAACTAGTTGTAGACGATACTCACGTTTTGAAATCGAAATTTTAACTGTATCGAGTTTCTAATTCCAAGTCTTTGTTGATTTTTCAAAACAGTCTCTGAAATTTTTTTAAAGTATGTCATTGGACTTTTTTTAAGGTAAGAATACATGGAACGAAACCCGATGACCTACTTATAATTTCTGGCCGACCATAAATTAGGTTTAGCTACCTGGGGTGACCCAAAATTATATTTAGGTACCTAGGTTTTGGCACGGGGATGGAATGAGGGAAACTTGATTTTCAGGGTACTTCTTTTTGTTGGATATGTATGCCTTAGAGGCCATTATTGTATATGTATACATATGGATACTTGGACATATATATGTACAGGACAGTCTTACTCGATATGATAGTATGCTATCTGGTTTGTCTTTATCTTAACATGTGCATGTTTTACTTGCTATTACATATCTTTTATACATGTTGATAAAGCTTGTAGGATCGTTGCTAGACTACCTGCGTTGTGATGACGATCATACTTGTGGAAGCTGGGTAGTCGGTACGCACATCCTTAAATGGTCCCTAGTCGTGGGAGTATAGAGACTGGGAATCGATATTCTAGAGTAGACTAGTGTATACGTTTCTAGACCCCGACGAGGGGCGATGGTTTGGTCTTGCAACCATTGGTCTTTAGATCTAAGATCGTATACAGATTCTCACTGGGGGTGAGTACACCGGACGGACTTGCTGAGGACTTCCAGATGGTACGATACCTATCGTCAGATGGAAGTTCTCAGGTGACATGAGTACAGGTTAGTCTTTAGACTTGAGATCGTCATTTGTCACGTATGAGTTCCCACTGTGCTTTGATCACTGCCCTACCACGGCTCTACTGAGTCGTGCAAACAGGTTTTGGTTGGGTACAGTCCCGAGCCATATGGAGGCAGTGAGTGATTGTCGGGGATTCATCTCTCCCGGTATTGAGAGTTGATATAGCACTGTGTTTAATTGGTCAGGACCATAAGACTTTGGACAAGGCAGTTGGGATTTACTGATAGGCTGATCAGTAGTTTCCCAGATTGGTCCTGAGCCGCATCAGGACGAATTACCAGGTTATCAGGGTCTGACATTTACCACCCCCTAGACCCGGTATGCGACACTCTCAGACGAAGAGACCGGACTGTACGGAGATTGTCACAGATAGGCTCAGTAAGGATCCGGATAAGTTTGCTCGTCGGCCTTTCTTTTCGACAGGTACCCGGGTAGCCGTTATGTACAGCTAGTGCCGCTAACGTGTTTGTGGTTATGGATTTATCCAGTAACTCACTGTCGGCGTACTGTCGAGTTTTTAGAGTCCCACACAGAGGGTTTCCCTGGTTCAGGAAAAATGATGTAATAGCCGTATTGGATACGTGTAGGGTCTCGATCGATTGATGTATTTTGTACTCGGACTTTCGATCGGACAGTTGGTAATACTAGCTGGCTCAGGTTTGAGCCGGATTATTAAATCAGGTATTGATTTAATAGTTTACATATATGTATTTCGATATGTATATTCTAGTATTATGTTCTTCGTGTTATTCTATCTCTTTAGGAATTCGTGTTTTTATCCGAATGCGGGTATGTATATACAGCAGACTGTAATCCGTATTTTATTACAGATTACCTTCTAGAAGGTGGACACCTCACCATGGACTTTTCCATTTATTGATAAATGGAAATGAGGTGGAAATTAAGGAGAGGGATGCATGGTGAGTGGCATGACTTCAATAGTTCACAAATGAATTCTTTATTCATTTGTGGTTACTATTGAAGCATGACTACACTTGTTTACTCATGAGAATTCATACACAAAATCTTGGTGTTGATTTTCTCTCTCATGCATGCTTCATTATTTTGGAGCTCCCATTTTTGCTTCCTCCTCCTCCCTCCTCTTGAGTTTCCTCCACCTCCATCATCTTCCTCTTCACTACCCTCTCATGAGTTGAGAAACAAGTAAAGAGGTAAGAAAGAGATAGCAAAACACTTAGATCATCACACTATATCCTAGACTAGTTGGTTTAGCAACCCAAGCTCTCTAGTTGCTCCACTTGACATATAGTGTGGAGCTAAATCCATGGATCATATCCTTCGGGTGGATCATCTACGACAAAGTAGGACCGGAGAGCAAGATCGATCGCGTGGAACCGAAGGAGCCAACAAAGAAGATCAGGCATGTTCAAGGTGGCCACTTGGAGCTAACGACGAGGAAAGAAGACCGAAGGACTTGGATCGTTTGGTGAGACTTCTTTCATAGTAGTTAGCTCATCTCTTTTAGTTTTGCTAGATAGGTTTATGGAAAGATCCGGGTTAAAGGTTATTCTAGTGCCATGTTCTAATCGTTAGAAAAAAAATTGTTCCACATTTGGCCACGGTAGTTGGCCGGGGCACTTGCGTAACCTTTCATGGTATCAGAGCCAGCCCATAAATCCTACACTAGCAAGTTTAAACAATGTTAAAACAATGAAACCGAAACAACTCCATAACATTGAAACCAAACTTCCAGTTTCTGTCGATTTTTTAAAGGCTTCAAAAAGTTTTTTAAGCAAGTGATGAGTGATTCTTTGACTGTGAGATGAACCCTGAACAATAAAGAATCAATTCTACCAAGTTTTGGCCGGCCACACCCTTAAAAAATCCGGCCTCACCAGTTTTCTTGTGGTGGATTGCCTCGTGTTTTAGTCCGTGTTCTTATCTCGTGGAGTTTGGGTTTCAGGTGTTGTTTGTTTTTGCCCAAGTTTGATGTTCTGTTGTTTTTCAGTTTGGGGAAATTTGGAGTGTTTCAAAGTCGTTATATTTGACACTATTTAATAGTTTACAATACATTCACTTTTATCTGCGACCGTGAATGTCATTCGATCGGTACAACTCGTCTGATTGCTATATGTTCTTTTAGACGGGTTTGCGAACATGACATTTGCGTTGATGTTTTGTGTTTGTGCTGTGATTGTGGTTGGATAGTCATGGTGGATAGCATGTGGTGCAATGCTAGTGGTACAGTTAAAGATTCATTTGTATATTCACATTGCGGGGCGAGCGTCCGACATGTGGACTGTCGTCTTTGCCGGGTTGTATATTATTTGTTTGGGACATGACCGGGTTGAGGTCGATGTCACCATTTGTACATATTATTTTCATTTTCTATACTAGGATTACCCCACGGTGGAGTGCACGAATAGCCGGATTCTAGAAGGCAATAAGCCCGCATCTCATGGCGTTGAGACGGAGGGGGCTTCATTCTAGAATTGGCGGGCTATTCGCCGCACTCGTAGGGGGTATAGGATGACCCACGGAGGGGCGCCCAAGTTACCGGATTCCATGAAGTGTTGGGTGCCCCATTCACTTTGTTGAAGGGGGTTGCCTCACTTCTGGGATTGGCGGGTAACTTGCCGCGCTCGTAGGGGTCCAGGTTTTTATTGCACAGGCTATCCACACGACCGAGAACGTCGGGTTTTATTTGCGGCTCTAATAAAACCTGGGGCTCCAAGATTATCCACCTTTCTGTATTGTTGGCTGATATTTTGCGATGTTGCTTATTATCATGCCTGGGATGAATGTTATATATACCTATATATATACTAGTAGATGTTGTATATGTTTTTCACCCGCGCTAGTCCAGACCCCGCTCTGTCGTTAGTTAAGTAACCTAACGGGTGATGACGGGGCCCCATGGCGAATGCAGATGGCATATACGTACATCGTATTTTCGTTCTTTTCTGGTGTGATAGGATTAAACTGATGGGACAACATTAATTTTTATTAATGCAAGAAAATAAACCTAAAAGATGTTGTTGGAATAAATTTCGAAAAACTATATCTATATTCTTTCGCTTTGCATAGTGGTATTCGATCATGAATATCCAGCACCTCATTCCAGGAGGTAAGAGCCGAGATCCCTTCGTGGGGAGTAGCCTCTTGAGCAAAAGTCTATATTGTAGATTACTCGGTTTTTTCAAAACCACAAGTTTTCAAAAGTGGAGCCTAAACCACTCCTTTTCAAAACTACTCAGGTTCCTTCAATGATATCAAGTTCATTACGTTAACGGGTTTTTCGCCAAAAACCCAGCCATAGCCCTCCGTCATTTCAGATGGGTACCACCTAGTATTCATACTGTGTTTGTTGGCAAGCGTTAAGATATAGTGAACGGCAGCTGAGTGATATTTATCTGTTGCATAGATATGCGATTAATCAAGACAATCATACAACTTTGTTGGCAAGCGTCAAGAGTTTGTACGGGTGGGTTCGAGTTAATCCAGGATAATGACGGGTTGAACTTGACTGGTGGCCTATGACTTATTGGCAAGCGTCAAGGTTATAGGTCGTTAGGGGCAAAAACCACATCGGGAGTTTCAAATATACAGGAAACTTGCTAGTACTGCATACCTTCTGGAGTATGGTGACTAAAGTGGATTCTTTCTAATGAGTCACTTAATGATAGTTGGATCTCGATCCGACTGATGAGTAGGATTACTCTTGGGAGATTTTCTCACTTAACAATCAATGCTATAAACCAAGTAGGTGTCTAGAACGGTGTTAGCAGGGTTACGCCTCCAGGGAAAAGAGGTTATGTAATAAAGGAACTTCACGAAAGCCTTGGAAAACCTCCCTCAAAGTACCAACACTAGCCTAGCCGAAAGGTTAAGCAAGTATTGTGACGTGCGATTAAACCCAACTAATTCTTCTTTTTAGGTTTGAAGAAGAATTCGAGGAAACAGTGGGAGCCATCCTGATTAGATAAACTAATAACCAATCTAATCTTACAAGAGCGCACGCTGAGTGTTTCTTTTCTCTCTCTCTCTCCAGGTAGAAACCATTTCACGCCCTAATCAAGATAATAAAATGTATCGCTTGACCGATCCGAATCCTTATTTGGGGTTGGGGAACGTCGGTTCGGCTCTAACTTATGACAACAGTCATGAGTATGAGCAAGGGAAAGAGAATTGTTTGAATTCCTTGATGACCCCATCGAAGAAGAAACATACTATTGTGTCTTCTTCAGGTGTTCTTGTTATTGAGAACTATTTTTCGGTCAGTCCTACCTCTTGGGTACTCGATACTGGATCGGGATCTCATATCTGTAATTTATATGGGGACTGAGAAAAAGTAGGATGGTTGAACCTGGTGATATGTCCCTCAGAGTAGGGAACGGAGCACAGGTTGATGCTTCTGCCGTCGGTGAATATCACCTAGCATTGCCAAATGGTAATACTATGATTTTGAACAACTGCTACTATGTACCTTCTATGGTTTGCAACATCATATCAGTTTCTTTACTTGATAAAGATGGATATAAGTTTGTTCTTGATAGAAATATCATGAACATTTACCTTAATTAGGTATTGGTTGCAGAAGGTACACTGTGTAATGGTATATATGTTCTTAATCAAAACACAGTTCTCAGTATACAAAACACACACAAGAGGAAGAGTTCAGATGTGAACGAATCCTACTTATGGCATTGTAGACTTGGTCATATCGGAGAGAAAAGACTGAGTAAGTTGCATAAAGATGGACTTTTGGATACGTTCGAATTTTCATCTTATGAAACTTTTCAATCTAGTCTCAAAGGAAAGATGACCAAATCTCCGTTCACCGGACACGGAGAAAGAGCAGCAGAGCTCTTGGGACTCATACACAGTGATGAATGTGGTCCAATGTCTATACATGTAAGGGGAGGGTTCTCGTACTTCATCACATTCACTGACGATCTCTCTAGGTTCGGATATGTGTATCTTATGAAACACAAATCTGAAACTTTTGAGAAATTCAAAGAATTCAGAAACGAAGTGGAGAACCAGACTGGCAAAAGTATCAAGAGCCTCTGATCTGATAGAGGAGGGGAGTACTTAAGCGCGGAATTCCTAGAATACCTGAAAGAGAATGGAATTCTCTCTCAGCTTACTTCTCCGTATACACCACAGCACAACGTTGTATCGGAGCGGAGGAACCGTACCCTATTGGATATGGTTCGCTCCATGATGAGTAATGCCGAGTTGCCTCTTTCATTCTGGGGATATGCCCTTGAAACGACAATATATGTATTGGATAGGGTTCCTACCAAAGCAGCGCCTACCACTCCACATACACTGTAGGAGCATAAGAGACCATACTATAATTTTATTAAGATATGGGGTTGTCCAGCTTATGTAAAGAAGCAGAACCCGGACAAACTCGAGGCACGGTCAGTTTTGTGTAAGTTTGTAGGATATCCTAAGCATTCGCAAGGGTATATGTTCTACCACACTGAGAAACAGAAGGTGTTTGTTGCTCGCCACACCGTCTTTTTGGAGAAGGAATTTCTTGCAAAAGAAATTAGTGGGAGCACGGTAGAACTGGAAGAAATTCCAGAGGGACAAACTATAACTGAAGGTTTGGTGGAACCAGAAGATTCAATAGTCTCAGAAAAAAATCAGCCACTTCGCAGATCTGGTAGGATTTCTCATCCGCCTGAGAGATACTGCGGTTTTCTCATAGATGGGGATCGAGAAGATTGCATCTTGGAAGAAGATGATCCTACTAGTTTCAGGCAGGCCATTATCAGTAGGGACTCTGATAAGTGGATGGATGCTATGCGATCCGAAATGGAGTCTATGTACACCAATAAAGTGTGGACTTTAGATATTGCTCCACCTGGGGTAAAAACCGTTGGATGCAAATGGATCTACAAAAAGAAATTTGGTGTAGATGGGCAGGTGGAAACCTATAAGGCTAGACTCGTTGCAAAAGGTTTTCCTCAAAGACCAGGTGTGGACTATGATGAAACCTTTTCTCCAGTGGCTATGCTCAAATCCATTCGAATCCTACTTACCATTGCTGCCTTCCATGACTATGAGATATGGCAGATGGACGTAGAAACGGCTTTTCTGAACGGAAGTTTAGAAGAGTGCGTTTATATGGATCAAACGGAAAGTTTCGTAGACAGTGGGAGCAGCGAGAAGGTGTGCAAGTTGCTTAAATCCATTTATGGATTAAGCAGGCATCGTGGAGATGGAACATCTATTTTGATAAAACAATCAAGGAATTTGACTTCATCAAGAACGAAGATGACCCTTGTATTTATAAGAAGATTGTAAGACGAACTGTCATGTTCCTAGTCTTGTACGTAGACGACATTCTTTTGATAGAAAATGACATTCCTATTCTACAATCGGTCAAGCTATTCTTATCACAAAGGTTCTCCATGAAGGACCTGGGAGATGCCCCGTACATTCTGGGGATTAAGATCTACAGAGATAGATCCAAGAGATTACTCGGACTCTCGCAGTCCAGGTATATAGAGACCGTACTAAAGAGATTTAGTATGGAAGATTCTAAGCGCGATAATATACCCGCATTGCACGGAATCACCCTCTCTAAGGAGATGTCTCCCAAGACTGACGAGGAGAGGGTTCGCATGAGCACTATACCCTACGTTTCGGCGGTAGGATCTATAATGTATGCGATGCTATGTACAAGGCCAGATGTAGTTTATGCGCTAAGCGTGGTGAGCCGGTATCAGTCGAACCTAGGTGAGGACTACTGGACAGCAGTAAAGAACATTCTCAAATACCTGGGAAGGACTAAGGAGATATTCTTGGTTTACGGTAATGGAGACCTAAAAGTCGAGTCCTTTACCGATTCAAGCTTCCAGAGTGACAAGGATGACAGCAAGTCTGTCTCGGGTTTTGTGTTTACCCTCAACGGACGGGCGGTGTGTTGGAAGAGCTCCAAACAGGATACCGTTGCAGACTCGACGATGGAGGCTGAATACATTGTTGCGAGCGATGCCGCAAAAGAGGCGGTCTGGATGAAGAAGTTCATTAGTGAACTTCAGGTAGTTTCGTCCATTGTTGACCCAATACCTTTGTATTGTGATAACAATAGGGCTATAGCTTTAGCGAAGGAACCACGGTCTCATCAGAAATCCAGGCACATCTTAAGACGGTATCACCTGATCAGGGAGATCGAAGATCGCCAGGAGATCGAGGTCCGGGGAATGGATACAAAAGACAACACTGCGGATCCATTCACCAAGGCCCATCTTCAAGCACAGTTCGAGAGACTTTTTGAGATGTTAGGTATGTGGTACGCCAACAGCTGGCCCTAGAGCAGACATTGGATACTCAGTACGCCAATATATGGCCTTAGTGCAAGTGGGAGATTGTTGGATATGTATGCCCTAGAGGCCATTATTGTATATGTATACATATGGATGCTTGGACATATTTATGTACAGGACAGTCTTGCTCGATATGATAGTATGATATCTGGTTTGTCTTTATCTTAACATGTGCATGTTTTACTTGCTATTACATATCTTTTATACATGTTGATAAAGCCCATATGATCATTGCTAGACTACCTGCGTTGTGATGGAGATCATACTTGTGGGAGCTGGGTAGTTGGTACGCACATCCTTAAATGGTCCCTAGTCGCGGGAGTATCGAGACTGGGCATCTATATTCCGGAGTAGACTAGTGTATACGTTTCTAGACCCTAACGAGGGGCGATGGTTTGATCCCGCAACCATTAGTCTTTATACCTAAGATTGTATATAGGTGCTCACTGGGGGTGAGTACACCGGACGGACTCGCCGAGGACTTCCAGATGGTACTATACCTATCGTCAGATGGAAGTTCTCAGGTGACATCAGTACAAGTTAGTCTTTAGACCTGAGATCGTCATTTGTCTCATGTGAGTTCCCACTGTGCTTTGATCACTACCCTACCATGGCTCTACTGAGTCGTGCAAACAGGTTTTGGTCAGGTACAGTCCCGAGCCACATGGAGATAGTGAGCGATTGTCGAGGATTCGTCTCTACCGGTATTGGGAGTCGATATCGCACTGTGTTTGATTGGTCAGGACCATAAGACCTTGGCCAAGGCAGTTGGGATTTACTGATAGGTTGATCAGTAGCTTCCCAGATTGGTCCTGAGCCGCATCAGCACGAATTACCAGGTTATCAGGGTCTGACGTTTACCACCCCCAAGACCCGGTATGCGACACTCTCAGACGAAGAGACCGGACTGTACGGAGATTGTCACAGATAGGCTCAGTAGGTATCCGGATGAGTTTACTCGTCGGCCTTCCTTTTCGACAGGTACCCGGGTAGCCGTTACGTACAGCTAGTGCCGCTGATGTGCTTATGGTTATGGATTTATCCAGTAACTCACTGCCGGTGTACTGTCGAGTTTTTAAAGTCCCACACAGAGGGTTTCCCTGGTTCAGGCGAAATGATGTAGTAGCCATATTGGATACGTGTAGGGTCTCGATCGATTGATGTACTTTGTACTCGGACTTTCGATCGGACAGTTGGTAATACCAGCCGGCTCGGGTTTGAGCCGGATTATTAAATCAGGTATTGATTTAATAGTTTACATATATGTATTTCGATATGTATATTCTAGTATTACGTTCTTCTTGTTATTCTATCTCTTTAGGCATTCATGTTTTTTATCCGAATGTAGGTATGTATATACAGCAGACTGTAATCCATATTTTATTACAGATTACCTTCTAGAAGGTGGACACCTCATCATGGACTTTTCCATTTATTGATAAATGGAAATGAAGTGGAAATTAAGGAGAGGGAGGCATGGTGAGTGGCATGGCTTCAATAGTTCACAAATGAATTCTTTATTCATTTGTGGTTACTATTGAAGCATGGTTACACTTGTTTATTCATGAGAATTCATACACAAAACCTTGGTGTTGATTTTCTCTCTCATGCATGTTTCATTATTTTGGAGCTCCCATTTTTGCTTCCTCCTCCTCCCTCCTATTGAGTTTCCTCCACCTCCATCATCTTCCTCTTCACTACCCTCGCATGAGTTGAGAAACAAGTGAAGAGGTAAGAAAGAGATCGAAAAACACTTAGATCATCATACTACATCCTAGACTACTTGGTTTAGTAACCCAAGCTCTCTAGTTGCTCCACTTGACATATAGTATGGAGCTAAAGCCATGGATCATATCTCTCGGGTGAATCATCTACGACAAAGGAGGACCGGAGAGCAAGATCGATCGCGTGGAACCGAAGGAGCCAACAAAGAAGATCAAGTATGTTCAAGGTGGCCACTTGGAGCTAACGACGAGGAAAGAAGACCGAAGGACTTGGATAATTTGGTGAGACTTCTTTCATAGTAATTAGCTCATCTCTTTTAGTTTTGCTAGATAGGTTTATGGAAAGATCCGGATTAAAGGTTATTCTAGTGCCATGTTCTAATCGTTAGAAAAAATTTTGTTCCGCATTTGGCCACGATAGTTGGCCGGGGCACTTGCGTAACCTTTCACTTTTTGCCCTAGATTTCAGTATATGATATCTTTATATTCGGGCAACACGGAAAGATTTTCGGTCGAAACTTTAGCATTGTTTATGATCCGTAGTTTTGTATGTGTGTTGTTAAACGACGTCTAATTGCTATATGTTCGATTAGACGGGGTTGCACATTGGTTACTTGTGTTGATGTTTTGGTTATATATCTTGTGATGGTTTAGCCGGATTGTCATGACGAATAGCCCCTCGTGTGATTTGATTATACATTTTTGAATGTGATTCATTTATTTGGGATGAGCGGCCGGATTGTGGCCATCGTTGTCACTTGATGTATATTCTTTTATTAGGGCTCGACCAGAATGCGGTCGATGTCACCATTGTATATGTTTCATTACTTGTACTAGGATACCCCGTGATGGAGTGCTTGGGCAGCTAGATTCGAGAATGCAGCGGGTGACCATATCATAGACTTGAGACCGGGCCACCTTATTCTTGGATTGACGGGTTACTTGCTGCACTTATAAGGGGTATAGCTCTGACCCACGGAGGAGTGCTCAAGTTACTAGATTCTAGAAAGCGAAGGTAGCCCACTCATGTTACTGAGTGAGGGTTTCCCCTTTTTTAAAATTGGTGGGTATCTTGCCGCGCTTGTAGGGGTTTTGATTCGAGTTTGTATGGGCTATCCACACGACCATAGAACGTTGGTTTTCGTTTGCGGCTCAAATGAAACACGGGGCTCATAGTTTATCCGCTATTCTATATTGTTGATCACAAGCCTATGATGTTTATTACTTGCCTGTGATGAGATATATATATATATATATATATATATATATATATATATTAGATACTTCTATATGTTTTGCATCCGCGCTAGCCCTGTTCCGTCCTGCCGTAAGTTAAGTAACATTACGATGAAGACCCGGGACCCCGTGGCGAATGCGTACGGCATATAAAGCATGCTATTTTGGTTGTTTCTGTTGTGGCTAGAAACATAGAATGATGGGATTATATGCAAAAAAAATAAACCTAATTGATGTTGTCGGTGTTGGATATAGGTGCCCTCAAGACAATTATTGTAATTGAAAGAGAACATATATGAGAGAACAATCTTACTCGAGATGATAGTATGATATCTGGTTTGTCTTTATTTTTCATGTGATGTATTTTATTTACTATCACGTATTACTTAGACATGAGATAAAGCTCTAAGATTTTGCTTGACTACCAGGACGATAATGGAGATCATACTAGTAGGGCGTGAGTAGTCGATAAGCACATCCTTAAATGTCTCTAGTCGTAGGAGTATCGAGACTAGACATCGGTACTCCAGTTTAGACTAGTGTGTACGTTTCCTGACCCGGTTGGAGAGCAATAGCTGATCCTACAGTTATTGGTGTTTGACATCAAGGATTGTATACAGGTGCTCATTGGATGAGTTATACTGGACGGATTCACCGAGAACTCCTAGTAGGTAATATACCAATGTTAGGTAGTAGTTCTCTTGTGACATATGTATAGGGTAGTCCATTGGACCAAAGATCGCCACAGTTTCTCATGTGTGTTCCCACTATACTTTGACTTATACCCTACTACGGCTCAAAGGAATCACGCAAACGGGTTTTTGTTGGGTATAGTCCCGAAGCGCATGGAAGTAGTGAGCGGTCGAAGGGATTCGTCTCTCCCGGTATAGGGAGTTGATGTCGCGCTGTGTAGGATATGACTACAACCACAAGTCAATGGCCATTGTAGTGGAGATAAACTGATAAGCGTTATCAGTTGTATCTCCGATTGGTTATAAGTCCTCTGTCGCGTGACTTATCGAGTTATTGGTGTTTGACAGATTCCAAACTCTAGACCCAATATGCGATACTCTTAGACAAAGAGACTGGACTGTACGGCAATGTCATTGATATACTTTGCAGGGTTCAGATGAGCTTACTTGTTGGCCTTCTTTCGTTCAATATCTGGATAGCCATTACGTGCAACTAGTACCGCTGATATGCTTGTGGGCTATGGATATGATCCTAACCTACTGCCAGCATATTATTGAGTCTTTAAAGTCCTACATAGAGGTTTCCAAGCACATGCGAAACGATGTATGGCACACATAGGGATACGTGCAGGAGTTCGATTAAACACGTATACACGTATTTTAATCGGGTGTTTGTTGATATTAACCGGTATATAGCTGGATTATTAAATTAAGTGTTGATTTAATAATGAAATATATATTTATATATTGAGATATTTACATATTAACTAATATCATGCTCACTTAATTATTTTCTTCTCTTTAAATTATTATTTATATTTGATATAAATAATGAGACATGTATGTTGATACATGTATGATGGGAGTATAAGAAATACATGAAAGAAATGAGAATGAGTCATGGTTGTAGAATTCATAAAATGATTTTTTTAATGACTCATTTGCGTGAGTCGTTATTTGATTTATGACTCATTCTTGTTTTTAGTTAAAAAGATTTTATTCATGCTTATCTTCTTTACACTCTCATCTCCTCTATGCTTCTTCTTCCTCTCTTGATTTTTCTTCAAGTGGGGAATGGAAAATAAAAGAGAAAAATTATGTGAGCTAATTATTCTACATCTCATACTAATCATTCTTAGCAACTTTAATTAGTAGATTGTTTCATTTTGATGAGATCAATTTGAAACTAAAACTTGTGTTTGAGTTATCGCAAGATGGATCATATTCGGTGAGGAGATCATCGAGCAAACTTGTTCCGGACTTCGTGAAGACTAGCCAGAGTCCAAGAAGAGATAGCTAAGGCACTACAAAGGTTGTAGCCCTCTAAACTTTAGTTTCTAGCTAACTAGTTTAGATGCAAGTTTAGCCTTTTGGTTTGATTTTTGGTTTGGATTTGTTATAGCTCTCTAGATTTTCAAAATTACCGCTTCCGCTGCACTTTAAAACCCTACTAGAGACGCCTTGCAACCCAACAGTCGAAACCAAATTTTAAAACTACTCAGTTTTCTTCAAAACCACTCGGTTTTCTAAAAAAACCAATTGTTTTAAAAGCGGAGTCTAAACCACTCCTTTTCAAACCCACTCGAGTTCCTTCAACGATATCAAGTTCATTATGTTAATACTGTAGCCCTCCGTCATTTCCTACGAGCAGTGCTTAGTATTCATGCTACGTTTTTTGACTAAGTTAAGACGTGGTGTTCGGTAGCTAAGTGGTGCTTATTTGTAGCATATGATGCGATTGACTAGGACAGTCGTATGACCTTGTTGACAAAGTTAAGGGTCGTGCGGGTGGGTTTAGGGTAATCAAGATAATGACTGGTTGAACTTGACTTGCGACTTATGATTTGTTAACTAAGTTAAGATCATAAACCGCTTAGGGCAAAAATCATATTGGGAGTTTCAATATAAGGGAAACTTTCCAAGCATGCGCATACCTTCTGAAGTGTGGTGACTTTGGTTGTCTTCCATCAAGGTTATCACGCGATGATAGTTGGGTCCCGATTCCCACTAATGAGTAGGTATTACCCCCGGAAGGTTTTCACTTCACAACTAGCTATCCATTAGATGTCTAGTAAGGTGTTAACGGGGTTATGCATCTACGGAAATAGTGTTATTTAATTAGGTCCGTGCGAAAACACGAGGAGCCTCCCTCGGAGTACCAACACTGACCTGGATGAATGGTTAGCAAACTTGTAAGGTGTACATGATCCCGACTAATTCTCCTTTCAGGATTTGAAGGAGGATTCGGGGAAATAGTGGAAGCTATCCTGATTAGATACATTAATTAACCAATCTAATCTTGGTAGAGTGCACACTAAGTGTTTATTTTCTCTCTCTCTCTCTCTTTAGCAACGACCCATGACTGACCTTAAACTAAAACCCGTAAACCAAGTTAACCGAATCTTTTTATAAACTCTGACTTTGATTTGTCATGATTCACGACAAAATCGCATATATCTCTGCCACTCCTACTTTACCCTTTGCATTCTCTGGTACACTCTGTATCACTACGAATATTCATATTGCTTGGAATGGTCATCTCGTATAGTTACATACGAACTCAAAGAAGTTGCTTCAGTCGAGGATGGTCACAAGTTCTGAAGAAAATTGAATTGGATAATTATGTTGTCTCTTATTCTTCACATTTTCTCAAGTTATAAGCTCCTTGTATTATAAGAGTACACCAGTTACGCTTGTTGGGTAGTTTTCTTCCAAACCTTAGGCTGGTGCTGAAAAGTAGGGAAGGAAGAAAACTAACTAGCCTAAGTTGGTGTGTTGAAAGGTAGGGAAGGAAGAAAACTAACTAGCCTAAGTTTGGTGATATTGGGATTGACATAAGAGACATATAAAGGGATTGAAATGAGAGCAAAGGAAATAACTATTTCATGAATCTGGACATTGGAAAAGGCATTACTAGGATTACCTGGCCACCCTCTTGGAATATTTTAATGTTTCAGTTTTTCTGTGTAGTTGTAATTGAAAACCGTTTCCCAATTAATTCTGACTTCTGGATATATGTATACCGGATTAGAATCCCACATCTGTAGGGCGTTATAGATGCTGAGAAGGAATAGAATATTAGGAAATTGGTGATTTGATCCTCAATATCGGAATTTGTAATAATTGGTGATATTGGATTAAATCAGCTGGTTTTGCCTTACGGTAAATATTGGGTTTTGAATAACCGTTGTTATGCACCAATTTTTAAATGTTATGCACCAATTTTTAAAATGATATATTTGTATCTTTATTTTATAAAGTGGGATATAATTTTTTGAAATTGTGTTCTAAACATTTACCTTTATCGGTTGAAGATAAGATAAGGTGTATTGAATAACGGTATGGATGTTCTTAATCAAAATACAGTTTTTCAACTTACAACACATAATATGAGTTAGTGAACTCTTGGGACTTATACATGAAAATGTATGTTGTCCGATGTCTTTTAGGACGAGTAAATGGTACGCTCACTTCATTTTTTCTGCCTATGATTTCTCTGGTTTTAGACACGCATTCGTTGAAATGTAAAGTCCAAAGATTTTGAGAAGTTCATAGGGTATAAGAATAAAGTAGAGAACCATATATTGATAGTATTAAGATTTTTCGAAGTGATCGAAAATGTAGATGCTTATGCTAGGTATTCCGTCATAGTAATATTAAGAATATTGTTTCTCTCATATGTTACTCATCCGTGGGTGTGCTCCTTGATGAGTAATATTGTATGGCCTTCTTCCATACACTGGAAATAGCTGCATACCAATTGAATATAGTTCTATCTAAATTATTGCCTTTGATTTGATATGAACATAGAATGGTAGCAAATCTTATGCTTGTTAAGATATGGAATTATCCGGTTTTTATTTAAAAGAAGAATCCAGACAAACTTAAGGCACATTTAAGTAATGACAGTTTGTGGGTTATCCCAAGCTTTGGCAATGGTTTAACTTCTACCATTTTCAAGATCAATTTTTTTTTTGACACGCCACCTTTTTATAAAAATGACTTCCTTGCAAACGAAATTAGTTGGAGTATGGTAGAACTGGAAGTGATTTCAGAACCACAAACGGTTACTAAAAATTTAGTAGGGCCTAAAGATTCAATTGGAACCGAAAAACCATTAGCCGCTCCGCAGAATTAGTAGGTGATCTCAGCCACCCGAGAGATATTTCGGTTTCCTTGTAAACGGTGACAGGGAGGTCAGCATCATAGCAATGATAACCCTACTTTCCACTGCTGCTATTCATGAATATGAGATCTGGTAGGTGAATAACTATAACATCTTTCTAAATGAAAATTTAGAAGTGCACATGTATATAACTCTGCGAGATGGTTATCGTAGTCAATGGGAGCAGTAGAAGGTGTGCAAGTTGTTTATGTTTATTTATAGACTAAAACAGGCATAACGGAGACGGATCATCTATTTTGATGTGAGAGTCAAAGTGTTTGACTTCATCAAAACAATAGATGAACATGGTAAAAAGGATGTATGGAGTACTGTCCTGGTATTTGGATGACATATTCCTGATAGGAAGTGGTATTCCTATACTACAATCGGTCAAACTATGGTTGTCATAGATATTTCTTCACATACGATATGGATAATATATCAAGAATTCTGGTAACTAGATCGGTGTCGATAGATCTAGATTTAAAAAGTGTCCTAATCGAAGTACTTGGACACCATTATAATGGGGTTTAGAATGGATGACTTCTAGCGTGGTGGTGTACCCGCATGTGATGGAGTCATCCTCTCTAAGGCGATGTCTTCTAGACTGATGAAGAGAGAGGCCCGCGTGAATGGCATTTTAATTGCTTTGGAAATTAGGTCAATCATGCGATGCCATGTACCAGAATGGATGTTGCTTTTGCACTTGTTATTGTAACACCTTAGATTGTGATTAGTGGCTAATAATACTTTAATATATGGTTTTTAATAAAAATTTTACCAAAACGATTTTCAAATATTTTATCAAAATTAATGAATATTTTATTAGAATTTATTTAGGCTTGCACACACTTGTGCATGTAAACTAGGGTTAATTAGGGTTAAACCATGTTTAGCCCATGGTAGACTAACCCATTTTTATTAAGCTAAATTGATTTTTATTAAGGGTATTTTTTTTTGGAAAATGAAATATTGTTTTGTGGTTGACTTGGAGAGAGAGAGAGTGCATGATGGGCTTGCCCATGCTTGCATTAAATGAGGTGAGAGCGGGGGGGTTTGACTCTCTTATATCACTCATTTCCTACTCTTTTGCAACACTCATTTCTCACTTCTCTCTCTCACTTACACACACACACACAGCTTCAGCATCAACAGCAGCTGAAGCAACAGCAGTAGCAGCAGCATCTGGGGCAGCAACAACAACACCACCAACAGCAGCAGCAGCCACCAACAACAACAATAGCAAGGCGGCAGCAGCAGCAACATAACAACAGCAGCAGCTGAAGCAATAGCAGCAGCACCCGCTTCAGCAACAGCAGCAGCAGCATCTTCAGCATCAGCAACAGCATCATCTTCAGCATCAGCAGCAGCAGCAACACTAGCAACAGCTTCTCCTTCTCCTCTTCTTCTCCTCCTTCTCCTTGCGCCTAGGGTCAAGGAAGGTATAATTCTTAGCCCAACTTCTTTGTTTGCTAGACTTGTGGTTGTTAGCTTAGCTTAGTGTTTAAATTGGACTTTTGGTGCTAGTTGGTGGTTTAAGTAGGGTTTAAGCTAAGATGAGATCTTTATGGGTTATATAACTTGATTAAGTGTTCTAGGTGCTGTGTAAACCTATTAGTTTCACTAGATTTAACTAAATCACCTTAAAGTCTAAAACTTGAAATTTAAAATACGGTTTTGATGCAAACTGTAGGATATTGAGATCTGCTATACCTGTAGTCATTTTCTAGTTTAGCAAACAACTTCAGAATAGTATGCAGGCCCTTATGAGTGGTGTATTGAAATTCGAGCCAAACCCCTTCCCAAAAACCCGGCGACCTACCCCCAAATTCTGGCGTCGCCGGCCCCCATGATGAGTTAGGTGTTGGTGCTTGGGCTAGTGGTGTCTATGGGTATTTGTCTGGGTTTGGTGTTATTTATTTTCTCTAATTGTCTGCAAGTTGAAATCTGGGTTTGTTTAGCTAAGTTTAGTGTTTGTAGTAAGTTGTATTGCTAAAACTTATGGTTTGACTGTGAAATGGGATGATTCAGGGTTTTATAGTTAGATTAGCTCTAGTTTGTGCTGGTAGTATCACTTAATTCTAGTAATTTCACCTATATCACTTGTGCACCCTATTGTTGCAAACTTAGTGTTTTAAAACGGTTTAAATCTAAACCTTAGGATACATGGAATCTGCTGTTACTAGGGTAGTAATTTTGGTAAGCAAACATATACACTAGGCTATGAATTGTGTTAGGATCATAGTGTAGGAACCTGGACCTCTTCCACCGGTTTTTGGCCGGTATGACCCCTATAGCCGCCGGCCAAATTTTGAGGGCTTGTGTTGGATTTTGGCAGATAGCTGTCTGTAGGTATTGTGAAGGGTTTGGTCTTGCTTGATTTTCTTATTTTTGCTCCAGATTAAATCTGGGACCGTTTACCTAATTGTAGCGTAGCGGGACTTGCCCGACACGTACGATATGTATTGAGTTGGTTTGCTGTATATCACAGCGTGTCGCGTTGGGTTTTGGTGTATGCACACACGTTACGTATATACGCACGCGTTTAGTTCGCGACGCGAGTTTCTCGTTTGATTTCGATATCGCGTTTTTGCAGGATTTTGCTTATGTGTATTCCTTGTGTGAATTCTAGGTTCGCAGACGAGTACGTCAAACGCCGCAAAAAAGGGAAGCAAATGGTCGGCTACGCTTAGCACGAGACTAGGTGAGTAGATTTAACATCTACGGGGAAATCGCCCGTATGGCGTTAAGCGTCAGGGCGTGATAGGATATTTTAGTCGTAGATATTTATATGTACTATTGTAGCATACCTTCTTTTGTTGCATATAGAATGGTAGTTATAGAACACTGCACTGTCACTAACGGTTCAAGCTGCACGAGCACTATTTGTATGTTACACTCACACCGTTAGTGATTGCCATGACACTCGCACTATAGGATTGCTACGAATCATATATCGTTTTGATTACCGCATCATTGATGATTAGACATGACTTGTCACATATTGGCATATATCATATTGATATCTTCATACTTGCGCACATGCACACTATGTATTCATACTGGTGCACACACATATTGATATTTTCATACTTGCGCATATGCACACTATATATTCATACTGGTGCACACACGTATTGATATCTTCATACTTGCGCACATGCACACTATATATTCATACTGGTGCACACACGTATTGATATCTTCATACTTGCGCACATGCACTCTATATATTCATACTGGTGCACACACGTATTGATATCTTCATACTTGCGCACATGCACACTATATATTCATACTGGTGCACACACGTATTGATATCTTCATACTTGGGCACATGCACACTATATATTCATACTGGTGTACACATGTATTGATATCTTCATACTTGCGCACATGCACACTATATATTCATACTGGTGCACACAAATATTGATATCTTTATACTTGCACACTTGTCACGTCCCGAAAGTACGGAACATGACCGGCACTTAAACTACGAAACGTCTTGAGGCGTACGTAATCTAAGTAAGCCGAAAACCCAGAAATCCAAACCAAGAAAAGTAGTAGAGTGAAGGAAAACCAACTTAAAACAAGTAGTTTTAATAGCATAAGCCGAATTATGCGTTTTAAAAAACATCAAGTATTTTCTGAAAATTTCGGCAGAGTCTCCTTTGTAAATACTGGCCCCCAAACGGGATACAACATGAATAGTATACGAAATCAATAAAAAAGGCATCCCCAAGCGGGAGCTAGCTCTTCGTCAATCGACGGTCACAACCACACAAGCAATATAATATAAAACGCCAAGGGCGAGAATCAAAACTCAAAAGGAAACTCAAAACAGCAAGAAATCCATAGAAATACAACGCGCGACTCTAAGGTCGAAAGAATAAACATCACCGGTCTCTATCTCTGAAATAAATACATGTTTGGTTGATGGAATTTACTAGATACAACTGAATAATATTATACAAAGTATAATGATGGGTACGATACCAATAAACCCACCTACTAGCAAGTCACCCGAAAGAAGCAGTGCCAGCAAAGCCGTAATGAAACATGTACGGCAAAACCTGCAAGAAACTGTGGCACAACGGGGGTGAGTTGCCAACTCGTGAGTAGAAAAACATCTACGAACAGAAATCGCATGAACAACGCAATCCTAGGTCAACGATCATAATATATCCTCAAATATATAACCAGCAGCCTATAACAATAGCTAGGGTAAATGTCTAACCCAAGTGTAATCCCATGTGCCCGTGTCAAAGCCTCAGGTAGCAATATATCATATGGTGTGCATGTGCGCAGTGGTATTTGTTAGTGTATATGCCCTAGAGGCCATTACTGTATCATACTAGTTTGTATATTACTTAATGGATGCTTGGGATATTCACCTTGTATATACAATCTTGCTCAAAATAGTAGTATGCTACTTGGTTTGTCTCTACTTCAATGTGTACTTGTGTTTATTTTACTATATCACTTATACGCATTAGTGGAGCCCTTAGGATCTTTGCTTGATTACCAGCGTTGTGATGGCAGTCACACTAGTGGGGGCTGGGTAATCTATAAGCACATCCTTATACAGGTCCCTAGTCGCAGGACTATCGAGACAGGGCATCGATACTCCGGAATAGACTAGCGTATGCGCTTCTCATCCCAGTGTGGGAGATGGTCTGTCCCACAGCCATCAGTACGTCGTACTGGAGATAGTATACGGGTGCTCGTTGGGTTACGAGTACACTGGACAGGACTCGTCGGGAACTGACAGGTTGGTATTATACCTATCGTCAGTCATCAGTTCCCAGGTGACATGAGTACAGCTTAGTCCGCTGACTTGACACTGGCACTTCGCCTCGAGTGTGTTCCCACTGCACTTTGATCACTACCCTACCACGGCTCAAAGGAGTCGTGCAAACAGGTGGTGGTTGGGTGCAGTCCCGAAGCACTTGGAGGCAGTGACGGTTAGACAGGATTCGTCTCTCACGGTATTGGGGGTTGACATCGCGCTGTGTCTAGGAGAGCCATTACACGAGTAGTCCCTGGCCAGGGCAAACGAGATATACTGGTAGGTTTCCAGTGTTATCTCATGGTGTTTTGGGCTTCGCTCCGGCACGACTTGTACCGCTATTGGGGGACTGACGTTTACCGCCCCCTAGGCCCGCCATGCGATGTATCAGACGAACAGACCGGACTGTACGGAGACTGTCACATTCAGACTCAGTAGGAGTACCGATGGGGTTTCACCTCGTCAGCCTTCTTGTCGACATCTACCTGGGGACCGTTACGCACAGCTAGTGCCGCTTGCGGTCTGTGGTTAAACCCACTGCCAGCGTAGTGTCGAGTCTTTAGAGTCCCACACAGAGGGTATTCGCCTCTGGGCAAAACAGAGTAGAGGTCGCATGGTTTTGCGACAGGGTTCGTTCTCATCCGCGCACTTGTGCACGTTTGGAGTCCGGACAGATATTGCCAGCGGGCTCTGGTTTGAGCCGGATACTGGTATAGTATTTGGGGTTGCTTTTATCTCTCAGTATTCTTGTTCCTCGGAACAAGAATGCAGGTGTGTATGCACAGTTATTTGAGGAGGAGGAAGATGACTTTCATTAGGATTTCGGAACGGGTGCGTATGCACAGTTGACAGTCGTCTTTTTCCAAACCCTAATGGATTTGTATTATATCATTTAATAATATATAATAAAATGAAATTGTGTCATGGTTAGTTTTTGTTGACTTGTTGACCATAGTTGACTTGTTGACCATGGTTGAACTTTTGACCATTATCATTACAAGAGAAAGATGCTCTTGATTCTTGCATTTTCATTTAATGCTTGTAATGATATTAGTCATTCTAAAACTTTCCATCAACCTTTTCATTTTGATTATTATTATTTGATAATTCATTTTCTTTTTGGATTATGGTTGCAAGAAAGGAAATGAGAGCTCATTCTATCATATTCACTCTCTCTCTTCATTCTCATCTTCTTCTTCCTCTAGCCAAGAGAAACCTTCTCATGTGTTGAGAATCCTTCTCTTGAAAAACAAAAGCAACCCCTAGACACTCTCTACTCACTCTAGGATCAAGGGTCTAGCAAGCCGGCGAATCTAGTTCACTCCAAGTACGAGAAAGAGCCCAAAGGTCGAGCCTTCGAGGTGGATCCATCTTCGACGGAAGAAGGCGACAAAGGAGAACCATCAACCTCTACAAAGTTTGAAGACGAAGGAGTTCAAGTTTAGGTATAACCATCTTCATCCGAGTAGCTAAATCTCTTTAGCATGTTTACTAGTTTTAGTTTAGACAACGATCCCGACCTTATTTAGTCCATGTTGCCTCTTGCGATAAAAATTTGTTTTTTATACCGTTTCCGCCTCCCCGTAAGAACCGGGGGTCGCAATATGGACTTACAGTATTGGATTTTCATGTGATTGCTGTTTTGAGGACCGTGGAATTATTTAAGGAAAGATATGCTATTTTGAAAAACCCGGTACCTCGTGATATGATATTTTGGTGTGTCCACCATGCGTTTTCTCGGTGCTGAGACGTGTGCTTGAAACCCGATTCGAGGAGTGGATGTTCCGTTTGCGGGTTCGTGGTGGGCCCGGTATGGTTCCCTTCGGCGAGATGATCGATGGGATTTGCCGATTGAGTCTGGAGGTGGGCGAGTACCTACCGGTGATTGGTTGGACCTGGCAGTTGTCCGGAGGATACTGACCAGAGTCGAGTGATGGATGCGGGAGGATCCGTACTGCCGGGGCCGAGGGCCGATACCGCAGGTGGACCCCGTGGGGCCGGTCCGGATTGACGGCGCCCGATGTTCGAGGATTTATGTGTCGATGCTGGACACGGGTATTTCATGATGTTTTGGGTGCCGATGTTGGGCACTCGTGATTCCTCCGAGATATACAGGATTTGAGGGCCGATGGGTGTGCCGGCGCCTGAGTATATGTGGGATTTGGGTGCAGTTTGAGGAACCGATTATGGTTTTCCATGTTGACATAGTCCATGTAGATGTTATTATCCCATACTCAGCATTGACTACTATATATCTCATCCTGTAGCATTTACCTGTCAGAGTACATGCATTACTATTGTATCCACTGTTGACATGCATTGATATCATCCGCTGGCATTGATAGAGCCACGCTATATGTGCATGCTTGCGATCACCTTTATATGTTATCTCTATTCACGAGTTGGCAACTCACCCCCGTTGTGCCACAGTGTTTGCAGGTTGCCCTTGGGAGTAGTCACGGCTGGCTGTTATCGCATCTTTTGGGCACAGATACCCTTTTGAGCAGAGTTAACCTTTGCTGATAGGTGGGTTTTGTACGGTATCTGTTATCTTTCAGTTGTATATTGATGTATCTAGTACTCTCCATCTACCTTCTGTGTTGACTTAGAAACAGTTGTGAGGACGATATGTATGATTTTATATTCTGGTGTCGAGCTCGCATGTGAGCCGACGTTACTTTATGCAGTTTCATCTTTTATGATATTGTCCTTGTTTTACTATGTATTCTTCGCTACGGCATCGTATATTATATTGTGATGCTTTATTCATGTCACTTGTTATTTCCGCTACACCTTACTTTTACCCGACTTTCGGGGCTAACGTTTTAAAAAGGAAATGTTACCAAAATTATAAAACTCATAACTTTTGAACTTAAAAAGGATTTCTACTAAATAAGTGGAAGTTTTTCAGACATTTACTATTGCTTTTACAAAAGGTTTTAAATCACTCTATATTTATTGGTTTTGATTTCTGGGTTCGGCTTACTTAGCCGCGTTGCGCCTGTAGACGTTGCGTGGTTAAGTGCCGGTCACGAGTCGAATTCTCGGGTCGTGACAACCTGTAGATGTATCGGAAACGGTATATGTACCTATCACTAATGGTACGATACTCTATATGTATACAAGTATGGTAAATGTCATATGTGATAAGCAGTACGAAACAATGTCGCAAGGTTCCTAACCAAGAAATATAGTATCTATAATGGTTTGTGTGTGACATGGCAATTATTGACGGTGTGTGTAGCATACAATCCGTGCTCGTGCAACATGAACCGTCAATAACATGTGTAGTGTCCTACGGCTACTAGTCACAGCACAACTATATCTAAGTAATAGGGTAAAGGCGCAATTCTAACAATGACGTATAATATGCGACAAGTATTAGAATTCTAGCCCAGACGCATAACGCCATGCGGGCGATTCCCCTATAGATGTTAAATCTACTCACCTACGCTCCACGCTAGGTGAGTCCTACCACCTGTTCCCCTCTGTAGCAGTGTCCGTAGTACTCGCCTGCAAACCTGTAAATAAGACAAGAAGACCATATATATAAGCAAATATCTTACAAAACGCGATATCGACACTAAACGAGAAACTCGCGTCGCGAACTAAACGCGCGTGTGCACGATACGCTGAAACGTGTGTATACGCGTCTAAAACTACAGCGACACGCTGGATCGCAGAACCCACTCACGTATCGCTCGTATCGCGCAAACACAACGAACTAGAAATACGATAAATTGTCCCAGATTTTCCTACGGGTCAAATCTCACAAAATTGCACATGCCAACATACTAGAAAACACTACAGACACCCCTAGCCAAGACCCCAACACCCAACTCAACTTCCTGGCCGCAATTTGCGGCCAGATGTATTAAATTGGCGGCCTGGATTGGGAAGTAGGGGCTCGTGTTCTGGTGGTGTAGTCTAGACCTAGTAAGCATACTGCAGTTTCCTCAATTTTGATCTGAAGGGTCTGGGTCAATAGCAGATCACAGAATGCCACAATGTCGCTTAAAAACACCGATTTTGCACAAAACACAAACCCTATGGTATTTTAGTGAAATCTGGGGAATTTCTCAGTTGAGGTGACCCTAATAACACTAAAATAGGCTAGGTTAACTAACACAATCATCACTTATCCAAATTCCACCCAATTCACCATTTTAGCACAAAACTAACTATTTACCACAAATCGATGCTAAACTACACACAACTTAAGCAAACCATGAAATTGGGTTCAAGAATTATACCCTAGAGAACCCTATGAAGCAGGAGAAGAAGTGGATGGAGGAGATGAGGGCCGCTGCAGTTGCTGGAGCTCCTACTGCTGCTCCCACAAGCTGCTGATGATGCTGTTTTGCTGTTGCTGCTGCTTGCCTCTGTTGCTGCTGCTTCTCTGCTGCTGCTGCTTCTATTGATGTGTGGGTGTGGGTGTGTGAGAGTATGAGAGAAAAAGAATGAGAAGGAAAGGGAAAATGAGAGCTAGGCTTATTCAACCCTCTCTCTCCCTCTCTCTTCATTAAATGAAGGCATGGGTAAGCCATCATGCCCCATAATGCACCCTCTCTCTCTCTCTCACCAAGTCAACACAATAACAATCATAATTAAAACCCAAAATAACTTAATACTAAACTTAAAATGGCTTAAGGAAATGGTTAGTCAACCATGGTTGCCAATCATGGTTTAACCCCAAATTACAACCCTAGTTAACATGCACAAGTGTGTGCAAGCCTAGGAAAAATCTAATAAAATATTCATTAAATAGGATAAAATAATTAAAAACCAAATTGGTAAACTTTTTATTAAAAACTATATATATTAAAATATAATTAGCCACAAAACACATTCTAAGGTGTTACATCCATGCATGTTAGGCTAAGGAAAAATGGGTAGGAGTTGGATTTTGATTTTGTGAGCTTTTTGTGTTGAATTTTGGGCATTTTGTGGAATTTTTGAGGTGAAATGAGAAGGAGAAGAGGGGGGAAGGGGCTTTTGCAGCAGGGAGATAGGGGGTCTCGGCTAAAAGGAGAGGGGGAGAGGTGAGTGAGAGGATGTGGGTGTGGGTGCAAGTCAAACAAAGCCCATCCTCCAAGTATCCAATCACCAAAATACATTTCTTTATTGTTTTCTTTTCTTTTCTTTGTTTGCTTTGTCTTTTTTTGTGGGGAAATGAGGGGGGACAGCTTGGGGCTGCTGATTTGGGGAGAGGAGAGAGGGTGTGGGTGAGTGTGGGTGAGGGAAAAAGATAAATGTATTACCCCAATTTCCATTAACACCAATTTCACCATCTAAGCATTTTTACAATATATTTTCTAACACCGTTTAACAACTTCATTTCATTTCAAAAACCACATGTTAAAATTTTGTTTAATGTGTTATGATGCACAAAATTTGTTTCAACTCATTCCAATTTGTAATTTTCCCGAATTAAATGTATTAGTTACGGCTTAAAATAATATTAAAATAATTAATTTCGGAAAAAAAATTCAGAAAATTAGAAATTTTACCAGTGGCTCAATAAACACCAAATACTAGCAATTACATAGCTAGAATATGTATATTTAATTTTATAATAAAGATATTTGTATTTTGACTTTTTACAGAAAACACCCTTATTTTACCGATTTTTCCGAAATTTCACCGAAACGATTTTCAAAACGTTACAACACTATATATTCATACTGGTGCACACATATATTGATATCTTCATACTTGCGCACGTGCACACTATATTCATACTAGTGCACATATACATTGGCACACTCATATTCGCGTATATATCCATTTGCACATCCATACCTATATACATACATGGATGATATTGACTTGATTCAAAAATATAGGGACCGCATGAGATATTTTAAAAACTGGATCCTTTTTAAAAGAGCGATTTTCCCTTTTTACTCTTAGTGTCATACGACACATTGCATGGATTTACGCATTGAGTTTGGATTTATGGAATTTCTGGATTTGAGAACCGTGGTGTTATTTTAAGAAAATACGCACTGTTTTAAAAACACGGTTTCTCTTGATATGATATTTCAGTGCGTCCACCATGAGTTTTCTCGGTTCCTGAGAGCTTATGTGAGTATACCCGATTCGAGGAGTGGTAGGCACCGACTGTGGGTACATGGTGGACCCGGTATGGTACCCCGGGGCAAGAAGACTCGTATAGTTAGACGGTGAGCCCGGCGGAGGGACTACTACCTACCGATGATTGGTTGGACCTGGAGGTTATCCGGAGGATACTGACCAGAGCTGAGAAATGGATACGGGCCAACCCGTACTACCAGGGCCGAGAGCCGATTCCGCAGAGGGAGCCCGCGGGCCGATCCGGACTGACGAAGCCCGATACATGAGGTTTTGCGTGTCAATGCTGGACACGATTATTTATGATATTTTGAGTGCCGATGTTGGGCACTCACAATTCTATGAGATTTACAAGATTTGAGGGCCGATTAGAGTGACGGCGCCTGAGTTTTACTGGGATTTGAGTGTATTGATGGACACCGGTTATTTTCCACGTTGACATTCCGTGTAGATGTTATCTATTCCCATGCTCAGCATTCAGTGTTATACATCTCATTCTGTATCTGTAGTACCTGATAGAGTATGCATGATTATTGCATACCCTGCTCATCCTATATAGATGTTATTAGATTGCATTTGCTATGTATGATTATTGCATACCCTGCTCATCATATTGAGATGTTATTAGATCGCACTTGTTGCATGATTATTGTGCATCCAGCTCATCATATAGATGTTATCTGTTGGCATAGGTTAGAGTATCGCAGTACGTGCATACTCGCGATTACCTGTATATGTTATCTACTATTCACGAGTTGGCAACTCACCCCCGTTGTGCCACAATGTTTGCAGGTAGCCCCTCAGAGTAGTCGCGGCAGGCTGTTTTCTTGCATCTTTTGATACGGATACCACTGCAGTTGGCGTGTGAGCCCTTTTGCTGATAGGTGGGATTTTGCGGTATCTGTTTATTTTCCAGTTGTATACACTGTTGTATCTAGTACTCTCCATCTACTTTTCATGTATTGACTTAGAGACCAGTTGTGAGGACGATGTATATTATTTTGTACTCTTGTGTCGAGCTCGTTGTGAGCCGACTTTATTTATGCAGTTTTATGTTTCATGTTGTCTTCACTTATTTTTGCTCATTATTCGCTACGGCGTTGTATATTATTATCGTGGTGATTGTTTCCTCCGTTGAGCGTGATTGCTCCCGTTTGGGATGCTTTATTCTTATTGCATATCATTTTACTCAGATCTTGTCTTGTACCCGATTTCGGGGCTAGTTTTTACAAAGGAAATGCTGCCAAAATTTTTAAGATAACAACTCAAACTTTAAAGAATTTTACTAAACTACTTAAGGTTTTCTAAACGTTTTAACAAATGTTTCCCTTAAATGTTTTAACACTCATTACTTTTAATGGTTTTGATTTCTGGGTTTCGGCTTACTTAGTCGCGTTACGCCTGTAGACGTTATGTGGTTAAGTGCCGGTCACGGGCCGAACTTTGGGTCGTGACAAAGTTGGTATCATAGCGTAAGTTTTACCTTCGGAGTGTAGGATGACCCTGGTATGATGGAGTAGGTAGCTGAAGCAGAGTGGCGTAGCGTGTGTATGTTCCGCGGCATACTCACGATATGGTACTCCGCCTAAGCGACCTTAGGACTTATTGATTGAAATACTTTCAGGATTATATACATTCTTGTGATTCGATTTCCGTATCCTTATCGAATCCTACTTTCTTTCAGCCACTATGCCGTCAAAGACTACGAGGGCGCAGAGAGCAGCCGCGAGAGCCGAGATTAGAGTTGACTCGTCTGAGATGAGGACTAACCCAGGCAGTACACCAGTTGTACCAAAGCAGACCATTCCTCCTACGATAGATCAGATCGCTATGCTAGGGGCCGGTATGCAGGAGATGCGCCAGATGATAGGGTCGCTAGTTGAGACACTTCGAGCGCAGCGACCAGAGGTAGTTCCACCCGTTAAGGGGACCGCGATGGTACCTACAGTACAGGAAGTTGCCCCTGCAGCCACGGAGGTTATTACGGTATCGCTATCCGAGTTCATGAGGCTGAAGCCTCCGGTCTTCACAAGCACCGATGCAGCCGAGGACCCACAGTCTTTTATTGATAGGATGGCCCGGATATGTCGTTCACTCAGATGCTCAGATGCGAGATGGGTAGAGTTCGCGAGCTTTCGCCTGGAAGGTCTTGCGCAGAAATGGTGTGCGTCGGTCGAGAAGGGCAGAGCAGCAGGTCTTCCTCCTATGACCTGGACCGAGTTTGTGACGGTATTTCTAGCCCGTTTCCTTCCCCAGAGTGTCAGGGATGCCCGAGCGCGCAGGTTCGAGTCTTTACGCCAGACGCCAGAGATGACAGTAGCAAAGTACGATGTACTATTCACCGAGCTATCTGTTTATGCCCCATACCAAGTGGCTACTGAGAAGATGCGAGTCAAGAGATTTGTTCGAGGCTTACTTATCCCACTATTCCTGGCGATCAGCGGACAGCATTGCGAGACATATGCAGCAGCTGTAGACGCAGCCCTATTAGTCGAGGAGCGCCTTGCAGAGACTTCGGTAGTTGCAGGGCCGAAGAGGGTTCGTACTGATACAGCAGCACAGAGACTTCCGTTCGGACGCCGTGACAGACGTCGTACAGGTGGCAGAGACTCGGGGCGAGATCAGATGTTTAGCTCTTATCCCCAGGAGGGTCAGCAGTCGTCGCGTGGATGCTTTGGGTGTGGTAGTCCCCGTCACCGCATCAGAGATTGTACCGAGATACGCCGGAGGGAGGCAGCAGTACCACATGTCACACTTCCACCTTCCCCACCCCAGAAGGCGTTGCCTATTGTACCTATTGTTGCTCCGCGTCAGACTCATGCACAGAGAGGCCGTGGTCGCAGAGGGTTCGCTCATAGAGGACGAGGTAGCCGAGGAAGAGGACAGCCAGCTACCGGCAGGGTACAGCCAGTTGCTAGTAGGAGACCGCCAGTCGCAGGTAGATGACAGGCATGGGTTTTTTCTTTGACGCACCAGGATGCGCAGGCGTCCAATCCAGTGGTCTCAGGTACCTTATCAGTATGTTCTGTTGACGCACACGTGTTGTTTGATCCTGGATCCATGCACTCGTACGTTTCCACACACTTCGTGCCGAGTTTGGGTAGAGAGTCCGGTTTGCTTGATCATCCGCTTGTAGTGACCACTCCTGTGGGAGAGTCGTTTGTTGCTAGGTACGTGTTCCGATCCTGCGAGAGAGAGTTGCCTGTCGACTTGATCCTTCTTGAGATGTTGGACTTCGACGTTCTTTTGGGGATGGATTGATTAGCCACGTGCTATGCATCTGAGTACTGCCGCGAGAAGACAGTTAGATTTTGTTTTCCCGACGAGTCGGCTTTTGTTGTGCAGGGGGACCGTGGTGCCGCCCCTCACAGTTTGATTTCTTCTCTTCGCGCTGGACAGCTGTTGAGGAAGGGATGTCAGGGATTTCTAGCTTATGTTTGCGATACTAGAGCTACGGATGTTCCGTTGGACCAGGTTCCGATTGTTTGTGAGTTCCCTGATGTTTTCCCTGACGAGCTTCCTGGGCTACCGCCTGAGCGCGATGTTGTTTTCTGCATTGACTTGATTCCCGGCACGGGGCCTATTTCTATACCGCCTTATCGGATGGCCCCGACGGAGCTTAGAGAGTTGAAAGGTCAGTTGCAAGATTTGCTGGATAAGGGACTTATTCGACCCAGTGTGTCTTCTTGGGGTGCTCCGGTCCTGTTTGTCAAGAAGAAGGACGGCAGTTTACGTCTGTGTATCGACTACCGCCAGCTGAACCGGGTTACCGTGTGGAACAGATATCCTTTGCCATGTATCGACGACTTGTTCGACCAGCTTCAGGGGGCAGGATACTTTTCGAGGATCGATTTGCGATCAGGCTATCATCAGCTGCGGGTTCGACAGGAGGATATTCCGAGGACAGCTTTCCTCACGCGTTACGGCCATTATGAGTTTTTGGTGATGTCGTTCGGACTCACCAATGCCCCAGCAGCATTTATAGACTTGATGAACCATATTTTCAGGCCGTATCTTGATTTGTTCATCATCGTGTTCATTGACGATATTTTGGTGTATTCCCGGAGCCGAGAGGTGCACGAGTAGCACCTGCGGATCATACTGCAGACTTTGAGGGAGCACCAGCTATTCGCAAAATTCTCCAAGTGCGCATTCTGGCTTGACAGCGTAGACTTCTTGGGTCGCGTGATTACACGAGATGGTATATGTGTGGACCCAAAGAAGATCGAGGCCGTTCAGCGTTAGCCCAGACCCGCATCAGTTACGGAGATCCGCAGCTTTCTAGGATTGGGCGGCTACTACAGGCGATTTGTACAGGACTTCTCCCGCATTGCTGCACCGTTGACCGGGTTGACCCGGAAGGGAGTTCCTTTCGATTGGATGGAGGAGTGCGAGCATAGCTTTCAGCAGTTGCGGACTCGATTGACTTCAACGCCGGTGTTATCATTGCCTTCAGGATCGGGCAGATTTATGGTCTATTGTGACGCTTCTCGAGTGGGGCTAGGGTGCGTATTGATGCAGCACGATAGGGTGATCGCGTATGCTTCACGGCAGTTGAAGAAACATGAATAGAACTACCCCACTCACGATTTGGAGATGACTGCGGTGGTCTTTGCACTCAAGATCTGGCGAAATTACCTATACGGTGAGTCGTGCCAGATATTCACTGATCACAAGAGCTTAAAGTATATATTTCAGCAGCGAGACCTGAATCTTAGACAGCGCCGTTGGTTGGAACTAGTGAAGGACTACGATTGCGAGATCTTGTATCACCCGGGAAAGGCTAATGTAGTGGCGGATGCTTTGAGTAGGAGTCCCGAGGGTAGTCTATCTTGTCTGAGCACAGTACAGAGGCAGTCGTCGGCAGATTGGCAGATTTTATGTGACAGCCGAGTGCAGTTCGAGTTCACGCCGATCGGGGGACAGCTTGCGCATGTTCGTGCACGCCCGCAGTTGCTTGACTGTATACATGAGGCACAGTACAGTAATGACCGTTGTTCAGAGATCATGGCACAGATTGGACAGGGAAGATTTTCCGAGTTCGTGATTGATGATCAGGGGATATTGCGATTTGGGACTAGACTGTGCGTACCAGATGCTGAAAGATTGCGGCGTGAGATTCTTGAGGAGGCACATCGATTAGTGTATAGTGTTCATCCGGGTTCCACCAAGATGTATCATGATATGAAATATGTTTACTGGTGGGACGGAATGAAGAGGGACATCACAGACTTCGTGTCGAGATGCCTGACTTGTCGGCAAGTCAAGACCGAGCACCAGAGGCCAGCGGGAGAGCTACAGCCGTTACCCATTCCGGAATGGAAATGGGAGCAGATTTCTTTGGACTTTATTGTGGGTCTACCCACTACTAGGCGAGGGAATGACTCCATTTGGGTGATCGTGGATCGATTGACGAAAGCGGCTCACTTCCTGCCGGTGAAGACGACTTTCGAATTTGCTCAGTATGCCCAGATATACATCGACGAGATTGTACGACTGCATGGTGTCCCGACATGTATCGTGTCCGACCGAGGCACCCAGTTTACCAGCCGACTATGACAGAGGCTTCAGGAGGCCTTGGGCACCCGCTTGAGTTTCAGCACAGCATTTGATCCGCAGACCGACGGCCAGTCAGAGCGGACTATTCAGACTCTCGAGGACATACTTCGAACGTGCGTTCTAGACTTTAGTGGTAGCCGGGATCATCATTTACCCTTGGTGGAGTTCTCCTACAACAATAGTTTCCAGGATACTATTCAGATGGCACCTTTCGAGGCCTTGTATGGGAGGAGATGTAGATCGCCCGTCTGTTGGACAGAGCTCAGTGAGAGCAGTATCTTAGGGCCGCAGATCGTACAAGAGACGACCGAGAAGATACAGCTGATTCGAGATAGGATGAGGACAGCTCAGAGCAGGCAGAAATCGTATGCTGACAGACGCCGCCGCAGATTAGAGTTCACAGTTGGCGATCACGTTTTTCTGAGGGTCTCTCCGATGAAGGGGGTGATGAGGTTTGGACGGAAGGGGAAGCTTAGCCCCAGATTTATAGGTCCCTTCGAGATCCTCGAGCATGTGGATGCAGTAGCATATTGTTTGGCTCTTCCACCCGACTTCCCAGATGTTCACCCCGTATTCCACGTGTCGATGCTTCGCAGATACCTACATGACCCTTCTCTCATGATTCAGCATCAAACCGTTCAGCTCGAGCGCGACCTTTCGTTCACCGAGCAGCCAGTCGTGATATTGGACCGGCAGGTGAAGAAACTTCGATCGAAGGTCTTGCCATCTGTGAAGGTGCTTTGGCGCAGCCCAAATGGTGAAGAGATCACTTGGGAGGCCGAGGGCGAGATGCGGAAGAAATTCGCTCACCTCTTTGAAGGTACGCGTAGCCATATATTTTTAAATTCGGGGACGAATTTCTTTAAGGGGGGAAGATTGTAACACCTTAGATTGTGATTAGTGGCTAATAATACTTTAATATATGGTTTTTAATAAAAAGTTTACCAAAACGATTTTCAAATATTTTATCAAAATTAATAAATATTTTATTAGAATTTATTTAGGCTTGCACACACTTGTGCATGTAAACTAGGGTTAATTAGGGTTAAACCATGTTTAGCAACCATGATAGACTAACCCTTTCTTATTAAGCTAAATTGATTTTTATTAATGGTATTTTTTTTTTGGAAAATGAATTATTGTTTTGTGGTTGACTTGGAGAGAGAGAGAGAGAGAGTGCATGATGGGCTTGCCCATGCTTGCATTAAATGAGGTGAGAGAGAGGGGGTTTGACTCTCTCATATCACTTATTTCCTACTCTTTTGCAACACTCATTTCTCACTTCTCTCTCTCACTTACACACACACACACACACACAGCTTCAACATCAACAGCAGCTGAAGCAACAACAGCAGCAGCAGCATCTGGGGCAGCAGCAGCAACACCAACAGCAGCAGCAGCAGCCACCAACAACAATAATAGCAAGGCAGCAGCAGCAACACCAACAGCAACAACATAACAACAGCAGCAGCTGAAGCAATAGCAGCAGCACCCGCTTCAGCAACAGCAACAGCATCATCTTCAGCAGCAGCAACACTAGCAACAGCTCCTCCTTCTCCTCTTCTTCTCCTCCTTCTCTTTGCACCTAGGGTCAAGGAAGGTATAATTCTTAGCCCAACTTCTTTGTTTGCTAGACTTGTGGTTGTTAGCTTAGCTTAGTGTTTAAATTGGACTTTTGGTGCTAGTTGGTGGTTTAAGTAGGGTTTAAGCTAAGATGAGATCTTTATGGGTTATATAACTTGATTAAGTGTTCTAGGTGCTGTGTAAACCTATTAGTTTCACTAGATTTAACTAAATCACCTTAAAGTCTAAAACTTGAAATTTAAAATACGGTTTTGATGCAAACTGTAGGATATTGAGATCTGCTATACCTGTAGTCATTTTCTAGTTTAGCAAACAACTTCAGAATAGTATGCAGGCCCTTATGAGTGGTGTATTGAAATTCGAGCCAAACCCCTTCCCAAAAACCTGGCGACCTACCCCCCAAATTCCGGCATTGCTGGCCCCCATGATGAGTTAGGTGTTGGTGCTTGGGCTAGTGGTGTCTGTGGGTATTTGTCTGGGTTTGGTGTTATTTATTTTCTCTAATTGTCTGCAAGTTGAAATCTAGGTTTGTTTAGCTAAGTTTAGTGTTTGTAGTAAGTTGTATTGCTAAAGCTTATGGTTTGACTGTGAAATGGAATGATTCAGGGCTTTATAGTTAGATTAGCTCTAGTTTGTGCTGGTGGTATCACTTAATTCTAGTAATTTCACCTATATCACTTGTGCACCCTATTGTTGCAAACTTAGTATTTTAAAACGGTTTAAATCTAAACCTTAGGATACATGGAATCTGCTGTTACTAGGGTAGTAATTTTGGTAAGCAAACATATACACTAGGCTATGAATTGTGTTAGGATCATAGTGTAGTAACCTGGACCCCTTCCACCGGTTTTTGGCCGGTATGACCCCTATAGCTACCGGCCAAATTTTGAGGGCTTGTGTTGGATTTTGGCAGATAGCTGTCTGTAGGTATTGTGAAGGGTTTGGTCTTGCTTGATTTTCTTGTTTTTGCTCCAGATTAAATCTGGCACCGTTTACCTAATTGTAGCGTAGCGGGACTTGCGCGGCACGTACGATATGTGTTGAGTTGGTTTACTATGTATCACAGTGTGTCGCGTTGGGTTTTGGCGTATGCACACACGTTACGTATGCACGCACGCGTTTAGTTCGCGACGCGAGTTTCTCGTTTGATTTCGATATCGCGTTTTTGCAGGATTTTGCTTATGTGTATTCCTTGTGTGAATTCTAGGTTCGCAGGCGGGTACGTCGAACGCCGTAAAAAAGGGGAAGCAAGTGGTCGGCTACGCTTAGCACGAGACCAGGTGAGTAGATTTAACATCTACGGGGAAATCGCCCGTATGGAGTTAAGCGTCAGGGCGTGATAGGATATTTTAGTCGTAGATATTTATATGTACTATTGTAGCATACCTTCTTTTGTTGTATATAGAATGGTAGTTATAGAACACTGCACTGTCACTAACGGGTCAAGCTGCACGAGCTTTATTTGTATGTTACACTCACACCGTTAGTGATTGCCATGACACTCGCACTATAGGATTGCTACGAATCATATATCGTTTTGATTACCGCATCATTGATGATTAAACATGACTTGTCACATATTGGCATATATCATATTGATATCTTCATACTTGCGCACATGCACACTATATATTCATACTGGTGCACACATATATTGATATCTTCATACTTGCGCACATGCACACTATATATTCATACTGGTGCACACATATATTGATATCTTCATACTTGCGCACATGCACACTATATATTCATACTGGTGCACACACGTATTGATATCTTCATACTTGCGCACATGCACACTATATATTCATACTGGTGCACACACGTATTGATATCTTCATACTTGCGCACATGCACACTATATATTCATACTGGTGCACACACGTATTGATATCTTCATACTTGCGCACATGCACACTATATATTCATACTGGTGCACACACGTATTGATATCTTCATACTTGCGCACATGCACACTATATATTCATACTGGTGCACACACGTATTGATATCTTCATACTTGCACACATGCACACTATATATTCATACTGGTGCACACACGTATTTATATCTTCATACTTGCACACATGTACACTATATCTTCATACTTGCATACATGCACACTATTCACGAGTTGGCAACTCACCCCCGTTGTGCTACAGTGTTTGCAGGTAGCCCCTCAGAGTAGTCGCGGCAGGCTGTTTTCTTGCATCTTTTTATACGGATCCACTGCAGTTGGCGTGTGAGCCCTTTTGCTGATAGGTGGGATTTTGCGGTATCTGTTTATTTTCCAGTTGTATACACTGTTGTATCTAGTACTCTCCATCTACTTTTCATGTATTGACTTAGAGACCAGTTGTGAGGACGATGTATATTATTTTGTACTCTGGTGTCGAGCTCGTTGTGAGCCGATTTTATTTATGCAGTTTTATGTTTCATGTTGTCTTCACTTATTTTTGCTCATTCTTCGCTACGGCATCGTATATTATTATCGTGGTGATTGTTTCCGCCGTTGGGCGTGATTGCTCCCGTTTGGGATGCTTTATTCTTATTGCATATCATTTTACTCAGATCTTGTCTTGTACCCGATTTCGGGGCTAGTTTTTCAAAGGAAATGCTGCCAAAATTTTTAAGATAACAACTCAAACTTTAAAGAATTTTACTAAACTACTTAAGGTTTTCTAAACGTTTTAACAAATGTTTCCCTTAAATGTTTTAACACTCATTACTTTTAATGGTTTTGATTTCTGGGTTTCGGCTTACTTAGTCGCGTTACGCCTGTAGACGTTACGTGGTTAAGTGCCGGTCGCGGGCCGAACTTTGGGTCGTGACAGTTATAATAAGCAGATATTAATCCAATCCTGGAGAAATAAAAGGAAGCAGTGAAGAACATATTAGGATGTTCTTGGTATATGGTAACGGCAGCCTCCTATAGGAGGCGGTTACCGGTTTTGGCTTCTGAGGTGACTTGGATGACAGAATGGCTGTCAGAGTTATAAGTTCACCCTTTTCTGAGGGGCAGTATGTTGGACGGGGTTCCAAGTGGAATACTGAAGTAGACATGGCACATGATGCTGATTAAATTCAGCGGAGGATACAACCCAAGAAGTTGGTTGGATAATGTTGTTCATTTATGAACTTGGTCCCATCATGTATCCAGACAAATTCTGAGATAGGGTAACGCTCAGTTCGGAAGATAGTTGATCTCCTTGAAATTGAGATATAGAGAGGTAATATTAGAAACATTATAGCGGATCCACTCACTGAAACTATTTCTCGAACACACGGGCTGTTAATAGAGAGTTGGGTATTCGGTAGCACACTAGCTGTAGGTATGCGATACCGCGGTAATTAGCTTTAAGTGCAAGTGGGAGATTGTTGGATATAGTGCCCTCAAATCAATTATTGTAATTGCAGGTAGGCAATTATGGTAATTGAAGGAGGATCTATACGGTTAGAACAGTTCTGCTCAAGATAATAGTATACTATCTGGTTTGTCTTTAGTATGTATGTGTATACGCTTTTTTACGTGTCGCGAATACATAATGATAAAACTCGTAGGATCTTTGCTTGACTACCAGAGTTATGATAGCGATCATACTTGTAAAAGCTGGGTAGTCCATAAGCACATCCTTAAATGTCCCTAGTCGTGGGAGTATCAAGACTGGGCATCGATATTCCAGATTAGTCTAGTGTATACGTTTCTAGACCTCGACAAGGGGCGGTGGCAGGTCTCATAACCATTGGTGTGTTGCATCTAAAATTGTATACAGGTGCTCACTAGAGTACACCGGACGGACTCGCCGAGAACTTCTAGATAATACTATACCTATCGTCAGATACCAGTTTTCTAGTGACATGAGTACAGGTAGTCTGTTGACCCGAGATCGTCATTTGACTCATTTAAGTTCTCACTGTACTTAAATTACTACCCTACCATGGCTCTACTGAGTCATGCGAACATGTTTTAATTGGGTACTGTTCCAAGCCATATGGAGGCAGTGAGCGATCGGAACGGATTCGTCTCTCCGAATATAGGGAGTCGATGTCGTTCTATGTTCGGTTGACTATCACCATAAATCCCTGGCCACGATGGATGAGATTTACTGACAGAAGATCAGTAGTTTCTCTGTAGGTGATGAGCTTGACACCGACATGCTTTATCAGGTTATTAGGGGTCTGATGTTATCCACCCCTTAAACCCGGTATGCCATACTCTTAGACGAAAAGACCGGACTGTACGGTGAGTGTAACTTATAGGCTCGGTAGGGGTACGGATGAGCTTGCTTGTCGACCTTTCTTTTGTTAAATACCTGGTTAAACTCACTGCCATCGTATTATCGAGTCTTTAGAGTCCCATACAGAAGGTTTTCCGGTTCAGGCGAAATGATGTAGTGTGCTTATTTGATACGTACGGGGGTTCGATTAAATATGTGTACTAGATACACGCGTTTTAATCGGACATTTTGATAATACTAGCGGGTTTGAAAGATAGCCGGATTATTTTGTGAGCTGGTATTATATCTCTCATTTTCTCTCTTTTGGTATTCGTATTTTTATACGAATTAGGTATTTGTATTTTGATACGAATACGTGTATTTATACAAATACGAGTATTTATATGAAGATGGGTATTTATATCTTGATACAAATATATGTATCTTGATATGAATACAGGTATTTGTATTTTTTTTATACGAATACAGTATTTATATTTTGATACGAATACGGATGTGTGTATTTGGTAAATATGCAGGTGTATGTATATACATATATGTGTATGTGTATGTTTGTATATATTAATATATATACTTTGGTTTTTCTATTATGGATGGATGGTTTGTGAAGAGTGTGGGCTTGTGACTCACCCCTGTGAGTCATAAATCCACTCACACTCTTCACTAAGAGATAAAAGAAAGAGGGGAAAAAGGTGAGGCTAAGGTTTTTTTATGCACATCATTTTTCCTCTTCTCTTTTCTCTTTTGTTTTCCCCCCACTTAGAAAAAGGAAAAAGGTGAGGCTAAGGTTTTTTATGCACATTCAATTCAAGAAACATTAATTTCATGAGTTATTTATGCTCTAACTCATGAAATTAATGTTTCTTGAATTGAATGATAACATGCTATATCGTACGGTCAAGTTTATAACAGAAATCTTGCAAGAGTCCTCATTGATTATTGATACCTCGTTGGTTATTGACATTATTGCTCATTGTTCATGGTTTACACTTTCATGTATCAAATAAACTCTTGCAAATCAATGACATCGGTTATGTGCATGAATGTTTAACATGGGGTTGGATAGTTTAGTAAAGGTAGCGGTCGAGATTTCAAGAGTCCTCTCAAGTTCATGTTGTCGTGATTCCGGGCCTAAATGGAAACTAACATGGTCATGTAGCCGTGTTTCATGTAGCCCCACTATTCCTGTCGTGTAGCCGTATTTCATCGGCATAAAACAAAACACTCTGATCAGAAGTCCTCTGTCGTGTAGCCGTGATTCCGAATATTGACGGAAGCTAATAATCATTCATTTTGTTGTTGTTGTTAGTTATATGTATGCCCTAGAGGCCATTACTGTACATACGATGTATATTGTAGTGGATGCTAGGACATATATAGGGAGGACTTTCTTACTTGACATGATAGTACGCTATCTGGTTGTACTTTATCTTAACATGTACTCTGATTGTCTCTATATTATGGGTTTTAGGCGAAGCTAGAGCTTTAGGCGAAGTCTAGACGAAGTTTAAAGTCCGATCGAACCCGGAAAACCCGATAAAACCCACTCTCTGGAAATTTTCTGAAAATTTGGATTTTTGTGAATTAAAAATTTCCAAAAATTACAGCAGGTAATTATAAGAATTACTGTGAAGCACGTGAGCGCAAGTCGACTAAAGCGCCGCGGAACCGCGGCCCCACCCCAGCATGTGCGGCGGTTCCGCGGCCCAATAGTCGATTCTTGGCACGTGCTCTTCACAGTAACTCCTATATTTTAATTTTGTATTTTCTGGGAATTTTTAATATTTATTTAACTGTTGAATTGTCTGGGTTGTATTGGGGACTTAAAGTTTCGATCGGATATTATAACTTCGTTTAGTTTGTCCGGATAACTTTTAGAAACTGTTAAAAAGTTCGAACGGATATCAATAACTCACTTTTTCCCCTGTCGGAAAATTTTTCAAAAGTTGAATTTTTCTCGTGTTTAAGAATGTTCTAAGTCATGCAAGTAACGCGGTGGACCCTCTAGAAGACAACAAACCTTAACTCGATTATGTGACCGTCTTGAACTGCCTTTTGAACCTTAGGGTTTGGGGCAGTACGGCGTGCCACATGTGAGGCGTTGGCTTGACCCTTCTACGGCTGGACCATTGCTACTGTGGCATGTGATGGATGTTTTTAAACTGATTTCAAGTGTTGAGATATATTGGGGAAATCTTGGGTGCTTGATGATTCGATCGGAAAGTTTAACTTTTTCTATTTATCTGGAATGTGATACAATATTTGGAATCCACAGGTAGTTATGAGATAACTGATTTGAATATTATAAACATAGCAGTTTAGTCTCAGATGATCGGTTGCCACGGAATTTTGATGTGATCAAAAGTCCGTCGCAATCACGTAGTATACGCGGATACTCGCCGGGTAAACTTAATAGACAGCCACGCCTCATAGCCCCGACCAAGTGACTGTAGGAGAACCCCGTCGCCAAAAGCATCCGTTCGGGTGCTCGCGGCAGCGGTGTTCCGCCTTGGTGCACTTCGTCGACGGCATCTGGGGGTGCGGCCGTCTACTAAAGTTTGCGACGAGCATTCGATCAGGACGTCGGGAATCTTGTTGAATTGGCCGACTTGATATTGAAAAGAGTTTTCGATAATGAGACTAAAATGCGGGGTTTATAATTGTTAGGCATGCGATGTCTAAGGAATTCATTTGGTTAGGCATGCGATGTCTAAAGAGGTTGCGGATTCCAACTGTTGTAGTTTTACACTTTCTTTTCTGTGACCGTAACGTAGTATGTGGTGTATCGCCGGCTTCGTTGCTACATCAACGACAATCGGGATACGCATACTTGCTTACGTTGATGATATGAGATATTATGTGTTGCTGTGATATGTTGTATTGGATTGTCGCGTTTTGAATAGCTGGGGGTTTTATGTGAGATGAGAGTTTTTCTTTTTCATTCATGTAAAATTCATTTGTATGTAATATTCTTTTATTGGGGCACTTCCAGGTAGCGGAAGATGTCACCGTTGTATATTATTTACTTTTCCGCATTAGGTAGACCCAAGGAGGGGAGCACAAGTAACCGGGTTCTAAGGTCCAGTAGGAGACCATCTCGAGGAGTCGAGACCGGGTTTCCTAACCCTAGAATTGGCAGTGTTACTTGCCGCTCTCGTAGGGGTCTAGGGATGTGAGTTTGGCTATTCATCGCGACCGTGGAATCCGTGTTTTATACAGGCTCGTATTGAAAACACGGACGTCCTAGTATATCCAATATTTCATATATGTTCTTCTGCTGCAATGTTCTGTGATGAGATTATATTACTGCCTGTGACGAATGTTTATATTATATATATGAGATATATGTTATATTGCAGATTTCGTTTCAAAAGAGATGCTTGTGAAGCATAATAAAATGGGACTTCATTAATGAGATTAATGAAACTAAAAGAAACCTAAGATGTTGTAGAAACTTGTTTATAAAAACTGGTAGCTCTAGTTCTTGCTTTACATAGCGGTGTTCCTTGTAGAACATCCAGCACCTTATTCGATAAGGAAGGACCGAGATCCCTTCACCGGGAGTGACTCCTTTAGCAATAACTGGCAAATGCTACAACCCTCGGTTTGTCTTTTGATTGCTTCTATAGTTTCTGCTTTGCACAGTGATATATATGATATATCCCGCACCTTATTTGATGAGGAAAGGGCCGACGATCCCTTCACCGGGAGTGACCCCTTTAGCAAAACTAGAAAAGCCTCAAAAACACTCCATTTAAAATCACTCGATTCTACAACGATATCAAGTTCATTACGCAAAGGGTTTTCTTAAAAACCTAGTGTAGCCCTCAGTCATTTTAGGAAGTAGAGTACTTAGTATTCGTGCTGCGTATGTCGACTTTAGTTGAGGCGTAGTGTACGGTAGATAAGTGATGTCTTCCTACACAGCATATGATGCGATTAGTTAAGACATTCATGTGATTATGTCGACCATAGTTGAGGGTCATGTAGGGTGGGTCTGATTAATCATGAAATGACGGGTAGAACTTGACTAGTGCTTATGATATGTTGACCTTAGTTAAGGTCATAAGTGCTAGGGGTAAAATATTATCGGGAATTTCAAGTGTTGAAATTTGCAATGAGATTGCATACCTTCTATGAGATAGTTAGATCCCGATACCCGCTGCGAGTAAGAGTTACTCCTGGGAGAGTTTTACACATTACAATTAGCCGATCAAGTAGGTGTCTAGAAAGGTGTTAACGGGGTTACGCCCCTGGGAAAACGAGGTTTACTTTAATTAGGTTCGTGCGAAAGCACGGGGGACCTCCCTCAAAGTACCGACACTGGCCTGGCTGAAAGATTGGCGAACTTGTAGCGTGTAATTAATCCCGGCTAGTCTTTCCTTTTAGGGTTTGAAGGAAGATTTGATTAAAACAGTGGGAGACATCCTGATTAGATATATTAGATAACCAATCTAATCTTGCAAGAGCATACGCTGAGTGTTTTCTTCTCTCTCTCTCCAGGTAGCGACCATATCACGCCTTAATCAAGATAATAATACGGATATATTGACCGAACCCGCTTGTTATACTGAGCTGGGGAACGTTGGTCCCGCTCCAACTTATAATTGTTATAAGACAGAGCAGGAAATATAGGGAATACCAGATTTCCCGTGCCGCCCAAACGAAGAAAGTGCATATTGATGCATCATCTTCGGGTGTGTTCATTACAGAGAACTGTTTCTCAGTATCCTTTACGTCCTAGGTATGTGATACCGGATCAGGATCCCGCATATGTAATCTGTTACATGGGCTACAGAAAGGTAGAGAACTGAGAACGGGTGATAAGTTTCATGAGATAGAAAACGGTGCAAGTGTTGCAGCCAAGTCTGTTGGTCACTGTCACCCTGTATTACCATAATACATTGATTCTGAACAAATGTTATTAGATACCGAACCTGATATACAAAATCATATCAGTCTCTTTATTAGTAAAGAAACGATATAATTTTGTATTGTTGGATAATGTTTTGAACATTTCCTATATCAAGAGTTGATCGGTTCAGGCACGTTATCTAAAAGCATTGACGTTCTAAATCAAACTATAGTTCTTAGTATAAGGAACATACACAAGAGGAAGAGTTCAGAAATGAATGAATCCTTCTTGAAGTATTGTAGACTAGGTCATATCAATGCGACCCGACTGGCTGAAGTTACATATAGATGCGTATTTAAATTAGTTTGAATTTACATCTTGTGAAACTTGCCGGTCATGTCACAAAGATAAGATGACCACAGCTCTGTTTATTGGAAACAGAGAAAGAGTTAATGAACTCTTAGGATTGATACATGCTGATGTATGAAAGTCTCCTGTCTACACATGCCAGGACCGGTTCTTTGTACTTCATTCCATTCTCTGATAATCTTTCAAGATTCAGACATATGTTCCTATTGAAACACAAGTCCGAACCTTTTGAGATATTCACAAAATATGAGTTAGAAGTAGAGAACCAAAATATGGTTATAAGTATTATGTCCTTTGATGAGATCAAGGAGGAGAATACTTGAGCACGGAATTCCTGGACTATTCTAAAGGAGAATGAGATTCTCTCTCAGCATTACTCCTCCGTATACACCATAGCACGATGGTATATCGGCGCGGAGCAATAGCACCCTATGTGATATGGTGTGCTCTATGATGAGTACTACTAAGTTTCCTATTTCCTTTTGGGAGTTATGCACTTGAGAAGCTGCATACCTATTGAATAGGGTTCAAATCAAATCAGCTGCCTACCACTTCATATGTGATATGGAAAGGGAAGAGCCCATATCTTAAGTTTGTTAAGATTTGGGGTTGTCCGGCCTATGTCTAAAAGCAAAATCCGGACAAGCTCGAGGCAAGGTCTGTTATGTAGAACTGGAAATGTTCCAGCTATACAAACTACAGCTGATAATTTGGTAGAACCAAAGAATTCAATAGTTTCCAACGAACCTCGGCCTCTCCGCCGATCTAGTAGGGTTCCTCACCCACCTGAGAGATACTTCGGTTTCTCTATGACAGTGGGAGCGAGGATTGCATCATGAGATGATGACCCAACTAGTTTCGAGCTGGCCATCAGGAGTAGGACTCTGTAAGAATGGCTGGATGCTTAGCGATCTGAGATGGAATCCTTATACACCAACAAAGTATGGACTTTGGTTGCTTTATCTGAAGGGTTAAATCCCCATCAGGAGCAAGTATATCTTGAGAAGATTACTTGGTGTACATGGAAAAGTTGAGACTTTCAAAGCTAGACTTGTTAAAGGTTTGCATCATTGACCAGGTATGGATTATGTTGAAACCTTTTCTAAGGATCTATGCTTAAGTCCATCCAGATCCTACTTGCCACAGCTACATACCATGACTACGATATCTGGTGGTTGGGTGTCATGACTGCTTTTCTAAGTGATGTTTTAGAAGAGAACGTCTATAAGTACACAGCCAGAGGGCTTCGTAGACAGTGGGAGCAGCGGAAACGTGTACAAGATGTTTTATATGATAAAACAGGCATCGCGGAGTTGGAACATCTGTTTTGATGTGGTAGTCAAAGAGTTTGACTTCATCAAAATGGTATATGAACCTTGTATATACAAAAAGGTAGTAGAGAGTATGGTGGTGATCCTCGTAGAGTACGTGGATGACATACTCTTGATAGGGAAGGAGTTTCCTATGCTACGCTCGGTCAATCTCCGCTTATCACAAGGATTCTCCACATAGGATCAAAGTGATACCTCCTGAATCCTGGATTTTGGATCTATGAGATAAATCTAATTGGATGTTAGGATACTCACTAGTTGTAGTAAGATGGTATCAATCGATCCTGGGGAGAATCACTGGAAAGGTTCCAGGGTGATAAGGACGACTGAATGTCAGTCGCAGGCATTGTCTTTACCCTCAGTGGAGGGACGGTATGTTGGAAGAGTTCCAAGCTAGATACCGTGACATACTAGACGATTAAAGGCAAGATACATCGTTACCAAGGATGCTACCAAAGAGGCAGTCTGGATATATATAAGTTCATAAGATGAACTTCGTTCCTACCATTGTGTGACAATGGAGTTGTGGCTTTAGCCAAGGAACTACCGTCCCATCAGAAATCCAGATATAATTCTAAGGAAGTATCACCTGATCATGGAGATGGTTGATCTCCAGGGAGATCGAGGTTAGGAGAGTAGACACAGAGGACGACAGCGCGGATCCACTCACAAAGGCCTTTTTCCCAGTAGAGACTTTTATGGGATGGTTGAGTATGAGATACTTCAACCGCAACTAATTGTTGGGTATGCGATACCATAACAGATGGCCCTAGTGCAAGTGGGAGATTGTTAGTTATATGTATGCCCTAGAGGTCATTACTGTACATACGATGTATATTGTAGTGGATGCTAGGACATATATAGGGAGGACTTTCTTGCTTGATATGATAGTACGCTATCTGGTTGTACTTTATCTTAACATGTACTCTGATTGTCTCTATATTACATGTTGATAAAGCCCTTAGGATATGTACTCGACTACTGCGACTATGATGAGATCATACAAGTGGGGCCACGGTAGTCGACGAGTATATCCTATAATTGTTCCTAGTCGAGGGTGTATCGAGACAAGGCATCGATACACCAGAGTAGACTAGCGTATACGCATCTTGACCCATATGATGGGCGATGGATGATCCCATATCCATCGGTGTTTGACATCAAGGATGGTGTACGGGTGCTCAGTAGAGACTGGGTACACTGGACGGACTCGCCGAGAACTCCCAGATGGTATTATACCTCACGTCAGATGGCACTTCTCCAGTGACACTGGTACAGAGTAGTCTGTTGACCCGAGATCGTCATAGAGTCTTGTGTGATTCCCACTGTGCTTTGATATCCATCAAACCACGCCCAAGAGGGCGTGCAAAAAGGTGGCTTTTGGGTACAGTCCCGAATCACATGGAGGCAATGAGCGATAGGAGGGGATTCGTCTCTCCCGGTATAGGGAGTTGATGTTGTGCTGTGTTCGATTGGCTATAACCGGAAATCCCTGGCCAGGGTTGCTGAGATTTACTGGTAAGTGTTATCAGTAGTTTCTCGAACTGTTATAGACCTCAAATCGACACGACTTATCGAGCTACTGGGGTCTGACGTTTACCACCCCTAGGCGAGATATGCGACATATCAGACAACGAGACCGGACTGTACGGGAGTGTTACTGTTTGGATTCACAGGAGAATGTACAGGCTTGCTTGTTGATCTTCTGAGCGCTCAATACCTGGGTAGCTGTTACATTTAGCTAACCGCTTGCAGCTTGTGGGTGTTTGATATGATCATCACCTACTGCCGGCGTATTGACGATTCTTTAGAGTCCTACACAGAGGTTTCTTGGCTCAGGCAAAACGGAGTAGGAGCACATATGTGATATGTGCGGGACCGAGGATAATGCGATATGTGATACCGTATTGTATTCTCGCGATATTTGATATCAGCCGGGTCATCGGATCAAGTGTTGATTCGTTGAATCGGTACGGATAAATATTAGTCGGTTATATGCGATATAGCCGGATTGTCGGATCAAGTGTTGATTCGATAATTTAATGTATAATAATATATATGATATATTAAATTACATTATCTAATATTTGCTCACTAAAAGATTCTTTTTCTCACTCGGTTAATACATTGATATATATGCGATATATGTTAATTGTATTATTTTATATGGTTACAATAAATATTATATATGTGATATATAATATTGTAACATGATATGATAAATGATGCAACATGTTTAGTAGAGATTAAACAAGATTAGGGTTTGATTTGGGTTAATGATTTCTAGATGATTCTAGAAGGTTTTGTTTTGTCATGGAAAAGATATTTACTTATGACTCATTCTTAACTCAACCCAAAATCCTAACCCTTGGTTAATTCTCTACAATAGTTAAATCAACCATGGTTGCATAATTCATCATTATCTCCTTTGCATTATTCATCACAAAAGGAATTCATTTTTATTGTTCATCTTCTTCCTTCATTCTTTCATGAAAAAAAGCTTTCTTGATTTTTTCCAAGTGATGAATAATTGTGAGAAAAATATAAATAAAGAGAGCAAAAATCATACTTCATCATCCTCATCTTCCCTTGCCATTTAGATGAGGGTGTTCACATCATTTCATGAGTGTTAGCTTGTGTTAACGAAACTTCAAGGTAGATCATCTTAGTATCGAAGATCGGAAGCAAAGGTTGCATCATTCTCTTCGCGGAACCTCTCAAGAGTCCGGAACCCGATGATCGCAGCGAAGGGACCACAACACGGAGCATATGAAGTGAAGGACCGGATCTATAAAGGTTGTAATCCCTCTCACTTAGTGTTAAAGTTGTTAACATGCTTGTTTTCGCCTAATCTCTAGTCTAAAGTTCCATATTCGGGTTGTTCGGCACGGCTAAATTTTAAATCGGGCATGGTTGATGCCTCATAGACCCTTGTGCGCATGCCTAGCAACCCTACAGTTGTTCCATGGGACAAACGGAATACTCTTGAAATCCACTCCAACATCATTGCTAGACTAGACGAACGATAGATAGGTTATACCATGCAAACAAAATACCACCATATGCACACTCATTCATGCTTCATGTACTGTTTATTTGCTATGTTTACATGTTGCTCCTCATAAATGCTAGATATCTCATTTATGTATGATTATTGTTCATGTTCATGCCTTCATTATTTATGTCTTTCGTTTTCACATTACTTTTACTTGAGAGACTTACATGGGATTCATCTCTCTGATGGACATCTCTGTTTGATTGAAATATTCGTTAAGGATTGAGGCAAATCAGAATTCACAGGATGAGCAGACCTTTCTGCGGAGGACTTAAAGCAATTCGTAAACTAAGCAGATTGATAACCGGTTTTCAAGTAGTTCGTCTATGCCTTTCAATTCCTTGTATTTTCTTAAATTCCTTTTCAAATCAAAATTCCTTACTTGTTCAAGGCTGTCGATGTAACTTTGATATTAAATTATAGGTGATGTTATAACGGTTAGATATGTTTTATTGTTATTTCGAAAATTATTATTGTTTCTTGTGATATTATTGCTTGCCAGACGCTTAGCGTATCAATATCAAGAGGGTGTACTTCTCGATATAGGTATGTCGCGGGTCTCGTCCGCTCTCGCTCTCTGTCTTTTGGAAAGCGGTACGTGACATATATATATATATATATATATATATATATATATATATATATATATATATTGCCCCTACTAGTACGCACACATACACATAAACATACATTATTACACACGTCCCCCTACCCAAAAAAACTCACATAGAGAGAGAGATTACACACACCGTATGTGTATGTATATGTAGACACACATATACGACGTGTGTAATGTGCGCGCGCACACATAAATACATACATATGCATAATTATTAGGGTAAATTGTCACAAAGTCCCTTGCCCGCTTCTATCTTGTGTAAAAACTCCTAGGCCTTTTGCTCGTATTAAAAAAGCCCTTGGCCCAATTAAAATATACTAGTTGCATGTAATATCTAAAAAGTTTGTCTGTGGTATATAAGCGATTGCCTATAATATCTAAGCGGTTGGAGAGACTAAATGAAATGCGGCCTATGGTTTTTTCACAAAGATTTTGAACTGTAGGCCCTTCCCAACAATTTTGAAAATATCAGAGGTTTTTTGACAACTCCCGAGCGGGCCAGGGCCTTTCTGACAATTTACCCTAATAATTAAAACCCTAAATTGAAATCTAAGCAAAACCCTCATCAAAAGCCCATATTTACTTTTGGACAAAGATTTGCAGATTTTCGATTTGTTAGTGATGATGCTCAATATTGACGATCTCCAAGATCAGGACACGTGGCAGATAACGTGTCCCAGAACTCAGAAGAAAGAGCCCACAGGGGCCGACCAGACCACCCCTGCAGCCGACCAGGCCATCCCTGTACCCGACCTGCAAGCACAAGCTGGCTCACCTCAGAGCTCCCTGAAAATTGGCCTCCTCGGCCTCTCAGCTCGCCCCGAGCTGCCACAGGACCAAGACTCCTCGGCCCTCTCGCTCGTCCCCGAGCTCCCCAGCCAAGGCCATCTTCCTCGGTCCTATGACCGACCAACTCCACCACTCGCAGGCGTAACCGCCGCTCCGCATATCTCTCCATGCGCAGATTCTCCGCCAGCAACATCCCACGTCCCACGCCATCACGATCCCCATTAATGGGCGATCCGCTCTTTACGCGGACGTGACGTCGGGATCGTAACTGCCGGCGAGATTCTCTCTCTTGCTGCTGCGTGCTGCCGCCACTATATAAACCCACATCACAGAGGGGTCAAGTAAGCCATTTTTATTCCACTTAGCCGTTACTCTGCTCGGATCTCGTGCTAACTTGATCGTCGGAGGGTCCTCGGTGGTACCAAACCACCCCGGGACTTCTTTGCAGGTACTCAGCGCTAAACTCCTCAAATCACCAATCTCCTCAAAACCCATTGAGACCCACACGCAACAGGAGATCACCTCCAAAATCCACCGGGAGATCAACGGAAGACAACATCTGAAGGAGACTCGAAAAGGACCTCCATCAGTTGGCGCCGTCTGTGGGAACGGAAACTCCACAGAAAACAAAGTTGGCCTTCCGATCTCTATCCACATGGAAAGCGACCACCCTGAAGATCCTGATACCAGCCGCCGCCTCCCCCTCACAGGAGGCGTGGATGAGCCTCCCCCGGCGACCATCATCAACGCCCTCGCCAGCCGAATAGATCGGCTACAGTCCCTCGTGGAGGCGCTCGTCCGCGTTCAAACAGCTGGGCCAGGGCCCAGATCGCTGCTCCTCCGCCTCCAGAAGGCTCTGCCCTTGTCGGCATGGCTGACCACCGGCAGGCTACGACCCCCGGCCACAGATCTCACGGGCCGATACTCCCTGAGGCCCGCTGGGCGCCCCACGGCTCCACACCAAGATCCGCCGCCAGAGCGCCTCGCCTCGAGCTTCCTCGCGACCCTTACCCCCCTGAGGAGATGTCGGTCACCTCGCCTGTCCACAGGCATGATCGACACCCCCTCCCTTGACGGGGTCGCACAGAGAGGGCTCGCCACGACGGCTCGAGGGCCACCTCGCCCGGGGATCTGAGGGACCCCATCGAGAGGAACCGGGGCCGCGCCCAGACGCAGGTCTCCCACAGCAGAGGCCATGGATCACAAGGCGCCGAATCCTCAGGGTACCACGGCCAACTCGACGCCCTCGAGAAGAAGATCGAGGGCATGCGCCGGGAAGGTTATCCCTCGGGCGACGAGGCTAAGTACGCCTCCGACTCGCTCACCAAGCCGTTCACCGAGGGACTGCTCGTTGTCCACGTCTCCTAACGCAACAAGCCCCCGAAGGTCTCTCTGTTTGACGGGAAAACCGACCCGAAAGACCATTTGGATGCTTTCACCGCAGGGATGAGCTTCCAGGACCATTCCGACGCTGCCCAGTGCAGGGCCTTCCCAGCCACCCTCATCCTCGCAGATCGGGACTGGTTCCGAGGGCTCGAGCCTCGCTCAATCTCGACCTTCGACGAGCTGGCTAATCGGTTCCTCGGCCACTTCGTTGGGAACCGTCGGCAGAAGCGCATGGTCGACTACCTCTTTACAATTAAGAGCGGGGACAAGGAGACGTTCAAGGCTTATATCACCCGCTTCTACAACGCCCTCATCGAGGTCCCCGAGCATCGGGACGAGACCATCATCAAGACGCTCAGATCTGGGCTTAGGTACAAAGAGTGGTTGCGCTCCTTTGCGTTGGCACAGCCTAAGACCATGGCCGAGGTCAAGGCATGGACCGAGCGTGAGGTTCAGCTGGAGTCCGAGGTGAACGCGAACCTCCCCCGAGCAGAACTGTCCGACCAGAAAAAGAGGGCTCGGGAAGCGAGGCCGGAGCATCAGCAGCCCTATCACTCGAAGTTCCAGGAATACACCCCGCTCAACGTCTCCCTCACAGTGTTACTAGAGGAGGCCCAGGGCGAGAGGTTCTTCAAGTTCCCTCCAATCCCGCGTCAGGCTTCGAAGAGAACCCGGGGCCCTTATTGCGCCTTCCACTGGACGCTGGGCCATGGCATGGAGGATTGTAAGCAACTTAGGGACTACATCGAGGAGCTCATCCTATCGGGGCACCTCGCCGCCTACTTGAGGGACAAACGGCAGGCCGACCACGAGCAGGAGCAGCGTCCCCCACCTACCGAGCTGACCATCGGCCAGATCATGCTCGTTTCGGCAGATGACGAGTCCGGCGCTCAGGGAGCCCCCCGGTGCCGAGCACGGAGACAAATAAGCCTCCGAGGGGCTCGGGCCACGCTAATAAGGTCATCTATTAGCCTGTACTTTTCTTTTAAGGCAAAGTAAACTCTTCCTAAGGTCTGTTGTTAATTTAATAAAGATCAATGAAACGTTGCGAAAAAGAAGGAAATGTCTCATTTATTCAAAAGGTATTATGGGCTCCTCAGCCGTACAATACAAAAGAAAAAGAAAATTACAGCAGCGGGGGAAGGGGGTGCAGAGAGCACTGCTCATGGTACTCGGTAAAGATCTCCGCCGGCCGAGGCCTCGCGAGATCCAACCTCGGCCCTCGATTCCCCCCGCGCGCGTTGACCCCGAGCCTCAGTTCGTAGCACTCACGGACGAGCGCCACTGAGCGGGCCAGCCGATTCGCGGAGATCAGGCCGAAGCGCCTCAGAGACCGCAGCTTGCCCACAACCTCGTCATAGAGCTGCTCAGACAAGGGGTTGTAGAGCCCCGGCGACGCCCTCCAGATGGAGTACATCAGCAGCTGCAGTAGGGAGGAGCATCGGGGGAGCAGCCGGCCGAAGTGGTCTTCGATACTCCCATAGAACAACTGCACTGTGTCCTCGGTGCAGTTCTGGTCGTAGAGGTATACGTCTTCGAAGTGGACGATTTCGGGGTGGTAAAGAGGAAGTCCTGCATTCTCGACGATCTGTTTACGAAGAAAGGAAGGACCAGTGCTCCTTCAGCCTTATATAGCCCACTGCGCCCCAACGGAACTCAACGGTCGCCCGTTCTCGCCCAAGAAGTCGCTGCCACGCGGCGATCATTGAGCTTTCTCTGGCAGAATCGGAGCGACGCGACCGTGGCGCTTCGCCTCCCCCCACATTCAATGCGCATGCTACGCGCACGCACGCCGCGACCGTTCCTGTTCCCCATACCTGCAACTGGATGGTCGGGCGAAACCTCATGAAGAATCAGCCGAGCAGCTAACCTGCCCGGTTATCCTTAGCCGTCCTCCTAAGGCCCCTCCAACACTAAGGATCAAAGTCCTCCGTAGAGGCAGCCGAGCGGCTCCCCTGCTCGGCTATCCCTGGCCGGTAGCTTCCCCGCTCGCAACGCCAGGGATCAAAGCCCTTGCTAAGAGGAAACCGCACAGCTTCACTGCCCGGTTATCCTTAGCAGGCCTCCTAAGGCCCCTCCAACGCTAAGGATCAAAGTCCTCCGTAGAGGCAGCCGAGCGGCTCCCCTGCTCGGCTATCCCTGGCCGGTAGCTTCCCTACTCGCAACTCCAGGGATCAAAGCCCTCGCCAAGAGGCAACCGCGCAGCTTCACTACCCGGTTATCCTTAGCAGGCTTCATACGGCCCCTCCAACGCTAAGAATCAAATTCCTCCGTAGAGGCAGCCGAGCGGCTCCCCTGCTCAGCTATCCCTGGCCGGTAGCTTCCCTACTCGCAACGCCAGGGATCAAAGCCCTCTCCAAGAGGCAACCGCGCAGCTTCACTGCCCAGTTATCCTTAGCAGGCCTCATACGGCCCCTCCAACGCTAAGGATCAAAGTCCTCCTTGGAGGCAGCTCAGCAGCTACCCTGCTTGGCTATCCCCGACTGGTAGCTTCCTACCACGACCGACTGGGATCAAAAGCCCTCCCAGAGGCAGTCGAGCCCGAGGGTCCCTCGCTCGGCTATCCTTCAGGACAAAAGCCCTCGCCAAGAGGCACCGAGCAGTAACCCTGCTCGGCCAAGGGTCCTTGGTAGGCTTCATACAGCCCCTCCCGCGCAAGGACCAAAGTCCTCCCAGAAGCAGTCGGGCCCTTGCTTGGCTATCCCCGGCTGGTAGCTTCCTACCACAACCGACATGGATCAAAGTCCTCGCCAAGAGGCACTGGGCAGTAACCCTGCTCGGTCCCCCATCCTGAAGGATCAAAGCCCTCGCAAGAGGCAACCGAGCGCTGCCCTGCTCGGTCATCTCCGGCTGGTAGCTCCCTACCCATGACGCCAGGGACCGAAGCCTTCACAAGAGGCATCCGAGCGGCTACCCCGCTCGGTCATCCCAGGCTGGTAGTTTCCTACCCACGACGCCAGAGATCAAAGCCCTCGCCAAGAGGCAACCGCGCAGCTTCACTGCCCGGTCATCCTTAGTGGGCTTCTTACAGCCCCTCCAAAGCTAAAGATCAAAGTCCTCCTTAAAGGCAGCTCAGCAGCTACCCTGCTCGGCTATCTCCGGCTGGTAGCTCCCTACCCATGACGTCGGGGATCGAAGCCCTCACAAGAGGCATCCAAGCGGCTACCCCACTCGGTCGTCCCAGGCTGGTAGTTGCCTACCCACGACGCCAGAGATCAAAGCCCTCGCTAAGAGGCAACCGCACAGCTACACTGCCCTGTCATCCTTAGCGGGCTTTTTACAGCCCCTCCAACGCTAAGGATCCGAAGTCCTCCTAGAGGCAGTCGAGCCCGACCCTCGCTCGACCATCCTCAGCTAGTGGTCGTTGCTCGCAACACCAGAAGTCAAAGGCCCTCGCCAAGGGACAACCGAGCAGCTTCCCATTCATGCTCATTCATGCTCACTTATCCCCTAGGCCCATTCATGCTCAGCACAAATACGGCTGACATCTCTCTGCCCATCACATGCAGATGATCCGAGGCCCCAACAGGGAGCATCAGGTCTATCCAAGTCTGAGCGATCCCCCCTCGATTTCGGGGCCATGGAGATGCCTCCTTCTCAGCAGTGCTTGGCACGCTTGGTAAGTGATCGAAATCAACTTGACGAACGACCGCTAGACAGATAGCCGACCTGACATGGAAACCCAACAGTGCAAGCAGAGATATTTTACGAGCATTCTTCACAAACAGAAGATAAAGTGCAAACCGATGAAACCAAAGAAAACAAAGTCTTATTACCAAAGGCAAAGTCTTTACAAAGGGTATTTTGGGCTCCCATGTCTTACAAACTGCCCGGAGGCTTACAAAAATTCCAAAAGCAACAAAATAAAAGAAGGAGGAAGACGGGGGCTTTAGACCTAGGGGCCGGGCGCGACCTCGTGGTCCTCGACATCCACCATGGGACGAGCAGGGTCCTCGGCAGGAATCTCTTCACCCTGCTCATCAGCGTCCGCGAGGGGGTATTCGGCTTGGAGCTCTTCGTCGGTGAACTCCGGCATCCAGGCCTTAACGGCGTCGAGGGCCTCGTATTAGATGAGGGTTGTGGCCACGGCCAGGTCATCATAGAAGTCCTTCGACTTCTTGTAGCCCTCCACCGCCTTCGCCGCCGAGAGGTCGACCAACTTCGCCGCTCTCAGGTCGGCCGACTTTGCCGACTCGGCCGCCGCCCCCAGCTCCTTCCGGAGGGTCTTCACCGTCTTCTTCAGGCTGCCGGTGAGCACCTGAGCGTCCTCAAGCTTGGCCTCGGCAGCCACGGCGGCCTCGCGGTACCGGGCAACCTTCCGTTTCCCGGCCTCCACCTCGCCCTCCAGGGTAGCAACCCTCGCCATCACCGCCTCCAGCTCCCGCTTGGAGCTCTCTTCCAGCGAGGCGAGCTGGCCTGCAGCCTTCATCGCCGGGGCTATCACCTCGGCCTCTATGCGTAAGGCGAGGGCAATGTGCTGGAGAACCTAAAAGATAAGAAAGAGATCAAAAAGACAAAAGAGGCACCGAATCTTACAAAAAACCAAACACTTACCTGTACGGACCCCTGGGCGATGGACGCCATCTGGGCCCTGAAGGTCCCCCCGAGGACCCTACCCCCCGCCGATTTCTCTATCTCGTGAAGCAGGCTATCCGCGACGGACAGCCCCGAGGGCACCGCGAACTGGAGGCCTCCTTCCTCCACCATGATCGGTGAAGGCGGGCCCCAGGAAGACCTCCGGGAACCCCTCTTGAGCGGCTCCGATGGAGAGCCGATCTCCTCCTCCGAGTCCGGGTCTTCCAGAATCCGAGCCCGCTTCCAGCCCGACGCTCTGCTGGCCCCGGGGCGGGATCCTCCCCCGAACGCTCACGGGACGCGACCACCGGAGGAGAGGGAGCCGGGGCAGGCTTCGCACGAGAAGAGCTGGCGCCCCCAGCCTTCGTGGCCTTCCTCGGCTGGCGCATGGAGGCTCGGAGCTCGTCCAGATCCATGGGTCCTGCACAAAACCAAATGCAAAGAAGTCAGCGACACAAGCAATATACAAGCCGAAAAGCAAGCCTAAACTTACCGATGAACTCAACGGGGCTGAGCCCGGCCCAACTCAGGACCCTCTCAGACAGCAGCACGTCGAATCGGGGGATGGGCTCCCACGACGCCACTCTCACCGCGGTGGCGGGGTCATTGGACTGGTTCCCCGGCAAGCATTTTTCCCTCGACCACTCGGTAGGCACGGGCCAGTCCTCACCCTCGGGAATGGAAACGAAGAAGAACTTCTTCTTCCAGTTGTGGATGGAAGAAGGCAGGGCCACAACCCCTGTCCCGGCGGCGCCCCCCTGTCGCTTTCTAAAAGAGAGGTAGACCCACCTCGGGTCGCCCGCTCGGCCCCCAGGATGATTTTTGAATACGAGAAAAGAATCAAGGAGGGAGAGGCTGAAAGGAACCGCCTGTAACTTCAGGCGGATCAGGAACCCGAGGAGAATCCTCCACGAGTTCGGCACTAACTGGCCAGGGGCTAACCCAAAGAAGTTCAGCACTTCGACGACCTCGGGAGAGAAGGGCAGGCGCATTCCACCCCAAAAAGCTTCTAAGTACAGGGTGATCTCCTTATCCCGTACTTGGTCTGCCATCTCTTCCTCCTTGGCCAGACGAAGTGTATAATGTGAGGGGATGTGGAAGCGAGCCCGAGCATTAGCGAGCTCGTCCTCATGCCTCACCCAACACGACGCGCCGGGGGCAGCGTCTACCGCCTCCTCCCTGGGGGCTGCCCCCGCCGCACGATCCCGGGAAGAGGATCCAACCCCTGCTCCCCGGGAAGACTCAGGCTCAACTAAAGGGTCCCTAGAACCTACTCCTACAACATCTACAGATTCCCCGAAAGAAGACATCTAACCTGAAGAAGATGGATCCTCGGGAAACGAAAGCAGAAGAAAGGAGAAGAGCGCCGAGCAGCCAAGACTTAGAAGAAAGGAAATATGAAAGAGTAGGGGCCCTGGAGTGGGTCCCACCTCTACTTATCGGCGCAAACGACCTCATCCAACGGCGCCCTTCATTCCCGCCAAAACACCTCCTCGCGCCCAAGGGCTCCGATTGCTCCACTTGTCGTTCCCACACTGGACCGCACCCCATCAGGCGTCGCAGGTCTACACACGTCGCGTCAGCCAACCGACGCTTGACACGTGGACCGTCGCTTCAGTGGCAGGATGCACGAACCAACGCACCTTCCTTAAATGCATAGATCTCGCCCTGATTCGCTAGCTGAAAAGACAGCTGACAGCCCGGGGATGCGTCCCGATGAAACCTTAGGAGGGAGCTCACCCCAGGCGGCCCGGCAGTCCACTCCTGACCCGACCCGCTAGCTGGTCGGGACAAGAGTGGGGGGCTAATGATGATGCTCAATATTGGCGATCTCCAAGATCATGACACGTGGCAGATGACGTGTCCCAGAACTCAGAAGAAAGGGCCCATAGGGGCCGATCAGGCCATCCCTGTACCCGACCTGCAAGCACAAGCTGGCTCACCTCAGAGCCCCCTGAAAATTGGCCTCCTCGGCCTCTCAGCTCGCCCCGAGCTGCCACAGGACCAAAACTCCTCGGCCCTCTCGCTCGTCCCTGAGCTCCCTAGCCGAGACCATCTTCCTCGGTCCTACGACCGACCGACTCCACCACTCGTAGGCGTAACCGCCGCTCCGCAAATCTCGCCATGCGCAGATTCTCCGGCAGCAACATCCCACGTCCCACGCCATCACGATCCCCATTAATGGGCGATCCGCTCTTTACGCGGGCGGGACGTCGGGATCGTAACTGCCGGCGAGATTCTCGTGCCTGCTGCTGCATGTTGCCGCCACTATATAATCCCCCATCACAGAGGGGTCAAGTAAGCCATTTTTTATTCCACTTAGCCGTTACTCTGCTCGGATCTCGTGCTTAATTGATCTTCGGAGGGTCCTCGGTGGTGCCAAACCATCCCGGGACTTCTTTGCAGGTACTCGGCGCTAAACTCCTCAAATCGCCAATCTCCTCAAAACCCATTGAGACTCACACGCAACAGGAGATCACCTCCAAAATCCACCGGGAGATCAACGGAAGACAACATCTGAAAGAGACCCGAAAAGAACCTCCATCGGTTAGGGTGTGAGGCCCACGATGCCGCAACAGTTGCCGAGAACGACCATGAGGATGGTGAGGGCAGCGAGGGAGGATGGGATTGAGTTGAGTTGGTGATGGAGACGAGGCTTTTTTTGTTTCTAGCATGGAGAAGGAGATGATGACGACGGATGATGATGACGACGACGACGACGACGATAAGAGTGGGAGTGTTAGCCATTGATCAGATGTCGCCGGAATGGTGGCATTGAGTCACCGGAGTGGTGGCAGCAGGGCTTGGATTGGGTTGTCAAAGATGAAAAAGAGGACTTAAGTTATGGAATATTTTGCTTTTGGACCATAATTGATAAATGGTAATTTTTGTTTGTCATAAGAAAGTAGAGCTCCTGAGACAGAATTTATCAGAAAGCTGATCTAGAACAATTTTTCCTGTACTTCACACTTGGCAAGGCACCTATAAAATCAGCAAACAAGTCAGTCAACTTTGCCAGTAATGGTACCAAACCAAAAAAAGTTATTCAGCTTTCAAGATGACTTGTATAGTTATTTCAAAAATATGACATATATAAAATTTGAGCAGGTCAATTTGTAACACGGAAAACCTTCAGACAAATTGCCATTTCCAAAAACATTATAATTCCTCAACAACAATGCACCCCAAATGCAAACAGCAAATTTACAAGCTTCTGTGGTCCGAGTACAAACTATAACATGCATCTTCTCACAAAATCTTCTTTTTTTTTTCCTCTTTTTTTTTCCCTAATCTTTTTTCTCGACTTTTTTCCCAGAAGTCATCAACTTTGATGACTTCTGTTGCTAATCAAGCTACATCCGAGTACAAACTATAACATGCATCTTCTCACGAAATCTTTTTTTTTCCCTCTCTCTTTTTCCCTATCTTTTTGCTTGACTTTTTTTCCCAGTAATCATCAACTTTGATGACTTCTGTTGCTAATCAAGCTACATTTCTGTTACATCTGTGTATTCAAACAGCAATGGATGCAGCTCAACTCCAAGAGCTGCTAAAACAAAACGTTTCAAACTAGAAATTTCGATGGAATTCCCTAATGGCAAGATCCACCACTCAATCTACAAAGTATATCACCGATGGCATACCGAAGTTGATATTGTGACAAAACAGGAACAACTATCGTGATGACTGTCTGATATTTAGATGCATTGCAGCACGAACTAAATCTCAATCTCCTTTTATATACTTCATCACTTTAACGGAGAATCATCTCACCAATTCTAACTGATTCAAGACAAACTCAGATACTAATTCTTCCAAAAGATCATCCTCTAGCATCCCTGCAATATCCCTCCCTATTATATCAACATCATCTCCCAAATCTAACCACCTCGGATCCAAAATTGTCTCCTCTAACTTTCCTCGGCCCAACACCTTCCTCAACCTAACCAACATTTTCCACACCTCTTCACTGAGCTCCTCATGGCCAAAATTTCTCTTTGGTTTCCTCTGGATCTCTTCCAAAATGGAGCTACTTAGATCAAACAGCAATTTTCTTTCGCATTTCGACCATTCTGTAAGCACCGCATACTTCTCTTCAAGCTTTTCAAACACATCTAGGTCCAATGTGGTATTCAACTGGAGGCTATTTTGGAGGTATGAGTAGTCTCTATCCTCTTCATTTCTATATTGTGGTGTCTTGAGTTTTTGGATCGGGGAGAAACATTCTTTAGCACCATCCTCACTCAACACTGGAGTTTCACATTCGGTGTTGTATGCGTCAGATTCCACCCAAAGAAGTTGTAGCTGGAGTCGGAGTTCTGGAATATGTAGTTTAGTAGAGATTAGTTTCTGCCAGGCCAGTTTCATGTTAAAAAATAAAAATAAAAAAAGGTCATGGCAGGCCAGGAAGAACTATAGGACATGTTGGGCTTTGGAGTTATTTTATAAGTAGAATTACAGGTTATCCACCAATGGTAGAGTTAAATGGCATACACATCATTTATACCATCCTGCACTAAACTCGTCAATTGGTTTATTTAACTCCTGATACCACTGAGATTAGTATCAATTGGATCCCGAAATTATATCTGACATGACTGCTGAATGATGTAAGGTGCAGCTGCTATTAAACCAAGTCAGATATTATAACTGCCGCACAAGGTATAAACAATAGATGTTATAGGAACTTATACCTAAAAATTAAAAGCTTGGGAGTGCTGATTCATTTTGAAGTTATTTAACTCTAGATGAGTTGTTGTTTTCTTCACCTTTGGAGGTGAGAGTTAACAAGTCAAGGTGGAGTTTAGATAACTCCAGTTATCTATCCTAACTTCAAAATTACAGCCAAAAAGCATTATAAGGTTAGGAATTTGCAGTAAATTTTAGATATCTCTATAACCTCCAGTTATCCTAACTTAACCCCAGTTAATTTTCGATAACTCTCTAACCTCCAGTTATCCTAACTTAACATCAAAGCCAAACAATGCCTTAAAAATCTAGAAGAGAAATAGGAACATGATAGCAGATTGGTTTAACTTACCTTGGAGATCGGCATTGACTTTCTCAAAGGATTCAGGACTTGATTGACATTCTTCTGATGGATGGTCAAGAACAGATGCAGGACTTGGTTGCTCAGACTCTTTGGAGTTTATAAGGGGCTCTGACCCTGTTTCTTCAGGATAATCTAGTGAATTATCCTGGAGATATAAATATTACGTTTAGAACGAAATTCTTTTCATAAATAAAATTTCAGAGTAAAGGTGTAAAACTTAAGTTCTGTATTCTTGTAGTTATACCCAAAATATAGGCATGCCTTAAAATCAAACATCTTATAGGTCGCAGGGCGGAAACTAATGAGATACCTATATACATGCAATGAAGCAAAGAACTTTGTGAACCGTCAAGTTTTCTAATTTAAGATGGAGATTAAATAAGTGCTAAAGGATTAGGGAAGAGAAAGAGAGAAAAATTAATGAATAAGAGATAACAGAGAGATTTTATATGAATGAACAACACAAGTATTGGGGAATTAGATCCTACAACAAATATTCATGAAAAGGTATATACACATATTATTGTTTAACTAAAATGAGTTTGGCATTATCTTTGATGTTGTATTAACAGATTTGAGAGCACCTTGATTTCAGCAAAGCAGCAGCAGTAAAAGAAAAGGCATCCGGATTTGTTTTCCATTACATATCCACTTTGAATTAAATGATAAGCAAAATCATGACCATACAACTTTAAAAGATGTAATACATGTTTCATATGACACAGAAACAACCTGATACAATTAGGTATGCCCTTAAATATGAGTACATTTCAACAAATGCATGACAGCATCAAAAAATTAGGTATGCTCAAAAACATATATTGTCTAGAAATCTTTATTGTAGATTGCAAAATTAATTGTTGATTGCAAAATTACTTGTTGATGGTTTGATTAAAATAGAATTGTTAACAAAAGTTTATATCCTAAGAAAAAACACAGTACTTTGTTCCTACATTGGCAGCAGCTTTAAAAGTCAGCCAACCGTCAGACTTTTCAACGATCACCACTGGCCATCTTGATCTTCATGCCCTTAAATATGAGTACATCAATTTTCATATGATATGAATTCCATTTTCCCTTGCATCGAATGATTTCAAAATTAGCACTTTTCTGACAATTGAACATTTCGTAGCGCGCTTGATGAATGGGCAAAGAGTACCCAAACGAAATGAAATTGGTTTGTCCATGGTTTAGAATATGAAGATCAATACATCTAGTGTTAATCGTTCAAAAAAATCGATGGATAGTTGACTTTTAGATCCGTCAATTTCCTTCAGTATGCTCTGTGCCTTCATATGAATATAGGCATTAGCTATTTATCGTGATATCTCATGTTCTGATATCTATTTAAGATAGATCATAATTCATGAGAAAGGTTTGTATCGAGAAACGTGACAAAATGTGAAGGAATGTGGAGCTGAAGGTAAATCACTCGTGCAAATGTACTACAAGAATGGAACATATGAATGTGATGCATGTAAAGGCCAAGTTTATTCCTGTTTTGAAGAGAACTACGGAAAAAATGAATGACAAACAAAAAAGGTAGAGATAAAACTAAACTAACTCCAAGAGTCAATTGACACATTCTTCTAAATTATATGGATCAAGAAAATCAAAAAGACTGTAAGCAAGAGAAGGATATAGCTAAAAGGCATTTCTAAACATAAGGAATGAAAGGAATTATAACTTAGATTCAGATTTTAGATCTATAAGGCATGCAACCATACGCTAATCAAAGATAGTTAACAAACCATTATAGCATCACCGACATATACGATGGCAGAATATTCCTCCTGTTCCGGTTGCGGGATATGTCCCTCACAAGCTACGAAAGGCCTTTCCACATTCTCTGACTCCATGACAGCAGATCTGGGGTTGAACATGTTGCTATCTGAGAATTTATAAAGTATAGGCTTCACTTCAGAACGATCAGTAACATGAATCCCATTCCTCAGTTCTTCCTGGTTCATGTGAATCTCTTTCACCGGCAGCTTGTTTTCCTCTCCACCAGAGTTGAGATGAGGCTTGTAATTTTGAACTTTAAATCTCTTATGCGAAGAACTTCGCCTTTGATTTAAACTCCCGTCGCAAAGGTTGACCACTCCCAAATTCAAAACATCTTTAAACATATCACTAACTTGATGTCTACTTACTTTTGGAGTGCATTGAACAGTTGATGAAACCGGAAAAGATGAGGATTTGGGCAAATTTGTGGAGCAGTCATCTTTCCAGCCATCCCCACTGGTAATTCCATGTTGGTAAAAATTTGGTTTCTCATCTGAAATTTTCTGTGCTGTGGACGAATCCTGAGCAAGCATTTCACCCAAGGTACTCAAGCCAGCTATTCTTTCCTGTTGAAGCCGGTGGGTCATTATCCAACGTTCAGATAAGCGTTTTCTAGCCTCCCTACTCAAAGATAATTCGGTCGAACAAGATGTTGATGGGCTCGAGGTAATATTCCAGGATTCAAAGTTTTCTGGAGTTCGTCGATATGCTCCAGAATTGTTTACTATATACATTTCATCCTTGATGTACCTATTGAACCCAGAACCCAACATCTTTCTAGAGCCAGTACTTATCGAATGTCTCGTTTGTTTTGCAATTTCTCTAGCTATTTCTCTTGAGCCCTTTGTCCTCTGTCCCATAACATCCACATTGTCAAACAAATTCTGCCGCTCCATTCCTTCGACATGTAATTCATGAAATACAGAGTGTGGAACTTCCTGCTGTTTTCTGTATCCAAACGGATTGTTCTCACGGGATCTTTGTCGTGAAACATTTCTTGCCATGTCCTGGGCTTTTCCCAGATTAGGCTTTAGAACAACTATTCTAGTGGAACGATAATTAGTTCCTGCAGACCGTGATTTTAGCAACTTATGTGAGAGAGAACCACTGTGTTCTTGAAGCGAGTGATTGAAAAGGTTGGTAGTGGGCTTTCTTAAAGAGCTTAGAGGATCTTTTTGCATTTGAGCGCACTTCTCGGTTTTTACCTGTGGCTTACGAGACATATCATCAATTTCAAATCTTTTGCCTTTTGATGATTTCAAGACTGTGATGTGGCTTTCATGAGGAGCTGGGGGAAAATTCTTCCAATCTTGTAGCTGCTTTGTGGACAAAGAACTGGGCTCCTCAAGAAATTTTATAAGAAGATCTCTGTTCGAATCTAAAACTTCTAATGCATCATTCAACTCTTTGGAATTCTGAAGATTTTCATCAGTTGAGAGACGCTTTGCTTCCATGAACTTCTGCCTTATAAAGGCCAGATCAGTATCATTTTCTTTCATACAGGAATTTCCCTTAAAAGCTGGCTGGCTTTTGCGTCTCTCGTATTGCTTACTGTGTATCTCAAATTTTGTTGAGTCATTGATTTCAAAGACGTCCTTGAATTCCTGGTGTTCTCTGGTGCTCTTCCCAGCTACTGAATGACCCTGATAAGATGTGGATGTAGTTTTCGGTAAACTTCTATTCTCCTGTTGTTTAGACACAGCCTGTGGAGGTGGCAATGAATCAAGACCCATCAATTTCGCAATTACACTTGGTGAGGGCTCTCTGACTTTCTTCTCTCTTGACATCTCTTCATGCGTAGGCAATTTAATCAGTGTTCCACTAGCTCTTCTAGATGAATTTTGCCGGGAATCAAAGGTAACCTAGAAAGGATATATGAGATGCAACATGAGATTCTACAAGGAATAGCTTCAAATTGACTCATACTAAAAAGAATAAAGCAGTATAATAATGTAATTGTTGTTATCAATAAGTCAAGTAAATCAAGACAGATAGCAATTATCGGTATCACTTGAATTGTACATTAGAAACACCTACTTGGGAAATAGAAAACTTTATACTTTATAACAAAAAAAAGTCGTAAGCAAACTATTATCAACTATTGTAATTGTAGGAAAACCTAGCTCTTTGACAGACTATTTCACGCTATGAAAACCCTTACCATGTGTCCTACTGGAGATCCATTGTCACGGATAGAATCCGATACAATCTTGGAACCTTTCATTTTATTTATAAACTTCCCATTTCCTGGAAGAAGAAAAAAGACCCTCTAAATATTAGAGAAGCTCAAATGGAAAACCAAAATAAACTTGCACCTATACAATAACATAAAATAATTTCACTGCAAGTGTAACCCCAAAACGTACATACGTATGTGTAAAAGCAAAGAAGAAAGTTATTGAGCCCTGTAGATGAAAGTTAATATTACATTTTACATCATTTTGGAAAACATAAAAGACAGTCAGATGTAGCAAAACATAGTTAATCACAAAATAGTCACTATATTCAACATAGAGACTACTAAGTTCATTTCTAGAAATCCAGCACATATACCTAGTTCTTCAAGGTTAAACATCTGAGTCATGGAAGTAAAATGATTGTAGGAAATGGTGAACCTGGACTTATTCTTCCAAATGAATTTGTACAGGTAAACTATTTAAGAAGGCCATGATTGAATGGTAGGAATTGACACAGAAGAAGAAGAATACAGAAGGAACATGCTTACCTTAAGAAAATGTAATATATAAGCGAATCTTTTTAACCCCTCAACTCGTACCTACATTTCAAGCCCATGCTAATGAATATCTAGTGGCCTCGGGCCTCAAGTGTTGAGACACATTTGCAGAATTATCCATTGCTAGACTCACAAAAGTCATATATTATTATCCAAGAACCTTACTAGTGAAATGAAAATGGAACCAAGCACGGACACTATCAAAACTGAGAAAGCATCAAAAATAATTTAAAAGATCTCTAATTGAGGTTATCAATCATCAAGAGTTGGGTCTACTTCCTGGTCTCGACAACTATGACAAGAGAGGGTTTTACCATAAAACCTAGCATGCCATGTTGTACCCATGTTAGGGAATGCAACTGATATAACAATTACATGGTCATACTTTAAAAATAGATTTCGCTACATACCAACTTCCCAATACCGAAAAAATTATGTATAACCAGCAAGCAGACCACATTTATTAGACTAAACACAAAAGGGATAGAAGCCACAAGGAACCACATTGGAGAACTGAAAGATATATTCAGTATAATTTTATAGTTTCATTTTGAAAAATTGTTGAAGCCATTCTTGGAAGTTAATTCTCCATTTCATTGGCAAAAGAATGGAAATTTTTTATTGAACCCATTATGGCACAGCTGTACCTATCTTTAGGTAATGCATCTTCCCCATTGACATTATAGTTATATGATTAAAGTCGAGACAATTAACTACCCAAAGCAACAAAAATTTGGGTCTCCTACTCCGGGGAGGACAGGTAAGGGGAAAAAACACGCAACATAAATTCAATAGTAATTGCCACGATGGATGAATATACGTGTTGCATCAAAGATAGAAAAAAAGATTCATGAGTACTCACACCACCAGCAAAGGGAATTATTAAGCATGAATTGTGGAATCTCCAAAAACTTAAGTGTTAAATTCTGCATGAGGCCAGTAAAAACTTCCAGGTGTTGAATTGCCTCGGTTGCTTGCATTGCCTATTTGAATATTCTTTACAACCAGAGTATGGGGGAAAAATTGCTTCGAAAATAAAGTATTACCTTAATACTTAATAAGGGACTAAAATAAACAAGAATTATCAAACTTATATAAAGTCTGGAACAAATTACTGGTTAAACATGATTGGTAGTAAAATACAAAATGGATAGTTTAGATCAAACTACTAGAACTGGATCTTAGTAGGCCACGAGATTTTGAAAGTCCACAATGAATGTGCCAAAGAACATTAAATATAACAAAAAATTTAAACAATTAAAGGGAAAGAATGTTAACTCAAAAGCCCCTAATGGCAGAGCAGACCATCACTATCAGCATGAGCTCGGTAACATGAAAATTTTATTTCAGTTCAACAAAACCACAGATATAAAAGCAATTAATGCAGATATCACATTTCATTTCTCTTAAATATGAACAGGAAGGTCCAAAATTGAAAAGAAACAGGCAAACTGCATCTAGAATTTTCATGATTCCTTATATCTAATCACTACCATAAATAATATACATTCAGCCCTACTAATAGGAATTGATTTCAGACCGTAGCCGTAGCTTTAGAATAAAGAATTTGCAATGTACACAGCTCCATAATCATATAAACCGACAAAAAATCCTAGCCATCTAAGCTAACAGTCCACATGAGCTCACCCGATCACTCTCCTCTAAAATCCTTCACTCCATGACCGGTAATTCATACTCTGCATCTGTAATCAGCGATGCATTTTTCCTCGCTGAAAATAAAAACATCTAAATATAGAAAGAAACAGGCAGACTTTATCCCCAATCACAAAGAACCATATTTACTAATCCTAACTATAATTTAAACCCAAAAACAGAAACGAGTTCCAGAAAGAACCAGTCTCTTTAGAATTCAAGAATTTTCAGCGCCCACGACTTCTATAAACTCTACAGCTGCATTTGAAATCCTTAACGATTACAGAAAAATGAGGTAAAATTAAAGCTGACCTTCGGCATTGAGCTCCTTGGATCGCTCTCCTTGCCAATTCCCACCATATCTCAATCTATCTCTCGTATTCAGAAAGTTCAGATCAGAGATTCATCCATTCCCCCTCACATTAGACAAGATTCCAGATATGGAAAGAAACAGATTGGCTGTATCCAGAACCATATCTGCTAATCCTCATAACTCCTCATCGTAATTAACAATATTTTAAACCCAAAGTTCCAAACTTAAGCATTCAAAGGGGAAATGAAATCTCAATCTGATATAAAACCCTAAATCACAAGCTGATACAAAACCCTAAGATTGATCAAATTCCCCAACGATGATGGAACATGAAGTGAAATCAAAGCTAACCTTCGACATGAGCTCGCCTCGCGAATCCACCGCCATATCTCGCTCGATCGCTCATACTCTGCTGATGATGAAATCGATGATCCATTCCTCCTCCTCCTCGCCAAATGAAATTTTTGCCTAAAAAGGAAAGATTGAAATCCTAGCGATTGAGGAGGGAGGAAGAGCGGGGGGGGGGAGATAGAGGAGACGGCGGTCGAGGGGAGTAAATGACGGCGCTTGCTATAAAAGGGACGGGATTTCACCGTCGCTGTTAATTTTGAACTTTCGAAAAACGCTGCATCTTCTCTCGACACGCGAGAGAGAGAGCGCGGAATATTCATCACGTGGGTAGGGGTTTTTGCAGATCAGCTGCCGCAAAATTTTGTTATTGCATGGTTACGTCAATGTAGGTTTCTTGCAAATTTTATTGACGTTGGCAAACCTTCAAATTTGGAAATTGTGTATAATGATTTGAGGATTCTGCTCAACCTTGATACTGGTTTTCCTTTCACAGTGAGGGTGAAATTTTATTTATAGGCACTGTAGCGTACTGTCGACATCGTTGAAGAGTAAGAAGGATGTTTTAAAATTATTTGTGCATATATTAATAGCACTTTAATATACCGTAGATCCACTCTTTGTACTACGCTAACTAAAAAGGAGTAAAACGGAGAGAATGGACCTCCTATTTTAACTTGGACGTCCATGTCTTGATCCCTTTCTACATAACAAAAATATTAGGCAAGTGGTACACTCATAGCTCATTAAATCTATCATTCAATTTAGAGGAAAATTTCTATGATTCAACTAAACTGAATGTTCTAATTACACCATATATAAAAAAAAATAGTCGACAAATCATGACTCATGACAAAGGTATCAGAAGTTTATATATCCTACTTCCAATAAAAATTAGTGTGATAACTATCATTAGAAAACTTTGAGATGAAAATGGCATAGCGGCTTTATATTAAAAAACGCTATATGAATAGTCTCATTTTTAAGATACTTTAAGACACTGGTGATAATTAAAGAGTTTGGCGAAGGTAACTAGATTAAATGTCATTGCAATAAGCACATTCCTATTGAATTTTAACGAAGCTTATTTAAATCTGTATCCGTTTTCTTTTCTGGTAATTTTTTCCTTTTCATTTGCAAGAAACTCAACAGATAAATGCAACTAAAAATTGATAGCGACTCTAATGCAAATAGCACGTTACAGGGGCCCAATGGACAGCCGCATACTGATGACTCATCATGCCCATTTGTTAGGTGGGGCCTACTGGAGGTGAGTCCACACGGCCGTTTGAGTCGGTGACGTGTTCGTCATGGCTTTGGAAAGGTTCGATGGGGACGTTTTTGGAGGGAAAGGCAGGGGCCAAAATGTAATGAGAAGACAGAGAGGCTAAAACCTGCAAATGAGTCCAAAATATGGCAAAAAATTCCTGGTTTGCACATGTTTGCATGGTGTAAGATACCTGCAAACCATTAGATGGTTTTGGGATTTATGTAAGGAAAGTCATCCCAGTGGTTTGTACCATGCAAGTGGTTTCTTGAAAAATCTCATCAACCTCATTGATTGTGTTTTAATGGACCCACAATTTGCCGCATCGGCTGGTAAAACGTTTTTTCCTACTTTAGAGCCTATTTGTTTCATGGAATCGGGGTTGAGCATAGAGTCAAGAGAGGACAATCACTATACCACAATGACGTCTTTTTGTGTTTTATTTTGTTCCCTTCGGTGTAAAGTTTGTGTTTGCTTTCTTGGCTTGAAATCATGACTTCGGTGTATTTGACATCATCATGCATCATCTTTTAAGTCAATACTTTTAAGACCAAACTTCTTCTTGACTCTTGTCATGCCATATAACTTTTGGTTATGATCATCACTATCATTTTCTCTTTTTTCTACTGCCATGACAAATTATTGCGTTAGGCTAAATAGCACAAAGGTATCTATGAAGCTTCATGTTTTTTGCTATTGGAATTGTGATCTTTAAAATCTGTAGATAGATATCAGAAGTACACTATAGAACTTTTATATTTCTTACGATCGATACCAGTAAAATGGTATTAAGTTACTACCGGAAGTGGTAGTCTATGGTAGCTATACCTAATTAATGAAGTTCATGTATCAAACCTCAAAAAAGTGAAAATTCATGGATTCCTTTGTGCAATTTAACCTTAGTGTAATGTGCTCCGCATTACAAAGTCAGAATAATCTTATGGGATTCGATCAAAAATTGGAATCGATGAAATCGCTTGCTCAAATTTTCTAAGGGCTGGGGCTTGGATTCTTGATCCCTTAATGGGGATGCGATTCGATTAGCGACGGGGATGTAGAGTTTTAATTTGGTTAAAACAGAATTAAAAACTTCGAGGCGTGTATGATACACTTTCTGAAAAGTAATATTGCCACCACTATAGGAGGCAATCACCCTCAGGATACAACAAAATGTTGGATCACGGCAGCGCCCCAGTGATCAAACCGTGACCAAATGCGGAACAAAAATTTTCTAAACTGGCGCTACCATTACCCGATGCCCGAAGATACCCTAAACCCTAAACTAGTAAGCTAATAAAAGAGATAGGAATGGTTATACCGAGTTGATCCGTGTCCTTCGGTCTTCAACCATCATCACAAGCTCCAAGAGGCTCCTTGATCGAGTTTGGTTGCCGGTCTTCCTCCATCTACGATAATCCACCTGAGGGAAATGGCGCAAACTTCAGCCTCGCAACCGACGCTCTAAAGTTGCTAGCAATAGAGAGTGGAGGTATAGAAATGTGTCGCTATATTTTTCTCTCATCATAATTGCTCAAGGGAGCAACCATAGAAGATAAAGGAGGTGAGGAAACAATGGCATGAGCAACTCAAGAATTGGCTAAGTGTTGAAGTGAGAATGAAAGTGTAGGCTATGAAGCAAGTGAAGAAAAATGACCAAGTCCCCACAAGTGTTGTGGCTGCCCCCCTCCCCCCCCCCCCCCCTCTTTCTCTCTCTCATCACCAAAATATCTCATTTCAATTTGCAAATAAACAATTCCAAGTCATACCTATGACCCATGCTCATGCCGCCTCACTCCTCCACCTCATTTGTGAAAAAAATGAACTTCCAAAAATGGAAAATCATACAAATGAGGTGTCCACTTCTAGAAGCTATTCCGTAAAAATACGGAATAATTTCCGGTACATGTATCGAAATACATATACGCGTATTCGTACAAAAATACAAATAGCCAAGAGAGAAAATGAATAGTGAACAATAATACTAGAATACATATATATAAATTATTAAATCAAAACCTGATTTAATAATCTGGCTTAATCCTAAACCGCTAGTATTATCAACCGTCCAATTAAAGTCTGTGCAGCATGCACATATATTTAATCGGACACCCGTATGTACCAACATACGTCATCTACACCATATCGCCTGAACCGTGAAAACGCTTTGTGTGGGACTCTAAAGACTCGTCAATACGCTGGCAGTGGGTTTAACCACAAGCACGTCAGCGATACTAGCTGTACGTAACGGCTACCCAGGTATTGAGCGAAAGGGAGGCCGACGAGCAAACTCATCCTGAACTCCTACTGAGCTTGACAGTGACAATATCCGTACAGTCCGGTCTTTTCGTCTAAGAGTGTCTCATATCGAGCCTAGCGGGATGGATAAAGTCAGACCCCTAACAACGCGACATTTAGTGTCGGCATGAAACCCATCACCACCAGAGAAACTATCGATCCTGGATCGGTAATTCTCGTCCACCATGGCCATGGATTTTTGGTGATGGCCACCCGTGCACAACGTGACATAAACCCCCAATACCGGGAGAAACGAATCCCCGACGATCCGATCACTGCCTCCATGTGGCTCGGGACTGTACCCAACTAAAACCTGTTTGCAGGACTCTTTTGAGCCGTGATAGGGTAGTAATCAAAGCACAGTGGGAACTCACACGAGACAAATGACGATCTCAGGTCGACAGACTAACCTGTACACATGTCACCTGGGAACTGCTATCTGACAATAGGTATAATACCAACTAGCAGGTTCCCGGCGAGTCCGTCCAGTGTACTCATAACCCAACAAGCACCTGCATACTATCTTAGGTGAACAAACTAACACCAATGGCTTGTGAGACCAGGCCACCGCCCCTCGTCGGGGTCTCAATCAGTATACACTAGTCTACACTGGAGTATCGATGCCTAGTCTCGATACTCCCATGACTAGGGACATTTAAGGATGTGCTTATAGACCCCCGGCTCCCACGTATATGATCGACATCATAATGCTGGTATTCAAGAAAGAATCCTATGGACTCTATCAACATGTATATGATGATAAAGACAAACCAGACAACATATTATCATCTCGAGTAAGACTTTTCTACCGGTATAGGTCCTCCCTCAATCATCATAATCATCTGACTGCGATTACGATAATTGCCTTGAGAGCACTATAGCCAACAATCTCCCACTTGCAGTTAAGGCCAATTATTGCGGTGTCGCATACTCACAGCTCGTGTGATACCGAATACCCAACTTCTCTAGTAATCAGTTTTGCAAGGTCCGTTTGCGAAACTATTGCGTTCGAAAAATAGCCTCAGTGAATGGATCTGCTCCAGTGTTTCTTTCTGTATCTCTCTATTGTTAGTGTATATGCCCTAGAGGCCATTACTGTATCATACTAGTTTGTATATTACTTAATGGAAGCTTGGGATATTCACAGTTGTATATACAATCTTGCTCGAAATGGTAGTATGCTACTTGGTTTGTCTCTGCTTTAATATGTGCATGTGTTTCTTTTAGCATATTGCTGGTATACATATTAGTAGAGCCCTTAGGATCCTTGCTTGATTACCAGTGTTGTGATGGCGCTCGCACTCGTGGGAGCTGGGTAATCTATAAGCACATCCTTATACAGGTCCCTGGTCGTTGGACTATCGAGACAGGGCATCGATACTCCGGAGTAGACTAGCGTATACGCTTCTCATCCCAGTGTGGGAGACGGTCTGTCCCACAGCCGTTAGTACGTCGTACTTGAGATAGTATGCGGGTGCTCGTTAGGTTACGAGTACACTGGACAGGACTCGTCGGGAACTGTTGGTTGGTAATATACCTATCGTCAGTTATCAGTTCCCAGGTGACATGAGTACAGCTTAGTCCGCTGACTTGACACTGTCACTTCGCCTCGAGTGTGTTCCCACTGCACTTTGATTACTACCCTACCACGGCTCAGAGGAGTCGTGCAAACAGGTAGTTTTTGGGTGCAGTCCCGAAGCACTTGGAGGCAGTGACGGTTAGACAGGATTCGTCTCTCCCGGTATTGGGGGTTGACATCGCGCTGTGTCCAGGAGAGCCATTACACGAGTAGTCCCTGGCCAGGGCAAGCGAGATATACTGGTAGGCTTCCAGTGTTATCTCAGGGTGTTCTGGGCTTCACTCCGACACGACTTGTACCGCTATTAGGGGACTGACGTTCACCGCCCCCCTAGGCCCGCCATGCGATGTATCAGACGAACAGACCGGACTGTACGGAGACTGTTACATACAGGCTCAGTAGGAGTGCAGATGGGGTTCACCTCGTCAGTCTTCTTATCGACATCTACCTGGGGACCGTTACGTACAGCTAGTGCCGCTTGCGGTCTGTGGTTAAACCCACTGCCAGCGTAGTGTCGAGTCTTTAGAGTCCCACACAGAGAGCTATTCGCCTTTAGGCAAAATGAGTAGAGGTCGCATGGTTTTGCGACAGGGTTCGTTCGCATCCGCGCACTTGTGCACGTTTGCTGTCCGGACAGTTTATACTAGCGGGCTTTGGTTTAAGCCGGATCCTAGTATATGATTTGAGATTGGTTTTTCTCATTGTGTTCGTGTTCCTCGGATCACGAATGCGGGTGCGTATGCACAGTTGCTTGAGATTGAGGGAGAGGACCTTGTTTAGGGTTAATGACTATTGTCATTTTATTAACCCCATTGCTTTTGTGTGTATTATTGTTAATTAATAATTAGCTTAATTATTGTGCATGGTTGTTGTTGTTGACCTTTTGACTTCATTGACTTGTTGACCAAGTTGACAATTTGACCATGATCATTTCATTTGAAGATGCTCTTTGATCCTTGCAATTTGCATTAATATTGAAATGATAATGGTCACCTTTTGATTAAACCATGATAATTTTCTAGCTAATTAATTAATTAAAATATCACACACATATTAGTGAGAATGACTCACTAATAATTCATTCTCTCATATCTTTTCTCTCTCTTGCTCATCCTCTCCCTCAAGCTCTCTCCCTCTCATGTGTTGAGAAACAAAAAGCTTGAGAAAAACCTTCACTTGATCTTCTCTACTCACTTCTAGGGTTCAAGTCTTAGCATTTCTTGCACTCTAGTTACTCCTAGCTTGGAGTTGAAGCTAAAGGTCGAGGCTTTCGGGTGGATCCTTCTTTGACGGAAGAAGACAAGCAAGGTGAGGCCTTTCTACCATTCCGACGAGCAAGGAGAGAAGGAGTTCGAGCTCAAGGTATAACCTTTCTACAACTTAGTTAGTTGTTAGTTTACTTTAGCTAGTTTTCGTTTAGTAAAGATCCTCACAAGCAAGGTCCATGTTGCCTAGGTCATTAAAAATCCGTTTTTTATTATGTTTTCCGCCTCCCCGTAAGCACCGGGGTGGGCAACGTGGACTTACAGTGGTATCAGAGCCTAACTAAACTCAAACTAGCTAGGTAGTGAAGTGTAACGAAGTTTCGAAACCGGAAAATCCAAAAACCAAACTTTTGCAAAACCCTAGTTTCTGTTAAAATTTTTTCTGCTCTAAATGAAAAACTTTATACTTGTAAATTCGGCTCAGGGTTTTGTATGAACACCCATGAAAAACGGTACAGTGTTTCGTTCAAACCGCCGCCCTTCCGCGGCACGAGGTAGGCATGTGCCGCGGAAGCGCCGCCGTTTGTCGTCTTCTCTGCATCGTTTTTCGTGCAGTGTGTGTCTGTGTTGGTTTTGGGATTTTTAGGATATGTTAAATGTGCCCAGATTTTCCAGAACTAAAATTTACTTTTGGGGGCCTATAAATCCGTATTTTTCGGAACTTCACTACACTTTAACTACATCGGTTATATCTGTGATGCTTGCATGTATTGAACGTCGGCTAATCGCTATAAGACGATTAGTCGGGGTTATACATGATCTGTGATTGTTATTGGTTTGTGGATATGAATGGATTGGATTGTCGCGGGTGAATGGCCGGGGTGGATGTGAGATGAGCGTTGTTTTTCTTTCATTCATTTGTAACATGTAAATTGATGTAATAATATTCTTTGTATGGCCGCACAACCGGGTCGGGGTTGTAGCCGTCATTGTATAATTCTTTTTACTGTTTTTGCTCCTAGGATAGACCCATGGAGGGGTGCACAAACTACCGGGTATCTCGAAGCGCCGAGTGTCCTACTCACGGTGGTGAGGGAGGTTGCTTCGCTTCGGGTGCTTGGCGGGTAGTTTGCCGCACCCGTAGGGGTCTTGGGTGGGGTATTGGCCATTCACCGCGACCGTGTAATCCGTTTTGCGTTGCAGGCTCGAACGCATTGCGGATTCCTAGTATATCCAATGTATTCATCTGTGATCAGTAATGTCTATCATTGCTATATATTTATATATAATAACTATTTAGGTGTTGCTTATGTTTTACAGCCGCGCTAGCCCAGCCCCCGCTCTGTCGTTAGTTAAGTAACCTAACGGGTGATGACGGGGCCCCGTGGCGAATGCGAATGGCATAAGCGTACGTCATATTTTGGTTGTTTTCTGCAATGGTAGGATTAAATGATGGGACGCATTAAAAGAACTAATGCAAGAAATAAACCAAGTAAAAGTCGATTGGAACACTTTGAAAACCACTCGGTTCTTTTCAAAACTAAACTTTTAAACGCGGAGCTTGAACCACTCCTTTTAAAAGCTAACTCGTTCCATCGATTATATCAAGTTCACTACGTTCACGGTTTCGCCAAAACCATCTGTAGCCCTCCGTCGTTTCATATGAATATTCAACGGTATTCAAGCTGTGTTTGTTGGCCTTAGTCAAGGCACAGTGTTTGGTAGCTGGTGGGTATTCATATGTTGCATAGATAGAATGCGTTGGTTTGAGACAGTCGTATTGCCTTGTTGGCCATAGTCAAGGGTGGATACGGGTGGGTTCAAATTAACCTGGATAACGACGGGTAGAACTTGACATGTGACTTATGATTTGTTGGCCTTAGTCAAGGTCATAAGAGCATGGGGCAAAAATCCACATCGGGAGTTTCATAAGTACTGAAACTTGCTAGATTTGCATACCATTTGGAGTGTGGTAATTCTGGTAGGATTCCTTCGGTTTTATCACGCGATGATATTTGGATCCCGATCCTACTGTGAGTATATGCTACTCCTCGGGAAAACTCTCACTTAACGATCAATGCTATAAACCTAGTAGGTGCCTAGAAAGGTGTTAGCGGGGCTACGCCCACAGGGAAAAGAGGTTATTTAATTAAGGAACTTCGCGAAAGCGTTGGAAAACCTCCCTCGAAGTACCGACACTGGCCTGGCTGAACGGTCAAGCAAGTATTGTACGGTGAGAATGATCCCGGCTAATCCTTTTCTTTATGGTTTGAGAAGGGATTCGAGAAACAGTGGGAGCCATCCAGTTTAGACAAACTAAAAACCACTCTAAACTTGCAAGAGCATCATGCTAAAGTGTTTCTTTTCTCTCTCCTAATTGCAGCGACCATTCAACATGACCGGACTTAAGTTACTGTTAGATAAAAATATATTGACAGGGCCAAACTACAAAGATTGGCTCAGGAATGTCAAGATGGCTATCACTTATGACAAGCTGGGGTATATACTTACCACCAAAGCTCCCCCTGTCCCAGGTCCCACCTCCAGCGTCGCGGATGTAGAAATCCGTAAGACATGGGAGATAGATTGCGCGAGGGCCAGATGCCTCGTACTAGCCTCGATGGACAACGAACATCAGAGGAGGCACGAGAATATGGACCTAGAGTCCATATTTCTCCATACAAAAGAACTGTATGGGGAGCAGCCTCGTATCGCTAGATACGAAGTGTCGAAGAAGCTTTTTTCGGCAAGGTTGGCCGTCGGATCATCGGTAGCGGACCACGTGCTTAAGATGATCGGCTACATAGAGGAGCTCGCGGACCTTGGGACCACGTTGGAGAATGAACTCTATACCGATTTGATTCTCCAGTCCCTTCCTTCCACTTACGCCCAGTTCGTTCTTAACTTCAACATGCAAGGAAAGGAGGTTGAACTTGCCGAACTTCTGAACATGTTGAGGACTGCTGAGGGCACCCTACAGAAGGGTAGGGAGACATCCACTTTGTTTGTAGGAGGATCTTCCTCTTCTAGGTCCAGGACGAAAGCTAAGGGCAAGAAGAAGAAAGTCCCCTCCAAACCAAGAGGCGGTGTCGGTAAAGTGGATACGAAGGGAAAGGGTAAAGCAACAAAAGTAGCGGGGAAGATGGTGGGGAAGGAAGAATGCTTCTATTGTCACAAAAGTGGTCACTGGAAACAAGATTGCAAGGCTTGGAAAGCCAGAACACAGGATTTGAAGTGAGTTGCAGCTTCAGCTTCAGGTGTGTATGTTATTGAAAACTGTCTATCAATAAACTCTACATCCTGGTATTGGATACCGGATCAGGATCTCATATCTGTAATTCTTTGCAGGCGTTAAGAAAGCGTAGAGTTTTGAAGGCAGGTGACATGACCCTCAGAGTTGCGAACGGTGCTAGCATGGATGCAGAGGCCGTGGGGGACTATCACCTGGGATTATCAGATGGACACTTTTTGGTTTTGCGTAGTTGTTATTATGTACCAAATGCAACCTGTAATATCATTTCTGTATCTTTATTATCTAAAGAAGGTTATGAATTTGCATTTGTGAGTAATGTAGTGAACATTCACCTTAATCAAGTTTTGATTGGGTCAGGTACATTAAACAACGGTATTTACGTTTTAAACCAACCACAGGTTTTCAATATCCAGAATACACACAAAAGAAAGTCTCCAGATATTAATCAGGCTTTCTTATGGCATTGTAGACTGGGTCACATCAATGAGACACGGTTGACTAAGTTACATAAAGAAGGATACTTGGATCCGTTCGAGTATCAGTCTTATGCCACTTGTGAATCTTGTCTCATGGGAAAGATGACAAAGGCTCCGTTCACTGGACACGGAGAAAGAGCGAGCGAGCTCTTGGGACTCGTACACAGCGACGTGTGCGGTCCAATGTCTACACATGCGCGAAGCGGTTACTCTTACTTCATTACTTTTACGGATGATTTTTCAAGGTACGGTTATGTCTTCTTAATGAAACATAAGTCCGAGGCCTTTGAAAAGTTCCAGGAATATAAGAGTGAAGTGGAGAAACAGACCGGCAAAAGTATCAAGATTCTAAGATCGGATCGAGGTGGAGAATACTTAAGTGCCGAGTTCCTGAATTATTTAAAAGAGAACGGAATTCTCTCTCAGCTTACTCCTCCATACACTCCGCAACACAATGGTGTATCGGAGAGACGGAACCGAACCCTATTGGATATGGTACGGTCCATGATGAGTAAGGCTGAGTTACCACGATCTTTCTGGGGTTATGCACTGGAAACAGCTGCACATCTCTTGAACCAAGTTCCTACTAAAACAGTGCCTACCACACCATATCAGATGTGGAGTGGGAAGAAACCCTGTCTTAAATCCTTTAAGACATGGGGATGTCCAGCTTTTGTAAAAAAGCAGCATGCCGACAAGCTCGAGGCACGCTCAGTACAGTGCAAGTTTGTGGGATACCCAAAGAACTCCAAGGGGTATCTCTTCTATTACGCAGAGGAGCAAAAAGTCCTTGTTTCTCGTCATGCCCGCTTCTTGGAAACTGAGTTTTTAGAAAATCAGATAAGCGGGAGCGCAGTAGAACTGGAAGAAATTCCAGAACCACAAACCATTACTGAAAGCTTAGAGGAACCAGAAGGTTCGAAAGAACAGGACATTCCTATGCCACTCCGCAGGAGTAGTAGGCAGTCTCATCCGCCCGAGAGATACTACGGTTTTCTCATTGACGGGGATAGAGAAGACTGCATCCTAGATTGTGATGAGCCTACTAGCTTCCAGCAAGCCATTCAGAGCGTCGACTCGGTAAAATGGCTGGATGCAATGCGGACCGAGATGGAGTCCATGTACACCAACAAAGTATGGACGTTGGACATTGCTCCAGACGGGGTAAAACCCGTAGGATGCAAGTGGATCTTCAAAAGGAAGATTGGTGTAGATGGACAGGTTGAGACCTATAAAGCTAGACTGGTAGCAAAGGGTTTTCGTCAGCGACCTGGTTTGGACTATGACGAAACCTTTTCTCCAGTAGCTATGCTGAAATCCATTCGGATCCTTCTTGCCATCGCTGCTTTCCACGATTATGAGATTTGGCAGATGGACGTAAAGACAGCTTTTCTAAATGGTCATTTAGAGGAGTGTGTCTATATGGACCAGCCAGAGGGTTTCATTCAGGGTGGGAGCAGCGGAAAGGTGTGCAAGTTGCTCAAGTCCATTTATGGACTCAAGCAGGCATCGCGGAGTTGGAACATCTGTTTTGATGAGACGGTCAAAGAATTTGGCTTTATCAAAAATCCAGATGAACCATGCATCTATTGTAGATTTGTAGCGAGAACTGTGATATTCCTCGTTTTATACGTGGATGACATTCTCTTAATAGGAAATGACATTCCTATGCTACAATCTGTCAAGGGGTTCTTGTCACACAGGTTCTCCATGAAAGACCTGGGTGATGCCTCATACATTCTGGGTATCCGGATCTACCGTGACAGATCCAAAAGGATATTAGGACTCTCACAGTCCAGGTACATCGACACCATACTGAAGAGATTCAGTATGGAAGATTCCAAGCGCGGTAATTTACCGGCTTGTCACGGGATCACCCTCTCCAAAGAGATGTCTCCCAAGACTGATTTGGAGAGGGATCGCATGCCTATTATACCCTACGCTTCTGCGGTAGCCTCTATAATGTATGCGATGTTGTGTACCAGACCGGATGTGGCTTATGCACTGAGTGTGGTAAGCAGGTATCAGTCAAACCCTGGGGAGAAACATTGGATAGCAGTAAAGAACATTCTCAAGTACCTGAGAAGGACTAAGGAGATGTTCTTGGTGTATGGCGGAAAAGACCTGCAGATTGAGGCCTTTGCTGACTCCAGCTTCCAGAGTGACAAGGATGATTCCAAGTCCATGTCGGGTTTTGTCTTTACCCTCAATGGAGGGGCGGTGTGTTGGAAGAGCTCCAAACAGGAAACCGTTGCTGACTCGACTATGGAAGCGGAATACATCGCTGCATCTGATGCCGCAAAAGAAGCTGTCTGGATGAGGAAGTTCTTGAAAGAACTTCAGGTGGTTCCGTCCATTGTTGACCCAATACCTCTGTATTGCGACAACAACGGGGCTATAGCTTTAGCGAAGGAACCCAGGTCCCATCAGAGATCCAGACACATCTTAAGGCGGTATCACCTGATCAGGGAGATTGTGGATCGCCAGGAGATCGAGGTCCGGAGAGTTGCATCAGAGGATAACACAGCAGATCCATTCACCAAGGCCTTGCCCCAGACTCAGTTCGAGCGGCTGATCAAGATGATAGGTCTTCGATACGCCAGTACATGGCCTTAGTGCAAGTGAGAGATTGTTAGTGTATATGCCCTAGAGGCCATTACTGTATCATACTAGTTTGTATATTACTTAATGGAAGCTTGGGATATTCACAGTTGTATATACAATCTTGCTCGAAATGGTAGTATGCTACTTGGTTTGTCTCTGCTTTAATATGTGCATGTGTTTCTTTTAGCATATTGCTGGTATACATATTAGTAGAGCCCTTAGGATCCTTGCTTGATTACCAGTGTTGTGATGGCGCTCGCACTCGTGGGAGCTGGGTAATCTATAAGCACATCCTTATACAGGTCCCTGGTCGTTGGACTATCGAGACAGGGCATCGATACTCCGGAGTAGACTAGCGTATACGCTTCTCATCCCAGTGTGGGAGACGGTCTGTCCCACAGCCGTTAGTACGTCGTACTTGAGATAGTATGCGGGTGCTCGTTAGGTTACGAGTACACTGGACAGGACTCGTCGGGAACTGTTGGTTGGTAATATACCTATCGTCAGTTATCAGTTCCCAGGTGACATGAGTACAGCTTAGTCCGCTGACTTGACACTGTCACTTCGCCTCGAGTGTGTTCCCACTGCACTTTGATTACTACCCTACCACGGCTCAGAGGAGTCGTGCAAACAGGTAGTTTTTGGGTGCAGTCCCGAAGCACTTGGAGGCAGTGACGGTTAGACAGGATTCGTCTCTCCCGGTATTGGGGGTTGACATCGCGCTGTGTCCAGGAGAGCCATTACACGAGTAGTCCCTGGCCAGGGCAAGCGAGATATACTGGTAGGCTTCCAGTGTTATCTCAGGGTGTTCTGGGCTTCACTCCGACACGACTTGTACCGCTATTAGGGGACTGACGTTCACCGCCCCCCTAGGCCCGCCATGCGATGTATCAGACGAACAGACCGGACTGTACGGAGACTGTCACATACAGGCTCAGTAGGAGTGCAGATGGGGTTCACCTCGTCAGTCTTCTTATCGACATCTACCTGGGGACCGTTACGTACAGCTAGTGCCGCTTGCGGTCTGTGGTTAAACCCACTGCCAGCGTAGTGTCGAGTCTTTAGAGTCCCACACAGAGAGCTATTCGCCTTTAGGCAAAATGAGTAGAGGTCGCATGGTTTTGCGACAGGGTTCGTTCGCATCCGCGCACTTGTGCACGTTTGCTGTCCGGACAGTTTATACTAGCGGGCTTTGGTTTAAGCCGGATCCTAGTATATGATTTGAGATTGGTTTTTCTCATTGTGTTCGTGTTCCTCGGATCACGAATGCGGGTGCGTATGCACAGTTGCTTGAGATTGAGGGAGAGGACCGTGTTTAGGGTTAATGACTATTGTCATTTTATTAACCCCATTGCTTTTGTGTGTATTATTGTTAATTAATAATTAGCTTAATTATTGTGCATGGTTGTTGTTGTTGACCTTTTGACTTCATTGACTTGTTGACCAAGTTGACAATTTGACCATGATCATTTCATTTGAAGATGCTCTTTGATCCTTGCAATTTGCATTAATATTGAAATGATAATGGTCACCTCTTGATTAAACCATGACAATTTTCTAGCTAATTAATTAATTAAAATATCACACACATATTAGTGAGAATGGCTCACTAATAATTCATTCTCTCATATCTTTTCTCTCTCTTGCTCATCCTCTCCCTCAAGCTCTCTCCCTCTCATGTGTTGAGAAACAAAAAGCTTGAGAAAAACCTTCACTTGATCTTCTCTACTCACTTCTAGGGTTCAAGTCTTAGCATTTCTTGCACTCTAGTTACTCCTAGCTTGGAGTTGAAGCTAAAGGTCGAGGCTTTCGGGTGGATCCTTCTTTGACGGAAGAAGACAAGCAAGGTGAGGCCTTTCTACCATTCCGACGAGCAAGGAGAGAAGGAGTTCGAGCTCAAGGTATAACCTTTCTACAACTTAGTTAGTTGTTAGTTTACTTTAGCTAGTTTTCGTTTAGTAAAGATCCTCACAAGCAAGGTCCATGTTGCCTAAGTCATTAAAAATCCGTTTTTTATTATGTTTTCCGCCTCCCCGTAAGCACCGGGGTGGGCAACGTGGACTTACAGTGGTATCGGAGCCTAACTAAACTCAAACTAGCTAGATAGTGAAGTGTAACGAAGTTTCGAAACCGGAAAATCCAAAAACCAAACTTTTGCAAAACCCTAGTTTCTGTTAAAATTTTTTCTGCTCTAAATGAAAAACTTTATACTTGTAAATTCGGCTCAGGGTTTTGTATGAACACCCATGAAAAACGGTACAGTGTTTCGTTCAAACCGCCGCCCTTCCGCGGCACGAGGCAGGCATGTGCCGCGGAAGCGCCGCCGTTTGTCGTCTTCTCTGCATCGTTTTTCGTGCAGTGTGTGTCTGTGTTGGTTTTGGGATTTTTAGGATATGTTAAATGTGCCCAGATTTTCCAGAACTAAAATTTACTTTTGGGGGCCTATAAATCCGTATTTTTCGGAACTTCACTACACTTTAACTACATCGGTTATATCTGTGATGCTTGCATGTATTGAACGTCGGCTAATCGCTATAAGACGATTAGTCGGGGTTATACATGATCTGTGATTGTTATTGGTTTGTGGATATGAATGGATTGGATTGTCGCGGGTGAATGGCCGGGGTGGATGTGAGATGAGCGTTGTTTTTCTTTCATTCATTTGTAACATGTAAATTGATGTAATAATATTCTTTGTATGGCCGCACAACCGGGTCGGGGTTGTAGCCGTCATTGTATAATTCTTTTTACTGTTTTTGCTCCTAGGATAGACCCATGGAGGGGTGCACAAACTACCGGGTATCTCGAAGCGCCGAGTGGCCTACTCACGGTGGTGAGGGAGGTTGCTTCGCTTCGGGTGCTTGGCGGGTAGTTTGCCGCACCCGTAGGGGTCTTGGGTGGGGTATTGGCCATTCACCGCGACCGTGTAATCCGTTTTGCGTTGCAGGCTCGAACGCATTGCGGATTCCTAGTATATCCAATGTATTCATCTGTGATCAGTAATGTCTATCATTGCTATATATTTATATATAATAACTATTTAGGCGTTGCTTATGTTTTACAGCCGCGCTAGCCCAGCCCCCGCTCTGTCGTTAGTTAAGTAACCTAACGGGTGATGACGGGGCCCCGTGGCGAATGCGAATGGCATAAGCGTACGTCATATTTTGGTTGTTTTCTGCAATGGTAGGATTAAATGATGGGACGCATTAAAAGAACTAATGCAAGAAATAAACCAAGTAAAAGTCGATTGGAACACTTTGAAAACCACTCGGTTCTTTTCAAAACTAAACTTTTAAACGCGGAGCTTGAACCACTCCTTTTAAAAGCTATCTCGTTCCATCGATTATATCAAGTTCACTACGTTCACGGTTTCGCCAAAACCATCCGTAGCCCTCCGTCGTTTCATATGAATATTCAACGGTATTCAAGCTGTGTTTGTTGGCCTTAGTCAAGGCACAGTGTTTGGTAGCTGGTGGGTATTCATATGTTGCATAGATAGAATGCGTTGGTTTGAGACAGTCGTATTGCCTTGTTGGCCATAGTCAAGGGTGGATACGGGTGGGTTCAAATTAACCTGGATAACGACGGGTAGAACTTGACATGTGACTTATGATTTGTTGGCCTTAGTCAAGGTCATAAGAGCATGGGGCAAAAATCCACATCGGGGGTTTCATAAGTACTGAAACTTGCTAGATTTGCATACCATTTGGAGTGTGGTAATTCTGGTAAGATTCCTTCGGTTTTATCACGCGATGATATTTGGATCCCGATCCTACTGTGAGTATATGCTACTCCTCGGGAAAACTCTCACTTAACGATCAATGCTATAAACCTAGTAGGTGCCTAGAAAGGTGTTAGCGGGGCTACGCCCACAGGGAAAAGAGGTTATTTAATTAAGGAACTTCGCGAAAGCGTTGGAAAACCTCCCTCGAAGTACCGACACTGGCCTGGCTGAACGGTCAAGCAAGTATTGTACGGTGAGAATGATCCCGGCTAATCCTTTTCTTTATGGTTTGAGAAGGGATTCGAGAAACAGTGGGAGCCATCCAGTTTAGACAAACTAAAAACCACTCTAAACTTGCAAGAGCATCATGCTAAAGTGTTTCTTTTCTCTCTCCTAATTGCAGCGACCATTCAACATGACCGGACTTAAGTTACTGTTAGATAAAAATATATTGACAGGGCCAAACTACAAAGATTGGCTCAGGAATGTCAAGATGGCTATCACTTATGACAAGCTGGGTTATATACTTACCACCAAAGCTCCCCCTGTCCCAGGTCCCACCTCCAGCGTCGCGGATGTAGAAATCCGTAAGACATGGGAGATAGATTGCGCGAGGGCCAGATGCCTCGTACTAGCCTCGATGGACAACGAACATCAGAGGAGGCACGAGAATATGGACCTAGAGTCCATATTTCTCCATACAAAAGAACTGTATGGGGAGCAGTCTCGTATCGCTAGATACGAAGTGTCGAAGAAGCTTTTTTCGGCAAGGTTGGCCGTCGGATCATCGGTAGCGGACCACGTGCTTAAGATGATCGGCTACATAGAGGAGCTCGCGGACCTTGGGACCACGTTGGAGAATGAACTCTATACCGATTTGATTCTCCAGTCCCTTCCTTCCACTTACGCCCAGTTCGTTCTTAACTTCAACATGCAAGGAAAGGAGGTTGAACTTGCCGAACTTCTGAACATGTTGAGGACTGCTGAGGGCACCCTACAGAAGGGTAGGGAGACATCCACTTTGTTTGTAGGAGGATCTTCCTCTTCTAGGTCCAGGGCAAAAGCCAAGGGCAAGAAGAAGAAAGCCCCCGCCAAACCAAATGCAAAACTAGAACTCAGACAAATCTGGGCCAAAACTATATATCACAAAAATAAAATTTCCATGAATTAAAGCCCCAGAAAAAAATTGGGGCACTGTAGCCCAAAAAGCGCGGCGAAACCGCCGCAAAATGTGACATTTTGCCCCGGTTCCGCCGCCTAATTTTGGAGTTACGTGCCCAATTTTTTTTCGCAGCTATAGTTTTGCCTGCACATAATTTTAAGATGCCTATAAAAATTTTATGAACAACTTCAAAATTCGACAGCAAGTATGTCAAATGAAAATTTGATTCGGAAAAATTTGTCGATCGATATTCTAACATTGTGCAAACAAGCTAGTATGGGGTTAAAGGGTTGGCTCTGATACCATGTTGGGTTACGGTAGCGCCCCGGCCATCAAAACGTGGCCAAATGCGGAACAAAAATTTTCTAAACCGGCGTTACCATTACCCGATGCCTGGATCTACCCTAAACCCTAAACTAGGAAGCTAATAAAAGAGATAGGAATGGTTATACCGAGTTGATCCACGTCCTTCGGTCTTCAACCATCATCACAAGCTCCAAGAGGCTCCTTGATCGAGTTTGGTTGCCGGTCTTCCTCCATCTACGACGATCCACCTGAGAGAAACGACGCAAGCTTCAGCCTCACGAAACGAGGTAACCGACGCTCCAAGGTTGCTAGCAATGGAGAGTGGAGGTGTAGGAATGTGTCACTATATTTTTCTCTCATCACAATTGCTCAAGGGAGCAACCATAGAAGATGAAGGAGGTGAGAAAACAATGGTATGAGCAACTCAAGAATTGGCTAAGTGTTGAAGTGAGAATGAGAATGTAAGCTATGAAGCAAGTGAAGAAAAATGACCAAGTCCCCACAAGTGTTGTGGCTGCCCTCTCTCTTTCTCATCACCAAAATATCTCATTTCAATTTGCAAATAAACAATTCCAAGCCATACCTATGACCCATGCTCATGCCACCTCACTCCTCCACCTCATTTGTAAAACAAATGAATTTCCAAAAATGGAAAATCATACAAATGAGGTGTCCACTTCTAAAAGCTATTCCGTATAAATACGGAATACTTCCCGGTACATGTATCGAAATACATATACGCGTATTCGTACAAAAATACGAATAGCCAAGAGAGAAAATGAATAGTGAACAATAATACTAGAATACATATATAAATTATTAAATCAAAACGTGATTTAATAATCCGACTTAATCCTAAGCCGCTAGTATTATCAACAGTCCGATTAAAGTCTGTGCAGCATTTACACATATTTAATCGGACACCTGTATGTACCAACATACGTCATCTACACCATATCGTCTGAACCGTGAAAACGCTCTGTGTGGGACTCTAAAGACTCGTCAATATGCTGGCAGTGGGTTTAACTAAAGCACGTCAGCGGCACTAGCTGTATGTAACGGCTATCCAGATATTGAGCGAAAGGGAGGCCGACGAGCAAACTCATCCTGAACCCCTACTAAGCTTGACAGTAACAATATCCGTACAGTCCGGTATGTTCGTCTAAGAGTATCACATATCGAGTTTAGGGGTGTGGATAAAGTCAGACCTTAACAACGCGACATTTAGTATCGGCATGAAACCCATCACCACCAGAGAAACTATCGATCCTGGATCGATAATTCTCGTCCACCATGGCCATGGATTTCTGGTGATGGCCACCCGTGCACAACGCGACATCAACCCCCAATACCGGGAGAAACGAATCCCCGACGATCCGATCACTCCCACCATGTGGCCCGGGACTGTACACAACTAAAATATGTTTGCACGACTCCTTTGAACCGTGGTAGGGTAGTAATTCAAAGCACAGTGGGAACTCACACAAGACAAATGACGATCTATGGTCGACAGACTAACCTGTACACATGTCACCTGGGAACTGCTATCTGACAATAGGTATAATACCAACTAGCAGATTCCCGGCAAGTCCGTCCAGTGTACTCATAACCCAGTGAGCACCTGCATACTATCTTAGGTGAACAAACTAACACCAATGGCTTGTGAGACCAGGCCACCGCCCCTCGTCGGGGTCTCGATCAGTATACACTAGTTACACTGGAGTATCGATGCCCTGTCTCGATACTTCCACGACTAGGGACATATAAGGATGTGCTTATAGACCCCCAGCTCCCACGTATATGATCACCATCATAATGCTGGTAGTCAAGCAAGAATCCTATGGGCTCTATCAACATGTACATGATGATAAAGACAAACCAGATAGCATACTATCATCTAGAGTAAGACTGTTCTACTGGTATAGGTCCTCTCTCAATCATCATAATTACCTAACTGCGATTACGATAATTGCCTTGAGGGCACTATAGCCAACACAAAGCCCTTGGAACTCTCTTAGAAGATAATGGGAAGAAGATGAACAAACTGTGAAGAGCAAGACTTAATTTATAGAGTTGATTAGATACAACTGTTTGGATGGTTGTGACTAGAGTTGAATAGACACAACTGTTTGGACGGTTGTGACTGTTCAGACAACAAAACTGCAGTGGACAGTATTTTAGACAGCCTTTGAATTTGAAATTCAAAAAGGAAAACTCTGTTATTAAGTCAACACAAGATGCCCTAAGTGCCCAAGTGCCATATCAAAGATAATAATAAATAAATATTATAAGCCTGCTAGAAATTAGGCCCACTTGGCTTATAACCCACTTTGTTTAAGATATTACTTAAATATTGGGAATTATTATAAAGGCTAGGGCATTCGTCTCTCCATCCGATGTGGGACTATTTCCCGTATACAAATGCTACTAATAGATTCAAACTACTAACAATCCCCCACTAGTTTGTATCTATTGGCTGCAACCACATCTCTCTCGACAAATATTATGCATAACAGAAAGGTATCTCTCGATTTAAACCTTCCATTAGTGTATATATATCAATCGTCTAACAAAGTTATTGGTGTCCGCAGATTAAACAAAAACTTTTATTATTAGAATTTGAAATACAACACACACAATATTTATCTTATTTTCTAAGAGATTTATAACTGCTTTAGCACTATTATGGCCATGTGCTACTCTTGTACTTCTAAGCATTTGCAAGAGAATACTTCATATCTCTTGTTGAAGCGGCGCCACTTCTAAACTAATATAGGTGGAGTTTCCTTTATTATATTCATGTTACTGTGGATATTTAAAAATTAAATAACTCCATTGAGAGCTTTCGATCATCCTCTTTATCGTAACAGACAGCACTAGATACTTATTTATATAAGAATGGGACGTCTAATGCAATACATGCACATGACAGTAACTTGTTATTACCCATTGAAATATTAAAATTGGTTTTTACTAACTAAAGTTGGGTTACCATTACTGGTGCCAAATTGTAAATGTTTAAGTCCCATTCCGATTGACGTATTCTTTACCAAATCTCTAGATAATGCCTTGGTAAAGGGATCTGCTAAATTCTTTGCAGATCTCACATAAACTATGGTAATTATTCCATTAGTAATTAAATCTTGAACATATTCATACCTTAAACTAATGTGTCTAGATTTACCATTATTATAACCTCTAGACATAGTCGCCTCATTATCGCAATGTAAAGAAATAGATGGCATTGGTTGTGGCCACAACTCTATATCCAATAATAAATTTCTCAGCCATTCCGCTTCCTTACCAGTAGCAGCCAAAGCGACAAATTTAGATTCCATTGTTGAATGTGTGATGCAGGTTTGTTTCTTAGAGGCCCAACTAATGGCACCGCCTCCAATTGTAAATACCCAACCTGTTGTGGATTTATTATCACTTGTTAGTGTATATGCCCTAGAGGCCATTACTTAATCATACTAGTTTGTATATTACTTAATTGAAGCTTGGGATATTCACAGTTGTATAGACAGTCTTGCTCAAAATGGTAGTATGCTACTTGGTTTGTTTCTACTTCAATATGTGCATGTGTTTCTTTTAGCATATCGCTTATACATATTAGTGGAGCCCTTAGGATCTTTGCTTGATTACCATTGTTGTGATGGCAGTCACACTAGTGGGGGCTGGGTAATCTACAAGCATATCCTTATACAGGTCCCTAGTCGTAGGATTATCGAGACGGGGCATCGATACTCCAGAGTAGACTAGCGTATACGCTTCTCATCCCAGCAGGTGAGATGGTCCGTCCCACAGCCATTAGTACGTCATACTGGAGATAGTATGCGGGTGCTCATTAGGTTATGAGTACACTGGACATGACTCGTTGGGACCTGTTGGTTGGTATTATACCTATCGTCAGATAACAGTTCCCAGGTGACAGGAGTACAGCTTAGTCCATCGACTTGACATTGCTACTTCGCCTTGAGTGTGTTCCCACTGTACTTTGATTACTAACCTACCACGGCTCAAAAGAGCCATGCAAAAAGGTAGTAGTTGGGTGCAGTCCCAAAGCACTTGGAGGCAGTAATGGTTAGACAGGATTCGTCTCTCCCGGTATTGGGGGTTGATATCGCGCTGTGTCTAGGAGAGCCATTACACAAAGTCCCTGGCCAGGGCAAGCGAGATTTACTGGTAGTGTTTCCCGTAGTTTCTCAGGGTGTTCTGGGCTACACTCCGGCACGACTTGTACCGCTATTAGGGGTCTGACGTTTACCGCCCCCAAGGCCCGACATGCGATACTCATAGACGAACAGACCGGACTGTACGGAGATTATCACATTCAGGCCCAGTAGGAGTTCGGATGGGGTTTACCTCGTCGGCCTTCTTATCGACATCTACCTGGGGACCGTTACGTACAGCTAGTGCCGCTTGCGGTCTGTGGTTAAACCCAATGCCAACGTAGTGTCGAGTTTTTAGAGTCCCACACAGAGAGTTTCCCTGCACTGGGCAAAAGGTGTGGAGACCGTATGGTTTTTACGGCAGGGCTACGATCACTTACTTGCACTTATGTGCATATGATGTTCGGGCAGACAATACTAGTGGGCTTTGGTTTAAGCCGGATCCTAGTATTGTATAGATGGATTAGTTTTGTCTTCTGTGCATTCGTATTCTACGGAATGCGGATGCGGGTGTGTATGCACTGTTGTGATGAGCGAAGAAGGAGATGCCTCATTAGGGTTTTGACCATTGACTTGGTCAAAACCATTATGAGGTGGAGGAAAATATTTACTAATCCTTTTAATGATAATTGTGTTATGGCTAATTGCTTTGACTATGTTGACCATTTGACCTAGTTGACCATTGTTGACTTGGATATTTTTTGTGAGCTCTAGACTCTTCTTTTGGCTTGGATTTAACTTGATATGATAATGGTCAAATCAATTATAACCATCACAATTTATCATGACAAAAGAATGGTAATTATTTTTCTTATGGATTGTTATCTCTTGCTCATTTTCTCTCATCAAAATAGAGCTCTCATACTCTCTTCTTCTTCCTCCTCACTAGAAAATTCTATAGTTCTCATGTGTTGAGAAAATTAGGATTTAAATAGACAAAAAAATCCATCTTCTTCTTCTACATCATCTAGGATATCAAGCTTAGCATACTTGTTGCCCTAGTTACCTCGGTTCTTGAGGTGAAGCTCGGACTATAGACTCTCGGGTGGATCGTCTTCGACTTAAGGAGGCCGTTGAAGAAGCCATGATCCGGATCGACCCATGGAGCCTATGGAGACGAGGAGGACAGCGGAGAAGACCCGAAGGATTTGTTACATGAGGTATAATCTCCTAAGTATAATAGATAGAACCTCTAGTTGTTTGTTAGAAATGGTTTGGCAAAGATCCTTTAGCGTTAGTCTATGTTGCTATGTAAGAAAGTTTTGATTTTTTACTTGTTTCGCCTCCTCGCTAGCTTGCGGGGTGAGCGACATAGACTTACAGTGGTATCAGAGCCTAGCTAAACCATTACTAACATATTAGCAAAGTGTTAGAAATTTGACCGCCGGAGAAATCGCAAAAACACGTCAAAAATGCAGTTTTCTGTCGATTTTAAAACTGGTCCAAAAATTATTTCAGGGACCTTAAAAATACGTACAGGCTTTTTGAAGGACACACAAGAAAAACGAGCTCGTGAATCGGTCAGACTGCAGCGGAAGCGCGGCGAAACCAAGCGTTTAGCCGCGAATCCGCGGCCGAGTCGACGCCGAGTCAACTCGTTTTTCCCGCAGTCTGTCCAGATTTGTATTTTGTGATTTTTCTGATAGTTTGTTTCTGCCCAGATTTTGTTGAGTACCGTGTTGTGTTTGGGGTAGTTTCAAATCAAGTTATCGATCGAAATTCTAAGTACTTTAACTAATCGGATCTTCTGTGATGTGATATATGTACTGAACGTTTACTAATCGCTATACGTCGATTAGTGGGGGTTGTACATATCTGTGATCTGTGATATTGGATTGTGTATATGAACTTGTTGGATTGTCGTGGATGAATAGCCGGGGATGTGAGATGGGTGTTTATTTATCTTTCATTCAATGTAATATTTGTAAATTGATGTAATATTATTTTATGGTCACACATCTGGGTTGAGGTTGTAGCCACCATTGTATATTATTTCTTTTACTGTTTTTTGCTCCTAGGATAGACCCAAGGTGGGGTGCACTAACTACCAGATACTTTGAAGTGCCGAGTGTCCTACTCACGTTTTTGATGGAGGTTGCTTCACTTCGGGTATTTGGCGGGTAATTTGCCGCACCCGTAGAGGTCAAGGGTGGGATTTGGCTATTCATCGCGACCATGTAATCCGTCTTTCATTGCAGGCTCAAACGAAGCGCGGATTCCTAGTATATCCAATGTGTTCATCTGTGATCTGGAATGGCTATCATTGCATCTGACGAATGTGTATATATATATGATATCTAGTAGGCGTTGCTTATGTTTTGCATCCGCGCTAGTCTATCCCCCGCTCTGTCGTTAGTTAAGTAACCTAACGGGTGATGACGGGGCCCAGTGGTGAATGCGGATGGCATAAGCGTACGTCATATTTTCGTTGTTTTCTGCAATGGTAGGATTAATTGATGGGACACATTAAATTAATGCAAAGAAAACAAACCAAAGCTGAATCGTTGGAACAATTTCAAAACCACTCGGTTTTTTCAAAACAACAACACTTTTAAATTCGGAGCTTAAACTACTCTTTTTAAAAAGCTATCACGTTCCTTCGATTATATCAAGTTCACTACGTTCACGGTTTCGCCAAAACCATTTGTAGCCCTCCGTCATTTCATATGGATAGTCAATAGTATTCAAGCTATATTTATTGGCCAAAGTCAAGACATAGTGATTGGTAGCTGTTGGATATTCATATGTAGCATAGATAGATGCGTTGGTTTGGGACAGTGGTACTGCTTTGTTGGCCAAAGTCAAGGGTAGGTACGGGTGGGTTCAAATTAACCTGGAAAATGACGGGTGGAACTTGACATGTGACTTATGATTAGTTGGCCAAAATCAAGGTCATAAGAGCATGGGGCAAAAATCCACATCGGGAGTTTCTAAGGAAACTGAAACTTGCTAGTGCTGCATACCATTTGGAGTGTGATGATTTTGGTAGGATTCCTTCAGTTTTATCACACGATGATATTTGGATCCCGATCCTACTGTGAGTATATGCTGCTCCTCGGGAAATTTTCTCACTTAACGATCAATGCTATGAACCAAGTAGGTGTCTAGAAAGGTGTTAGCGGGGCTACGCCCACAGAGAAAAGAGGTTATTTAATTAAGGAATTTCGCGAAAGCGTCGTAAAACCTCTCTCGAAGTACCGACACTAGCCTGGCTGAACGGTTAAGCAAGAATTGTACGGTGAGATTAATCCTGACTAATTCTTCTTTTATGGTTTGAGGAAGGATTCGAGAAACAGTGGGAGCCATCCTGTTTAGATAAACTAAAAGCCAAACTAAACTTGCAAGAGTATCATGCTAAGTGTTTTCTTCTCTCTCTTTTAATTGCAGCAATCCAGTGACCAGACATAGGTTACATCTAGATAATAAAATGACTGAATCTGACTATAATGACTGGCAAAGGTCTGTCCAGATGTCCATTACCCATGACAAACTGGGACACCTCTTAACTAATCAAACCCCTGCCGTCTCAGGACCAGTTTCTATCGCCACAGATACTGATATCCGTAAGACATTGGAAAAAGACTGTGCGAATGCCAAGTGCCTCGTGTTGGCCTCAGTTGATGGTGCATACCAGAGGCAGCACGAGAAGATGGACTTAGTTTCTGTCTTCCTCCATAACAAAGATTTATATGGAGAACAATCTCGTATCGCAAGATATGAGACCTCGAACGAATTGCTTCAAGCGAGGTTGGCTATCGGGTCATCTGTAGGGGACAATGTCCTTACAGAGACTATCTATTTTGATAAGCTCACGGACCTGAAGACCACGTTGAAGAACGGGTCAAATACTGACTTGGTTCTACAGTCTCTGCCCTCTACTTACACCGTGAAGGAAACCAGGGAAGTAAAAAGAAAGGGAAGGGCAAAAGTTTTGGGACTAGATATAGCGAAGGAGGGACGTCCCTATTGTTGCAGGAAAGGACATTGGCAGAGGGATTGCAAAGCCAGTAGCCAGGATTCGAAGCATGTTGTGGCTTCGGGTGTGTTTGTAATAGAAAACTGTATGTCAATTAACTCTACTTCCTGGGTACTAGATACCGGATCAGGATCTCATATCTGTAATTCATTACAGGCTTTGAGAAACCGTAGAGTTATCAAGGTAGGTGATACGACTCTCAGAGTTGCGAACGGAATAAGCGTGAACGCTGAATCCGTAGGGGAATATCACCTGGGATTGACAAGTGGGCAGATATTGATTCTACTTAACCGTTTCTATGTACCTAGTCTGGTTTGTAATATCATATCTGTATCCTTACTATCTAAGGAAGGATATGATTTTACATTTGTAAGCGATGTGGTCTACATCCACCTAAATCAAGTTCTGATTGGGTCAGGTACATTAGATAACAATATATACGTATTAAATCAAGCTCAGGTTTTCAGTTTTCAGAACACACTTAAAAGAAAGTCTCCAGAAACAAATCAGGCTTTCTTATGGCATTGTAGACTGGGTCACATCAATGAGACACGGTTAACGAAGTTACATAAAGAGGGATATTTGAATCCATTCGAGTATCAGTCTTATGCTACTTGTGAATCTTGTCTCATGGGAAAGATAACAAAGACTCCGTTCACTGGACACGGAGTAAGAGCGAGCGAGCTCTTGGGACTCATACACAGTGACGTATGTGGTCCAATGTCTACACATGCGCAAAGTGGTTATTCATACTTCATTACTTTTACGGATGATTTCTCTAGGTATGGACATGTCTTCCTGATGAAGCATAAATCCGAGGCCTTTGAGAAATTCTGAGAATACAAGAATGAAGTGGAAAAACAAACAGGCAAAAGTATCAAGACACTGAGATCTGATCGAGGTGGTGAATACTTGAGTGCCGAGTTTCTGGGCTACTTAAAAGAGAATGGAATTCTCTCTCAGCTTACTCCTCCATACACACCATAGCACAATGGTGTATCGGAAAGGCAGAATCGAACCCTATTAGATATGGTTCGTTCCATGATGAGTAAAGCTGAGTTACCGCGATCTTTCTGGGGTTATGAACTAGAAACAGCAGCATATCTTTTGAACCGGGTTCCTACTATGTCAGTGCCTACCACACCATATCAGATGTGGAGTGGGAAGAAACCTTATCTTAAACACATTAAGACACGGGGATGTCCAGCTTTTGTCAAAAAGCAGCATACGGAAAAACTCGAGGCACGCTCAGTACAGTGCAAGTTTGTGGGATATCCAAAGAACTCTAAGGGATATTTCTTCTATTACATAGAGGAACAAAAGGTATTTGTTTCTCGTCATGCCTGCTTCATGGAAACTGAATTTTTAGAAAATCAGATAAGTGGGAGCGTAATAGAACTGGAAGAAATTCCAGAACCACAAGTTATTACTGAAAGCTTGGTACAACCAGAAGTTTCAGGAGAACCGGACATCCCAGCGCCACTCCGCAGGAGTAGTAGGCAGTCTCATCCGCCCGAGAGATACTACGGTTTTCTCATAGACGGGGATCGAAAGGATTGCATCATTGAAAATGATGAGCCTACGAGCTTCCAACAAGCCATTCAGAGCGGTGACTCAGTAAAATGGCTGGATGTAATGCGGACCGAGATGGAGTCCATGTACACCAACAAAGTTTGGACTTTAGACATTGCTCCAGAAGGGGTAAAACCCGTAGGCTGCAAATGAATCTTCAGAAAGAAGATTGGTGTAGATGGGCAGGTTGAAACCTATAAAGCTAGATTTGTTGCAAAGGGTTTTCGACAAAGACCTGGTTTGGACTATGACGAAACCTTTTCTCCAGTGGCTATGCTTAAATCCATTCAGATCCTTCTTGTCATTGCTGCCTTCCACGATTATAAGATCTGGCAGATGGACGTAAAGACGGCTTTTCTAAATGGTAATTTGGAAGAGTGTGTCTATATGGATCAGCCGGAGAGTTTCATTCAGAGTGAGAGCAACGGTAAAGTGTGCAAGTTCCTTAAGTCCATTTATGGACTAAAGCAGGCATCGCGGAGTTAGAACATCTGCTTTGATGATACTGTCAAAGAATTCGACTTTATCAAAAATCCAGATGAACCATGCATTTACAGTAAGATTGTAGGAAGAACTGTTGTATTCCTCGTCTTGTACGCGGATGACATTCTCTTAATAGGAAATGACATTCCTATGCTACAGTCAGTCAAAGGATTCTTGTCACAGAGGTTCTTCATGAAGGACCTGGGCGATGCCAACTACATTCTGGGGATCCAGATCTATCGTGATAGATCTAAGAGGATGTTGGGACTTTCGCAGTCCAGGTACATCAACACCATACTGAAACGATTCAGTATGGATGATTCAAAGCATGATAATCTACCGGCTTGTCACGGAATCACCCTCTTCAAAGAGATGTCTCCCAAGACTGATTTGGAAAGGGCTCGCATGTCATCTATACCCTACGCATCTGCGGTAGGCTCTATAATGTATGCGATGTTGTGTACCAGACCAGATGTAGCATACGCATTGAGCGTTGTAAGCCGGTATCAGTCGGACCCAGGGGAGAAACACTGGATAGCAGTAAAGAACATTCTCAAGTACCTGAGAAGGACTAAAGAGATGTTCTTGGTGTATGGCGGAAAAGACCTCCACATCGAGGACTTTGCTGACTCCAGCTTCCAGAGTGACAAGGATGACTCCAAGTCTATGTCGGGTTATGTCTTTACCCTTAATGGAGGGGCGGTTTGTTGGAAGAGCTCCAAGTAGGAAACCGTTGCTGACTCAACGATATAAGCGGAGTACATAGCTGCTTGCGATGCCGCAAAGGACGCTGTCTGGATGAAGAAGTTTCTCACGGAGCTTCAGGTGGTTCCTACCATTGTTGATCCAATACCGTTGTATTGCGACAACAACGACGCTATAGCTTTAGCGAAGGAACCCATGTCCCATCAAAAGTCCAGACACATTTTAAGGCGGTACCACCTGATCAGGGAGATCGTAGATCGCCGAAAGATCGAGGTGAGGAGAATAGATTCAGAGAATAACACTGCAGATCCACTCACAAAGGCCATACCCCAGACTCAGTTCGAGCGGCTGATCGAGATGATAAGTCTTCGATACACCAGTACATGGCCCTAATGCAAGTGGGAGATTGTTAGTGTATATGCCCTAGAGGCCATTACTTAATCATACTAGTTTGTATATTACTTAATGGAAGCTTGGGATATTCACAGTTGTATAGACAGTCTTGCTCAAAATGGTAGTATGCTACTTGGTTTGTTTCTACTTCAATATGTGCATGTGTTTCTTTTAGCATATCGCTTATACATATTAGTGGAGCCCTTAGGATCTTTTCTTGATTACCAGCGTTGTGATGACAGTCACACTAGTGGGGGCTGGGTAATCTACAAGCACATCCTTATATAGGTCCCTAGTCATAGGATTATCGAGATGGGGCATCGATACTCCGGAGTAGACTAGCGTATACGCTTCTCATCCCAGCAGGTGAGATGGTCCGTCTCACAGCCATTAGTACGTCGTACTAGAGATAGTATGCGGGTGCTCGTTAGATTATGAGTACACTGGACATGACTCGTCGGGAACTGTTGGTTGGTACTATACCTATCGTCAGATAACAGTTCCCAGGTGACAGGAGTACAGCTTAGTCGGTCGACTTGACACTGCTACTTCGCCTCGAGTGTGTTCCCACTGTACTTTGATTACTACCCTACCACGGCTCAAAAGAGCCATGCAAAAAGGTAGTAGTTGGGTGCAGTCCCAAAGCACTTGGAGGCAGTAACGGTTAGACAGGATTCGTCTCTTCCGGTATTAGGGGTTGATATCGCGCTGTGTCTAGGAGAGCCATTACACAAAGTCCCTGGCCAGGGTAAGCGAGATTTACCGGTAGTGTTTCCAGTAGTTTCTCAGGGTGTTCTGGGCTACACTCCGGTATGACTTGTACCGCTATTAGGGGTCTGACGTTTACCGCCCCCTAGGCCCGACATGCGATACTCATAGATGAACAGACCGGACTGTACGGAGATTTTCACATTCAGTACCAGTAGGAGTTCGGATGGAGTTTACCTCGTCGGCTTTCTTTTCGACATCTACCTGGGGACCGTTACGTACAACTAGTGCCGCTTGCGGTCTGTGGTTAAACCCACTGCCAGCGTAGTGTCGAGTCTTTAGAGTCCCACACAGAGAGTTTCCCTGCACTGGGCAAAAGGTGTAGAGGCCGTATGGTTTTTACGGCAGGGCTACGATCACTTACGTGCACTTATGTGCGTATGATGTTCGGGCAGAAAATACTAGCGGGCTTTGGTTTAAGCCGGATCCTAGTATTGTATAGATGGATTAGTTTTGTCTTCTGTGGATTCATATTCTACGGAATGCGGATGCGGGTGTGTATGCACGGTTGTGATGAGCGAAGAAGGAGATGCCTCATTAGGGTTTTGACCATTGACTTGGTCAAAACCATTATGAGGTGGAAGAAAATATTTACTAATCCTTTTAATGATAATTGTGTTATGGCTAATTGTTTTGACCATTTGACCATGTTGACCATTTGACCTAGTTGACCATTATTGACTTGGATATTTTTTGTGAGCTCTAGACTCTTCTTATGACTTGGATTTAACTTGACATGATAATGGTCAAATCAATTGTAACCATCACAATTTATCATGACAAAAGAATGGTAATTATTTTTCTTATGGATTATTATCTCTTGCTCATTCTTTCTCATCAAAAGAGAGCTCTCATACTCTCTTCTTCCTCCTCCTCACTAGAAAATTCTATAGCTCTCATGTGTTGAGAAAATTAGGATTTAAATAGATAAACAAATCCATCTTCTTTCACTACATCACCTAGGACATCAAGCTTAGCATACTTGTTGCCCTAGTTATCTCGGTTCTTGAGGTGAAGCTTGAACTATAGACTCTCGGGTGGATCATCTTCGACTTAAGGAGGCCGTTGAAGAAGACACGATCCGGATCGACCCATGGAGCCTACGGAGACGAGGAGGACATCGGAGAAGACCCGAATGACTTGTTACATGAGGTATAATCTCCTAAGCATAGTAGATAGAACCTCTAGTTGTTTGTTAGAAATGGTTTGGTAAAGATCCTTTAGCATTAGTCTATGTTGCTATGTAAGAAAGTTTTGATTTTTTACTTGTTCCGCCTCCTCGCTAGCTTGCGGGGTGAGCGACATAGACTTACATCACTTGCACTTGTGATCCAACTTGCATCCGAATAACCTTCTAGTACTGCAGGATAATTGGAATAAATAGACCAAACTTTTTTGTTCTTTTTAGATACCCAAGAACTCTACTGACGGCCTTCCAATGATTGGTACTGGGTTTACTGGTGTATCGTGACAATTTGCATACTGCAAAAGGTATAGCATGCCTTGTACAATGCATCGCATACCTAAGGCTTCCAATAGCGCCAGCATATTCTAATTGTGCAATTACATTGTCATAATTCTCATTTAATTTCATACTCGGATCATACGGAGTAACACTTTCTTTAATATTAAGATGTTGAAATTTATTTAATAATTTCTCTATATAATAAGATTGGTTTAGCACAAACCCTTCACTATATTTTTTCACCTTCATTCCTAAAATAGTATCTACTTCATTCAAATCTTTCATTTTGAATACTAAAGTTAAATACTTTTTTGTTTCATTTATTCCAATCATGATTGTACCAAATATCAACATGTCGTCTACATAGAGACATATGATTACCCCATAATTCTGATTGAATTTGGAATATATACATTTATCCGCACTATTATGCTTAAAACTATTTGATATTATTGCTTTATCAAATTTCTCATGCCATTATTTAGGGGCATGTTTTAAACCATATAGCGACTTAGTTAATTTACAAACTTTGTTCTCATTTGCAGAAAGTATGAAACCTTCGGGTTGTTCCATGTATACTTCCTCATTTAATTCGCCATTTAGAAAGGCCGTTTTTACATACATTTGATACACATATAAATTATATATTGAAGCCAATGCTATAAGAACTCTAATGGATGTTATTCTAGGCACAGGTGAATAAGTATCAAAATAATCCATACCTTCCTTTTGTGTGAATCCTTTAGCCACTAATTTTGCCTTGAAAGTTTATATAGAGCCATCTGTATTTTGTTTTCTTCTAAATACCCATTTACACTTTATAGGCTTAGATCCTTGAGGCAAGTCAACCAATATCCAAGTATTGTTAGACATTATTGAGTCCATTTCCTTATCAACAGCCTCTTTCTAAAATGCAATATCTCTTAACGATATTGCTTCACTAAATATTTTAGAATCATCTTCTATATTAAGTAGAATAGGTACTTTGTTAAGCACGTTGGTTCTATCTCTTTCAACGAGAAAGACTATTGAACGTGAATCAATAAAATCAGGACCAAAAGATTTTTCTTTCCTGATTCTTTGATTTTTTTCTTGGTTCAATATTTTCATTACTTTCTCTTATTTTCGCATTGGTAATTTTCTTAGAAGTTGCTGCATTTCCTTATTATATAAATTAGAATCAATATTGTCATGCATAAATTTATTTTCAAAAAATGCAACATGTATCGATTCAATTATGACATTTGATTCTAAATGTAGAAGTCGATATGCTTTAGAATTTTGTGCATATCTAACAAATATACTTCTAATACCTCTCGGCCCTAATTTAGATTTATATGGATCAGCCACTGTATAATATGCTATGCACCCCCACACTTTAATACAGTTTAAATTGGGTTTTCTACCATTCCAAATTTCATATGACGAAACATGAGTTTTCTTGGATGATATTCTATTATGAATATAACATACTGTTAAAAGTGCCTCACCCCAAAAATTAAAAGGTAATTTAGCATTTAAAAGTATAGCATTTACCATTTCAACTAAAGTTCTATTTTTCCTTTCGGCTAATCCATTGTGTTGAGGCGTATAAGGTACAGTTCTTTGATGAATAATATCATGCATTTTCCAGAATTAAGAAAAAGAATCAAAAAAATATTCGCCCCCTCTATCACTTCTAAGAATCTTAATCCTTTTATTTTTCTGATTTTCTACAACTGATTTATACTCTTTAAATTTCTCAAATGTTTCATCTTTTCCCTTCTTCTAGACTTTGAAATTATTCTGAAGTTTTCTATGACTATTTTCACTGACATGATTCACTTTAGAGTTAGAACTAAGAAAAACCATGTCACGTGCACGGTTCTCTGTTTCAATCTGCAGATGAGTCTGAAATTGCTCTATGGTAAAATTTTCCGGAGAGTGCGGAATTTTCTTTCTGTATTCATTCCAAGTAGGAGAAAGTTTAGATAGAATCACTCCAACTTGAAACGAATCAGGGACTTTAATTTCAAGTTCGATCAGTTTAGAGACGGGAATTTGTAATTCATGCACTTGATCCATGATTGGCAAGTCATCAGTCATCTTAAATTCAAAATATTTAAGCGCTCATAATGATAAATGTGAGATTTGCGTAGAAGCAAAAATGAATTAGTTTGTCGCGGGTACATTCTCAATTCCCTCACCGATCGTCTGTATGATCTTTACAGAAATATGAATATCACCTTTCGGAAAGTGTATCATACACGCCTCAAAATTTTTAATTCTGTCTTAACCAAACTAAAACTCTATAGGGGTTCGAGGAGGAAACGGCAACGCGAGAGGCCGCAGGGATGGTGGTGGATTTGAAGGGGGGATGGGAAAAAATGGCGGGAAAGGCGATCGCTCAAGAGCAAGGCAGCAAGGTAAAATAAAGAAGTTTTCCTTTTCATGATCTTTGTATAGGTTGGTTTTGAAATAATTGTTAGCTCAAAGCCAATCACCGAAGCTTTTTTGTTGAAGTGATTATCAATTGCTGCTAGTGTACAAAAAAGTAAAGAAAAAGAATTCGTTTCCTTGGAAAATGAGAGAGGCGATTTTGATTCATTTGATTAAGTTAAACACCTACACAAGATAAATACTAACTAATCGAACCGGTGACCTCTCAGTCAGGAGAGGAAATTTTTACCGCCCGAGCCATGCACGGTTGGTTGCTGTTTACAACTGGTGTTGAATATGCAACATAATCCATCAAACGCCACCCCAGCTTCAAAATTTGATTTGGTGCCTGGGACTTGAAGATGATGGAATTAGAGTGATGTAGGTTCAAATCCCATCTCACATGCATTTAGATAGATGATTGGATAGAAAAAGGGCTGATTTGCGTAAGCCTATGTTTCAACCCACAAAAAGGTGCCAAACCTGCTAAGACATGTTAGAATGTAAATATATATCTTAATAAAATCCATGAACCATCTCCAGTACTGGAGAAGCCGATTTGTTCGGCTGTGAACTGCCAATTTACATATATAACTGGGGGGAGGGGTAAGGGCATAGTTGTTAAAATCATACAGTCCACAATTCAATTCATACGATTTGTTAGATACAGAAAAATTCGGATACATATCATAGGGTTATATCGAATTAGTGAATCTTTATTACAATTTACAATTCAAATCCTATGATTGAATATGAAAAATACGATTTTTAATTTTGTGTAACAATAAATCGTTAAACCATTAGCGATTTGCGATTTGGAACGGTTGTTTCTAATCGGGAAACACTAGTGATCCATATTGGAAGAATTATCGTCCGATCTAACGCATTGAAAACTTAAGTTAAATGGACACGATGTCAATATTATATTAATACTTAAAGTATAACAAAAAAATATTAATTCCTTTTCAAGAACCTAAATAGACGGCTATGAAATTAAATTATATATGTATTATATAATACATACATACACATACAAACGATCCAAAAAGCACTCCATGTTCTAGAGCTATGTTTTCCGTTTCGTATAAATCTATCGAATAAAACTACCCATATTGTCCCATGTTCTATGACAAGCAGCGTTCTACGTTCACGTTTTTGTTCCACGTAGTGAAATGTTCCTTGTCCGAGTAACATTGTTATGATTCGATACGACATAGAAACGGACCGGGTCTGCAGTTTATCCGGCCATACAATATAAAGATCCCGATGTTCAATCCCCAAATTATTTCTGAAATCCCTTAGTTTTCATTAGACGCCTCCCTTGCAAGCCCTGTCGACACTTTCCCTCAATGCCTCACCTCGCCTCTATGAGATTTGCTACCCCTCCACGATATCCGCCGCCTACCATGAGAGCTCCTCTATGAGAACTCCACCAAAGCTCTCCAATTTCTTTCTCTGCTGCCCTTGGATTTCATGCAAATAATTTGTTGAGGCACAAATACACTCACTTTATGTTTAAAGAAGAAATTACATATTTCCATCACAAATTCTTTTTTGTTCACCCTTGGCTCTTGAGTTTATACTTCTACATCTGGAAAATTGTGTGAGACTAAGCGATGGATCGATCGGGTCATATTGATGATTTAAAGTGCTGTTTTGTTGCTTTTTGAAGTTTATGGTTTATGATTTGTGACTAATCGAACCGGTGACCTCACTTAGGAGAAGAAATTCTTATTGCATGAGCTATGCTCAATTGGTTGATGTTTACCATTATAGTGTAAAAATCAAGGTTCGAGGTTTCGGCCGAAACCTTCGATATTTGGTGGTTTCGTATCGGTTTTAGTGAAAATCAATACGAAACCAATGGAGACCGATACAAAACCAACCATACAATATCGTTTCGGTCAAAACCTTTAAAAATTTATTTTTTATACCGTTTTTACTGTCATTGTGATCATTGTAGGCCTTCATTATTAGAAAACCATAAAAAAGCGAACTCAAACCCTATATTAATACTTATCTAAGTACATTTTTCAATATATTTTGCATCATGGCTGGATTTTTAAATACTAGGATCATTTTCTTGTAATATAAAAGTATAAATTTAAGTATTTAATATATCTATACTTACGTATGTTGTATTACCGTCGAAACCGAAACCCGAACTAAGATTAGTGAAACTAGCCAAAACCCAGCGACACTAATAAAATTATGAGAGACCAAAACCGAGTTCTCAAACCTTGGTTAGAATATATAGCATAATCCATTAGCCCCCACCGTAGCTTTAAAATTTGGTGCAGTTGCTGTGACCTAAAGATGATGGTATTTGTCACGCCTCGTTTCCCAAAATACGGAATACGAGGGGTGACAAGGCTAGCCATACTCCTACAGTCGAAGAAATATCATGCCGTAGTCACACTTCAGCTTCTAGCATTCATGGTAATCAGTAATCATAGCACATGTAATGAGAAATGCAATCGCTAATTCTATCAAAACAGATATAAAACTAACCAGATAGAGCCAAGGGAAGGATAGCGCCGGCGTCGCTGATTTAGATGTCTGCAATATCCTCGAAGTAAGGCAGGTCCAGATCTGAGCTAAATCCACTTCTTACTCTGAGCATGTATATATATGCCCTAGAGGCCTTCATTGTATAGGATGCTAGGGATATATATGTACAGGACAATCTTGCTCGATATGATAGTACGCTATTTGGTTTGTCTTTATCTTAACATGCGATATATTTTACTTTGTATTTCATATATTGTGTACATGTTGATAAAGCTCGTAGGATATTCGCCTGACTACCAGCGTTGTGATGACAGTCATACTTGTGGGAGCTGGGTGGTCAATAGGCACATCCTTAACATGTGATATATTTTATCTGCGTGATGCTTGATTTGCTGGAGCTCCTTATTGATGAGGCTCCTGATCAGTCGAAAATATTGCATTTTTAACACATCAATTTTCCTACTATTTGTAATCATCTAAAGGTGTTTGGTATAAATATAGCACATATTGGCAATTCGTCTGTAAAATACCAAATAATATGTGTTATACATTATAACCGGCATTTTGAGGGAAATTGAGTGTTTATTATTGCACGCATGATCTTTTGTGAATCAACACTTGTTTCGAGATTGTGTGCAGGAAATTCTCCAGGAAAAAGAGCCGGAACTGCTAAAAGTGCTGATAAAAATACACCAAGTCCAAGACTTGTGATCTGGAAGTAAACAAGAAAGATTTATAAAATTCCATAGATCAGAAAAGTACCATGAAGCCAACACAAATCAGCACAGAAATTTGCATGTAGTAACTCCACCAAAATGGCCGCGAATCTGCGGCCTGTTAGACACGTCACCAGCTCATATTTCTCCACATGCCTTCTTGTAACGGCCAAGCTTTCAGAAGACTCTCAAAGACCACGTGGATTCTTCCAGAAGGCTCCGCATAACAAACTCATTCTAGAATATTCATTGCAACAACCTTCTTCTAGAAGCCTCCTTATAACAACCTTCTTCTAGAAGGCTCATTATAACAAGCTCATTCTAGAATATTCCCTCTAACAACCTTATTCTAGAAGGCTCTCTCCAACAATCTTATTCTAGAATATTCCCTCCAACAAACTTCTTCTAGAAGACTCTCTCTAAAAACCTAGCTTTGGAGGGATGATTCAAATGAGTGGTTATAAAAATGGATCTAGATCTAGGGTTTTGGAGGTTGAATTTGGCGGGAAATCAAAATTGTAGTGAGATTCAAATCATTTCTAAATCAAATTGAGTGACACAATTTGATCCAAATCAAGATCCACCGAGTATCGAGCCAAAGCAAGCCTTCAACGAGCCTTTGAAGCAACGCCGATCTTCATCCGATCAAGAGATCCACGACGATCCGCGACTCAAGAAGACGATGCGAAGCTAGTTTCGATGATTGAGTTCTCTCCTCAAAATCTTGTAATTTTTGAGTGAATTGTAACGAAACGTTGATTTATAAAAGGTGAAAATTCTTGATCTTGCTTTTCTTTACATTCGAGCATTATGAAGAGTTATCAATTCTTGATTGTTTTCTTTTTCATGATGTTTGAGTGAAAACTCCGTTTGTGGAGGAATCGAGAAAATAGGTAGATGATGATGACTAAATTCTTGAACGATTCTTAAGTCTTATGAGTTTTGTAAAATTTAGGAAATTGAATCATCGACAACCTAATTTGAGTGAGATGCTTTCTTGAATGTTTTCGCTCCAAATTAGAGATCAACGGCCGATGATTGAATTTCCTAGAGGTTAGAATTTGAATGCTAATCAACGAAAGGACAAGGGATAGAAGGAGAAACCCTAGTTTTTTCAATAGATCCCTACTCCTCGTTGATCATCATCGATCTAGCAACAAATCATCAATAGATAAGAATTTGTAATCATAAGTATTCATCATCACTATCAATTGGATCGATTCCTACAAGCCTCTTTACAAATCTTGATAATTCAAACGATTTGGACATTTTCTCGATCTTTAGTATTTCTTGAATTTAGATCTAGTTCTTTACGATTCTTGAAACTAAACTTCACAATTTTTGAATCATTTTCTTTTATCTTTTCATTTTAACTCATCTAAAACAAAATCGATCAAAACACACATCTCAGTGGACGATCCGTATTCATTAACGCGCTACGTCGATACCGTTAATTGATTGCGGTATAAATTTCTTTGGTTGTGAAACATCTTATATACGACACCAAGAATATGATCAATCAGCTCCATCGAAATAGAGCTCCCAGCATGACTCGTTATCTTCGAGGTGCGGCACTTGTTCACCGGGTAACTCACAATTTTGTGGCGACCCTTTAAGTATGGGATGGGCAATGAGAAAGTCGGGAGGGCTTACTTTTTTACTGCTTTCTGAGGAGTACATAATATATTAGACTCAAGTAGTATGACAGCTCATCTGGCCATTGTACTAGTTAGACCTATCTGGGTCATCAAATATTTCAGCGGGTTGATCTTGGAGATCAACATAACCCGATGAGCAAGCAGATAAGGCCTCAACTTCTTTACGGCAAATATCAAAGCCAAACATTGCTTTTCAATTGGGGAGTATTTATGCTCTTCCTCAACTAATATTCATCGGAGGTAGTAGATGGAATCTTCCTTTCGCTGTTTTGGGCAAGGAGGACGCCGAGTGATTCATCTAGCGCGGCGGTGTAGAGGATCAGCGGATTATTTGGAATGGGGGCAGCGACCACTAGAGGGTGCAAAAGGGACTGTGTGATGCTTTCGAATGTTTCTTGACATTCGCGTCCCAGACAAAAAGAGCTCCCTTCTTCATGAGCTTTGAAAAAGGTCGACATCTCCTTGACAGGTTTGAGATGAACCTTCTTATGTACGCAAGCCTGTCTTGGAAGAATCTTAGCTGTGTTAGATTCTTTGGAGGAGGCATCTCCACGATTGCTTTTATTTTCGATGGGTCGACCTCGATTCCTCGGTGCCGGACTACGAAGCCTAAGAATTTCCCCGATAATACGCCAAAGGCGCACTTTAGAGGATTCATTTTCAGATTGTACTCTCTCAGTCTGGTGAAGACAGTTCGGAGATCTTGGATGTGATTGGTTTTGGCTGTAATCTTGACGACCAAAGTCATCGACATAGCATTCGACGACTTTATGGATTAAGTCATCAAAGATATTTGTCATCGTCCTTTGATATGTGGCGCTCGTATTCTTCAGTATGAACGGTATCACCTAGTAGCAGTATATCCCGATCGGGGTTCAAAACGCCGTGTGTTTCTCATCCTCGGGCATCATTTTTATCTTATTGTATCCAGACAAACTATCATGAAAGTGAACAGCTCGTAATTTGAGGTATCGTCGACCATCATTTCCATGACCGGGAGCGGGAAATCGTCTTTAGGTACTCTTTGTCAGGTCCCTGAAATCGACACAAATCTGGATCTGCCCATTTTCTTCTTTATGGGACGATGTATGCGATCCAATCTGCGTATTTCTCTTCTATGATGATGCCAGTAACGATGAGTTTCTTGGTTTCCTCAATAACCTTTTCTTCCAACTCCCTTTTCATTTTTCGAGGAGCTTACTTGACTGGCTTAGCATCAGGAGGAATAGGCAGCTTATGCACGACCACTTCGGGGGAGAGGCCAGGCATTTTTTGGTACGTCCACGCGAAGCAGTTAACGAACTCGCACAACATGGCGATTATATGCTCTTTCATTTCCTCTGATAAATACGAGCTGATGTAGGTCGGCCTTGGATAATCGAGCATCCCCAAATCAATCTTGGTTAGCTCGTCGAATGTTGCTTATCCGCCATCTTCGAGCTCTTGAGGGGCTTCTTCTGGCTTGGCTAACTCGTCGTCACCATTCGACTCTCCGCTGGTTTCGCCAATATGGATCATGTAGCATGATTTAGTATCGGGTTGCATAAAACCTAGGCCCTGTCTATCTGGGACTCGCCCATCGATGAGTGATCGGAGCTGAGGGTGGGTGCTATAGCGTCTCATAGAACTTTTCTTCGGAGTCTGTTTGGTATAACTGACACCTTTTAAAATATTTCCATATCTCGGGCACATAATATCTGGGGTTTAAGACCGGCTCTTATGCCTCTCTCATAGGTAAGGCACGTTGCACGAAAATCTTCCGGGTTCACGACAGGATTCGAACCATAAAACAAGATGCCCTTCTGTCCGCTGTTTCTTCCAGGGACGTAGAAGGCTGTCAGCTGGTCCACGATGGAGACCGACAACACGTTGAGCTCTTTGCATATTTGTTCCATAACCATTGTGATGGCTATAGACCCCTCTGTGACTTCGAAGGTCTCTCTTAACTTTGCTTTTTGCGTGAAAGTCCGACTTGTACAACTGTTGCATGATGGGTTCTCCTCTGACTCTTTGATATCGCTGCCGAGTTGAGAGTGGACTTTGCTGTCGATGGCCCTCAATATTAGACTCATCTGTATCGTTACCGAAATAAGGGTGGCTTTTACGGAAGGATGGATTTCCAGCGTTGGACTCATCAGTGTCACTGCCGAAACGCTGGTGCACTTGGGGACTTTTACTTTTGAAGGTGATGACCGGCTCAGATTGGCTTTTGAGACTCTGGGCCTTGTTTTTAGTGACCGCGGCTTAGGTTTGCTTTTAAGAATCTGGGCCCTCGTGTCTAGTCGACTACGGCCCAGCTTTGCCTTTAAGACTTTGGCCCTCTTGTCTTTAGTCAACCGCGGCTCATCATTTTTGGGGTTTCATAAAGTACCGAAAATCTTCATATTGGACTTCATATACACCAAACGGCTGTACGTCTCTGTCAAAGCGTCTTTCTTCGCCATTTTTGGTTTAGTTCATGCATTAATGGAGTGTTAACGGAACGATGCCGTAATCATGATGCCACGGTCATCCCTTGAGAATTATATAGGACATGTCGGCGTCGATCATGTATCTTAGATTCGGTTTGTAGGTTTTCAAACCTGATTGGCAAATCTATGGATCTCAGAACTTGCTGGCAGTTTTGATTAAAGCCCTAGATGACAATTCTCTCTCTTAACAGGTGTCGGACGTCCATTGATAAACTCTTTAGAGTCTGCAAGTTCATGATGTTCACTGAGGAATCCAGATCAATCAATATACGATTAATCCAATCTCCGTCATTGTATCCTGTCACGTAAAGCGTCCGGTTATGCTCAGTTGTTTCCAGTAGCCGGTCTTCATCTTTAAATGCGACCGCAGCTGTGTGCGGAGTGTACTGTGCTTCTTTCATATTGATTTCCGTGAAGCGAGCCTGGTACCGCTCGGGGTTTTGCAAAGAGTGAATAAGGACATCTCTAAGCTCTTTGGATAGAACCAAAGCATCACATATGCTATATTCTACTGAGGAAGAGCTCGAGTTTCCGTGAGCCGGATCTCTGCCGTTCTCTTCGTTAGCCATCTGTTTTTCCTTTTCATTTGGGGTGTTTCCTTATTTTGGCGCTTAAGCCTTGCCGCTTCTGAGCTGGATTTGGTTAGTTTTTATGATGGGCTCGTCCTCTTCGGGAAAACAGAGCACCTCCTCAGAGTCGCTGCCAAGATGGATGGCGTAGCAAGTCACAATAGGGACCCCATCATCGGCATCCTTTTCCAATTCTTCCAAAATTTCTTCGGCTTCTATAGGGAAGAACTTTTTCAGTTGGATAAGGGTTCTTTCCTTTTGTACACAGTCTTCGAGGGAATCGACGTATTTTTGAATAGTCGTTTTCCTCGCAGACTCTTCTTCACATCGGGCCGCGTGTCACGGTCCGTAATGTAGCACGTGACCGGAACTTAAATTATGCAACGTCTAAAGGAGTATCGTAATTCAAGTAAGCCGAAGCCCAGAAAATCTAAACCATTTTACGGAAAATAATGGGGGTGCAGTTTTGAAACATCGTCATTACAAATTTAAGCCTTCATTTTTAAAAGTATAGGTCATATAATATAAAAAAGGCAATGAATGTATACTATCTTTGAAAATATTTTCGCCCTTGAAATTTTGGGCAGCACCTCCTTTGTATATTTTGATCCAAAACCATATACATAACAAGATATAGACATCCCCAAGCGGGAGTTAACTCTTCGTCAATTGGCGGAATCACAACTACGAAATAAACATATATATATATATATATATATATATATATATATATATATATATATATATATATATAACGCCCTATGGCGAAGATCAAACACAGAAAGTGTTAGTGATATGTATGCCCTAGAGGCCATTACTGTACATACGATGTATATTGTAGTGGATGCTTGGACATATATATGGAGAACTTTCCTGCTCGACATGATAGTATGCTATCTGGTTGCTCTTTATCTTAACATGTACTTTGTTTGTCTCTATGTTACATGTTGATAAAGCCCTTAGGATGAGTACTTGACTACCAGGATTATGATGCAGATCATACTAGTAGGGACAGTGCAGTCATTAAGTACATCCTTCAAATGTTCATAGTCGTAGGTGTATCGAGACAGGGCATCGATATACCAGAGTAGACTAGCGTATAGCTTCTCGACCCATAAAGATGGGCGATGGATGATCCCATATCCATTGATATTTGATATTAGAGAAAGTATACGGGTACTCGGTGGAGACTGGGTACACTGGACGGACTCGCCGAGAACTCCCAGATGGTATTATACCTCACGTCAGATGGCAGTTCTCTGGTGACACTGGTACATGCTAGTCTGTAGACCCCAGATCGTCATAAAGTCTTGTGTGATTCTCACCGTGCTTTGATTTCTACCTTACCACATTCAAGGGAACATGCAAAACGGCCGCTTTTGGGTACAGTCCCGAATCACAAGGAGGCAATGAGCGATAGGAAGGGTTTCGTCTCTCCCGGTATTGGGAGTTGATGTTGCGCTGTGTTCGATTGGCTATAACTGGAAATCTCTGGCCAGGGTTACTGAGATTTACTGGTAAGTGTTATTAGTAGTTTCTCGAACCTTTATGGACCTCATATCGAAACGACTTATCGGTTACTGGGGTCTGACGTTTACCACCCCTAGACTAGATATGCGTCAGACGAAGAGACCGGACTGTACGGGAGTGTTACTAATTGGATTCACAGGAGAATGTATATGCTTGCTTGTTGATCTTCTGATCGCTCAATACTTGGATGGCTGTTACGTTTAGCTGACCGCTTGCAGCTTGTGGGTGTTTGATATGATCATCACCTACTGCCGGCGTATTGACGATTCTTTAGAGTCCTACACAGAGGTTTCCTGGCTTAGGCAAAACGGAGTAGGAGCACATATGTGATATGTGCGGGACCGAGAATAATACGTGTATGTGATACCGTATTCGATTCTCGCGATATATGATATCGGCCGGGTATACGTGATATAGCCGGGTCATCGGATCAAGTGTTGCGATGAACTGATAGAGATTATATTAGTCGGTTATTTGTGAAATAGCCGGATTATCGGATCAAGTGTTGATTCGGTAATTTAATGTATACTTATATATTTGATATATTACATTACATTAACTAATATAAGCTCACTTAAAGATTCTTTTCTCACTTGGATAATACATTGATGTATATGCGATATATGTTAATTGTATTATTTTCTTTTGTTACATTAAATATTATATATGTGATATATAATATTGTAACATGTTAGGGTTACAAATGCAACAAAGGTTTTGAGATTTAACCATGTTAGGGTTTGGATTAGGGTTAAGCTTTTGGATTAGGTTTTGGATGAGCTTTGAGGAAGCTTCATGAAGGTTTGACTTTGTCCATTTTCTTTGATATTTTGGAGAGATATTTGTTAACCCAACCCAAATCTTAATCCATGGTAAAGTCTCTACAAGGGTTAAGCATGTTATGCTTAACCCTAGGTTGCATTTCTAACCTCAACAATAATTCATTATTCATCACAAAAGGATTTCTTTTTCTTCTTCCTCTTGAAAAAGCTTTCTAGCTTTTTGTTTGTGGTGATTTAAAAGTGAGAAATTGAAAACAAAAGAGAGAAAAATTCCTGCTTCATCATCTTCATCTATTCTAGCCACTTAGATTAGGGTGTTTGCTTCACTAATACTTGATTAGTGAAGTGAGAGCTTGGGTTAGTGTTTTTTCAAGGTAGATCATCTTAGTTTTTGAAGATTAGAAGCAAGGTTGCATCATTCTCTTCATAGAGCCTCTTTAGAATCCGGGTACTTGATGATCGCAGCGAAGAGACCTCAACTCGGAGCTTATGAAGCGAAGAAACGGACTACAAAGGTTGTAATCCCTAACTCTTAGATGTTAAAGTGTTAACATGCTTGTTTTGTTTGATTCTCTAGTTAAAGTTCCTAGGTTTAGGGTTATCTTCAATGAATTTTTTTTAACTTGGCATGGATGATGCCTCCCGAAACCTTGATGCCGTTGTAGGTATCCCAACAGTGGTATCAGAGCCTAGCTAGAGAATTAGACGGATAAATGTAGGATTACGAAACCGAAACAACTCCGAAACACCTGATGCAAAACCCTAGTTTCTGTCGAATTATTTCTGGTGTCAAAATTTTTTTCAAACAGTCGCAGATAATTGTATAAGATACAATATGAACACACACCAAAACCCAAACCCCCTGCTCGGATATTGGCCAGCCAGAAGGCCAGAAAATCCGTCTTGCTTGGATTTGTAGGGGCTCTGGGGTTTGAGTTTTGGGTGGTATTCTCATCTCTAGGGTTTGGTACTTCAGGTGTTGTTTATTTTTGCTAAATTTGCATGAGATGTTTATTTACTATAAAGATACTTCGGAGTGTTTCGTATTCGCAATTCTAGCTTTGTTTCGGTTTGTTTAGACAGTGTTAAAAAGTTCGAATTGATATCAATAACTCACTTTTTCCCCTGCCGGAAAATTTCCATGTGTTGGATTTTTCCTTAATTAAAGAAGATTCAAATATCATGCAAGTAACGCGGTAGACTCTCTAGAAGAACGAAAACCTTAACTCGATTATGTGACCGTCAGAACCACCTCTAAACCTTAGGGTTTGTGGTAATTCGGTGTTGCCACATGTGAGGCGTTGGTTTGACCCTTCTATGGCTGGTCCATTGGTACTGTGGCATGTGATGGATGCTTTTAAACTATGTTTAAGTGTTGAGCAAATAGGAAAATTTTGGGTGTTTTTTTATTCGATCGGAATGTTTAACGTTATCTAACTTTTTCTGTAATGTGATACAATATTTGGAATCCACATGTAGTTATAAGATAACTAATTTGAATGTTATAAATCTAGCACTTTAGTCTCAGTTGATCGGTTGCCACAGGATTTTGATGCGATCAAAAGTCCGTCGCAATCACGTAGCATACGCGGATACTTGCCGGGTAAACTTAATAGATAGCCACGCCCCATAGCCCCGACCAAGTGACTGTAGAAGAACCCCGTCGCCAAAAGCATCCGTTCGGGTGCTCGCGGCAGCGGTGTTCCGCCTTAGTGCACTTCGTCGACGGCATCGTGGGGTGCGGCCGTCTACTAAAGTTTCCGACAAGCATTCGATCAGGATGTTGGGAATCTTGTTGAATTTCCCGACTAGATATTGAAAAGTATTTTCGAGATCGAGACTAAAATGCGGGGTTTATAATTGTTAGGCATGCGATGTCTAAGGAATTCATTTGGTTAGGCATGCGATGTCTAAGATGGTTGCGGATTCCAATTGTTGTAGTTTTCACTTTCTTTTCTGCGACCGTAAGTGTAATATGTGGTGTATCGCTGGTTTCGTTGTTATACATCAACGACAATTGGGATACGTAGATTTATTTATATTGATGACATGTGATGTTATGTGTTGCTGTGATATGTTATATTGGATCATCGTGTTTTGAATAGCCGGGGTTTTTATGTGAGACGGGGGTTTTTATTTTCATTCATGTAAAATTCATTGTATGCAATATTCTTTTATTGGGGTACTTCCGGGTTGAGGATGATGTCACCATTGTATATTATTTACTTTTCTGTATTAGGATAGACCCAAGGCGGAGAGCACAAGTAACCGGGTTCTATGGTCCAGTGGGAGACCATCTCGAGGAGTCGAGATCGGGTGTCCTAACTCTAGAATTGGTAGGGTTGCTTTACGCTCTCGTAGGGGTCTAGGGGTGTGGGATTGGCTATTCATCGCGACCGTGGAATCCGTGTTTTATACAGGCTCGCAATAAAACACGGACCTCCTAGTATATCCAATATTTCATATATTTCTTCTACTGCGGTATCTGTGATGTGATCATTTGATATATGATGAGATGAATACAGGATATAGTATATGTGATATATTATATAGACGTTGCTTATATTTTACACCCACGCTAGCACTGCCCCACTCTGCCGTTAGTTACCTAACCTAACGGTGCACGAGGGGACATCGAGGCGAATGCAGATGAAGAAGGAGACATTCTGTTAAAAGACGCTGATCCTGAACCAAAACAAGGTCCTGTCATCAAAACGCTGAGTCCGTCGTTTGAAGAACGGATGGACAAATTGATTAGGGAAGCGGGTCAAAAGGTCCGGGATGACCATAACCGCGAGATAGCCATTTACGAGAAAGCCAGGACGCAGCGCCTTCTTCAACAGGACGCGGAGAATGACAATGCTCCTCATCGCCAGCCCGTCATACAAAAGACCCGGCACAGAGGAAAAAATAAACCAAAGAACGGAAGAAACGTTCGACAGCAGCCCAGCGGGTCCGAGAAGCCACGCAAGCAAGGGTCGAGCAGCCGGGATCCGTCCTTTATAAAGAAGATGGGTCGGGAATATTCTTTTCCCCAAGATAAGACAGAGAAGATATTCAATCTCGTCGTAAAGCATCAGATGATGAAACTACCGGAGTCCAAGCACCCTGAGTAAGCGAACGAGGCCTCTCACCCAGATTATTGCTCGTATCACCGAGCAATAGGGCATCCTCTCGAAGACTGCTTCACCTTCAAGAACTGGGTCGAAGACCAATATCAACAGGGCAGGTTCGCTCTTTCCAGCAGTTGGAGGGTAAGCCCACCACAGAAGCATGAACCGAAAGCGACACGTATAGCGAGGATAGAACCAGATCCACATCGATCTTGGAAACGATCTTGTACCTGTCACGCGATAACAATGTCAAAAGAAGAGCCCGAGAATATGGATGACCTCCCCTGGTGCATCGAGAACAATGATGACGGGGTGATCTCAGAGTTTCCACCGGCGCCAAAAGAGTTGGAAGATGGAATACATACTACTGCAGATAACCTCAATAAAATTGATTTGGGAACGACAAGTGATCCGCGGACAACATTCGTCAGTGAGCTGCTGTCTGAAGAAAGGGTGGCTACACTAAAGAGCGTGCTCATGCAGCATAAAGATTTCTTCGCCTGGAACTATTCTGAGATGCCAGGACTAGATCCAGAGATTGCTGTACACAAATTGGCAATATCTCCAGACGTCAAGCCGATCAAACAAGCACCGAGAAGAATGCGGCTCGAGCTTGAGATGAGCATCAACGCCGAGGTCAAGAAGCTAATCGACTTTGGCTTCATCCAAAAGGTTCAGTATCCTGACTGGATCGCCAACATCGTCCCGGTGATGAAGAAAAATGGGACGGTGCGCATATGTGTGGACTTTCGGGATCTCAACAAAGCTTGCCCAAAGGACGACTTTCCAGTACCAGCCACTGAGCTGATGATAGATAATACATCCACTCACGAAGTCTTCACCTTCATGGACGGATCATTAGGATACAATCAGATAAAGATGCATCCCGAGGACCAGAAGCATACCGCTTTCCGGACCCCTTTGGGCATATTCTGCTACAAGGTGATGTCCTTCGGTCTAAAGAACGCCGGTGCCACCTATCAGAGGGCCATGACGAAGATCTTCGATGACCTCATACATGAAATCGTCGAATGTTATATCGACGACCTCGTAGTTAAAATCAAATCATACGAGGAACATCTAGAGCATCTGAAGATCGTATTTCGATGCCTTCGGCAATACAACTTGAAGATGAACCCTCTCAAATGCGCGTTTGGAGTTTCCTCGGGCAAGTTCCTAGGATTCGTCGTCCGACACCGAGGCATCGAGATAGACCCGTCGAAGATTAAGGCGATCATGGAAATGCCCTCGCCAAAGACTCTTAAGCAACTGCGGTCTCTTCAAGGAAAGCTCGCGTATATCCGGCGATTCATAGCCAATCTCTCCGGCAAGTGCCGTCCTTATAGTCACCTAATGAAGAAAGGGACCCCTTTCGTTTGGGATCACAAATGCCAAAGCGCACTGGAGGAAATCAAGCAATACCTACAGAATCCCCCAGTGTTGGCCGCTCCCGTTAAAGGAAAACCTCTCGTCCTGTACACAACAGCCCTCGAAGGTTCTTTAGGCGCGCTGTGGGCACAAGAGAACGACCAAGGGAAAGAAAGAGCTCTTTACTATCTGAGTCGAGTTCTACTGGGGGCAGAAAGCAACTACTCCCCCATCGAAAAACACTGCCTGGCGTTGATCTTCGCGATAACGAAGCTCAGACACTATGCGTTAGCACATGAGGTCCATCTCATATCAAAGGTGGATCCTCTCAAATATTTAATGTCAAAGGCTATATTAACAGGATGATTCGCTAAATGGGCCCTGCTCTTGATGGAGTTCTCAATAACTTATCGACCCCTCAAGGCAGTGAAAGGCCAGGCCATCGCTGACTTTCTCGCTGAGCATCCGATACCTGCCGAATCTCCCTTGAACTGAGAATTGCCAGACGAGCACGCATTTGACACGATCGACGAAGAGAGAAGAGATAATGATACCCAGTGGGAACTTTACTTCGATAGAGCATCTTCCATGAAAAAGCGCAAACAAAGCACCCCCATAATCAAATCAGGGGTAGGCCTCATCTTCGTGACTCCATAAGGAAGGATAATGCGCTTTGCCTTCTCCTTTACAGAGCCGAGGACAAACAATGAAGTCGAATATGAAGCTTTGATAGCAGGTCTCGAGATCGCTATCGACATGGGAATTGAAAACCTTCTCATATACGGAGACTCCCAACTGGTCGTTAGTCAAGTAAACGGCGACTATCAAACGTGCAAGCCAGAGTTGGTGAAGTATGGCGAGAGAGTACAACAGCTGCTAATTCAAATTCCTTCCTACACCTTGGAAAGCATACCGCGTGCGGAAAATAGCAAGGCGGATGCATTAGCCAAGCTCGCTAAAGAACTGGCTGACGAGAGCGTCGATGAAGTGAGGATCATTGTGCAAAGCCGTCGGGTTCTTGCCCCAGCAGAAATATCTCCGGAGTCGTCCGAAGAAAAGGGAGCGACCGAGCAAATGGCTCTGCAAATAAAAGACCAGGAAAAGGCAGAGGATTGGAGAGAAGGCTTTATAGACTACTTCAAATCCCGTCGAACACCGGAGGATGCGTCGTCAAGACATCAGCTCATGAAACGAGCTCTATCTTTTGCCTTCGTCAATGATACTCTGTATAAGAGATCATTTGATTCTCTGTGGTTAAGATGCCTAGGACCTCTGTTGGATATAGTGCCCTTAAAGTCAATTATTGGATCGCATGCACGTGATTGCAATGATTGAGGAGGACCTATACCGGTAGGACAGTCTTACTCGAGATGATAGTATGCTATCTGGTTTGCCTTTGTCAGTCGTGTACAGGTTCAGGTAACTGATCACTATTATACGTTGATAGAGCCCTTAGGATCTTGCTTGACTACCAACAGTATGATGGCGATCATATACGTGAGAGTTGGGTAGTCTATAAGCACATCCTTAATTGTGGTCCCTAGTCATGGGAGTTTCGAGACAGGGCATCGATACTCCGGAGTAGACTAGTGTATACAGTCGAGACCCCGACGAGGGGCGGTGGTCGGTCTCACAAGCCACTGGTGTCAGTTGGATCACCTAAGATGTATACAGGTGCTCATTGGGTTATGAGTACACCGGACGGGACTCGCAGGGAACCTGCTAGTTGGTATTATACCTAGCGTCAGATAGCAGTTCTCTGGTGACATGTGTACAGGTTAGTTCATCGACCTGAGGTCGTCATTTGTCTCGTGTGAGTTCCCACTGTGCTTTGATTTCTACCCTACCACAGCTCAAATGAGTCGTGCAAACAGGTCTTTTTTGGGTACAGTCCCGAGCCACATGGAGGCAAGTGAGCGGATCGGCAGGGGATTCGTCTCTCCCGGTATTGGGGGTAAGATCGCGCTGTGTCTAGGAAAGACATTACACCAAGTCCTTGGCCAAGGCAGGTGAGAATTACTGGTAAGTATTCCAGTAGTTTCTCAGGGTGTTTAGGGCTTGTCTCCGACACGACTTATACCGCTATTGGGGTCTAACGTTACCAGCCCCTAGGCCCGATATGCGATACTCATAGACGAACGGACCGGACTGTATGTATATTGTCACTGTTAGGCTCAGTAGGGTTCCAGGATGAGTTTGCTCATCGGCTTCCCTTGAGGTCAGTACATGGGCAGCCGTTACGCACTGCTAGTACCGCTGACGTGCTTGTGGTTAAACCCACTGCCAGGGTACTGATGAGTCATTAGAGTCCCCCACAGATAGTTTACCAAGTTCGGGAGAAACGTTGTAGAGGCCGTATGGTTTTATGGCAGGGTTCGGAAAATGCACGTGCGTTTACGCACGTGTCATATTTCGGGCAGATAATACTGGTGGGCTTTGGTTTAAGCCGGATCCATGTATTATACTGTGTAGATATAATATCTTTGTCTCAGTTGCATTTGTATCCGGTCGTAATACAAATGCGGGTATGTATGTACAGTTACGGGGTTATCCTGAAATTCGTTTCGGGATCGCTTTTCGAAGTTGCCAGTTTTCTATCACCCGTCTTAAACATTCGGTTTAATGCGGATTTATCTTTTTCTTGTGGGTGAGTCATGAGGGTGAGTCATCAGGAAGGTTCTAGATTTGGTGACTAGGTTTAGTGAGTCATTCATTGTATTAATGGTTATGATGAGGTGTATTAGTGAGTCACCCTTTTCCATTAATGTGTTTTGTTCTTGCTAAGATATTTCTTCTTGATCTTTTATTTTATGGTCAACTCCCTTGCTCCTACACTCACCCCTCCTCTCATTTATATTGGCCGACCATTCTTTTGGAGGCAATATGGTTGTTGGAAAAAAGATTATGGAATTTGGTTCATGGAAATTAGATGTGCTCATTTCTCATTTCACTCCATTCAAAAGGCAACTTCATTAACCGTTCATCCATGGTTTTGGATGAAGCGAGACAAAGTGTTCTACTCATTCTCTACATTAATCTTGGACATGTCGACTAGCAAACTTCATGTCCGAGTTGCCTCGGTTGAAGCCCGTATAAAGATCCATTGACGTGGTGTCACCTGGATGAGGAGACCGGAGATCGAGCGAGATCGCAGATGCCGCAAAGGAGCGTGGGATGATGGTTAAAGACCGAAGGACTCGGATCATTCGGTATAGCCTTTCTACCCACTTTGTAGTTTGTTAGTTTAGCGTTAATGGCAAATCCGGGTTATAGTATGTGATAGCGCCAGTTATAAAAGTTTTTGTTCCGCGTTTGGCGTCAGATTGACGGCCGGGGCGTTACCGTAGACTTACATGGTATCAGAGCTACGCCATTAAGCTTTACTAACTTGTTCTAACGTGTTTAAAACAACGATCGAACGGAATTTCGAAAACCGCATTTTTCTGTGTAAAGTTTCTGTCGATTTTTACAACGGGTCCGCATCTCATGGCTTTGAGAGGAAGAGGGGCCTCACTGTAGAATTGGCAGACTATTCGCCGCACTCGTAGGGGGTACAGGTTGACCTGAGGAGGGGTGCTCAAGTTACCGGATTCCGTGAAGTGCAGGGTGGTCCATTCACTTTGCTGTAGGGGGCTGCCTCGCTTCAGGTTTTGGCGGGTAACTTGCCGCACCTGTAGGGGAACGTTGGGTTTTAGTAGCGGCTTTGTGAAACCCGGGGATTCCAGATTAACTGTATTATTCTGTGATGCTTATTATTTTTCTGTAATGTTGCATTTATCACGCCTGGAGCGATTATTGTATATTGGTATATATACTAGTAGATGTTGTATATGTTTTACATCCGCGCTAGTCCAGTCCCCGCTCTGTCGTTAGTTAAGTAACCTAACGGGTGACGACGTGGCCCAGTGACGAATGCGGATGGCATATACGTACATTTTATTTTCGTTCTTTTCTGGTGTGATTAATTGATGGGACTGCGTTGATTCTGATCAATGCAAAAGATAAACAAACCTGTTTAGATGTTGTTGGAACAGTTTTAAAAAGTGTTATTACAAAGACGTTTTCTTTTGTTTTGCACAGTGGTATTCGGTTGGAATATCCTGCACCTCATTCGACGAGGTAAGGGCCGAGATCCCTTCACCGGGAGTGACCCCTTAGGCAGAAGTTTGCGTCAGGGTAATAACTTCACTATAGTTGATTACATGTTGCTTTGCATCGCGGTATTCAGTTGGAATATCCTGCACCTCATTCCACGAGGAAAGAGCCGAGATCCCTTCACCGGGAGTGACCTCTTTAGCAAAGGTTTTCGCCACTATATTTTTATAAAAAGCTATCAGGTTTCTTCAACGAGATCAAGTTCATTATGTTAAAGGTTTTTCGCAAAAAACCAGCCGTAACCCTCCTTCATTTCATATGAATGGTCAGTAGTATTCAAGCTATGTTGGTTTGGTCCTTAGTCAAGACATAGTGATTGGTAGCTGCTGGGGTGTTCACATGTTGCAGAAATAGATGTGTTGGTTTGGGACAGTCGTACAGCCTTGTTGGCCCTTAGTCAAGGGCGAGTACGGGTGGGTTCAAATTAATAAGATAATGATGGGAAGAACTTGACATGCAACTTATGATGGGTTGGCCCTTAGTCACGGTCATATGAGCATGGGGCAAAAATCATATCGGGGGTTTCTAAAGAAACTGAAACTTGCCAGGCATGCGCATACCTTCTGGAGTGTGATAACGTGAGTGGATTCCGTCACGTTATCATGCGATGAGAGTTGGATCCCGATTCCTACGGATGAGTTAGTTTACTCTTCGGGTGATCCTGATTGATTCTTCTTTTAGGTTTGGAGGAGAATTTGACAGTACAGTAGGAGGTTTCCTAATTAGATAAAGTGATAACCATTCTGATCTAGGTTAGAGTGCACGCAGAGTGTTTCTTTTCTCTCTTCCTTTGGCAGCGACCTTTGACCGACCCTAGACTATGATTCAGTGACCAAGTTGACCGAACCTTTTTAAAATACTGGCTTTTGGATTGTCTAAGTTGCATAAGTCATTGCCGCTCCTTCTTTTACCCTTTGCATTTCTCAGAACACCCCGTATTACTACGGACATCCACTTCCATTGGATAGATCCATCGTATGGTTATATACGAACTCGAAGGGACTTCTTCGAGGATGGATCCAGGTTCAGGAGAAATTGAATTGGTTTATTCGGTTGTCTTTTATTATCACCTTCTCTCAGGTTGCGAGGGTTCCTTAGTTTAGGAGAGTACACCAATTACGCTTATTGGATAGTCTTCTTCCAAACCATAGGCAAGTGCCGAAAGGTAGGGAATGAAGAAAACCAATTAGCCTAAGTAGGGTGTACAGAAGGTAATAACTAAAGACAAAATAAAGGGATTAGAAAGAGGGCAATGTAAATTGCGACTGCTATCATTCACGACCAAACCGCGTAGTTCATCGCCACTCGTACTTCATCTTTGCTTTTTTCCTCAGTTCGGGAGAAATAGAATAAGATATTATTCAGTTGTCTTTTATCATCACCTTCTCTCAGGTTGTGAGTACTCCTTGATTTAGGAGAGTACACCTATTATGCTTACTGGATAGTCTTTTTCCAAACCATAGGCTGGTGCCGAACGGTAGGGAAGGAAGAAAACCACTTAGCCTAAAGGGGGTGTACAGAAGGTAATGACTAAAGACAAATAAAGGGATTTGGAGAGATGGCAAAGAAATATACGGTTACAGTCATGAATTGGATTATGGAAGAGGCATTACTAGGAATACCAGGATACCCCTACGAAACATTTTCATGTTTCAGTGCATTGTTAAAGGAAAACTGATTTCCCGATTAGATACTTACTCCAGGGTATGTATTTACCAGGTATGATTCTCACATCTGTATAGTTTTACAGATGATGAGTGGGAGTAGGTTATTGGGAATAAGGTGATCATCTTCATTATGTCGGAATTCGTTGCAATCGGTGATATTTGAGGAAGTCGCCTGGGTTTTTGCCGGACGGCAAGTATTTGGTTTTGAGTATTCGTTGTTGTGCACCAATTTCAAAATGATATATCTGTACGTTTATTTTCATAAAGTGAGATATAACTTTTTGAAATTATGTCCGTGACATTTACCTATATCAGTTGACGATTGGGTAAGGAGCATTGAACAACGGATTAGTTCTTAACCATAAGTATAGTTTTCAACCTACGATGCACATGTTTTGAGTTATTCAACTCAGCGGACTTATACAGAGTATTGTCTGTTGTCCAGTGTCCATCAGGACAAAGGGGTTGGTCCTCGTACTATGTTCTGTTTATTTGTGACTTCTCTAGTTTTTAGACAAGTGTTTCATAGAAATACAATGTCTAAGTTTTGAGAAGTTGTCGGTATAAGAATAAAGTAGAGAACCAGATGTCGCAAGTATCGAGATTCTTCAAAGAGATCGAAGATGTAGATTCTTGTGATTGGTATTCAGTTGATAGTAAAAGTTTTGAGAAACTTGTTTCTCTTTCAGGTTACTCATAATTGGATGGATTCCTAAGTTGAGTAATGCTGATTAGCCTCTCTCCATTAAGTTGATGTGCACTGGAGACAGCTGCATGATTAGAATCTAGTTCCAATTAAATAAGTGCCAAAGTTTCTATATTGGATATAGAATGGTTCATATCTTAACGATGTTAAGGTACGGGGAGTTGTCCAGCTTATGCTTAAAACCAGACTCCGGATAACTCATGGCACGTTTCTGTAATGGCAGTTTGTAGGTTGGCCCAAGCTATGTTGAGAGTTGATTTTCTACCATCTGGAAGATCAATAGTGATATTGTTCTTGACTCGCCACAGTTTTAGTAAAATGGACTTTTTCAGAAAACAGTAGTGGGAGTATGGTAGAACTGGAAGTGATTCCAGAACTGCAAACGATTACGGAAAATTTAATAAGACCTAAAGATTTAATCAGGTTTGACATTCCATTAGCCACTCCGCAGATATGGTGGGTAACCTCAGACACCCGAGAGGTACTCCGGTAGCCTCAAGGACGGTGACAGGGAGGTTCTTGTTTACCCAGACTTGACACTACTGTTATTCCAGGCTATGAGACCCGGCAGGAGGTTAAATATAGCGTCGTTCTAAACTAGCTTTAGAAGTGCACGTATATATTATTCTGCCAGAGGGTTGTTGTGGTCAGTGGAAGCAGCGGAAGCATAGTGGGCAAGTAGCTTATGTCTATTTATAGACTTGAACAGATATAACGGAGATAGATCATCTAATTTTTGATGTGACAGTCATGGGTTTGACTTCTTCAGAATAGGGGATGGATCTGTTGAGAAGGTAGTAGGGTATGATGTCCTGGTATTTGTATGACATACACAGAGTAGGAAGTAAAATTCCTATACTACGATCGGTTGTACTGTGGTCGTCACACAGTTGTTTTTCCACAAAGGATATGGATATAATATCTGACATTCTGGTTTCTAGGTCTATGGTTTTAGATCTAAATTTAGGTAGTTTTCCAATGTGGGTACTTTGACAATATTCTAATAGTATTTTAGAATAAATGACTCCTGGAATGGTGGTGTACCTGCAGGTGATGGAGTCACCCTCTCTAAAGGTGTCTTACAGACTAAAGGGGAGAGGGATGTGCATGATTGGCAGATCACTTGCTTAGGCAATTGAGTCAATCATGAGATGTCAAGTACCACACCAGATGTTGTTTTTGCACTAGATGTGATAAGTTTATATTAATCCAATCCTGGAGAAACATAAGGAAGAAGTTTTAGAACATAAGTGCATGTTCTAGGGATTTGATGACGGCAGCCTCCTTTGGAGACGGTTATCATTCCAGGCTTCAAAGGTGACATAGATGATAGAGTGATTGTCAGAGTTGTAGTTTTCCCTCTGACGAGGGACAGTATTATGGACAGGTGGTCCAAGAGGATACAGTGGGAGGCATGGTGCAGGATACTGATTAGGTTCAGTTATCGATACAGTCTAAGAAGTTTGGATTTGGAGTTCATTTATGAACTAGGTCCCATCATATATCCAAACATATTCTAAGACAGGTATTACTCAATTCGGGAGATGGCTTTCTCCGCGAACTTGAGATTAAGAGAGACATAGAAAGGAGCATCAGGGTGGATCCACTCATTGAGGCTATTTCTCGAACACAAGAGTTTTACAAACGAGCTTTGTGAAACTGATTAGTAGAGGAGTTGGATGTTCGGTATCACACGGGCTGTGAGTATGCGACATCGCAATAATTATCCTTAAGTGCAAGTGGGAGATTGTTGGATATAGTGCCCTCAAAGTCAATTATTGGATCGCAGGCACGTGATTGCAATGATTGAGGAGGACCTATACCGGTAGGACAGTCTTACTCGAGATGATAGTATGCTATCTGGTTTGCCTTTATCAGTCGTGTACAGGTTCAGGTGATTGATCACTATTACACGTTGATAGAGCCCTTAGGATCTTGTTTGACTACCAACAGTATGATGGCGATCATATACGTGAGAGTTGGGTAGTCTATAAGCACATCCTTAATTGTGGTCCCTAGTCATGGGAGTTTCGAGACAGGGCATCGATACTCCGGAGTAGACTAGTGTATACAGTCGAGACCCCGACGAGGAGCGGTGGGCGGTCTCATAAGCCACTGGTGTCAGTTGGATCACCCAAGATGTATACAGGTGCTCATTGGGTTATGAGTACACCGGACAGGACTCGTAGGGAACCTGCTAGTTGGTATTATACCTAGCGTCAGATAGCAGTTCCCTGGTGACATATGTACAGGTTAGTTCATCGACCTGAGGTCGTCATTTGTCTCGTGTGAGTTCCCACTGTGCTTTGATTTCTACCCTACCACAGCTCAAATGAGTCGTGCAAACAGGTCTTTTTTGGGTACAGTCCCGAGCCATATGGAGGCAAGTGAGCAGATCGGCAGGGGATTCGTCTCTCCCGGTATTGGGGGTAAGATCGCGCTGTGTCTAGGAAAGCCATTACACCAAGTCCTTGGACAAGGCAGGTGAGAATTACTGGTAAGTATTCCAGTAGTTTCTCAGGGTGTTCAGGGCTTGTCTCCGACACGACTTATACCGCTATTGGGGGTCTGACGTTACCAGCCCCCTAGGCCCGATATGCGATACTCATAGACGAACGGACCGGACTGTATGTATATTGTCACTGTTAGGCTCAGTAGGGTTCCAGGATGAGTTCGCTCATCGGCTTCCCTTGAGGTCAGTACATGGGCAGCCGTTACGCACTGCTAGTGCCGCTGACGTGCTTATGGTTAAACCCACTGCCAGGGTACTGATGAGTCATTAGAGTCCCCCACAGATAGTTTCCCAAGTTCGGGCGAAACGTTGTAGAGGCCGTATGGTTTTATGGCAGGGTTCGGAAAATGCACGTGCGTTTACGCACGTGTCATATTTCAGGCAGATAATACTGATGGGCTTTGGTTTAAGCCGGATCCATGTATTATACTGTGTAGATATAATATCTTTGTCTCAGTTGCATTTGTATTCGGTCGTAATACAAATGCGGGTATATATGTACAGTTACGGGGTTATCCTGAAATTCGTTTCGGGATCGCTTTTCGAAGTTGCCAGTTTTCTATCACCCGTCTTAAACATTCGGTTTAATACGGATTTATCTTTTTCTTGTGGGTGAGTCATGAGGGTGTGTCATGAGGAAGGTTCTAGATTTGGTGACTAGGTTTAGTGAGTCATTCATTGTATTAATGGTTATGATGAGGTGTATTAGTGAGTCACCCTTTTCCATTAATGTGTTTTGTTCTTGCTAAGATATTTCTTCTTGATCTTTTATCTTATGGTCACCTCCCTTGCTCCTACACTCACCCTTCCTCTCATTTATATTGGCCGACCATTCTTTTGGAGGAAATATGGTTGTTGGAGAAAAGATTATGGAATTTGGTTCATGGAAATTAGATGTGCTCATTTCTCATTTCACTCCATTCAAAAGGCAACTTCATTAACCGTTCATCCATGGCTTTGGATGAAGCGAGACAAAGTGTTCTACTCATTCTCTACATCAATCTTGGACATGTCGACTAGCAAACTTCATGTCCGAGTTGCCTCGGTTCAGAGGCGAGAGCCCGTATAAAGATCCGTTGACGTGGTGCCACCTGGACGAGGAGACCGGACATCGAGCGAGATCGCAGATGCCGCAAAGGAGCGTGGGATGATGGCTAAAGACCGAATGACTCAGATCGTTCGGTATAGCCTTTCTACCCACTTTGTAGTTTGTTAGTTTAGCGTTAATGGCAGATCCGGGTTATAGTATGTGATAGCGCCAGTTATAAAAGTTTTTGTTCCGCTTTTGGCGTTAGATTGACGGCCGGGGCGCTACCGTAGACTTACAACCTGAAGAGGCAAGGAGAGCCGTCCAAGAAACTCATGATGGACTCTACGGTTCTCACCAAGCCGGGCCGAAGATGAAGCTGAAGATCAAACGGATGGGTTATTATTGGCCCACGATGATCCATGACTGTCTCGAATATGCGAAGAAATGCCACTCGTGACAGATTCATGGGGACTTTATCCATCAGCATCCGAATCCGCTACATCCGACAGTGGCTAGCTGTCCGTTCGAAATGTGGGGGACTGACATAATCGGCTTCATCGAACCAGCATCGTCCAGAGGACATCGATTCATTTTGGCGACAACTGATTATTTCTACAAATGGGCAGAAGCAGTACCGCCGAGGAAAGTGAAGAAGGAGAATATACTCCATTTCTTTAAGACACACGTCATTTATCGGTTTGGAACTCCGCGACGGATCATCTCCAATAACGGGCCAGCCTACAGAAGTCACAAGATCAGCCGCTTCGCATAACATAGACTGGAGATACTCTTCAGTCTATAATTCTCGAGCTAATGGTCTGGCTGAGGCTTTTAACAAGGCCTTGACGAAGATCGTAAAAAATACGGTGTCGCGAAATAAGAAGGACTGGCACGAGAGACTGCATGAAGCTCTCTGGGCATATCGAACTACGATTCAAAACTGCCACGAACACAACGCCGTACGCGTTGGTATTCGGCACAGTAGCGGTACTCCCTCTCGAGATAGAGTTACCCTCGCTACGAGTGGCAGTTCATTACGAGCTAACAGACTAAGAAAATGCTCACCTTCGACTTGAGGAGCTCGATGCCCTTGATGAAACCCGGCTCATAGCGCAGCAAAATCTGAAGGCTTATAAAGCAAAGATGACGCGCTCATATGAGAAATTGACTAGGCCGAGAACTTTCCGCCAAGGCGAACTCGTGCTAATGGTCAAAAGACCTATGATCCTTAATCGTGCCAAACGGGGGAAATTCGAGCCGAACTATGAAGGCCCGTATATCATAGACAAAGTTTACCAGGGTGGTGCCTATCTACTTATGAACATTCATGGTGAAAGACCTTTCAGGCCAATAAACGGTCGTTTCCTAAAGAAATACTACGCCCGACGAGTCACGGCCTAGGTCAACGATAGATGACGATGCCTATGTCCGCTCGCTATCTTCCTAAGCCCAAACTCTATAAGTAGTAGCCGGTTTTTGGACCGAAACGTCCTTAAACTAACGATGGACCACTATGTCCTAAAACTGGCAACGGACCGAAACGTCCTTAAACTAACGATGTACCACTATGTCCGAAAACTGGCTGTTGACCGAGGCGTCGATAAACTACTGTGGACTGCAACATCCCAGGGCTGACAAAAAAAAATAATAAAAAAAAAGAAGAAAGAAAGAAAAAGGTATGTCCATAAGCAAAATGGGCACGGATGAAAACCCGAAAGGGCTCCGTGAGGAAAAACAGCAGGGCTACCGGCGAGTTTTGTGAAAACCCGAAAGGACGCAATCTCGTTAAAAGACACTTGTAAGGTCCTCTCGACCTTGTGAGGAGAAATCACCTACGTGAGATCCTTACGACTCACAAGGTAGCAACACTTAGGGATCCTCACGATTCCTAAGGAGAAATTACACTTGCGAGATCCTCACGACTCGTAAGGAGAACCCTCTTATGAGACCCTCACGGCACATAAGATTCAAAAGTCTTATGCTACAGGGATCTGAACCTGTTCTTAAGCGGCCACCACAACCTCCAATACTGCCCTACAAGCGGTTCAATGATGACCCTTGTATACAATCCACGGGCACGAATAAAAATTTCCCTAACAAAATCCCATCCGTGACTAGGGATATGTTTACATAGTGAACAACCCTTGTAAGTCCTCTCGACTTATAAGGAGAAAGCACTCTTGTAAGATCCTTACGATTTATAAGAGACCACTCACTTAGGAATCCTCATGATCCCTAAGGAGAAAACGCACTTACGAGATCCTCACGACTCGTAGGGAGAAAAACCTTTATGAGACCCTTACGGCTCATGAAGTCAAAAACCTTAGTCGACAGGATCTTAACTCTGTTTGCTAAGCCACCTTTGTCCGACATCGACAGAGACAAATGATGATTCGCTCCTGGCAATATCCCAGTTGTTGCGGTGCTGATGCCGAAATCGGTGTCTAATTCCAAGCTTGCAGCGAAAAGCCAGCAAGCCACACATGCATACGAAATAGCCGAAATGATGGGGCAACTTGCAACAAAATCAGCAAGCAAAAATGAATGTATGGAAAATAGCCGAAATGATTGGGCAACTCGCAATAAAAAGCAGCGAGTAAAAAGAAAACAAATAGCCGAAATGATTGGGCACCACGAAAAATAGCCGAAATGATTGGGCAATCACGACCTTCGCGATATAAAAGCTGAAATGATAGAGCATCGCGGAAAGAAATATAAAAAATGGAATTTTTGCCCTACAGGTGATATCACATCAATCCCTGTATACAATCCAGGGGCGTAAACAAAGAGGGAATCACACCTTTCCTCCCAAGGCTTCATCAGAGGAAGAAGCCAAATCTCAACGGTTCACAGATAGCCTGGAGATCATCTCAACATTCGTCTCATTACAACATACGCAACATCAAGCAAAGCGGAACCGCGGAAATTCCCAGTTCCATGACTCGGAGGCACACAGATGACCGAGAGTCAAACACCGACTCCATGAAACGCGGTTAAATTCAACCCTTCCTGGTCACGTGGAATGCGGCTTATGTCAATCCTGACCCTGTGGGAAACGTCCAGAGCGAGCCTGGTCCTCGCAGAACACGGCTATGTCATTCCGACCCGTGGAAAGCATCCAGAGCAAATTCCTGGTCACGTGGAACGCGGATTATGTCAATCCTGACCTCGTGGGAAATGTCCAGAGCGGAGCCTAGTCCTCGCAGAACACGGCTATGACTCCGTGGGAAGCATCCAGAGCAAATTCCTGGTCACGTGGAACACGGCCTATGTTAATCCTGACCCCGTAGGAAACGTCCAGAGCGGAGCCTGGTCCTCGCAGAACATGGCTATGACCCCGTGGGAAGCATCTAGAGCAAATTCCTGGTCACATGGAACACGACCTATATCAATCCTGACCCCGTGGGAAACGTCCAGAGCGGATCCTGGTCCTCGCAGAACACGACTATGTCAATCCGACCCCGTGGGAAGCATCCAGAGCGGAGCCTGGTCCTCGCAGAACACGGCTATGACCCCGTGGGAAGCATCCAGAGCAAATTCCTGGTCACGTGGAACGCGGCTTATATCAATCCTGACCCCGTGGGAAACGTCCAGAGAGGATCCTGGTCCTCGCAGAACACGGCCTATGTCAATCCTGACCCCGTGGGAATCATCCAGAGCGGAGCATGGTCCTCGCAGAACACGGCTATGACCCCGTGGGAAGCATCCAGAGCAAATTTCTGGTCACGCGGAACACGGCCTATGTCAATCCTGACCCGTGGGAAACATCCAGAGCGGAGCCTGGTCCTCGCAGAACACGGCTATGATCCCGTGGGAAGCATCTAGAGCAAATTCCTGGTCACGTGGAACACGGCCTATGTCAATCCTGACCCCGTGTGAAACGTCCAGAGCGGATCCTGGTCCTCACAGAACACGGCTATGTCAATCCGACCCTGTGGGAAGCATCCAGAGCAGAGTCTGGTCCTCGCAGAACACGGCTATGTCAATCAGACCCCGTGGGAAGTATCCAGAGCAAATTCCTGGTTACGTGGAACATGGCCTATGTCAATCTTGACCCTGTGGGAAACGTCCAGAGCGGATCCTGGTCCTAGCAGAACACGGCTATGTCAATTCTGACCCCATGGGAAGCATCCAGAGCGGAGCCTGGTCCTCGCAGAATACGGCCATGTCAAACCGACCCCGTGGGAATCATCCAGAGCAACTCCTGACTCCGTGAAATGCGGATAATGGTAACCTCACCTATCACTTACGGGTCCTCATGACTCTTAAGGGAGCAAACTCTCTTGTGAGATCCTTACGACTTTCAAAAGAAAACACACTTAGGAATCCTCACGATTCTTAAGGAGAAATTACACCTACGGGATCCTCTCGGCCTGTAGGGAGAAAATTCTTTATGAGACCTTCATGGCTCATAAAGTTGAAAAGTCTTAGGAAGCAGATCTTAACCCTGAATCCTAAGCCATCGTTATCCTGCAAAGAAATCGAAATAGACTATCCACATAATACACTTACTAAAAGGAACACACCATCATGAAGAAAAATATGTCTATTATTCATGAATCAAAATGAATACAAAGTACAATTTACGAAAGAACAAAAAAATATAATCTCATTCGAATGAAAAAATATATATACAATTCTTCAAGTCGGCGGGCGATTTAGTAGATTTGCCAGTTCACCCCTTTTCCGCTGGGCCTCGGCTTCATGATTTAGTATCGTCAAAAGACGGGCCTCCGCTTGAGCCTGTTGGGCCTCGGCTTCAAGAGGATATCAAGGAAGTTGGCTTGAAGCTCCCTCGGCGCTTTTGAAGCCAGCTCCCTCTCTGAAAAATTGCGGCTGAGGCTCTTCTCGCATGATATCATATTCGCAGCGCACCGCTCAATAAGCCCCTGTAAGCTCGCCTTCACGGCCACAACCTCCGAAGGAAGGCGTGTACATTCAAGAACATGCAAGCAAGCCTCCACCTGCCGACAAAACTCAACCCAGACTTGCACCAATGTTTCACTATGGTAGGTGGCAAGAAAGGGAAGAGAGCCGTTGGTTTCAGCAGCAAACGCTTCGGCCGTGATCAGACTGCCAGCGCGAAGATCCTCAATTAGGGCTGACAGGGAGTGGAGGGTTAACTTTGCCATCCGTTCCGAGGCACGTAGAGTATAGGGGCCGGGTGGCATGACGATGCGAGACTCCAGCGTGGTAAGAACCGGCAAAGCTGTTCAGATTTATAAACAGTCAGCGAGATTTGTAAACAAAGAACAAATGGAACAACGTTGAGACTTTACTTACCTACAGTCATGCAAGAGGGGTCTGAAGGCTCCCCAGGCTCGTCAAGAATCTCAACCTCGTCATCAGCTTCCAGAACTGTAGAAGAAATCAATGTCATTATATGAAATAATAATAACACCGTGAGGAGAGGGAAAAAGACACTGACCTTGCCCGGAAGAGAGGACGATGCGTTGAGGAGATATCGCCTGCGGAGCGGCCATCTCCAACAGGCGCTGAAAGGACTTCCTGGGAGACAGGTCGGAAATAGACGCCGCCAAGACACGCAATTCTGAAAAGACAGAAGGGTTCGGATAATGGAGAGATTATTAATGTAAAATATAGAAGGCTACATTCGATACTTCTCCCATTCTGGGCTGGGGGGATAGTAGTTTCAGCGGCCTCCTCCATGCCCCCAGGCACATCATCGAGGACGCGGGCCAGTGTAACGACTTCCGAGCAAGGAGCAGTAGCTGCCACTGCAGGCTCCAGCGGAAGGACGGTAGCCTCGACTACCTGTCCCCTAATCTCCGGGCCGCCCCCAGAAAGATCCATTGGATTGGTGACCAACAAAGATGCCTCTCCCGGGGGAGCAAGCGCTTGGGGAGCGGGAATCACCGAGGGAGGCTCCATCATAGGAGCAACGGTTGCATCAACCTTCTCCACACTGATTAGTATTTCATTGGGGATATTAGCAGAGTCTACAGTCAAAGCGCGACTCGAATTCAGATCCTCCGCCGCCGCCGAAGTCCCTGCAAAGTTTGTACGAGGATAAGGATATATATATATATATATATATATATATATATGTATACGAGCAATAAAATATATTACAAAGAGATACATGAACATACCGATGCGCAAGGGAGCCTCTAATATGGCTTGTTCAAGCCGACGCTCCTTGCTGAGGAGATATGCTCGCCGAGGTTCGATAGTAGACTCGTGGCCACCAGTCCACAATGAAAGTGCGTCTTCGGCATCGGCTGAAACATCCTGCTTAAGGGCCCTCTCACTCCATTCTTCCAAAGGGCCTATGAATAGCCGCCGTATCGATGGAGGGTCTTCGTAAAAAATGACGGCAGGATAAGGCCTCTTCGGGATCCTTACATTCTCAGATTCATCTTGTGAACGTCTTATAGCCTCAGCCAATTGTGCAGCTTCCTCGGAAGATGAACCCGGGAAAAGTAGACCACCATCCGATTCTTGCATGGCTAGTAGTTCATCTTGAAGAATAGGCTCGATCTCTACTAAAGAGTCGAGCAGATTAGTGACCGTCTTCCTCCACCTCTTGGACCCGGAACTAACCTCCGAAGAAGATCGTTTCCTTCCCCGTGGAGCTTTGGTACGACATTGACCCACTTCGCCTTCAATGTCCTCGCTCGGCGGTGCTGCCGATGACGACACGGCCAATGCTGACGTCGCCGCCGATGACACTGCTACTGGCGCCGTATTAGCCCTTGATTGAGCCTTAGTACGCAGTGGCATACCAGCTGTGGGAGTTAAATCCACTTCTGCCGTCTCCGGAATAAGCATGACGCTGGTATCCCTCAAGGGAGGGCGAACCGTTGCACGCGGTTGCGGTGTAACTCTCATGGGTTGGATCGGAGTGGGAGCCCTATATCCGAGGAGCACCCTCCTCTCCTCGGCAATGATTGGACTGACTCGGTGGAGGTACCATCCCGTGAATGACCCCACACATCGAGGAATATGATCAGCTTCAAGAATCATGAAGCGGGAACCAGTGTTCAGCCGCATGAAGTGATGAGCGGCGTCACGAACAACTTCTGGCGATGGGCTAGGCGCCACTGTAAATGCCTCGAAGGGGACGCCTTGGTCATATCCGAGTTGCTGAGCAAAGCGGTGTGGGTTGTACCGCATAAAAAGGGCCACGCCGTTCTGACGAAATACCAGATAACCTGGTCTGATCGAATATAGGTGCATGGCTTCCCTGGGCTTCAGAGAAGGTACCCCCTCTTTCGACAAGTCGCAAAGCTGTTGAACCGGTCCTGAGGGAGCAGAGAGAACTCGGTCGTTGAATACCATCCCGCCTGTATTGGCATAGGGATTAACTAGCACGCGAATAGCCCCAGACTGAGTCGGGTCAGGAGCAGAAGCGTCCACCAGCCGCATGAGTCGCGGAAAAGTGTAAGCGTCATAAAAGCTGGGTCTTTGGTGCGCAGCAAATGCCCCCAGCACGTGCATCTCAATCCAGGACGTGAAGTAATGAAGAGAGAAATTTACCACATCGATACCTGGAGTTGAGGTATTGGCCGCGGCGCTTAACCCATGATATAGATGCGCTAGCCCTGCAATGCCCACAGCTAGTCGCATTCCCTCAGCAATGCGATAAGCAGGGTAAATAACTGAGGCTCTCATGAAACGACGGTGCATAGAAATGGCGACCCAACTGAGCCAGACACTGATGAAGCCCACGAAGAAAGTCTCCTCATCCATACCAGGAGCTGCGATTGACTCGAAAGATACCGCTGACATGATGGGAATGTAGAACTGCGGCAAGTCCTCTTCTTTAGTTGGCCGCTTATTTAAACCGAACCCAAAGGGTTCGTTGATATTCGCGAACTTTGGAGCCGTCTTCGACAGGACATCTTCGCGAAGGAAGCAGGCGATAAAGCTTTTAAAAGTGACGCCTTGCTCCTCTGAATCTGCGAATAGCTTCTCAAAAATACTCAGGGTCTTGATCAAACTTGAGCGCTTGTGGCGGACGGCGTTCTCGGTCGACATGCCGTCAAGCATGGCAGGCTCGGTTTCGAAGACATACTCATCGGGAGGCAGTAATTCTTTATAAAGTGTCCCCCTGACCGGCAACCGTGAGATCTCACGAAATTCTTCCAGAGAAATTGAAACTTCGCGGTCCCCTACAAGGATGGTGTTGGTGGGAAGATTCCATTGGTTTAAGAAGGCCTTAACTCACCAGACATGGGGAGACTGATAGTGGAAAAGAGACGCATATATCGCCTAATAGTGTCCGACCCTCTGCAGTCGCGCACGATGGGTGGACAGGATATAACGGGCCCAGAGAAGATAGCCCGTGGGATGTCGAGGAGTAAGCCCTATCGTGTAAATCTGTCCCCATGGCTAGGCTTCGCCCTGGCAAATGCAGCGCCCTTAAATGTATATAGCCGGCACCGGACGGTTCGGAATACCAGTTGTTGAAGGCTCAAGCCGTCCCATAGGGGTCCAATTTAGCATCTCCACAACAAAGGCGGTCCATAGAGGATCCATCGGCAGAAACGGATAGGTAGGCTCCGTTGGTATCTCGCAAAGAAAACTGCGGCGACCGCGGATGATGTGACCGTACCAGGTCCCCCATAAAATTAAATTGGTGCGATTCGGGTCATGAGCCCTGATCATCGCCATCACCTCCTCGTCAGACGGTGACTGAGGAAAGGCAGCCTCCGAGCGAGTGAAAGGGAAGTATGGAACAGAAATCATTGTGCCTGAAATAAAAGAAGGGGAAACTGTTAAGCGAAGCCAACACGTGTGTATATATATATATATATATATATATATATATATGTTTATAAATGTATATATATAAAAAAAAAAGACAATGAAAGAAAGCGACAGAGGACTTATTTTATGGGACCATTGGTTACAAAACGCATGGGTCCCATAAAATCAAGATGGCGGCTTACTAATGATGAGGCAAAGTAATCATTATGAGAACAAAAGGAAGATTCTCAATAAATGAACAGTGGATTTCAAATAACTCTACATATTCCCCCAAAGAGAAATCCATCTTGGACTCTGCGAAAATCAAGCAGAACAGGGGAATTAAATTCCCAGAAAAATCTACTGCAAATCTTTTCTTTTGTTGCAAAGAACAATTCATGAAGAAAAATCCCAAGAGATCTTCTTTTAAAGAACTAAGTTCTTTAGAGGAATTGAATTCCTTTTGAACATGGGAATTAAATTCCCAGAAATATTTTTCAGAGCCAAAGCTCTTTGAAATGGAATTAAATTCCAGAGAGAAGATAAGTATCGCCATCGAGGCCTGAAGATCAGAGAAGCTCTAAGAGGTTTATTATTTAAAGATTGAGTAGTTTTCTTTTTACAGAACTTAAAAAAAATAATTCTTGTTAAAGGGAAAAACCTTTGGTGTGGATTTAAAATCCAACGAAGATTTCTACAAAAAAATTTCTTCACCCGTTCAAGATCATTACCTGAAAAAGGGGAATCTTTTGTTAACAGAGTTAAACTCTGGAAATTTTCGAAACAGAGAACTAAGCTCTGAGAGAGAGAATTTAATTCTCAAAGCAAGAACAAGTAAGGAAGAAGATGAACAAAGTGGAGGCGCTTTTGAAGGGACTCTTGCATTTATAGGATGTGATGGGAAACGGTTCATCTCCCCTATTCCCTAGACTGATCCAACGGTCACAAAGATGACAGCGTTGCACTCACGTGCAGACACGTGAAAACAACGCTATGGGGGCATTTGTTCCCTGATAAAATATTAGGAAATTCCCCCAATGGGGCATCACGTGCTCACACGTGACCAAGAGTCACGTGTTGACACATGATGGGTTCCTGTGATCTCTACTTTATAGAATTAAATTCTAGTCAAACAAAAATGCAACAAAACAGCTAAGGAAAAACCTCAATGAGGCATCACGTGCTCACACGTGACCAAGGGTCACGTGTTGACACGTGATGATTTCTTAGCTTTGTTAAAAGGCAGAATTAAATTCTGAATGAAATGTTTAACCAAGAGGGTCACGTGCTAACACGTGACAGGTTCCTAAACTCTTTGTTTGATAGAATTAAATTCTATTTCATTGATCAAACATTGGGATCACGTGCCAGCACGTGATGGGATTTAAAAGACTTTTGAATTAATAGAATTAAATTCTAATTAAGGGAAATCAAAGACCCTAACTGGGAAAGTATTTCTTTAAATCTTTCCAAACAAAAAAAGATTATGCTCTGTAAAGTGGAGCGCCGTTGGATTAAAAATCCAATGGCGATTAAAAATCACCAATTTATGGAAATATTCTATACAAGGAAAGATTTCCCTGAAATTCACCAAGAATAACAAACAGAATATCTTTTGGATTAAAAATCCAATGGTGAATAAAATTCACTGAGTGAACTAAAAGATCATGTTGGTTACAAAAACAACCAAAATCTTTCAATCAAAGATTTACAAAACAAATTGTTTCTTTTCCTTCTCCTATCAATTGGAGCCAAGAAGAGAAGAGAAGAAGGATTTTTGGAGCTTGGAATTTTGTATTTTCTGGAGAAAAAACAACAGTAGAGAGAAAAGAGAGGAGAATTTAATTCTCAAGAAAAGAAACCCTAGGTGAGAAAGGGGAAATAGATCTAAGCTCCATAAAACAAAAAGAGAATTTAATTCTCAATCTAAGAGTTTAACTCTTCTGGAAAAGAACTTAGTTCTTCCTCTGGTTGAAGATCTACAGAAGCAAATCTCCCCACAAGTTGAGAATTTAATTCTCATCGGGGAGATTCTGCCATGCAGATCCAAAACTTAGAGGGAGAATTGAGTTTAGAGAATTTAATTCTCCCAAATTCATAGGAATTTAATTTCTCCTAAATAAAACTAGGGTTTAACCCTATATGAGAATTTAATTCTCTCAATTTCACATGAATTTAATTCCTCCCAGATAAAACTAGGGTTCAACCCTGCATGAGAATTTAATTCTCTCAAATTCATAAGAATTTAATTCATCTAAATGAAATTAGGGCTTAACCCTACATAAGAATTTAATTCTTCTACGTACATGGGAATTTAATCCCTCTAAAAACATAATTAGGGTTTAACCCTACAGAGAATTTAATTCTTAAAACAAAGAGACTTGAAAGCACTCCATGCACGTAAAGAACTTGGTCACGTACCCCTACGTGACCCCTAAACAGATCCCCAAAAGGAGAAGGAAAAAAGCTTGGAGGCAATGCCTCACGTGCTCCCACGTGACTTCCAAAACAAAGAGAACAAAGGCAAATGCAGCACTGATTTTGGGCGCTCTCACATGTCCTCACGTGACCCCTAATAAACACTCTAATAAATCATTGCATGAGTACCCATCATGTGCCTACACGTGATGGCCATGAAAACTAAAAGTGTTTAACACTTATTTGCAGAGTTGAGAATAAAATAAAGGAGGTCTGGCCCTACCTTTGGGTACCCTCACGTGCCCCCACGTGACCCCTTCCTTTCTAGCGTTTAACACTATTTTTGAGCATTTTGTCTCCAGTGTTTAACACTGTTTTAAATACATCAGGTGAGGACACGTGACCACTAGATATCCTCTAGTGTTTAACACTATTTTAAAGCCAATCTTAGCCAAATTAGCTAAGTTTTCCAGAGGCAAGCCTCTCCTTCAACTGAATCTCAAAATTGATCATTTCATATGACATGCAGAGTAAAACCCAGAGCTATAATGAAGGGTTTAATGCTCAACCAAAGACAAAATATTATCAGAGCCCTCAAACTCTTGTTTAGCATTGCTAAATAATGAGGGGCTGAACCCAGAAAAATGTTTAATGGTCCAACAAGGGGCCAATATTTCAAACTTAATTGGACTTAGCCCAAATTGGCCATAAGTCCTCAATTCAGATTTAACTGAGCCAATGTGCTCATAATCTAATTAATTGATCTTAGTTCCAAATTGGACTACAGATCCCCCAATCAACTTCGGTTCAAGGGTACATCTCTTCACTCCTTTGATATTTGTCGTTGTAATCCTTCAACGTCTTCAGAAAGGTGACTGGTCCTGACAACCACACATTTCACAGACTATGACGTCTTTAAACTGGACTGTGGGGTCCTTAAACTCATGGACTATGATGTCCTTAACCTCGGACTGTGGGGTCTCTTTAAACCCACGGACTATGATGTCCTTAACCTTGGACTGAGATGTTCTTAAACTAACAATGGACCGAGATGTCGTTAAACTAACAATGGACCGTAATGTCCTTAAACTAATAATGGACCGCAATGTCCCTAAACTAAACAATTGAGCTCAAATGCTCTTTTGTTGGATCTAAACGATCCTGTTAAGTTGATTTTAGTCTACAAATTAGACTAGCGTATCCTTAACATACGTTTAAGTTGATCTTAGTCCCAAATGAGACTAACGTATCCTTAAACCCAACCCCCAAACCCAAATCTAAAAATATACGGATTTGGACTAATCCACGCCCTACGGGCGACAACATAAATTAGTCTCCGTATACAATCCACGGGCAACCAAAAACAAAACAAACACCCACGACACGAAGTGACCATCTGGAGAAGGAGAAAGTGGTTACCGCGACGCGGTAGCGTAATTAACCGCAGGGGCTTGCGCCTGCAGGGAAGAGCGTCTCCACAATCAAAAACCCCTCAAATGAGGGGGAATCTGACGAAATCTGCTACATCGGCCGCATCCGTTTAAACCTTCGATGTATGGTGCCATAAATCAACTTGGCATCTTCGGAGAGGTGGACGGATAACACTCATTAGCATCTGCCCCCAAATTCAGGCAAGACGTTTGTCTTCCCGGTTTTCGGCGGGGAACAATATCATATATCATAATTCGTACGGTATGATCTGTCGTACGATATCATAAACAAGGATACGGATCTAAGGTCGCGTACAACATATCACTCTTTATTCTCATATATATATATATATAACTCAAGTCGCATCTATATCAAACTCATATCATGTCTTGGCAAAATTATCTATATTCTCATATCGCCTCATATCCGTATATTGACATGTTAAGCCAAGTCATCTTACTTCATCATAATCTCTTTTCATCATATCAATATCCCGTATTAAGTCATCTTGTGTGCGTGTGTGTGTATATATATCATATTTTCATACTAAAACCTTTAATCATGTTCGTAAGTTCGTAGCATATCTTTTCTCCAAATATAATTTATATATCGATTTTCCATATCAATGGTTGCGGGGGTGCTATACACTATCCATCCGACTGCCCCCGTAGATATAAATCTACTTACCCGCTAAACTCCTTGCTTATCCGAAGTCGATATGCTTCGTCGTCTCGGAAGTCCACACGAAGGTACCTACAATTCAACACACATCATAACGTTATTAAAATCAAGTCCGGAAAACAAATACGGCACACGGTGTGCTCATAGGTTAGAACCTATAGCCTACACATGCAAAAACAACCAAATAACCCTCGTCGTTGATGTACAGACGTCCAACGACGAAATACAATATCAAATATCAAAACCTAAGTTTCAGAAATCGGAAAACAAAATTCAGCAACAGAGAAAATCACTCTCAGATTCTACCCTCAGTCAAACTAGGAGATTTTGCATATAGGGTTGCCCTAGATATTACATAAGGGGACCACACACCAAAAATCAAACAATTCCACTCTGATGTGGCCGCAATTTGTGGCTACAATGAATTAATCTATGGCCAGAATACAAGGGAAGTGGCTCAGGTTTCAGGGGTAGCTTCATGGTTGCCTGCTCGTCTCACAGTGAAAGGAACTTATTTTATGGGTCTCTCGGGTCATCCCAATTCCATTAGATCACAATCTGTCAAAAATCCGATGTCGGGAAATTCTAATTTCGTGTTTTGGGTTCTAGTCTCTGGTCTTGGCCAGTAAAACCATCCCTAAGGTCTTACAAACACTCACTACAACTCAATTTACCACTTACAAGTCAAGTCTCCCACTAAACATCAATTTGGAAATTTCTAAGATCACAAAACCACAATAGTTTTAACTCTAAACTACAATAAGATATATTAAACACCATAACATAACTAAAAGTGTAGGGATTATCTCATTTGGTAACTCAAGAAAATTCTTGGGTTGCCCAAAGTGCTCAAAATCCAAACTTGTTCCCACCATGGGGTGTAGGATGAGGTTGTGTACATTTTTAATGAAGGGAGTGTGGTGTTTTGGCAAGGTTTTAGGGATGAATCATGGATGTAGAGGAGGTGGAGGAAGTGAAGAAGAAAATGAAGAAGAGTTGAAGAAATGAAGTGAGGAATGAGATGAAGAAAGGGTCAAGGTTAAAGAGCCATGCCACTCTCTCTCATGCCCATGCTACATTTCATTAGTATGCCCCCCTCTATCTCCTCATTCATTTGTTCTCGTTTTCTTTTCTTTTCTCTTTTTTCCCCGCTCAGATAAATCACAAGTCACAAAATGCAAGTGAATAAACATGCAATAAAATGCAACATGTCATGGTGCATTAACCACGGCTAATTAAAAATACGGATTTGGTTTAATCGTGATTAGTAGTGTACTATTCAAGTTTTAATTTAAACTTGCATATAATTAATCATAAAATGCCTAAATCCGATAATGGCTTTTTAATAAATAATACATATTAATCTCCAAATATTGGTATATAATTATACCATTTTACGAAAACCCCAATTCGCAAATCGAATAGTTTTCGTGAAATATATTATTTTAATATTTAAATTCCAAAAATAATATTTTATCTTTCTGAAATGTTACAATCTTCCCCCTTTAAATAAATTCGGTCTCCGAATTTAAATTTAACCCCCAAATACTAAAACATTTCAATAATCAATCCAAATCAACGGGGCTCCGAAACCACGTAAAACTCAAATATATCACATCGTATCGAGTGCGCATGAAAACGAATGCGAAACTCAAAATCGAACTCCGTCAAGCGTCACGCAATCACTGGAGTTAACGCAAATCCCGAAATCTACTGCTGAAATCCAATCTACTTTAGTCAAAATTATAATACGTATATAGTACACATTCTTGTAAAATCTTTTAAAAACTGAATAAAACACATGCAAAATCTTTTCTGAAGCGATGCGTAACTCACGGTACAAGTGGCAGACGATCATTTGTAAAGCAGTAATTATATTTTCATATATGTTTTGCTCAAAATATGCGTTCCGTCTTTTTGAAATATCCCAAAAGGTTTTCCTTGTGAAAGTTTGTGTTACTTCTGGACACGTAGGAAAATAGTGAGACTATAGCTCCTTTTTGAAACCTCTTGGTTATTACTGATGCATGCAAAAATACTCAGGAACTGTCCTCAGACCAGTCCTGCTCGGCTACTATATAATATAGTACCTAACATGAAAAATACGATGCTCATGAGTAAAATCGGCCTAAAAAGGCGTATCCAATATCACGTGCGTCTGGTGCGCACGGAAACCCAAGTCCAATACAAGTGCTAATAATGTGCACAAAGCCAAACTAAGTGCAACGGGCGTGCACGAAAATATCTGTCAAGTGCAACGGGTGCGCATGACAACATCATCAAAGTGCATCTAGAGCACGAAAATCTAAAGCAAGCGCAACAATCATGCACGAATAAAATCTCAATCAAGTGCATCCAATATGCACGAGTAAAAATCTCAACCAAGTGCATCCAACATGCACGAAACCACATCTCATGCGCCCAATGTTCGCAAAAATCTAAATCAAGCACATCAGATCCGTACAAAACATTTAGTGCAGTAGCGTGCACGATAACGAACGTCAAGTGCATACGCGCACAAAAACATAAATCTGGTGCAACAAATGCACGAAATACAAACGTGGTGCAACAAATGCACGAAATACAAATCTGGTGCAACAAATGCACGAAATACAAATCTGATGCAACAAATGCACGAAAATTCATCAATATCTCAAATGCGCACAAAAACAATACCGAGCGTACCAAGGTATATAGAATCACAAACGTGTGCAACTGCGTGCACAAAGCATGTAACAATGCACTGCAAGCACATGTGAGCTACACCGAGTGCATAAATCGAGTCAAGTGCATACAACAAGCACAAAATCAAATCAACAGTATCGAAATCTACAGAATCATAAATATGTGCAGCTAAGGCACAAAATCAATATCAAGTGCAACAGATATGTACAAATCGCAAACCGATGTAACGGTGTATAAAACATAAATCAAGTGCAATAACTGTGCACAAATGAAAATATCCAGTAGGTGCAACCATGGTGCACGAGAATAAATATCGCGAAACCAAATCATCGAAACTCAAAGTTCAAGCAACAAAAGTGTGATACTCGGATCACAAAACACAAATCGCAATAAATGATATTGAGGTACACCTCCTTCAATGTCGAAAAATACCGGTGCGCCCAAATCTGGCAGAGCAAGAACATCCACTTGCCTTCTGCTCACGTTCTGACGTCCTATGTCTCTGGGTCTTTATTTTCCTCTGTGGATCACCAATTCCACAATCTTTCCGCTCGTCAGCCCGGTAAGGTATAATGGCGGAACAGTCTGCTCTTGCACTCCGCTGATCCTCTCTTAGCCAATTAATATGACTACTCGTAAAGCAGCACGTCACTGGTGATGGCATCTGGACCTCTGAATATGTCACGCCCCGCTTCCCAGTGTACGGCGAAGGGGACGCGACGAGGTCCACTACGTATACACTCAGAAGTACATACGCTAAGCGTATTTAAGCAATATAAAATAAATACACAAGAGATAAGATATAAAAAGAACATCAACTTTTATTTATTAACATTCTTTTGTACAATACATGAAAAGGAAATACAACTGAAATAAAAAGATGCCTAAACAATGGCATAACAGGAAATGAAAAGTACTGAATGGAAATGTACAATGAAACTAGAGTTCTGGTTCGTCAGCAAACTGCTCCAAGTCTTCTGCAGATGGCTCGATCTCTGCCGTGTCCAAATCACCTGACGACATTCAAAGAAGAAAGAAATAGAATGTCGTCAGCGAACATGTCGCTCGGTAAGTCCCAAAGATAAGAGAGAAATAGACAGAGAGTAAGAGAGAGAGAGTAGCTTTTAATGTTGTATTATAATATTGTAATGTTGTATTAACGCTGTTGTTTGTAGCCTGGTACAGAAGATGCCAGTGTAAACGAGGAGAGTCCCACTTACACCGGGGACCTTGGTAACCTGTAGTACAAGGCTCCGTCGATAATACTACGGAACAACGGCATGGATGTAATTACATCTTAAGTGACCACCTCGTACCACCTTTAACATATTCCGTACCAGTCTACCCCGTAAACCCCGCGATGTCTTGTTTGTATTGTTATCTTGTAAATTGTATTGATTGTAAGATTGACTGACTGACTGAAACCATGATATCGGTAAATGGATATAACTGTAGAGTCATGTAAATGGAATAACTGGAGAATCATATAAGTGGAATATATCCATGGTTCGGTTCAGTCGAATTGTATAGATTGATAATTGGATTCATGGATTCATGTTGTGTTGTAACATTGAAGATTGTAGATTGTACTTGAATCATATTCAAGTCAAATATAACCAGACTCAAACCCGAGTCAGACAGTTAGAAGTGTAAATCGAAGTTCTATAATTGCTAGGGTCCTTAGGGTAATTTATAAAACTTGAGGGGGTTTTATGTAAAAATACTTTTATATACTTTTCAAAATACACCTCAAGTATTTATTATTCGTCTTTAGAGTTGTAATGAGGGTGGATTTTATATTGTGACATTTCTAGTGAAAATATCTTAGTTTTATAAATAAGGTATTTATCTGTAATATTGATTTATTTGAAGTTCATGGTATTTTAGTGTAAATTCATTCTAGGGATTTTTAGAAAAAGGTGGAATATTTATATCATAACAAAATAAATGTTTTAATGATAAATATACATAATTTATACAAAAATAATTTTAATAAATATTTTATATTCTAAAAATCTCATTTTCTTAAGATATCGTATTTTAGATATTTCGAGACCGAATGCTCCTTGCGGAGGTCTGAATCTCGCACTACTAAGCCCGAGAATGTGCAATAATCCGCACCATCCCGAACGGGTTCCCTAAGGTGGGTTGTAGCGGCACTTTGCAAAGATTGTAAAATACTAAATTCTTTAGAAAACAGTTTTATAAAGTAAAAGGTATTTATTTATAAAAATGCCAATTTTCCGTATTTTAGATTCTAGGGTTTCCTAAATCAACTAGCCTATTTCTAAATGGTCTAAACGACAAGTTGTTAGATGCCTCAAATCGCCTCTTCACCGCCAATTGTGGCCAGGTAAGTACAAGTGAGGAAAGGAGGGATCTGCTCACGAATTACCGTGAGACGGGCCTTTTAAAGTTACCTTTCTCACTTGCCTAGCCTAGACACCACAAAGTCAGGTTTAGATAAACGACCGATGTCTACAACTTATCGTATTTTCATAATAAGTGGTACTTCTTTAAAAAGTGTATCAAAACTAAATCTTTTAGAATTGGTTTTATTAAGTATGTGGTATTTAAATGAAAGTATTGTTTTATCGTATTCTAATTTTTTGATGATATCTTTTAGGGTTGTATTTGCGTGTGTGGGGAGGTAGGCCATTACCTCGTGCTCTACTTTAAATGTATAGCAAAGTTAAGGGGATTAAATGTGAAATCGAAACATTGTGGTATTTAAGTGAAAAATACGATAATTTGAGAACGCTATCATTTCATGTGATGAAACTTGTTCAAATTATTTGATTAGTGTTTAATAGTCAACATAAGGATGTTTAAGTATGATTGTATTAGTGAGAAGTGGAATTTCATAGAAAACCGAATCGGAAATCGGATTTGTTCCGATTCCGTCGGGTTTTGTAATTTCGTATTTTGAGAATGGAAAAGAGAGATAGAAAGGGACTTATGGGTTTCAATTAAGCAAGGGAGTGAGGGGGGACTAAAGGGTTGCCGAGGCGTTCCTTCGTCGCCGGTTGTTTCTAAAAATGTCCCCGGAATTTCCGCCGGAATTTCGTCGAAGCTTCGCCGCGAACTTGTTTTCAAAGCACACAACTTTTGAGAAGGTTTTGAGAGAGCGGGCTCAGGATTTTGGGATGAGAAGGTAGAGGGTAGGGGGTGTATTTATAGGGTAAGTTAGGGGTAAAGTAGGTGAAGGGTTTTTGATAAAAAATGTAAAAATTATAGAAAATCCATTAAAATTTGATTAATTAGGTGTTAATGGGTATTCTGGAACCGATCTGGGAATTTAAAGTGTGCAGGGGGTTAGGAAGATGAAAAGGCAAAACTTTTCTGTTGGAGACTAGGCCGTCCGGCCGGCGGCGCCGGCCCGAGTCGGCCAGTCCGCCGGCCGAGTCGGGCCGAGTCGGGGTGCCGGGGGGTGGGGGGTCGTCAGGTGAAGGCTCTGGTATTTTTAGATTTTAAAGTTCAGTTCAAGTTTTGGGAGTTATGGTGTGTGGACTGTTGGGCTTCCAAAGAATTTAAAACAAAATAATATTAAAAATAATGTGGGGTATGAGATTTGAACTCTGGTGCCTTGGTTCAGCAATGCAAGGTATTACCAATAAGCTACAAGCTCTTTCTTGTAATTATTTGTGTGAAATAATTAGTTAAAGAGATATCAGCAACATTAAATACTCCAAGTATACTTTGAATTTAAATCAATTCTTTGTACTTTAAAAATGGAGTTATTTAATTACTTAAGTCTTGTGCTCAGGTAATAAATACCCCTTTATGAATTTTTGAAAAAAAATATTTTGAAAATTTTGTATCGGAAATTTGGGGTTGTTACATTCTACCCTCCTTATAAAAATTTCGTCCTCGAAATTTGTAAATGGAAAGTGTAACAGATTCAAGAAATTTTTGATGAGAGTGTGTGAAGAATGACAAAGTGATGCAAGGGTGTGAAAAGGTTGAAGAGAATTACCAGGGTTATCCTGACCAACCGTATCAGCTTCTACGGCGCCAAATTGTAAGCCTGGCGTCTCGGCACGTTCCTCTTAGCTGGAGGCATATTCCCCAGTACCTGAGGCATGTTTCTCAGTGCCTGATGGAATTGGCGATTTGGCTGAGCAGGGAATCTATGTGGAGGTGGTGCTGGGAGTGCAGGACGAGTTGCAGGAGCATGGATAGCTGGCTGCTGCGGATAGTTGGCGGGTGTGTGTGCTGGGTTGCGTCTATAAGGACAATTTCCAATTCCGTGATTGGACGCGCCACAAGCCAAGCATAGGCATTTTGCGCGCCTACAGTCCTTCCACAAGTGTCCTTCTCTCTTGCAATAAAAGCAAAAATCGGGTCTTGGCCGATCCTTGACTTCTTCCAGTCTTTTGAGTTCAACAACTGGCCTTGAAGAGGCCCCTCCTGCCATTTGAGTGGCAGGGCGTTTCACTCCTGCAGATTGAGGTCTGCCCCTTGCCTTTATCACTGCCTCATAACTGCGGGCAGCTTCCAGAGCATCTTCATGAGTTGGAAATTTCCCTGTGGCTAGTGTAGCCTGGATTTCCGTGTCCAAACCTTGTTGAAATCGACGGGCTCTGATCTCATCCGTTTTTTATCAGATGTGCCACAAATCTGTTGCGGTCTTATGTTAGTTGTGTAGTATGTGATAAAAATTGAACTATTGTGACATATCTTACCGGCTTAGCATGGTGAATTCAGCGTCATATTCATCCACTGACTTGTCCCACATTGAACCTTGTTATAGATGAATGAACTGCTGCTCCATGGAAAACCTGGCAGTCATAGGGAAGTACTGATTAGTAAGGATTTTAACGATCAAAAATATATGTTTACCGCAATCAAGAAAGGTGTCGCTTGGTAGCTAGCCGGTGAATACGGGTCGGTCCACAAGGATGATGTATATTTCCTAATTGTTCTAACGAGCTAATTCCAAATGGTGTTTGGATCTTTATCACTAAAACTAATTTGATTTAGACTAGGATTTAGGAAACTTGCTAGGGTTAGGTTTAGGTTAAGTTTGGTAAAATAAAATTTCCCACCCCTTTCAATGCCCTAAATTAGATCTTTTTAGGAGTTATGGTAATTATTAATAAAGGGGATTAGGATGATCGGGAAGAAACAATGTTTCTTCCTCTAGATCCTTGTCCGTCCTTTCTTAATCCTTACCCTAACCTCCATGGAAGACATGCATATCCGGTCTTTTATACTACGGTATCACCGTTACCTCATGGGTAGGGTGCCGTAGGGAGCGAAATATATATGTATGTATGGAGTCCTAATTATTAACATGTGATGGACAAGAAAGGGGTGAGAGCTCTTCATCTCTCAAACCCTTCTCTATTCCTAACCCTAACAAGCGAGGAAACTACTCGCTCATTAAGGGATTTACGAAAAACATGAATTTTATTTTGGTTTTAGAGTTAAGAGATTAATGATGTACTGCAGATTAATAAAAATTCTAATCTAGATTTAAAACTAAGGCAAAGAATAGATCTATCTAGGGCAGAAATTAAAACTAAGAACTGGGGCAAAAATTAAAACTACTTACAAATTGAAGCTCTCCAAAACTTGAAAAGAAATCTGAATTTTATTAATGAAAGGAGGCATGACCTAATACAAGAATTTGGGTCTCTATTTATAGGACATAGAAAACCCTAGGTTTACAATTGCTGCATGTATGTTTTTACAAAATTACCCTTAGGAAGACTAGTCAGCGCCGCTAAGATTTTTGGTAAAATTTTCCGCCATTACGGGCTCAGCACGGCCGCGGAACTGCGGCCGCAGGCCAGGTTTGGCCACGGTTCCGCGGCCAAATGGAGAGGGTTTGTGCTGAATTTTCCTGTTCCTCTTCTGGCTGACTTCTACTTCCCGTTTCTTCAGTTGGTTCTTCATATTGTCTTCTCTATCTCTTCCAGATCTCCACAGTGAGTAATGTAGTGGACTTTTACCATTTGCTTCGTGTCGAAGTCTTGAACCTTGCGCTGTCTTGTACTTTGTGAACTGATTTTCGTGTAGGCTTGATCAAGATCCTTTTATTTGTTGGTCGTAGTCTCACTTTTGCATCGTCTTTTATCTTTTTCACTGTTTTTGTTCCAAGAATCTGTAACCTGTAACTATGTAGCAGACATGGGTCAAAAGCACCTGTTTATTTGTAAAATGCATAAGAATGGGGTCTAAAAGAATGCAAAATTATGATATGAACAAATACTCCCAAACTTATCTTTTGCTCGTCCTCGAGCAAATCTTGTTTTATTCTCAACAAAATCCTAACCTCACTTTCGCAGGGAAACGCAATTGCACTGTGCTCGTGCAACAAGCTGTTAAACCTCTAGGTGTCCCTAGTAGGAGGAGTGTTGTCTTCTGAGGGTTTTCAGCGGATACTACCCACAAAATCCTATCAATTAGGCCCATTGTTTTTTGTTCTCCAATTAGGTTTTCTAACAAGGAATTCTATTATCTTCTTCTCGTAAATTATCCACCCATATTCTTCATGCTTCCTTATCATTTAACTTAAGATTATATATATTCTTATGAATTTACTTAGCTTTTGGAATCTCTTGAGTTTTCCTTCTAGGGTTCCATCTCAACTTAGGAATTTTTATCATCCCTACTAAAGATATAAGTCATATTCTTCATTCCTATCTCTCATCCAAACCCCAATCATATACCCCTACGTGTGTGTATAAATCACCCCTACACTTAGAAATTCAAATCAAGCAATCATACTCTTGTCCGTCGTCCAAAACACTTCTTAATAGGTGAATCTTTGGATGAATTTCGCTCACACATCCTTCATGCGACCGTTAATATTTCTTGAGGTACCAACAACCGATTACAAGATATGTTTGCACATTAAAGCGTAATTCCTAGTCTTGTAACACCTAAGGCTTTAGCAGTGACTCCCAAACCAGTTGGTCTAAAGCACTAGGTGATGAAGCACCCTCGCTAAATATTTTTTCTATTTTTCCAGCCTTAAGTAATCACAAAAAACAGTGTTCATTTTTTTCTTTATTCACACTTGTATTTTTTATTTTTCATCGTACTAAGGACTTTAGACAAGAGCATTTCAAGGTCTCTTCTACTATTCCAAGTTTCAAGGTTCGTGTTTGTGCAATTTTGTAGGGTATATATTTTCAGAATTTAGACTTAAGCTAGAAATTATTTTTCAAACTTATACTCTAATAAAAATATCAATATTTTTCCTTTGTTTTAACTTAGCCTACGAAGTCAACTCGAAATTTTCCTATTTCTAAATAAACTACAAAGATATACTTTCTATCGTTAAATTTTAAGAAAGGTTATTTTTAGGGTTTTTAATTTACTAAGTCTAAGATCTAGTTGTTCCTAGCTAGTTAACCTATTTGTCAAACTTAAGTCAAATACGGCCAAAATTGAATACATTAATTTTTATAATTTTTGAAAATTTCAATTTTTATGGTTTTTTTCTTTTTCTATTTTTTTTCTTTTTCAGATTTTTCAATTTTTATGATTTTTATATAAGGATGCAAATGCAAAAATATACATATGAATGCGAAGGAAGAAAACTTACCGAGCATACCCCCAAACTTAAACTGGACAGTGTCCTCACTGTCAGGCTGCACCAAGTGGGTCGAAAATGTCGGCACTTTCCTGTTTATTTTGTTTTTATATTTACAAATGATACACACACCCAAACTTATTTGAAATAAAGTTTTGGAAAAAAGATTCAAAAATTTGGGGGTAAAATGGAGGAAAATCAAGCGGTGTAAATCGGCTCCTGCAAAAACAGGAGCTCCTCCGATGGGTCCGCTGTGAGGAACGGTTTCAATCGATGTCCGTTTACTATAAATAAAGTACCGTCCTCAGGATGTTCAAGATCGACCGCACCGTGCGGATAAACGGTGCGAACTACAAATGACCCTTTCCACCTAGAACGAAGCTTGCCGGGGTGATAGTGTAACCGAGTATCATAGAGTAAAACCTGTTAACCAGGTTTAAATGTTTTTCGCAGAAGGTGTTTATCATGGAACACCTTAGTTCGGTTTTTAACAATTACGGCATTATCATAAGCCTCATCCCGCAGCTCTTCTAGTTCGTTTAATTGCAGCTTTCGATTGCTGCCCGCATCTCCCATTGATAAATTCAACTCCTTGATTGCCCAAAATGCCTTGTGCTCAATCTCAACTGGGAGGTGGCAAGCCTTCCCATAAACAAGCCGGTATGGAGACATACCAAGATCGGTCTTGTATGCAGTACGGAAAGCCCATAGTGCATCGATCAGTTTGTGTGACCAATCTTTACGGTTTTTAGAAACCGTTTTCTCCAAGATTTGCTTAATTTTCCGATTCGAAACCTCGGCTTGCCCACATGTTTGGGGATGGTATGGCGTTGACAGTTTGTGTGTAATGGAATATTTGCGCATTAAGGACTCAAAAGTCCTATTGCAGAAGTGAGATCCATTATCACTTATAATTGCTCGAGGGTACCCAAATCGAGAAAAGATATGTTCTTTAAGAAATCGAACGACAACCTTGTTATCGTTCGTTCGGCTAGGCACAGCCTCGACCCATTTCGACACATATTCAACAGCCAAAAGAATATACACATTCCCAAAGGAATTTGGAAATGGTCCCATGAAGTCGATTCCCCAAACATCAAAAACATCCACAACCAAAATTGGTTGGAGCGGCATTTCGTTTCTCCGCAATATCTGGCCCAAGTGTTGGCACCGGGAGCATGTCTTGCAGTATTCATATGCATCCTTAAAGAGTCGTGGTCAATAGAAACCATACTGCAAGATTTTCTCGGCTATCTTCTTTCGGCCAAAGTGCCCGCCACACTCTTGATCGTGGCAAAAGGACAGCACACTCTTAAACTCATTTTTAGGTACACACCGACGAATGATTTGGTCGGAACAGTATTTAAAAAGATACGGTTCATCCCAGTAAAAATGTTTTACTTGGGACAAGAATCAGAGTTTATCCTGTTTCGACCAATCTTTAGGTATCAAGCCGGTGGCTAAGTAATTTACTATATCAGCGAACCATGGTTCGCAAGACACGGTTAAGAGTTGCTCATTGGGAAAAACATCTTTGATTGAAATTTCAAGTGTAGGCGAAGAAGGAAGTCGTGAAAGGTGATCGGCCACTACGTTTTCACATCCTCTTTTGTCCCTTATGACAAGGTCAAACTCTTGTAGCAAGAGGATCCAACGTATTAGCCTCGATTTAGCATCCTTCTTCGTAAAAAGGTGGCGAAGAGCTGAATGGTCCGTATACACAATAACTGGAGTGCCGATTAAATAAGGCCGGAATTTTTCAAGTGCAAACACAACGGCTAAAAATTCTTTTTCCGTTGTTGTGTAGTTCAGTTGGGCCTCATTAGTGTACGACTAGCGTAATAAATCACGTGCGGCATCTTATTAATGTGCTGTCCAAGAACAGCACCAATGGCAAAATCTGATGCGTCGCACATAATTTCGAAGGGATGTGTCCAGTCTGGAGATGAAAGAATGGGCGCAGAAATGAGAGAGTGTTTCAATGACTAGAACGCTTCCATGCAAGTTGAGTCAAAATCAAATGTTGTGTCCTTGGCCAATAAGAGAGTTAAGGGTCTAGCAATCTTGCTAAAATCCTTGATGAACCGTCTATAAAAACCGGCGTGGCCAAGGAAAGCTCGGATGTCTTTGACGCATTTAGGAGGAGGAAGATTAGAAATGACCTCAATTTTGGCTTTATCAACCTCTATGCCGTTTTGCGAGATGACATGTCCTAAGACAATGCCTTCTCGTACCATAAAGTGGCACTTCTCTCAATTTAAAGTTAGGTTCTTATCCCTACAGCGTGTAAGAACTGCGTCAAGGTGTAGCAAACACTCGTCGAAGGAGTCACCAAAAATGGAGAAATCATCCATAAAGATCTCCAAAAACTTTTCAACCATGTCTGAAAAGATCCCTATCATACACCGCTGAAATATAGCGGGTGCATTGCATAACCCAAAGGGCATGCGGCGATAAGCAAAAGTGCCAAAAGGACAATTAAAGGTGGTCTTGTCTTGATCCTCTTTGGCGATCGGGACTTGGTTATAGCCGGAATAGCCATCCAAAAAGCAATAGAACTCGTGCCCAGCCAATCGTTCTAGCATTTGGTCAATGAAAGGTAAAGGAAAGTGGTCTTTCCTTGTCGCGGCATTGAGTTTTCTATAGTCGATGCAAACTCGCCACCCAGTTTGGGTGCGAGTAGGTATTAACTCATTTGCCTCATTGGTAATGATCGTGATGCCCGATTTCTTTGGCACAACATGAATGGGGCTAACCCACTGGCTATCCGAGATAGGGTAAATGATACCACTATCAAGACATTTAACAATCTCCTTCTTGACAGCCTCTTTCATTATGGGATTGAGGCGTCTTTATGGATCCCTTACCGGCTTAGCATCATCTATCAAGTGTATATGATGTTCAACTATGAGGGGACTAATCCCCTTGATGTCCGCCATAGACCAGCCAAAAGCTTGCCGATTATTTTGTAAGACCATTAAAAGGGTCTTCTCTTGCTCGAGAGCGAGAGAGGCCGATATGATGACGGGAAGGGTCTCATTCTCACCTAGATAAGCATATTTAAGGTGCGACGGCAAAAGCTTTAGTTCGAATTTAGGAGGTGAAACAATTGATGGTAACAATGGTGTAACTGTTTCAAATTCGAAGGATTCCATCAACGGTTCAAATCGAGTGTACGCAACCAAGTCGGATGGTTCAACTAACTCATCCGAAAAAGCAAAAGACTCAAACTCGGGTGGTGAGTCTTCAAAATCGTCTACAAAGGTGAAACACTCGTAATCGTTGTCCGGCGTGAAAGCTGTGTCGGATTCTAGGAGGAACGCACTAGAGGCGTCAACACTGCTGTGGTCGAACATAAAATTTTCGAACTCACAGTCCTCCTCCGCGATCTCATTGATCGAGCAAACATCAAGTAAGCTGGAATTAGGCTCGGAAGGCTGATTTCCCAACTTAAAAATGTTGAGTTCAATTGTCATATTGCCAAAAGATAGATTCATTGAACTATTACGACAATTGATCACCGCATTAGAAGTCGCAAGGAAAGGTCGACCAAGTATCACCGAAATTTGACTCCGGGGGTTAGCTATAGGTTGTGTATCCATAACAATAAAGTCAACGGGGAAAATGAAATCCCCTATTCTAATTAACACATCCCCCAACTCTCCCCTAGGATGAGTGATGGATCGGTCGGCCATTTGGAGAGTACAATGAGTGGGCTTAAGCTCTCCAACGCCTAATTGCTCGTACACAGAATAAGATAGCAAATTGACACTAGCACCAAGATCTAATAGTGCTCTATTGATGTTCTTGTCCCCAATTGTTATCGAAATAGTAGGAAAACCGGGGTCCTTGTGCTTTTGGGGTAAAGATTGGACAAGAGCATCACTAACAGCACTAGCCACGAAAACTTTCTTTGGTACTTGTGACTTCCTCTTCTTGGTGCATAAGTCCTTTAAGATTTTTGCGTATGAAGAAACTTGTTGGATTGCATCCAAGAGAGGAATATTTATGCTAACCTGTTTGAACAACTCTACAATCTTCTCCATTTGTGGGGTGGGTTTATTGGATCTCAACCTGTTTGGAAAAGGAACATTTTGAAAATTTGTTGAGTCCAATTTTTGTGGATCAGATTGTGGAGTTGGAACGAATCCCCGTGTAGATGTGTTCATGTTGTGAGAAGTGGGTCCGTTCGAGCTAGAGAAGTAGAGCCTTGTAAAGGATGAAGAATAGGCTCTAACGAAGAAGAAGAAGAAGAAGAAGGTGAAGAAGATGAAGAAGGACCACCGGCAGGGGTGTCATTGTTAATACCCATATTGTTTTGCAACACTTTTCCGGATCTCAACGTGGTCACAACATTTACGTTGTGATTTTGCTGTTCATATGCAGCATGTGCGTGACCGGGATTTGGCAGTGGTTGAGATGGAAGCTTTCCTTTTTCTCGCTCGCTCAACGCAGCATTGAGTTGTGCAATTTGTGCCTCGATAGATTTGATGCTTTGATCGTGTGAGGCACTGTTTTGCACCAAATATTGAATAGAAGTCTCCAACCTTGCTGCGGATTGTGTAGATTGCTTTAGGAACGCATCTAGACTTCTTTCTAGCGAGTTAACCTTATCATTATGAGGTTGAACAAAGTTGTTTTGAGAGTAAGAATTGTTGGGCACAAAATTGTTCATTTAATTAGGATAAGGTTACGGTTGGAAAGGTTGCTGGAATTGAGTTTGTGGAGGTGCTTGTTGTTGTGGAGGAGGAGGCCTTTGAAAGTTGTTTCCTTGGAATTGTTGATTTTGGTTCCAAGCGAAATTTGGGTGACTCTTCCAACCCGGATTATATATCGAAGAGTATGGATCATTTCTTTGTCGTTGTTGAAAGGCAGCATTGACTTGATCATGTCTTTGAGCAGATGGATCGTAAGGACACTCTTCGGTGAGATCAGATGTCGAAGATGTTAGAAAGTGACCTTGACAAATGGTTTCTAGCAACTGCTTCGTTGCCGGGTTCAATCTCTCGTATAATGTTTGGTAAAGTTGCCAATTTTCGATCCCATGGTGAGGGTATTGAACAAGTAGGTCTTTGAATCTTTCAAAACACTTCCAAAATGGTTCGGAAGGAAGCTGGGAAAATTGTATAATTTCGTTGCGAATTCTCGCAGTCTTGTGATGAGGATAAAACTTTTTAAAAAAAGATTTCACAAACTCTTCCCAATTCTTAATTTAATGCGACACTGTACTGTATAACCACTTCTCGGCTAAGTCACATAAGATGAAAGGAATGACCCTTAGCCTTATAACATCGTCGGATAATTGGGTTGTTTCATCATTGCGCAAACGTTTTGGAATTTGTTGATAAAGATATAGGCATCTTCGGATTCCAAGCCGTGAAATTTTGGCAGCATATTGATGAAGTGGGGTTTGATCTCAAAATTGTCCCCATTTGCCGGTGGGAGTGAAAGATAAGTAGGAAGAGCGGTGCGGATCGGGTAGAAAAGATCCTGGAGCGCGATTCGTTGGGGCGCTTCAATAGGCGGGTGATTCGCGTTATTCGCACCTAACGGAGGTGGAATCAGTCCCGTCGGTAAGGTGTTAGGATTAAATCCCGACATACCTTTGGAAGAAGAATTTGAAGGTGAAAGTGAAGAAGTGGAAATGATTTCGACTTCGGAGTCGAAAGGTTCGTCGGTCGGTACCAACGAAACACGGACTAATCGGGCGCTAGTGTCCCTAGTCCAACCGGACATACACTAAAGAGGTAGTGTAGTCAAAAAGGTGAAAACAGAATGTGGAGGTAAGAAAACGTCAATGAAAAGAAAGTGGTGTAAGTGGAGTGCAAGGATTTCTTTAGCGACAAGTTGCAAGTTTTTGTAAAAATTCTTCCTTTTTTTATCCTTTTTTTATGTGGAGATTTTTGCAAAAAGATTTTCGATAGGAGACTTTGACACAAATGCAATCAACCACAAATGCACAATCAGGCCTAGATCAAGGGTCACCTTGGTCAGCTAGACAGCTTCTAACTGTTCCAAAGGGCTAGAAATAGGACCTCAAACCGCCTCTTCACCGCCAATTGCGGCCAGGTAAGTGCCAGGTGAGTGGGAGGCTCTCCACTACAAGTAGTGACCCTAATTAAGTAACCACTCGCCTTAGACACACTTGCCTAGACACCGCAAAGTCAGGTTAGGATCAACGGCCGATACCTACAACTAGTCCTCTGTCCTATTGAGCGCGACGTCCTTAGGGCTGAGTCTAATTTTTTTTTATTAAGTGATGGTCAATGCATATGCCTTATGTGATTTCTGGGGTCCTGGGAAGGGTGATGAAATCCCCACCCAATCTGAATTGGTCTCAAGCCGCTTAAAGTCCGATTAAAATATGCAAAGCAGTAAAAATCACTTACAATCAATTTTTTAGCACGGCGCAAAGAATCCTGCACAAGATCAATTATTGGAAAGGGGAGAGATTTTTTAAGCGTGAAGAATCCTGCAGAAGATTTGACAGAAGATATATTGGGATTTGTAGAGGAGAGAGAAATAAAACAAACAGTGCTTTTTGCAGAGGATGGTGTCACAGCAAAGCCGCGGTTCCGCCGCCGCAATGAGTCTCCAACCGCGGTTCCGCGGTCTATTGTGAGGATCAGTTCCCAAAAAAAATCTTCTCCTCTGGTTTCACTTTTCTCTGTTCAGATCTTTATCTTTCTGTTTCGCTCTCTGGATTTTTCCAGATCCGAACTTGTACGTCGATCCTGCAAAGATTCACACAAGAAACCCTTCAAACAATAAAAGATGATAGAATTTTTATATTTCCCCCCCTGTTTTTATGATTTTTTTTAATTTATATTAACCTGAAATTGCAAAAAGAAAATATTACGCCATCCCCGGCAACGGCGCCATTTGATCAGTAAGGATTTTAACGATCAAAAATATATGTTTACCGCAATCAAGAACGGCGTCGCTTGATAGCTAGCCGGTGAATACGGGTCGGTCCACAGGGATAATGTATATTTCCTAATTGTTCTAACGAGCTAATTCCAAATGGTGTTTGGATCTTTATCACTAAAACTAATTTGATTTAGACTAGGATTTAGGAAACTTGCTAGGGTTGGGTTTAGGTTAAGTTTGGTAAAATAAAATTTCCCACCTCTTTCAATGCCCTAAATTAGATATTTTTAGGAGTTATGGTAATTATTAATAAAGGGGATTAGGATGATCGGGAAGAAACGATATTTCTTCCTCCAGATCCTTGTCCGTCCTTTCTTAATCCTTACCCTAACCTCCATGGAAGACATGCATATTCGTTCTTTTATACTACAGTATCACCGTTACCTCATGGGTAGGGTGCCGTAGGGAGCGGAATATGTATGTATGCATGGAGTCATAATTATTAACATGTGATGGGCAAGAGGGGGTGAGAGATCTTCATCTCTCAAACCCTTCCCTTATTCCTAACCCTAACAAGCGAGGAAACTACTCGCTCATTAAGGGATTTACGAAAAACATGATTTTTATTTTGGTTTTAGAGTTAAGAGATTAATGATCTACTGCAGATTAATAAAAATTCTAATCTAGATTTAAAACTAAGGCAAAGAATAGATCTATCTAGGGCAGAAATTAAAACTAAGAACTAGGGCAAAAATTAAAACTACTTACAAATTGATGCTCTCTAAAACTTGAAAAGAAATCTGAATTTTATTAATGAAAGGAGGCATGACCTAATACAAGAATTTGGGTCTCTATTTATAGGACATAGAAAACCCTAGGCTTACAATTGCCGCATGTATGCTTTTACAAAAATACCCCTAGGAAGACTAGTCAGCGCCGCCAAGATTTTTAGTAAAATTTTCCGCCACTACGGGCTCAGCACGGCCGCGGAACCGCGGCCGTAGGCCAGGTTTGGCCGCGGTTCCGCGGCCAAATGGAGAGGGTTTGTGCTGAATTTTCCTGTTCCTCTTCTGGCTGACATCTACTTCTTGTTTCTTCAGTTGGTTCTTCATATTGTCTTCTCTATCTCTTCCAGATCTCCACAGTGAGTAATGTAGTGGACTTTTACCATTTGCTTCGTGTCGAAGTCTTGAACCTTGCGCTGCCTTGTACTTTGTGAACTGATCTTCGTGTAGGCTTGATCAAGATCCTTTTATTTGTTGGTCGTAGTCAAACTTTTGCATCGTCTTTTATCTTTTTGACTGTTTTTGTTCCAAGAACCTGTAACCTGTAACTATGTAGCAGACATGGGTCAAAAGCACCTGTTTATTTGTAAAATGCATAAGAATGGGGTCTAAAAGAATGCAAAATTATGATATGAACAAGTACTTCGCGTCGAACTTCTCGCGAAAAGTCTTCCATTTAATAGGCTGTACAAGACGGCTTTCTTCCGCCTTCCACCAGTTGCGAGCATTGTCCGTGAGCTGTAGTTTCGCCACACGGACCCAAGCTATGTCTGGCACTTATGCTGCTGCCAGATCATCCTCGATATTTTGAGCCAATTCCTCAGCTTCCAGTGGGCTTCCCTTTCCAGAGAACTGCTTTGGATGTAAAGCCCTGAATTGCTTTACCCCAGGAGCGTCAGTCTCGGGACGGTTCAGGAGTTGTTGCTGTCCTTCAAGAAGGCTGCGGATCGCCTCAAGTAGCACTGTTTGCTCGGTGGGTGGCACAGGAACAGCAGGAACGACTGGTAGTGGAGGTGGAGGTGTGTTGTTGACGTTGGTGTTGGTGTTGTTCGGGGAATTCATAACCCTGAAGAAAAAATTGGGTTAGGACAGATTCAAATGAAATGATAAGATTCAAGGAATATGAAATTGTAAGATTCAAGGAACACGAATTGTAAAGAATGTTTTAGTTGTTGGTTCTTGTGTTATATTGCTTAGGTTGTTCACGCAGAACAGAACTGCGTGATAGGGTGTCATACAGCTCTGACCTGCATGGGCCACCAACAAAACCTGTCACGCCCCGCTTCTCAGTGTACGACAAAGGGGACACGGCGAGGTCCGCTACGTATATACTCAGAAGTACATATGCTAAGCGTATCTAAGCAATATAAAATAAATACACAAGAGACAAGATATAAAAAGAACAACTTTTATTTATTAATATTCTTTTGTACAATGCATGAAAAGGAAATACAACTGAAATAAAAAGATGCCTAAACAATGGCATAACAGGAAATGAAAAGTACTGAATGGAAATGTACAATGAAACTAGAGTTCTGGTTCGTCAGCAAACTGCTCCAAGTCTTCTGCAGATGGCTCGATCTCTGCCGTGTCCAAATCACCTGACGACATTCAAAGAAGAAAGAAATAGAATGTCGTCAGCAAACAGGTCGCTCGGTAAGTCCCAAAGATAAGGGAGAAATAGACAGAGAGTACGAGAGAGAGGGTAGCTTTTAATGTTGTATTATAATATTGTAATGTTGTATTAACGCTGTTGTTTGTAGCCTGGTACAGAAGATGCCAGTGTATACGAGGGGAGTCCCACTTACACCGGGGACCTTGGTAACCTGTAGTACAAGGCTCCGTCGATAATACCATGGAACAACGACATGGATGTAATTACGTCTTAAGTGACCACCTCGTGCCACCTTTAACATATTCCGTACCAGTCCACCCCTTAAACCCCGCGAAGTCTTGTTTGTATTGTTATTTTGTAAATTGTATTGATTGTAAGATTGATTGACTGACCGAAACCATGATATCGGTAAACGGATATAACTGTAGAGTCATGTAAATGGAATAACTGGAGAATCATATAAGTGGAATATATCCATGGTTCGGTTCAGTCGAATTGTATAGATTGATAATTGGATTCATGGATTCATGTTGTGTTGTAATATTGAAGATTATAGATTGTACTTGAATCATATTCAAGTCAAATATAATCAGACTCAAACCCGAGTCAGACAGTTAGAAGTGTAAATCGAAGCCCTATAATTTCTAGGGTCCTTAGGGTAATTTATAAAACTTGAGGGGGTTTTATGTAAAAATACTTTTATATACTTTTCCAAATACACCTTAAGTATTTATTATTCGTCTTTAGAGTTGTAATGAGGGTGGATTTTATATTGTGACATTTCTAGTGAAAATATCCTAGTTTTATAAATAAGGTATTTATTTGTAATATTGATTTATTTGAAGTTCATGGTATTTTAGTGTAAATTCATTCTTGGGATTTTTAGAAAAAGGTGGAATATTTATATCATAACAAAATAAATGTTTTAATGATAAATATACATAATTTATACAAAAATAATTTTAATAAATATTTTATATTCTAAAAATCTCATTTTCTTAAGATATCGTATTTTAGATCTTTCGAGACCGAATGCTCCTTGCGGAGGTCTGAATCTCGCACCACTAAGCCCGAGAATGTGCGATAATCCGCACCATCCCGAACGGGTTCACCAAGATGGGTTGTAGCGGCGCTTTGCAAAGATTGTAAAATACTAAATTCTTTAGAAAACGGTTTTATAAAGTACAAGGTATTAATTTGTAAACATGTCAATTTTCCGTTTTTTAGATTCTAGTGTTTCCTAAGTCAACTAGCCTATTTCTAAATGGTCTAAACGACAAGTTGTTAGATGCCTCAAATCGCCTCTTCACCTCCAATTGTGGCCAGGTAAGTACAAGTGAGGAAAGGAGGGATCCGCTCACGAATTACCGTGAGACGGGCCTTTTAAAGTTACCTTTCTCACTTGCTTAGCCTAGACACCACAAAGTCAGGTTTAGACAAACGACCGATGTCCATAACTTATCGTATTTTCATAATAAGTGGTACTTCTTTAAAAAGTGTATCAAAACTAAATCTTTTAGAATTGGTTTTATTAAGTATGTGGTATTTAAATGAAAGTATTGTTTTATCGTATTCTAAGTTTTTGATGATATCGTTTAGGGTTGTATTTGCGTGTATGGGGAGGTAGGTCATTATCTCGTGTTCTACTTTAAACGTATAGCAAAGTTAAGGGGATTAAATGTGAAATCGAAATATTGTGGTATTTAAGTGAAAAATACGATAATTTGAGAACGCTATCATTTCATGTGATGAAACTTGTTCAAATTATTTGATTAGTGTTTAATAGTCAACATAAGGATGTTTAAGTATGATTGTATTAGTGAGAAGTGGAATTTCATAGAAAACCGAATCGAAAATCGGATTTGTTCCGATTCCGTCGGGTTTTGTAATTTCGTATTTTGAGAATGGAAAAGAGAGATAGAAAGGGACTTACGGGTTTCGATTAAGCAAGGGAGTGAGAGGGGACTAAAGGGTTGCCGAGGCGTTGCTTCGTCGCCGGTTGTTCCTAAAAATGTTGTTGGGTTGCTAGGCACACGCACAAGGGTCTACGAGGCATCTACCATGCCCGATTAAAATTTTAGCCGTGCCGAACAACCCGAAACCGGATCTTTAAACTAGGGTTTAGGCGAAAACAAGCATGTTAAACTCTTTAACACTAAGTGAGAGGGATTACAACCTTTGTTGATCCGGTCCTTCACTTCTTAAGCTCCGTGTTGAGGTCCCTTCGCTGCGATCATCGTGTTCTGGACCCTCGAGAGGCTTCACGAAGAGAATGATGCAACCTTTGCTTCCGATCTTCGATACAAAGATGATCTACCTTGAAGTTTCGTTAACACAAGCTAACACTCATAATATGAAGTGAACACCCTCATCTAAATGGCAAGGATAGATGAGGATGATGAAGTAGGATTTTTGCTCTCATTTATAATCTTTTTCTCACTCAATTTCATCACAAAAGAAAGCTTTTTCATGAAGGAACTCAAGCATGAAGAAGAAGAATGAAGATGATAACTTAATCCTTTTGTGATGAACAATGAATTATTGTAGTGGTTACAAATATAACCAAGGGTTAAGCATGAGATAGTTAACCCTTGTAGAGAGTTAATTAGAGTTAATGGTTTGGATTGGGTTAACATAATATCTCACAAAAAATATCAAGCAACCACAAAGTCAAAACTTCATGAAGCTTCATGGAAGCTTCATGCAAAAGCTAACCCTAATCCAAACCCTAACCAAGTTTAAACCCTAATCCATTGTTAAATTTGTAATCCTAACATGTTACAATATTATATATCACATATACAATATATTTTGTAACAATAGAAAATAATACAATTAACATATATCGCATATATATCAATGTATTATCCCGTGAGAAAATGAATCTTTTAGTGAGCTAATATTAGTTAATGTAATTTAATATATCATATATATATATTATTATACATTAAATTATCGAATCAACACTTGATCCGACAATCCGGTTATTTCACAAATAACCGACTAATACGATGACCCGGCTATATCACATATACCCGGCCGATATCTCATATCGCGAGAATCCAATATGGTATCATATACCGCATTATCCTCGGTCCCGCACATATCACATATATGCTCCTACTCCGTTTTGCCTGAGCCAAGAAACCTCTGTGTAGGACTCTAAAGAATCGTCAATACGCCGGCAGTAGGTGATGATCATATCAAACACCCACAAGCTGCAAGCGGTCAGCTAAACGTAACAGCCACCCAGGTATTGAGCGCTTAGAAGATCAACAAGCAAGCCTGTACATTCTCCTGTGAATTCAAACAGTAACACTCCCGTACAGTCCGGTCTCGTCGTCTGATATGTCGCATATCTCGCCTAGGGGTGGTAAACGTCAGACCCCAGTAGCTCGATAAGTCGTGTCGATATGAGGTCTATAACAGTTCGAGAAACTACTGATAACACTTACCAGTAAATCTCAGCAACCCTGGCCAGGGATTTCCGGTTATAGCCAATCGAACACAACATCAACTCCCTATACCGGGAGAGACGAATCTTCTCCTATCGCTCATTGCCTCCATGTGATTCGGGACTGTACCCAAAAGCCACCTTTTTGCACGCCCTCTTGGACGTGGTATGATGGAAATCAAAGCACAGTGGGAATCACACAGGACTCTATGACGATCTCGGGTCAACAGACTACTCTGTACCAGTGTCACCGGAGAACTGCCATCTGACGTAAGGTATAATACCATCTGGGAGTTCTCGACGAGTCCGTCCAGTGTACCCAGTCTCCACTGAGCACCCGTACACCATCCTTGATGTCAAACACCGATGGATATGGGATCATCCATCGCCCATCATATGGGTCAAGATGCGTATACGCTAGTCTACTCTGGTGCATCGATGCCCTGTCTCGATACACCCTCGACTAGGAACAGTTATAGGATGTACTCGTCGACTACCGTGGCCCCACTAGTATGATCTCATCATAGTCCCAGTAGTCGAGTACATATCCTAAGGGCTTTATCAACATGTAACATAGAGACAATCAGAGTACATGTTAAGATAAAGTACAACCAGATAGCATACTATCATGTCGAGCAAGAAAGTCCTCCCTATATATGTCCTAGCATCCACTACAATATACATCGTATGTACAGTAATGGCCTCTAGGGCATACATATAACTAAAAAATGTCACCGGAATTTCCGCCGGAATTTCGTCGGAGCTTCGCCGCGAACTTTTTTTCAAAGTACACAACTTTTGAGAAGATTTTGAGAGAGGGGGCTCAGGATTTTGGGATGAGAGGGTAGAGGGTAGGGGGTGTATTTATAGGGTAGGCTAGGGGTAGGGTAGGTGAAGGATTTTTGATAAAAAAAATGTAAAAATTATAGAAAATTCATTAAAATTTGAATAATTAGGTGTTAATGGGTATTCTGGAACTGATCTGGGAATTTAAAGTGTGCAGGGGGGTTAGGAAGATGAAAAGGCAAAACTTTTCTGTTGGAGACTAGGCCGTCCGGCCGGCGGCGCCGGCCCGAGTCGGCCTGTCCGCCGGCCGAGTCGGGGTGCCGGGGGGTGGGGTTCGTCAGGTGAAGGCTCTGGTATTTTTAGATTTTAAAGTTCAGTTCAAGTTTTGGGAGTTATGGTGTGTGGACTGGTGGGCTTCCAAAGAATTTAAAACAAAATAATATTAAAAATAATGTGGGGTATGGGATTTGAACTCTGGTGGCTTGGTTCAGGAATGCAAGGTATTACCAATAAGCTACAAGCTCTTTCTTGTAATTATTTCTGTGAAATAATTACTAAAAGAGATATCGGCAACATTAAATACTCCAAGTATACTTTGAATTTAAATCAATTCTTTGTACTTTAAAAATGGAGTTATTTAATTACTTAAGTCTTGTGCTTAGGTAATAAATACCCCTTTATGAATTTTTGAAAAAAAATATTTTGAAAAATTTGTATTGGAAATTTGGGGTAGTTACAGAATATGTGCGACACAACTGATTCTCGGTGCAAATCTTTATTGCTGCTGTATCCTCGAAGAACCTGCTTAGGTTTCTTCCGATCTCACCTATGCTGAACTGTATGGAGGTTGAAATTCTTTACTTAAATCTTTTTCTCATTTCCGGACATCTGTGTCCTCAGCACGGCTTTTCTCGGGAATTTGGCCGTATCCAACGGCTCTGCATACATATCAATCCTCTGGTATCAACGGGGAGTAACACAGCTTGTTAATATCCCGCACGAACCTTTTGTTCCACTTGTCTTCATTATCATCCACTTCGAAATCCCGTCGTGCTATCTGCGTACGGCAATTCATTCTCGGCTACAGTCAATCCGGAGTCTCTCACAAGAACTCGAAACTACGAACTCAAGTATCTTCACCACTCTGTGAAAGATATCTAGCCGATTACATCTTCGGGAACTCGTCCAATTTATCGGAGGAATACGCTTCATTCGTCCATTTTCGATCAACTCACAACGCATCTGGGTGAGGTCCTTCTATCCGAAACTGGTCAACTTACCGATTTCATATCGGAGCATCCAACGAACGTCCTCTCTTGATCGATTTACTTTAGATCTGAGTAAAATTCTTCAAACTGAAATTCTTCAACTCAACTGAGCCCGCGTCGGCGCAGCAAATCAGACGAATCATCTCCGTCACTCTTATTCGAGAAGGACTGGCTACCTTCTGTCAAATCTTTGTCTAAAAGCTCCAGCGGTTTCAGCTCATAAACTCTGGAAGCAACATCCTATCAATCTCAGCAACAGCTAGGTCATCTGTCTGTACGGTAGACGACATCGTGATCTCTGAAGTAGGCTGTACATCAACAGTCCTCTTAATCTGGCAGCCTCTATCAATTGCTCGATCATCCGGTGCGAATTCGAACACTCGTCTCAAACGAGATATCTCAACACAAACACTATACCTACACGTTCCTATGTCACCAGAAAACATCATGGCCAGTCATCGTCCATGACGAGCTCGTCCTGACCGCATCTCTAGCAGCAGCTCAATCTACGCTCATACCATGGTGACAGGAACCTCAAACAGGTATCGATGAAGATAGATCACAAGAATGAATAGAATCACATATCTCAAGATATGTATATCCTAAGGTTACTTAAGCGGAGTATCGTATCGTAAGTATGCTGCGGAACATACTGTCACGCCCCGCTTCCCACAGTACGTTAAGGTAGGCACGTGACATAGCCAACCATGCTACCTGTGGATAGCAATTATCCTTCCACAGTCATATTACGGCTGTAGAGATATCAAGAACAAAGAATAAAACTATCTAGCACATGTCCATAAGCCAAAATAAAATGAGTCAAGAATAAATAATGCGGAAGCAAAAGATCCAATACAAGAATAACTGGAATGTATGTCCCATAATGCGGGCTCACATCAGGAATGAAAGTACTGAAAAAATAAAAGAACTAACTACTAACGAGTCCTCACTGCTCAGCCTGCCGACTGAAGTACTCCTGCTCGGACTGCAGCAAAGGTAAGGAATCTGGGCCATGCAAAACCCAGACGTCAGCGCATCATAATATCAAGCAATAATACTAACAGGGGTAGTACGACATGCAGGTATGAGTATGAGCGAGAATATAATGAGAATATATAACGGTGAATGTGTCAGTATAAGTGAAGTGCAGAGATATCTAAACTGTGCTACGGGGTCATCTATTCTAAAGTCTTCAAAACCAAGTAATGTAATCTTCATCGTAACTCGTCGGTGGTTATTCCGTAACGCCCGGAAAGACGGCAAACAATAGGTATTCCGTAACGCCCGGAAAAACGGCAAACAATGGGTATTCCGTAACGCCCGGAAAAACGGCAAACAATGGGTATTCCGTAACGCCCGGAAAAACGGCAAACAATCGGGTGGCCCATTGAGTTACGTTCGGTTACAATACTGATTTCCCCATACCCCCAAGTTATATATGTTCAAGTCAAGTATAAAATAATCTAGCACTAATGCCAACCCATGATCATGCAGGTACAGTTTTGTCTGTATAGACAACAGGAACGGTCCGTGAGGACTACAGGACAGGTTTGTTGGCATTAGACGCAAGATCAGGTAACAGGTAAAGCCATGGTACGTCAGGTCAAGCCGGGTAGTGGATATAAGTGTCATGTCATATCAAGAGTCGTACGGTACTATTTCGGGTCAGATAATATGTGTAGCAAGTCATGTCAGGGTATACAAGATATCATGTGGGTGCTCATAATCAACTAGAATAATCATGGTTATAAATAAACAAGCATGGATACTATCAGAACAATAAACTGGCACATGTAACATGACATGCAAATAGGTACAGGTTAAATTATTAGATGTACGGTTATCGGTTTGAGGTTAAGAGATAGTTTCAACATTACATGCATACAGTATGACAATTATGGATGTTAAAATCATGTTAATAAGTATTAAGTAATTTAGGGATGCAATGATATATATAATATGTTCAATGGATGCAATCATAATTAAAACATGTTAAAATGCACACGGGTGTCCGATAGATTAGAACTATAGAAAAGAGTACCATAGGTTATGCCAATAGTTAAAATGTGATTAAAACATATAAATATGGTTATTAGGTTTAGTAAAGTAAATGCAACGGGTAGGTTTCAAGTTTTGAATCTAAATGTAAACGAAAACATCGCACTATTAACTTGGAATTCTTAACTTTAGATTCTATCGATAGATTTAATATGAAAGTAGATAAATAAATATAAGAATACTACGAATAGCATGTAGCAAGTTTCACTTGCCTCGACAGATCAAGAAACGGGTATACGGAACGTCTCACGTGTCGGCGGTAAAAGTCGCGATGCGCGCACGGTATACAGAGCGAATCCACACAACGCACAGTGGGCTCACACAAGTCAGGTAACCTAGCCGGATCGTCGGGGTCATCGACGGCACGGCCAGATTCCGGCAAACACAACGACAGTGAACAGTTAAGAAAAAATTTGCATAAGGAAAGTGAAGAAGAGAAGGAGAAGAAGAAGATCGTACTGTGGTAGGGTGTTCTGGGATTTCAGGGGAGTCGGTACGGGGCGACGACGACGAGGGTTGCCGGCGTGGTGATTTTCCGGAGAATGGCAGTGGGTTACTAGGGTGCAGTTGTGGTCGTGGGGTTTGCATAGGGTGGTGGTAGCGGTTTGTAGGGCCGGGACGTGGAGAGGGATGTGAGGAGGTGACGAGGGTGACGACGGCGAGTCACCGACGAGGTTGGGCTCGCGGGAGGCTGCAGCAGGTGGCCTCGTCGGGTGCAGTGGATCCTCGGGAATCGTTGGAATGAAGAGAGGAGAGGAAGGAGGTGGAGAGGGCGGTCACGAGAGCGAGACAATGGTGGCGACGACGAGGTAAGGTCGGTGGAGATGGAGCGTCGAAGGCTAGGCTAGGTTTTGAGTATGGGTTCGTGAAAAGGAGACGAGGGAGGAGAAATATATTAAGAGGGAGAGAGAAAAGATTTGTGAGAGGAGAGAGAGAGAGAGAAATCCTGAGAGGAAGAGAGAGATAGAGAGGAAGAGAAAGAGGTGTGAGGAGATATAAATTTGTTGTTTAGCGGGATGAGAGAGAAAGAGAAAGAGAGAGAGAGGTGTGTGTGTGGGCCCGGCGTACTGAAGCCTGATTGGCTCATGGATTAGGAATTGTTTAGGAAAGATTTAGAAAAGATTTAAATATAATCTCGCCGGCTTAGAAAATTTTATGGTAGGCTGCAAAATATTTTAAGCCGATTTAAAAAAGATTTAAAATAAATAGGATTTGGCGGGATGCAAAATATTTCAGAATTGCGCCCAGGTCGGGTCCAAAATTTTGAATTTGAAATATGAAAATTATTAGCGAGTTCCAAAAATTGAAATGAAGGATTTTGTAACCGAAAAGCATACCCCCAAGAACGGACGCACGTACGTGCGCGTAGCCATCCAAACATGTCCGTTTCACTGAACAGGACGAGAACACGATGCAAGGACGCTACCACAGGGTTAAGGGTATCAAGCAGGCCATGAAATGCAATTTTAATTTATTTTACATGATTTAAATTTTTATATGCAACAGATGCGATACTAGATAAAATACTAGTATATACTAAATTATGAGATGCACTAGTCCATGCAACAAGTCAAGATAATATATAAATAAAAGTTAACTAGGTTCAAGCAAGCGGGTCGAGTCGAATGCAAAGTAATATGTAAAATACCATTCGCACCCAAACACGCAAAATCCAGAAAGACCATGGATAGGTGAATATGGAAACTGGAATTGGTATAAATGAACTCGGGTGTTACACATACGCACGGTACGTTACTCTACTTGAGTTATCTACTTCATCAACCAAGGTCAACCTATGTAACGAAAGTTCGGGTCTAATACCCCCAGTCAAGTCTGAGTTTCGTAAGGTCAAGCCTAGGTTCCAAAATATATATTACGCCCTAGACTCCGCATAGTCAAACCCTAGACTCGAATAAAGATTAAACCTAATGCTTTGATACCAACTTTGTCATAACCCTTAATTTAGCACGTTACCGGCACTTAAATCATGCAACGTCTAAAGGCGTAACGTAATTCAAGTAAGCCGAAGCCCAGAAAATCTAAACCTTTTTACGGAGAATATTGGGGGGTGCAGTTTTGAAACATCGTCATTAGAAATTCAAGCCTTCATTTTTAAAAGTATAAGTCATATAATATAAAAAGGCAGTGAATGTTTACTATCTTTGAAAACATTTTCGTCCTTGAAATTTTGGGCAGCACCTCTCTTGTATATAATGATCCAAAACCATATACATAACAAGATATAGGCATCCCTAAGGGGGAGCTAGTTCTTTTTCAATTGGCGGAATCACAACCACGAAATAAACATATATACGATGCCCTACGGCGAAGATCAAACACGGAAAGAATAAATAAAGCAAGACATCATCATCTTAAAGAAGCGAACATACACCCATCGCTCTAAGTCTCGTAAATACACGAGTCGGTTTAGGTCTACCAATATACAAATTCTAGTTCCTTATTGATGAAGTTTATCTAGATACAACAGAATATAAAAGTACAAGGGTGGTCATGATCCAGCGTGTGTCCCACCTACTAAAGCAAAATACCCTGAAGGCACTATGTGCCAATAATATCGTTACTGATCCAAGCGGTCAAACCTACAAGAAAACTGTAGCACAATGGGGATGAGTTGCCAACTCGTGAGTAGAAAATATCAGCAGGTAGAAATTGAATATACAGCAACTCCTAGGTCATACTGTAACATGAAGGTAATACTATAGTATCTAAGATGACCATGTATGCATATATGTCAACAATCGAGTCAATGCAAATGACATATATAAATAAACATCTGACATCATATGCCTATATACATGTGGATATCATCCACGTGTGTCCATCAACAACATATCAAATATCATGGAATCTGAGTGTCCAATATCGACACTCGAAACATCATGAAATCATATGCATGTATACATGTGGATATCATCGATGTGTGTCCATAAAAAACACATCAAATATCATGGAACCTGAGTGTCCAACATCGACACTCGAAACATCATGAAACCCGTGTCCAGTATCGACACGTAAATCCACATATCTCAGCCTCCGTCAGTCCGGATCAGCGCATATCCATCTCACGACTCCGGTCGGTATCCTCCGGATAACCGCCGGGTCCAAACTATCACCGGTAGGTACATCCCCTGCCAGGCTCATCGTCATCCTCACAAAACCGTTCTTTCCCCGGGGTAACGTACCAGGTCCACCATGTATCCGCAAACAGCTCATCCTACTTCTCGAATCGGGTTCGAAAACAAGCTCAGAACCGAGAAAACAAATGGTGGACGCCTCGAAATCACATCGCGAGAAACCGCATTTTTTAAAACAATTTATAATTTCCTTTGAAAATATATCCGCGATTCTCAAATCCAGAGATCTCATGAAAACAGCATCTCAATGCATATAATCATAAAGTACGATGTATGCAAACATGGAACTGTAATGTGGGCAAATGAAATATATCATACAACGTGTCATATGATAGTACTGAACAATGAATGTACTTTACAATTAAGAATAATATCATGATATAGCAATTCTACTGTGTAGTGGCATATCAATTACCGATGATGTCACGACCCGAAATTGGCACGTGACGGGCCTAATACTACGCAACGTTTACAGGCACAACGCAGTAAAAGAAAGCCAAAACCCAGAAATCTAAACCATTAAAATACCAGAAAAGATAAGAAACATTGTTTAAAAGTCTTTGAAATCACAACCCAAATTCTTTAAAAGTCCAACTTTATTTCCTTTAAATTTCGGCAGCACCTCCTTTATAAAAACCAACCCCAAAAATGGGTACAACATAAATATAAAGTAAAGCATCTCCAACGGGAGAAAATCCACGCCCAAAGACGGAAAACAACCACCACAACAAATATACGACGCCGTAGCGAAGAAATAGAAGACAATAGAAAGTAAACTGTATAAAAGACAACAAGTCACAACATAATATACAATATCGTCCTCACTAAGTCTCTAAGTCAATATGAAAATAGTAGATGGAGAGTACAGGGATACAACGAATATAGAATACAACGAATAACCACAAACCCACCTAAGAAAACTGCACACTGTGAGCTGATTCGGTATCCGTAGCAAAAGATATTAAGATGTGTGATAATAGCCTGCCTCTGACTATCCTGAGGAACACCTGCAAACACTGTGGCACAACGGGGGTGAGTTGCCAACTCGTGAATAGTAAATAACATATGCAGGTAATCGCGAGTATGCACGTACAACATGAATCTAACATGTGCAATTAATAGAAATAAAAAGTCATATGAATGCAATAATCATGAAATGTACACTAGCAGGTACAACTAATACATGAAGCAATGCATATAAATAAAGGTATGTAAAAGCAACAGTCATGAAAGGTACTCTAACAGGTACTACTAATACATGAAGCAGTGCATAAACAATAAATGTGAAGTATGGAATGAAATATGTCATTTCCACGGAATCCTGACATCGTGGTAGGATCGCAATCCATCAAGACAAATCCAAATCCCAATTCCTCAAATCAGCCCCCAAATTGGCTCTCATATCATATAAGTCTCACAAATCCTGAATGTACAATATCGAATAAATTTCATATATCCTGAATGTACGAATCAGCAATCTCATAAATATCCTGTATCCAATATCAAATGAATCACCTATATCCCAAATCAAATTATCAAGTAAAAATCTAACATCCTAAATATATTTGCTTGAATAAATATGATGATGTATATAATTTAATGTCAATACACATATATTAGCGTCCCATTCCATTAATATTGGTGTAAGGGCATATATAACAGCGGCCTAAACCCCTGTTATATATACAAAGGAGTAAAAAAGAAATATCATGAAACCAATGTGTCAAGCATCGACACAGAAATGCTGGTCTATCAGGTGTTGTCACCACGACTGGCCCCCTGATAGGTATGTATCACACGTTATCCGAAAAACACGAGTGTCTAGCTCTGACCCTTATCTTTCCACGTATCTATACGTACATGACTCCCAACGGTATCCCCATGATTACCGCCGAGTCATTGGTAATGTCACCGGAAAGTATGGTTCCCCCACTAACTCATCTCCTCACTGAGATTCTTGCCCCGGGGTACCTCCGGGCCCCACCATGTACCCACACACGGACCCCCTCCGTTCCTCGCGTGAGGTATATATATATATCCGAACCGATAAATCTCATGGTGGCTGCTGAAATATCATATCAAGGGAAACCGGGTTTTTCAAATAATGCATAATTTCATGAACTCCCACGGTCCCCAAATCCAGAAAACATCATGAAAAATCCATATCTCAATGCGAAAATCCATGAATATAATATATGCAACATAAAAGGAAATGTAAGCATATAAAGGAAAAGCCGCTAATTAACAGCAACAAGTTAATATAAATATCACGTGGTTCCTAATTTTCTCCAATTCTAAAATAACATTAGGTAAAGGTAAACATGTAGCTATAACCAGATGTATGTAAAAACATAAAGGAATAGCAAGATATATGTATCTATCTATAAGTAATAATGTAGTATACCCCTTGGGTATAAGTGAAATAGGTGTGCAAGGTATACCTGTAGCTATGTCATAAAGTGTGCATGTACCTATCACTAATGGTACAATACTCTATAGGTATACAGGTAACTAGCATGTAAGTATGTCAGAGCATTTGTGTAAGCATGTAGGTATACAGGTATGTTATAAGTCAATGCGTAAAGAAATATGAATCAAGTCTCAATGTCCCTAACCAACCAATATCACATCTATATGTGGGTTGTGCGTGACATGGCAATTATTGACGGTGTGTATAGCATACAATCAGTGCTCGTGCAACATGAATCGTCAATAATATGTGCAGTGTCTTAAGGATACTAGTCCAAGCACAACAATATCTAAGTAATAGGGTAAATGCGCAATTCTAAATATGACATAGAATATGCGACAGAAATAACATCTTTAGCCCAGACGCATAACGCCATGCGGGCGATTCCCCTGTAGATGTTAAATCTACCCACCAATGTTTCTGGCTAAGTGAAGCCTACCACCTGTTTTCCCTTGTCGTAGCGTCCGAAGTCCCCGCTTGTGAACCTAAAATTTTACAAACACATCACATAAGCAAATATCCTACATCGACGAAAAGACATCGAAACGCAAGAATAATGCCCTGAAAATTGTACCGCGCACTTAGCGTATCTATCGCGCACGACATCGGCCAAAAACCCTAATTGGGGTCGCTAAACTACAAAATACTAAGTCTAGACCCCGATCGTCCCGATCGCGCAACCCAACACAAACAATTACGAGGAATAAAATAGATATAACATCGTAACGACCAATCGAACCCACGTCGGAAAAACCCCGAAACCTAGTAAGCAACTTATCGCAATATTTCGCACTAGTTTCAAGCTAACGCATATCTAGCGATTACAAACACCTTAAAATAGCCTAACTAAGCTATCTAAACCATTTCTATATTTTTAACACTTGCTAATTAAGTTTTAGTAAAAACCTAGTAAGCAAATTGCATAATTAAACAAAGTGTTCATTAACAAAAATTAACATTTCCTATTAGGTTAATTATCTCCAAAACACAAATTAACACTTCAAATGAACACTAAACACTTAACAAAATTTAACCCTAACATGAATTTCTTAAACCAAATATAAATGAATTAATCATAATTTAAAAACTAAACTAAACACATAATTAGCTAACTAAATTAGCTAGAATAAGATTAAAGCAAATATAAAAGGATTAAGGTAAGAATTATACCTCCCCAAGAACACAAAATGAAACATAATCCAACATCTTAGCATAAAAAACCAAGCTTTATTGAAGATCCATGAAGGATTAGTGAAGGAAATGAAGGAAAATGATTATATTTGAATTTTTGTGATTTTATTTGGATTTTTCATGATTTATTTGATGCAAAATGAGTTGAAAAAGAGTGGGAATGATGGAGGGAAGCAAGGGGAAGGGAAGGGCCGGCCAAGAGGGTGAGGGGGGTATTTTTTGTGAATTATTTGTGAAGAAATTGCTAAAAAAAAGAGTAATAAATGCTAATAAATGCACTTTGCCACCTTTACACATTTTCTTTTCTTTTTAAAATAAAACCTTTTGCACTCAAAAAAATATCTAGATATTTAAAAAGAAGTTTCCAAAATATTCTAGTGACAAAATAATAAATTTATTCTTAAGAAAAGAAATTTCCCGATTTACGTGCACCAAATACCGCTTAAAATAATATTTTATTTGGGAAAAAATTCTATCTGAACCAAAACCTCCCAAATACCCTAAAGTTTGCGCACAAGCTTTATTTTAACTAAACTAGGTGCCGGCAAGCTTATACGGACGTTTGATCGAAATCGGGTTAAAACGAAAAAAACCGACAATTTTGCCCTAAAACGGAAAAAATCGCAAAACGATTTCTGAAACGTTACAGTCTTCCCCCCTTAAAGAAATTCGGTCTCCGAGTTAAAATTCATCTACGCGTACCTTCAAGAAGATGAGTACAAAACTCTCAAATCTCGCTCGCAGCTTGCCAAGTGATCACCTCACTATACAACTTCGCCAAAGAACCCTCACTGACGGCAAGACCCTTGACCGAAATTCCTCCACCTGCTGATCCACTATAACTAGCGGCTACTGGTGAACGAAAGATAGCGTCCAAACTAATTGGTCTGATGCTGAATCAAGTGAGAAAGGTCATGAAGGTAATTGCAAAGTATCGACACAAGTAATGCGGGGTAAATACTCAATAATCTGGGCGGAAGTGCCAAATTAAAGGCAACAGAACTAACTCGCTTTAAGGATCTCGAAAGAACCTACAATTATGGGTAAGGTTCCCAAAACTCAACACGTCATTCATCAGAAAAATCCGTAGGAATACATGATCTCCCACTGCGAACTCGAGCCTGCGATCACCATGGTCGGCATAAGACCTCTGTCCGCACAGGACTGTCATCATCCTCACCTGAAACAGCTGGATCATTTCGGAAGTCTCTAGACTAGATGGGGTCCAAAAATCCTACTACGCAGAGTCAGAAAAACAGACTGGAGATCGACACCACCTAACAAACAAAACTTAAAGGTTGCCAATTGGAATGTCTCCTGATAACTGCTATCAAAGGAGAGTCCTAACAATGGCAAGTGACGATCCTAACTGTCGACAACAATTAGTACGTATGCACGAGTATAACCTCTAGAGTCGGTATAGCCCGCTCTCACAAAACCATCATCCCGCGGATGGAAAGACGGAGCTAAAGCTCAACCAGTATCCAAGGCTTCCTGAAGCTCCTGCCCAAGACGGCAAGCGAACAGGGTGCCTTCATTGGATACGACCCTTGAAGGAACTCCATGCAACGCACAAACATAACAAAGAACAACTGAGCAGACTGAGAAAAACCGGACAACAAGCATCCGAATGGAGTCACACCCTGACTAAACCTGGATAGACACCATAACGAATTTCATGGAGATCTGCCCCCATTCCCACTTCGGAACAATTAAAGATTGCAACTCTCCAGCCGGTCTCAGATGCTCAACCAACACAACAAGACAACACCTTGAAACGAAATCCGAAACTTCTCTTTACATCCTTGCCCACCCATAACTATCTCACAAGTCACGTCAAATGCTGGTGGAACTTGAATGAGTACAGAGAGTTGACAGATGTGCCTGCTCTAGGATTTCACGTCTCTACTCAATAGTATCAGTTACATAAACGCATCCCTAAACTCATCACACCCTTGTCACAAATCAAGGACTCCGAATCATTACCCAGCCGAGTATGCTCAAGTATTTCTGACGAACGAGCATCGGCGGGCAGTGTCTCGCGAAAGCGATTAAGGAAAAGTGGTCGGGCGCGAACATGAACAACCTGTCCCCTCAGTAGAGGCGAACTTAAGCTGTACTCAGCGATCGCACAAGAACTGTAAATCTGCAGAAGACTGTCTCAACAATTTACACCCGCTGCAGGAAGATATATATTAAGCTCTGGTGGTCAGTGAAAATCTGACACAACTCTCGAACAAGTAGTGTCTCCAAATCTCCAACGCAAAACCACCGCGGCCATCTCCAGATCATGAGCGGAATATCATGCTAGTACTTCATCCAAATGTAAGGAAGCAAAAGAGATAACTTTATAGTGTCACCTCAGTACACAATCGAGCCCCACTCGCGAAACATCACAGTTAAAAAACAAAGTCGCCCGAACCAAAGCCAAGAAAGAACTGATGCAGTTGTTAACCGAGTCCTCAACTGCCGAAACTCCGCATACATGCCTCAATCCAAAGAAAAGAAACCTCCTTTCCGGTCAGTCCAGTCAACGGTGCAGCACTACACTAGCAATCCTGCAAGAAACGGCGGTAAAAACCTGCTAAGCCCAAAATCAACGGACCTCCGTTCGTACACAAGTCTGGGCCAAAGCTGTACGGTTTCGATCTTCCTCAGAACCATACGAAAACCGTCTCCCGTAACTACAAGACCGGGAAGTTAACACAAGCAAGCCTGAAAGAACACTCCAAGAATCTAGCAAACAACTGGGGCCCTCCCAATGTCTACAAAACAAATTCTCAAGTGTTGCTCCTGTTCCTCAAGACACGTTAGAATAAACTAGAATGTAGTCAATAACACAACAATAACTGGTCGAGGAACGGCCTGAAGAAATCTGGTTCATCATCTCTCCGAATGCTGCTAGGGCATTGGTGAGTCCAATGACACCACCAAAACACACAAAGCCCATAGCACGCACAAGGCAGTCTTCGGAATGTCATCATCCCGAGCCCGCAACAATGATGACCTGATCCCCAAACAAACTTAGAAAATGTCTCGCAATGTGGAGCTGATCGAAGAAATCGTCAAGGCGAGGTAAAGGATACCTATCCGCACCGTAAGCCGGTTCAATTGACGATCTATCAATCCACAACCGCAATCTGTTGTCTTTCTCCTTGACGAACAGAAATAGGAGCTTCCAAAAGCGAAACGCTCAGACGCACAAAACTCCCCAACAAACAACTCTGCAGCCGATCCTTAAGCTCCCTAAGCTTCGCCAGCTCCTCTGGAACATCGTCGGAAAACTCTTGCACGAAAGAAAACCGGTCCAACAACCCTCTGTGGCTACGGTATCACGAATGAACACCAAGAATCCACGACATCTCCTCAAAAGCCGAATAGTAAAAAAGGCTGAATTCAAGCTGTGAGAGGCGGCACAACTATCCACCTGCACAAAAAGAATTGACCCGCCAGGAAAACAAAACCTAGCTGTTTTCTCACGGTAGTCCACAGACGCCCAGCACGTAACCAACCAGTCCGTGCCCAGGAAAACGTCAAATCCAATATCTCTAGAAAGATCAAATTGACGGACAAATCTCCAAACCAATTGGCATACGACTGAATTACGTGTTGCGCAACAAAAGAATCGCTGACAGAAGTTAACACAACAAACGGATGATCTAGCTAACACGAATCCCCTCGTCCCAAACCTCTGCTACTCCCGCAACGGTCACGAAAGCTGTCTCGACGACTAAGCCTCTGTCTCTGAGCTGATACCCCGGTACGAGTCTTCCACGGTTCCGGAACTCCCGAAGTCTCTGGAATACGTGTCTCGTCAACTAGGGCTGCATCCACTGGTGCTATGTAAGTGACGGAAAGCTGTGTGCTGATCGCAAAGAACAACTGGGTAACAGGGATGACAACCTCCTGTCGCTGCGCTCGAATGGTCTCCACCAAAGAACTCATCGTCTGGCGCAAGTCCTGCATCTCTGCCACAAGCCTGAAGATACTATCAGTCGAAGGCAAAACCGTCTGCACCTGTGCAACGAGCGTTCCATCCTGGTCAGTCCTCGCTCTCCCCGAGTCAATACCGACCTCGGCCCTCGCTGCACCTCACTGAGTCCCCATAGTCGTCGTCGGCAAAGGCTATAAATAGGGATATGATTCAATATGAACATGGAAATCGAATCACAAGGATATGAATCATCAAGGAAGGAATTTCAAGTAATTGTACTTAGGTCACTTTAGGCGGAGTACTGCATCGTGAGTATGCTGCAGACATACACACACTACGTTACTCTGCTTAAGCTACATACTCCATCATATCAAGGTCATCCTACACTCCGTAAGGTAAAAACCTATCGCTCTGATACCAACTTTGTTACGACCCGAAATTCGCACGTGACGGCCCTAATACTACGCAACGTCTACAGGCGTAACGTAGTAAAACAAAGCCAAAACCCAGAAATCTAAACCATTAAAATACCAGAAAAGATAAGAAACATTGTTTAAAAGTCTTTGAAATCACAACCCAAATTCTTTAAAAGTCCAACTTTATTTCCTTTAAATTTCGGCAGCACCACCTTTATAAAAACCAACCCCAAAAATGGGTACAACATAAATATAAAGTAAAGCATCCCCAACGGGAGCAAATCCACGCCCAAAGGCGAAAAACAACCACCACAACAAATATACGACGCCGTAGCGAAGAAATAGAAGACGATAGAAAGGAAACTGTATAAAAGACAACAAGTCACAACATAATATACAACATCGTCCTCACCAAGTCTTTAAGTCAATATGAAAATAGTAGATGGAGAGTACAGGGATACAACGAATATAGAATACAACGAATAACCACAAACCCACCTAAGCAAACTGCACACTGTGAGCTGATGCAGTATCCGTAGCAAAAGATGATAAGATGTGTGATAATAGCCTGCCTCTAACTATCCTGAGGAACACCTGCAAACACTGTGGCACAATGGGGGTGAGTTGCCAACTCGTGAATAGTAAATAACATATGCAGGTAATCGCGAGTATGCACGTACAGCGTGAATCTAACATGTGCAATTAATAGAAATAAAAAGTCAAATGAATGCAATAATCATGAAAGGTACACTAGCAGGTACAACTAATACATGAAGCAATGCATATAAATAAAGGTATGTAAAAGCAACAGTCATGAAAGGTACTCTAACAGGTACTACTAATACATGAAGCAGTGCATAAACAATAAATGTGAAGTATGGAATGAAATATGTCATTTCCACGGAATCCTGACATCGTGGTAGGATCACAATCCATCAAGACAAATCCAAATCCCAATTCCTCAAATCAGCCCCCAAATTGGCTCTCATATCATATAAGTCTCACAAATCCTGAATGTACAATATCGAATAAATTTCATATATCCTGAATGTACGAATCAGCAATCTCATAAATATCCTGTATCCAATATCAAATGAATCACCTATATTCCAAATCAAATTATCAAGTAAAAATCTAACATCCTAAATATATTTGCATGAATAAATATGATGATGTATATAATTTAATGTCAATACACATATATTAGCGTCCCATTCCACTAATATTGGTGTAAGGGCATATATAACAGCGGCCTAAACCCCTGTTATATATACAAAGGAGTAAAAAAGAAATATCATGAAACCAATGTATCAAGCATCGACACAGAAATGCTGGTCTATCAGGTGTTGTCACCACGACTGGCCCCCTGATAGGTATGTATCACACGCTATCCGAAAAGCACGAGTGCCTAACTCTGACCCTTATCTTTCCACGTATCTATACGTACATGACTCCCAACGGTATCCCCATGATTACCGCCGAGTCATTGGTAATGTCACCGGAAAGTATGGTTCCCCCACTAACTCATCTCCTCACTGAGATTCTTGCCTCGGGGTACCTCGGGCCCCACCATGTACCCACACACGGACCCCTCCGTTCCTCGCGTGAGGTATATATATATATCCGAACCGATAAATCTCATGGTGGCTGCTGAAATATCATATCAAGGGAAACCGGGTTTTTCAAATAATGCATAATTTCATGAACTCCCACGGTCCCCAAATCCAGAAAACATCATGAAAAATCCATATCTCAATGCGAAAATCCATGAATATAATATATGCAACATAAAAGGAAATGTAAGCATATAAAGGAAAAGCCGCTAATTAACTGCAACAAGTTAATATAAATATCACGTGGTTCCTAATTTTCTCCAATTCTAAAATAACATTAGGTAAAGGTAAACATGTAGCTATAACCAGATGTATGTGAAAACATAAAGGAATAGCAAGATATATGTATCTACCTATAAGTAATAATGTAGTATACCCCCTGGGTATAAGTGAAATAGGTGTGCAAGGTATACCTGTAGCTATGTCATAAAGTGTGTATGTACCTATCACTAATGGTACAATACTCTATAGGTATACAGGTAACTAGCATGTAAGTATGTCAGAGCATTTGTGTAAGCATGTAGGTATACAGGTATATTATAGGTCAATGCATAAAGAAATATGAATCAAGTCTCAATGTCCCTAACCAAGCAATATCACATCTATAAGTGGGTTGTGCGTGACATGGCAATTATTGACGGTGTGTATAGTATACAATCAGTGCTCGTGCAACATGAATCGTCAATAATATGTGCAGTGTCCTAAGGATACTAGTCCAAGCACAACAATATCTAAGTAATAGGGTAAATGCGCAATTCTAAATATGACATAGAATATGCGACAGAAATAACATCTCTAACCCAGACGCATAACGCCATGCGGGCGATTCCCCTGTAGATGTTAAATCTACTCACCAACGTTCCTGGCTAAGTGAAGCCTACCACCTGTTTTCCCTTGTCGTAGCGTCCGAAGTCCCCGCTTGTGAACCTAAAATTTCACAAACACATCACATAAGCAAATATCCTACATCGACGAAAAGACATCGAAACGCAAGAATAACGCCCTGAAAATTGTACCGCGCACTTAGCGTATCTATCGCGCACGACATCGGCCAAAAACCCTAATTGGGGTCGCTAAACTACAAAATACTAAGTCTAGACCCCGATCGTCCCGATCGCGCAACCCAACACAAACAATTACGAGGAATAAAATAGATATAACATCGCAACGACCAATCGAACCCACGTCGGAAAAACCCCGAAACCTAGTAAGCAACTTATCGCAATATTTCGCACTAGTTTCAAGCTAACGCATATCTAGCGATTACAAACACCTTAAAATAGCTTAACTAAGCTATCTAAACCATTTCTATATTTTTAACACTTGCTAATTAAGTTTTAGCAAAAACCTAGTAAGCAAATTGCATAATTAAACAAAGTGTTCATTAACAAAAATTAACATTTCCTATTAGGTTAATCATCTCCAAAACACAAATTAACATTTCAAATGAACACTAAACACTTAACAAAATTTAACCCTAACATGAATTTCTTAAACCAAATATAAATGAATTAATCATAATTTAAAAACTAAACTAAACATATAATTAGCTAACTAAATTAGCTAGAATAAGATTAAAGCAAATATAAAAGGATTAAGATATGAATTATACCTCCCCAAGAACACAAAATTAAACTTAATCCAACATCTTAGCATAAAAAACCAAGCTTTATTGAAGATTCATGAAGGATTAGTGAAGGAAATGAAGGAAAATGATTATATTTGAATTTTTGTGATTTTATTTGGATTTTTCATGATTTATTTGATGCAAAATGAGTTGAAAAAGAGTGGGAATGATGGAGGGAAGCAAGGGGAAGGGAAGGGCCGGCCAAGGAGGTGAGGGGGGTATTTTTTGTGAATTTTTTGTGAAGAAATTGCTAGGAAAAAGAGTAATAAATACTAATAAATGTACTTTGCCATCTTTATACATTTTTTTTCTTTTTAAAATAAAACCTTTTGCACTCAAAAAAATATCTAGATATTTAAAAAGAAGTTTCCAAAATATTCTAGTGACAAAAAAATAAATTTATTCTTAAGAAAAGAAATTTCCCGATTTACGTGCACCAAATACCGCTTAAAATAATATTTTATTTGGGAAAAAATTCTATCTGAACCAAAAGCTCCCAAATACCCCTAAAGTTTGCGCATAAGCTTTATTTTAGCTAAACTAGGTGCCGGCAAGCTTATACGGACGTTTGATCAAAATCGGGTTAAAACGGAAAAAACCGACAATTTTGCCCTAAAACGGAAAAAATCGCAAAACAATTTCTGAAACGTTACAGATGATGAATGTGTGAGCTGACAAATCTGTGTAAGTATAACGTGTGCATCATCGATAATTGTGCAAATGTACTACCAGACGATATCATAACAACTAATGAAAGCACATGTGTGTGTGTGTATATATATATATATATATATATAATGCAATGAGGATAAAATGAACGTAGCAGAAAGGTAAATAGTAACGCAACAAGCTAAGATATATCTAGATATACGTGCCATACAATTATCGTATCTAAAATAGCACGAATCTTTATTTTTAGAAAAGTAGGGACTACAATGTTCTTAAAGAAAAGCAATACCTTTGAAATCCGTAGCGTCCTTCGGTTTATCCTTTGAATATACACAATTCGTTAGTTTTGAAAATAGGTATGACTCAAACCCTATTCTAACATCTACTTAAGTAATTAAAATACTAAAAGGCTAAACTAATCCCGAGTCAAAAGTACAGATCAATCATCATATATACATCTCGTACGGTATAGTCCGTCGTACGGCCTCCTCAAAATCGTGGGTACATGTCAAATATCATATATCATCATTCGTACGGTATGATCCGTAGTACGATATCATAAACAAGGGTACAGATCTAAGGTCACGTACAACATATCACTCTTTATTCTCATATATATATAACTCAAGTCACATCTATATCAAACTCATATCATGTCTTGGCAAAATTATCTATATTCTCATATCGCCTCACAGTAGTATATCGACATATTAAGCCAAGTCATGTTACTTCATTATAATCTCTTTTCATCATATCAATATCCCACATCAAGTCATCTTGTGTGTGTGTGTGTATATATATATATACTTATCATATTTTCATACTAAAACCTTTAATCACATCCGTAAGTTCGTAGCATATCTTTTCTCCAAATATAATTTATATATCGATTTTCCATATCAATAGTTGCGGGGATATTATATGCCATCCAACCGACTTCTCCCGTAGATATAAATTTACCCACCCGCTAAACTCCTTGCTTATTCGAAGTCGATGTACTTCGCCGTCTCGGAAGTCCACACGAAGATACCTACAATTCAACACATATCATAACGTTATTAAAACCAAGTCCGAAAAATCGATACGGCATACGGTGTGCTTATAGGTTAGAACCTATAACCTACGCATGTAAAAACATCCAAATAACTCTCGTCGTTGACGTACAAACGTCCAACGACGAAATACAATATTAAATACCAAAACCCAAGTTTTAGAAATCGGAAAACAAAATTCAGCATCAGAGAAAATCACTCCTAGATTCTACCTTCATTCAAATTAGGAGATTTTGCATATAGGGTTGCTTTAAATATCACATAAGGGGACCACACACCAAAAAATCAAACAATTCCACTCTGATGTGGCCGCAATTTGCGACCACAATGAATTAATCTGCGGCCCAGAATACAAGGGGAGGGGCTTATGTTTCAGGGGTAGCTTCATGGTTTCCTGCTCATCTCACAGTGAAGGGAACTTATTTTATGGGTCTCTCAGGTCATCCCAGATTTCATTAGATCACCACAATCTATCAAAAATCCGATGCCGGAAAATTCTAACTTCGTGTTTTGGGTTCTAGTCTCTGGTCTTGGCCAGTAAAAACTTCACTAATGTCTTACAAACACTCACTACATCTTAATTTACCACTTACAAGTCAAGTCTCCCACTAAACATCAACTTGGAAATTTCTAAGATCACAAAACCACAATAATTTAACTCTAAACTACAATAAGATATATTAAACACCATCAATTAACTAAAAGTGTAGGGATTACCTCATTTGGCAACTCAAGAAAATTCTTGGTTTGCCTAAAGTGCTCAAAATCCAAACTTGTTAACACCATAGGGTGTAGGATGAGGTTGTGTGCATTTGTAATGAAGGGAGTGTGGTGTTTTGGCAAGGTTTTGGGGATTATTCATGGAGGTAGAGAAGGTGGAGGAAGTGAAGAAGATGAAGAAGAAGAGTTGAAGAAATGAAGTAAGGAATGAGATGAAGAAAGGGTCAAGGTTAAGGAGCCATGCCACCCTCTCTCTCTCTCCCCCTCTCTCTCATGTCCATGCTACATGTCATAAGTTTGTCCTCCCTCTCTCCTCAATCATTTGTTCTCTTTTTCTTTTCTTTTCTTTTCTCTTTTTTCCTCACTCAAATAAATCACAAGTCACAAAATGCTAGTGAACAAACATGCAACATGTCATGGTGCACTAATCATGGCTAATTAAAAATACAGATTTGGCTAAATCGTGATTAATAGTGCACTAATCAAGTTTTAATTTATACTTGCATATAATTAATCATAAAATGCCCAAATCCAATAATGCCTTTTTAATAAATATTACATATTAATCTCCAAATATTTTTCCAAATATTGGTATATAATTATACCATTTTACGAAAACCCCAATTTGCAAATCGAATAGTTTTCGTGAAATATATTATTTTAATATTTAAATTTCAAAAATAATATTTTATATGTTACACCGCGTCTTTCTTTTTCTTCTTTCTGAGCTTCTTGGACTTCGAGCCCGCTCGTCTCGAATTGGTGGACGGGACAGTGGGCTCTTTTTGCCCCTTCCCCTCGACTCTAAGCTCTTTTTGAAACAGTTTTAGTATCTTCTCCGTCTTCTTGGATATGTATACATTCCATGGAGGTTGCGACAGATTGTCCTCATTTCTTGGGGGCAAACGGTTCAGCGGCATGCCTCTATAAGGCGTCAGTTTCTGTCTATATGAAGTTGGCGGTTGCGGCTTGATCGTTTGTCAGCACGTCAGGGGACAATAAGATATCTCCCGTCTTGTATTGTTTCTCAACCCAATCTTTGAATACGTAGCAATTCTCGATAACGTGACTCAACATTCTGTGGTACAGCGGGGTTTCAGTCATACTTGCTTTGTGCGGTCGCTTTGGGTTCGGCAGTTGTAAACCATTCCTCAAGACGTCCTTGAATATCTTTCGGACATTGTCCCTTTTGAAAGAGTAGACCTTACTTTTCCTTTCTTCCAGAGTCGGTCATTTTCCTCCCAGTACTGGCTTTTGAGACTGGCCGGTTTTTATCCGCCCGCCTTTCGCTTGTCTTCATTGTCGGACACATTGAAGGCATTGGTTTTGTTGGAGCTCCCATCTTTACGGTGGTCATTCTTTCGACTCTTCCAAAGCTTGTCATTTTAAGAGTCTGGGGTAGACTCTTGCTTCGAACGTTCCAATATCTGAACCTTCTTTGTCAGCTCTTAGAACATTTTGAGGCCCACGATGCATAGGAATGGGACCATCCAATTGCTGAGGGTCCTAATGTGGAGGCTGACGGATTGGTTATGCTCTAACGGCGGCTCGCACTTGACGGTGCGATTGCGCTACCGGGCAATGAAGTCCATGTTGCTTTCGTTCTTCCCCGGCTTGGTCCTCATAAGGTCAGTAATGGAGATTTTGTCGCTGACACTCATGAATCTTTACCGAAATAGAGACTCCATTTGGGCGAAAGTAATGACAGAACTGTCTGGTATGCTCGCGTACCATTCAAAAGCGATACCGGGTAGGCTGTTGACAAACTGACGGAGAAGAAGCGTATCTCTATGTATTCCCGCATGTTGCTTTAAAGTAGACAACGTGCTGATTCGCATTTCCCGTCCCGTCGAATCTCCCGAATTTAGGAATGACGTAGCCGATGGGAAATTCGATCAGATCGTACTATGCGGGGCACGGCTTCCCCTGCTGCCAACATCTTTCTGAGCCTCGGCTTCGGCCACTAATGTTTTAACTTTGCCGGTGACCAAATCCATTATCCGATCTTGCGTCAGCGGAATGGCGCCATCTGGGGCCAAGGCGTGTGGAATACGGTTGGTTTTCATGCAGCTCGCCCATATTCAGACCTGAAGGGACATGCATCGGTCGTTTCGGGTCGTTATTAACCGACTCATGAGTAGAGACTTGCGCTTGATTGGAGGGCGGTCGAGCAAGTTGAGCCGTGAGCTATATCACAACGTTCATCAAGTTGTCAATCATGGAATAAAGTTTGGCCATCTCTTTGTCTTTACTCCTGAGCTGCTTTCGAAGCTCTTGAAGCAGCTCCTGTTCTGCGGTCCCGGAGCGGAAGGCCCGCTCTTCTTCACTGTCCGAGCTTGATTCTACATGGACTGAGGGGTACTTCTGCCTATCGACCTCATCGAGAGGGTTTTATCACCGGCAGCTAGTTTCGGGGACCACTGTCGTGGCCCTTCCGTTTCGGGAAAGAACAATCGCCTGAATACGGTTGGCCTTATCGGGTCATTGAGCGGCGCTAACGCTTTTTTTCTAGCTTTGCTCCGCTGCTTTCGCGCTGCACGGAGTGCCTGGTAAACGCTTGAAGAAACAGTGTTAGGTTTTCTACGCTGGGGTTTGGGCACATCCCTTCGCAGCACTGTACAAATTGTCATCTTTTTTATTTTCGCGGTCATAGAATTTCTCTTGACCCGACTCAAAGGTTCAAAAGAGCTGCAGATTTTTACATCCGAGATGGCCATATTTACGGGATAACTCGGCTCTTGGAACTTCACAAAATCTAGCTTGGTCGGAGCCCGCGCCCTTTTGTTGGTTCTATACCTGAGCCGCTTCTGCCTCAGTTTTTCTGTTTTGAGCGCATGGCTGGCTTTTGATTTTCGGGAAGCCGCCGTGGGTCGGCTGGTAGAGAGCCTTGGAAAGACATCCGCTTGCGCATACAGTGCATGACGGGCTTCTTCTCCTTGGGAAGCTACCGTAGGTCGGCTTGTAGAGAGCCTTGAAAAGATATCTGGTTGCACACTCGTCGAAGGCATCGCCTGAGCTTGCCCGTGATGTCTGGCGACTTCTTTCGTTCCAACGGCTTCGCCCCCAGCTGGCGCCACGGAAAGTCGTTCAAACACCAACCTGAGCTTAGGCCGTGGTGCCCTCGAGATCACCATATTCGGCCTCTTGCCTTTCGAGGCCGGCTTATCTGTTACCGGAGCCTGAAAAGCCGGGATGGCATTAGCTGGCACGAACAAAATAGAGCCAAATGGTAGCAGCGGTTCTTCCTACTATCGTCCGAGATTGGCCGGGAGAATCGTCCTGGCGTCCATCTTCACGTGTAGGAGATAGGAGTTGTGTTGAGAGCCGGGCTTTTCCTTGAAGACATCTTTGTTGCGTCCGAAAATTGAGATTGGAAGTTAATCTACGCAAAGAACAGGATTTTAGTACAGATAATCAATATATATTAACTGAGCTCGCATGAACACTTGACCCGAGACATGGAAGAAGAGAAAAAGGTCCTATCGGACGTGTTAGAATCTATGGAGCGTTTTTCGTCACTTTATTGAGATAAGAATGCGTGCGCTTGTCAGGCGTATATAGATTCCTCCTGCCTAGGACGGGTTTGGGTTTATTGATTGTGGAGATCCAAATCTTCGGCAGTCGCGGCTAAGCTGCCATTAATTACCCCTTTGCTCATAGGAGCGAGGGAACCTCCAATTAACAGGTCAAACGGATCATACGAACTCAATGTGCAGTATGCGCGTGTTGTGTTTTGAAAGTGCTTTGGACGCATCGGGGGCCTCGCAGCGTCCTGTTAGAAATTTTTTCCAGACAGGAGAAGTGTTTTGAGTGTGGAACGTGTGGGAAAAAGAGAGATGAGGAGCGTCCTAAGGATGCGTGAGACGGTACGTGGCCGTTGGGTGTCAGCGGGTCACGTGTCCGGCATGCGGCCGTTGAGCGCCAGCCGCTGAGCACAATGGGCCACATGAGCAGCACGTGTCCGCTGGAAATACCAGCGGAAAAAGGAGGCTTAGCCCCTAAACTGAGAGTTGAACTCTCGAGAGACCTTGAAGTTAAACTCATAGGAAAAGAGGGATTTTATTTGGAATTAAACTTCTCGAAAGGATTTTTTTTATTTGGAGTTGAACTCCTAAAAGATTTTTTTGTTTGGAGTTAAACTTCCAAAAGATTTTTGAGAAGAAAACCAAAATATGGGGTCTCTTGAAACTTCAAGATCTAAATCTTGAATCTTGGATGATGTAAGGGAGCCCCCTTCTCTTTTGAGCCTTGGATCCTCGCAAAAATGAAAATTTTGGATGGTTTCCTCCTTCCTCCTCTCTTTTTCTTGAATCTTGGAAAAAGGGATGGTGAGATTTAAAATCTCTCATTTTAGAGATTTGATAGGAGATTTGAACTCCCCTTCAAAGGTTTTATGGTGAAAATCTATTTCCTTCTAGAAAAAGAAGAGTTAAACTCTTGATTTAATTCAAAAAGAGAAAGAAGAAGGTTTAAAACCATAAAGAAGGAGACACAGAACCTTAGATTGATATGAGAAGAACCTTGTCTGTCATCATTCAGTATGATGCCTTATATTGGCTTTATATATTACATATGCCCCCTTGAGTTTTTCAAAATGGCACATATGCCTTTCTCATGCTATGTGATTTCTTTCTTTTGCACATAAGCCAAGAGTTTCTACATAATTTGGATTTTTTGCCAATTTTTTAATATATTTATTCATAGAAATTACATTAAGCATATTTATTGCTTTAACAAGTATTCTTTTGGCATTGGGGGGCCAGCCTCTTTATGCTTAGGCTCGGCTCGGGCATGGGGGGCCGCTTTATGCTTGGGCTCGGCTCGGGCATAGGCCCACTTGACCCAGGCTCGGGTTCGCTTACTTGGACTTGGGTTCGGACTTGGGCCCACTTGATTTCGATTCGAGCTTGGGCCCGGGCCCACTTTTCATGTCTTGATTTTGATTTGTTGATTTCGATTGTGGGGTGTAATTTTTGACTCCAAATGAGACGAGTGAGGAAGTGGTGAGTGATGTCGACGATGAAGAGCGGGGACGAGAGGTCGTTGGTAGGATGGAGCAGAGCGCGGCCTCAATTTACTAGGTTTGCTGCCACCAACCACGGCAAGAGACAAGGAGCAGGGCACTTTACAAAGGGAACATCATTAAGGCGTGCCCAAGAACAGTCCACTACAACAGTCCCCTTTCTTTTAGTACTGCTGATAATGCTTCAACACAAGACAACTCACATGGACATGGTGCAGGCAGTTGCAGCAGGGCGTGGTGCAGGGAGCGATGCAGGGTGCTATGCAGGACGTACGATGCAGGGTGCAGGGTGCAGGCGGGTGCAGGGCAGAGGAGGAGAGGGCAGAGGAGGGGCGGCGGCTGGGGAGGGCAGCGGACGGGCGGTGGTTAGGGAAATTAGGGTCAGGGTTTGGGAAATAAGAAATTGGGGTTTTCACTTTATTCTTTTCAAAGGTCTGATACCATGAAAAGAATTAAGAAGAAATATTTTATTGGCATATTTAATCATGAGTTCCTACATACAAATATATAAGGAGGTTGTAGACCACCTCTCCTTTGATAGTCGATATGGGACTAAATCTAATAACTAATTATGTAGCATTGCCAATTAGTACTTTAACCTGAGTTTCTTTTTGTTGAACTGTTTTTATATGTTTCGATAACTGCTACTAAGATATTGTTTGTTTATGTAAGCCTTGCATTATCATGTTCCATGCATGATACTGATTTTGATTATTAATGCAATATCCCATTTAATTTAGCTCATGTAAATAGTCTTAATGGGCGCGCACAATTTTAAATTTTTCTTTCTTATGTTTTTCTCTCTCTAGATGCTAAAGTCATGAATATGAGCTACAGGTTGCTTTAGGGGATGTTGTGTACATCAAAGCAAATAATGGAGCTCTTTAGAGAGTAGGCCAATACAATACTTATGCTACATTTCGACCATGAAGCAGAGGAGCATGCTCCATTACCGTAGGGAGAAGTGCACAAAAAAAAGTAGATAGTTTGGGTCATTAATCATTAAATTTTGAGTCGCGCAAATTGCAGTATATATGATAGTATTCTGATATGAAGTATGAAACTTGTGTTTCCCATTACAAATTTTTTGTGTATCTTGTAATTCTCCTCAATCATGAAATGTAGAGGTGTCGAGATACGATCCCATACTTATTTTTTATGTAAGTTTGAAAATTTTGTATTACTAAAGTATCAACTGCAAAGCTTATTATGTCAATATAATTGGTGGCTGCATGAATTTGGATCTATTTATTGAATTACGAAACTCTCTTGCCAATCGAAGTTGTTAATCTTTGTTAACTTTGGTGTCACCTGTCAGTCTGTAAATATTTGATATGCCAGTTTACTCGATGGGGTATTTAGTTTAGTGGGACTGTCATCATATATTATGATGCATTTTATATATGCCTACACTATGAGCATATACTCGATAGTATGAAACTAAACAGACAATTTTCTTTTCGGGAAATTGTTTGATTTGTTGTTGGATAGTGGCTCTTCCAACACACAAATGATCTTCCTCATATATCTTTAACTCGCCTAGCTATGCATTGTGGTTGAGTGTATATCGACTGTAAACAAATTTCATCACAGCGGCATTATGTGTTCACTTATTTGAGTGTGAACTAGATACCAAGTAACATGAGGAATGATATTAACCCATTTTTCTCATTTACGATGTCATGTTGCATGATCCGAATGCAGCTAATGCTCGCCCACACTAGTAAAATAGGGGGTTGCCCCTACGGATATTGAAATCCGTAGGGGCAGATTTATGTAGGCCCTACGGATTAATCCGTATGGCTAAAAGGTGGCCCCTACGGGTCTAGACGTTCAAGAATAAAAATATTAATTCTTAATTTGGTGTTTGCCCCTACGGAGCCGCAAACCAAGGACCTACGGATAAATCCGTAGGGGCAACTAAATATCGATTTAATAAAGGCACAGATCGATCGCCTACGCTCTCTTTCTTCCTCTCTCGATCGCGCGCGAAACAAAATCCCCAAATCGCCACCGCCGTTCTCCTTATCGCCACCGCCGTTCTCGTCACCGCCACCGCCGTTCATGTCGTCGCCACCGCCGTTCAGGTTAGTAAATCTTCAACTAAATTAAAGAAATTTTTGATTATTTAGGGCTAGGGTTCATGGCTGGGTCTGGGGTTGCGGTTGGAGTTGGGGTTCGGCAGGGGTTACGGTCGGGGTCGGGGTTGGGGTTGGGGTTTGGGTTAGGGTTGGGGTTCGGCTGCGGCTGGGGCTGGGGCTGGGGTTAGGGTTTGGCTTAGGGTTGGGGTTGGGGTTTAGCTGGGGCGCGCTGGGGTTAGGGTTAGGTTGGGGCGGGGCTGGGCTGGGGCTGGGGCTGGGGCTAGGGTTAGGTTAGGCTGGGGCTGGGGCTGGGGTTAGGCTGGGGCTGAGGCGGGGCTGGGGCTGGGGCTAAGGTTAGATTGGGGTTGGGTATCGATGTATATACATGTATCATATCATGAATGATTCATTTTCATTAAATATGGTAAAATTAAGTGTATAAAATCATGCCATATAAATAGATTGTGTTCGTGAATGGCGATCTAGTTAGGCGAACCAAAGTGTTGCATTGATGAAAGTTTACCGTAGAGGAAATTACGGCTAGCTCTATGCATTTAACCTGAATGTATCCAGTAATTACTAGCATGTATAGAAAAGTTGGTTTAATTTATGAAAAAATGGGGAGACAACATGCATGTATGCATATAGGTAACATCTGCCAATATGCCAAATCCAGACCGCAATCTATTTTTGCCTATTGGCTAATATGAAAATATCGGCCCGCGTATATGACATAATCAAAGTTGTTAAATCTTGAAACGGTTTGTGTTTCGTTTTTTTATTTATCATATCGTTATCGTATTTGTTTCATATCAAAAGAAATAAAATTTTCTGTTACAATAACGAAATAATTATGTGTAGAACCAATTACAATTTTAAAAATGCTCAAATTAACAACATAAAGCAACATACAAGTTAAAGCAAATTTCGGAATTGTAGCACTCAAATACATACATATAAATCATACAAACCCATGCATTTGATAATCAAATAGGATTTTTTACTGCCCCCCTACTTCAATATTTTGATGCATGTTTCAGTCATGTGAATTCATATGTTGCGTATAACGCTTTATGATATCAGTATCCTACATTTGTAGTTTTAATTGTTGATTGTTATAGATGAATGCCATTGCAATAATAGTTTTTGGTTGATGAATGCTATTGCAATGTAGGATGATCAGTTCTATCAATCTTGATCTCAATGGTTTAAAATCATGTTACACATACAACACGAATGCACAACAAACGCATAATTAGAGAGCGATTCGAGATATTCAGTTTAAAACCAATATATGATACTCGATGATAATATGAAACCTTCATATTCTCATCGATACTCATATATGAAACTAAAAGCGTCACTTAGTCCCCGTCTATCGGTTAACATACGTGCGATGCTCGTCGTGACCTAGAACTATACGAAGTTTGTTAAATATCGGACAGTATAGCTCGATACTAACAACCGTCGTATAGTCTACGCGACGAGAAAATTCAATCGTATGGCAACCCATAGATTTGTCCCGTGTGGACAAGTTAAGAATGTATAAAGCAAACGCCTTCATTCACTTGTGTTTTCATCCGTTTCGAGATATTTCGTCGGTACCTTTCCGCTGGTTCTCCGTGTACAAAGATAGATTAGATGTTCATTTCAACGTTGTTTCACAGCTTTGAAATGATTATCTATTCTATTACAGTGTACTCGGAGAACAGCGGGGAGGTACTGCCGAAATTTACTCGAAACGGTTGAAAGCACAAGTGATGGGCGTTCGCTCTATACATTTTTAATGGGATAGAAGCCTACCCCCGACAGCCGGAACACACACATACAACAAGAATACACAACAAACGCATAATTAGAGAGCGATTCGAGATGTTCGGGTTAAAACCAATATATGATAATATGAAACCTTCATATTCTCATCGATACTCATATATGAAACTAAAAGCGCCACTTAGTCCCCGTCTATCGGTTAACATACGTGCGATGCTCGTCGTGACCTAGAACTATACGAAGGTTGTTAAATATCGGACAGTATAGCTCGATACTAACAACCGTCGTATAGTCTACGCGATGAGAAAATTCAATCGTATGGCAACCCATAGATTTATCCCGTGTGGACAAGTTAAGAATGTATAAAGCAAACGCCATCATTCACTTGTGTTTTCATCCGTTTCGAGATATTTCGTCGGTACCTTTCCGCTGGTTCTTCGTGTACAAAGATAGATTAGATGTTCATTTCAACGTTGTTTCACAGCTTTGAAATGATTATCTATTATATTACAGTGTACTCGGAGATCAGCGGGGAGGTGCTGCCGAAATTTACTCGAAACGGTTGAAAACACAAGTGATGGGCGTTCGCTCTATACATTCTTAATGGGATAGAAGCCTACCCCCGACAGCCGGAACACACACATACAACAAGAATACACAACAAACGCATAATTAGAGAGCGATTCGAGATGTTCGGGTTAAAACCAATATATGATAATATGAAACCTTCATATTCTCATCGATACTCATATATGAAACTAAAAGCGCCACTTAGTCCCCGTCTATCGGTTAACATACGTGCGATGCTCATCGTGACCTAGAACTATACGAAGGTTGTTAAATATCGGACAGTATAGCTCGATACTAACAACCGTCGTATAGTCTACGCGACGAGAAAATTCAATCGTATGGTAACCCATAGATTTGTCCCGTGTGGACAAGTTAAGAATGTATAAAGCAAATGCCTTCATTCACTTGTGTTTTCATCCGTTTCGAGATATTTCGTTGGTACCTTTCCGCTGGTTCTCCGTGTACAAAGATAGATTAGATGTTCATTTCAACGTTGTTTCACAGCTTTGAAATGATTATCTATTCTATTACAGTGTACTCGGAGAACAGCGGGGAGGTGCTGCCGAAATTTACTCGAAACGGTTGAAAGCACAAGTGATGGGCGTTCGCTCTATACATTCTTAATGGGATAGAAGCCTACCCCCGACAGCCGGAACACACACATACAACAAGAATACACAACAATCGCATAATTAGAGAGCGATTCGAGATGTTCGGGTTAAAACCAATATATGATAATATGAAACCTTCATATTCCCATCGATACTCATATATGAAACTAAAAGCGCCACTTAGTCCCTGTCTATCGGTTAACACACGTGCGATAATTTATTCTTTTCAACGACAAACGCACACACAAAATATATACACGGATTTTCTCCTTTGTCAGTAACTATCCCGTTCTTATATTTCTCAATATAGTCAGCATAACCTACAATTTATATGTTATACAGTCTAACATGGCCCATGAGTACGTCAGAGTTAAGGACTGGATGTATGTGGATTGGAAACAACGTATGCAACCTAAGTTTGTCGCAGGAGTTGCTGCTTTCCTTGAATTTGCACGCGCACAAAATAAGATCATAATAGAGAAGATTCTCTGTCCGTGCGATAGATGTGGCAATAAGTACTGGCAGAAGATAGAATTGGCAGAGCTTCATATTGTAAAACATGGGTTTACTAGACTTTATACAACTTGGAAATATCACGGGGAAGGAGAAGAATGCAGTACTGCGGCAGAAGAAGAAGGAGAACACGATAATGCGGCAGGAGAAGAAGAAGAATTCGGTAATGCGGCAGGAGACGGAAATTTATTTCCATCAAAAGAAATGGAGGATATGGTAGAGGCTGCCCTAGGTGAATCTATTCGTACCGAAGATGACATTCCTTCCGGTCAAGGACCGCATGCGGATAAATATGAAAATTTCATGAATGATGCTAGGAAACCAATTTATGAGAATGCGACGTATTCCACCCTCTCATGGTTCGTCCAACTTTTCCAGATTAAGTGCCTAAATGGATGGAGCAACAAGTCATTCACAATGCTTCTTTCGTTCTTGAAAGATTCTATGCCTCCGGGAAATAATGTGCCCGAAAGCTGGTACGAAGCCCAGAAGATGATGTCTGATTTGGGTCTAAAGTGCGAGAAGATTCAAGCATGTCCTAAAAATTGCGAGTTGTACCGGAAAGAGAATTCAGTTTTGAAAGAGTGTCCAACATGCGGAGAGGCCAGGTATAAGCCGAAAGATTCTGATAAGAAGCCTGATATACCTGTGAAGATAGCACGATACTTTCCCATAACTGAAAGGTTCCTAGGCACACCAAGAAGGTCTCACAAGGCATCAACCATGCCAATTTCAAAAATTAGAGGTGCCGAGAAACCCTAATACGGACCGTTGGCTAGAAGTTTAGGCGAATCAAGCAACTAGTTAACAAATTAACTACAAGAACGGAAATACAACCTTTGTAGATCCGGTCCTCCACCTCCATAGCTCCGTGATGAAGTCCTCTCCGCTGTCCAAATCGAATCCCGGACTCTAGCGTCGGCTTCATCGGAGAAATGGGCGGGCAAGGTCGTCGGCTTCGTGCCGAAGATAATCTACGTCGAGGCATCACAAGATCAAGCTCCCACTTCACCAAGTCATGAAACTTGTGAAGAAAACACCCTATACTACTTGGCAAGAGGTAGAGGATGAAGAAATAGGAAGTGGGTTCACTTTAGAATTGGATTTCTCACTCTTTTTCATCAATCACCATTGATGAAGCAAGCTTTCTTCAAGTGATGAAGAAGAAGAAGAAGATGAATATTATGATGATTATTTTTCAAAAAGGAAATAAAAAGAATACTTATCATAATGTAACCATGGTCAAGTGTAGAGAATAGACTAGGGTTAAGTGGAATGGTTAGGGTTAAGCATGAGACAAAATGGTCACTAAGTCAAAGCTTCATGAAGCTTCATAATACAAACAAAGTTTGCAACCATTTTTCTCTTTATGCTTTTCATTTTCCATAAAGAATAAATAAATAAATAAATGAGAAAAGGAAATGAAACCCTAACCACTTAAGTAACCATGGTTTAATTCTTTACACAAACCCAAACTAGCATGTATCATCAAACATGATACAATCTTGTGCACAAAAAATATATCATATATACAATGTGCACAAACTAGTGAGAAAATCCATTTAAAAGTGAACCGATACTAGTTAATGCAAAGTAATATATCAAATATATAATTATGCATTAAATCATTAAATCAACACTTGATTTAACGATCCGGTCATATCGCATATAACCGACTAGTATCCAATGTATCGGCTTATCGAATCAACCCTCGATTCGATAACTAGGTTATATCGCATATAACCATTCGATACATTCATCACGAGAATAGAATACGGTATCACATACACGCATTATTCTCGGTCCCGCACATATCTCATATGCGCTCCTATTTCGTTTCGCTTGAGCCAGGAAACCTCTGTGTAGGACTCTAAAGACTCGTCAATACGCCGGCAGCAGGTGATGATCATATCAGACACCCACAAGCCGCAAGCGGTCTGCTAAACGTAACGGCCACCCGGGTATTGAGCGATCAGAAGATCGACGAGTAAGCCCGCTCACACTCTAGTGAATCCAACCAGTAACACTACCGTACAGTCCGGTCTCGTCGTCTGATATGTCGCATATCTTGCCTAGGGGTGGTAAACGTCAGACCCCAATAGCTCGATAAGTCATGTCGATATGAGGTCTATAACATTTCGAGAAACTACTGGTAACACTTACCAGTAAATCTCAGCAACCCTGGCCAGGGATTTCCTGTTATAGCCAATCGAACACAGCGCAACATCAACCCCCTATACCGGGATAGACGAATCCCCTCCTATCGCTCATTGCCTCCATGTGACTCGGGACTGTACCCAAAAACCACCGTTTTGCACGCCCTCTTGGACGTGGTAAGATGGAAATCAAAGCACAGTGGGAACCATACAAGACTCTATGACGATCTCGGGTCAACAGACTACTCTGTACCAGTGTCACCAGAGAACTGCCATCTGACGTAAGGTATAATACCATCTGGGAGTTCTCGGCGAGTCCGTCCAGTGTACCCAGTCTCTACTGAGCACCCGTATATCATCTCTGATGACAAACACCGATGGATATGGGATCATCCATCGCCCATCTGTATGGGTCGAGAAGGTACACGCTAGTCTACTCTGGTATATCGATGCTCCATCTCGATACACCCACGACTAGGGACTTTGAAGGATGTACTTATGGACTACCATGTCCCCACTAGTATGATCCGCATCATAGTCCAGATAGTCAAGTACACATCCTAAGGGCTTTACCAACATGTAACAGAGAGACAATCAGTATACACGTTAAGGTAAAGAGCAACCAGATAGCATACTATCATGTCGAGCAAGAAAGTCCTCCCTATATATGTCCCAGCATCCACTACAATATACATCCTATGTACAGTAATGGCCTCTAGGGCATACATATCACTAACAATAACACAGAGGCTACAGAGGCTATTCAGGTGCAAGAAAACAGCCGAGGCAATGATTTGGCATCACCGTGCTCCTCCAAGCGAAAATGGAAAAAATGAGCCATCCAAGAGATTCACCGGCATGGAAGGATTTCGATAGGAGGCACACAATATTCAGTAGCGATCCTCGCATTGTCCGGCTCGGACTGGCTACCGATGGCTTCTGCCTATTCAACTATATGGCTGGAAGTCATAGTACATGGCCCGTTGTAATGATAATTTATAATCTGTCGCCTTGGTTGGTTATGGACCAATCATACTTTATGATACCTCTTCTTATCGACGGACCAAACTCACCGGGGAACAATATCGACGTCTATCTCCGACCTCTGATCGAGGAGTTGAAATCTTTGTTCATTGATGGTGTAAAGACATATGATTCAAACACAAATACAACCTTTATACTGCCTGCGGCTTTAATGTGGACAATTAATGACTTTCCTGCGTATGGAATGCTATCAGGTTGGTCCGTACATGGTCACAAAGCATGTCTTCATTGCCATGAACACACAACATCAAAATTTTTGAATTTTAGCAGGAAGGTTTGTTATTGCGGCCATCGACGTTTTCTGCCTCAAGACACGGTTCACTTTGATGGTCATCAGGAGCTTCTTGGACCTCCATCCCCATTGTCCGGAGAGGACGTGACTGCTAAATAGGATGGTTACAATAACATGACCTTCGGGATGGATCCGACGAAACAGGTCAAACCACAATATTGGAACAAGTTAAGCATTTTCTTCGAGCTTCCGTACTGGTCTACAAATTCAGTGCGTCATTGTCTGGACGTCATGCATATAGAGAAGGGAGTATCAGAGCACATACTTAACTTGCTTCTTTGTAAAGACGGGACATCGAAAGACAACATGAATGCTCGGATGGATCTACAAGAGTGGGGGATAAGAAGTGAATTGCACCCTAGACCGGTAGCGGGTAAACCGGGCAAGTTTGTACTTCCCAATGCCGCTTATCATATGTCACAACAGGAGAAGAAAAGATTCCTGTAGGTGTTGCATGATTTGAAAGTCCCCACAGGTTTCTCAGGATCATTCAGCAAGAAAATAAAAATTGTGAAGGGCAAGATCGATGGGCTAAAAAGTCATGATCACCATGTTATCGTAGAGCACCTTCTTCCATTAGCCCTCAGGACTTCTCTCCCCGACTCGGTTGGTCTAGTAATCAACGGCCTATGTTATTTTTTCAGGGAGTTGTGTGCTAAAACACTGGAGGTTGCGACGCTGGATAAACTAGAAAATTCTATTGCGTTGATACTTTGCAAGTTTGAGCGTATTTTCCCACCGTCATTCTTCGATATCATAATACACTTGACGGTTCATCTTGCAACTGAGGCGAAATTAGCCGGACCGGTACAATATCGATGGATGTATCCCGTCGAGAGGTACGTGTAATTTTTCGTTTCGCGCAATTTATAAATTTATAGTTGTCCTGTATGCCCGTATTTATTTATTCAACATATTCTCATTAGGTACCTCTACACTCTTAAGAAGTATATACGCAATAAAAATCGACCAGAGGGTTCTATCATGCAAGGTTATCTTCTTGATGAAGCAACCCCATTTTGTTCCCGCTATCTGGACGAGAACATTGAGACAAGGCTTAACCGACCACGAAGAATTCAAGACGGGCCATATGGTAAAGCCGAGTATAAGAGGGTAGACACTATGTTTATCAATAAGATATACCGGTTTATCTTGCTTAATTGCGCATGTCTTGAACAAATTAGAGAGTAAGTTCTTTTGGATTAATTGTTATATCTGTGTTTGTGTGTGTATGAAATGACATAATATTAATGTCACAATTATTTGTCGAAAACAGAATTCATTTTAACGAGGTATGTGAGGGGCATCCTGATTGGAACGAAGAACGTTTGGAAAACTACCATCAGGATAATTTTTGTGATTGGGTCACAGATCATGTAAGTTATTCGAATAACATTTTATTGCTATCAGTTTTAATCTAAACTTGTATCGTTATGTATTTGTTGTAAAAAAAATTTGGTAGATCCACGATCCGAACTTGTCTGCATCATTTGAGAGTGATTCAAGATGTTTAGCTCAATTTCCTAGTATGGAGGTTGCATATTACAAAGGATTTGGTGTTCTTGGATACAAATTCGAAGTTAAGGACATAGAAATATCTAGAACCACTCAGAATAGTGGGATTACGATGGTAGGATCGGACGGTGTGATTTACTATGGGTACTTAAATTGTATACTCGGCATCCACTATCCCGGACGATCAGAACCCTTTTATATATTCCAGTGTACTTGGTACGATCCGCGAACCGATACGGACAGGTGGAGAAGCAGTCTTGGGACTTGGAAAGATGAATATGGATTGACCAGTGTGAACACACTTCGATTTTACGGTCAGGAAGATCCGTTTATCTTTCCGAACCAACCGTTCCAAGTATACTACTCACAGTGTTTGAAGCATCCGGGGTGGAGTGTTGTATGCCGATGGAAACCCAGAGATGTCTACGATGTCCCAGAATACGAGGACAGCGATGAGGACGAAGAAGAGAGAAGGCTTAAAGTGCTCCGACCGTCTGTTTCGAAGGACGGGTTGTCTTCGACCGATCATGAAGTTACGTGGGTTAGAAATGACATCGACGATGAAATCCAAGTAGATATGTATGATGCGCCCATGAAACGAAAAAGGTTATCAGTAATATTATATTATTACTTCACATTTTACGCTCTATACATATATAGTCAATACTTTTAATGATTGTCTAATGCGTCCATGAACCGTTTATCTAGATTTGATGACGATGTCGGGAGCAGCGAGGGGCGGCAGGAGCTCCAGCCGCGGCAGAGGCAGAGGCAGAGGCAGAGCGGTTCTGCCGCCCGGAGAGCTCCGTAGGGAGCTTCAGAGGGCCGGTCTTGCACCCAGATTGGAGACCCCTTCGGATGCCTCCTTCCGTGTGGATTTTGCCATACCTCCAGGTATACTGCACGCATATCCATTTTGAACCGACCGTGAGGAACATTACTCGAGCCATGGAGTTATCGGTAAATTACAATAGACCGACCTTTGTGATATTCTGCAATATTAAGAGTTATTTTCTAATATTTCTAATATTAAGAGTTACTTTCTAATATTGCAGACATCTCGGACCGTGGCGTCAGGTGGTACACCGAGCGTGATGTCCGCATATTTTGCCGTCCACGGCACCTCGACAGATCCCGCCACGGGCGAGCTGACGTCGCTACCCAGGAGTACTGCGTAAGTGTTAATATTTTTTCTACCCAAATTTGAAATTTTAGTTTTGGAAAGTTCAAGTTTAAATTTTATACTTATACTTTACTGCTTAATGTGGGTGTAGGAGCGGGTGGTTGAGCAGGCCCAGGCCTCGGGGATCGATTTTACCGGACAGAGCGATCCGAGACTCCTGACCCCAGTTCTGGACGCCGCACACGGAGGGCACCACGGAGGTTGGGAGAGAGGCCGGGGACTGGGCCCTAGCAGGGCCCATATGAGGTTGGACTCCACCCCGGCGGTTACTTCTTCCGTCTCCGGTGACCGATGTGTCCATCAGGAACTGGAGAGCTTGAGGGCCACCGTTCAGGAGTTGAATGAGATGCTGGTATGTATACTACTTTATAGTAAAATATCATGTCATATTATATAGATATCAACATATCCATAATTAGTACGTAGCTTGAGCTTATTTGGTTTTAGACTTAAGTTTGATTAATCATACATACAGATGTAATTAAAATAAACAACAAACTAGATATCCAAACGGGGTTTCGAAATAAGTTAATAATGATACGAATTCGAATAATACACAGTTTTTACACGCTTATTACACACGTTAGGTCCAGATGCGACAGGGTACATCGGCCGAGCCTCCACATGCATCTCCTTCGGCTGCGGCTCCGCAAGCCACTACATCGGCTGCGGTTCCGCAGACAGCTTCTATAGCTCCACCGCCCGTTCAGACTCCCGCAGCCGCGGCTCCGCAAGCGACTACCTCGACGGCGGCTGCGCAGACCACATCGCCAGCTCCACAGGCCGCTCAGACTCTCGCTCGCGCCGAATTGCAGAGTTTATTGACCGAGGAGCAGGCGCGCGTTATTCTATCGTTATTCAGAGGTGGAGCTGGACCGAACTAGGGTAGCTTTTTGGTTCTTATTTTTTGAAACATGTATTTATTTATACATACACATTGTACTACATTTTGAAACGATATTGATATTGGTTTATATTTATATCATATTCAGTTTTTGGGTTTCTTTTGTATATTATATATATGCGTGAGATGTGATTATGAATACTGCGATATATGTTGTGTGATGATTAATTTTATATTTGATTGATGTATATATTATTGTGCACAGGGCGGGAAAAAATAAAGCAGCCCATTTTTTTAAAAAAAATACAGATAATATGTACCTACGGATTAATCCGTAGGTACACATGTTGCCCCTACGGTTATATCCGTAGGGGCACAATATTAGCAGTAACTGATATTTCCACTCTAATTTCAGTACCGGGGGTTGGGAGTGCCCCTACGGACATATCCGTAGGGGCCACGGCCTCGCCCCTACGGCGTTATCCGTAGGGGCAAAATATCAGGATTCCTGATATTCTGCCCCTACGGATAGGTATCTACGTAGATATCCGTAGGGGCTAGTACATGGCCCTACGGTTATATCCGTAGGTACATTTAATATATTTAAAAAGACCGAAAATAATATAACTTTTTTTACCTTACGGCCTACTCCGTAGGGGCAACAGGACCTACACAGAAATCCGTCGGGGCAAGAATTTGCCCGTAGGGGCAAATTCAGGGCTTCAACTTGCATCTGCGGTCTTTGCACCTACGGGGTATTTTTTCGCCCCTACGCATATATCAGGGCAATGGGTCAACCCTTATTTATAGTAGTGCCATAGAGTTGCCAGGATTTATCTAACCGTACGTGTCAGATAATGAAACCTAGGAAGACTGAAATCACAGACAGATTATAGAACATGAGATGAATAAGGTAATATTCTTGATATTAAACATGCTTCTATCTTTAATTTTTCATCCTGTTATTTATTAATCCCTCTTCTTCCTTCGCCTGTAGTCATTATGATATTGTAGTCCAATCAATACCCAACATTAATATTACTGCAAAATCATATCGTCCTTGGCACAATGCAAATCATGAAAGAAAATAAAATTAAAATGCATCGGTGACAGGTTAACAAATATATTGATGAAGGGGTAGCAGCGCTTGAACCTGCAGGTGTATTGTTTATTTATGAGGTACATTTCTCTTCCAAAATTCAAAAATCCCGACTTTTTATTGCGAGTGTGTTCAAACATCTAAGGCTACTTACTGTTCTTGCTTCTGCAGGTTCCAAAATGCTGGGCCTGAAATGCTTTTCTTATTCAAATCTTGCTCTTGAGAGCTCGCAATCGCCAAAATCAGTATATGCCAGAAACAAAGAATTTGTAATTTAATGTATGTTTTGCCTTCAATTTGACATTGGATTAACTTTAAATGCATCCCTGTATATAGTTTCCTGGTACTGTTCCAAGTGTTGTCCATATCATTGACTTTAAGCAAATATAGCTATTGAGTTGTAGCTGGAAGTGGCCAAATTTGAATTGCTAGTGGCACTACATGTTTGTTAGGAACAATTTCATACCATCCCATTTGTCCATATAAATCTCGAGAAAGTAACTACTGTTTCAAAAAATCGACTGGTATATAATCAACTTTATCGCCTTGCTTATCCTGATAAGTCGACCATTATCTCTAAGAATTGGAATGCTCTGTAATAGTTCGTCGGCTGCATATCGTGCCAAAAAATATTTTAATTGGCTCCGATGATTGTGTTGTAGCATCCAAAATCAGACGTAATCTATACTAACACGGCCTATAGAGAAATGATGACTTGTGATTTGTCATTATGCTTTGAAAACATTATAGCAGAAGCCCACCGTTTATGTCATCGTCATTAGAAAGCAATGAGAGTGAGAGATAGGGAGAGAGGGAGAAGCATATGTCCACAATATTTCGTACTACGATATTTCTCACTTGAATGTCTGTTATAATATAATTCATCACTATGTTTCATGCTATATATATAAATCGACTTGTTGGTCCTTCGATCCGTTTCACATGATGAAAGGTGGATTAATGCATAGGACCCTCAAGTGGTAACATGTTGGGATAGAAACGTAATACTTTATCTGTGTGCATATATGCATATGATGATGCTCATCTATATGTACAACATAATTTGAGGCATATAAAAGACCTTGTCGTCTACTTGCAGGATGTTTTGAGTAGATAAGCAAGTAAACATACCTATGAGTATTTACAACATTTAAATAAAAAACACTCGTGCTCCCTATAATACATGACCAAACTTAATCTATATGCTTTTATGTATATATATGCAGGTCTACTTGCTTATTGATTGGTTGTGAAAAAGTGTGTTTATGTATGTTGTAAGTAGCCGCAATTAATAACGGTGTCGCAATAGCTAGCCGATAGTGAGTACGGGTCGTCCACAGAGAAATGGTAAACTACTTTTCTTGTTTTAGACAAGTTGATAGAAAAAAGATGGATTTTTTATCGTTTATTCTAAGGAGTTTTTAGATTTTATAAGAAAAAAGCTTGTAGGGTTTATAAAACTTAGAAGTTAATGGATAGAGGTTTAAAAATAATTCTTTTTATCTTTTAATTATTTAATACTAGAGAAATAGTGATGAATGCGGATTAGGGTTCTTGGAGGAAATTAGGGTTTCCCTCTACTGCCCCTGTCCTTCCATTGATCTCTATTTATCTCAAACTCTTAACAAAACAAGTATTAACGAATCTCAAATCGTAGTCGTGACTATCATTAATTGATATTGCGTCCGATAAGAGCGTTAATATTTATTTTGCTAAAATTTATAAAAATTAAAACTTTTAAAAAGAATTTAAGTTGTTTTCATCCATTATTCTATCCTATCCTACAATCCATTGCAAACAAGAATTTACTCGCTCATGGTTATTAGCGATTTAAAAGAGAGGTGGAAGATGAATGAACCCATAATAAGAAATTAAAAGTGCAGAAAGTAAATACGGAAAGTAATGCGAAAAGTAAAGTACAAAAAATAAATGCGGAAAGTAAAGTGCAGAAAATAAATTAAAAGAAAATGCGATAAAATTTAAAAGAAAAAAAACTACATTTATTGATCAACTAGTACATTATAAAATTGCTCGTTGAAAAAGTAAATTACAAAAACCCTAGTTGCTCGCTTTATCTCTCACTCGATCGATGGATAGATGAATGTTGCATTTTTTAATTTGAACCTTGAGCGGTTTTGATAGACAGTTCTCGGTCTTTTATAGTCTCTAGAATTAGAAATCCCAGATGCCATATTGAAGTATGTGTAATTACGATCAAGTCCCTGCAATTTCAGATCCTATGGCCACCAACAAACCGCGGAACTGCCGCCCAAACCCTTTATTGACCGCGAATCTGCCGTGTAAGGTTGCGCCTTCAGATTTCTCGTGGCTTCTTCTCTCGATATTTGGAGATCCTCTTAATAAAAATATTCTGAAAATATTGCTCTTAGTCTTTGCAGTTGCTAGATTTTTCGATTTGCTTCTAATATTCGGCAAATTTAGTTTGATACTTCAATTTGTTATGAATCTCCTATTTAGATTTCAGACCTGGGCTAATCTTGTTATAATACCTACACAATATCTTAAATCATCTTATTAGTAGCACCTATTTTTATTTGAGATATTATTCTAACCATTTATATGATATGATATCTTAAGAATATTAATTAGGAATATTTGATATGATATGCATATTTTAATATGAATATTTTATTTAAATATTATATGCATATATTTTCCCTAATTACATTAATTATAAATGAAGAAACATATGATAATAATTTTTTTACAAATAAATAAACCTACATATGTTCTTTATTTACAATTAACATTTTTTAATCGTTAATAATAATAGGAAAAATGTCCATACAAATTTGTAATAAATTTGACTAATCAAATACCCCCAAACTTATTTTTGATCGTCCCGAGCAAAATATTTATTATCAAAAGAAAAAACTTAGTACACTTTTGTAGGCAACACGAATGCCTTTAAATCTCTAGGTGTCCCCAGTAGAAGGAGTGTCGTCTCTTGAGGGTTATCAGTGGATTACACCCACAAAATCCCAAAATAAGAAAGAAGATGAAAATTACATGCAAAGGTAAGAACATGGAAAAGAAAAAACTTGAAAATAAGTGTTTTGAACTACACAAGCTTTTTAGTTGTCATGAGCCCTATCTTAGTGGTCTTGAAAAGATTTCGGAAATCACATCATCTCTCAATAAAATATCGTTTTTAGTCTTCCTTCCTATCTCTCCTCCAAATATAGATCATATATCCCTACGTGTGCGTAAAAGACATCCCTACACTTGGAGATTTCAATTCAAATTATCATACCTTTTGTCCATCTTTCTTAGTACTTTTTAGTCGGTAATGTTTTAGATGAATTTGCTCACACATTCTTCATGCAACCGTTAATATTTCTTGAGGTACTAACCAACCGATTACCGAATGTGCTCACTTATTAATGCGTAATTAGTATTATCCTAGTCTTGCAACACCTAAGACTTAGCAGTGACTCCCAAACCAGTTGGTCTAAAGCACGAGGTGATAAGACGCCCTCGCTATTTTTTTTTACTACTTTAAATAATTACAAAACCAGTGTTTATTTTTCTGCACCATTTATATTTTGTGTCATTTATACTTTTGTTAATTTATATCTTTTTCCTTCATACTAAGGCTTCTAGGCAAGAGTATTTCAATGTATTTTCTACTATCCCAAGTTTCAGGATGTGTGCAAGTGCATATAGTAGGGTATCAACGTTCAGAAGTTTGGACTCAAGAATAAGGACTATTTTTCAGACTTATTTCTATCCGCAGATTAGTGATCCCTTCATCTTACTAACCCTTGAGACAATAGCTCATGACTACGTATTACTAGTTTTGTTTTAAAATATCTAATTTTCTTGCATTTCTTAAATTTCTTCCTATCTTTCATATGTATTTTTCACTTTCTAATTTTTATTTTCAAAAATTATGCAATGCAATATTTACATATGATACGTGGATATATACAAACCATCCCCCAAACTTGTTTGCAGCAGTGTCTCACTGATATTGTCCTGTAAGCTCAAAACCTGAAAATTAGAAGGAACGATTCAATAAGATGGTATAAAGAAGGGGTTAATAGTGAATGATAGTAAAATCCTCCTCCATACTTGTTCTTGGATCACAATCATGCAAAATTTCTTTTCTTTCAAGAGCCATTTTAAAAATATTTTTCTTCTTTCCCCCCAAACTTAAGTAAAACGATGTTTTCATTACTAAGCATAGAAATTCAATATAAGAGAGGTGTAAATATTATCGGTCTACACAAAGTTTTATAAAGACCAAAAGTTAAAACCAACCATTCAAATACTTTATCTTGGTAACACCATGGTTGGTAAAAGATCATGTAACGGATATACGTAAAAAAGACTCGAGACTGTATAAGAATGGAGGTTTTATCATATCTCGAGTAGAAGAAACAGTAATAAGAGTAATGAGAAGGGATGAAGTAGGGAGAAGATAAGAAATGTAATCGAAAGGGTTTACGTCTCGGTTGGTAGAGACGAAAAAGTAATGGTGAATGAAAATAAGAATTTGAAAGATAAGAAATGGGTGGAATAGTCGCATTCTCGTTTGTGATTAGAAGAATGGGTGGCGGTTCATCTTCTTCGGCCTCAAAGAGAGGCCCACGGATTTCCGGTGGAGGTTGAATCATCACAGTATCCAAATTTTTAAGGAACGTGGGTTTTTCGGCGAAAATATTTTCGAAACTTTCATCGATATTCCGAACGATAATTTTATCGGAAAGAAAAGAATAAGTGGAATAGGCAGATTCACTAGGAAGGTTGAAAATTTTAAGGTCAATCTGTTGCACACTCGGATTCAAAACACTCAACTCGTCAGAAATTATGGAGGTACGAGATTCGAAAGGTTTGTCTACCTTAAAAGATTCTAAATCAAGTGGTCTTTCAAGGATCATAGAACTTAAAATATCGGCGTGTGATTCATCAAGGCTCGGTGGAATTGAAAAAAGAGGAGAAGAACAAAAAAAATGGGTAATGAAATACGTAAACGAACTTGGGTGTCGAGCATTGTTGATCCAGATATGGGAGATGAAGGCTGAATATTGTTTTGCATATCGGATAGGTCGGTGGTAAGAATAGGATCGGTTAAATGCACAGGAAGATGTTTACATTCAATGGAAGGGATATGATGGGTCGGTGAATTCAACTCATCCAACATAGCGGGTTCATCTTCAAAGATATTCTCATCACCGCTCTCACTAACACTTTCAGTCAAATCAAACGAATAGTTCTTTAAAAAATTCATCAATTATATTATCATCAATCAATGGATCACTCGATGGAATGTCAAGTTTAGTCGGATAAAAATCAATTTGATTTGAAAGGGTGTAAGGTTTTTTTCACACTCACTATTAGAAAAGTCAAACATGTTATTCTCGAGAACTTCATCAATTAGATTATCAAGCGGTTGATCATCAAATAAATTCGGTTGGGGTTCAGGATGGAAATTGTCGAGATCAAAAGAATTGGTTTTGGTTTGACTTTGAGGAATTCCAGGTTCTTTCTCACTACTCAATTCCAACTCTACTGCAATACTAGACATGAGTTGTGGAAAAGTTTCAATAAAGATTCACTTTGAACCGTGAAACTTCCTAATTGATATTCAGAAGCACTGTCTAGATAAGGTGCAGCAGTTGAGTATGGTTGGAATGCGTTTAATTGTTGGCTACGGGTGAGTTCATTGTGTTTCGTAATAGAAATGGGTTTACGAATTGCCACATTAGGCTCAGGAGAAGTATCAACATGAGAGGGTGTGAAAGTTTGATACTGTTGATAAGAGTTAGAAAGGTGTATCCAAGTTTCATAAGTAGGATTATGATCAACATTGTGATATAAAGAAGATTGAGATTGGTTGGTTAGTTGGCGACTGGCTTTTGCAATTTGCTCAGTAGTGATCATGGGTTTAAAAGTTTCCCTATTCGTTTCAAAAGGAGTATCAACATTTTCATATGGAAATAATTGTAATTGTTGTCCTAACGGTTTTGGAGAAGCGAAAGGTATGAAAGTTTAGTTATGGGCTTTTGCAACATGCTCAGCAATGGACATAGGTTTAGAATTTTTCTCACTAGCTTTAAAAGGATTATCAATATAAGAAGGTGTTGAATATTGACGCGGATGATATGACTTTAAGTGAGCTGTCCAACTGTTATGTCTAGATCGCTCTATCATATCCCTTAAAGGAATGGTAAGATCGAAATTTGTACCAAAGCAATTACGATAATAAGAAATATTTGGTTGTTTATAGCAAAGCTCAGTAAGAGTTGGTTGGTTTGGGTTACCCATTATAAGAGAATGAAAAGAAAAAGGGTGAAACAGTATCGACTTCGGAGTCGATAGCAAAAACACGGACCGGACGGGAACTAGAATCCCGTGTCCAGTCGATCATGCATCAAGCGGGTTTAGTGCACGTGGCAGCGTGTAATAACGTGTGAGAACGATTTTAAAAGGGTTTCTTTTAAAAAAATGACAGACGCAAGGCTTGACTCAACCAATCAAAAAATGCATAATCAGCCCCTAGAACTAGGGTCACCTAGGTCAAGTCACTAGACCGCTCCTAGACTTCCAAAGGATAAGACGTAGGATCAATCCTCTATCACCTCTTTATCAATCTTGCAGTCAAGTAAGTACAAGGTAAGTGGGAGGTATCTGCTATACGAATCACCGAAATAGCGGGCCTTATTAAGTAACCACTTTTCTTAGTCACACTTTCCTAAGACACCACAAGAGAAATGCGGATAAGTAATAAATTACCCACGACCTTCTTTTGTCCTAATTGAGCGTGAATGTTCTTAGAGATTTGGTCTAGATATTTTTTTATTAATATAAGGTGATAGTATACTCGTTTGTGATTTGTAGGGCCTAGGAAGGGTGATGAAATCCCCACCTAATCTGAATTTGGGTTTCTTATCCCTTAATGTTCGTTTTAAATATGCCATACAACCCAAAATCTAAAATACGCAAAAAGATTTTTTTTTGTGGCGCTGTTTGCAAAGAATTCTGCAGGTAAAAATAGTTTATTGGAGATTTAAAAAAGAGAAAAAGAATAGTAAATGATACCAGAGAAAGTTGAGGGCCAAACACCCTAATATGGCCACGGTTTAGCCGCCAAAGGCACCAATTGGACGCGGTTCCGCCGTTAGTTGGTGAGATCTCCCTTCCAAATTTTGGCACAATACTTCAATACTCCTCTGCTCCTATTTGATAATCTCTAAATCTCTATTGGTTCACTCCAAGTGCTTTAGATTTCTCGCAAAACTCGTACAAAAATTCGTTAAAAATACAAAATGCGGTTTTTTATTTCTATTTTTATGTTCTCTGGTTTTTATAAGAAATCAATCCGAATAACAAGAAAAATAATTACGACCGTTTTCCCGGCAACAACGCCATTTGATTGATGCGAAAAGGTGTATCTATGTATGTTTTAAATAACCACAATCAATAACGGTGTCGCAATAGCTAGCCGATAATGAGTACGGGTTATCTGTAAAGAAACGGTGAACTGCTTTTCTTGCTTTAGACGATTTGATAGAAAAAGATGGATTTTTTTATCATTTATTCTAAGGAGGTTGAAGATTTTATAAGAAAAGGGTTGTAGGGTTTATATGACTTAGTAATTAATGGATGGAGGTTTAAAATTTTTTTTTTTATCTTTTAATTATTTAATACTAGAGAAATAGCGATGAATGTGGATTAGGATTCTTGGAGGAAATTAGGGTTTCCATCTACTGCCCCTTGTCCTTCCATTGATTTCTATTTATTTCAAGCCCTTAACAAAATAAGTATTAACAAATCTCAAATTGTGGCCGTGACTATCATTAATTGATTACGCGCCCGATAAGAGAGTTAATATTTATTTTGCCAAAATTTATAAAAATTAAAACTTTTAAAAAGGATTTAAGTTATAGTTTTCATCCATTATTCTACCATATCTTACAAACCCTAGCAATCAAGAATTTACTCGCTCATGGATATTAGCGATTTAAAAAAGAGGTGAAAGATGAATGAACCCATAATTAAAAATTAAAAGTGCAAAATGTAAATACGGAAAGTAATGCGGAAAGTAAAGTGCAGAAAGTAAATATGACAAAAATTAAAAGAAAAAAACTACCTTTATTTATCAACTAGTGCATTACAAAATTGCTCGCTGAAAAGGTAACTTAAAAAAAACTCTAGTTACTCGCTAGATCTCTCTCTCGATCGATGGATTGATGAATGTTGAATTTTTTAATTAGAACCTTCAGTGGTTTTGATAGACAGTTCCCGGTCCTTTATATAGTCTCTGAAATTAGAAACCCTACATGCCATATTGAAGTATGTGTAATTACGATCAAGACTCTGCAATTTCAGATCCTACGGCCACCATCAAACCGCGGAACCGCCGCTCAAACCCTTTATTGACCGCGGATCAACAGCCTTCTGGTGAGGTTGCGCCTTCAAATTTCTCGTGGCGTCTTCTCTCGATATTTGGAGATCCTCTTGATAAAAATATTCTGAAAATATTGCTCTTAGTCTCTGCCGTTGCAAGATTCTCCGATTTATTCCTAATATTCGGCAGATTTGGTTTGATACCTCGATTTGTTGTGGTTCTACTACTTAGATTTCGGACATGAGCTAATCTTGTTATAATACATGCACAATATCTTAAATCATCTTATTAGTAGCACCTATTTTTATTTGAGATATTATTCTAACTATTTATATGATATGGTGTCTTAACAATATTGATTAGGAATATTTGATATGATATGCATATTTTAATATGAATATTTTATTTAAATATTATATCCATATATTTTCCCTAATTATATTAATTATAAATGAAGAAATATATGATAATAATATTTTTACAAATAAATCCACATATGTTCTTTATTTAGCAATTAACACCTTTTAGTAGTTAATAATAATAGGGAAAATGTCCATACAAATTTGTAATAAATTTGACCAATCATTTATCTAGTTGAGAAATTTTATGGTGGTTGCAACTAACCGATGGAAACTCTATGGTACTTGTAACAACCATAAAATTTCTATCTTTTGCGCTAGAATCTGACTCTTAGAAAAACAACAAATTAAACAAATTATTGATGGCATGCAAAGGGACCCATCATGTAGCCTCTCAAGTAAAGGGATGGATATAGAAGGACCGTCCATATAAAAAAATCGAGGAAAATTCTAGATATTTCAGCTTCTATAATTTTATGGCATATAAGTAGATACCGTGTCAGCATCGACTAGACATGCTAGTAAGCTGCATCAAATAAGCTACATTATTAAACAAACTACATGATTCTTTTTTGCTAAAGAACAAACTAACTACATGATTGGTTGTATGCAGGAAGAGTGAAGACCCATCATTTGTTCATGCATACAAAACAGATGAAGGATTTTTCACCTCACAATCTTTCCACACCTGTTTGGATTGAATTGTTTTTCGGTCCACGGGTGATTAAGGAATCATATCAATGTGGGTCTCAGGTAGATAGTGTATTTGGATCTCTTTTTTACTATTCAACAAATGATTATTTTACCACGGGTTCCACCATGATTAGCTTAAAATTGTCATCTTTTTTCACTTAAAAATAAGCTAGGAATTTCTAGCTTATTCCATAAATGATTATAGAATGTAGAGTTGACCAAATAATATACCATAATACCCCTTCTCTTCTCATCCAAATTTTAAGATGACATTGCTTACTTTTTGATCATTTTACACTCAATAATCACTTATTTATCTTTTCATTCAAACACAGTGTCTACTTATAGTCACTTTATTTTCATACAAAATCGTCCAAATACTAAACAACTTATTTGCTATAAGCACTTATAAATGATTTTTTTTATTTTTTCAGATATAAGCACTTATAACCAAGTTATGGCAAATAATCAATTAAATATAAGCTCATCAAAACCCGTAATTATTGGCTTCAACAAATTCCGCACGTCATCTTAAACCGAGAAATCCCATGTTGCCATTTGTACAATAAAGAACACAATCCCAAGTCCCAATCAATGGAGTACATGGTCCTTACAGTTGCAACAAACCCCTTACAATCTTATTTATTTATTTCCCCGCCTTGATCTATATATACTTCGACATTACATGGTAGTGCTAGATGTGAGAGATATATGAGGACTAGCTAGTAGGGATCTCCTAGCCATATATTAACATAGTAGGAGAAAGGTTTGATCTTGAGTTCTTGGGACCTTTAGTCCTAGTCGTCGGAATCTTTGGCGGCGGTATCTGCAAGCATCTTCTGAATTCTCTGCATTGTCTCCATCTCCGCAGCTCTCTCCCCTTGATCTCGCGTGTATGCCTCGAAGAACTCTTTGTTCTCCTTCTCCAATTCCGTCCATACTAATTAATAATACAAACATTATAAACATTGTAAATTGAATGACAAATTAATATGAAACGAGAGGTAGTGAAAGCCAATTAATGTGTCTTTCATATTGTATATATGCAAAGATTTTAAATACGCTGCGGAAAAGATATTTAATATACCTGTTGAAGTGATAACAGGCTTGATGTTGGCATGCTTGGAGAGGGCATCCATGCACTCTTCCTTGTTCATGTGGAAGAGGAGGCACTTCTCTATCAAGTGTTGCACCTAGAACCCAAAAAGAGCCATGCATGCACATACATATATATATAATCAAACTTCAATCACCTTGCAAGCAAGTTATTTACATCCCAAGACTTTGGTATTTAAAACAAGCAAATAAGTTATCTCTAGACCGGTAGATCTGCAATATTACTATACACTTGGAACAAGTATACTTTGAATTAACAAAATCCTTAATTATTGTACTTGTTATAATTCTTGGTGTAGGTATATATGCATGCATGCAAGATTTTAATACACTAGCTACATATGAAGTAATCATATATATAGTTTACAACTTGAAATTAAAATGTAAAATTTTATAACAAATCAATTGTATCTTTATAATATATCTACAACAAAAAAACAAAAGTACTTGAAATATCATGATCATAAAGATATCATGCATAATTATAACAAACTTCAAAACTAACAGATCATGCATATATATGGATCATCTCTCTACATATACAAGAATATGCTGCTTACCATCCTGATGTATGAAGCTGAAGATTCACCCATGAGATCAAACTATATAGTCTTGCTATCTCCTGCAAAGACTAAAGAGAGAAGAGAGGGGAAGAGAGAGGGTTAAGCAGTGAAGGTGATCAAATTAAGGGGGCTTTCAGAATAAAAAGAGGAAAAGAGGGGGGTGCGTGGGTGGTGGGGGCGTGGGGGGTGGGGAGAGACTAGGAGATGAGGGGCCAGGTTGGTCACGTGGGAGGTGAAAGATTATTGGAGGAGACGAGATAGACCTAGATTTTTAAACACAAGAATTCGTTGCAGCTAATATGCTCTCTCTAACTTTTTGATCATCCATCGCCCAGCAACTTCTATCTCTCCTCCTTCTGAGAGACTTGTTTGCGTGGGGACAAACTCCACCTCCCTTCACGTGACCTGTGGGTCCCACTTAAAATGCTCTTCGAGAACTGCTGATGGAGGCGGTGATCTCCTTCAGATGTTGTCTTCCGTCGATCCTGTGATGGCAGTTTTTGACGATCCTGTGATGGCAGTTTTTGACGACTGAGATTTGTTTTGGAAGTTGTTAAGTGTGGATCTCAATGGATTGGTGTTCGACACCAAGCTACCTGCAAAAGAAGTCCCAGGATGGGTGACCACCGTAGGATCCTCCAACGATTAAGTTAGTGCCGAGGAATAGGTGTAGAGTAGCGGCGTATTGGAATCAGTTCGCGTTACCTGAATCGTTTGAGAGAGCAGTTTATATAGTGGTCGCGTGGAGCGAGCATGCATGAAATCATCGCCGTTAGTTACGTCCCAGCGTTATCCTCACCTTGAATGTCGGGATGCGCCCATTAATGGGGGGATGTGCTAGCGTGGGACGCGGATCGTGGAGAGGCGGATATCTCGCCCTGGCGATATACGCGGAGCCGTTGCGGGGCGCATGGGATCGGCGCTCTTGATTGATCAGGAGAAATCAAGGAAGCTCAGTCCGTCGGGAGCTCGGAGACGAACCGGGAGGCCGAGGAAGATCCGCACGTCAGGAGCTCGGAGACGAGCCGGGAGGCCGAGGAAGCTAGGTCTGTCAGATGGCTCGGAGGCGAACAAGGAGATTGAGGAAGCTCGGAGACAAGAAGTTGGTAGTTTGCTTGGTGTAGGTGGGAAGTACTCAGGGCGGTTTCCTGAAAGGTCGGATACTTCCTCGAGACGAGGTCCCGAGGAATGTCCCTAATGCGACTCGTTTATTCCACCCACGTAGCCTTCGGGACATGTCATCCGCCACGTGTCGTAATCTGAAAAAATACCACTTGTGAGCAACATCATTAGCCCCCCACTCTCGTTCCGACCTATTCATGGGTCGGGTTGAGAGTGGCCTGCTCGGTTTTTTCTTCTGCTCGGTTTGGCGCCGAGAATCATAATGTGGATCGCCTGGGAACGACATGGCGTTCGGCGGTTGTGTCGCTTCGATCCTTAGGCCCACATGTCGCCTTGTCGTGCACCTGAATTTTCGCGCATATCCCCGATGGCGTCAGCGGATCATTGAAATGATTGCGCTTTAAAGAGGGGGCGCCGTTTCAGTCGATTCGCCAATTGGGATACGGGCCACGTGTCAGACGTCGTTTAGCAGGCGAGACAGGATGTCTCTAACTTCTGTAACCGAATAGACGTCCCCAATGGTCGAACGCCACGTGGAGTTTCGACTGCCGCTTGGGCGTGGCATTTCATTTTGGCGGGAACCAATCTGGGACGTAGAATGTTCTCTTTTAAGGTGTATAAATAAGAGGAGACCATCCTAAGGCCAACACTTTACTCTAATTCTCTTTCATTTGTTGAAGATTGCCCGGCGCTCCACGTTTTAGATCATATCCTCTGTTATCTTTTTCTCGGTGAGTCCCTTTTTTTGAATCAGGTTTGATATTTTCATCTGAGAAGTCTGTAGAGATAGTGAGGGTTGAGTCGGACGATAAAGCTGTTGGCTATAGTGCCCTCAAGTCAATTATTGAATCGCAGGCACGCGATTGCGATGATTGAGCGAGGACCTATACGGATAGAACAGTCTTATTCAAAATGATAGTATGCTATCTGATTTGTCTTTATCATCATGTACATGCTTTATGTAGTATTACAGATCACTATTACATGTTGATAGAGCGCATAGGATTCTTACTTGATTACCAGTATTATTATGGCGATCATATACGTGGGAGCTGGGTGGTCTATAAGCACATCCTTAAATGTCCCTAGTCGTGGGAGTTTCGAGACTGGGAATCGATACTCAAGAGTAGACTAGTGTATAATGATCGAGATCCCAACGAGAGGCGGTGGCCAGTTTTCACAAGCCATTGGTGTTAGTTTGTTCACCTAAGATAGTATACATGTGCTCATTGGGTTATGAGTACACTGGACGGACTCGCCGGGAACCTGCTAGTTGGTAGTATACCTATTGTCAGATAGCAGTTCCCAGGTGACATGTGTACAGGTTAGTCTGTCAACCTGAGATCATCATTTGTCTCGTGTGAGTTCCCACTGTTATTTGATTATTACCCTACCACGGCTCAAAGAAGTCATGCAAACAGGTTTTAGTTGGGTACAGTCCCGAGCCACATGGAGGCAGTGAGCGGATCGTTGGGGAATCGTCTCTCCCGGTATTGGGGGTTGATGTCGCGCAGTGCACGGGTGACCATCATCAGAAATCCTTGGCCAAGGTAGTCTAGAATTACTGATTTGGATCAGTAGTTTCTCAGTTGATGATGGGTTTCATACCGACACGAAATGTCGTGTTATTAGGGGTATGACTTTATCCACCCCGTAGACTCGATATGCGACACTCTTAGACGAACAGACCGGACTGGACGGATATTGTCACAGACAGGCTCTGTAGGGGTTCAGATCAGTTTGCTCGTCGACCTTCCTTTCGCTCAATACCTGAGTAGTCGTTACGTACAGCTAGTGCCGCTGACGTGCTTGTGGTTAAACCCACTGCCAGCGTATTGACGAGTCTTTAGAGTCCCACACAGAGGGTTTCCCTGCTTCGGGCAAAACGATGTAGAAGCCATATGGTTTTACGGCAGGGTTCGATCATATACGTGCACTTGTGCATGTATCAGGATTCGTACGGATAATACTAGTGGCTTTGGTTTAAGCCGGATTCTAGTATTATATTGTTGGATTATTTTCATCTCATTGTATTCGTATTTTTCGGAATACGGATACGGATATGTATATACGGATGAGGGGTATTCTTGTAATTTATTACATAGTGCTTCTAGAAGATACCACCTCATTTAGTTTTAACCATTTAGGATTAAATGGTTAATGAAGTGGAGAGGATGAGGTGTTTATTGCATTTATTGTGGCATGGTTTTGTAGTGACTTGTGGTTACTATTCAAGCATACTTGATTTTTTTTTTGTGAGATATTTTGAAGTCTTGAGATATTTTAGAGACTTGAGATGTTTATTGGAGGCTTCATTATTATTCACAACACAACACAACAAAACAATACTTAGACATTTTTCTTGAGTTGCCTCACACTCTCATCCTCAAGCTTCTTCTTCTACCTCCACCCTTCAAGTCTCATGTGTTGAGAAACCTAGGGTGTTTGGAGAAAAATTAATCCATCACTACACTCTACATCCTCTAGGCAATCTAGTTTAACGAACTAGGTATCCTAGTTACCTCGGCTATTGAGATATGGGCTTGGAATACAAATTCTCAGGTGGATCATCTTCGATGGAGGGAGACCGGAGATCAAGCTTGATCATGGAGATATCTAGAAGCTTGGGAAGGTGGTTGAAAACCGAAGGACACGGATCATTCCGTATAACTATCTAACTCCTATCTTTAAATGTTTGCTAGATTAGGGTTAATGGTAGATCCGTAGTATCGGGTTTGTTCTATCGCTAGTTTAGAAAAATTTTGTCCCGCAATCGGCCACGGTTTGATGGCCAGGGCGTTTGCACAACCTAACATGGTATCAAAGCCAACCCATTAACCCCATACTAGCTGTTTAAACGATATTTTAAATATCGAAACCGAAATAACTCCGAAACAACACGGGAAATATTCCAATTTCTGTTGATTTTTTCTAGTCTTAAAATTTATTTTAAACAATTGCAGAAGGCTATTTATGATGTATCTAGAACACCCTCAAAATACGAGCCCCAAATTGCAAAATGTGGCCGGTGAGATTGTGGAAAAAACCGGCCTAGCCGGTCCAATATTGGATTTGGGACTTGAATTTTTTTGTGTGTTCTGTGCTCTGGAATATTTGTTTTTGTGTATTGTTTGTTTTTTCCCATATTGCATATTGTGTTATCTTTAGTTTGAGGGCAATCTGGGGTATTTCGAAGTCGCTATTTTTAACATTATTTAAAAGTTTTCGGTACATACATTACTATCTATGACCGTGAATATCATTAGAGCGGTATAACTCACTTAACTGCTATATGTTCTTTTAGACGGGTTTGCGAACATGACATTCACGTTGATATTCTGTGTTGTGTTGAAGTTGTGGTTGGATTGTCGTGGTGGATAGCCAGAGGTGCAATGATAGTTGTATAGTTCAGATTCATCTGTACATTTAATATTGCAGGGCGAGCGTCCGACATTTGGACAGCTGTCTCTGCCAGTTGTATATTATTTGTTTAGGGCACAACCGTGTTGAGGTCGATGTCACCCTTATATTTATTTTCTTTTCTGTACTAGAATTACCCCGCGGTGGAGTGCTCGAATGGCCGGGTTCTAGAAGACGACAGACCCGCATCTCATGGTGTTGAAATGGAGGGGGCCTTATTCTAGAATTGGCGGGTTATTCGTCCCACTCGTAGGGGGTACAGGTTGACCCATGGAGGGGTGCTCAAGTTACCGGATTCCGTGAAGTTCTGGGTGGCCCACTCGCATTGTTGATTAGGGTTACCTCACTTCTGAGATTGGCGAGTAACTTGCCGCACTCGTAGGGGTCTAGGTTTTCATTGCACATGCTATCCACACGACAGGGAATGTCGGGTCTCATTTGCGGCTCAAATGAAACCCGAGGCTCTAAGTTTATCCACCATTCTGTGTTGCTTGCTGAGATTCTGTGATACTGCTTTATATCATGCCCGAGACGAATGTTATATATATTTATATATATACTAGTAGATATTGTATATATTTTGCACCCGCGCTAGTCCAACCTCCGCTCTGTCGTTAGTTAAGTAACCTAACGGGTGATGACGGGGCCCGGTGGCGAATACGGATGGCATATACGTATATTATATTTTCGTTCATTTATCTGGTGTGATATGTTTAACTAATGAGACTGCATTAATTCTGATTAATGCAAGGAAAAACAAACCTATATGATATTGTTGGAACCAAGGTTTTTAAAAAAAAAACTAACATTACAGATTTTTTCTTTTACTTTGCATACTGGTATTCGATTGGGAATATGATGCACCTCGTTCGACGAGACAAGGGCCGAGATCCCTTCATCGGGAGTGACCCTTTGGGCAGAAGTTTGCGTCAACGTAATAACTTCACTATAATCGATTCTTTTGCTTTGTATCGTGGAATTCAGTTTGGAATATTCTGCACCTCATTCAATGAGGAAAGAGCCGAGACCCCTTAATAGGGAGTGACCTCTTTAGCAAAAGTTTTCGCCACTATATATTTGTAAAACCACTCGGTTCCTTCAACGATATCAAGTTCATTACGTTAAAGGTTTTTTGCCAAAATTAGCTGTAGCCCTCCGTCATTTCAGATTAGTATTACTTAGTATTCATGCTACGTATGTCGTGCTTAGCCGAGGTGCGGTGTTCGGTAGCTATGTAGTGCTTTTCTGTTTGCATGGATATGCGATTGGTTAGGATAGTCATACGGTCATTTTGGCTCAGTCAAGGACTCATACGGGTGGGTCTAATGCAATCAAGATAATGACGGGTTGTGTAACAACTCCAATTGCAACGTACAGAAAATTATTTAAAAGTTAATGTACATTTGGGGTATTTGCAATCCTGTGTACACTATAAGTATTTGTTTTACTTTTGAACAGCAAGAAAGCACTTGTTGCTCATTGGTAAAGTCTTGCACTGCTGTGACATAACCCATGTGTTCGAATCCCTCCAGCCACATTATCTTTTTATTAAATTTTCTTTTAATCTTTTAAAAGCCCAAGGGTTTGCACGTGCACTACACGTAATATGTTAAGTTACAGATTAATCAAATATGCGTACTAAAGAAAACCAAGCGACACCAACACGTGGCACCAATCCAAGACCATTTCACCGGACTTGGACCGGCGGCACATGCGTATGGGACCGGCACCGCCGGGCTAATCCATAGGGGCTGCTCTGATATTTTTGCCCGAGCACCTCTTGGCCCACCCCACTATCCCCATGTTGTTTATTTACTCTGCATTCATCCAGAGAATAATAAAATGCCCTTTAATCCAATTTTTAATGCATTCTTTAACCCTCTAAACACTAATTTTTCCTATAAATACCACACTCCATTTCACACATCCTCACTCAGAAATTCCCTACCAAAACTTTAAAAAATTCTCAAGTCCTTTTAGTGTGCAAGTGGAGTTAGCGAAGGGTGAAGTTCCGAGAAGATTCCGGCGACGAAACGACGTCTCGACACCTTCCTTAGTTTCCTCTCCCTCTTCTCTTATTCCCTAGCCAGTAAGTCCCCTCTCTCCCTCTTTTCTACTATCTTAAAAAATTTCATTTCTAAAACCCGACGGAAGCGGAGTTAATCCGACTTTCGATTCGGTTTTCCTTTAGAAAATTGTATTTTTCTTAATCAATAAAATATCATACTCTCATATAATATTTAACAAACATTAATAAATATATCAAAACAAGTTTCATCTCAAAAGAACCTTTTATGTAATTTTTACGGTAAAATACCACATACTTTAGTTTCGACATAAATCAACATAATACTTGTATTACATTTAGATAACTCATGAGGTAATAAACCACCTCATCACAACACACATCTTTGACATAGCACGATGAGAATTTGGGAATATATTCATGGGATAACACGATATTACAAATAAATACTATCAACTTACAAAACCATTTCTTTAAAAAGTGTGTTAATAAATTCCTTACGCGCCTCTACAACCAACTTTTGGGGACCCCGTTCGGGATGGTGCGGATTATCGTACATCTCCGGGCCTAGTAGAGCGAGATGCATACCTAAGAAAGGAGCATTCGATCTCGATGGAATTTTAATGCATTTTTATTTAGAAAATGAGATTTCTACAAAAAATAAATAAAATTTATTTTCATTAAATATATGTATATAACTATTATCAAAATATCTATCTTAATTATATTATATGAATATTCCAAGTTTTCTAAATCAAAGGAATCACCATTATATGAAAATACCATCCAAATACAAAACAATTCCAATATTTCAATAAAATACCATATACTATGAAAACTAGGTTCTACTCACTAGAAATTTCACATTTATAAAATCTATGAAAACCCTAAAGACGATAATTAAATACTTGAGGTGTATTTTAAAAACATATCAAAACTATTTTTACATAAAACCCTCTCAAGTTATGCTAAATTACAATAAGGACCCTAGTAAATATAGGTTTAAGCGGGACCAATTCTCTTGAGTCTCAGGGAGCCGGAGAATGTGGGTGCTTGCCTATCTAAGGTAGACAATCTAACAAACGGTGTTATCAATACGATAATTGTCTTGGAAAAATACACAAATCCTGTTGTCCATGTGCAGCAGTTACCGATAACATCAAAACTAATTCAGGATTTCAATTTCTTTTCAAAGTATCTGACTCAGACCGAGTCTCAATCTAATCAATCTGACTTGAATATGATTCAAGTATAAACTACAATACAATATGAATCCATGAATCCGTCTATTCAACCTATATCAATCTATATTGACCGAACCGAACCATGGATATACTCCGTCTACATGACTCTCCATTTATATCCATTCCATTTAATGATATCATGGTTTCGGCAAGTCATCCATCTATATAACAAAACAATACAATCAATACAAAAGACATCGCGGGATTTATAATGGGTAGATTAGTACGGAATGTGTTAGAAGTGGCACGGGACTGTAACCTTAATACACCTAACCTGAATATCCATTGGCATTGTACCATGGTTAAACGGTTCCTTGTGCTCCGTATACCTTATTCTCTGAAATAGTGGGACTCCTCTCGTATACACTGGAAAATTCTGTACCAAGCTACAAACAACATCATTAACAATATAATCAAACATTATAAGTTATATTCTCTTTCTGTCTATCCTATCTCTACTCATCCTTGGGACTTACCGAGCGATTGTTCGCTGACGACATTTCTTTCTTCATTCTTTGGAATATTGTCAGGTGATTCGGACTCATTGGAGATCGAGCCCAGCACTGAAGATTTGGAGCAGTTGGCATTTGACCCAGAACTGTAGGCACTTGCACATATTTATTTCATTTCAGTTATACCATTGTTTAGGCATCGCTTTCTATTCATGTATTTTCATTTCAGTTGTACCTGTAAAATAATGTTTAATAAATAAAGTTGTTGTTCATTTACATTCCTATCTCTTGTGTACTTTACTTTATATTGCTTAGATATGCTTAGTGTGTTTACTTCTGAGTAAATACATAGCGGGTCTCGCCACGTCCCTTTCCCGTATACTGGAAAGCAGGGCGTGACAGGTTGAAATTGACTAGGATCTTTTGATATGTTGGCTCAGTCAAGGTCACTTGGGTCATAGGGGTAAAAATCACATCGGGAGTTTCAAACGTACAGAAAACTTGCCACCCATGCGCCTACCTTCTGGAGTGTGGTGACTTGAGTGGCTTCCATCAAGTTATCATGCGATGATAGTTGGATCCTGATTCCCACTGATGAGTAGGTTTACTCCTCGGATGATTTTAGATGATCCTGACTAATTCTCCTTTTGGGTTTGGAGGAGAATTCGAGGAAACAGTGGGAGACATTCTGATTAGATAAAGTGATTAACCATCCTGATCTAGGTTAGATTGCACGCTGAGTGTTTCTTTTCTCTCTCTCTTTGGCAGCGACCATGGCTCGACCCTAGACTAAAACTCATGAACCAAGTTAACCGAACCTTCTTAAAACATTTAGCTTTTGGATTGTCAGTTAGTCGCATATATCATTGCCAATCCTACATCCCTTTGCATTTCTCCATAACACTTCATATCACTACGGAAATCCATATTGCTTGGATATTCCATCATATAGTTACATACGAACTTGTTCCAGTTCGAGAATGGATTATGATTCTGGAGAAATTGAATAGGATTATTCGGTTGTCTTTTTCCTTTAGCTTCTCTCAGGTTGCGAGGGCTCCTGGTATTAGGAGAGTACAACTATTGCGCTTATTGGATAGTCTTCTTCCAAACTATAGGCAGATGCCGAAAGATGGGGAAGGAAGAAAACCAATTAGCTTAAGTGTAGTGTATAGAAGGTAATAAGTAAAGACATATAAAGGGATTAGAGTAAGGGCAAAGGAAATTGCGACAGCTATCATTCATAACAAAACCGTGTATAACCCTACCACTCCTACATCCACTTTGGTTTTTTCCAGAACACTTCGTATCACCACGAAGATCCATATTGCTTGGATATGCCATCGTATAGTTACATACAAACTCGAAGGAACTTGTTCCAGTTCGAGAATAGATTCTGGTTCAGGAGAAATAGAATAGGATTATTCAATTGTCTTTTCTCTTTACCTTCTCTCAGGTTGCGAGAGCTCCTGGTATTAGGAGAGTACACCTATTGGGCTTATTGGATAGTCTTCTTCCAAACCTTAGGCTGGTGCCGAAGGGTAGGGAAGGAAGAAAACCAATTAGCCTAAGTGTAGTGTACAGAAGGTAATAAGTAAAGACATATAAAGGGATTGGAGTGAGGACAAGGAAGTATACGGTTACTGTTATGAATCTAGATAATGGAAGATGCATTACTAGGAATACCCGGCTACCCCTTCGAAACATTTTCATGTTTCAGTTTTACTGTGCGGTGTTAATTGAAAACTGTTTTCCCAATCAGATTCTGACTCCAGGATATGTATTTACCATATTTGATTCTCACACCTGTATAGTATTACGGATGATGAGTGGGAGTAAAATATTGGGAATTGGGTGATAAGATCCTCAATACATATCAGAATTCTTTGTAATTGGTGATATTTGAGGAAATCACCTAGGTTTTGCCTGACGACAAATATTTGGTTTTGAATATCCGTTGTTATGCACCAATTTTAAATTGATACATCTGTACGTTTATTTTATAAAGTGAGATATAACCTTTTGAAATTATGTCTATGACATTTACCTATATCAGTTGGTGACTAGGTAAGGTGCATTCAACAATGGTGTAATTCTTCTTAACCGTAGTACAGTTTTTCAACCTACGACACACAGGGTTTGAGTTATTGAACTCAAGGGACTTATACAAAGTATTGTATGTTGTCCGGTGTCCGTTAAGATAAAGGGGTTGGCACTCGTCCTATATTCTGTTTACTCATAACTTCTCCAGTTCTAGACAAGTATTTCGTTGAAATACAAGATCCAGATATTGAGAAGATATAGATATAAGAATAAAGTTGAGAACCATATGTTGCAAAACAAAGAGTTGGTACTCATACTATATTCTCTTTAATTTTGACTTCTCTAGTTATAGACAAGTATTTCGTTGAAATACAGAGTCCAAGTTTTGAGAAGTTATAGGTATAAGAATAAAGTAAAGAACCATTTTTTGTAAATATCAGGATTATTCATGGTGATCGAAGATGTAGATACTTGTGTTAGGTATTTCGTTGTAAGTAATAGTTTTTAGAACTTGCTTCTCTTTCAGATTACTCATACAAGGATGTATTCCTGGATGGGTAATGTTGTATGGTCTCCTTCCATTTGGTTGATATGTACTGGAAACATCTGCATGATTTTGAATCTGGTTCCAATTAAATTAGTGCATTTGTTTCTATATTGGATATATAGAATGGATTCATATCTTAACGATGTTAAGGTATGTGGAGTAGTCCGGCTGATACTTAAAACCAGAATCTGGACAAACTCAAGGCACGTTTCAGTAATGGCAGTTTGTGGTTATCCCGAGCTTTGACGAGGGTTAACTTTCTACCATCAGGAAGATCAATAGTTATATTGTTCTTGACTCGCCACCAGTTTTAGTAAAATGGATTCTTTTTCAGAAAACATTAGTGGGAGTATGGTAGAACTGGAAGTGATTCCAGAACCATAAACGATTACTGAAAATTTAGTAGTACTAAAAATTCAATTGGATTCGACATTCTAATAGCCACTCCGCAGATTTGGTGGGTAACCTCAGACACCCGAGAAGTACTTTGGTCTTCTCAGAGACGGTGATAGGGAGGTTCTTGTTTACCCAGACTTGTCATTGCTGCTGTTCTAAACTATGAGACCTGGCAGGAGGATGAATATAACGTCGTTCTAAATTAGCTTTAGAAGTATATGTGTATATGACTCTACCAGAGGGTTGTTTTAGTCAGTGGGAGCAGCGGAAGTATAGTAGGCAAGTAGCTTATGTTTATTTATAGACTAAAGCAGGTATAGCGGAGATAGATCATCTATTTTTGATGTGACAGTCATATGTTTTGACTTCATCGGAATAGGAGATGGATCTGGTAAGAAGGTAGTAAAGCGTGATCTCCTGGTATTTGGATGACATGCACTAAATAGGAAGAGATCTTCCTATACTACGATCGGTTATACTGTGGTTGTCACAAGGTGGTTTCTCCACATAGGATATGGATATACTATCTGGGATTCTAGTGACTAGATCTATGTTTAGATCTAGATTTAGGAAGTGTCCCAATTCGGCTATTTTGACATTATTCTAAAAGGTTTTAGAATGGACGACTCCTGGCGTGGAAGTGTACCCGCAGGTGATGGAGTCACCCTCTTTAAAGAGATGTCTTTTAGACTGATAAGGAGAGGGATTTGCATGATTGACATATCACTTGCTTAGGCAATTGAGTCAATCATGAGATGTCAAGTACAACACCAAATATTGATTTTGCACAGGCTTCAATAAGTATATATTAATCCAATCCTGGAGAAACATTATGAAGCAGTTATGAACATAAGTGGATGTTCTTGGAATATGGTAACGGCAGCCTCCTTCGAGAGGCGGCTATCATTTCAGGCTTTCAAGGTGACCTGGATGACAGAGTGCCTGTCTGAGTTATAGTTTTTCCTCTTTTGAGGGACAATATGTTGGATAGGTAGTCCAAGCGGATACTGAGAAAGGCATGGTACAGGATACTGATTAAATTTAGTGGTTGATACAGTCTAAGAAGTTTGTTGGATTTGGAGTTCATTTGTGAACCGGGGCCCATCAGATATCCAGGCAAATTCTAAGACAGGTATCGCTCATTTCGGGAGATAGTCTTTCTCCGCAAAGTTGAGATATAGAGATATATAGAAAGAAACATTAGAGCGGATCCATTCACTCAAGCTATTTCTCGAACACAATAGTTTTACAAACGAGCTTTGTGAAACTAATTAGTAGAGAAGTTGGGTGTTCGGTATCATACGAGCTGTGAGTATGCGACACCGCAATAATTAGCCTTAAGTGCAAGTGGGAGATTGTTGGCTACAATGCCCTCAAGTCAATTATTGAATCACAGGCACACAATTGCGATGATTGAGAGAGGACCTATACGGAAAGAACAATCTTACTGAAAATGATAGTATGCTATCTGGTTTGTCTTTATCATCATGTACATGTATTATATGGTATTACAGATCACTATTAAATGTTGATAGAGCTCATATGATTCTTTCTTGACTACTAGCATTATGATTGCGATCATATACGTGGGAGCTGGGTGGTCTATAAGTATATCCTTAAATGCCCCTAGTCGTGGGAGTTTTGAGACTGGGCATCGATACTCCAGAGTAAACTAATGTATACTGATTGAGACCCCGACGAGAGGCGGTGGCCAGGTCTCACAATCCATTGGTGTTTGTTTGTTCACCTAAGATAGTATACAGGTGCTTATTGGGTTATGAGTACACTGGACGGACTCGTCAGGAACCTGCTAGTTGGTAGTATACCTATTGTCAGATAGCAGTTCCCAGGTGACATGTGTACAGGTTAGTCTGTCGACCTGAGATCATCATTTGTCTCGTGTGAGTTCCCACTGTGTTTTGATTACTATCCTACCACGGCTCAAAGGAGTCATGCAAACAGGATTTAGTTGGGTACAGTCCCGAGCCACATGGAGGCAGTGAGCGGATCGTCGGAGATTCATCTCTCCCGGTATTGGGGGTTGATGTCGTGCAGTGCACGGGTGGCCATCACCAGAAATCCTTAACCAAGGTAGTCGAAAATTACTGATTTGGATCAGTAGTTTCACAGTTGGTGATAGGCTTCATACCGACACGAAATGTCGCGTTATTAGGGGTCTAACTTCATCCACCCCCTAGAATCGATAAGTGATACTCTTAAACAAACAGACCGGACAGGACAGATATTGTTACAGTCAGGCTCTGTAGGGGTTCGGATGAGTTTGCTCATCGACCTTCCTTTCGCTCAATACCCGGGTAACTGTTACGTACAACTAGTGCCACCGATGTGCTTGTGGTTAAACCCACTGCCTGAATATTGACGAGTCTTTAGAGTCCCACAAAGAGTGTTTCCCTGCTTCGGGTGAAACGATGTAGAGGCCGTATGGTTTTACAGCAGGGTTCGATCATATACGTGCACTTGTACACGTATCAGGATTCAGACGGATAATACTAGTGGCTTTGGTTTAAACCGGATTCTAGTATTATATTGTTGGATTATTTTCGTCTCATTGTATTCGTATTTTTCAGAATACAGATACGGGTATGTATATACGGATGAGGGGTATTCTTGTAATTTATTACAAAGTGCTTCTAGAAGATACCACCTCATTTAGTTTTAACCATTTAGGATTAAATGATTAATGAGGTGGAGAGGATGAGGTGTTTATTGCATTTATTGTGGCATGGCTTTGTAGTGACTTGTGCTTACTATTCAAGCATGCTTGATTTTGTTTGTTGTGAGATATTTTGAAGTCTTGATATATTTTAGAGACTTGAGATATTTATTGGATACTTCATTATTACTCACAACACAACACAACAAAACAAAACAAAACAAAACTTAGCCATTTTTCATGAGTTGCCTCACACTCTCATCCTTAAGCTTCTTCTTCTTCTACCTCCACCCTTCAAGTCTCACGTGTTGAGAAACCTAGGGTATTTAGAGAAAAAATAATCCATCACTACACTCTACATCCTCTATGCTATCTAGTTTAGCGAACCAGGTACCCTAGTTACCTCGGCTATTAAGATAGGAGCTCGGAATACAAATTCTCAGGTGGATCATCTTCGATGGAGGGAGACCGAGGATCAAGCTTGATCATGGAGGCCTCTAGGAGCTTAGGAAGGTAGTTGAAGACCGGAGGACACGGATCATTCGGTATAACCATCTAACTCATCTCTTTATATGTTTGCTAGATTAGGGTTAATGGTAGATCCATATTATCGGGTTCGTTCTAGCGCCAGTTTAGAAAAATTTTGTTCCGCAATCGGCCATGGTTTGATGGCCAGGGCGCTTGCACAACCCAACAGAGGCTCCTGTTGCCGGGGCTGAGTCCAGTGGGTCTTCCTCCTTTTCGGCTTCAGATAGCAAAGAGGGTTCCTCTTCTACCACGTCTTCTGTGTTGGGCTCCCCGCCTAGAGTCAGGGTTGTCCTTGTCACTCGCCGTCGGGCGGTGACAAGGGCCCCTAAGGTGCGCATCAGAAACACCCGTGATGCGCCCTCCGTCCTGAAGAGTCTGGACGAGCTTTCCAAAATTCGGACTCGATTCCACATCCCCTTTAACTATTCTATTCGTTTAGCTAAAGAGAGTGAGCGGGCAGACCTGGTGCAGGGAAAGGAGATTGCCCTGTATTTGGAAGCGTTCCGGGTAAGAATGTGTCTGTCCTTGCCAACCGAGGTTTACGGGGTGTTTCGTTGCTTCCGTCTTGTCCCGGACCAGCTAGCACCGAACTCGTGGAGAATCCTCCTCGGGTTTCTGGTCCGGTTAAAACTTGATCAGATCCTTTTCAGTTTGACCCTCCTTGTGTCCTTCCTATGTTATAAGAATCACCTGGCACCAGAGAGGAAGAGCCGAGCTGGGTATATTTTTCGTATAAAAAACGTAAGGGTGGGGCGGCTGGGTCGGGGGTAGTAGTCGTCCCTTCTTCCATCTATGAAAGGAAGGAGAAGTTTGTATTCGTCGGGCTACCTGAGGGCGAGGATTCATTTGTGCCCACACAGTGGTACATGGCCGACTGCCCGAAGACAAACTAGTCGACTTCCCCCGAGGTGAGGGCAGTGTCCCAGTGGAAGCCGATCTAGCGGGCGACTTTCCTGCTATCCGATCGTGTACTGAGCTGGGCTGAGCTTAGCCCTGCTCATTTCTTAGGTAAGTTAGGGATTTCGACGATCTTTTTAGATTTTGCCAAATTTCCTTTGCTGTTTTAGTGTCGCTAACCCCCTTTATTTGCGTGTTCCTTTTTTTTTTTGCAGAGCCCATAAACCGAGAAAAAATCCTAGCCTCCCTGGCCGCCAAGACCCAGGGAAAGAAGGCGGGGGCGCAAGCTCGTCCCGACCCGGTCCGAGCTAGGCCTCGAGGCCAACTCCACCGTCTAAGCCTTCGGCCGCTCCCCGAGCTCCAAAAGAACACCGCTGGGGGAGCCATAAGCAATCACGGGACCCGGCGCCCCGGGCACGAGAAGAGGGGGAGGTAGAGGCTGAGCCCGCCGAAGTCCCTCTTAAGAGGCAGAAGCGGACGGTCTCCCGGCCACCTTCTACCGGGATCCTAGTGCAGGAGGGCAACTTCTGCATTGAGGTGCCCTCGGGGCTCTCCGTCGCTGACAGCTTGCTTTCGAATATAGAGCAGGCAGCCGGGGGAAAGATTCCCTGGGGGACCATGAAACCCCCGGTGGCCGCCATAGCGCAGGAGGTGGTTCAGGTCGGTATTTGACTTTTCTTAAAATTTCTTAAGTCTTGTTTCCCCGGCTTGAGCTTTCTAAACCGTTTACTGCTTTCTCAGGTCCTTCATCACTACGCTCTCCTCGTCGCTATGGAATCCGAGGAGGTAGCCCCGACCATGAAAAAGGCGGGCAAATCCTTCTCGTGGGAGGAGGAACTCCGCCTCCAACTGCGGCAGGCGAAGGAGAAGGCGTCTCTCCTCGACACTCGTCTGGTCGCCAAGGGGTTAATGAACTCCAAGCCGAAGGAGTCTCATCGGCTTCTGGACGAGTCCAACCGGGCTATTCAACCCAAGTTGGAGGAGGTGAACAGTTTCTACCACACGGTGAAGAAGTCGATGGATGCCCTCAAGAGGGATGTCCGGGTGGCTATAGACACGGTGAAGCTCGCGGAGAGCCATGCGGCGAAGGCCGTAGAGGCGTATAAGGCGTCAGACCAATTTTACGCCGATCTCGCCGAATCTGCTGCCGTCATGTGGCACAGCGCCCTCGACGCCGTCAAAGAGTCTGCGACGGGGTTCGATATCAGCGAGCTCCGCACTAAGTATCCCTGACTGAGGAAGCACCGTAGGGGGAAGTCGCCAAGGCGGCCGTAGGGGGCGAGGCTGCCAACAGAAGCGTCGACCCCGAGGTTGCAGTTTTGGTTCCTAATGCCGGCCTCGAGCAGGGCGAGATCCTCCCCGAGCGGGCGGCCTGACCTTTTCTTTCTTGGCGATTTTTTCTTTTTCAAAATTTTGTTAGCCTCCGGGCATTTTTGTAAGGCTGAGGAGCCCAGAATACCTTGTATTTATTTTTTATTATAAATAAAGTGCGCCATTTTCCCCTGCTCAAATGTCTGCTCGCTGCGCAAGTACTTTAGCTCGTATACTTTTCATTGTTTGAATCTTCATTGCACAGGTATTTTAGCTCGTAGGTTTCTTTATCTTGCGACTGTTCATCGAGTGGCGTCGAATGATAACCAAGTGTGGGATGGTCGGTCTCCTCCTTTTCCCCAGGGTCGAGGTGGTGATCGCGCGTCAAGCCGAACGGTAGCCAAGTGTAGGAAGGTCGGTACCCTCCTTTTTCCCCGGAGTCGAGGTAGCGATCGCACATCGAGTATGAGTCGATTGATGGTTAAGTGTAGGAAGGTCGATATCTTCCTTTCTACTCAGCTGCCTCGTGGTGAGGGCTTTGATCCACAGCGTTGTTGGGCAGGAAGCTACCCGCTGCAGATGGACCAAGCAGGAAACTACTCGGTGGCCTCGTGAGGAGGGCTTTTGATCCACTGCGTTGATGGGCAGGAAGCTACCCGCTGCAGATGGACCGAGTAGGAAGCTACTCGGTGGACTCGTGAGGAGGGCTTTTGACCCACACCGTAGTTGGACAGGAAGCTACCTGCTGCGGATGGACCGAGCAGGAAGCCGCTCGATGGCCTCGTAAGGAGGGCTTTTGATCTACAACATTGATGGATAGGAAGCTACTCGCTGCAGATAGACCGAGCAGGAAGCTACTCGGTGGCCTCATGAGGAGGGCTTTTGATCCACAGCATAGTTGGGCAGGAAGCTACCTGCTGCGGATGGACCAAGCAGGAAGCTGCTCGGTAGCCTCGTGAGGAAGGCTTTTGATCCACAGCGTTGATGGGCAGGAAGCCACCCTCTACAGAGGGACCAAGAAGGAAGCTACTCGGTAGCCTCGTGATGAGGGCTTTGGATCCACAGTATTGATTGGCAGGAAGCTACCCACTGCGGATGGACCAAGCAGGAAGCTACTCAGTGGCCTCGTGAGGAGGGATTTTGATCCACAACGTTGTCGGGCAGGATGCTACCCACTGCGGATGGACCGAGCAGGAAGCTGCTCGGTGGCCTCGTGAGGAGGGCTTTTGCTGCAGATGGACTGAGCAGGAGGCTACTCGGTGGTCTTGCAATAAGTTATAGCATGGAAACAGAGAGAAGTAGTTCAGATTACAGGGAAGTAAGAATATTTATGATTAAAGAAAATACAGATTCAATGATTTAACTTAAACTCTCCGTAATAAATGAACGGGTTCGGCGGGTGTCCTCATTGCTCGGACTTGGAATCAATCACCGTATGCGGGTTAAGGTGGCTGGAGTTGGCCCGCCGGCACTCGGTGGTGCTGGGATAAGGGTGAGTAGGCTCGAAGGCTTGAGCGTGCCCATCCTTCTGCGGACGTCGTTGTCCCGGAGAGGGGGAGCCGTGGTCAGGTGGGTAGGGCCCGCTGCTTGAACGCAGACGAGGGCATCAACCAGCAATGCGAGCCTGTCTATCCGAGCAGATAAGGTGTTGATGGAGTTGGGCTCAAGAGACTGGTCCCGCTTAAACCTATGTTTACTAGGGTCCTTATTGTAATTTAGTATAACTTGAGAAGGTTTTATATAAAACAGTTTGATATAATTTTAAAAATACACCTCAAGCATTTAATTATCGTCTTTAGCGTTTTCATAGATGTATATTTTATAAAAGTGAAATTTTTAGTGAGTAAACCTAATGTTCATAGTATAGGGTATTTTATTAAAATATCGGTATTGTTTTGTATTGGAATAGTATTTTCATATAATGGTGATTCCTTTTGAAAACTTGGAATATTTATATAATATAATTAAAGTAGATATTTTGATAATATATATATATATATATATTTAATGAAAGTAATTTTATTTATTTTCTTGTAGAAATCTCATTTTTTAAAGAAAAATGCATAAAAATTCTATCGAGATCGAATGCTCCTTTCGGAGGTCTGCATCTCGCTCTACTAGGACCAAAAATGTGAGATAATCCGTACCATCCCGAACAGGGTCCCCAAAAGTGGGTTGTAGAGGCGCAATTGCAAGGAATTGTTTAATACATCTTTTTAAAGAAATGGTTTTATAAGTTAATGGTATTTATTTGTAAAGTCATGTTATCCCATGAATATATTCCCAAAACTTCATCGTGCTATGTCAAAAATGTGTGTTGTGATTAGATAGGTCATTACCTCGTGAGTTATCTAAAGGCAATACAAGTTCTGTGTTCTTTTATGTCGGAAATGAAGTATGTGGTATTTTACCGTAAAAATACAATAAAAATTGCATAAAAGAATATTTTGAGATGAAACTTGTTTTAATAGGTTTGTTTATGTTTGTTACACATTATGTGATAGTATGGAATTTTATTGATTAAGAAAAGTAGAGTTTTGAAGAAAAATCGAATCGGAAGTCGGATTAACTTCGCTTCCGTCGGGTTTTAGAAATAGAACTTTTTATAATAGGAGAAGAGAGGGGGAGAAGGGACTTACTGGCTTTTGGACTAGGGGAGAGAGATGAATCTACGGAAGGTCTCGGGACGTCGTTTCGTCGCCGGAAACTCCTTAGAACGTCGCCAGAACTTCACCCTTGCTAACTCCACTTGCACACTATAAGGACTTAAGAATTTTGGAGAGTTTTGATAGGGAATTTCTGAGTGAGGGGGGATGAAATATGGTGTGGTATTTATAGGGGAAATTAGGGTTTAGGGGGTGAAAGAATACATTAAAAATTGCATTAAAAATGAGATTAAAAGTGATTATTGTTCTCTGGAAAATGTGCAGAGAAAATAAACAGTGTGAGAGAAGTGGGGTAGCTAAAGAGGTGCAGGGGGCAAAAATTCAATGCATTACCGATGGGGGAGACTGGCGGTACTGGGCTTTTAGCATGTTTCTCCAGTCTAAAACCGGTGGAATTGCCTCACATCGTCGCCACGTGTCCTTATCGCTTCAACTAGCATTGTGCACATGTTTAAATATTCTGTAACTTAACATTCTACGTGTAGTACATGTGCAAACCCTTAGGCTTCTAAAAGTTTAAAAGAAAATACAATAAAAATAATATGTGGCTGATGGGATTTGAACTCAGATGCTATGTCTTAGCTGTGCAAGGTCTTTACCAGTAAGCTACAAGCTGTTTTTTGCTGCTCAAAAGCAAAACAAATATATAACTTGTGCTCAGACTCAGTTATTCCTTTCTGTATTTTTGAAAAAATTCATACAGAAAGTTTATGGTTGTTACATTCTACCCTCTTTATAAAAATTTCGTCCTCGAAATTTGTAAAAGGAAAGTGTAATAGATTTAAGAAAAGTTTGGTGATTGAACTATTGTTAATGCATGAAAAATATTTGGAAGAATGAAAGAATGCAAAAGTTTTGGAAAGATTGAAAAAGATGTGAGAGAATTACCAGAGTTATCTTTGTTTACAGTCTCGGCTTCTACGGCTTTTAATGTGAAAGCCTAACACCGGGATACATTCATTCTAGCCGAAGGCATATTCCTCTGTTCTTAGGGCATGTTCCTCTGCCCTCGAGGCATGTTCCTCAGTGCCTGATAGAATTAGCGATTAGGCTTTGCAGGAGATCCACATGGAGGCGGAGTTGGGAGAGCAAGACGAGGTGCAGGATCCTGGATAGCTGGCTGCTGCGGATAAGTGTTATGTGTGGGAGCTGAGTTGCGTCTATAAGAATAGGTTCCAATTCCGTGATTGGATGCGCCACAAACTAAGCACATGCCTTTTGCGCGCCTACAGTCTTTCCACAAGTGTCCATCCTTTTTGCAGTAGAAGCAAAAATATGGACTTGGCTGGTTATTGATTTCTTCCGATCTCCTGGGTTTAAACGATGGCCTTGAAGAGGCTCCTCCTGCTATCTGGGTGGCAAGGCGCTTCACACCGGCAGATTGAGGTCTGCCCTTCTTCTTCACTACTGTCTCGTATCTTCGGGCAGCCTTCAAAGCTAAATCATGGGTTGGGAAATCCCGTGTAGCTAAGGCAGCTTGGATTTCTTGGTCCAACCCTTACTGAAATCGTCTAGACCTGATCTCAGCAGTCGGTATGAGATGGGCCGCAAACTTATTACGGTCTTGTATTAGCTGTGTAGTATGCGATATTTGAATATCGAGTATTGAAACATATCTTACCTACCGAGCATGGTAAACTCAGCATCATATTCATCCACTGATTTGGTCCACATAGAACCTTATTGTAGGTGAATGAATTGCTGTTCCTTGTCAAATCGGGCAGTCTCAGGGAACTATTTCACGTCAAACATGTCGCGAAAAGTCCTTCATTCGATAGGTTGTTCAAGACGGCTTTCTTCCGCCTTCCACCAAACTCGGGCATTGTTAGTGAGCTGCAGCTTTGCAACTCAAACCCAAACGATCTCTAGAACTTGTGCCGCTGCCAGTCCATCCTCAATACTTTGAGCTCATTCTTCAGCTTCCAGAGGGCTCTCTTTTCCTGAAAATTGTTTTGGGTACAAAGCCCGGAATTGCTTTACTCCGGGTGCTTCTGCTTCTGGACGGTTCATCAGAATAGCAGTCTGCTGCTACTGTCCTTCCAGGACGCTGCGGATCGTCTCAAGCAGTACTGTCTGCTCATTGATCGGAGCAGTGACGGTAGGTGTAAGCGGTAGAGGTGGTGGAGTGTTATTGAAGTTGGCGCTGGTGTTGTTTGTGGAATCCATAACCTTGAAAGAAAAATTTGGGTTAGGACAGATTCAAAATATATGAAATTGGAAGATTCAAAGAATATGTAAAGAATATTTTTAGTTGCTTATTCTTGTGTTATATTGCTTAAGACTTCATGCAGAATTAACCCGCATGTCCATGCAGAACTGACTCGCATGTCCATACAAAGTTGACATGCATGGGCCATCAACAAAACCTGTCACGCCCCGCTTCCCGGTGTACGGGGAGGGGACACGGCGATGCCCACTACGTATTTACTCAGAAGTAAACACGCTAAGAGTAACTAAGCAATATAAAGTAAAATACACAAGAGACAGGAATATAAATGAACATCAACTTTATTTATTAAACATTCTTTTACAGGTACAACTGAAATATAAATACAAGTCTGAAATGCAATGCCTAAACAATGGCATAATTGGAATGAAAGATATGTACAAGTAAATTCTAATGCTTAGGATCTTCAGTGTACTACTCCAAGTGCTCCTGGCTGGTCTCGAGCTTCTCAGAGTCGGGTCCTCCTGACAACATTACAAGAAGAAGAGAAATAGGAATGTCGTCAGTGAACAATTGCTCAGTAAGTCCCAAAGAAAGAGAGAAGTATAATAGACAGAAAAAGAGTACAACTAGTGATATTTGTTTATAATATTAACGCATTTGTTTGTAGCTTGGTACAGAATATGCCCGTGTATACAAGAGGAGTCCAACTTACACCGTGGACTTTGGTAAACCGTAGTAAAAGACTCCGTCGAAAATACTATGGAACAACGGCATGGATGTAATTACGTCTTAAGTGACCACCTTGTGCCACCTTTAACATGTTTCGTACCAGTCTATCCTTTTATAAACCCCGCGATGTCTTATTGTATTGATTGTACCGATTGTATTGTATTGTCTTGTAATAAATGGAAGACTTGCCGAAACCATGATATCAGTAGATAGAATGGATGTAAATGGATAGTCAGGTAAACAGAGTATATCCAATGTTCGGTTCGGTCAAGATAGATTGATATAAATTGAATAGACGGATTCATTGATTCATGTTGCATTTGTAGTTTTATATTTGAATCGCATTCAAGTCAAATTGATTAGATTGAGACTCGGTCTGAGTCAGACACTTCAAAAATTTTAACGAACTTGAAATCCTGAATTAGTTTTGATATTATCGGTAACTGCTGCATATGGACGGCAGGATTTGTGTCTTTTTCCAAGACAATTACCGTGTTGATAACACCTTGTTAGATTGTCTACCTTAAATAGGAAAGCACCCATATCTCTGGCTCCCTGAGGCTCAAGAGACTGGTCCCGCTTAAACCTATGTTTACGAGGGTTTTTATTGTAATTTAGTATAACTTGAGGTTTTTTTTATATAAAACAGTTTGATATAATTTTCAAAATACACCTCAAGCATTTAATTATCGTCTTTAAGGTTTTCATAAATGTATATTTTATAAAAGTGAAATTTCTAGTGAGTAAAACCTAATGTTCATAGTATAGGGTATTTTATTGAAATATCGATATTATTTTGTATTTGGATGGTATTTTCATGTAATGGTGATTCCTTTTGAAAACTTAGAATATTTATATAATATAATTAAAGTAGATATTTTGATAATATATATATATATATATATATATTTACTGGAAGTAATTTTATTTATTTTCATGTAGAAATCTTATTTTCTAAAGAAAAATGCATAAAAATTCCATCGAGATCGAATACTCCTTTCGGAGGTCTGCATCTCGCTCTACTAGGCCCGAGAATATGCGATAATCTGCATCATCCTGAACGGGGTCCCCAAAAGTGGGTTGTAGAGGCGCAATTGTAAGGAATTGTTTAATACATCTTTTTAAAGAAATGGTTTTATAATTTGATGGTATTTATTTGTAAAGTCGTGTTATCCCATGAATATATTCCCAAAACTTCATCGTGCTATGTCAAAAATATGTGTTGTGATGAGATAGGTCATTACCTCGTGAGTTATCTAAAGGCAATACAAGTTTTGTGTTGTTTTATGTCGGAAATGAAGTATGTGGTATTTTACCGTAAAAATACAATAAAAATTGCATAAAAGAATATTTTGAGATGAAACTTGTTTTAATAGATTTGTTTATGTTTGTTACACATTATGTGATAGTATAGAATTTTATTGATTAAGAAAAGTAGAGTTTTAAAGAAAAACCGAATCGGATGTCGGATTAACTTCGTTTCCGTCACGTTTTAGAAATAGAACTTTTTATAATAGGAGAAGAGAGGGGGAGAAGGGACTTACTGGCTTTTGGACTAGGGGAGAGAGAAATGAAGCTACGGAAGGTCTCGGGGGGTCGTTTCGTCGCCGGAAACTCCTTATAACGTCGCCGGAACTTCACCCTTGCTAACTCCACTTGCACACTATAAGGACTTGAGAATTTTGGAAAGTTTTGACAGATAATTTCTGAGTGAGGGGGGATGAAATAGGGTGTGGTATTTATAGGGGAAATTAGGGTTTAGGGGGTGAAAGAATGTATTAAAAATTGCATTAAAAATGGGATTAAAAGTGATTTATTGTTCTCTGGAAAATGTGCAGAGAAAATAAACAGCGTGAGAGAAGTGGGGTAGGGGAAAAAATTCAAAGCATTACCGATGGGGGTGACCGGCGGTACCGGGCTTTTCTCATGTTTCGCTAGTCTAAAACCGGTGGAATTGCCTTACATCGTCGCCACGTGTCCTTGTCGCTTCAACTAGCATTGTGCACATGTTTAAATATTCTGTAACTTAACATTCTACGAGTAGTGCACGTGCTAACCCTTGGGCTTTTAAAAGTTTAAAATAAAATACAATAAAACTAATATATGGCTGATGGGATTTGAACCCATGAGCTATGTCTCAGCAGTGCAAGGTCTTTACCAGTGAGCTACAAGCTCTTTCTTGCTGTTCAAAAGCGAAACAAATATATAACTTGTGCTCAGACTCAGGTATTCCTTTATGTATTTTTGAAAAACTTCGTACAGAAAGTCTAGGGTTGTTACATACCCGTATCGTATTCCGAAAAATACGAATACACCGAGACGATAACAATTCAATAATACAATATTAGGATCCAGACGGATTAAACCAAAGCCCACTAGTATTGTCTGTCCGATCAGCATCCGTGCACAAGTACACGTACGTGATCGAAGCCCAGTCGTAAAACCATACGACGTCTACATCAATTTCCTGAAGCAGGGAAACCCTTTGTATGGGACTCTAAAGACTCGACAGTACGCTGGCAGTGGGTTTAACCACAAGCCGTCAGCGGTACTGGCTGCACGTAACGGCTACTCAGGTATCTGTCAATAAAAGGACCAATGAGCAAACTCACCCAGACTCCTACTGAGCCTATCGGTGACAATCTCCGTACAGTCTGGTCTGTTCGTCTAAGATACTCGCATATCCGCCTAGGGGGATGGTAAACGTCAGACCCCTAACAACGTGATAATTCGTGCCGAAGGAGAGCCCAATACACCATGAGAAACTACTGGAGTACCTTACCAGTATTTCTCATCTGCCTTGGCCACGGACTTTGTGTAAAGGCATTCCTAACATTGCGCAATATCAACCCCCAATACCGGGAGAGACGAATCCTATCTGATCGCTACTGTCTCCAAGTGCTTCGGGACTACACCCAACTACTACCTGTTTGCATGACTCCTTTGAGTGTGGTAGGTTAGTAATCTAAGTGCAGTGGGAACACACTAGAGACTAAGTAGCGATGGTAAGTCAACGGACTAAGCTGTACTCATGCCGCCTGGGAACTGCTACCTGACGATAGGTATAATACCAACAAGCAGTTCCCGACGAGTCCTGTCTAGTGTAACTCACAACCCAGTGAGCACATGCATACCTTCTCCAGTATGTCGTACTAATGTCTATGGGATAGACCATATCCCCTGCTGGAATGAGAAGCGTATACACTAGTCTACTCCGGAGTATCGATGTCCCGTCTAAATAATCCAACGACTAAGGACCTGTATAAGGATGTGCTTATAGACTTCTCAGCCCCCATAAGTGAGACTGCCATCACAACGCTGGTAGTCAAGCAAAGATCCTAAGGGCTCTACCAATATGTATAAGCGATATGCAAAAAGAAACACATGCACATATGAGGTAGAATCAAACCAGGTAGCATACTACCATATCGAGCAAAACTGTTATTATAACTGTGAAATATTCCAAGCATCCAATATGTAATATATAATCCAGTATGATACAATAATGGCCTCTAGGGCGTATATCACTAACAATCTCCCACTTACACTAAGGCCATGTATTGGCATATCGCAGACCTATCATCTCGATTAGCTGCTCGAACTGTGTCTGAGGGATGGACTTTATGAATGGATCTGCAGTGTTGTTCTCTGTCTCTACTCTCCGTACCTCGATCTCCTATCGATCGATAATCTCCCTGATCAGGTGGAACCGCCTCAGGATGTGTCTGGACTTCTGATGAGACCTCGGTTCCTTCGCCAAAGCTATAGCACCGTTGTCGTCACAATACAGCGGCATTGGATCAACAATGGATGGAACCACCTGAAGCTCTGTCATGAACTTCCTGATCCAGACTGCTTCCTTCGCGGCATCACAAGCAGCTATGTACTCCACTTCCATCGTTGAGTCAGCAACAGTTTCCTGTTTGGAGTTCTTCCAAACAACTGCCCCTCTACTGAGGGTAAAGACATGACCTGACATGGACTTGGAGTCATCCTTGTCACTCTGGAAGCTGTAGTCGGCGAAGACCTCAATCTGGAGGTCTTCCTTGCCGTACACCAAGAGCATCTCCTCAGTCCTTCTCAAGTAATTGAGAATGTTCTTCACTGCTATCCAGTGCTTCTTCCCTGGGTTTGACTGATACCGGCTTTTAACGCTCAAGGCGTATGCTACATCTGGTCTGGTACACAACATCACATACATTTTAGAGCCTACTGCAGATGCGTAGGGTATAATCGACATGCGGTCCCTTTCCAAATCAGTCTTGGGAGACATCTCTTTGGAGAGGGTGATTCCGTGACAAGCCGGTAGATTACCGCGCTTAGAATCTTCCATACTGAATCGTTTCAGTATGGTGTCGATATACCTTGACTGTGAGAGTCCCAACATCCGTTTAGATCTGTCACTATAGATCTGGATCCCCAGAATGTAGGAGGCATGACCTAGGTCCTTCATGGAGAACCTCTGTGACAAGAATCTCTTGACTGATTGTAGCATTGGAATGTCATTTTCTATCAAGAGAATGTCATCCACGTACAGGATGAGAAATACCACACTCTTCGCTACAATTTTACTATATATGCATGGTTCATCTAGATTTTTGATAAAGTCGAATTCCTTGACCGTATCATCAAAACAGATGTTCCAACTTCGCGATGTCTGATTTAGTCCATAAATGGACTTAAGCAACTTGCACACTTTCCCACTGCTCCCACTCTGAATGAAACCCTCTGGCTGATCCATATAGACGCACTCTTCTAAATTTCCATTTAGAAAAGTGGTCTTTACGTCCATCTTCCAGATCTCATAGTCGTGGAAGGCAGCAATGGCAAGAAGGATCCGAATGGATTTGAGCATAGCCACTGGAGAAAAGGTTTTGTCATAGTCCAAACCAGGTCTTTGACGAAAACCTTTTGCAACAAGTCTAGCCTTATAGTTTTCCACCTGTCCATCTACACCAATCTTCTTTCTAAAGATCCATTTGCAGCCTACGGGTTCTACCCGTTCCAGAGTAAAGTACAAAGTCCATACTTTGTTAGTGTACATGGACTCCATTTCGGTCCGCATTGCATCCAGCCATTTTACCGAGTCTCGGCTCTGAATGGCTTGCTAGAAGCTAGTTGGCACATCATCTTCGATGATGCAATCCTCTCTATCCCTGTCTATGAGAAAACCGTAGTATCTCTCGGGCAGATGAAATAGCCTACTGGTTCTGCGGAGTGACACGGGAGTGTCTGGTTCTTTCGAAACGTCTGGTTCCACCATGCTTTTAGTAATAGTCTATGGTTCTGGAATTTCTTTCAGTTCTACTGCGCTCCCACTTATCTCATTTTCTAAAAATTGAGTTTCCAAGAAGTGGGCATGTCGAAAAACAAAAACTTTTTGTTCCTCTGCGTAATAGAAAAGATACCCCCTAAAGTTCTTTGGGTATCCCACAAACTTACACAGTACTGAGCGTGCCTCGAGCTTGTCTGCATGCTGCTTTTTTACAAAAGCTGGACATCCCCATGTCTTAAGGTACTTAAGATAAGTTTTTTTCCTACTCCACATCTGATATGGTATGGTAAGCACTGACTTAATAGGAACCTTGTTCAAAAGATATGCAGTTGATTCTCGTGCATAGCCCCAGAAGGATCGCGGTAACTCAGCATTACTTATCATGGAACAAATCATATCCAATAGAGTTCTGTTTCGCATTTCCAATACACCGTTGTGCTGAGGTGTGTATGGAGGAGTAAGCTGAGAGTGAATTCCATTCTCTTTTAAGTAACCCAGGAACTCGGCACTTATGTATTCATCACCTCGATCAGATCTCATTGTCTTGATACTTTTGCCGGTTTATTTTTCCACTTCATTCTTATATTCCCGGAATTTCTCAAAGGCCTCGGATTTATGTTTTATCAAGAATACATGTCCATACCATGAGAAATCGTCCGTAAAAGTAATGAAGTAGGAATAACCGCTTCTAGCATGTGTAGACATTGGACCACACACGTCGCTGTGTATGAGTCCCAAGGGCTCGCTCGCTCTTTCTCCGTGTCCAATGAACGGAGTTTTTGTCATTTTTCCTTTGAGACATGATTGACAAGTTGCATAGGACTGATATTCAAACAGATCCAAATATCCCTCCTTATGTAACTTCGTCAATCGTGTTTCATTGATGTGACCCAGTCTACAATACCATAAGAAAACCTGATTTAATTCTGGAGACTTTCTTTTAAGTGTGTTCTGGACACTGAAAACCTGAGCTTGATTCAGTACGTATATTCCGTTATCTAATGTACCTGACCTAATCAAATTTTGATTTTGTTGGATGTGTACTTCATCGCTTACAAATGTAAAATCATATCTTTCTTTAGAAAGTAAAGATGCATATATGATATTACAAGCTAGACTAGGTACATACAAACAGTTACGTAAAATCAATATCTGCCCACTTGTCAATCCTAGGTGATATTCCCCTACGGATTCAGCGTCCACACTCATTCTGCTAGCAACTATGGTTTCTCAAAACCTGTAATGAATTACAGATATGAGATCCTGATCCGGTATCTAGTACCCAGGAAGTAGAGTTAATTGACATACAGTTTTCAATTACAAACACACTCAAAGCCGAAACCACAACGTGCTTTGAATCCTGGCTTCTGGCTTTCCAAGCCTGCAGTCCTTCTGACAATGCGCTTTCCCATGACTACAAAGACATGCCTCCTTCCCTACTACTAGCTCCGAAACTTTTGCCCTGCCCTTTCCTTCTACCTTACTGACACCGCTTGTCGGCTTTTTGGAGGCTTTCTTCTTCTCTCCCTTAGTTTTCGCCTTGGATCTAGAAGAGGAATATTCCCCAATAAGCAGAGCGGGTGTCTCCCTCGATTCTTTCAGGGTGCCCTCTGAGTTCCTCAATAAATTGAGCAGAATTAGAAATGTAACTTCCTTCCTTTGAATTTTACAATCCAAGATAAACTGGGCGTAAGTAGATGGTAGGGACTGTAGAATCAATTCGATACACAACCCATTCTCCAACGTAGTCCCATAGTCCGTGAGCTCTTCAAAGTAGCTAATCATTGTAAGGACGTGGTCTGCTATAGATGACCCGACAGCCAACCTCGCTTGAAGCAATATCTTCGAGGTCTCATATCTTGCTATACGAGATTGTTCTCCATATAAAACTTTAGTATGGAGGAAGATGGAAGATAAGTACATCTTCTCGTGCTTCTTCTGGTTTTCACTATCCATGGAGGCTAACACGAGGCACTTGGCTCTCGCACAATACTTTTCCCATGTCAGACAGATATCCATATCCGCGATGGTGGGACTTGGACCTGGGACGGCCGGGGGTTTTGTAGTAAGGAGGTAGTCTAGCTTGTCACAGGTAAGTGCCATCTGGACATACCGTAGCCAATCAATATAGTTTGGCCCAGTCAAATTATTAGCTAATAACCTATGTCCGGTCATAGTGGTCACTGCAATTAAGAGAGAGAGAAGAAACACTTAGCATGATGCTCTTGCAAGTTTAGATTGGTTATTAATTTATCTAAACATGATGACTCCCACTATTTTCTCGAATACTTTCTGAAACCATAAAAGAAGATCAATTAGTCAGGATTAATCTCACTTTTACAATTCTCGCTTAACCTTTCAGCCAAGCTGGTGTTAGTACATCGATGGAGGTTTTCCAACACTTTCGCGAAGTTCCTTAATTACATAACCTCTTTTCCTTAGAGGCGTAGCCCTGCTAACACTGTTCTAGACACCTACTTGGTTTATAGCATTGATCGTTTAGTGAAAAAATCTCCCGAAGAGTAGCGCATGCTCACAGTAGGATTGGGATCCAAATATCATTGTTTGATAACCAAAAAGGAAGCCTACTATAATTATCACACTCCAAATGGTATGCAACACTAGCAAGTTTTAGTACCTTAGAACCTCCCGATGTGGACTTTTGCCCCATACCCTTATGACCTTGACGAATGCCAACATATCATAAGTCACATGTCAAGTTCTACCCGTCATTATCCAGGTTAATTTGAATCCACTCGTGCATACCCTTGACGAAGGCCAACATAGTAGTACGACTGCCTAAAACCAACGCATCTATCTATCCTACATATGATTACCCAGCAGCTACCAATCACTATGCCTTGGCGAAGGTCAAAATACATAGCTTGAATACTATTGAATATTCATATGAAATGACGGAGGGCTACAAATAGTTTTGGCAAAAGCGTGAACGTAATGAACTTGATATAGTCGAAGGAACCATGATAGTTTTTTAAAAGGAGTGGTTTAAGCTCTGCATTTAAAATTGTTTTTTGAAGAAAACCGAGTGGTTTTGAAATTGTTCCAATGATTAAGATTTGGTTTGTTTTATTTTTGCATTAATCAATGTTAATGCGGTCCCATCATTTACAACCTATCATTGCAGCAAAAGAAACGAAAATACAACGTACGCTTATGCCATCCGCATTCGCCACTGGGCCCCGTCTAACACCGTTATGTTACTTAACTAACGCCAGAGCAGGGGCTGGACTAGCGCGGATGCAAAACATAAGCAACGTCTACTAGATATAATACACACACATACACACACATTCGTCTCACGCAATAATAGACATTCTAGGTCACAGATGAATATATTAGGAATTCCGCGTTTTGTTTAATTCTGTAATGAAAGAAGGATTCCACGGTCGTGATGAATAGCCAAACACCCCACCCCAGACCCGTACGGGTGCGGCAAACTACCCGCCAAATTCCCGAAGTGAAGCAACCTTCCTCAGTAAAATGAGTAGGCCACTCGGCACTTCAAAGAACCTGGTAGTTTGTGCACCCCACCTTGAGTCTATCATAGGAGCAGAAAACAGTAAAAGAAATAATATACAACGGTGGATACAAGCTCAACCCGGATGTGCCACGCAAAATAATATTACATTAATAGTACAAATTACATTGAATGAAAGAAAAGAAAACATTCTTCTCACATCCCCCGACTATTCATCCACGACGATCCAATAAAATCCATATCCACAAACCAAACATCACAGATATATGCAACCCTAAACTAACCGACATATAGCAATTAGCTGAAGTTTACGAACACATATATCAAACACAGAAGAACCCGATTAGCCAAAGTACTTAGAATTTCGATCGATAACCAAATTTGAATCTACCCCAAGTACAACACAGTACACAAAAAATCCTGGGCAGAAACAAAATATCCCAATTATCACAAAACCAAAGAATAGACATACCGAAGAAAACCGAGTCGACTCGGCGGCGACTAGGCCGCGGAACCGCGGCGAAACGTATGGTTTCGCCGCGCTTCTGCGGCGGTCTCAGCGAGTTACGGACTCGTTTTTCTTGAGTGTTCTCAAAAAAGTCTGCACGTATTTTTAAGGCCCCTGAAAATATTTTTGGACAAGTTTTGAAAATCGATAGATAATGCATTTTCGGACGTGATTTTTGAGATTTTTTTCGCGATCGAATTTCTAAAGACTTTGCTAACTAGCTAGTTAAGGTTCTGTAGGCTCTGATACTACTGTAAGTCGATGTCGCGCACCTCGCAGTTCGTGGGGAGGCAGAATTTACAAAAAAAAAGATGATTCTGACTACGCAACACCGGCTATAACTTCAGGATCTAATCTAAAGCCTTAACTAGCTAACATCTCTAGAGGCTTATCTACTATGGTAGAATCTTATAACTCCAAGATACGGTCCTTCGGGTCTTCTAGTGCTCCTCTCCAAGGCTCCTCGATGATTGGATCGAGTTTGCTCCATTGGCCTTCTCTTGTCAAAGATGATCCACCGCGAGAGAATGTGCTCCAAGTTTCAACCTCTAAATGAGATAACTAAGGTAGATGGTTTGCTAAACCAACTAGCCTAGGAGATGTAGAGAATGCTAATGGATTGTTTGTCTCACTAAACCCATGGCTCACAACACATGTGAAGGTTAGGGTTTAGTTAGAGGAAGAAGGAGATGGAGGAAACCTAGAGAGCTCAAGAGAGGAGAGTAACTCAAGAAAATAATGAACCAACATCAAGAAACAAAGTTTAGAGAATGGCTATTATCAACTTTCACTCATTGAGCCATGGAATAAAATACAATACAATATGTATGACATGCCTCAATAGTGATCCCAAACCAATAAAATAATACAAGAGTCATTCCTCATACCATGCTAGCAAAGTCTCCTCCATTTCCACCTCATTAATCCATTTAGAAAATGGATAATACAAATAATGAGGTGGCACCTTCTAGAAGCATGCCTTGACAAATTACAAGAATGCCCCTCTCACCATATATACATACCCGTATCCGTATTCCGAAAAATACGGATACACCGAGACGATAACAATCCAATAATACAATTCTAGGATTCGGCTTAAAACAAAGCCCACTAGTATTGTCCGCCCGATCAGTATCCGTGCACAAGTACACGTACGTGATCGAAGCCCAGCCGTAAAACCGTACGACGTCTACATCAATTGCCTGAAGCAGGGAAACCCTCTGTGTTGGACTCTAAAGACTAGACAGTACGCTGGCAGTGGGTTTAACCATAAGCCGTCAGCGGTACTAGCTGCATGTAACGGCTACTCAGATATCTGTCTATAAGAAGATCGATGAGAAAACTCACCCGGACTCCTACTGAGCCTATCGATCACAATCTCCATACAGTTCGGTCTGTTCGTCTAAGATACTCGCATATCCGCCGAGGGGGATGGTAAACGTCAGACCCCTAAACAACATGATAAGTCGTGCCGGAGGAGAGCCCAATACACCATGAGAAACTACTGGAGTACCTTACCAGTATTTCTCGTCTGCCCTGGCTAGGGACTTTGTGTAATGGCTTTCTGAACACTGCGCTATATCAACCCCCAATACCGGGAGAGACGAATCCTATCTGATCGCTACTGTCTCCAAGTGCTTCGGGACTACACCCAACTACTACCTATTTGCACGACTCCTTTGAGCGTGGTAGGGTAGTAATCTAAGTGCACTGGGAACACACTCGAGACAAAGTAGCGAAGGCAAGTCAACGGACTAAGCTGTACTCATACCACCTGGGAACTGCTACCTGACGATAGGTATAATACCAACAAGCAGTTCTCGACGAGTCCTGTCTAGTGTAACTCAAAACCCAGTGAGCACTGTTTACTGCTGAAAACAGAGACGGACCGGGATGGATCGTATTGCCTGAATTTGGGGGCAGATAGATTCTGGCACGCCTGGTGGGACCTTTTCCTCTTTCCACTTCACACATCGTGTGTCGTGTTCATGAAGAAATCGCGGTTTACTATGGTTGCCCATGAATTCGAGGTACTAAGATTTGGTGTCCTGCTCCTATGCAGGAGAAAAGAAGATCAATGGCTTCCAAGTGTACCTGCAACAGCAACTCCCGCTACGCTCCGACTGGAGGAGTGACTTACGGGCCCAATGCGGCCTCTATCTTTTCAATACCGGTGGAGCAGGTGACTCAGGCCACCACTAGATTGTTCTTTGGGACCATGCTCCTGCTAACAAGCTTCAGCACCCTAGTGCTGTCACAGGAAGCTCCAAAGAAGTCGGTCTTCGATCGACTTGCAACCATCACTTCCCCTCTCAATGGGTCGTCCAAGTCTACCACCTCAGTCTTCAATAGGCTGAGCCAAAACTCAAGTGGGCCCACAAAGAGGCTCATAATACCTGAAGGGGTTATCCCGAAATGGATAGTCGTTCCAGGTCCGCTAGGTGAAGTCGTCAAAGGGGCTTCTCCTACTAAAGGATCGGTCTTCGCAAGATTGGCCGTTCCAACTCTTGCTACGGGCCAAGTCATCAATAGAGCTTCCCCTACCAGAAAGTCGGCTTTCGAAAGATTGGCCGTCTCCTCTCAATGGACGTCAGTCTTCAACAGGCTATCACCATCAGTAGCCCTTCACCAAAGCAAGGGGCATGACGAAGTCACTTCCACAACTGAGGTGGTGCCATCTGCGAGGCACGCTCGACGTCGCCACTAGTGCCGGGTGAGAAGAACTGGGGGAAACACCCCCTTTGGACTTACTCCACCAGCTCTAGTGGTGGAAGTTGACGCTGTTGTTCCAACCAGGAATAGCTTTGAACCGCTTAGGAGGGTGCGAAAGAACTCTCCGACCACAGTGTTAAAGAAATCTCCACTTCCTGTTGAAAACATGATATAGGTGAAGCCGGAGTAGCCCCTCTAGCGGCTGTTCTCCCAAGTCCACAGGGTCTGGCGGAAGGTCCAAGATTCCGTGATCAATAAAGACTATTCTCGCCGACTAAGGAAAACAAAGGCTCGGCAAGAGGAGGACCATCCCTCCACCATGCAGCGAGGGACTTCTTTCACGAAGGTGCCTGTTACAATGGCTCCTTCAACTTCAACTTCTCACAAAAAGAGAAGGCCAGAGAATTTACCACCACCGGTGGCAAATCCCAAAGGTGATGGATCTAAACGCCCTAAGTCTGGGGGAATGATCGTGCACATGGTTTATATGGCTTTCGAAAAAGAGGAAAGCCGTGCTTCCATGGGTCATTGGCCGCAAACTCGGTCATTGACAAAGGCACAGGAGCAACAATAAAAGCTCCAGGAAACGCTAACAAAAATGGAAGCACTCACCGGGCAAAAAAAGAGTCCGGAATCAGCAAGTGAACAGCGCCAGGTGTTGGAGATAGTGCCCTCAGAGTCAATTATTGGATCACAGGTACGTGATTGCAATGATTGAGGGAGGACCTATGCCGGTAGGACAGTCTTACTCAAGATGATAGTATGCTCTCTGGTTTATCTTTATCATCGTGTACTGCTTTAGGTGACCTTACAGGTCACTATTGCGCGTTGATAGAGCCCTTAGGATTCTTGCTTGACGGCCAGCAGTATGATGGCGATCATATACGTGGGAGCTGGGGTCTATAAGCACATCCTTAAAAGGTCCCTAGTCATGGGAGTTTTCGAGACAGGGCATCGATACTCCAGAGTAGACTAGTGTATACAGTCGAGACCCCGACGAGGGGCGGTGGTCGGTCTCACAAGCCACTGGTGTCAGTTGGTTCACTTAAGATGTATACAGGTGCTCATTGGGTTATGAGTATACTGGACAGGACTCGTCGGGAACATGCTAGTTGGTCTTATACCTGACGTCAGATAGCAGTTCCCTGGTGACATGTATACAGGTTAGTTCATCGACCTGGGATCGTCATTTGTCTCGTGTGAGTTCCCACTGTACTTTGATTACTACTCTACCACGGCTCAAAGGAGTCGTGCAAATAGGTTTTAGTTGGGTACAGTCCCGAGCTACATGGAGGTAGTGAGCAGATCTGCAGGGGTTCGTCTCTCCCGGTATTGGGGGTGAGGCCGCGCTGTGTCTAGGAGAGCCATTACACAAAGCCCTCGGCCGAGGTAGGAGATTTACTGGTAGGTATTCCAGTAGTATCTCAGGGTGTTCTGGGCTACACTCCGACACGACTTGTACCGCTTTTGGGGGTCTGGCTTTTACCAACCCCCTACGCCCGTCATGCGATACTCATAGACAAACGGACCGGACTGTACGGATATTGTCACTGACAGGCTCAGTAGGGTGTCAGGATGAGTTCGCTCATCGACATCCCTTTTGGTCAATACCTGGTAGCCCGTTACATATGGCTAATACCTCTGATGTGCTAGTGGTTAAATCCGCAGCCAAAGTATTGACGAGTCTTTAGAGTCCCCCACAGACAGTTTCTCAAGTTTCGGGCGAAACGCTGTAGAGGCCGTATGGAGATATGGCAGGGTTCGATCATATACGTGCGGTATTGCACGGATCATGATCGGACGGATAATACTAGCGGGCTTTGGTTTAAGCCGGATCCTAGTATTATACAGTATAGATCTTGTCTCTTTGCATTTGTATTCGGTCGGAATACAAATGCGGGTATGTATATACAGTCGCGGGGTTTTCCTGTAATTTATTACGGGATCGGTTTTTTGAAGTTGCCAGTTTGCTTTCCGTTTCGGCCATTTTCCTTTGTATCTTTCTTTGGCTGGAAATTGGTGGAGAGGGGGTTATTTGCAAGCATGCAAATTTGTATTGTGGAGGGTTTATTTGCAATTGTGCATGGGAAAGACTTTTAGTGACACATGGTTGCTTCATGATTGTGCATCATGGCTTGACTTTTGAGATATGATGGGTGATGGGAGTTGATATAGATTGGATTGTGATCATCATTTCTTATGATAACCCTTTTCCTTTTGCTTGCATTATGGCTTCCCCACCCCTTGACCTTTTTCCTCTCTCCCTTCACCAAGCATGGCCGGCCACAACTAAGAGGGGCTGTCCAAAATTTTTGTGGGGGATTTTTGATCTCTTTTGGCTTACAAAAATCCTATAGCTCCATCTCCAAAAGTCTATTCCTCCACCTTCACAAAATGGCAACTTCCAATAACCCCATGAGACCCAGTATTCTACAATTAGCCTACAGCATCCTTGGACACGTCGACTCACCAACTTCATGCCCGAGTTGCCTCGGTCCAGAGGTGGGAGCCCGTAAAAGAACCCGGCGATGTGGTGCTCTTCCGACGAGGAGATGAAGATCAGAGATTCCGTGGGGAGATCGGGATGACGACGAGAAGACCGAAGGACGCAGATCGCTCGGTATATCTCTCTACCCTTTCTCTAGTTCGCTAGCATTAAGTTAATGGCCCGATCCGGGTTTATAGTCCGTGGTAGCGCCGGTTTAAAGTTAAGAAAAATTTTTGTTTCCGCATTTTGGCCTCGGACAGACGGCCGGGGCGCTGCCGTGGCCTAACATGGTATCAGAGCCACGCCATTAACCCAGTCTAGCTTGCTCTAATGTGTTTACAAGTTCGATCGAACGGATTTTCAAAAAACCGCGTTTCCATGTCAAGTTTCTGTCGAATTTTTCCAGTGCTTTAAAAATTATTTGGTACATTATAAAAATACGTGCAGGGTAATTTATGCATTCTGTGAAAATTTGGTAGGCTGAAGTTACTGTAGCGCGGCGGATCAGCGGCCAAAACCACATTTTGGTCGCAGATCCGCCTCCGAATTTTGGCTTCACTGCATCAAATTTTTACAGTGGCTCTCTGACATGGAAATAGGGTTTCCGGTATATTCTTTTTGGGCCCAGATGTTTTTGAGTGCTACAGTTGTGCTTGGGGCCCGCTTCGGGAAATTTAGTCGATCGAAAATTTTAAATATGTTAGTTCACAGTATTTACATTATATCTGCGACCGTGAATGTCATTTGATCGGTAAATCCTGTCTAACTGCTATAGCCCATTTAGACGGATTTGCGAACGTGGCATTCACGTTGATGTTCTGTGTTGTGCTGTGATGTTGCGGATTTGTCATGGTGGATAGCCTGGATGCAATGGTAGTACAGTTTGGTTGTATTTGTACATTTGATATTGCGGGGCGAGCGTCCGACATGTGGACTGCCGTTACTGCCTGTCTGTATATTATTCTTTTGGGGCACGACCGAGCTGAGGTCGATGTACCCGTCGTATGTATATTTTACTTTCTGTACTAGGATTACCCCGCGGAGGGGTGCACGGATAGCCGGGTTCTAGAGGGCAACGGGCCCGCATCTCATGGCGTTGAGACGGAGGGGGCTTTACTCTAGAATTGGCGGGCTATTTGCCGCACTCGTAGGAGGTACAGGTTGACCCAAGGAAGGGTGCTCAAGTTACCGAATTCCGTGAAGTGCTGGGTGGTTCATTCACGTTGCTGAAGGGGGCTGCCTCGCTTCAGGTTTTTGCGGGTAACTTTCCGCGCCCGTAGGGGTCTAGGATTTCATTGCACAGGCTATCCACACGACCAGGGGAACGTCGGGTTTCAGTAGCGGCTCTATGAAACCCGGGGATCCCAGATATCTGTATTGTTCTGTGATGCTTATTACATTTTTGTGATGTTGCATTTTATCACGCCTTGAGAGAATATTATATATTGATATATATACTAGTAGATGTTGTATATGTTTTATATCCGCGCTAGTCCAGTCCCCGCTCTGTCGTTAGTTAAGTAACCTAACGGGTAATGACGGGCCCAGTAGCGAATGCGGATGGCATATACGTACATCATTATTTTCGTTCTTTATTGATGTGATCAATTGATGGGATTGCATTGATTCGGATCAATGCAAGCTAAACAAACCTATTCTGATGTTGTTGAAACATTTTTCAAAAAGCTGTTATTGCAAGGACGTTCTCTTTTGTTTTGCACAGTGCTATTCGGTTATGAATATCCAGCACCTCAGTCGACGAGGCAAGGGCCGAGATCCCTTCACCGGGAGTGACCCCTTGGACAGAAGTTTGCGTCAGGGAAATAACTTCACTATAGCCGATTGCCTTTTGCTTTGCATCGTGGTATTCAGTTGGAATGTCCTGCACCTCATTTTACGGGGAAAGAGCGGAGATCCCTTCACCGGGAGTGACCTCTTTAGCAAAGGTTTTCGCCACTATATTCTTATAAAAAGCTATGCAGTTCCTTCAACGATATCAAGTTCATCACGTTAAAAGTTTTTTGCCAAAAACTAGACATAGCCCTCCGTCATTTCTTACAAGCATTACTTAGTATTCGTGCTGCGTTTGTTGACTGTGTCAAGGCGTAGTGTACGGTAACTAAATAGTGTTCGTTTGTGGAATATTAATGGGATTGGTTAGGACAGTCGTGCGACCATGTTGACTGTATCAAGGGCTCGTACGGGTGGGTTTAATGCAATCCAGGATAATGACGGGTTGAACTTGACTAGGACTTTTTGATTTGTTGACTGTGTCAAGGTCACTTGGGTCCTAGGGGTAAAAATCACATCGGGAGTTTCTAAAGAAACTAAAACTTGCCAGGCATGCGCATACCCTCTGGAGTGTGATAACGTGAGTGGATTCCATCATGTTATCATGCGATGATAGTTGGATCCCGATTCCCACTGATGAGTTGGTTTACTCCTCGGGTGATCCCGACTAATTTTTCTTTCAGGTTTGGAGGAGAATTTGAGGTTACAGTGGGAGGTTTCCTGATTAGATAAATTGATAACCATTCTGATCTAGGTTAGAGTGCACGCTGAGTGTTTCTTTTCTCTCTCTCTTTGGCAGCGACCATGACCCGACCCTAAGACTATGACTCAGTGACCAAAGTTAACCGAACCTTCTTAAACACTGGCTTTGGATTGTCAGAATTGCATACCTCATTGCCACTCCTACTTTTACCTTTTTCTCCAGAACACCCCGTATTACTACGAACGTCCACTTCCATTGGATAAAACCATCGTATGGTTATAGACGAACTCGAAGGAACTTGTTCCAGATTCGAGGATGGTTTCTAGTTCTGGAGAAAACGAGTAGGACTATTCAGTTGTCTTTTCCTTTTACCTTCTCTCAGGTTGCGAGTGCTCCTTGGATTAGGGGATAGTACACCTGTTACGCTTATTAGACAGTCTTCTTCCAAACCTTAGGCTGGTGCCGAACGGTAGGGAATGAAGAAAGCCGATTAGCCTAAGTGTGGTGTACAGAAGGTAATAAGTTAAGACAAATAAAGGGATTAGAAGGAGGGCAAAGTAAACTGCGACTGCTATTCACGACCAAACCAAGTATTTCATTACCACTCCCACTTCACTTTTGTATTTCTCCAGGACACTCCGTATCACTACGAAAATCCACAGTTATTTGGATACTCCATCGTATGGTTATATACGAACTCGAAAGGAACTTGTTCCGATTCGGGGATGGATTCTGGTTCAGGAGAAATAGGAATAAGGTTTATTCGGTTGTCTTTTATCCTCACCTTCTCTCGCATTGCGAGTGCTCCTAGGATTAGGACAGTACACCTGTTACGCTTATTGGATAGTCTTCTTCCAAACTATAGGCTGGTGCCGAACGGTAGGGAAGGAAGAAAACCATTTAGCCTAAGAGGGTGTACAGAAGGTAATGACTAAAGACATATAAAGGGATTTGGAGAAATGACAAAGAAATATACGGTTACAGTTGTGAATCTGGATAATGGAAGAGGCATTACTAGGAATACCCGGATACCCATATGAAACATTTCATTGTTTCAGTTTCACTGTGTACTGTTAAAAGAAAACTGATTTTCCAATTAGACACTTGCTCCAGGGTATGTATTTACCATGTATGATTCTCACATCTGTATGGTTTTTCAGATGATGAGTGGGAGCAAGTTATTGGGAATTGGGTGATCATCCTCATTATATCGGGATTCGTTGTAATTGGTGATATTTGAGGAAATCACCTGGGTTGTTTGTCGGACGGCAAATATTTGGTTTTGAATATTCGCTGTTATGCACCAATTTCAAATTGATATATCTGTACGTCTATTTTTATAGAGTGAGATATAACATTTTGAAATTATGTCCTTGACATTTACCTATATCAGTGGATGGTTAGGTAAAGAGCATTAAACAACGGTGTAAGTCTTCTTAACCATAAGTACAGTTTTCAACCTACGACACACAGGGAATAAGTTATTAGACTCAAGGGACTTATACAAAGTATTGTATGCTGTCCAGTGTCCACGAGGACAGAGGGGTTGGTACTCGTACTACATTCTGTTTACTTGTAACTTCTCTAGTTCTTAGACATGTGTTTCGTAGAAACACAAGGTCCAAGTTTTGAGAAGTTATAAGTACAAGAGTAAAGTAGAGAACCAGATGTTGCAAGTATCAGGATTCTTCAAGGTGATCGAAGATGATATTTGTGTATGGTATTCCGTTGTTAGTAATGATTTTGAGAAACTCTTTCAGGTTACTCATAATTGGAAGCATTCCTAAGTTGAGTAATGCTGATCGGTCTCTCTCCATTTAGTTAATATGCACTGGAGACAGCTGCATGATTTGAATTTGGTTCAATTAAATCAGTGCATCTGTTTCTGTATTGGATATATAACAGTTCATATCTTGACATTGTTAAGGTACGGGGAGTTGTCCAGCTTATGCTTAAAACCAGACTCTGGACAACTTAAGGCACGTTTCTGTAATGACTGTTTGTGGGTTGACCCGGGCTATGACGATGGTTGACTTTCTACCATCTGGAAGATCAATAGTGATATTGTTCTTGACTCACCACAGTTTTAATAAAAATGGATTTTTTCAGAAAACAGTAGTGGAAGTATGGTAGAACTGGAAGTGATTCCAGAACCGCAAACGATTACTGAAAATTTGATAAAGAACCTAAATATTCAATTTGTATTGACATTCCATTGGCCACTCCGCAGATATGGTGGGTAACCTCAGGCACTCGAGAGGTACTTCGGTATGCTCAAGGACGGTGACAGGGAAGTTCTTGTTTACCCAGATTTGACACTACTGTTGTTCCAGGCTATGAGACCCGGCAGGAGGATGAGTATAGCGTCGTTCTAAACTGGCTTTAGAATTTACATGTATATGATTCTGCCAGAGAGTTGTCATAGTCAGTGGGAGCAGCGGAAGCATTGGTGGATAGGTGGCTTATGTCTAACTATAGACTAAAGCAGATATAGCGGAGATAGATCATCTATTTCTGATGTGACAGTCATAGGTTTGACTTCATCGGAATAGAGGATGGATCTGTTAAGAAGGTAGTAGGGTGTGATGTCCTGGTATTTGGATGACATACACAGAGTAGGAAGTGGAGTTCCTATACTACGGTCGGTTATACTTTGGTTGTCACACAGTGGTTTCTCCACAAAGGACATGGATTTTATATCAGACATTCTGGTTACTAGATCTATGACTTTAGATCTAGATTTGGGTAGTATCCCAATCTGGGTACTTAGACAGCATTCTAAAGATGTTTTAGGATGGACGACTCCTGGCATGGTGGTGTACCTGCAGGTGATGGAGTCACCCTCTCTAAAGGTGTCTTACAGACTAAAGGGGAGAGGGATATGCATGATTGGCAGATCACTTGCTTAGGAAATTGAGTCAATCATGAGATGTCAAGTACAACACCAGATGTTGTTTTTGCATGAGCTAAAATAAGTTGATATTGATCCAATCCTGGAGAAACGATCGGAAGCAGTTTAGAACATATGTGGATGTTCTAGGGATATGATAACGACAGCCTTATTCGGGAGACAGTTATCATTCCAGGCTTCCAAGGTGACTTGGATGACAGAGTGGCTGTCAGAGTTGTAGTTTTCCCTCTGACGAGGGGCAGTAGAATGGACAGGTGGTCCAAGGGGATACTGAGGGAGGTATGGCGCAGGATACTGAATAAGTTCAGTTGTCGATACAGTCTAAGAAGTTTGGATTTGGAGTTCATTTATGAGCTAGGTCCCATCAGACATCCAGACATATTCTAAGACAGGTATTGCTCATTTCGGGAGATGGCTTTCTCCGCGAACTTGAGAATAAGAGAGACATAGAAAGAAACATCAGAGCGGATCCACTCACTGAGGCTATTCCTCGAACGCATTAGTTTCGTAAACGGGTTTTGTGAGACTGATTAGTAGAGGAGTTAGGTGTTCGGTATCACACGGGCTGTGAGTATGCGACATCGCAATAATTAGCCTTGAGTGCAAGTGGGAGATTGTTGGAGATAGTGCCCTCAGAGTCAATTATTGGATCACAGGTACGTGATTGCAATGATTGAGGGAGGACCTATGCCGGTAGGACAGTCTTACTCAAGATGATAGTATGCTATCTGGTTTATCTTTATCATCGTGTAATGCTTTAGGTGACCTTACAGGTCACTATTGCGCGTTGATAGAGCCCTTAGGATTCTTGCTTGACGGCCAGCAGTATGATGGCGATCATATACGTGGGAGCTGGGGTCTATAAACACATCCTTAAAAGGTCCCTAGTCGTAGGAGTTTTCGAGACAGGGCATCGATATTCCAGAGTAGACCAGTGTATACAGTCGAGACCCCGACGAGGGGCGGTGGCCGGTCTCACAAGCCACTAGTGTCAGTTGGTTCACCTAAGATGTATACAGGTGCTCATTGGGTTATGAGTACACTGGACAGGACTCGTCGGGAACATGCTAGTTGGTTTTATACCTGACGTCAGATAGCAGTTCCCTGGTGACATGTGTACAGGTTAGTTTATCGACCTGGGATCGTCATTTGTCTTGTGTGAGTTCTCACTGTACTTTGATTACTACCCTACCACGGCTCAAAGGATTCGTGCAAGCAGGTTTTAGTTGGGTACAGTCCCGAGCCACATGGAGGCAGTGAATGGATCTGCAGGGGTTCGTCTCTCCCGGTATTGGGGGTGAGGTCGCGCTGTGTCTAGGAGAGCCATTACATAAAGCCCTCGGCCGAGGCAGGAGATTTACTGGTAGGTATTCCAGTAGTATCTCAGGGTGTTCTGGGCTACACTCCGACACGACTTGTACCGCTTTTGGGGGTCTGACTTTTACCAACCCTCTAGGCCTGCCATGCGATACTCATAGACGAACGGACCGGATTGTAGGGATATTGTCACTGACAGGCTCAGTAGGGTGTCAGGATGAGTTCGCTCATCGACATCCCTTTTGGTCAATACCTGGTAGCCCATTACGTATGGCTAATATCTCTGACGTGCTAGTGGTTAAATCCACAGGCAAAGTATTGACGAGTCTTTAGAGTACCCCACAGACAGTTTCTCAAGTTTCGAGCGAAACGCTGTAGAGGCCGTATGGAGATATGGCAGGGTTTGATCATATACGTGCGGTATTGCACGGATCATGATCGGACGGATAATACTAGCGGGTTTTGGTTTAAGCCGGATCCTAGTATTGTACAGTGTAGATCTTGTCTCTTTGCATTTGTATTCGGTCTGAATACAAATGCGGGTATGTATATACAGTCACGGGGTTTTCCTGTAATTTATTACGGGATCGGTTTTTTGAAGTTTTCAGTTTGCTTTCCGTTTCGGCCATTTTCCTTTGTATCTTTCTTTGGCTGGAAATTGGTGGAGAGGGTTTTTTTTAAAGATGTTCCGGAAAAACCAGTCGTTGCAACAGGTTTAGCCATCCCGTGCAAGCATGCAAATTTGTATTGTGGAGGGTTTATTTGCAATTGTGCATGGGGAAGACTTTTAGTGACACATGGTTGCTTCATGATTGTGCATCATGGCTTGACTTTTGAGATATGATGGGTGATGGGAGTTGATATAGATTGGATTGTGATCATCATTTCTTATGATAACCCTTTTCCTTTTGCTTGCATTATGGCTTCCCCACCCCTTGAACTTTTTCCTCTCTCCCTTCACCAAGCATGGCCGGCCACAACTAAGAGGGGCTGTCCAAAATTTTTGTGGGGGATTTTTAATCTCTTTTGGCTTACAAAAATCCTATAGCTCCATCTCCAAAAGTCTATTCCTCCACCTTCACAAAATGGCAACTTCCAATAACCCTATGAGACCCAGTGTTCTACACTTAGCCTACAGCATCCTTGGACACGTCGACTCGCCAACTTCGTGCCCGAGTTGCCTCGGTCCAGAGGTGGGAGCCCGTAAAAGAACCCGGCGATGTGGTGCTCTTCCGACGAGGAGATGAAGACCGGAGATTCCGTGGGGAGATCGGGATGACGACGAGAAGACCGAAGGACACGGATCGCTCGGTATATATCTCTACCCTTTCTCCAGTTCACTAGCATTAAGTTAATGGCCCGATCCGGGTTTATAGTCCGCGGTAGCGCCGGTTTAAAGTTAAGAAAAAATTTTGTTTCCGCATTTTGGTCTCGGACAGACGGCCGGGGCGCTGCCGTGGCCTAACACCAGGAGCAGAAGACCGATACGGAGTTCCTGCGGAGGGTGCTGGAAAGAAAGGATAAGGAGGATGCAGAACATGCTGCTAATATAAAACAGATGGCTCTCTTATTCCAAGACATGGTGGGAATGATGATCCAGCCAGAACTTCCAGCTGAAGATCCACCGATAATTATCGAGGACGACAGAGTGGAAACATCAAGACCTCTTCCAGCTTTATCGACAGCCAGGGAGGAAACGATCTCCAAAGTTGTCCTTGATGATTACATAGCTCAACAAATACGAGCTCATCAGGCAAGTGAAGCAGCTAGCCAAGTCGTCAGAACTGTGAAACCCTACCCGGGCTGGTATGACCAAATCAAATACCCGCCAGGATATACGATCCACAAGTTCCATGTGTACAAAGGAGCATGCAATCCACACCAGCATGTCGCTCAGTTCAGACCTTTATGCGGCAATACTGGAGGTGATGAAAAATTCCTGCTTTGCCAGTTCGTCGGCAGCTTGTCGGAGACGGCATTTGAATGGTACTTAGAGCTCCCAAATGACTCCGTCAAAACATTCGCAGAAATAGAGCTACTATTCACACAGAGGTTCACAAGCGCAAGCGAACGCACCCCGATCGCGGCATTAATCAATGCCAAAGTGAATCCGGGAGAGACTTGGGTTCAATACGCAATCCGATGGCGGAACCTCTGGTCAAAATGCGAACAACGCATCGAAGAAGATCCTGTCGTGGGCATGTTCATAAGGACTCTCGATCCTCAGGCGACTGTGTCCCAGTTCATGACGTTCTTTAAGCCGACCACCTTTCAGGCTTTGATCGACAAGCTGGCCCAAATGGACCAGATGGGCCACGGGCCACCCTCTTCAAAAATGGACCCTCGGAATGCAAAGGGTAAAGGGAAAGTGGCCTTCGTTGCCAACACTCAACAACCGAGTGACCCAAAACCAGTTGCTCGTCAAAACAACGCGCGCCCACTGTTAGTAATATGTATGCCCTAGAGGCAATTACTGTACATATGATGTATATTGTAGTGAATGCTTGGACATATATAGAGAGGACTTTCTTACTTGACATGATAGTATGCTATCTGGTTGCACTTTATCTTAACATGTACACTTATTGTCTCTCTATTACATGTTGATAAAGCCTTTAGGATGAGTACTTGACTATCAGGATTATGATGCAGATCATACTAGTGGGGACAGGGTAGTCGGTAAGTACATCCTTCAAATGTTCCTAGTCGTGGGAGTATCGAGACAGGGCATCGATACTCCAGAGTAGACTAGCGTATACGCTTCCCGGCCCATATGATGGGCGATGGATGATCCCACATCCATTGGTGTTTGGCATCAGAGAAGGTATACGGGTGCTGAGTGGAGACTGTACACTAGACGGACTCGCCGAGAACTCTTAGATGGCATTATACCTATCGTCGAATAGCAGTTCTCTGGTGACACTGGTACAGGTTAGTCTGTAGACCTGAGATCGTCATAAAGTCTTGTGTGATTCCCACTGTGCTTTGATTTCCACCATACCACGGTCAAGAGATCATGCAAAAAGGTGGTTTTTGGGTACAGTCCCGAGTCACATGGAGGCAATGAGCGATAGGAGGGGTTTCGTCTCTCCCGGTATTGGGAGTTGATGTTGCGCTATACTCGATTGGCCATAACAGGAAATCCCTGGCCAGGGTTGCTGAGATTTACTGGTAAGTGTTATCAGTAGTTTCTCGAACAGTTATGTACCTTGCATCGGCATGACTTATCAGGCTATTAAGGTCTGACGTTATACCACCCCCAGGCTATGATATGCGACATATCAGATGAAGAGACCGGACTGTACGGTAGTGTTACTAAGTGGATTCGCAGGAGTATGAGCAGGCTTGCTTGTTGATCTTCTGATCGCTCAATACCTGGGTGGCCGTTATGTTTAGCAGACCGCTTGCGGCTTGTGGGTGTTTGATATGATCATCACCTACTGCCGGCGTATTAACGAGTCTTTAGAGTCATACACAGAGGTTTCCTGATTCATGCGAAATGGAGTAGGAGCACATATGTGAAATGTGCACGACCGAGATTAATACGTGTATGTGATACCGTATTCTATTCTCGCGAAATGTGACATAGGTCAGTTATATGTGATATAGCCGGGTTATCGGATCAAGTGTTGATTCGATAAGTTGTTACACTTGATATTAGTCGGTTATATGTGATATAGCCGGATTATTAAATCAAGTGTTGATTTAATAATTTAATGCAGAATTATATATTTGATATATTAAATTACATTAACTAATATTAGCTCACTTAAGCATTTCTTTTTCTCACTTTTTATACACTTAATATATATGTGATATATGTTAATTGTTTTCATTGCACACAAAATATATATGTGATATATATTGTTGTGTCATGCATGGTTACACATGCAACATGGGAGTATGAGACTCACGCCATACTAGGATAATGCTAGGATTTTATTAGTTTTAAGTAATTCAAACATTTGGAATTAGTCATGGATGAGCTTGGAGAAGCTAGTAGAACATTGACTTAGTCCACTTGTTTGTCTAGCTTAAAATATTTATTAACCCAACCCTTAACCTTTAGCCTTGGTTTATTCTCTACAAGGGTTTGGCATAGCATATACCAACCATGGTTGCATTTCTAACCTCATGAGATTATTTCTCTTCATCACTTTCATTTCATCTTCTTCTTGCTCTTTGAAGCTCTCTTGATTTTCATGAAGTGATGCAATTGAGTGAGAAAATAAAATTTAAAGCGAGCAAAATTCCTTCTTCATTATCCTCTACTATTAGCCATTTAGTTTAGGGTGTTTTCTGTAGGGTTCCTAGGCACTCTAGTTAAGTCTCACAAGTGATCAAACATGCACAAATAAAAATTTACGGATGCCTACAAACCCGACTACGGATCGTTTACTAGATATTTAGGCGAAACATGTAAACTAGTTAACAATTTAATTAAGGGAACGGACATACAACCTTTGTAGATCCGGTCCACCACCTCCACGGCTCCGCAACGAAGTCCCCTCCGCTGTCCAAAAGGAATCCGGACTCTAACGTCGGCTTCGTCGAAGAATAAGCGAGCTAGGTCGTCGATGTCCATGCCGAAGATGATCTACGTCGAGGCATCGCTAGAACAAGCTCCAACTTCACCAATTCGAAAAAACTTGTGAAGGAAACACCCTATACTACTTGGCAAGAGGTAGAGGATGAAGAAATAGGAAGTGGGTAAACTTTAGTTTTGGATTTCTTACTAGACTTCATGACTTGCCATTGAAGTAGCAAGCTTTCTTCAATGTTGAAGAAGATGAAGCAAGAAGAAGATGATATGATAAGATAATTAAAATAGTAAAGAAAATATAATACTTATCATATCATTAACCTTAGTTAGTGGTAGAGAATTGACTAAGGTTAATATGAAGAGTTAGGGTTAAGAAAGAAGACAAAATGGTTACTTAGTCAAAGTTTGAAGAAACTTCAACTACAAACAAAATAAGCCACCATTTCATTTTCTTTATCATTTTCTTTTTCCAAAATAAATAAGAAAAAGAAAACCCTAATCTTAATCTTAACCATGGTCAAATTCTTTACACTAACCCTAGCTTGCATGTATCATCAAACATGATACAATCATGTGCACAAAATATATCACATATGCAATGTGCACAAACTAAGTGAGTAAATCCATTTAAAGTGAACCAATACTAGTTAATGCAAAGTAATATATCAAATATATAATTATACATTAAATCATTAAATCAACACTTGATTCAATGATCCGGTCATGTCGCATATAACCGGCTAGTATTCAATGTATCGGCTTATTGAATCAATCCTTGATTCGACAACTAGGTTATATCGCATATAACCAATCGATACATTCATCGCGAGAATAGAATACGGTATCACATACACGCATTATTCTCGGTCCCGCACATATCTCATATGCGCTCCCATTTCGTTTCGCTTGATCTAGGAAACCTCTGTGTAGGACTCTAAAGACTCGTCAATACGCCGGCAACGGATGATGATCATATCAAACACCCACAAGCCGCAAGCGGTCTGCTAAACGTAACGGCCACCCGGGTATTGAGCGATCAGAAGATCGACGAGCAAGCCCGCTCACACTCCTGCGAATCCAACCAGTAACACTTACCGTATAGTCCGGTCTGTTCGTCTGATATGTCGCATATCTCGCCTAGGGGTGGTAAACGTCAGACCCCAATAGCTCGATAAGTCATGCCGACGTAGGGTCCATAACATTCGTGAAACTACTGATAACTCTTACCAGTATATCACTGCAACCCTGGCCAGGGATTTCCTGTTATGGCCAGTCGAGCATAGCACAACATCAACCCCCAATACCGGGAGAGACGAATCCCCTCCTATCGCTCATTGCCTTCATGTGAATCGGGACTGTACCCAAAAACCACCTGTTTGCACAACTCAGTAGAGCCGTGGTAGGGTGGAAATCAAAGCACAGTGGGAGACACACAAGACTCTATGACGATCTCGGGTCAACAGACTAAGCTGTACCAGTGTCACCAGAGAACTGCCATCTGACGTGAGGTATAATACCATCTGGGAGTTCTCGGCGAGTCCGTTCAGTGTACCCAGTCTGCACTGAGCACCCGCATACTATCTTCGATGTCAAACACCAATGGATATGGGATCATCCATCGTCCATCGCATGGGTCGAGAAGATATGCGCTAGTCTACTCTGGAATATCGATGCCCCGTCTCGATATTCCCTCGACTAGGAACATTTCAAGGATGTACTCATGGACTACCCAGGCCCCACTAGTATGATCTACATCATAGTCCTGGAAGTCGAGTACACATCCTATGGGCTTTATCAACATGTAATCAGAGAGACAGAAAGTATACATGTTAAGATAAAGAGCAACCAGATAGCGTACTATCATGTCGAGCAAGAAAGTCCTACCGAAATATGTCCCAGCATCCACTACAATATACATCCAATGTACAGTAATGGCCTCTAGGGCATACATATAACTAACATTTTCTTCACTATTCTCACCATTAGTGAAGAGCTAGCATGAGCTTGAGTCTACTCGACGTAGATCTTCTTCGGCATCGAAGACATTGAGCAAGGTTGTTCTTTTCTTCAAGTGAACCCTCTCTGGAGTCCGGGAGTTCACCATTCGCAGCGAAGGGACTACAACATGGAGCTTGAGAAGTGAAGGACCGGTCTAAAAAGGTTGTATTCCGCATTCACTTGTATGTAAAGTTGTTTACATGTTTATTCGTCGGATTTTCTAGTAACGATTGTAGGGTTAGGGTTAGCTAGAACGACAAATTTTTGAAATTGGTATGGACGATACCTCCCGAAACCTTGTTGCCGTGCTAGACAACCCTGCTGTGGTATCAGAGCCATGCTGGAAAATTAGACGATGTTTGTTAGGATTACGAAACCGAAACAACTCCAAAACTTGAAACAAGGAACTCTAGTTTCTGTCGAAATTTTCTGAAACTTGAGACGAATGCCTACATTAAATATATGAGATATAATAAATATTGCTTCTTTCGTTTCTTCTATGATACTTAGGAAGCATAATTGATGTGACTTCATTAATGAGATTAATGAAATAAAAGAAACCTAAAGATGTTGTAGAAACTTGTCTCGAAAATATGTAGCTCTAGTTCTTGCTTTGCATAGTGGTATTCCTTATAGAATATTCTGCACTTTATTCGATAAGGAAAGAGCCGAGATCCCTTCACTGGGAGTGACCTCTTTAGCAAAATTGGCAGATGCTATAACCCACTCGGCTTGTCTTTTGATTGCTTCTATAGTTTTTTGCCTTGCATAGTGGTATTTATGAAATATCTTGCACCTTATTCGATAAGGAAAGAGCCGAGATCTCTTCACCGGGAGTGACCTCTTTAGCAAAACTAGTAAAAGCCTCAAAAACACTCATTTACAAAATCACTCGATTCTACGACGATATCAAGTTCATTACGCAATAGGTTTTCTTAAAAACCTGTCGCAACCCTCCGTTATTTTAGTTAATAGAGTATTTAGTATTCGTGCTACGTTTGTTGACCATAGTTAAGGCGTAGTGTGCGGTAGCTAAGTGATGTCTTTCTACACAGCATATGATGCGATTAATTAGGACAGTCATGTGACTTTGTTGACCATAGTTAAGGGTCATATGAGTGAGTCTAATTAATCAGGAAATGACGGGTAGAACTTGACTAGTGCTTATGATTTGTTGACCATAGTTAAGGTCATAAGTCACTAGGGGTAAAAGATTATCGGGAATTTCAAGTGTTGAAATTTGCAATGAGATTGCATACCTTCTATGAGATAATTGGATCCCGATACCCACTGCGAGTAAGAGTTACTCCTGGAAGAGTTTTCCACATTACAATTAGCCGATCAAGTAGGTGTCTAGAAAGGTATTAACGGGGTTACGCCTCTGGAAAAATGAGGTTTATTTTAATTAGGTCTGTGCGAAAGCACGGGGAACCTTCTTCAAAGTACCGACACTGGCCTGGCCAAAAGATTAGCGAACTTGTATGATGTAATTAATCTTGGCTAGTCTTACTTTTTAGGGTTTGAAGGAAGATTTGACAAAAACAGTGGGAGCCATCCTGATTAGATAAAATAATAACCAATCTAATCTTGCAAGAGCGCACGCAGAGTGTTTTCTTCTCTCTTTCTCCTGGTAGCGACCGTGTCACGCCTTAACTAAGATAATAATATGGATGCATTGACCGAACCTACTTATTATACTGAGCCAGAGAACGTTGGTTCCACTCTATATTATAACTTTTATAAGTCCGAGCAGGAAATAAGGGAATATCTGGACTCCCATGCCACCCAATTAAAGAAAGTGCATGTTGATGTATCTTCTTTGGGTGTGTTCATTACCAAGAACTATTTTTCAGTATCCTCTACGTCCTAGGTATGAGATACCGGATCAGGATCCCACATATGTAAGAGTTACATCGGCTACAGAAAGGTAGAGAACTGAGAGTAGGTGATATATCTCTAAGATTTAGAGAATGGTGCAATTGTTGCAGCCAAATCAGTTGGCAGATATCACCTTGTATAAATACATTGATTTTGAACAAATGTTATTAGATACCGAACCTGATATACAAAATTACATCAGATTCTTTATTAAGTTAAAGAAGGATTTAATTCTGTATAAGAGGACAATGTTGTGAACATTTTCCTTAATCAAGAGTTGATTGGATCAGGCACGTTATATAATAGCATATACGTTCTAAATCAAACCACAGTTCAAAGTATATAGAACACACACAAGAGGAGTAGTTCAGAAATGAACGAATCCTTCTTGTGGCATTGTAGACTAGGTCATATCAATGCGACACGACCAGCTAAGTTACATAAGGATGAATATGAGAATTTGTTCGAATTTTCATTTTATGATACTTTCCAGTCTTGTTACAAAGGTAAAGTGACCAATACTCCGTTTACTGGAAACAGAGAAAGAGTTACTGAACTCTTGGGACGGATACATGATGATGTATACGGTCCTATGTTTACAAATGCCAAGGTTGGTTCTTAGTACTTCATTATATTCACTGATCATCTCTCAGGATTCGGATATATTTTCCTGTTGAAACACAATTCTGAAACTTTTGAGAAATTCAAGAAATAAAAGCTTGAAGTTGAGAACCAAACGGGTAGAAGTATTAAGTCCTTCGATGTGATTCTCTCTCAGCTTACTCCTTCGTATACACCACATCACAACGGTGTATCGGGGCGGAGGTATTGCACCCTATGAGATATGGTGTACTCTATGATGAGTATTGCTGAGTTACCTGTTTCCTTTTGGAGTTATGCACTTGAGAAGCTGCATACCTATTGAATGGGGTTCCATCCAAATCAGGGCCTACCACTACATATGAGATATGGAATGGGAAGAGACCATGTCTTAAACAAGTTAAGATATGTGATCGTCTGGCCTATGTTGAAAGGCAGAATCCGGACAAGTTCGAGGCAAAATCGGTTCTGTATAAGTCTGTTAGGATATTCCAAACATTTGTTAGGGAATATCTTTTACCACTCTGAAGAGCAAAAGGTGTTTTGTTTCTCAGCATGCCACCTTTTTAGAAAAGGAATTTCTTGTGAAGAAATTAGTGGTCATGAGGTAGAACTGAAAGGAGTTCCAGCTAGACAAACTAACAGCTGATAATTGGGTGAAATCAAAGGATTCAATAGTCTCCAACGAACCTCAGCCTCTCCGCGAATCTGGTAGGGTTCTTCATCCACTTGAGAGATACTGCGGTATTCTTGGTGACAGTGGGAGCGAGGAATGCATCATGGTAGATGATGGCCCAACTGGGTTCAGGCAGGCCATCACGAGTGGGGACTTTGTGAAATGGCTGGATGCTATGTGATCAAAGAGCGCGATAGACGAGCGTGAAGGAACGACTGGAAACTGTCATATGGTTGATACCGGTTTGACAAAAGGAAAATATCAAGTTCTTACATTCGGGAGCGATTCTGAGGAAGAAATAACCTTTGGCCCTCTCTTTAAAGAATCAACCTCTGGAAAAGAAGAAGAGAAGAAGAACTGCAAGAACATTCAGCTGCGTAACCGTACGTTGCCTGAAAAGAACCTCGGGCCTACAAACAAAGGTTCGAGAAAAAGAGACAAGGGGAAGGAAAAAGTCCCTGAGGAAATTGCCCTCTATGATAGAGTCGTCAAAGAGCTCGTAGCTAAGAATTCGTCTAAGGAAAACAAGGTGGATTACAATGTCCTGACACATCTGAGGAAGATACCTTCACAACTGAGCATACTGGATGCTCTCCTCCTGTCCAACGAGGCACAAAATTCTCTGATCAACGTGCTATACGTCTGTGGACTGCCGCGAGAAGACAGTCGGGTTTTGTTTTCCCGGAGAGTTAGTTCTTGTTGTGCAGGGGGACCGTGGTGTCGCCCCTCACAGCTTGATTTCAGCTTTTTTCGCTAGTCGCCTTTTGAGGAGAGGATGTCGAGGATTCTTAGCTTCCATTCATGATACCGGAGCCACAGTAGATTCGTTAGACCAGATTCCTATTGTGCGAGAGCTTCCCGACGTTGTTCCAGATGAGATGGCGGAGCTTAGGGAGCTTAAGGATCAGCTGCAAGAGTTGCTTGATGGGGGACTTGTACGTCCAAGTGTTTCACCTTGTGGAGCTGCTGTTCTGTTCGTCAAGAAGGACGGCAGATTGACGTTGTGTATTGATTTTCGTCAATTGAACCGAGTTACGGTGCGGAATAGGTATAATTTACCTCACATTGACGATTTGTTTGATCAGCTCCAGGGTGCGGGACATTTTTCTAAGTTTGATTTGAGATCAGGTCATCATCAGTTGCGGGTTCGGAATGATGACATTCTGAAGACTGTTTTTCGTACGCGCTATGGGCATTATGAGTTTTTGGTAGTGTCGTTTGGACTCACCAATGCCCCAGCAGCGTTAATGGATATGATGAACCAAATTTTTTCAGGCCGTTCCTCGACCAGTTTATTATTGTGTTATTGTTGACATTCTGGTCTATTCCAAGAGTCGAGAGGAACATGAGCAGCACTTGAGGACGACTTTGCAGACATTGAGAGAGCACCAGCTGTTTGCTAAATTGTCAAAGTGTTCCTTCTGGCTTGATAGTGTTGACTTCCTAGGTCATGTGGTTAAGGGAGATGGTACTCGTATAGACCCGAGGAAGATCGAGGCCGTACAGCTTTGGCCCAGACCTATATCAGTGACCGAGGTCCGCAGCATTTGGGCTTAGCCGGTTTTTACCGCCGTTTCATGCAGGACTTCTCGAGTATCGCTGCACCGCTGACCGGACTGACCGGGAAGGGGGTTCCATTTCTTTAGACTGAGACATGCGAGCTGAGTTTTCAGCAGTTGAAGACTCGGTTGACGACTGCACCAGTTCTATATTTGCCTTCTGGATCGAGCGACTTTGTCGTTTACTGCGATGTTTCGCGAGTGGGGCTCGATTGTGTATTGATGCAGCATAATAGAGTTATCGCTTATGCTTCCCGACAGTTGAAGGAGAACGAGTAGAATTATCCCACTCATGATCTTGATATGGCCGCGATGGACTTGCGCTGAAGATTTGGAGACACTACTTGTACGGGAAGTCGTGTCAGATTTTCACAGACCACCAGAGCTTTAAGTACATCTTCCTGCAGTGGGATCTGATTTTGAGACAACGTTGTTTGATGGAGTTTGTGAAGGATTATGATTGTGAGATCCTTTATCACTCGGGCAAGACGAATGTGGTAGTTGATGTTTGAGTCATAGGCCCAGGGGTAGCTTGTCTCAGTTGAGCGCAGTTCAGAGACAGTCTTCTGCAGATTTGCAGTTCTTGTGCGACAGCTGAGTACAGTTAAGTTCACCTCCACCGGGGGACAGCTTTCTCATGTCTATGCCCGTCCACTTCTACTTAATCGTTTTCGTGAGGCACAGCCTACCGATGCCCGTTTGTTTGAGATTCTTTGTCTGAGATTCTTGAGCTTGTTCGGCAGGGTAGAGATTCAGAGTTCTTGATTGATGACCAGGGTGTGCTACGTTATGGGACTCGCTTGTGTGTACCAGATATCGATGGGTAGGGACGCGAGATCCTAAAGCAGGCACATCAGTCAGCTTTTAGTGTTCACCCAAGTTCCATTAAGATGTAACGTGACTTGAGAGATAGTTACGGATGGGCAGGGATGAAGAGTGATGCTTCGGATTTTATTTCGAGGTGGCTGACTTGTCAGCGAGCTAAGGCTGAGCATTTGAGACCGGCAGGAGAGTTGCAACCTTTAACCATTTCGGAGTAGGAATGGGAGCAAATCTCCATGAATTTCGTTGTGGATCTACCCAGGTCTAGTCAAGGGTATGACTTCATTTGGGTGATTTTGTTGTCCGGTAAACGAAAGCGGCTCACTTCCTTCTAGTGAAGACCACTTTCGGTTATGCTCAGTATGCTCAGTTGTACATCGATAAGTTTGTGTGTTTGCATGAAGATCCTTCATGCATTGTATCCAATAGAGGCATCCAGTTCACTAGCCGTCTTTGGCAGAAGCTTCAGGAAGCCTTGGGTACCTGTTTGAGTTTTAGCACCGCTTTCCATCCGTAGACCGATGGTCAATCAGAGCAGACTATACAGACTCTGGAGGATATGCTTCGTGCGTGCGTGCTTAATTTTGTTGGCAGTTGGGACGTCACTTTTCATTGATGGAGTTCTCCTACAATAACAGTTATCAGGAGACAATTCAGATGGCAACTTTTTAGGCTTTGTATAGTAGATTGTGTCGATTGCAAGTCTGTTGATCGACTCAGCGAGAGCAGAATTTTTGGACCCCAGCTAGTCAAGAGACTACGGAGAAGATCCAGTTGATTCAGGACAGGATGAGAGAAGCCCAGTGCAGACAGAAGTCTTATGCTGACCGTCGTCGTCGCAGACTTGAGTTCGCAGTGGGGGATCATGTATTCCTATGGATTTCTCTGATGAAGGGCGTGTTGAGTTTTGGGATGAAGGGAAACTTAGTCCCAGAATTGTAGGTCCTTTTGAGATCCTTGAGCGAGTCGGTACCATTGCCTATCGTTTTGCACTTCCGCCCAGATTTCCGGATGTTCACCCCATATTCCTTATGTCGATACTTCACAAATACCTTCATGACCCTTCTCACATGATTCAGCACCAAACCGTTCAAATAGAACGCGATCTTTCGTTCACCAAGCAGCCGATAATTTTATTGGATCAACAGGTGGAGAAACTTTGGTCAAAGGTCTTGCCATCTGTGAAGGTTCTTTGGCGTAGCTCGTTTAGTGAGGAGATCACTTGAGAGGCTACGAGCGGATGTGGAAGAAATTCCCTTATCTCTTTGAAGGTACGCATAGTAAGAATTTTAAATTCGGGGACGAATTTCTTTAAGGGGGGAGATTGTAACACCTTAGAATGCGACTAGTATTAATTAAGCGATAATGCGGGTTTTTAGTAAAAAGTTTACCAAAATAGTTTTCTCGCATTTTATTAAGATTAATCGATATTTTATTATTATTTGTTTTTGCCTACACACACTTGTTCATGTTGACATGGGGGTTGTTTAGTGTTAACCTTGTTTAGTGGCCATGACACTTTAAACTAATCCATGCCATGATTAAACTTGCACTTAGATATTTGTGTGAGAGTTATCTTCTTATTTTGGAAAGAGGAGAGGTGGCTAGGTGGGTCATGGAGGGCTTTAATGCTTGCATTAATGAAGGAGATGGAGAGAGTAAGTGTAAGGTATACACTCACCCTACACTCACCCTCTCATCATTCTCTCATTCTTATCTCATTTAATCTCTCATTCTCAATCATTTTCATTCTCCTCTTCTCTCAACTAAAACCTTCACTTTTCCTTCACTAAACCTTGCAAAACCTTCATTAAACATCACTAAAACACTTCTCATGTCATGTTTTAGCCTCTAGGATCACTTGGAGCATGGAAAGCTAGGATCTTTTGAGCAAATGTGGATAGGTATAGCCTCTAAACTGTTAAATAGTTGTTTTATTGTTGTGTTGCCTTGTAGTTGTTGTTTAGAACACTAAAAATATAGTTTTGTGCACATATCGTATTTTTAGTGTCATATTGGAGTGTCTGTGATCTGCTGTGGCCCCGAGTGTATACTAGAAAATCTAGCAATGTAGTAGTGATGTACTAGTGACCCTGAGTATACACCTGAAACACGAACCCCACCTGATCGGTTTTGGCCGGCGAGATCATGATGAATTCCGGCGAGCTCGGATTTTAGGGGAGTTGGGGCTTGGGTTTTATAGGGTAGCTGTCTGCAGTTGTTTTAGAATGTTTGGTACTGCTTGATTTTTATGTTTTTACAGTATAAAAAATTTGGGATCACTTTGCTTGTTTCTAGTATTTCGACTACACGAATTACTTTATCCGACACGGTTCGTGTACTTTGTGCAGCTGCTGCACTTAGGTTGGTTTCGGGGTGTCGCTATGTACGTTAACCACTAAACGAACACTTAAGAGTTTGTTTGGAGTTGATGCGTTAGTCAAACGTAGTTTGTACGTGTTATTGGTCGATTTCTAATATGAACTTGTTATGATTGTTGTATGATTTTAGGATCGCAGGCGGGGACTTCAGACGCTGCGAAGAAGGGAAAGAAAGTAGTTGGCTTTACTTAGCCCAAGATCATCTGTGAGTAAATTTAACATCTACAGGGGAATCGCCTGTATGGCGTTATGCGTCTGGGCTCGATTCAATGACATAATTATTAGTTATAAGTATATGGACATTGATTGTGCATGTGTACCATTGTTGCATACCTCATTTTCCTATTGCATATGGACATAGTATTAATGAGACACAACACCATTACTGACGGTTCATGTTGCACGAGCATAAATTGTATGCTACACACACACCATCGGTAAGTTCCATGACACGCACAACACATATACATATGTGACATTGTATTGGTTAGTGACATTGAGACATTTATTCTTATTCCATTATGCATATGAAATACAGCATACACATATACCTTACTATACCTACATGCTTACACATGTACCTTGCTATAGCTACATGTTCACCTTTATATGATATTGCATTTGACTTTGGAGAAATTTGGAACTGCATGATATATTTAATAACTTGATGCATTTAAATAGCTGTTTTTCCTTGATATGCTCATATTACTGCTTTATGTTGCATATATTATATTTCATGGATTTACGTATTGAGATATGGATTTCATGTGATTTTATGGATTTGAGGACCGTGATATTTCAAGAAATTATGCATTGTTTGAAAAACCCGGTTTCTCTTGATATGATATTTTGATGTGTCCACCATGAGTTTTCTTGGTTCTGAGACTTGTGTTAGAAACCCAATGCGAGGAGTTGGATGAGGCCGTGTGCGGATACCCCGGGGAAAGAAAGGGATGTCGATGGATTAACCGATAAGCCTGGCAGAGGGACTACTACCTACCGGTGATAGTATTTGGACTCGGAGGATACCGACAGGAGTTATGAGATGGACATGGACCGACCGTTCTGCCGGAGCCCGCGGGCCGATCCCGCAGACGGAGCCCATGATATGAGTATTTACGTGTCGTTGATGGACACTAGTTTTCATGATATTTTTGAGTGTCGATGTTGGACACTCAGGTTCCATGAGACTTACAGGATATGAGGACCGATCAGAGTGACGATGCCTGAGGTATTGGGATTTGGAGTGTCGTTGATGGACATTGGTCTTTCCACGATGAGGATTCTGTGATGATGATATGTTTTATCCTATACTCTGCTTTCATTTGATATGCATTGTTTCATGTATTAGTAGTACCTGATAGAGTACCTTTCATGACTGTTGCATATACATATTGCCATATTATACTATCAGTTTGCATATGATAGATTATCGCAGTACGTCCATACCTGCGATTACCTGCATGATGTTATTTACTATTCATGAGTTAGCAACTCACCCCCGTTGTGCCACAGTGTTTTGCAGGTTTTCCCTCAGAGCAGTCGCGGCAGGGCTTCTTCTTATCGTATCTTTTTGCAGCGGATACCGCTACGGTTGACTGTGAGCAGTTTTGTTGTAGATGGGTTTTGCAGTTATCCGATGATGTTCATTATATATCTTATTATATCTAGTACTCTTCATCTACTACTTCATGTATTGACTTAGAGACGAGATGTGGGGACGATATTGTATATTATTTTGTGACTCTGGGTGTCGTGCTCGTGTGAGTCGACTCTTTTCTTATGTTGATTATCTCTTTTATATTGTCTATTCCTTCGCTACGGCGTCGTATATCTTCTTGTGGTGGTTGTTTCCGCCTTTGGGCGAGATTTTCTCCCGTTTGGGGATGCTATACTTATATCTTATGTTTGTACCTTTTACAGGGCTAGTTTTTACAAAGGAGGTGTTGCCAAAATTTTATGAAAGAAACTTAAGTTACAGATTTTTACTTGAGATTCCCAAAAGTTTTTAACAATGTTCTTATCACTTACTACTTGTGATGGTTTAGATTTCTGGGTTATCGGCTTACTTAAGTTGTGTTACGTCTGTAGACATTACGTGATTTAAGTGCCGTCACGTGCCAAATTTTGGTTCGTGACAAACTCCAACGATGTATTTCTGACGGGCTGGCGCTAAGGCAGAAGCTTGACTTCACCGAGCGGGTCACACAGGATTATGAAACTGCCAATTAGGAAATCGATGAGAAGCTTTCATCCTGCTTGCAACAACGGGCTCAAATCGAAGCAGAGTTGGCTGCCATAGCTGAACGTGAGAAAGAGTTGAGGGGAGCGCGAGAACGGTTAGTCAGTTTGTTGAAAACGCCTCCTCCTTAATAAGTGTCATTGTACCTCCTTTCTTGTACTGATTATAAACTTCTGATTCATGATTAACATGTATTCAGTTTGATTCCTGAATGAAATGTATCTTGTATTCACTTAAATTCATGAATAAAAGACATATTTTATTTCATGCTGGCGTTTCTCTTTTCTTCGATGTCTTGATTTGGTGTGAAGTAGTTTGTATACTCATTTTGGAGCTTGTAGTTTATTTACTCATTTCGGAGTCTCTAGTTTATGAACTCATTTCAGAGCTTGTAGTTTATTCACTCATTCCGGAGTCTCTAGTTTATGGACTCATTTCGGAGTTTGTAGTTTATGGACTCATTTCGGAGTTTCTTTAGTTTACCTCTTTTGGGCTTGTAGGCAAACTTATCCTAACGTCATAGATTACCCCTGCTCTTTGCGACTGAGGTCCGTTAGGTTTTGTTGTACTAGGGTTTTCTCCGTCGTACCGTCGCGTTGGCTGATGCATTCTTCGATATGCAGTCTTTACGCTGCTGTTCGAGTAGCCCCGCGACTGTCGTGTCTCCGATCCCTTCAGGGGCTGGACAAGATGTCTTCAAGTAATCTCCTTAGGCAGTTTGACCGTCGGAAGAGCAAGCGTTAGGAATTTTGCCATGTCGCTTTTTACTTGAGGTTAAGCTCAGTTTAGGAGCCCCGATGAGTCATAACCACTCCGCACTGGGGTTGGATGATCTCCGATAGTCTTTCGGGTTTTATTTGAGTTGCCGTCAAGACCCTGAAGCTAGGAATTTGGCCTCCGCTTCCTTTGTTGAAACCGCGTCTGCTGTAACGAGACGAATGTCGAGGTGATCTCTAGGTTGATTGTAAATCGTCGAGACTTGGAACTAGGGACTTTGTCATGGCTCCATTCTATTTTTGACCCTGGAGTCTTTATTGACGTCGCGTCTGCATCCTGTTGGAGTGAGAAGAAACACCGTTGTTGACACCGTGTTTGCAGTAACGAGATGAGTGTCGAGATGGTCTCTAGATTGTTTATGAACCGTCGAGGTTTGGAACTAGGGACTTTGCCATGGCCCCGTTTTGTTTCAACCCTGGGGTCATTGGTTGACATTGCGTCTGCATCCTATTGGAGTGAGGAGAAACGCCATTGTTGACACTGCGTCTGCTATAACGAGATGAGTGTCGAGATGGTCTCTAGTTTGTTTGTGAACCGTCAAGGCTTAGAACTAGGGACTTTGCCATGGCTCCGATTTGTTTCGACCCTGGCGTCGTTGGTTGACGTTGCGTCTGCATCCTGCTGGAGTGAGAGGAAACGCCGTTGTTGACATTGCGTCTGCTGTAACGAGACGAGTGTCAAGGTGGTCTCTAGGTTGTTTTGTGAACCGTCGAGACTTGGAAATAGGGACTTTTCCATGGCACCATTTTGTTTTTGACCCTGGAATCTTTATTGACGCCGTGTCTGTATGCTGCTGGAGTGAGAAGAAACGCCATTGTTGATACTATATCTGCTGCAACGAGACTAATGTCGAGATGGTTTCTAGTTGTTTGTGAACCGTCGAGACTTGGAACTAGGGACTTTGACATGGCTCCGCTTTGTTTTTGACCCTAGAGTCTTTGTTGACGTCGCGTCTGCATCCTGCTGGAGTAAGGAGAAACGATGTTGTTGACACTATGTCTGCTGCAACGAGACGAATGTCGAGGTGGTCTTTAGGTTGTTTGTGAACTGTCGAGACTTGGAACTAGGGACTTTGCCATGGCTTCGTTTTGTTTTTGACCCTGGGGTCGTTTTTGACGTCGCGTTGTCATCCTGCTGGAGTGAGAAGAAAAGTCGTTGTTGACATTATATCTGCAGTAACGAGACGAGTGTCGAGGTGGTCTCTAGGTTTTTTGTGAACCGTCGAGACTTGGAACTAGGGACTTTGCCATGGCTCCGCTTTGTTTTTGACCCTGGAGTTTTTGTTGACGTTGCGTCTGCATCCTGCTGGAGTGAGAAGAAACGTCGTTGTTGACACTGCGTCTGCTGCAACGAGACGAATATCAGGATAGTCTTTAGGTTGTTTGTGAACCGTCAAGGCTATTTGGATTTAATTCAGCAGAAATCTTCGAAAAATAAAGCAGAAAGCTTCAAAAAGGAAGAAGGAAGAAGATCTCCCTTCTCAGAAAAAAACCCTAGGGAAATAAAAAGACGAGAGATCAAAATATCTCATTTACCTATTGAAGGGTTTAACCCTTTAAAAAGAACTTAGTTCTTTCTCTGGATCTGAGATCCACAGGATAAGTCTCCTACAAGTTGAGAATTTAATTCTCATCGGGAAGAACTTGTTCTTGAGAATCAAACATTCAGAAAAGAACTAGAAAATCGAACTCCTAAAAAACAAAGTATATAAGGGAAAGACCTAGCACCTCACGTACACCTCACGTGGGCGCCACCGAAAAAAATGAGTGCCTAGCACTTATTGAGTGGTGCCCAGCGTCTAGCATCTCACGCGCCTCTCACGTAGGTGCCACAGAATAAAAAGAACTCGGGGAGTGGGGCCCAGCACCTCACGTGCCCCTCACATGGGTGCCACAGAATAAAAAGAAATCAGGGAGTGGCACCCAGCGCCTAGTGCCTCACGTGCCCCTCACGTGGGCGCCACAGAATAAAAAGAACTCAGGGAGTGGCGCCCAATGCTTAGCACCTCACGTGCCCCTCACGTGGGCGCTACAGGAGTGCCTAGCACTCATTGAGCGATGCTCAGTGCCCAGTGCCTCACGTGACCCTCACATGGGCTCCACAGAATAAAAGTGCTTGGCACTGACGTTGCAGCGCCTAGCTCCTCATGTGCTTCGCACGTGGGCGCCATAAAAAAGGCTTAGCACTCCATATAAAGATAAAAGGGATAAAGTGTTTAACACTTATTAGGCAATTCCCATGACTGAAAACCCCACATGATTATATGTGAGCGTCAGAACTTACATAAGTGCTCAGTACTTTTTGCACAAAAAAGGGGACTAAGCCCAAACAAGCGCTTAGCACTCTTTTTCAAATAAAAAGAAAACTGAGTGGACCAAGCCCAAGTTGGTTAGGTCCCTTGAGAGTAGAAACTCTCTAATTCAGATCAACCGAGCCCAAGTGCTCACTACTTACCAAACTGATCTTAGTCCAAATACGACTATCGATATTCCAATTAATGATATCCCAAAATGATATTCATCCCACATTCCCCTAAGGAAATCTTAGTCTCAAAACACGACTAATGATTCCTGGATTTACCACTAACTCCTTTTTCCCTCAAATACAGGAATTGGTTCAAGGGTACATCTCTCTATTCCTCAACGTCTTCAGAGAGGAGGCGGGTCCCGACAACTAACAGCTTTTGGGTGCACTTCACATGTATCAGAGGTATAGATAGTGGACCCTTGAACCAATTCTCGTATTTGAGGGAAAAGATCATGGTGGATCATCTAAAAATCATTAGCCATTTTTTCAGACTAAGATTAACTTAAGAGATGTAGGATGAACATCATTTTGGATACCATCAATGAAGGATCATTAGTCATGTTTGGGACTAAAATCAGTTTGGGAAGTAGTGAACCCATGGGCTCGGTTGATCTGAATTAGGGACCTAGCCAACTTGGGCTTGGTCCTCTCAGTTTTCTTTTTTATTTGAAAGAAATGATAAGCACTTGTTTGGGCTCAGTCCTTCTTTTTATGTAAAAAGTACTGAGCACATATGTAGGTTCTAACGCTCACACATAGCCATGTGGGGTTTTCAGTCATGGGAATTGCCCAATAAGTGTTAAACAATTTACCCTTTTTGTCTCTTTATGGAGTGCTGAGCACTTTTTATGACACCCACGTGCGAAGCACGTGAGGCGCTAGGCGCAGCCTAGTGAGTGCCAAGCACTCTTCCATTTTGTGGCGCCCACGTGAGGGGCACGTGAGGCGTGGGTGCAGCTCATTGAGTGCTAAGCACTTTTATTCTATGGTGTCCACGTGAAGGGCACGCGAGATGCTAGGTGTTGAGCGCCTCTTACCGAGTGCTAAGCACTCTTTATTTCTAAGGCGACCACGTGAGGGGCACGTGGGACGCTGGGCGCCGCTTATTGAGTGCTAGGAACTCTTTATTTTGTGGCATCCACGTGAGAGTCACGTGGGGCGCTGGGCAGTGATTTTTCCTTGTATATTTTGTTCCGAGGAATTCAATTTCCTGATTCTTTTCTGAATCATTGATCTCCATGAGCAAGTTCGTCCCGGTGAGAATTAAATTCTCAACTTGTGGAAGACTTGTCTTGTGGATCTTAGATCCAGAGAAAGAACTAAGTTCTTTTTAAAAAAAAGTTAAACCCTTCAATAGGTAAATGAGACGCTTTGATCTCTTTTCTTTTATTTACCTAGAATTTTTTCCTCAGAAGGGAGATTTTCTTCTTTCTTCATTTTTTTTGAAGCTTTCTGCTTTGTTTTTCGAAGCTTATGGAGGGTTTTCTCTGTGTTAGACTTGAAGTCTTGGGTCCTTTATATAGTAGAGACAAGTCTGTTGATTAGTTGAAGAAATCTCTCGTTAAGAGATCCTAATTGATTTTGGGGATTTTACCCACCGTTGGATCTTTGATCCAAGGACTTCTGTTTTACAGAAAGTATTTTCTTGTTTTTAACTAGATTAGGGAAATATTTTCCCATACAGAATTTATTCTGCAGATCGGTGATTTTTTAATCACCATTGGATTTTTAATCCAACGGTACTCTGTTTTACAGAGAGCAATCTTTCTTGTTTATAAAGATTTGAGAAATATTTCCTCAATAGAATTTAATTCTGTATTCTGATACTTTATCATATCTGTTGGATCTTTGATCTACCGGCTCTGTTTAACAGAGAGTAGAATTTAATTCTACTAGGCGCCGGCACTCACGTGCTGTGCATGTGGGTACTGATTAAGGTTTTAATTCCTTCATGTGCTTTGCACATTGGCACCCACGTGAGGAGAACGTGTGGCGCCAATAAGAGTTTTTAACTATGGCGCCGGCGCCCTCGTGGAAGGCACGTGAGGCGCTGCTTAAGATTTTTGTGTGCTTTGCACACGGGTGCTGCTTATATAAGAGTTTTTAACTCTGGCGCTGGCGCCCTCATGGAAGGCACGTGAGGCGCTGTCTCTTAAGTTTTGAACAGAGCTTTGCTCTTTTATTGGCGGAAACAAGCACCTGCATACCTTCTCCAGTACGTCGTACTAATGGCTGTGGGACAGACCATATCCCCTGCAGGGATGAGAAGCGTATACACTAGTCTACTCCGGAGTATCGATGCTTCGTCTCGATAATCCAACGACTAGGGACCTGTATAAGGATGTGCTTATAGACTACCCAGCCCCCATAAGTGTGACTGCCATCGCAACGCTGGTAGTCAAGCAAAGATCCTAAGGGCTCTACCAATATGTATAAGCGATATGCAAAAAGAAACACATGCACATATTGAGGTAGAATCAAACCAGGTAGCATACTACCAAATCGAGCAAGGCTGTTATTATAACTATGAAATATCCAAGGAAATAGAGATTCAGAGACTTTAAAATAAAATAAACAAAACCACATCATGTGTGTCTAACGATTATTGTGTGAGTTTTCCAAGGGAATCTGGAGTAACTGGAGCAAGGAAATAGAGATTCGGAGACTTTAAACGTACCCCAGAGGAGCATAGGAGGGCCCTGAAGAAAAAATTGGCAAACTATCCTACCACCTTGCAGCGGAACCGCGGCGGAAACAAGGGTTTAGCGGTGGAACCGTGGCGGTTTGAGGGAATTGTGGCGCCAAAATCCTCTGGTATTTTTCTAAGATCTTTCTCTCTTCTCTAAGCTCCAATAATATGATCTTTCTTGTAGGATTCTTTGCAAATATCACCGCTCAAAAATCTTTTGCGTGTTTTGATATCGGTCTGTTTGTGCATATCTAAACTAGACATTAAGGGGCAATAACCCAAATCCAGATTAGGTGGGGATTTTATCACCCTTCTTAGGCCCCATAAATCACAAAACGAGCATACTATCACCTTACATTAATTAAAAAATATCTAGACCAAGTCTCTAAGGACCGTCGCACTCAATTAGGACAGAGCAAGGTCGTGGGTAATCTATCGCTTATCTGCATTTCTCTTGTGGTGTCTAGGCAAGTGTGACTAAGGAAAGTGGTTACTTAATTAGGCCCGCTATTTCGGTGATTCGTATAGCGGATACCTCCCACTTACCTGGTACTTACTTGGCTATAAGATTGATAAGGAGGTAGTAGAGGATTGATCCTGCGACTTGTCCTTTGGAAGTCTAGGAGCAGTCTAGTGACTTGACCTAGGTGACCCTAGTTTTAGGAATTGATTGTGCATTTTGTGATTAGTTGAGTCAAGCCTCACATCTGACTATTTTTTTTCAAAACAAACCTTATTAAAATCGTTCTCACACACGCTGCCACGTGTACTAAACCCGCTTAGTGCATGATCGACTGGACACGGGATTCTAGTGCCCGTCTTGTCCGGGGTTTTGCTATCGACTCCGGAATCTGTACTTCTTCATCTTCTATTTCTCCTCCACCCACCACATCTCCCGAGATGGTCAGTTCTCCATCGGGATTTCACGATACCACCCTGCCACCACCGGTAGGTGCGCAGAATCCACCACGCATCTCTCTTCAAAAAAGATGCTATCCCGTACGCGAGCCCCTTCCTACTTGTCCGTCTCTTCCACCAGCCAATAGGGACAATTTTGAAATTAAACCCCACTTCATCAACTTGTTGCCCAGATTTCACGGGCTTGATCCAAAGACCTATATATTTTTATAACCAAATTCGAAAACGTATGTGCAATGATGAGCACAACCCAACTTTCGGGGTGTCATGCCATGCTTCCCAATATACGGGAAAGTAACCTAGCGAGGCCACAGCGTATTTACTCAGAAGTAAACACGTTAAACGTAAATAAGCAATATAAAAGTATAACACAAGAATGATAAGAGATGTAATGAAACAACAACGTTTTATTTATATTCATTCTTTACATGCAACTGGAAAGTAAAATACAATAATGGAAAGTGATACGTAAACAATGGCATATGAACTGAAAAGAAAAGTAGGTACAAATAAGAACTAGAACTCTGGCTCCTCTGCAAACTGCTCCAAATCTTCCTGACGGGACTCGATCTCTTGAGAGTCGGGTCCTCCTGACAACATTCCAAAGAAAGAAGAGATAGGAATGTCGTCAGTGAACAATCGCTCGGTAAGTCCCAAAAGAGGGACAAATCAAGTAAAAGGAATAAATCTGGCAATTTATCTGTTTTTGTTATACTAACGTAGTTGTTTGTATCTTGGTACAGAATGTATCAGTATATACGAGAAGAGTCCAATTTTCTCCGTGGACTAAGGTAAATGGAGTACAAGGCCCCGTTAATCCCACGGGACAACGGTATGGATATTCAGGTTAGGTGTATTATAGTGACCGTCTCATTCCACTGCTAATACATTCCGTACCAATCTACCCCGTTAAAAACCCTGTAATGCATATTATATTTATTGTAATGAGTTGTAGTATAAGACTTGCCGAAACCATAGTATAAGTTGTTCATGTAAACGGTTCGGATGTAAAGTGATAGTCATATAGTCAAGTTCATTATATAGATTTGGTTCAGTCAAGTCAAGTAATGTTGCATTTACGTATTGTTCGGTATTCATGTTCAAGTTCAAGTGCTCATATTTGATACATTGAATTCTTGTTGAATTGGATATATGGTTGGATTCATGTTTGCATTGTATTCAGATTAGACTGAGACTCAGATTGAGTCGGACACTTAAACAGATTTGAGTCCTAAATTAGGTTTAGGAGTTATCGGTAACTGCTGCACATGGACGGCAAGATTTGTGTCTTTTTCCAAGACAATTACAATTGATAACCCAGTTTTAGTTTTCTACCTTAAATAGGAAAGCACCCACTTTCTCCGGCTCCTTGAGGATCAAGAGAATTAGTCCCGCTTAAACATATATTTACTAGGGTCCTTAATATAAATTTAATATAACTTGAGGGGGGTTTTATGAAAAATATTTTTAGTATACTTTCAAAATAAATCTCAAGTATTTATTTATTATAGTTAGGGTTTTCATGGATGTAATTTTTAAAAGTGAAGTATTCTAGCTTATAAATATCTAGCTTGAATAGTACATAGTATTTTAATGTAAAGTTGACTTGTATGGATTCTTAATAGTATTTTCATGAAACTTGTTATTCTTTTATTTTGTTTAGAAAATGTGGAATTTAATAATATCTTAAAAATATGTGTTTTGATAATATTTATATATTTATTAAAAGATAACTCTTTATTATTAAATAGAAATCCTCGTTTTTCTTAAAAATTGTATAAAAATTCCAACGAGATCGTATGCTCCATGAGGAGTTCTGCATCTCGCTCTACTAGTCCCGAGAATGTGTGATAACCCACACCATCCCGATCAGGTTCCCCAAAATTGGTTGTAGAGGCATAATCACAAGGAATGTAATCACACAATTTTAAAAAATACGGTTTTTAATAGTTTAAGGTATTTATTTGAAAAGTCATATTTGCCACAAGATACTGTTTTCAAATGAATCATGCTATATCAAGATGTGTGTATGTGAGAGGTAGGTCATTAGCTCGTGAGGTTTTCTAAAGGTATGCTAAGCTAAAATAATTAAAAGATGTCATATGTAAAGTTTGTGGTATTTAAACGAAAAATGTAAATAGAAATTACATAACATGGTATGTTAAGATGAAACTTGTTCTCAATGTTTGTTTCATAATTATTAAGCAAGATATAGTGATATGGATGATTAGTTATTAAGAAAGATTGTGATTTTAATAAGTTTAGAATCGAATGTCGGAATAACTCCACTTCCGACGAGTTTTAAAAAGAGAATATTTTAAGGTGAAAGAATAGAATAAGAAGTGGGACTTACAAGTTGAAAGAAGAGAGGGGAGTTTAAGGAAGAGATTGGTGGTTTCGTGGAGTCGCGGGGTCGCCGGAATGGCTTCGAATCCTTGCCGGAAAGTTAACTTGGGCTAACTCTACTTGTACTCTTCTTTGACTCAGAAAATTTTGAGAATTTTGGCAATGGATTTCAGAATGATGAGAGCAAGGGTATGGTGTTGTATTTATAGGATGGAATTATGGTTTAGGGATTGAAGAGAGAATTAAAATTGCATTAAAAATAGGATTTAAAGCTCATTTTTATTTCTCTGTTAATTTTCAGGGAAAACAAACAGAATAGGAGTAGTGGGGTAGGCCAAGAAGAGTTGTGGGCGAAGCATAGGGGATTATCCCCTACGGACGGCCGGCGTCACCGGCCCAAACGCGCATCTCGCCGGTCGAGTTGAAGCGTTGGGTGCTTAGATTGGTGCCACGTGTCCCACTCCAAGTTAATAGCATTTTGCACATGTTTGATTTTCTGTGACTTTTCATTTTACATGTATTGCACGTGCAAACTTTTGGGCTTCCAAAAAGTTTAAAAGAAAAATCAGTAAAAAATAATATGTGGCTGATGGGATTCGAACACAGGGGCTACGTCACAGTAGTGCAAGGCTTTACCAATAAGTTATAAGTTGTTTCTTGCTGTTCTTAAACAAATCAAATTTATAATTTGTGCTCAAGTTAGCAAACTCCATTCTATATATTAACTTTTAAAAAAAATTCGTACAGTGAAATTGGATTCGTTACATTCTACCCTCTTTATAAAAATTCCGTCCTCGAAATTTACATTCACATAAGGACCAGTTTACAAATAGGAAAGGGCACCTTGCACGCATGCCGTCCTCACGTTCCTACATTGATTCTCCTGGTGAATCTTTTCTCCACATCACTCGGACCAAGTTTACTACCTTATTCCGTAGTGACTTTACCTTTCTGTCCAGGATTTCAACGGGTTGCTGCTCACAAGATAGATCTGTCTGTACAGTGAGCTCGAAGTGATCAAGGATGTGGCTGGGGTCGCTCACATATCTTCGAAGCTGGGATATGTGGAACACATTGTGAACTCCTTCTAATGATGGTGGTAGTGTCAAACGGTATGCCACTTCTCCGACTCGTTCGAGAATATCGAACGGTCCAATATATCTTGGACTGAGCATACCCCTCTTGCCAAAATGAATTACTCCATGGTTTGGAGAGATCTTTAAGAACACATGATCTTCCGGTTGGAACTCCAGGTGATGGCGCTTTGCATCAGCCCGGAGTTTCTATCTGTCTTGAGCTATGCGCATTCTTTCCCTGATCGTGCAAACTACGTCCACAGTTGCCACAATCATCTCTGGTCCAAGGAGTTCCCTATCTCCGATGTCATCCCAACTTATTGGTGATCGACGCTTCCTTCCATATAAAGCTGCAAAAGGTGCCATACTAATATTCTCATGGTAGCTGTTATTGTATGAAAAATCCACAAGATGTAGGTGATCTTCCCACGATCCTTCGAAATCTATCATACAAGCTCTTAGCATGTCTTCAAGGATCTGAATCATTCACTTAGACCGTCCATCTATTTATGGATGGTAAGCTGTGCTGAAGTTCAGACTCGTTCCCAAGCTAGCTTGTAGACTCTGCCAAAACTGCGATCGGAATCTGGTGTCACGATCGGATACAATGCAAACCGGTACTCCATGAAATCTCACGATCTCCTGCTGTCACGACCCAAAAGAGCAGCTCGTGACCGACACTTACATTACGCAACGTCTACAGGCGTAACATAACCTAAGTAAGTCGAAACCCAGAAATCTAAACCTTACAACTGAAGTAAGTAAAGAAAACATTTACAACATTTAGAAACTTTAAGTAAAGATCCTTAAAACTTATTTTAACTCTTTTCCTTGGTTTTCATAAAAATTTCGGCAGCACCTCCTTTGTAAAAACTAGCCCCGAAAATGGGCACAATAAGGAATATATAGAAAGCATCCTAAACGGGAGCAAAACACGCCCAACGGCGGAAACAACACCACAAGTATAAAAAGCAAATATACGACGCCCAACGGCGAAGATCCACATAAGGAAATAAAGTAAAGTAAGACATCAACCCTAAAAGCGAACATAAAAACCCATCGCTCAAGTCTCGCAACTACAAGTCTTTCTAAGTCATCAATATATACAATTACTAGTTTTCTGATTTGATGGAGTGACTAGATACAATATGAATAGCATAAACAAGAGGGGCACGATCCAACATGTACCACCTACCAAAACAAATCACCCAAAAGCAAGCTGTGTGCCAGCGATACCACTATTGATCCAAGCGGACAACCTGCAAGAACCGTGGCACAACGAGGGTGAGTTGCCAACTCGTGAGTAGAAAACATCAACAGGTAGAAATCGAAATAAACAACGATTCCTAGGTCAAGTATATCATAAAGGTAATACTATGATATCTAGGGTGACCGTATCTGCATATGTGCCAACACAATATAAATGCCTAACAGCAAGTGTATATCACCCAACAATGAATCAATGCATGTATGCAGGTGGATCTCGTCCAACAATGAAATCAATGCATGTAAGCAGTGGATCTCGTCCAACAATAAAATCAATGCATGTATGCAGTGGATCTCGTCCACGTGTCAACCACTGACACAACAACTCCTGCATGTAAATATCATAAAAGCATATGCAGGTAAATATAAGGATATCAAAGAGTGTGTGTCCATCAATGCCACATCACAATCATGGAAACCTGGGTGTCTATCATCGACACCCGAAACATCATGAATACCCGTGTCTAGCATCGACACGTAAATCCTCATAACTCAGGCGCTGTCACCACGACTGGCCCTGATGTTATATCCGTACATCACTCCGGTCGGTATCCCCACGATAACTGCCGAGTCCAAATACTATCATCGGTAGGTACTTGCCCACCTTCCAGGCTTATCGTCTGTACCACGAACATCATGCCGAAGGGAACCGTACCGGGCTCCACCATGTACCCGCACACGGCCCACTCACTCCTTGCATCGGGTATATATATCACAAATCTCAGAACCGAGAAATCTCATGGTGGACGCATCAAAATATCATATCAAGAGAAACCGGGTTTTCAAACAATACATAGTTTCTTGAAAATACCCCTACGGTTCTCAAATCCATAAATCACATGAAGTCTATATCTCAATGCGTAAAATCCATATAAAACTGATATATGCAACATAAAACATCAATATGAGCATATAAAGGGAAAACCGCTCTTTTAAATGAATCCAGCTTTAAAAATATATCTTGCGGTTCCCAAAATCCTCCGAAAACAAGTGCAGTATCATATGAAGTGTACATGTAACTGTAGCAAAGTATAAGTATCTACATGTAATCAAGTATATATGATGCATTTCATAAGTGCAATGGCGCAATAGTAAACGTCTCAATATTACATGTCAATGCAATACCACCTAGGGGTATATGCAACTGTAGCGAGATATGTGAGTGTACATGTCAGTATGTATGCATGATGTACATGTTGTTGTAACAAAGTATGTGGGTGTACATGTCAATATATCATGCAACCTAGCATAGTGATTTGAACATGGCAGTATATCATAGCATGATATAGCAATTCTACTGTGTAAGTGACATGGCAATTATCGATGAAGAAGTGTGTGAGCCGGCAAATCTGTGTATGTGTAACATACGCATCATCGATAATGGTGTAGGTGTACTAGCACAGGTATAAGAAATACAATGAGAATAGCATGAATGCAGCATAATGCATATAATGAATCAAATGCTATGGGGTATACATATCAACAAGACCAAGTCGGTGAATCTATCAATCGACATCCAGCCTTACAACATCACGTACAGTATAATCCATCGTACGGCATCCTCTAATCAAGGGTATGGATAAATCAACATGTAAAAGTCATCGCGTACGGTAATCTAACGTACAACGGCATTAACGATTAGGGATTCTATCAACCTATACAACATCGGGGTACGGATCTAAGTCTCGTACGGCATATCTCTCATTATGCAATCATTATCCATAAAAATATATACCTATCTCTCAGGTCACATCCATGTCAATGTCATATCAGGGGACCTACAAAGGTATCAACAATCACATATCGACTCGAATCCAAATAATGACATATCACACTAAATCATCATAATCACATCGTATACTCGTCCTTCATATTAATATCTCGCATCATATTAAATGAACATCACGCTTCTCTTTTAATTCATACCTATCATGATTCACTTATCATTTCATATTCTCTTAAACCAATATGTTCACTAGTGTCCACTTCTATCATATTATCTTGCAATTCCTACAATCATGCCCATCGCATATCATTTATCAATGATCTTTCAATCCAATATTTGCGGAGGTGCTATACGCCATCCACCCGACTTCCCCGGTAGATATAAATCTACTCACCTGCTAAACTCCTCGTTTATCTGTAGTCGATGCGCTTCGTCGTCTCGGAATTCACGCGAAAGTACCTACAATCAATACGAATTTGCAAAGCTATTAACACCAAATTCCGAAATCCAAAATACAGCACGCGGTGCACTCATAGGTTAGAACCTATAGCCTACACATGCAAAACAATCAACTACCCTTGTCGTTGACGTACAAAGATCCAACGACCAAATACAACATCCAAACTCAAAACCAATAATCCAAATATCGGAAAACGTAGCCGAAACCCTAAATAGGGTCGCTATACATGAAAACTGCCACATTAAACCCCAATAATACCAATACACATTTACAAACACAATAAATATCGTAGGTATTAATATTTATGTCAACTCCAATTTCATTTAAAACCCACGCCAAATTTTACCGAAAAGCTAGTAAGCAGCTTATATCATTTTCTCTCAATTTAGCACAATCCTAGAAATTTAACAATTCTAGCGATTTCAAACATCATATAATAGCTTAACTAAGCTATCCAAACCATAACCACTATTTTAATCTCACTCAATTCAGCTTTAGTTAAAACCTAGTAAGCAAATTTTTAATTAGACAAAGTAGGAATTAATAACAATTATCATTCTCACAAATGATTAGGTTATCCAAGTCTACACTTCAAGATTAACCACATTGACCATTCAAAACCCTAACTAGTAAACTGTAAAGTGGTTTAAGAAATTATACCGATCGATCCGTGTCCTTCGGTCTTTAGCTATCATTCCACGCTCCTCGCGGCCTCTCCGATCTCCTCGTCGAAGTAGCACCACGTCAACGAATCTTTATACGAGCTCCCGCTTCAAATTCAAGCAACTCGGACATGAAGTTTGCTAACCGACATGTCCAAGATTGATGTAGAGAGTGTGTAGAATAGTTTGTCTCAAGAAACCCAAGCCATTGGGTGAAGGTAAATGAAGTTGCCACTTTGAGGTAATGAAGTGTACTTGGAATTTTGTAATGAATCAAATTTTTTTTAAGAAAGAGGCTCGGGCAAATCATGGGGGCTGAAATTGTGCTCTCTGTGTATGTGTATACTGATGGGGTGAGCATAAATTAATATATGAATCAATCAAATAATAAATTAATCCAACTCCATATATAAAACAATCAAGTGGGGGTCGGCCACCTCATGTTCACTGTGAACATGAAAAGGGGGTGAGCACAAGGGATTCAAAGTGGTGATCATAAAGGAATAATCCATCACAAAAATATCCTTAAGTGTACAAAAGAAATTAATGAAACTAGTGAGTCACTAAGAGCCATGCCATTCTAGAATCAAGCCAAGTGACTCATCACCATGACTCATCAACTTAGCCAAATGAATCCTCATCAATGAATTTCGGCCAAGACCAAAATCAATGAAAGAAATGTGGCAAAAAAGAATTCACACAAGAAACCATTAATTAACACATTAAAATAATATTTTAATTAGGGAAAAATTCTATGTGAACCAAAACTTTTCATTGACCCCCAAAATTCGCGCACTAGCTTTATTCTAGCTAAACTAGGTGCCGGCAAGTTTATACGGAAGTTTGATCACAATCGGGTTAAAACGGAAAATACAGACTTTTTTACCCTAAAACGGAAAAATTCATATAACGATTTCAGAAACGTTACAATCTTCCCCCCTTAAAGAAATTCGGTCCCCGAATTTAAATTTAAGCCTCTAAATGCTAAAACATTTTAATAAACAGCTCAAACAACGGGGCTCCGAAAATACGGAAGAAACAGAAAACTACAGCGCATCCTGTGTGCCGAAAAAATGGATACGAAACTCAAAACCGATCTCCGTCAAGCGTCACGCAAATCAACGGACTTGCACGCATATCATCGGAGTCACAAAGGAGATACAGATCTCAAATCCAATACCGAAATCACATATGCACTAATCAAATACTATAATACATATATAGTACGCATTCTGTTTGAAAAATCTCAAAAAACCGAATAAATCATATGCATAACCTTTTTTGAATTGCCGCGTAATGCGTAACTCACAGAACAAGTGGCGGACGCTCATCTGTAAAGTAATAATATACTAGCATATATGTTTTGCCAAAATATGCGTCCTGCCTTTTTGAAATCTCCTAAAAGGTTCTATTTATAAACGTTCGTGTCCCTCGCAGACACGTAAGAAATAGCGAGAATATAGCTCCATTTTGAAACCTCTTGGTAAACTTTTTATGCATGCAAAGTACACAGGTACCGTTCTCAGATCAGTCCTGTTAGGGTACTACAAAGTATAGGGCATCATCATGAAAACAAAGTACTCAAAAGCAAAATCAGCTTCATAAGGCGTATCCAACAATCACGTACGTCTGGTGCGTACGGAAATCAAACCCAAAAACAAGTGCCAATATGCACGAAAGCAAATCTAAGTGCAACGGGTGTGCACGAAAGCATCTGTCCAGTGGAACAGGTGTGCACGACAACAACATCTAGTGCATCTATAGTGCACGAAAATCTCAACCAGTGCAACTGTCATGCACGAACGAAAATCCCAATCGAGTGCATCCGGTGTGCACCAATCACATCTCATATCATGCGCTTAACATGCGCGAAAATCCAATTCAAGTGCATCTGTCATGCACAAATAAAATCTGAATCAAGTGCATCCCATATGCACGAATAAAAATCTAAATCAAGCGCCTAATATGCGCAAAATCCGACCCAAGCGCGTCAGGTCCGTAATAAGCATCAAGTGCAGTAGCATGCACGAAAACGAACATCATGTATGCACGCGCACGAAAACACAAATCCGGTAAATGAATGCTCAAAGGCATAAATCGAGTGCAACTAATGCACGAAATACCAATCTTGTGCATCCAGTGCACGAAATATCAAATCCTGTGCATCCCGTGCACGAAATATCATCAATAACTTAAATGCGTATGAAAACCACACGAGCGTACCAAGGTGTATAAAAATCATAAAAGGGTGAAACTACGTGCCCAAAACACGTATCAATGCACTGTAAGCACATATGAGCTATACCGAGTGCAAAAATCAAATCGAGTGCGTACCACACGCACATATCAAATCACTGTATGAAATCCATGAAATCATAAACATGTGCAGTTAAGGCACAAAATCAATATCAAGTGCAAATAGATATGCACAAATCATGAACCAATACAACAGTGTGTAAAACGTATATCCAGTGCAACAACTTTGCACAAAATGTAAATACCCAGTAGGTGCAGCCATGGTACACGAAAAAAATATCATGAAACTCAATCATCAAAACTCAAGTCCAAGCGATATAAGCGTGATACTCGGATCATAAACGCAAATCGCAACAAATGACATTGAGGTACACCTCCTACAATGTCGAAGAAAAGTCGGTGCGCCCAAAACTGGCAGAGCAAGAACATCCGCTCGCCTCCTGCCCACGGTCTGGCGTCCTCTGTCTCTGGGTCCTCAGAATACACATAACACATCTGATCCTCGGTGCAAATCTTATTGCGACAGTGTCATGGAAGGAACCGGCTCAAAATCTCTTCCGATCTCGCCTACACCGAACTATACAGAGCCTGGTACTCTTATATAATCTTTCTCGTTCTCTGGACATCTGCGTTCTCAGCACAACTTTTTCTCGAAAACTGGCTGTATCTCAACGCCTCTGTACACATATCCGATCTCTAATCTCAACGGGGAGTAACAACAGCTCGTTAACGTCCCACACGAAACTCTTGCTCCACTTGTCTTTGTTAGTTATATGTATGCCCTAGAGGCCATTACTGTACATACGATGTATATTGTAATGGATGCTTGGACATATATAGGGAGGACTTTCTTGCTCGACATGATAGTACGCTATCTGGTTGTACTTTATCTTAACATGTACTCTGATTGTCTCTATGTTACATGTTGATAAAGCCCTTAGGATATGTACTCGACTACTGGGACTATGATGAGATCATACTAGTGGGGCCATGTTAGTCGACGAGTACATCCTATAACTGTTCCTAGTCTAGGGGGTATTGAGACAGGGCATCGATACACCAGAGTAGACTAGCGTATACGCATCTTGACCCATCTGATGGGCGATGGATGATCCCATATCCATCGGTGTTAGACATCAAGGATGGTGTACGGGTGCTTAGTAGAAACTGGGTACACTGGACGGACTCGTCGAGAACTCCCAGATGGTATTATACCTCACGTCAGATGGCAGTTCTCCGGTGACACTGGTACAGAGTAGTCTGTTGACCCGAGATCGTCATAGAGTCTTGTGTGATTCCCACTGTGCTTTGATTTCCATCATACCACGTCCACGAGGGCATGCAAAAAGGTGGCTTTTGGGTACAGTCCTGAATCACATGGAGGCAATGAGCGATAGGAGGGGATTCGTCTCTCCCGGTATATGGAGTTGATATTGTGCTGTGTTCGATTGGCTATAACTGGAAATCCCTGGCCAGGGTTGCTGAGATTTACTGGTAAGTGTTATCAGTAGTTTCTCGAACTGTTATAGACCTCATATCGAAATTACTTATCAAGCTACTGGGGTCTGACGTATACCACCCCTAGGCAAGATATGCGACATATCAGACGACGAGACCGGACTGTACGGGAGTGTTACTGATTGGATTCCCAGGAGAATGTACAGGCTTGCTTGTTGATCTTCTGATCGCTCAATACCTGGGTGGCTGTTACGTTTAGCTGACCGCTTGCAGCTTGTGGGTGTTTGATATGATCATCACCTACTGCCGGCGTATTGACGATTCTTTAGAGTCCTACACAGAGGTTTCTTGACTCAGGAAAAACAGAGTAGAGGCACATATGTGATATGTGCAGGACTGAGGATAATACGATATGAGATACCGTATTCTATTCTCGCAATATTTGATATCAGCCGGGTCATCGGATCAAGTGTTGATTCGATGAATCGGTACATGGTATATTAGTCGGTTATATTTGATATAGCCGGATTGTCGGATCAAGTGTTGATTCGATAATTTAATGTATAATTATATATTTGATATATTAAATTACATTAACTAATATTATCTCACTTATTGATTCATTTTCTCTCTCGGGTAATACATTGATATATATGCGATATATGTTAATTGTATTATTTTCTTTTGTTACAAAATATATTATATATGTGATATATAATATTGTAACAAGTTATGATAACTAATGCAACATGATTAGTGGAGATTGAACAAGATTAGGGTTTGATTTGGGTTAGTCCATTCATGAACCTTCTAGAAGGTTTTCTTTTGTTTTGTGCTAAGATATTATGTTTGATATTTTAGTGACTCATGGTTAACTCAACCCAAACCCTTCACCCTTGGTTAATTCTCTACATTGGTTAGCCTATTCATTTAGCAACCATGGTTGCATAAGTTATTATTATTAGATTTTCATTATTCATCACAAAAGGATTCTTCATCTTCTTCCTTGAGTTCTTCATGGAAAAGCTTTCTAGCTTTTTCAAAGGTGATGAAAATGAGTGAGAAATAGAAAACAAATGAGAACAAAAATCCTACTTCATCATCCTCATCTATCCTTGCCATTTAGATGAGGATGTTCACTTTATTTAGTGAGTGAGAGCTTGTGTTAAAGAAACTTCAAGGTAGATCATCTTTGTTATCGAAGATCGGAAGCAAGCATGCATCTTTCTCTTCGTGGAGCCTCTCGAGAGTCCGGAAGTTGATGATCGCAGCGAAGGGACCTCAACACGGAGCTTATGAAGTGAAGGACCGGATCTACAAAGGTTGTAATCCCTCTTACTCAGTGTTAAAGTGTTTAACATGCTTGTTTTCGCCTAATCTCTAGTCTAAGATCTTGGTTTAGGGTTGTTCGGCACGGCTAAATTTTAAATCGAGCATGGTTGATGCCTTATAGACCCTTGTACATGTGCCTAGTAACCCTACAGTGGTATCAGAGCCAAGCTAAAGTTTTAGGCGATGTCTAGACGAAGTTTAAAATCCGATCGAACTCCGATTACCCGTAAAACCCAAGTTTCTGGAAATTTTTCAAAAATGTTGAATTTTTCATATTAAAAATACTCAAAAAATCAGCAGAGAAATATAGGAATTACTGTGCAAAACGAGCAATTAATACTATTAAAGGGCCGCGGAACCGCGGCCATGACATGGCTTGCGCGGCGGTTCCGCGGCCGTACAGAGGAATTATTGTTTTCTGTTTATACAGTAACGTCCGTAGGTGTTTCCTGATTCTTCTGGGAATTTTTAATTCATACTCAAGTGTTGAGTTTTCTGGGTTGTATTGGCGACTCATTGATTCGATCGGATAATTTAACTTCGTTTAAGTTTTTTCCGGATAATTTTAGAAACTGTTAAAAATTTCGAACGGATATCAATAACTCACTTTTTCCCCTACCAGAAAATTTCCAAGCGTTGGATTTTTCCGTAGTTTAAGAACGTTCTAAGTCGTGCAAGTAACGCGGTGGACCCTCTAGAAGACAACAAACATTAACTCGATTATGTGACCGTCTTGAACTGTCTCTAAACCTTAGGGTTTGTGGTAGTACGGCGTGCCACATGTGAGGCGTTGGCTTGACCCTTCTACTGCTGGACCATTGGTACTGTGGCATGTGATGGATGTTTTTAAACTAATTTCAAGTGTTGAGAACCATCAGGGAAATCTTGGGTGTTTGTTTATTCGATCGGAAAGTTTAACATTGTCTATTTATCTGGAATGTGATACAATATTTGGATTCCACAAGTAGTTATGAGATAACTAATTTGAATGTTATAAATCTAGCAGTTCAGTCTCAGATGATCGGTTGCCACGGGATTTTGATGCGATCAAAAGTCCATCGCAATCACGTAGCGTACGCGGATACTCGCCGGGTAAACTTAATAGATAGCCACGCCCCATAGCCCCGACCAAGTGACTGTAGAAGAACCCCGTCGCCAAAAGCATCTGTTCGGGTGCTCGCGGCAGCGGTGTTCCGCCTTAGTGCACTTCGTCGACAGCATCCGAGGGTGCAGCCGTCTACTAAAGTTTGCGACGAGCATTCGATCAGGTTGTCGGGAATCTTGTTGAATTGCCCGACTTGATATTGAAAAGAGTTTTCGATAATGAGACAAAAATGCGGGGTTTATAATTGTTAGGCATGCGATGTCTAAGGAATTCATTTAGTTAGGCATGCAATGTCTAAGGAGGTTGCGAATTCCAACTGTTGTAGTTTTACACTTTCTTTTCTGCGGCCGTAAGTGTAATATGTGGTGTATCGCCGGTTTCGTTGCTGTACATCAACGACAATTAGGATACGCATATTTACTTACGTTGATGATATGTGATATTATGTGTTGCTGTGATATGTTATATTGTATCGTCGTGTTCTGAATAGCCGGGGGTTTTATGTGAGATGAGAGTTTTTCTTTTTCTTTCATGTAAAATTCATTTGTATGTAATATTCTTTTATTGGGGCACTTCCGGGCTGAGGATGATGTCACCATTGTATATTATTTACTTTTCCGCATTAGGTAGACCTAAGGCGGGGAGCACAAGTAACCGGGTTCTAGGGTCTAGTGGGAGACCATCTCGAGGAGTCGAGACCGGGTCTCCTAACCCTAGAATTGGCAGAGTTGCTTGCCGCTCTCACAGGGGTCTAGGGATGTGGGTTTGGCTATTCATCGCGACCGTGGAATCTGTGTTTTATACAGGCTCGTATTGAAAACACGGACATCCTAGTATATCCAATATTTCATATATGTTCTTCTGCTGCAATGTTCTGTGATGAGATCATATTACTGCCTGAGACGAATGTTTATATTATATATATGAGATATATATTATATGTTGTTGATTTCGTTTCATATCTGATGCTTGTGAAGCATAATAAAATGGGACTTCATTAATGAGATTAATGAAACTAAAAGAAACCTAAAAATGTTGTAGAAACTTGTTTAAAAACTGGTAGCTCTAGTTCTTGCTTTGCATAGCGGTGTTCCTTATAGAACATCCAGCACCTTATTCGATAAGGAAAGAGCCGAGATCCCTTCACCGGGAGTGACCTCTTTAGAGAAACTGGCAGATGCTACACACTCGGTTTGTCTTTTGATTGCTTCTATAGTTTTTGCTTTGCATAGTGGTATTTGTGAAATATCCTGCACCTTATTCGATAAGGAAAGAGCCGACAATCCCTTAACCGGGAGTGACCTCTTTAGCAAAACTAGAAAAGCCTAAAAAACACTCCATTTAATACCACTCGATTCTACAACGATATCAAGTTCATTACGCAAAGGGTTTTCTTAAAAACCTGTCGTAGCCCTTCGTCATTTCAGATAAGTACTAGTTAGTATTCGTGCTACGTTTGTTGACTATGTTAAGGCGTAGTGTGCGGTAGCTGATTAGTGCTTATCTGTATAAGCATATGATGCGACTCGATTAGGGTAGTCGTGCGACTTTGTTGACTATGTTAAGGATCGTACGGGTGGGTTTAATTCAATCGGGAAATGACGGGTTGAACTTGACTACCACTTATGATTTGTTGACTATGTTAAGGTCATATAGATGCTAGGGGTAAAATATTATTGGGAATTTCAAGTGTTGAAATTTGCAATGAGATTACATACCTTCTATGAGATAGTTGGATCCCGATACCTGCTGCGAGTAAAAGTTACTCCTGGGAGAGTTTTACACATTACAATTAGCCGATCAAGTAGGTGTCTAGAAAAGTGTTAACGGGATTATGCCCCTGGGAAAATGAGGTTTATTTTAATTAAGTTCGTGCGAAAGCACGGGGAACTTCCCTTAAAGTACCGACACTGGCCTGGCCGAAAGATTGGCGAACTTGTAGGGTGTGATTAATCCTGGCTAGTCTTTCCTTTTTGAAGGAAGATTTGACTAAACCAGTTGGAGACATCCTGATTAGATAAATTGATAACCAATCTAATCTTGTAAAAGCGCACGCTGAGTGTTTTCTTCTCTCTCTTTCTCCCGGTAGCGACCATATCACGCCTTAATAAAGATAATAATACGGATGTATTGACCGAACCCGCTTGTTATACTGAGCTGGGGAACGTTGGTCCCGTTCCAACTTATAATTGTTATAAGACAGAGCAGGAAATTGGGGAATACCAGATTTCTCGTGCCGCCCAAAAGAAGAAAGTGCATGTTGATGCATCATCTTCGGGTGTGTTCATTAGAGAGAACTGCTTCTCAGTATCCTTTACGTCCTGGGTATGAGTTACCGGATCAGGATCCCGCATATGTAATATGTTACATGGGCTACAGATAGGTAGAGAACTGAGAATGGGTGATAAGTTTCATGAGATAGAAAGGGTGCAAGTGTTGCAGCCAAGTCTGTTGGTAACTATCACCCTGTATTACCAGAATACATTGATTCTGAACGAATGTTATTAGATACCGAACCTGATATACAACATCATATTAGTCTCTTTATTAGTAAAGAAGGATATAATTTTGTATTGTTGGATAATGTTTTGAACATTTCCTATATCAAGAGTTGATCGGTTCAGGCATGTTATCTAAAAGCATAGACGTTCTAAATCAAACTACAGTTCTTAACGTACAGAACACACACAAGAGGAAGAGTTCAGAAATGAACGGATCCTTCTTGAGGTATTATAGACTAGGTCATATCAATGTGACCCGACTAGCTGAAGTTATATTTAGATGCATATTTAAATTAGTTTGAATTTACATCTTGTGAAACTTGCCGGTCATGTCACAAAGATATGATGACCACAGCTCTGTTTATTGGAAACAAAGAAAGAGTTACTGAACTCTTGGGATTGATACATGATGATGTATGAGGTCCCCTGTCTACACATGCCAGGACCGGTTCTTTGTACTTTATTATATTCACTGATGATCTCTCAAGATTCGCACATGTGTTCCTGTTGAAACACAAGCCCGAAGCTTTTAAGATATTCACAGAATATAAGTTAGAAGTAGAGAACCAAAAACGGGTATAAGTATTTTGTCCTTTGATGAGATAAAGGAGAAGAATAATTGAGCACGGAATTCCTGGACTATTCTAAAGGAGAATGAGATTCTCTCTCAGCATTACTCCCCCGTATACACCACAACACGTCGGTGTATCGGGACGGAGCGATCACACCCTATGTGATATGGTGTACTCTATGATGAGTACTACTGAGTTGCCTATTTTCTTTTGGGAGTTATGCACTTGAGAAGCTGCATACCTATTGAATAGGGTTCTAATCAAATCAGTTGCCTACCACTTCATATGTTATATGGAAAAGGAAGAGCCCATATCTTAAGTTTGTTAAGATTTGGGGTTGTCCGGTGTAACATTTTAAAATAAATAAATAAATAAAATTCTTTAAGTGAATTTTATGATTTTCGGTAAAGTAAAATGTTGTTTTTGTAAAACTAAACCGTAATTAATTTTCACTATAAATTTAAAAATACCTATTTTAATTACTAGTAAATGGTGTTTATTTAGCCACTTATAAATCTTTAGTTTAATTAAATATTTTTCCTAAATTAATTATTTTAACTATTAAAATAAGCTTTATTTATACACTAAATTAGTGTAAATTACAAATTTGAATGGGTTTAATTTGCAAAAATGAACCATTGCATATTAGAATCTAGTGTGTATCATGCAAAATTTATTTACAAATTTTTCCATGATTCTAGAATTTTCTTTAGTTGTTTTAGTAAAGAAATGAAAGAAATTAAATAAAATGATGAAAAGACATAAAGAGGTGATATTTTGGGGGAACTTTCTACATCATTCGTCACTCTTTTCTTTCTCTCCCTCACCTCCTAATTGTGGCCGGCCTCCTCACTATGGCAGCCCCCCCATTTCTCCATTTGATTTTGTTGCAAAAATCCACCAAAATCCATCAAAAATTCAATAAAAAATCCACAAAATCCTAATTAATTCCTACCCTCTATTCTTTGCTCATCTTTACATGGATTTTGGAGATGGAAAGCATTCATTTTGGAGGCTTATTTTCAAGTTTGGATTGCATATTGTGGAGTTATAAATCTTATTCTTTTGATTTATTATTGTTAAATGTTTCATTTAAGCATGTTTAGATTTAATAAATTAATCTATTTACAAGTTTTAAAATTCAAATTAGGGTTTATAAAATCAAGTTATGAATTTTATTAATTAAGTAGGGTTATAATAACTAGTTTAACATTTTTAGAAATGATAAATCATGCATGGTTGATGTATTGTAATTTGTTCATTCAAATTGTTTAAATCAAGCAATTTTTGCAAACTAGATTTTTGTATATTATATATATTGGGGAGATAAAATTCTAAATAATATTTGTAACACTAGATTGTGGTTTTAGTGAGGATATTAACTTGTTAGTGGAATGAAAAACTTAATTTGGTTACTAGTTTCTATTGATAATTGAAAAATACTAATAAAAATGCTATTTTTGCTAACTAGATTTTGGAAATTTTAAATAAATGAGAGTTAAAATCTAATTTATAATTTCATTATATTACAATCATCATAAATTGTAGTTTGATAAGTTAATTTAGGCAAAATCAAGTTTAGTCGTGAAATTATGAAATTTTTGCTTGCAAGGTGTTGAAATTGATAAAATTGCAAACTAGGAATTTAATTTTAATATAAATTAGAGTAATAAAAATATGGTAATGGTTTCTATAATCTAGTTAGGTTATTTAATGAATATCACGACACTTAGTTTCTTTTAAACATCAAGTTTTGAAGTAAAACGGTAAATTGGCGTTTTCGGGTTTTACGAAATCGGACGGTTTGATCGATTTTTAGGGTTTCGATGAATTAAATCATGTTTTATATTATAAGTAATGAGTTTTAAAACTATGAGTTGTTTTTTTGATGTTTATCTTGATCAATCGGCGTTTGTACGCCGATATCGAGCGATATTTGGTTCTTTTGCATGAGCGGGACATAGGTTTTAACCTATGCGCATTTCGTGCGTCGTTTTGATGTTGTCTGTGATTCAGTTTACGATACTACATATGTTTGCGTCTAGGTACCCCTCACGTGGACTGCGGGCGATGAAGAAGAGGATGGCGACACCGTCTTCGGCAGACAAGGACCAGGTGAGTAGATGTATATCTACGGGGGGAAGTCGGGTGGATGGCATTTAGCACCCCCGCAAACGTAGAAAAGGGATAGTACTTATTGTCATTAGGAAGCCAGACGTGACCTTAGATTCTTGATGAGTAGGACCCTAGTAATGACCCTAGGTTGGACTAGACTGATTTAGAAAGACCATACCAGAGGATGAATACCTTGGAAGATATTCGTAGGTTTCAGGTAGATACACACACACGCACACACTGAGACTCGACGTGGTGTATACGTGTATGTATGTATATATATATATATATATATATATATATATATATATATATATATATATATATAGGACTAGGTGTATGTATATATATATACACAATACGTATATGTGATACAAGGATGTGATATGATACACGGGGATGAAACAATATAACTGGGCTGATGCCGTGATTCTTGGCTATACAGTCGTGTTATGATATTAGCGGATCATTAGAAAATGAGATGATGGATTTGTATACATGAACAATAATAAAGGGTGGATATGATATTGAAGTATATGGGACTCTAAAATAGTATCCGGACCGTAACCTGTGCCTGAAATTCTGATATGATATATGTGTGACTTGATTACGACATCATATAGGTGTGACTTGATTTCGATATGATATATGTGTAACTTGATTACGATATCATATAGGTGTGACTTGATTACGATATGATCTAAGTGTGACTTAATCACAATATGATACATATACATGATATTTCTGAGGATAAATTAACGATGTATATTTATACTGGCAATGATATATGATTGATGTATGCGATTACAGTATAGCACCTTGATCTTGACATGCGTTGATGATGATATTATACGAATGATGAGACGCGTAGGAGATACTTGACCCGTACCCCGATATCGGGATGTCGTACGATGGATTTTACCGTACGAGGCATAGATACGATGATTGATTCGCACTCTTGATTCGAGGAAGTCGTACTACGTACGTGACGCTATTGAGTCTAAATCGCCGACTATTAGAGATATGGATTCAAATCTTAGGTGGACTCTTAATTCTTATTGACTAGTTTCTTAGCTTTAGCTCCTTAGGAGGTTAGATGGACACTAGTTTAGGCTCGAGTCATATAGTTGTAGTTATACTTGTATATCACAGATGAGTGGTTATTACATATCCGTCTTTACATTCATACCGTAATCATAATGTTACATGTTCATACATATATTTCTATAATCAGTATAAAACTCTTCCTGTTAGGACACCAGCACCATTACCGATGATGCACATATTCCATGCACACTTATTTGCCGGCTCACACACATCATCATCGGTAATTGATATGTCACGTACACTTTAGATCATATTATCTTTTATTGATACAATCAGCTAACAGCTAGATCGATATAATATTGTGATTACTCTCTAGTGTTAGTATAGACATGGTATTTATTACTTAGACATTTCATGCATTCGCATTTTCATGTTATCATGCAGTATTATGGGGCATATGCCGACACTTATCATATACTTACTCATGATTTTGGGATTTTGGATTTCTATGAGATTTCTGGATTTTTGGGGAAAACCGCAAGAATATATAAAAACTTCTCTCTCTCTCCTCCTCTCTTTTAAAAAACATAAGATGCGGTTTTCTCGTGATGTATGTGTCGTCCACCATGAGATTTCATGTTTTCTGTTGGATTTCGAGACCCGATTCGAGGAGTGGATGAACCGTCTCGGGTACATGGTGGGCCCGGTATGGTACCCAGGGGCAAGAAGATCGAGTTGTAGACGATGAGCATGGCAGGGGAGGACTACCTACCGGTGATGTCTGGCGCGGCGGATATCCGGAGGATACCGACCGTTGTCGTGAGAATTGATGATATGGGCCGATCCGGACTGACGGAGCCCGAGATATTGAGACTATAAGACATTGAGATTATGAGGTATTGAGACTTGAGATTTACATGTTTTGTGTCGATGCTTGACACGGATTTCCATGGATTTCATCGTTGATATTTCAGATTTCTATACACATTTTACCATGATAAAATCTAAAGATTTCTTATACAGATATATCTAGATTTCAGGATTGGTTATTTTACATTCATGATGCATGCATACTCATTCACATGACATAGTACTATATGAGGCTCTGACACGAGCACGGAGCTTTTGCACTTACACGTAGCTTATTATCCTGTCTTACTTGATGACTAGTAGTATATTAGTATATTATTATGACATAGGATAGCGTCGTGCATTCGATTTCTTTTCGCAGATATTTTCTACTCACGAGTTGGCAACTCACCCCCGTTGTGCCAAATTTTATTACAGGTTCGATGTACAGGTTTTCCTGGCAGCTTGCTGGCACATCTTTTCATTCAGGGTGATTTGCACGGTAGGTTGGTTCACTTGTATCTGAACCGCCATTGTAATTTTATTATTTCATTTGTATTTAGAAATCTCCATCAACCAAACTTATATTATTTGATAAGTTTACTCGACCAGTTATTTATTTCGACCTTAAAGTCGCGCGTGTATTATTATGGTATCTGGTGGAATTGTTTTCTTTTAAGTTTTGAGCCTCGCCCTTTGGCGTTGTATACTATTGTGCATTGGTGTGGTTGTTTCCCCCTGTTGGCGTAGAGCTAGCTCCCGTTTGGGGATGCCTTTTTATTGTTTATATGTATTTATACTTGTTTGTTCCCATTTGGGACCAGTTTTTACAAAGGAGACTCTGCCAAAATTTTTGAGAAAATTGGATGTTGCTTTTAAACTTGCTTTCTACACGTTTTCCTTTACTTCTTCTTCTTTTTATGGTTTAGATTTCTGGGCTTCGGCTTACTTAGGTTACGTTGCGCCTCTAGACTCTTCGTAATCTAAGTGCCGGTCACGTTCCGTACTTTCGGGTCGTGACAAAGTTGGTATCAGAACGCTAGGTTTAACCTTGTATATGTCTAGGGTGATCCTTGGTTGATGGAGTAGGCGACTTAGGTAGAGTGACGTACCGTGGGTATGATCCGTGGCATACTTACGATACGCTACTCTTCTTAAATAGCCTTAGGATGTACATTTCTTTGCACCGTATTTCATTCGTTCCTTTGACCTATCTTCGTCGATGTCGGATGGTGGTTTCTGTTACCACAGTCGCACGGGCAGAGGGAGCTGCGGATCGTATGTGATGACCAGTAGGGTATCGTTTATTCTTGAGGATTGAAGCATTGTTTAGCGTGCGGACGAAGGGTATTCACATGCCGTCCAGATGAAGTTAAAGGGTTCGAACGATTATCAGAAAACCCATTTTCCCAAGTTTAAGGTATTCGGAAGAACATGCAGGTATTTCGAGGGACCCTCTAGAAGAATGAAACCCTAACTCGACATAATGACCATGAGAACGCCCTTCAACCTTAGGGTTTACGGCAGTTCCGCGGTGCCATTAGAGAGGCATGGGTTTGCCCTTCTACGGCTGGACCATCGATGCTGGGGTATGTACCGGATATTTTTAAACTGTACTTGAGTGTTGAGCTCTCGGGGAATTATGGGATTTTGATGGATCGATCGAAAAGTTTAATGTAGTCCGGATATCAGGTGAAGAGATCGACTACGTGGGAGACTCTAGTTATGAGTATTGTCGTTGGTAGCGCAGTCAGCACACTTATGAAGAGACGAGTTCGAAGCAGTCGACACCAGAGGAAAGGGGGAAAGAGGCGCACATTGACGATAGTGTTTATGATTGATTGTGATTTGGTGATTTGAATTTCATATTTTCGTTGATAGGATTTTGGTATTTTGAGGACTTTGTTCTACGATTGGTATTTCTTATGTGTACCTTCATTACATTCTATTTGTGTTTCATATATCCGTGGTATTGATGTTGTTTAGTACATACCCAGTGCACTTGATTTGGTTTCAATACATTTTGAGATTTTGATTTGATTTCGTGCATATGGTTACACATGATTTTGACATATTCTTCGACCTAGTTTTCATGCACTTTCGTACTGTGATTTCGATTTTGATATTTGGTGTATGTTTTTGTGCACCATGTGCACCTGATTGAGATTCTTGCGCACACTTGGCGCACTTGATACGATTTTGTGCATACCAGATGCACTAAATCGGGGTTTTGTGCGGATTAGATGCACCTGATATTGAGTCGTTCACGCCCTTTGCACTTGACAGATGTTTTTGGTGCACACCTGTTGCACTTAGTTTCGTTTTTGTGTGTATTCGTGGTATCTGTATTTGGTTTCGATTTCAGTGCGCACCGGACGCACATGATATTTTTATGATGTGATTAGGATTGAATTCAGTTTAAGAAGTATGCTTTTATAATCATTACTATTGAATTGATAACCAGGCGGGACGTGTATGTTAAATAAAAGATATTTATAGCTAATTTTTTAAAATAAACGTCCGCTACTTATGCCGTGACACGTGCATCACACGGCGATTTTCAAAAGGGGTTCTTGCATGCTTCTTGTTCCAGATATTTGGACGATTTTACTATGATGCGCACTATATATAAGTTGTAGTTTTGATGTATATTATATTGGTTTTCGTATTGGGTTTTGATATTTTATTTTCGCCATAACTTTGATGATTTTGTTATGTTTGACGGAGTTGATTTTAGTTATGTATTGATGATTTCGGAGCCCCGACGATTTGAGTGTTTTGGCTGAATGTTTTAGTAATTGGGGGAGTTTTAATTTAAATTCGGAGACCGAATTTCTTAAAGGGGGGAAGATTGTAATGTTTTAAAATAAATAAATAAATAAAATTCTTTAAGTGAATTTTATGATTTTCGGTAATGTAAAATGTTGTTTTTGTAAAACTAATCCGTAATTATTTTTCACTATAAATTTAAAAATACCTATTTTAATTATGTAATTACTAGTAAATGGTGTTTATTTAGCCACTTATAAATTTTTAGTTTAATTAAATGTTTTTCCTAAATTAGTTATTTTAAATATTAACATAAGCTTTATTTATACACTAAATTAGTGCAAATTACAAATTTGGTAATGGTTTCTATAATCTAGTTAGGTTATTTAATGAATATTATGACCATTAGTTTCTTTTAAACATCAAGTTTTGAAGTAAAACGGTATATTGGCGTTTTCGGGTTTTACGAAATCGGACGGTTTGATTGATTTTTAGGGTTTCGATGAAATAAATCATGTTTTATATTATAAGTAATGAGTTTTAAAACTATGAGTTGTTTGTTGATATTTATCTCGATCAATCGGCGTTTGTACGCCGATATCGAGCGATATTTGGTTCTTTTGCATGAGCGGGACATAGGTTTTAACCTATGCGCGTTTCATGCATCATTTTGATGTTGTCTGTGATTCAGTTTACGATACTACATATGTTTGCGTATAGGTACCCCTCACGTGGACTGCGGACGATGAAGAAAAGGATGGCGATACCGTCTTCGGCAGACAAGGACCAGGTGAGTAGATGTATATCTACGGGGGAAAGTCGGGTGGATAGCGTTTAGCACCCCCGCAAACGTAGAATAGGGATAGTACTTATTGTCATTAGGAAGCCAGACGTGTCCTTAGATTCTTGAAGAGTACGACCCTAGTAATGACCCTAGGTTGGACTAGACAGATTTAGAAAGACCATACCAGAGGATGAATACCTTGGAAGAGATTCGTAGGTTTCAGGTAGATACACACACACGCACACACTGAGACTCGACGTGGTGTATACGTGTATGTATATATATATAGGACTAGGTGTAGGTATATATATATACACACACAATACGTATATGTGATACAAGGATGTGATATGATACACGGGGATGAAACAATATAACTGGGCTGATGCCGTGATTCTTGGCTATACAGTCGTGTTATGATGTTAGCGGATCATTAGAAAATGAGATGATGGATTTGTATACATGAACAATAATAAAGGGTGGTGATGATATTGAAGTATATGAGACTCTAAAATAGAACCCGGACCGTAACATGTGCCTGAAATTCTGATATGATATATGCGTGACTTGATTACGACATCATATAGGTGTGACTTGATTTCGATATGATATATGTGTAACTTGATTACGATATCATATAGGTGTGACTTGATTACGATATGATCTAAGTGTGACTTAATCACAATATGATACATATACATGATATTTCTGAGGATAAATTAACGATGTATATTTATACTGGCAATGATATATGATTGATGTATGCGATTACAGTATAGCACCTTGATCTTGACATGTGTTGATGATGATATTATACGAATGATGAGACGCGTAGTGATACTTGACCCGTACCCCGCTATTGGGATGCCGTACGATGGATTTTACCGTACGAGGCATAGATATGATGATTGATCCGCAATCTTTTTTCGAGGAAGCCGTACTACGTACGTGACGCTATTGAGGCTGGATCGCCGACTATTAGAGATATGGATTCAGACCTTAGGTGGACTCTTAATTCTTATTGACTAGTTTCTTAGATTTAGCTCCTTAGCAGGTTAGATGGACACTAGTTTAGTCTCGAGTCATATAGTTGTAGTTATACTTGTATATCACAGATGAGTGGTTATTACACATCCGTCTTTACATTCATACCGTAATCATAATGTTACATGTTCATACATATGTTTCTATAATCAGTATAAAACTCTTCCTGTTAGGACACCAGCACCATTACCGATGATGCGCATATTCCACGCACACTTATTTGCCGGCTCACACACATTATCATCGGTAATTGCTATATCACGTACACTTTAGATCATATTATCTTTTATTGATATAATCAGCTAACAGCTAGATCGATATAATATTGTGATTACTCTCTAGTGTTAGTATAGACATGGTATTTATTACTTAGACATTTCATGCATTCGCATTTTCATGTTATCATGCAGTATTATGGGGCATATGCCGACACTTATCATATACTTACTCATGATTTTGGGATTTTGGATTTCTATGAGATTTCTGGATTTTTGGGGAAAACCGCAAGAATATATAAAAACTTCTCTCTCTCTCCTCCTCTCTTTTTAAAAAACATAAGATGCGGTTTTCTCGTGATGTATGTGTCGTCCACCATAAGATTTCATGTTTTCTGTTGGATTTCGAGACCCGATTCGAGGGGTGGATGAACCGTCTCAGGTACATGGTGGGCCCGGTATGGTACCCCGGGGCAAGAAGATCGAGTTGTAGACGATGAGCCTGGCAGGGGAGGACTACCTACCGGTGATGTCTGGCGCGGCGGATATCCGGAGGATACCTACTGTTGTCGTGAGATTTGATAATATGGGCCGATCCGGACTGACGGAGCCCGAGATATTGAGACTATGAGACATTGAGATTATGAGGTATTGAGACTTGAGATTTACATGTTTTTTGTCGATGCTTGATACGGATTTCCATGGATTTCATCGTTGATATTTCAGATTTCTATACACATTTTACCATGATAAAAGCTAAAGATTTCTTATACAGATATATCTAGATTTCAGGATTGGTTATTTTACATTCATGATGAATGCATACTCATTCACATGACATAGTACTATATGAGGCACTGACACGAGCACGGAGCTTTTGCACTTACACGTAGCTTATTATCCTGTCTTACTTGATGACTAGTAGTATATTAGTATATTATTATGACCTAGGATAGCGTCGTGCATTCGATTTCTTTTCGCAGATATCTTCTACTCACGAGTTGGCAACTCACCCCCGTTATGCCAAATTTTATTACAGGTTCGATGTACAGGTTTCCTTGGCAGCTTGCTGGCACATCTTTTCGTTCAGGGTGATTTGCACGGTAAGTTGGTTCACTTGTATCTGAACCGCCATTGTAATTTTATTATTTCATTTGTATTTAGAAAGCTCCATCAACTAAACTTGTATTATTTGATAAGTTTACTGGACCAGTTATTTATTTCGACCTTAGAGTCGCGCATGTATTATTATGGTATCTGGTGGAATTGTTTTCTTTTAAGTTTTGAGCCTCGCCCTTTGGCGTTGTATACTATTGTGCATTGGTGTGGTTGTTTCCGCCTGTTAGCGTAGAGCTAGCTCCCGCTTGGGGATGCCTTTTTATTGTTTATATGTATTTATACTTGTTTGTACCCGTTTGGGACCAGTTTTTACAAAGGAGACTCTGCCGAAATTTTTGAGAAAATTGGATGTTGCTTTTAAACTTGCTTTCTACATGTTTTCCTTTACTTCTTCTTCTTTTTATGGTTTATATTTCTGGGCTTCGGCTTACTTAGGTGACGTTGCGCCTCTAGACGCTTCGTAATCTAAGTGCCGGTCATGTTCCGTACTTTCGGGTCGTGACAAAGTTGGTATCAGAGCACTAGGTTTAACCTTGTATATGTCTAGGGTGATCCTTGGTTGATGGAGTAGGCGACTTAGGTAGAGTGACGTACCGTAGGTATGATCCGCGACATACTTACGATACGCTACTCTTCTTAAGTAGCCTAAGGATGTATATTTCTTTGCACCGTATTTCATTCGTTCCTTTGACCTATCTTCGTCGATGTCGGAGGGTGGTTTCTGTTACCACGGTCGCACGGGCTGAGGGAGCTGCAGATCGTATGTGATGACCAGTAGGGTATCGTTTATTCTTGAGGATTGAAGCATTGTTTAGCGTGCGGACGAAGGGTATTCACATGCCGTCCAGATGAAGTTAAAAGGTTCGAACGATTATCAGAAAACCCATTTTCCCAAGTTTAAGGTATTCGGAAGAACATGCAGGTATTTCGAGGGACCCTCTAGAAGAATGAAACCCTAACTCGACATAATGACCACGAGAACGCCCTTGAACCTCAGGGTTTACGGCAGTTCCGCGGTGCCATTAGTGAGGCATGGGTTTTCCCTTCTACGGCTCGACCATCGATGCTGGGGTATGTACCGGATATTTTTAAACTGTACTTGAGTGTTGAGCTCTCGGGGAATTATGGGATTTTGATGGATCGATCAAAAAGTTTAATGTAGTCCGGATATCAGGTGAAGGGATCGACTACGTGGGAGACTCTAGTTATGAGTATTGTCGTTGGTAGCGCAGTCAGCACACCTATGAAGAGACGAGTTCGAAGCAGTCGACACCAGAGGAAAAGAGGAAAGAGGCGCACATTGACGATAGTGTTTACGATTGTGATTTGGTGATTTGAATTTCATATTTTCGTTGATTGGATTTTGGTATTTTGAGGACTTTGTTCTATGATTGGTATTTCTTATGTGTACCTTCATTACATTCTATTTGTGTTTCATATATCCGTGGTATTGATGTTGTTTAGTACATACCCAGTGCACTTGATTTGGTTTCAATACATTTTGAGATTTTGATTTGATTTCGTGCATATGGTTACACATGATTTTGACATATGCTTCGACCTAGTTTTCATGTACTTTCGTACTGTGATTTCGATTTTGATATTTGGTGTATGTTTTTGTGCACCATGTGCACCTGATTGAGATTCTTGCGCACACTTGGCGCACTTGATACGATTTTGTGCACACCAGATGCAGTAAATCGGGGTTTTGTACAGATTAGATGCACCTGATATTGAGTCGTGCACGCCCGTTGCACTTGACAGATGTTTTTGGTGCACACCTGTTGCACTTAGTTTCGTTTTTGTGTGTATTCGTGGTATCTGTATTTGGTTTCGATTTCAGTGCGCACCGGACGCACATGATATTTTTATAATGTGATTAGGATTGAATTCAGTTTAAGCAGTATGCTTTTATAATCATTACTATTGAATTGATAACCTGGCGGGACGTGTATGTTAAATAAAAGATATATATAGCTAATTTTTTAAAATAAACGTCCGCTACTTATACCGTGACACGTGCATCACACGGCGATTTTCAAAAGGGGTTCTTGCATGCTTCTTTATCCAGATATTTGGACGATTTTACTATGATGCGCACTATATATAAGTTGTAGTTTTGATGTATATTATGTTGGTTTTCGTATTGGGTTTTGATATTTTATTTTCGCCATAACTCCGATGATTGTGTTATGCTTGACGGAGTTGATTTTAGTTATGTATTGATGATTTCGGAGCCCCGACGATTTGAGTGTTTTGGCTGAATGTTTTAGTAATTGGGGGGAGTTTTAATTTAAATTCGGAGACCGAATTTCTTAAAGGGGGAAGATTGTAACGTTTTAAAATAAATAAATAAATAAATAAAATTCTTTAAGTGAATTTTATGATTTTCGGTAAAGTAAAATGTTGTTTTTGTAAAACTAAACCGTAATTATTTTTCACTATAAATTTAAAAATACCTATTTTAATTATGTAATTACTAGTAAATGGTGTTTATTTAGCCACTTATAAATTTTTAGTTTAATTAAATATTTTTCCTAAATTAATTATTTTAAATATTAACATAAGCTTTATTTATACACTAAATTAGTGTAAATTACAAATTTGGTAATGGTTTCTATAATCTAGTTATGTTATTTAATGAATATTATGACCATTAGTTTCCTTTAAACATCAAGTTTTGAAGTAAAACGGTAAATTGGCGTTTTCGGGTTTTACGAAATCGGACGGTTTGATCGATTTTTAGGGTTTCGATGAATTAAATCAGGTTTTATATTATAAGTAATGAGTTTTAAAACTATGAGTTGTTTATTGATGTTTATCTCGATGAATCGGCGTTTGTACGCCGATATCGAGCGATATTTGGTTCTTTTGCATGAGCGGGACATAGGTTTTAACCTATGCGCATTTCGTGCGTCGTTTTGATGTTGTCTGTGATTCAGTTTACGATACTACATATGTTTGCGTATATGTACCCCTAACGTGGACTGCGGGCGATGAAGAAGAGGATGGCGACACCGTCTTCGGCAGACAAGGACCAGGTGAGTAGATGTATATCTACGGGGGAAAGTCGGGTGGATGGCGTTTAGCACCCCCGCAAACGTAGAATAGGGATAGTACTTATTGTCATTAGGAAGCCAGAAGTGACCTTAGATTCTTGATGAATAGGACCTTAGTAATGACCCTAGGTTGGACTAGACTGATTTAGAAAGACCATACCAGAGGATGAATACCTTGGAAGAGATTCGTAGGTTTCAGGTAGATACACACACGCACACACTGAGACTCGACGTGGTGTGTGTGTGTGTGTGTCTATATATATATATATATATATATATATATATATATATATATATAGGACTAGGTGTAGGTATATATATACACAATACGTATATATGATACACGGATGTGATATGATACACGGGGATGAAACAATATAACTGGGCTGATGCCGTGATTCGTGGCTATACAGTCGTGTTATGATGTTAGCGGATCATTAGAAAATGAGATGATGGATTTGTATACATGAACAATAATAAAGGGTGGTGATGATATTGAAGTATATAGGACTCTAAAATAGAACCCGGACCGTCACCTGTGCCTGAAATTCTGATATGATATTTGTGTGACTTGATTACGACATCATATACGTATGACTTGATTTCGATATGATATATGTGTAACTTGATTACGATATCATATAGGTGTGACTTAATTACGATATGATCTAAGTGTGACCTAATCACAATATGATACATATACATGATATTTCTGAGGATAAATTAACGATGTATATTTATACTGGCAATGATATATGATTGATGTATGCGATTACAGTATTGCACCTTGATCTTGACATGTGTTGATGATGATATTATACGAATGATGAGACGCGTAGGTGATACTTGACCCGTACCCCGATATTGGGATGCCGTACGATGGATTTTACCGTACGAGGCATAGATATGATGATTGATCCGCACTCTTGATTCGAGGAAGCCGTACTTCGTATGTGACGCTATTGAGGCTGGATCGCCGACTATTAGAGATATGGATTCAGACCTTAGGTGGACTCTTAATTCTTATTGACTAGTTTCTTAGATTTAGCTCCTTAGGAGGTTAGATGGACACTAGTTTAGGCTCGAGTCATATAGTTGTAGTTATACTTGTATATCACAGATGAGTGGTTATTACACATCCGTCTTTACATTCATACCGTAATCATAATGTTGCATGTTCATACATATGTTTCTATAATCCGTATAAAACTCTTCCTGTTAGGACATAAGCACCATTACCAATGATGCGTATATTCCACGCACACCTATTTGCCGGCTTACACACATCATAATCGGTAATTGCTATGTCACGTACACTTTAGATCATATTATCTTTTATTGTTACAATCGGCTAACAGCTAGATCGATATAATATTGTGATTACTCTCTGGTGTTAGTATAGACATGGTATTTATTACTTAGACATTTCATGCATTCGCATTTTCAAGTTATCATGCAGTATTATGGGGCATATGCTGACACTTATCATATACTTACTCATGATTTTGGGATTTTGGATTTCTATGAGATTTCTGGATTTTTGGGGAAAACCGCAAGAATATATAAAAACTTCTCTCTCACTCCTCCTCTCTTTTTAAAAAACATAAGATGCGGTTTTCTCGTGATGTATGTGTCGTCCACCATGAGATTTCAGAATCTGCTGTTAACATGGTAGGCCCGGTATGGTACATGGTAGGGGAGGACTACATGGTAGGCCCGGGTACATGGTAGGATCGGTATGGTACCTGGGGTCAAGAAGATCCAGTTGTAGACGATGAGCTTGGTAGGGGAGGACTACCTACCGGTGATGTCTGGCGCGGCGGATATCCGGAGGATACCGACCGTTGTCGTGAGATTTGATGATATGGGCCGATTCGGACTGACGGAGCCCGAGATATTGAGACTATGAGACATTGAGATTATGAGGTATTGAGACTTGAGATTTACATGTTTTGTGTCGATACTTGACACGGATTTCCATGGATTTCATCGTTGATATTTCAGATTTCTATACACATTTTACCATGATAAAAGCTAAAGATTTCTTATACAGATATATCTAGATTTCAGGATTGGTTATTTTACATTCATGATGCATGCATACTCATTCACATGACATAGTACTATATGAGGCACTGACACGAGCACGGAGCTTTTGCACTTACACGTAGCTTATTATCCTATCTTACTTGATGACTAGTAGTATATCAGTATATTATTATGACCTAGGATTGCGTTGTGCATTCGATTTCTTTTCGCAGATATCTTCTACTCACGAGTTGGCAACTCACCCCCGTTGTGCCAAATTTTATTACGATGTACAGGTTTCCCTGGCAGCTTGCTGGCACATCTTTTCATTCAGGGTGATTTGCACGGTAGGTTGGTTCACTTGTATCTGAACCGCCATTATAATTTTATTATTTCATTTGTATTTAGAAAGCTCCATCAATCAAACTTGTATTATTCGATAAGTTTACTGGACCGGTTATTTATTTCGACCTTAGAGTCGCGTATGTATTATTATGGTATCTTGTGGAATTGTTTTCTTTTAAGTTTTGAGCCTCGCCCTTTGGCGTTGTATACTATTGTGCATTGGTGTGGTTGTTTCCGCCTGTTGGCGTAGAGCTAGCTCCCGTTTGGGGATTCCTTTTTATTGTTTATATGTATTTATACTTGTTTGTACCCGTTTGGGACCAGTTTTTACAAAGGAGACTCTGCCGAAATTTTTGAGAAAATTGGATGTTTCTTTTAAACTTGCTTTCTGCATGTTTTCCTTTACTTCTTCTTCTTTTTATGGTTTAGATTTCTGGGCTTCGGCTTACTTAGGTTACGTTGCGCCTCTAGACGCTTCGTAATCTAAGTGCCGGTCACGTTCCGTACTTTCGGGTCGTGACATCCGGCCTATGTCTAAAAGAAAAATCCGGACAAGCTCGAGGCAAAGTCAGTTTTGTGGAAGTTTGTTGGATATCCCAAGCTTCGCAAAGGAATATCTTCTACCAAACCAAGAAACAAAAGATGTTTTGTTTCTCAGCATGCCACCTTTGTGAAAAGGAATTTCTTGTGAAGAAATTAGTGGTCATGAGGTAGAACTGGAAGGAGTTCCAGCTATACAAATTACAGCAGATGATTTGGTAGAACCAAAGGATTCAATAGTAACCAACGAACCTCAGCCTCTCCGCCGATCTAGTAGGGTTCCTTACCTACCTGAGAGATATTTCGGTTTCTCTATGAAAGTGGGAGCAAGGATTGCATCATGGGATGATAACCCAACTTGTTTCGAGCAGGCCATCAGGAGTAAGACTCTGTAAGAATGGCTGGATGCTTAGTGATATGAGATGGCATCCTTATACACCAACAAAGTATGGACTTTGGTTGCTTTATCTGAAGAGTTAAATCCCCATCAGGAGCAAGTATATCTTGAGAAGATTACTTGGTGTACATGGAAAAGTTGAGACTTTCAAAGCTATGCTTAAGTCCATCCAGATCCTACTTGCCACGGCTACATACCATGACTACGATATCTGGTGGTTGGGTGTCATGACTGCTTTTCTAAATGTTGATTTGGAAGAGAGCATCTATAAGTACACAGCCAGAGGAGTTTCGTAGAAAGTGGGAGCAGCGGAAACGTGTGCAAGATGCTTTATAGGATAAAGCAGGCATCTCGGAGTTGGAACGTCTGTTTTGATGTGGTAGTCAAAGAGTTTGACTTCATCAAAATGGTAGATGAACCTTGTATATACAAAAAGGTAGTAGGGAGTATGGTGGTGATCCTCGTAAAGTACGTGGATGACATACTCTTGATAGGGAAGGAGTTTCCTATGCTACGCTCAGTCAATCTCCGCTTATCACAATGATTCTCCATATAGGATCAAAGTGATACCTCCTAAATCCTGGGTTTTGAATCTATGAGATAGATCTAATTGGATGTTAGGATTCTTACAAGTTGTAGTGAGATGGTATCAATCGATCCTAGGGAGAATCACTGGAAAGGTTTTGTAACACCTAAGTCTGTGTTTAGTAGTAATTGCGTGTTAATGTGGGGTCTTTTGGTAAAAAGTTTACCAAAACGGGTTCTAGTGATCTATCTGGTTTTATGGTTATCCTTGTAAGATGTTATCTTGACCACACACCAGCATATAGCCACCAAAATAGCACATTTCAACCCTACATATCGGCACATTTCAACCTCAGCACATCAGCCCAAAGACAGATCAGCCACATATCATTATTTCAGCCACCAACAGTCAACTTTAACAACTCCTACACTCCATAGCTCAGCCGTAGCTGCTGCAACAGCAGCACCAACATCACATCAGCAAATTTGTGCACAATTACAACCATAAGGTCAGCTATAGCTGCTGCAACAGCCACCTAACCCCTTGAAAAACAGCTGAGGCTAGCCCCATCATTTGCATCAGCCCCCTACCACTCTACAACAGCTACTAAACCATCACATCAGCACCACAACACCCTCATCCATCATCACTCACACCTCACATCAGCCGAAATTGCATCAAATCAGCCACCCAAATTTTCAAACATCAACAGTACACAATCAGCCTATTAACATCAGCTTTTCAGCTACCTAGCCCCTATGGGAATCTACAGCTGCTGCACTACAGCTCCTCCCAATTTCAAAATAAAAATAGCCACAAACACCACCTTGCTGCTGCTACTTCAGCCCATACTTCACCAAGTAAGAACAACACCAGCAAACATTTTTTTCATCTGCAACAGCAAACATATTTTTGCATCAGCATCAGCATTAGCTGTTGCACCAGCCTTGGACTACAGCAGCTTCAGTTCACCACAGCAGCACCCACTCCCTCCTTTTTCTCCTTCTCCTTTGTTGCAAGGGTCCTAGAGGGTATAACTCCTAAACTTTTTCCTTTGGTATAGATTACATGATAGCTTGGTTAGTTTAGTGTTTTAATGGAGTTTCCATGCTAGAATGGTGCAGTGATGTTAGAATTAGTCACTTTAGAGTACTTGTAGTCTAATGAACCCTTTTTGGTGTTGTCTAATCTGTTTTAACCTAGTGGTGTCATTAAATTGAGATGGTTGACCTTAAATCGCAAAAGTTATGGTAATCTAGCTCGAGCAGTGACTTTTCTTGCTTGGTTGTGGTTTTGGGGGATTTAAAGGAAATTTTGACAAAATGAGAGTTACGTTAGTTAGAATAACCCTCTTAGGTGCTAGTGAGGCCAGTCAACCAGAGAAATTCCCCAAACTTCATAAAGACACCCGATTTACCCGACTTGGCGTATTTTGGCAGTTTTAGTGACTTTTAACCTCTACAGAATCTGCTGTTGACCCGAACACTTCAGAACAATTTTGAGAAGACTGTAGCATGGTGAGATGAGTAGGAACACACACCCAGAGCACGGAGACCCACCTCCCCATCTTGGCCGCCAATATATTATATCTGGCCGCAAATTGCGGCCAGGAAGGGGGTGGGGGTGTTGGGTTTTTGGTGTGTGGGTTTGATCTGAGTAGCTAGGGTTTTTGGTATCTGTAACTTTTCAAGTTTGGCCCTGAGGCAAAATCTGGAACTAGTTGCGTGTTTTCGATGTTTTAAACTTGTGCGACACGCGTGTGATACGCGTGATTCTGTGGCGCGCTGCGCGACACAGCGTGTCAGTTCTGATTCTGGTGGGTTTGTGCGCGTCGCGTTGCGTCGTGTGCACACGCGTTTAGTTCACGCACGTGTATCCCTTTTGTCGATATATCAAGTTTTGCAGAATTTCTTCTTATATGGTGACTCATGTGAATTCTAGGTTCGCCGGCAGGAAATTCAAGCGCGGCTGAGAAGGGAAAGCAGGTGGTCGGACACACTTAGCACAGGACCACGGGTGAGTAGATTTAACATCTACGGGGGACAATCGTTTGGATGGCGCGAGTCGCCCGATAGATTTAGTAGACTTGGTGTTACTTGTGAAATTGGAATAGTAATGATAAAACTTGCATAATAATTGCGGTAGATTGTATCTTTATGATGTTCCATATACGCAGATTTATTATAGGACACATGCACCATTACCAGGTTTTATATGTTGCACGAGCACTATTCATGTGGACACACACACCCTGGTAATTGCCATGTCACGACACTAAATAACTTTAAATCTGAAACATGTTAATTGCCTAGAAATGTGACATTGAAATAAGTATTTAAATTGATACCATAAGCATTCATAATCATCGGCATATGTATTTATGATAATTTCATGAGATTTATGATATTTCTGGATTTCGGGGGAAAGCCGCAAGATTTCAACTGATAATTGTTAAAAATATAAAAGCTGCGGTTTTCTAGTGATGTAAAGTGTCGTCCACCATGAGTTTGCTGTGGTTTTTCGAGACCCGTTTCGAGGAGGTGGATGAACCTTCTCGGGTACATGGTGGGCCCGGTACGGTACCCCGGGGCAAGAAGATCGCAGATGATGGCGTTGAGCCTGGCAGGGGACGGATTACCTACCGGTGATTTCATTTGGCGCGGCGGATACCCAGAGGGTACCGACCGTGGCCGCTGGGTTGAGATATGGATTTTGATGTGGATCAGTTGGATGGTAGAGGCCAGAGATACTGGACATGGATATATGAGATTTGGACAGTTTTGAGGTGTCGTTGCTAGACACGGTTTTTACTGGTTTCCTGGATATTATTACTGATGTTTAAAAAGGGGAGTTTCAAAACAAAGGAAAAATAATTCTCATACACACTTGATTGTACTTTCATGTGGCATACATACCTGTCTTTCATCCATGTGACATATATATACTTGCTAGTATACTGTTGATGCCTACATACCTGCTAGAACATGTATTCATACCTGCTTTAGGGATGTAAGGACACTTGTGTGCATGCATACGATAGCCTTAGTAGATGTTATCTATTACTCACGAGCTGGCAACTCACCCCCGTTGTGCCACAGCGTTTCTGCAGGTCCACTCCGTCAGCACTGTAGCGGCAGATACTTTTGCTTCATTTGCACTTTTTGTCTGGACTCGAGGCTTTTGCTCTTAGGTGGGTTATTATCAGTTTGTACCACCTTATTTATTGTTGTATCTAGAACATTCCATCTACTGCTACTATCATTTCAGTTATATCTGTTTTATTCGGATTACTGTATATTGACCTAGATGTGAGATTGTGAGACTTGAGGATTTATTTTACGATGTATCTGGGTTGAGCTCACTTGAGTCGACTTGCTATTCCTCATGCACTGATTTCTTTTATATTCTGCTGGAATTTTGGAATAAGGGCAAATTGATTAGGTAATGAGGTAAATGCTTAAATTATTTGGTTTTCCTTCACTCTAAAATTTTAATTGGGTTTAGTGTTCTGGGCTTCGGCTTACTTATTTTATGGACGCCTTGAGACGTTTCGTAAACTAAGTGCCGGTCGCGTTCCGTACCTTGCGGGTCGTGACAAAGTTGGTATCAGAGCGATAGGTTTCACCATTCTGAGTGTAGGATGACCCTTAGTAGATGGAGTAAGTGACTTAAGCAGGGTAGCGTAGCGTACGTATGTCCGCGGCATACTTACGATGCGGTACTCCGCCTAGGTTACTTTAGGATATACTTGCTTGAAATTCCTTCTTCAATTCCGTGTATCCTACGATCTTATTGCACCGGTCTTATTTTCCTGTTCCTGTACCAGCCACTATGCCACCAAAGACTACCAGAGCACAGAGGGCTGCCGCCCGAGACGAGATTCGAGCTGGCTCGTCCGAGACTAGGACTGAGCAGGGTAGTATGCCTACACCACAGGGACAAACTGATCTGCCTTCCCCAGGCCGTGTGGATAGGCTGGAGACTGGTATGGAGAAGCTGCGACAGATGATGGGGAGTATGCAGGAGCTACGTCAGATGGTGGGATCCTTCGTTGCGGCCAGTCATGCACCGAGGCCGGAGGACGTACCCACTGCATCCCAGACTACTATGATACATGCTCCTACTACTACCACCGCGACCATTCCGGTTTCGCTACAGGAGTTCATGAGACTGAGACCTCCAGTTTTTACGGGTACCGATGCAGCGGAGGAACCGCAGACGTTCCTTGACAGCTTGGCCAGGATCTGCCGTTCGCTGAGATGTTCCGATGATCGCTGGGTAGAGCTTGCGAGTTTCCGACTAGAGGGTCTCGCACAGATATGGTGGGAGTCAGTTCTGAGAGGTCGAGCTGCAGGTCTATTGCCCATGACCTGGACCGAGTTCACAGCAGTTTTCTTTGCCCGTTTCCTCCAGGAGAGCGTTCGCGACGCCAGAGCTCGTAGTTTCAAGGCCTTGGTCAAGACATCGGGGATGACGGTGTCTGAGTATGATGTTCAGTTTACACAGTTGTCCCGATATGCTCCGTATCTGGTGGATACCGAAGCGAAGAGGGTGAAGAGGTTCATACAGGGACTGGATGCCCAGCTATATCTTGCCATTGGCGCCCAGCATTTCGATACCTATTCGGAAGCCATGGATACGGCATTGCGGATGGAGGCACGTATTTCAGCAACTTCGGCTGTTACCGGGTCGAAGAGGATTCGTACTGGCACGCCAGATCAGAGACATCATGCAAGATTCGTCCCGCGAGATAGGGCCGGCAGAGGGTTTGGACGAGGTCATCTGTATGGATCGTATACACAGGGACAACAGTCGTCGCCAGGATGCTTTGGGTGCGGAAGTCTGCACCATCGTGTTAGAGACTGTCCAGCGAGGCGACAGGGAGCGACGACCATTCCGCATGTGACTCTACCTCCATCACCGCCCCCTCCTCAGAGAGCCCTACTTCCTTCCGCAGGCGATGCTCCACGCCAGTTAGGTGTACTCAGAGGCCATGGACGCGGCGCACCGATCCAGAGAGGACAAGGAGGCAGAGGCCGAGGTCAGCCCGCTATCGGAGGAGGTCAGGCCTGAGATTTTGCATTGACACCCCAGAATGCACAGGCATCCAATGCCGTCGTTTCAGGTACCCTATCAGTTTGCTCTGTTGATGCACACGTGTTGTTTGATCCTGGATCCACGCACTCTTATGTTTCCACACACTTCGTGTCGAGTTTGGGTAGAGAGTCCGGTTTGCTTGATCAGCCGCTTGTTGTGACCACTCATGTGGGAGACTCCTTTGTTGCTAGGCACGTGTTCCGATCCTGTACCGTTCGTATTGGCGAGCGAGAGCTGCCTGTCGACTTGATCCTTCTGGAGATGTTGGACTTCGACATTCTTTTGGGTATGGATTGGTTAGCCACGTGCTATGCATCAGTGGACTGCCGCGAGAAGACAGTTAGGTTGTGTTTTCCCGGCGAGTCGGTTTTTGTTGTGAAGGGGGACCGTGGTGCCACCCCTTACATGTTGATTTCTTCTCTTCGCGCTGTTCAGCTGTTGAGAAAGGGATGTCAAGGATTCTTGGCTTATGTCAGTGATACTAGAGCTACAGATGTTCCGTTGGACCAGGTCCCTGTTGTTTGTGAGTTCCCTGATGTTTTCCCTAACGAGCTGCCAGGACTACCGCCTGAGCGCGATGTCGAGTTCTGTATTGATTTGATTTCCGGCTCGGGACCTATTTCTATACCGCCTTATCGAATGGCCCCGGCGGAACTTAGTGAATTGAAGGTTCAGCTGCAAGATTTGTTAGATAAGGGCCTTATTCGACCTAGCGTTTCTCCATGGGGTGCTCCGGTCCTGTTTGTCAAGAAGAAGGACGAAAGTCTACGCTTATGTATCGACTACCGCCAGCTGAACAAGGTTACCGTACGGAACAGATATCCGTTGCCACGCATTGATGATTTGTTCGACCAGCTTCTGGGTGCGGGTTATTTTTCAAGGATCGACTTACGATCAGGATACCACCAGCTGCGAGTCCGACAGGAGGATGTACCAAAGACAGCTTTCCGTACACGCTATGGCCACTATAAATTTTTGGTAATGTCGTTCGGACTCACCAATGCCCCCGCAGCATTTATGGATTTGATGAACCGTACATTCAGGCCGTATCTCGACTTGTTCATCATAGTATTCATTGATGATATTTTGGTGTACACCCGGAGCCGAGAGGAGCACGAGCAGCATTTGCGGATTACTTTGCAGACCTTGAGGGATCATCAGCTTTTCGCAAAATTTTCCAAGTGTGCCTTCTGGCTGGACAGTGTCGGATTCTTAGGTCACGTGATTACGAGAGATGGCATATGTGTGGACCCGAAGAAGGTTGAGGCTGTTCAGCAGTGGCCCCGACCAGCATCGGTCACTGAGATCCGTAGTTTTCTAGGCCTGGCAGGCTACTACAGGCGTTTTGTTCAAAACTTCTCCCGTATAGCTGCACCTTTGACCGGTTTGACCCGGAAGGGAGTTCCTTTCGTTTGGACGGAGGAGTGCGAGCGCAGTTTTCAGCAGCTGCGGACGTGTTTGACTACGGCGCCGGTATTATCTTTGCCTTCGGGATCAGGTGGATTTATGGTCTACTGTGATGCTTCGCGAGTAGGGCTAGGATGCGTATTGATGCAGCATGGCCGGGTGATCGCGTATGCTTCTCGGCAATTGAAAAAACATGAACAGAACTACCCTACTCATGATCTGGAGATGGCTGCAGTGGTCTTTGCACTGAAGATATGGCGACACTACCTATATGGCGAGTCATGCCAAATATTCACAGACCACAAGAGCTTAAAATACATATTTCAACAACGAGACCTGAACCTCAGACATCGTCGTTGGATGGAATTGGTAAAGGACTATGACTGCGAGATCCTGTACCACCCGGGCAAGGCAAATGTGGTGGCAGATGCTTTGAGCAGGAGGCCCAGGGGTAATCTATCCTGTTTACATACAGTGCAAAGTCAGTCGTCAGCAGATTGGCAGATTTTATGCGACAGCCGAGTTGAGTTCGAGTTCCCTCCAACAGGGGGATAGCTCGCGCATGTTCGTGCGCGCCCACAGTTGCTTGACCGTATATATGAGGCACAGCGCAGAGATGACCGTTGCTCAAAGATCATGACACAGCTGGGACAGGGCAGATTTTCCGAGTTCATGATAGATGAGCAGGGGATTTTACGATTTGGATCTAGGCTATGCGTACCAGATGCTGAGGGATTGCGGCGCGATATTCTTGAGGAGTCACACCGATCGGCGTATAGTGTCCACCCCGGTTCCACCAAGATGTACCATGATTTGAGAGAGACCTACTGGTGGGATGGGATGAAGAGGGACATCGCAGAGTTCGTATCGAGATGCCTGACTTGTCAGCAAGTCAAGGCCGAGCACCAGAGGCCGGCAGGAGAACTACAGCCGTTACCCATTCCAGAGTGGAAATGGGAGCAGATTTCGATGGATTTCGTTGTGGGTCTACCCAGGACCAGTCGAGGGTACGACTCCATCTGGGTGATCGTAGATCGATTGAAGAAAGCGGCTCACTTCCTGCCAGTGAAGACCACTTTCAGCTTCGCCCAGTATGCCCAGCTTTACATCGACGAGATCGTACGATTGCATGGCGTACCGACTTGTATCGTGTCAGATCGAGGCACCCAGTTTACCAGCCGACTATGGCAGAAACTTCAGGAGGCTTTGGGCACTCGTTTGAGCTTCAGCACGGCATTTCATCCGCAGACCGACGGACAATCAGAGCGGACCATTCAGACTCTCGAGGACATGGTTCGAGCGTGTGTTTTAGACTTCGGAGGTAGCTGGGATCGTCATTTACCTCTAGTGGAGTTCTCCTATAACAACAGCTTCCAGGATACTATTCAGATGGCACCTTTCGAGGCGTTGTATGGAAGAAGATGTAGATCGCCCATTTGTTGGACCGAATTGAACGGGAGCAGTATCTTCGGGCCACAGATTGTGCAGGAGACGACCGAGAAAGTGCAGCTGATTCGAGACCGGATGAGAGCAGCCCAGTGCAGGCAGAAATCGTATGAAGATAGGCGCCGTCGCAAATTAGAGTTCGCGGTTGGCGATCATGTCTTTCTGAGGGTCTCTCCGATGAAGGGCGTGATGCGATTTGGGCGAAAGGGAAAGCTTAGCCCTAGATTCGTAGGTCCCTTCAAGATTCTCGAGCGCAACGGCGCTGTTGCATATCGTTTGGCGCTTCAACCCAGCTTTTCAGATGTTCATCCCGTTTTCCACGTGTCGATGCTACGCCGTTATCTTCATGACCCTTCCCACACGATTCAGCATCAGACAATTCAGCTCGAACCCGACCTTTCGTTCGCCGTGGAGCCAGTTGAGATTTTAGATCGGCAAGTGAAGAAACTCCGATCAAAGGTCCTGCCGTCCGTAAAAGTTCTTTGGCGCAGCCCGGGCAGCGAAGAGATCACTTGGGAGGCCGAGGGAGAAATGCGGAAGAAATTCCCTCATCTTTTTGAAGGTACGCGTAGTTGCATATTTTAAAATTCGGGGACAAATTTTCTTAAGGGGGGAAGACTATAACACCTGAGTCTGTGTTTAGTAGTAATTGCGTGTTAATGTGGGGTCTTTTGGTAAAAAGTTTACCAAAACGGGTTCTAGTGATCTATCTGGTTTTATGGTTATCCTTGTAAGATGTTATCTTGACCACACACCAGCATATAGCCACCAAAACAGCACATTTCAACCCTACATATCGGCACATTTCAACCTCAGCACATCAGCCCAAAGATAGATCAGCCACATATCATTATTTCAGCCACCAACAGTCAACTTTAACAACTCCTACACCCCATAGCTCAGCCGTAGCTGCTGCAACAGCAGCACCAACATCACATCAGCCAATTTGTGCACAATTACAGCCATAAGGTCAGCTATAGCTGCTGCAACAGCCACCTAACCCCTTAAAAAACAGCTGAGGCTAGCCCCATCATTTGCATCAGCCCCCTACCACTCTACAACAGCTACTAAACCTTCACATCAGCACCACAACACCCTCATCCATCATCACTCACACCTCACATCAGCCGAAATTGCATCAAATCAGCCACCCAAATTTTTAAACATCAACAGTATACAATCAGCCTATTAACATCAGCTTTTCAGCTACCTAGCCCCTATGGGAATCTACAGCTGCTGCACTACAGCTCCTCCCAATTTCAAAATAAAAACAGCCACAAACACTACCTTGCTGTCGCTACTTCAGCCCATACTTCACCAAGTAAGAACAACACCAGCAAACATTTTTTTCATCAGCAACAGCAACAGTAAACATATTTTTGCATCAGCATCAGCATTAGCAGTTGCACCAGCCTTGGACTACAGTAGCTTCAGTTCACCACAGCAGCACCCACTCCCTCCTTCTTCTCCTTCTCCTTTGTTGCAAGGGTCCTAGAGGGTATAACTCCTAAACTTTTTCCTTTGGTATAGATTACATGATAGCTTGGTTAGTTTAGTGTTTTAATAGAGTTTCCATGCTAGAATGGTGCAGTGATATTGGAATTAGTCACTTTAGATTACTTGTAGTCTAATGAACCCTTTTTGGTGTTGTCTAATCTGTTTTAACCTAGTGGTGTCATTAAATTGAGATGGTTGGCCTTAAATCACAAAAGTTATGGTAATCTAGCTCGAGCAGTGACTTTTCTTGCTTGGTTGTGGTTTTGGGGGATTTAAAGGAAATTTTGACAAAATGAGAGTTACGTTATTTAGAATAACCCTCTTAGGTGCTAGTGAGGCCAGTCAACCAGAGAAATTCCCCAAACTTCATAAAGACACCCGATTTACCCGACTTGTCGTATTTTGGCAGTTTTAGTGACTTTTAACCTCTACAGAATCTGCTGTTGACCCGAACACTTCAGAACAATTTTGAGAAGACTGTAGCATGGTGAGATGAGTAGGAACACACACCCAGAGTACGGAGACCAACCTCCCCATCTTGGCCGCCAATATATTATATCTGGCCGCAAATTGCGGCCAGGAAGGGGGTGGGGGTGTTGGGTTTTTGGTGTGTGGGTTTGATCTGGGTAGCTAGGGTTTTTGGTATCTGTAACTTTTCAAGTTTGGCCCTGAGGAAAAATCTGGAACTAGTTGCGTGTTTTCGATGTTTTAAACTTGTGCGACACGCGCGTGATACGCGTGATTCTGTGGCGCGCTGCGCGACACAGCGTGTCAGTTCTGATTCTGGTGGGTTTGTGCGTGTCGCGTTGCGTCGTGTGCACACGCGTTTAGTTCACGCACGCGTATCCCTTTTGTCGATATATCACGTTTTGCAGAATTTCTTCTTATATGATGACTCATGTGAATTCTAGGTTCGCCGGCAGGAACTTCAAGTGCGGCTGAGAAGGGAAAGCAGGTGGTCGGACACACTTAGCACAGGACCACGGGTGAGTAGATTTAACATCTACGGGGGACAATCGTTTGGATGGCGCGAGTCGCCCGATAGATTTAGTAGACTTGGTGTTACTTGTGAAATTGGAATAGTAATGATAAAACTTGCATAATAATTGCGATAGATTGTATCTTTATGATGTTCCATATACGCAGATTCATTATAGGACACATGCACCATTACCAGGTTTTATATATTGCACGAGCACTATTCATGTGGACAAACACACCCTGGTAATTGCCATGTTACGACACTAAATAACTTTAAATCTGAAACATGTTAATTGCCTAGAAATGTGACATTGAAATAAGTATTTAAATTGATACCATAAGCATTCATAATCATCGGCATATGTATTTATGATAATTTCATGAGATTTATGATATTTCTGGATTTCAGGGGAAAGCCGCAAGATTTCAACTGATAATTGTTAAAAATATAAAAGCTGCGGTTTTCTAGTGATGTAAAGTGTCGTCCACCATGAGTTTGTTGTGGTTTTTCGAGACCTATTTCGAGGAGGTGGATGAACCGTCTCGGGTACATGGTGGGCCCGGTATGGTACCCCGGGGCAAGAAGATCGCAGATGATGGCATTGAGCCTGGCAGGGGACGGATTACCTACCGGTGACTTCATTTGGCGCGGCGGATACCCAGAGGGTACCGACCGTGGCCGCTGGGTTGAGATATGGATTTTGATGTGGATCAGTCGGATGGCTGAGGCCATAGATACTGGACATGGATATATGAGATTTGGACAGTTTTGAGGTGTCGTTGCTAGACACGGTTTTTAATGGTTTCCTGGATATTATTACTGATGTTTAAAAAGGGGAGTTTCAAAACAAAGGAAGAATAATTCTCATACACACTTGATTGTACTTTATTGTGGCATACATACCTGTCTTTCATCCATGTGACATATATATATACTTGCTAGTATACTTTTGATGCCTACATACCTGCTAGAACATGTAGTCATACCTGCTTTAGGGATGTAAGGACACTTGTGTGCATGCATACGATAGCCTTAGTAGATGTTATCTATTACTCACGAGCTGGCAACTCACCCCCGTTGTGCCACAGCGTTTCTGCAGGTCCACTCCGTCAGCACTGTAGCGGCGGATACTTTTGCTTCATTTGCACTTTTTGTCTGGACTCGAGGCTTTTGCTCTTAGGTGGGTTATTATCAGTTTGTACCACCTTATTTATTGTTGTATCTAGAACATTCCATCTACTGCTACTATCATTTCAGTTGTACCTGTTTTATTCGGATTACTGTATATTGACCTAGATGTGAGATTGTGAGACTTGAGGATTTATTTTACGATGTATCTGGGTTGAGCTCACTTGAGTCGACTTGCTATTCCTCATGCACTGATTTCTTTTATATTCTGCTGGAATTTTGGAATAAGGGCAAATTGATTAGGTAATGAGGTAAATGCTTAAATTATTTGGTTTTCCTTCACTCTAAAATTTTAATTGGGTTTAGTGTTCTGGGCTTCGGCTTACTTATTTTATGGACGCCTTGAGACGTTTCGTAACCTAAGTGCCGGTCGCGTTCCGTACCTTGCGGGTCGTGACAGGTTTCAGGGTGATAAGGACGACTGAATGTCAGTCACAGGCATTGTCTTTACCCTCAGTGGAGGGACGGTATGTTGGAAGAGATCCAAGCTAGATACCGTGACTTACTAGATGATTAAAGGCAAGATACATCGTTACCAAGGATACTACCAAGGAGGCAGTCTGGATATATATAAGTACATGAGATGAACTTAGTTCCTACCATAGTGTGACAATGGAGTTGTGGCTTTTGCCAAGGAACCCCCCGTCCCATCAGAAATCCAGATATAATTCTTAGGCAGTATCACCTGATCATGGAGATGGTTGATCTCCAGGGAGATCGAGGTTAGGAGAGTAGACACAGAGGACAACAACGCGGATCCACCCACAAAGGCCTATTTCCCAGTAGAGAATTTTATGGGATGGTTGAGTATGAGATACTTCAACCACAGCTAATTGTTGGGTATGTGATACCACAACAGATGGCCCTAATGCAAATGAGAGATTGTTAGTTATATGTATGCCCTAGAGGCCATTACTGTACATACGATGTATATTGTAATGGATGCTTGGACATATATAGGGAGGACTTTCTTGCTCGACATGATAGTACGCTATCTGGTTGTACTTTATCTTAACATGTATTCTGATTGTCTCTATGTTACATGTTGATAAAGCCCTTAGGATATGTACTCGACTACTGGGACTATGATGAGATCATACTAGTGGGGCCACGGTAGTCGACGAGTACATCCTATAACTGTTCCTAGTCGAGGGTGTATCGAGACAGGGCATCGATACACCAGAGTAGACTAGCATATACGCATCTTGACCCATATGATGGGCGATGGATGATCCCATATCCATCGATTTTAGACATCAAGGATGGTGTACGGGTGCTCAGTAGAGACTGGGTACACTGGACGGACTCGCCGAGAACTCGCAGATGGTATTATACCTTACGTCGGATGGCAGTTCTCTGGTGACACTGGTACAGAGTAGTCTGTTGACCCGAGATCGTCATAGAGTCTTGTGTGATTCTCACTGTGCTTTGATTTCCATCATACCATGTCCAAGAGGGCATGCAAAAAGATGGCTTTTGGGTACAGTCCCAAATCACATAGAGGCAATGAGCGATAGGAGAGGATTCGTTTATCCCGGTATAGGGAGTTGATGTTGTGCTGTGTTCGATTGGCTATAACTGGAAATCCCTGGACAGGGTTGCTGAGATTTACTGGTAAGTGTTATCAATAGTTTCTCGAACTGTTATAGACCTCATATCGAAACGACTTATCAAGCTACTAGGGTCTGACATTTATCATCCGTAGGCAAGATATGCGACATATCAGATGACGAGACCGGACTGTACGGGAGTGTTACTGATAGGATTCTTAGGAGAATGTACAGGCTTTCTTGTTGATCTTTTGATCACTCAATACCTGGGTGGCTATTATGTTTAGCTGACCGCTTGCAACTTGTGGGTGTTTGATATGATCATCACCTAATGCCGGCGTATTGACGATTCTTTAGAGTCCTACACAGAGGTTTCTTGACTCAGGCAAAATGGAGTAGGGGCATATATGTAATATGTGCAGGACCGAGGATAATGCGATATGAGATACCGTATTCTATTCTCGCGATATTTGATATCAGCCGGGTCATCGGATCAAGTGTTGATTCGATGAATCGGTACATGGTATATTAGTCGGTTATATTCGATATAGCCGGATTGTCGGATCAAGTGTTGATTCGATAATTTAATATATAATTATATATTTGATATATTAAATTACATTAACTAATATTAGCTCACTTATTGATTCATTTTCTCACTCGGGTAATACATTGATATATATGCGATATATGTTAATTGTATTATTTTCTTTTGTTACAAAATATATTATATATATGATATATAATATTGTAACAAGTTATGATAACTAATGCAACATGATTAGTGGAGATTAAACAAGATTAGGGTTTGATTTGGTTTAGTCCATTCATGAACCTTCTAGAAGGTTTTCTTTTGTTTTGTGCTAAGATATTATGTTTGATATTTTATTTACTCATGGTTAACTCAACCCAAACCCTTCACCCTTGATTAATTCTCTACATTGGTTAGCCTATTCATTTAGCAACCATGGTTGCATAAGTTATTATTATTAGATTTTCATTATTCATCACAAAAGGATTCTTCATCTTCTTCCTTGAGTTCTTCATAGAAAAGCTTTCTAGCTTTTTCAAAGGTGATGAAAATGAGTGAGAAATAGAAAACAAATGAGAGCAAAAATCCTACTTCATCATCCTCATATATCCTTGCCATTTAGATGATGGTGTTCACTTCATTAAGTGAGTGAGAGCTTGTGTTAAAGAAACTTCAAGGTAGACCATCTTTGTTATCGAAGATCGGAAGCAAGCATGCATCTTTCTCTTCGTGGAGCCTCTCGAGAGTCCGGAACTTGATGATCGCAGCGAAGGGACCTCAACACGGATCTTATGAAGTGAAGGACCGGATCTACAAAGGTTGTAATCCCTCTCACTTAGTGTTAAAGTGTTTAACATGCTTGTTTTCGCCTAATCTCTAGTCTAAGATCTTGGTTTAGGGTTGTTCGGCACGACTAAATTTTAAATCGAGCATGGTTGATGCCTTACAGACCCTTGTGCGTGTGCCTAGTGACCCTACAGTCTTCATTACCGTCCACTTGATGTCGCATCATGCTATCTGCGTACCGTAAATGTTTTCGGCTATAGTCAATCCGGAGCCTCTCACACGGACTCAAACTACGAACACGGTAGCTTCATCACTCTATCGAAGATATCTAGCCGAACACGTCCTAGGGAACCCGTCCCAACAATCGGAGGAATACTCAATATTCGTCCGTTCTCGATCAACTCACAACACACCTGGGTGAGGTCCTCTATCCGAAGCTGGTCTTGTTGCTGATCTCCTATCACAGGATATCCGGACGGCGTTAAACTTTCCGATCGAGTCATCAAAAGTCCAAAAATTTTCCGAGAGCTCAATATCTGAGCACTGTTTAATAATATTCGGTATATGCCACAGTATCTATGGACCGACCGTAGAAAGGCAGACCCAAACCTCACTGATGGCCCCGCTAAACTGCCGCAAACCCTAAGGTTCAAATGCGGTTTCATGGTCATCACGTCGAGTTAGGGTTTCATTCTTCTAGAGGGTCCACAGAAGCACTTGCATGTTCTTCCGAATACTATAAACATGGAAAAATGGGTTTTCTGACATTCATTCGAACCTTTCAACTCCGCCTAGACGGCATGTGAACATCCTTTGTCTGCATGCTAAACAATGGCCTCAATCCTCAAAGATAGACGATACATCAATGGTCATCTCTGGGTCGGTCTACACTAGACCTGAGTAAGATTCTCCGCGCTAGAAATCTTCAACTCAACTGGGCCTGCGTCGGCGCATCAATCAGACGAATCACCTCCATCTCTCAACTCAAGATAGACTAGCTATCGCTTGTCGCATCTCTGTCTGGAAGCTCCAGCGATCTCAGCTCGTAAGCCATAGAAGCGACATCACATCAATCTCAGCAATGGCTGGGTCATCTGTCTACACGGTAGATGACATCACAATCTCAGGGGTATGTTGTACATCAACAGTTCTCTCCCAACAGGAAGCCTCTAACAAAGGCCCGATCATCCGGTACACAACCTCACACTCGTCTCATATGAGGGGTCACAACACAACACTCCATCGATGCGTTCCCATGTCACCAGAAAACACGATGGTCAGTCCTCGTCCACAACGAGGTCACCCTGACCGCATCACCAGTAGCAGCTCAATCTGCGCTCAAACCATGGTGACAGGAACCATAATCAAGTATCGACGAAAAAGGATCAAAGGGATGAAAGAGTCAATAGATCCCAAAATGGATACATGATCATAAGGATGAGTCAAATCACTGAGAGTATGATCATGGAAGCGAATAAAATCAAATATCTCAATGGATGTAAAATCAAAGGAACGAAGAGAATCACCAGTCTCAAGATATATACATCCTAAGGTCACTTAAGTGGAGTATCGTATCGTAAATATGCTGCGGAACATACGTACGGTACGTCACTCTACTCAAGCTACCTACTCCATCAATCAGGGTCAGCCTATGAAATGAAAGTTCGGGTCTAACACCCCCTTGTTCAAGTCTAAGTTCCGTAAGGTCAAGCCTAGGTTCCAAAATATAAACGCCCTAGACCCCACATAGTCAAACCTAGCCTTGAACTAAGGTTAAACCTAGCGCTCTGATACCAACTTTGTTACGACCCAAAATAGCAGCTCGTGACCGGCACTTACATTACGCAACGTCTACAGGCGTAACGTAACCTAAGTAAGCCGAAACCCAGAAATCTAAAACTTACAACAGAAGTAAGTAATGAAAACATTTACAACATTTAGAAACTTTAAGTAAAGATCCTTAAAACTTATTTTAACTCTTTTCCTTGGTTTTCATAAAAATTTCGGCAGCACCTCCTTTATGAAAACTAGCCCCGAAAACGGGTACTGTTGCGCCACGGCAGCGCCCCGGCCGTCTATCCGAGGCCAAAATGCGGAATCAAAATTTTTCTTAACTTTTAAACCGGCGCTACCGTGGACAATAAAACCCGGATCGTAACCATTAACCTATACTAGCTAACAAGAGATGGGAAGAGAGTTATACCAAGCGATCCGTGTCCTTCGGTCTTCTCGTCGTCGTCCCGATCTCCCGCGGAATCACCATTCGTCGTCTTCTCGTCGGAAAGGGCACCACGTAGCCGGATTCTTTTACGGGCTCCCACCTCTGGACCGAGGCAACTCGGGCGTGAAGTTGGCTAGACGACGCGTCCAAGGGTACTGTAGGTTTAGTGTAGAATGGTTGTCTCTAGGGGTGAAGTTGCCATGGATGTGGAGGAATGAGGATAAGGAAAAATGGTGCTTTCATTTTTCCTAGCAAGAAAAATGAGATGAAGAAAAATGCCACATACAAAATGAAACTCTCTCATTCTCTTCTCTCAAGTGTGGCCAACCTCATCAAGTGAGAATGGTGGTGGGAATGAATATGAATCAATAACAAGAAGGGAGGTGATGGTAGTAAAAGCAAAAGGGGTGACCATATCAAAAAGCAATGATAACCATGTCACTCTTAATCTAATCAACTCTAATCACCATGAATGCATGAAATGATGATAGAAAAGAATGGTATCAAAAGATGCTCTCATAATTAATCCATATGCAAGAAACCCCCTCCACAAATGTTATTTGCAAACTTGCAAATAACCCCCTCCATCGGAAAAGTCCGGCCGGGAAAGAACAAAGGAAAACCGGCCGGAACGGAATGCAAACTGGCAACTCCAGAAAACTGGTCCCGTAATAAATTACAGGAAAATCCCGCTACTGTGCATACACACCCGCATCTGTATTCCGACCGGATACAAATGCAAGAAGACAAAATCTACACTGTACTATACTAGGATCCGGCTTAAACCAAAGCCGGCTAGTAATATCCGTTCGATCCTGATCCGTGCAATACCGCACGTATCCGATCGAACTCTGCCATATATCCATACAGCCTCTAGTACTAACCATCCGATCCTGATCCGTGCAATACCGCACGTATCCGATCGGACCCTGCCATATCTCCATACGGCCTCTACAGCGTTTCGCCCGAAAGCTTGAGTAACTGAAAGTGTGGTGGACTCTAAAGACTCGTCAATACTATGGCTGTGGATTTAACCACTAGCACATCCAGAGGTATAAGCCAATACGTGACGGGCCACCAGCTATTGACCAAAAGGGACGTCGATGAGCGAACTCATCCTGACACCCTACTGAGCCTGTCAGTGACAATATCCGTACAGTCCGGTCCGTTCGTCTATGAGCATCGCATGGCGGGCCTAGGGGGTTGGTAAAAGTCAGACCCCCAAAAGCGGTACAAGTCGTGTCGGAGTGTAGCCCAGAACACCCTGAGATACTACTGGAATACCTACCAGTAAATCTCCTGCCTTGGCCAAGGACTTCGTGTAAAGGCTCTCCTAGACACAGCGCGAACTCACCCCCAATACCGGGAGAGACGAACCCCTGAAGATCCGCTCACTGCCTCCATGTGGCTCGGGACTGTACCCAACTAAAACCTGTTTTCACGTCTCTTTTGAGCGTGGTAGGGTAGTAATCAAAGTACAGTGGAAACTCATACGGGACAAATGACGATCCCCAGGTCGATGAACTAACCTGTACACATGTCACCAGGGAACTTCTATCTGACGTCAGGTATAAGACCAACTAGCATGTTCCCGGCGAGTCCTGTCCGGTGTACTCATAACCCAATGAGCACCTGTATACATCTTGGGTGAACCAACTGACACCAGTGGCTTGTGAGACCGGCCACCGCCCCTCGTCGGGGTCTCGACTGTATACACTAGTCTACTCTGGAGAATCGATGCCCTGTCTCGAAACTCCTACGACTAGGGACCATTTAAGGATGTGCTTATAGACTACCAGCTCCAACGTATATGATCGCCCTCATACTGCTGGCAGTCAAGCAAGAATCCTAGGGGCTCTATCAACGTGTAATAGCGACCTGTAAGGTCACCTAAAGCAGTACACGATGATAAAGGTAAACCAGATAGCATACTATCATCTTGAGTAAGACTGTCCTATCGGGATAGGTCCTCCCTCAATCATTGCAATCACGTACCTGTGATCCAATAATTGACTCTGAGGGCACTATCTCCAACAATCTCCCACTTGCACTCAAGGCTAATTATTGCGATGTTGCATACTCACAGCCCGTGTGATACCGAACACCCAACTCCTCTACTTGTCAGTCTCTCAAAACTCGTTTGCGAAACTATTGCATTCGAGGAATAGCCTCAGTGAGTGGATCCGCCTTGATGTTTCTTTCTATGTCTCTCTCTCTATCTCAAGTTCGCGGAGAAAGCCATCTCCCGAAATGAGCAATACCTGTCTTAGAGTATGTCTGGATGTCTGATGGGACCTAGCTCATAAATGAACTCCAAATCCAAACTTCTTAGACTGTATCGTCAACTGAACTTAATCAGTATCCTGCGCCATGCCTCCCTCAGTATCTGCCTGGATCACCTGTCCAAAATACTGCCCCTCGTCAGAGGGAAAAACTATAACTCTGACAACCTCCTTGTCGTCCAGGTCACCTTGGAAGCCTGGAATAATAACTGTCTCCGGAATGGGGCTGTCGTTATCATATCCATAGAACATCTACTTATGTTCTAAAGCTGCTCCCGACTGTTTCTCCAGGATTGGATCAATATCAACTTATTGCATCTACCGCAAGAACAACATCTGGTGTGGTACTTGACATCTCATGATTGACTCAATTGCCTGAGCAAGTGATCTGCCAATCATGCATATCCCTCTCCCCTTTAGTCTGTAAGACACCTTTAGAGAGGGTGGCTCCATCACCTGCAGGTACACTACCGTGCCAGGAGTCGTCCATTCTAAATACTCTTAGAATGCTGTCTAAGTACCCTGATTAGGAAACCACCCAAATCTAGATCTAAAACCATAGATCTAGTAACCAGTATGTTTGATATAATGTCAAAGTCCCATGTGGAGAAACTACTGTGTGACGACCAAAGTATAACCGATCGTAGTATAGGAATATCACTTCCTACTCTGTGTATGTCTTCCAAATACCAGGACATCACACCCTACTATCTTCTCAACAGATCTATCCCCTATTCTGATGAAGTCAAACCTATGACTGTTACATCAGAAATAGATGATCTATCTCCGCTATATCTGCTGTAGTCTATAAATAGACATAAGCCACCTGTCCACCAATGCTTCCGCTGCTCCCACTGACTACGACAACCCTCTGGCAGAGTCATATACATGTACACTTCTAAAACTAGTTTAGAAAGACGCTATACTCATCCTCCTGCCGGGTCTCACAGTCTGGAACAACAGCAATGGTAAGTCTGGGTAAACAAGAACCTCCCTGCCACCGTCCTTGAGGCTACCGGAGTACCTCTCGGGTGCCTGAGGTTACCCACCGTATCTGCGGAGTGGCCAATGGAATGTCAAACCAGATTGAATTTTTAGGTTCTTATCAAATCTTCAGTAATCGTTTGTGGTTCTGGAATCACTTCCAGTTCTACCATCTCCCACTATTGTTTTCTGAAAAAATCCATTTCTTTTAAAATTGTGGTGAGTGAAGAACAATATCACTATTGATCTTCCAGATGGTAGAAAATCAACCCTCGTCATAGCCTGGGTCAACCCACAAACAGCCATTACAGAAACGTGCCTTGAGTTATCCAGTGTCTGATTTTAATCATAAGCCGGACAACTCCCCGTACCTTAACAACGTTAAGATATGAACTGTTCTATATCCAATATAGAACCAGAGGCACTGATTTAATTGAACCAGATTCAAATCATGCAGCTGTCTCCAGTGCATGTCAACTAGATGGAAAGAGGCCGATCAGCGTTACTCAACTTAGGAATGCTTCCAATTATGAGTAACCTGAAAGAGAAGCAAGTTCTCTTAACCATTACTATCAACTGAATACCATACACAAGTATCTACATCTTCGATCACTTTGAAGAATCCCGATACTTGCAATACCTGGTTCTCTACTTTATTCAAATACCTATAACTTCTCAAAATTCAGACCTTGTGTTTCCACGAAACACCTGTCTAAAAACTAGAGAAGTCATAAGTAAACCGAATATAGTACGAGGACCAACCCCTCTGTCCTGATGGACCCTGGACAACATACAATACTCTGTATAAGTCCCTTGAGTCTGATAACTCATTCACTGTGTGTCGTAGGTTGAAAACTGTACTTATGGTTAAGAAGAATTACACCGCTGTTTAATGCTCCGTACCTAACCATCCACTGATATAGGTAAATGTCGTAGAAATAATTTCAAAAATGTATATCTCACTCTATAAAGATAGACGTACAGATATATCAATTTGAAATTGGTGCATAATAGCGGATATTCAAAACCAAATAATTGCCATCCGGCAAACAACCCAAGTGACTTCCTCAGATATCACCGATTACAACGAATCCCGATATAATGAGGATGATCACCCAATTCCCAATAACTTACTCCCACTCATCATCTGTAAAACCATACAGATGTGAGAATCATACCTGGTAAATACATACACTGGAGTAAGTGTCTAATCGAGAAATCAGTTTTCCATTAACAGTACACAGTGAAACTGAAACATTGAAATGTTTCGTTGGGGTATCCTGGTATTCCTAGTAATGCCTCTTCCATTACCTAGATTCACAACTGTAACTGTATAATTCTTTGCCACCCCTCCAAATCCCTTTATATGTCTTTAGTCATTACCTTCTGTACACCCCTTTAGGCCAAATGGTTTTCTTCCTTCCCTACCGTTCGGCACCAGCCTATGGTTTGGAAGAAGACTATCCGATAAGCATAATGGGTGTACTGTCCTAATCCTAGGAGCACTCGCAACGCGAGAGAAGGTGAAGATAAAAGACAACCGAATAAAGCTTATTCCTATTTCTCCTGAACCAGAATCCATCCCCGAACTGGAACAAGTTCCTTTCGAGTTCGTATATAACTATATGATGGAATATCCAATAAACTATGGATCTTCGTAGTGATACGGAGTGTCCTGGAGAAATACAAAGGTGATTTAGGATTGGCGAAGAAATATTTGGTATGGTCGTGAATAATAGTCGCAATTTACTTTGCCCTCTTACTAATCCCTTTCTTTGTCTTTACTTAATACCTTCTGTACACCGTTTAGGCTAATTGGTATTCTTCATTCCCCACCGTTCGGCACCAGCCTAAGGTTTGGAAGAAGACTATCCAATTTGCGTAATAGGTGTACTATCTCCTAAGCCAAGGAGTACTCGCAATCTGAGAGAGAAGGTATAAGGAAAGGACAACTGAATAGTCCTATTCGTTTTCTCTAGAACCGGAAACCATCCTCGAATAAATTCCTTCGAGTTCGTATCTAACCATACGATGGTTTTGTCCAATGGAAGTGGACGTTCGTAGTAATACGGGGTGTCCTGGAGAAAAGAGTAAAAGTAGGAGTGGCAATGAGGTTAGCGACTCTGACAATCTAAAAGCCAGTGTTAAAGAAGGTTCGGTTAATTTTGGTCACTGAGTCATAGTCTTAGGGTCGGGTCAATGGTCGCTGCCGAAGAGAGAGAGAAAAGAAACACTCAGTGTGCACTCTAACCTAGATCAGAATGGTTATCACTTTATCTAATCTGGAAACCTCCCACTGTTACCTCAAATTCTCCTCCAAACCTGAAAGAAGAATTAGTCGGGATCACCCGAGGAGTAAACCAACTAATCAGTGGGAATCGGGATCCAACTATCATCGCATGATAACGTGACGGAATCCGTTCACGTCATCACACTCCAGAAGGTATGCGCATATCTGGCAAGTTTCAGTTTCTTTAGAAACTCCCAATGTGGATTTTTACCCCTAGGACCCAAGTGACCTTGACGGAGTCAACAAATCAAAGAGTCCTAGTCAAGTTCAACCCGTCATTATCTGGATTGCATTAAACCTACCCGTACGTGCCCTTGACAGAGTCAACAAGGCCACACGACTGTCCTAACCAATCCCATTTATGCTACAAACAAGCACCACTTAGCTACTGTACACTACGCCTTGACGGAGTCAACAAACGCAGCACGAATACTAAATAATACCCGTAAGAAATGACGGAGGGCTACGGCTGGTTTTTAGCGAAAAACCTTTAACGTAATGAACTTGATATCGTTGAAGGAACTGCATAGCTTTTTTTTATAAAAAATATAGTGACGAAAACCTTTGCTAAAGAGGTCACTCCCGGTGAAGGGATCTCGGCTCTTTCCCCGTAGAATGAGGTGCAGGATATTCCAACTGAATACCACGATGCAAAGCAAAAGTAATCGGTTATAGTGAAGTTATTGCCCTGACGCAAACTTTTGTCCAAGGGGTCACTCCCGGTGAAGGGATCTCGGCCCTTGCCTCGTCGACTGAGGAGCAGGATATTCCAACTGAATACCACTGTGCAAAACAAAAGTGAACGTCCTTGCAATAACAGCTTTTTGAAAAATTGTTCCAACAATATCAGAATAGGTTTGTTTTTAACTTGCATTGATCCGAATCAACGCAGTCCCATCAATTGATCACACCACAAAGAACGAAAATATACTGATGTATGTATATGCCATCCGCATTCGCCACTGGGTCCCGTCATTACCCGTTAGGTTAGCTAACTAACGACAGAGCGGGGACTGGACTAGCGCGGATGCAAAACATATACAACATCTACTAATATATATACCAATATATTATATTTCGCTCAAGGCGTGATAAAATGCAACATCACAGAAATGTACAGCATCACAGAACAATACAGATATCTGGGATCCCCGGGTTTCATAGAGCCACTACTGAAACCCGACGTTCCCCTGATCGTGTGGATAGCCTGTGCAATGAAAATCCTAGACCCCTACGGGCGCGGCAAGTCACCCGCCAAGACCTGAAGCGAGGCAGTCCCCTTCAGCACCGTGAATGGACCACCCAGCACTTCACGGAATCCGGTAACTTGGGCACCCCTCCTGGGTCAACCTGTACCCCCTACGAGTGCGGCGAATAGCCCGCCAATCCTAGAGTGAAGCCCCCTCCGTCTCAATGCCATGAGATGCGGGCTTGTTGCCCTCTAGAACCCGGCTATCCGTGCACCCCTCCGCGGGGCAATCCTAGTACAGAAAATAAAATATACATACAACGGGTACATTGACCTCGACTCGGTCGTGCCCCAAAAGAATAATACAAACAGGCAGTGACGGCAGTCCACATGTCGAATGCTCGCCCCGCAATATCAAATGTACATATAAAACAAAACTGTACTACCACTGCAACCAGGCTATCCCCACGACCGATCCGCAACATCACAGCACAAACACATAACATCAACGTGAATGTCACGTTCGCAAATCCGTCTAACCGGGCTATAGCAGTTAGACAGGATTTACCGATCGAGTGACATTCACGGTCGCAGATATAACGTAAATACTGTGAACTAATGTGTTTAAAATATCCGATCGATCAAATTTACCAAGTGGGCCCCCAAGCAATACTGTAGCACATCAAGAAATTCTGGGCCCAAAAATAACATTCCAGAAACCACATTTTCAAGTCAGGAGTATTCTGCAAAATTTTGGGGGACTGAACAGTCAAAGTCGCGGCGGAACCGCGGCCCAAGCATGGGTTTGGCCGCGGTTCCGCGGTGGTTTAGACTGTTCACGATCCTAAATTTTCACAGAACTCTTAGATTGTCCTACACATCATTCTGAAACAACCTGAAAAATTTTTGGACTTCAAAAAATTTCGACAGAAACTGATGTGAAGAAAAATACGGTTTTTGGAAAATTGTTCGATCGGAAATGTAAAACACATTAGACAAAGCTAGACTATTTTAATGGCGAGGCTCTGATACCATGTTGCGCCACGGCAGCGCCCCGGCCGTCTATCCGAGGACAAAATGCGGAATCAAAATTTTTCTTAACTTTTAAACCGGCGCTACCGCGGACAATAAAACCCGGATCGTAACCATTAACCTATACTAGCTAACAAGATATGGGAAGAGAGTTATACCAAGCGATCCGTGTCCTTCGGACTTCTCGTCGTCGTCCCGATCTCCCGCGGAATCACCATTGGTCGTCTTCTCGTCGGAAAGGGCACCACGTAGCCGGATTCTTTTACGGGCTCCCACCTCTGGACCGAGGCAACTCGGGCGCGAAGTTGGCTAGCCGACGCGTCCAAGGGTACTGTAGGTTTAGTGTAGAATGGTTGTCTCTAGGGGTGAAGTTGCCATGGATGTGGAGGAATGAGGATAAGGAAAAATGGTGCTTTCATTTTTCCTAGCAAGAAAAATGAGATGAAGAAAAATGCCACATACAAAATGAAACTCTCTCATTCTCTTCTCTCAAGTGTGGCCAACCTCATCAAGTGAGAATGGTGGTGGGAATGAATATGAATCAATAACAAGAAGGGAGGTGATGGTAGTAAAAGCAAAAGGGGTGACCATATCAAAAATCAATGATAATTATGTCACACTTAATCTAATCAACTCTAATCACCATGAATGCATGAAATGATGATAGAAAAGAATGGTATCAAAAGATGCTCTCATAATTAATCCATATGCAAGAAACCCCCTCCACAAATGTTATTTACAAACTTGCAAATAACCCCTTCCATCGGAAAAGTCCGGCCGGAAAAGAACAAAGGAAAACCGGCCGGAACGGAATGCAAACTGGCAACTCCAGAAAACCGGTCCCGTAATAAATTACAGGAAAACCCCGCTACTGTGCATACACACCCGCATCTGTATTCCGACCGGATACAAATGCAAGGAGACAAAATCTACACTGTACTATACTAGGATCCGGCTTAAACCAAAGTCGGCTAGTAATATCGGTTCGATCCTGATCCGTGCAATACCGCACGTATCCGATCGAACTCTGCCATATATCCATACGGCCTCTAATACTAACCGTCCGATCCTGATCCGTGCAATACCGCACGTATCCGATCGGACCCTGCCATATCTCCATACGGCCTCTACAGCGTTTCGCCCGAAAGCTTGAGTAACTGAAAGTGTGGTGGACTCTAAAGACTCGTCAATACTATGGCTGTGGATTTAACCACTAGCACGTCAGAGGTATAAGCCAATACATGACGGGCCACCAGCTATTGACCAAAAGGGACGTCAATAAGCGAATTCATCTTGACACCCTACTGAGCCTGTCAGTGACAATATCCGTACAGTCCGGTCCGTTCGTCTATGAGCATCGCATGGCGGGCCTAGGGGGTTGGTAAAAGTCAGACCCCCAAAAGCGGTACAAGTCGTGTCGGAGTGTAGCCCAGAACACCCTGAGATACTACTGGAATACCTACCAGTAAATCTCCTGCCTTGGCCAAGGACTTCATGTAAAGGCTCTCCTAGACACAGCGCGAACTCACCCCCAATACCGGGAGAGACGAACCCCTGAAGATCCGCTCACTGCCTCCATGTGGCTCGGGACTGTACCCAATTAAAACCTGTTTGCACGTCTCTTTTGAGCATGGTAGGGTAGTAATCAAAGTACAGTGGGAACTCACACGAGACAAATGACGATCCCCAGGTCGATGAACTAACCTGTACACATGTCACCAGGGAACTGCTAGCTGACGTCAGGTATAAGACCAACTAGCATGTTCCCGGCGAGTCATGTCCGGTGTACTCATAACCCAATGAGCACCTGTATACATCTTAGGTGAACTAACTGACACCAGTGGCTTGTGAGACCGGCCACCGCCCCTCGTCGGGGTCTCGACTGTATACACTAGTCTACTCTGGAGAATCGATGCCCTGTCTCAAAACTCCCACGACTAGGGACCATTTAAGGATGTGCTTATAGACTACCAGCTCCCACGTATATGATCGCCCTCATACTGCTGGCAGTCAAGCAAGAATCCTAGGGGCTCTATCAACGTGTAATAGCGACCTGTAAGGTCACCTAAAGCAGTACACGATGATAAAAGTAAACCAGATAGCATACTATCATCTTGAGTAAGACTGTCCTATCGGGATAGGTCCTCCCTCAATCATTGCAATCACGTACCTGTGATCCAATAATTGACTATGAGGGCACTATCTCCAATAGGTACAACAAGGAATATATAGAAAGCATCCCAAACGGGAGCAAAACACGCCCAACGGCGGAAACAACACCACAAGTATAAAATGCAAGTATACGACGCCCAACGGCGAAGATCCACATAAGGAAATAAAGTAAAGCAAGATATCAACCCCAAAAGCGAACATAAAAACCCATCGCTCAAGTCTCGCAACTACAAGTCTTTTTAAGTCATCAACATATACAATTACTAGTTTTCTGATTTGATGGAGTGACTAGATACAATATGAATAGCATAAACAAGAGGGGCACGATCCAACATGTACCACCTACCAAAACAAATCACTCGGAAGCAAGCTGTATGCCAGCGATGACGCTACTGATCCAAGCAGACAACCTGCAAGAACTGTGGCACAACGAGGGTGAGTTACCAACTCGTGAGTAGAAAACATCAACAGGTAGAAATCGAAATAAACAACGGTTCCTAGGTCAACTATATCATAAAGGTAATACTATGATATCTAGGGTGACCGTATCTGCATATGTGCCAACACAATATAAATGCCTAACAGCAAGTGTATATCACCCAACAATGATTCAATGCATGTATGCAGGTGGATCTCATCCAACAATGAAATCAATGCATGTATGCAGTGGATCTCGTCCACGTGTCAACCACTGACACAACAACTCCTGCATGTAAATATCATAAAAGCATATGCAGGTAAATATGAGGATATCAAAAAGTGTGTGTCCATCAATGCCACATCACAATCATGGAAACCTGGGTGTCTATCACCGACACCCGAAACATCATGAATACCCGTGTCTAGCATCGACACGTAAATTCTCATAACTCAGGCACTGTCACCACGACTGGTCCTGATGTCATGCCCGTACATCACTCCGGTCGGTATCCCCACGACAACCGCCGAGTCCAAATACTATCACCGGTAGGTACTTGCCCACCTTCCAGGCTCATCGTCTGTATCACGAACATCTTGCCGAGGGGAACCATACCGGGCTCCACCATGTACCCGTACATGGCCCACTCACTCCTCGCATCGGGTATATATATCATAAATCTTAGAACCGAGAAATCTCATGGTGGACGCATCAAAATATCATATCAAGAGAAACCGGGTTTTCAAATAATACATAGTTTCTTGAAAATACCCCCACGGTTCTCAAATCCATAAATCACATGAAATCCATATCTCAATGCGTAAAATCCATATAAAACTGATATATGCAATATAAAACATCAATATGAGCATATAAAGGGAAACCCGCTCTTTTAAATGAATCCAGCTTTAAAAATATATCTTGTGGTTCCCAAAATCCTCCGAAAACAAGTGCAGCATCATATGAAGTGTACATGTAACTGTAGCAAGGTATAATTATCTACATGTAATCAAGTATATATGATGCATTTCATAAGTGCAATGGCGCAATAGTCAACATCTCAATATCACATGTCAATGCAATACCACCTAGGGGTATATGCAACTGTAGTGAGATATGTGGGTGTACATGTCAGTATGTATGCATGATGTACATGTTACTGTAGCAAAGTATGTGGGTGTATATGTCAATATATCATGCAACCTAGCATAGTGATATAAACATGGCAGTATATCATAGCATGATATAGCAATTCTACTGTGTAAGTGACATGGCAATTATCGATGAAGAAGTGTGTGAGCCGGCAAATCTGTGTATGTGTAATATATGCATCATCGATAATGGTGTAGGTGTACTAGCACAGGTATAAGAAATGCAATGAGAATAGCATGAATGCAGCATAATGCATATAATGAATTAAATGCTATGGGGTATACATATCAACAAGATCGAGTCGGTGAATCTATCAATCGATATCCAGCCTCACAACATCACGTATGGTACAATCCATCGTACGGCATCCTCTAATCAAGGGTATGGATAAATCAACAGGTAAAAGTCATCGCGTACGGTAATCTAACGTACAACGGCATTAACGAATAGGGATTCTATCAACCTATACAACATCAGGGTACGGATCTAAGTCTCGTACGGCATATCTCTCATTATGCAATCATTATCCATAAAAATATATACCTATCTCTCAGGTCACATCCATGTCAATGTCGTATCAGGGGACCTACAAAGGCATCAACAACCACATATCGACTCGAATCCATATAATGACATATCACACTAAGTCATCATAATCACATCGTATACTCGTCCATCACATTAATATCTCGCATCACATTAAATGAACATCATGCTTGTTCTCTTTTAATTCATACCTATCATGATTCACTTATCATTTCATATTCTCTTAAACCAATATGTTCACTAGTGTCCACTTCTATCATATTACCTTGCAATTCCTACAATCATGTCCATCGCATATCATTTATCAATGATCTTTCAATCCAATATTTGCGGAGGTGCTATACGTCATCCACCCGACTTCCCCGGTAGATATAAATCTACTCACCTGCTAAACTCCTCGTTTATCTTTAGTCGATGCGCTTCGTCGTCTCGGAATTCACGCGAAAGTACCTACAATCAATACGAATTTGCAAAGCTATTAACACCAAATTCCGAAATCCAAAATACGGCACGCGGTGCACTCATAGGTTAGAACCTATAGCCTACACATGCAAAACAATCAACTACCCTTGTCGTTGACGTACAAAGATCCAACGACCAAATACAACATCCAAACTCAAAACCAATAACCCAAATATCGGAAAACGCAGCCGAAACCCTAAATAGGGTCGCTATACATGAAAACTGCCACATTAAACCCTAATAATACCAATACACATTTACAAACACAATAAATATCGTAGGTATTAATATTTATGTCAACTCCAATTTCATTTAAAACCCACGCCAAATTTTACCGAAAAGCTAGTAAGCATCTTATATCATTTTCTCTCAATTTAGCACAATCCTAGAAATTTAACAATTCTAGCGATTTCAAACATCATATAATAGCTTAACTAAGCTATCCAAACCATAACCACTATTTTAATCTCACTCAATTCAGCTTTAGTTAAAACCTAGTAAGCAAATTTTTAATTAGACAAAGTAGGAATTAATAACAATTATCATTCTCACAAATGATTAGGTTATCCAAGTCTACACTTCAAGATTAACCACATTGACCATTCAAAACCCTAACTAGTAAACTGTAAAGTAGTTTAAGAAATTATACCGATCGATCCGTGTCCTTCGGTCTTTAGCTATCATTCCACGCTCCTCGCGGCCTCTCCGATCTCCTCGTCGAAGTAGCACCACGTCAACGAATCTTTATACGAGCTCCCGCTTCAAATTCAAGCAACTCGGACATGAAGTTTGCTAACCGACATGTCCAAGATTGATGTAGAGAGTGTGTAGAATAGTTTGTCTCAAGGAACCCAAGCCATTGGGTGAAGGTAAATGAAGTTGCCACTTTGAGGTAATGAAGTGTACTTGGAATTTTGTAATGAATCAATTTTTTTTTTAAGAAAGAGGCTCGGGCAAATCATGGGGGCTGAAATTGTGCTCTCTGTGTATGTGTATACTGATGGGGTGAGCACAAATTAATATATGAATCAATCAAATAATAAATTAATCCAACTCCATATATAAAACAATTAAGTGGGGGTCGGCCACCTCATGTTCACTGTGAACATGAAAAGGGGGTGAGCACAAGGGATTCAAAGTGGTGATCACAAAGGAATAATCCATCACAAAAATATCCTTAAGTGTACAAAAGAAATTAATGAAACTAGTGAGTCACTAAGAGCCATGCCATTCTAGAATCAAGCCAAGAGACTCATCACCATGACTCATCAACTTATCCAAATGAATCCTCATCAATGAATTTAGGCCAAGACCAAAATCAATGAAAGAAATGTGGCTAAAAAGAATTCACACAAGAAACCATTAATTAACACATTAAAATAATATTTTAATTAGGGAAAAATTCTATGTGAACCAAAACTTCTCATTAACCCCCAAAGTTCGTGCACTAACTTTATTCTATCTAAACTAGGTGCCGGCAAGTTTATACGGAAGTTTGATCACAATCGGGTTAAAAAGGAAAATACCGACTATTTTATCCTAAAACGGAAAAATTCATATAATGATTTCAAAAACGTTACACCTCATTGTATTTCTTTGCTAGTGTCTCGGTAAATTGGCCAACTCAAACTGGGATGAAGTGAGCCGACTTGGTGAGTCGATCCACAATACCCCATACCGCATCGTTTCCTTTCGTGCTGCGAGAAAGTGCAGTCACAAAGTCCATGGTGATGTGTTTCCATTTCCATTCTGGAATAAGTAATGGTTGAAGTAAACCAACAGTTCTGTGATGTTCAGCCTTCACTTGCTGACACACCAAGCATTTGGCTACGCTTCTGGCTACTTCACGCTTCATACCATGCCACCAATAATATTGTCGTAGATTTTTGTACATCTTTGTACTACCAGGGTGTACTGAGTACGGAGAGCTGTGGGCTTCTTTCATCAACTCTTCCCGAACAGAACCTTGTGGTACTCACAACCTGCTTCCATATCTCAAAGATCCGTCTTCGTGGATGATGAAGTCTGTTCGTAGTCCACTTTCTACTTTTTCTCGGATCTTTTGCAACTTGGCATCACTTGCTTGAGCTGCTTTGATCTGATTGAAAATAGTAAACTAAACTTGTAAGTTCATCAAATACGAAGTGTTACCTGCCATTACCACTTCTATCTCCATCCCGTGTAATTCTTGTTGAAGCTTCCACTGTGCGGTGAGATTCATTGATAGAGGTTGTCAACTAAGTGCATCAGGAACTATATCCACCTTCCGTGGATGATATTGTAGGTTGATGTCAAAGTCCGCCATAAGTTCTAGCCATCTTCTCTGCCGTATATTCAACTCCTTCTGAGTAAACACATACTTCAGACTTTTGTGGTCTGTGTATATGTCCACTCGTTCTCCAAGAAGATAATGGCTCCAAATCTTAAGTGCAAAGATAACGGCCGTCAACTCCAAGTCGTGTGTTGGATAGTTGCGCTCATGAATCTTCAGCTGTCTTGATGCAAAAGCTACAACCTTTCCATGCTGGTGTAGAACACATCTTAATCCCTTACCGGATGCATCGCATTGCACAACGAAACCTCCAGATTGATCCGGTATTATGAGAATAGGCGCTGATGTCAATCTTGACTTGAGTTCTACAAAAGCTTGTTCACATGCTTCTGGCCACACGAATACTTCATCTTTACATGTGAGCTTGGTCAGGGGTGTTGCAATCTTCGAAAAGCCTTCTATGAATCTTCGGTAGTATCCTTCTAATCCCAAGAAATTTCGAATGTCCTTCACTGTCTTTGGTGTCGGCCATTTGCTTACTGCTGATACTTTAGCTGGATCCACGGAGATTCCTTCGCCTGAAATGATAAGTCCGAGAAATCCGACTTAATCTAACCAAAATTCACACTTGCTATACTTGGCATAAAATTGATGTTGTCGCAAAGTCTCCAGGACAATTCTCAAATGTTCAGCGTGTTCTTTCCGACTCTTTGAATACACCAGGATGTCGTCTATGAAAATAACAACAAACCTGTCTAGGTACTCTCAAAAAACCCGGTTCATCAGATTCATAAATATGTCTGGTGCATTGGTCACTCCAAATGGTATCACGAGAAACTCATAATGACCATAGTGAGTCCTAAATGCCGTCTTCGGAATATCAGACTCTTTGACCTTTACCTGATGATAACCCGAACGAAGATCCAATTTTGAGAAAACGCAAGATCCACTTAGCTGATCAAACAGATAGTCGACTCGTAGTAGTGGATACTTGTTCTTTATCGTGACTTCGTTCAGAGCTCGGTAGTCTATGCACATTCTGTATGAATCTTCCTTCTTCTTCACAAGCAAAACTGGAGATCCCCAACTTAAAGTACCGGGATGAATCCATCCTTTCTTCAGAAATTCGTCTAATTGAGTACGGATCTCCTTCAATCCTTCAGGACTTAAGCGATACGGTTCCCTGATCACCGTTTGTACACCAGGTACTAAGTCAATACTGAATTCAAGTGCATGATCGGGAGGCAAACCTGAGATGTCTTCAAGAAATACGTCTTCGAACTCTCAAACTACTTCTGGCTTGTCTTTTCCAGCTTGTGTTGTTGCAATCACTGCCTTTCTTGGTTTAGCCTTGTAAGTGCTAGGTTCTAGGGTACGGTCTCCACTTTTGAAATAAAAGACCAGATGATCTGGTATCTCGAACACTACTCTCCTTTAACGACAGTCGATGGTATCGTAGAAAGTTCCTAGCCAGTCCATATCCAAGACTACATCGAAGTTCGGTATAACCAGCATCTTGAAGTCAGCATAAAATTATCTGCAGCAGACGACCACTAGACACAGGTTGTATCCCAAAGTTTCTTTTAGAACGTCGTTCCCTGAACTGACATTCCAGCTGGATACTAGTGGTTTGACTGGAATCACATGAGTTCGGACGAACCATTGCGATATAAAGTAATGCGATGCTCCAGTATCGAAGAGTGCTAAGGCAGGTAGGAAGGATTCTAAGATTGTACCTAAGTTGTGTGGAATATGTTTAAGTATGGGAAAATATATCTTGATATGTATAAGGATTGAGAGAAAGTTTGAAAGACAGGAAGTTACCAGTGATGACTTGGCCAGTGGCTTCAGCTTCTTCCACAGTCATTGTGAAAGCCTGTCGCCTAGGTACATTCCTCCTTGCTGGAGGCACATTGCTCTGTCCGTTCTTCTGTACTTGTGGCATATTCCTCTGTGCCTGATGGAACTGACGAGGAGGCGGTGCAGTAGGTCCACGAGGAGGTGGAGCTGGGAAAGCAAGATAGGGTGCGGGTGCCTGAATAGCTGGCCGCTGCGGAAAAGCGATGGCTGGTCTGGGGGCTAGATTCGGATTGACTCTACGAGGACATGCAACAATGTCGTGAGTGGATGAGCCGCAGACTAAGCACATGCCGTTTGCACGCCTGCAGTCCTTCGCCAGGTGTCCATTCCTCCTGCACCAGGTATAAAAGTCTGGACTGGGCCGGTTAAAAGTTACTTCTGGTTTCCTGGGTACAAACGGTGGCCTGGAAGAGGCTCCTCCTGCCATCTGAGTGGCAGGGCGTTTCACACCGATAGACTGAGGTCTGCCCTTCTTCTTTACAACTGCCTCATATCGACGGGCAGCCTTCATAGCTAAATCATGGGTTGGGAAATCCCCTGTAGCTAAAGCAGCTTGGATCTCCAGATCAACCCTTGCTGAAATCATCTAGCCCTGATCTCAGCAGTCAGTATGAGATGCGAACCTGTTACGGTCTCGTGTTAGCAGTATAGTTTGTGTTATAAGGAAATTGAATATTGAGATATATCTTACCTGCTGAGTATGGTAAACTCAGTATCATACTCATCCACAGATTTGCTCCACATAGAGCCTTGTTGCAGGTGGATGAATTGCTGCTCCATGTAAAAACAGGCAGGCTCGGGAAAATATTTCAGGTGGAACATCTCGCGAAATGTCTTCCATTCGATCAGCTGGGTAAGTCGGCTTTCTTCAGCCTTCCACCATACTCTGGCGTTATCTGTGAGTTATAGCTTCGCAATTCTTACCGAAGCAATCTCTGGCACTTTTGCTACTGCCAGATCGTCCTCAATCGACTAAACCATTCTTCCGCTTCTAGGGGGCTCTCTTTCCCAGAGAATTGTTTAGGGTGTAGTGCCCGGAATTGTTTCACTCCGGGTGCCTCAGATTCTGAGCGGTGCAATAAAATAGCAATATGCTGCTGATGTCCCTCCAAGAGGCTCTTAATTGTCTCAAGCAATACCGTCTGCTCGTTGATAGGAGCTGCTACGGTAGGTAGTGGTGGTGGTAGAGGAGGTGGGGTGTTTCCATTCACATTGGTGCTCGTGTTGTTTGGAGAATCCATAACCTTGAAAGAAAAGGTAGGGTTAGGATAGATTCAAAGAATTGAAATGTAAAGAATGTATAGTTGTTGATTCTTATAATTCTTGTGATATATTGCTTAGGATTTCATGCAGAACTGACCCTGAATGGTTATGTAGGTTTCCATGCAAAACTGACCTGTATGGGCTGCCAACAAAACCCGTCGCGTCCCGCTGCCCAATATATAGGGAAGTAGACGTGGCGAGGCCGCAACATATTTACTCAGAAGTAAAAACATTAAGCGTAAATAAACAATATAAAAGTATAACACACGAATGACAAGAGATATATTGAAAAAACAACGTTTTATTTATATTCATTCTTTACATGCACCTGGAAAGTAAAATACAATAATGGAAAGCGATGCCTAAACAATGGCATATGAACTGAAAAGAAAAGTAAGTACAAGTAAGAACTAGAACTCTGGCTCCTCTGCAAACTGCTCCAAATCTTCCTGACTGGGCTCGATCTCCTGAGAGTCGGGTTCTCCTGAGAACATTCCAAAGAAAGAAGAGATAGGAATGTCGTCATAGAACAATCGCTCGGTAAGTCCCAAAAGAGGGATAGTTCAAGTAAAAGGAATAGATCTGGTAATTTATTTGTTTTTGTTATATTAACGTAGTTGTTTGTAGCTTGGTACAGAATGTATCAGTGTATATGAGAGGAGTCCAACTTGCTCTGTGGACTAAGGAATATGGAGTACAAGGCCCCGTTAATCCCACGGGACAACGACACGGATATTCAGGTTAGGTGTATTATAGTGACCGTCTCATTCCATTTTTAATATATTCCGTACCAATTTACCCCGTTAAAAACCCCGTAATGCATATTGTATTGATTGTAATGAGTTATAGTATAAGACTTGCCGAAACCATGGAATAAGCTGTTCATGTAAACGGTTTGGATGTAAACGGATAGTCATGTAGTCAAGTTCAAGATATAGCATTGGTTCGGTCAAGTCAAGTCATGATGCATGTTCGTATTGTTCCGTATTCATGTTCAAGTTCAAGTGTTCATGTTTGATACATTGGATTCATGTTGAATTGGATATATGGTTGGATTCATGTTTGCTTTGTATTCAGATTAGACTGAGACTCAGGTTGAGTCAGACACTTAAACAGATTTGAGTCCTGAATTAGGTTTAGGAGTTATCGGTAACTGCTGCACATGGAAGGAAGGATTTGTGTTTTTTCCTAGACAATTACAATTGATAACACAGTTTTAGTTTTCTACCTTAAATAGGAAAGCATCCACTTTCTCCGGCTCCCTGAGGCTCAAGAGAAGTCCCGCTTAAACCTATATTTACTAGGGTTCTTAATGTAAATTTAAAATAACTTGAGGGGGTTTTATGAAAAATATTTTAAGTATACTTTCAAAATAAACCTCAAGTATTTATTTATTGTAGTTAGGGTTTTCATGGATGTAATTTTTAAAAGTGAGATATTCTAGTGAATAAATATCTAGCTTGAATAGTAGAGGATATTTTAGTGTAAAGTTGACTTGTATGGATTCTTGATGGTATTTTCATGGAACTTGTTATTATTTTATTTTATTTAGAAAAGATGGAATTCAATAATATCTTAAAAATATGTGTTTTGATAACATTTATATATTTATTAAAAGATAACTCTTTATTATTAAATAGAAATCCTCGTTTTTCTTAAAAATTGTATAAAAATTCCATCGAGATCGTATGCTCCGTGAGGAGGTCTGCATCTCGCTCTACTAATCCCGAGAATGTGTGATAACCCGCACCATCCCGATCAGGTTCCCCAAAATAGGTTGTAGAGGCATAATCGCAAGGAATGTAATCACACAATTTAAAGAAATACGGTTTTTAATAGTTTAAGGTATTTATTTGAAAAGTCGTATTTGCCACAAGATATTGTTTTCAAGCGAATCGTGCTATGTCAAGATGTGTGTATGTGAGAGGTAAGTCATTATCTCATGAGGTTTTCTAAAGGTATGCTAAGCTAAAGTAATTAAAAGATGTCATATGTAAAGTTTGTGGTATTTAAACGAAAAATGCAAATAGAAGTTACATAACATGGTATGTTAAGATGAAACTTGTTCTCAATATTTGTTTCATGTTTATTAAGCAAGATATAATGATATGGATGATTGGTTATTAAGAAAAATTGTGATTTTAACAAGTTTAGAATCGGATGTCCGAATAACTCCAATTCCGAAGAGTTTTGAAAAGAGAACTTTTCAAGGTGATAGAATAGAATAAGAAGTGAGACTTACAAGTTGAAAGAAGAGAGGGGAGGTTGAGGAAGAGATTGGTGGCTTCGTAGAGTCGCGGGGTCGCCGGAATCGCTTCGAATCTTTGCCGGAAAGTTAACTTGGGCTAACTCCACTTGTACTCTTCTTTGACTTAGGAAATTTTGAGAATTTTGGCAATGGATTTCAGAATGAAGAGGGCAAGGGTATGGTGTTGTATTTATAGGATGGAATTAGGGTTTATGGATTGAAGAGAGAATTAAAATTGCATTAAAAATGGGATTTAAAGCTCATTTTTAATTCTCTGTTAATTTTCAGGGAAAACAAACAGAATAGGAGTAGTGGGGTAGACCAAGAGGTTTTGTGGGTGAAGCACGGGGGACTATTCCCTACGGACGGCCGGCGTCGCCAGCCCAAATACGTATCTTGTCGGTCTAGTTGAAGCGTTGGGTGCTTAGATTGGTGCCACGTGTCCCTCTCGCAGTTAATAGCATTTTGCACATGTTTGATTTTCTGTGACTTTTAATTTTACGTGTATTGCACGTGTAAACTTTTGGCCTTCAAAAAGGCTTAAAAGAAAAATCAGTAAAACATAATATGTGGCTGATGGGATTCGAACACATGGGCTACGTTACAGCAGTGCAAGACTTTACCAATGAGCTACAAGTTGTTTCTTGCTGTTCTTAAACAAATTAAATTTATAATTTGTGCTCAGATTAGCAAACTCCATTCTGTATATTAACTTTTTAAAAAAATTCGTACAATGAAATTGGTGTCGTTACACAGGGGATGCTATGCGATTACGTCTTCTCCCTTTTACCTTGTGCGACCTAGTAGAAAAATGGCTTTATAGCACTGCCGCACATTCTATCGCCAAATGGGATGAATTCGTTATAACATTTCTTAAGAAATTTTATCCTAATCACAAAACCGCATGTGTTCGAAGCGAGATTAACAAGTTTACCCAACTTCCCAACGAACCATTTTGGAAATGTTTTGAACGGTTTAAAAATCTTCTTGTCCAATGCCCTCATCACAGAATCGATAGATGGCAACTTTTCCAAATTATATATGAGGGTATTAATCCAGCCACGAAACAAATGCTTGAAACTATTTGTCAATGACATTTCATGTCTAAACACGATGGCGAAGCTTGGAAATTTATGGAAGATCTCGCCGAACAAACATTACAGTGGGAAAGCGTTAAACCAGCTTCATCTTCATCTAGGGCAGATATCCATCTACTCGATGTCTCCATCGCAGTAAAAACCGAAATGGTAATGATGCAAAAGAAACTCGAAGCTATGGAAAACAAATTCTCTTCAGCCTCCCTAAACCAAGTTACGTTCTCCAAAACCGTATGTGGTTGCTGTTCTGACCCATCACATTTAACGGAAGAATGTCCTTTGAATCCTCCGTTTCAAGGTTAAGAACAAACTAATACAGCTTTTCAGCAACGATCTAGAAACGACCCTTATTCTTCCACATACAATCAGCGATGGAGGAATCATCCTAATTTTGCTTAGAACCAAAACCAAACTCAAAATTAAAATCAGTTCCAAAGCAACTATCAAAGGCTTCCCCTGTTAGGAATATGTATGCCCTAGAGGCCATTATTGTATGATATAGTGGTTGCTTGGACATGTATATAAAGGACTTTCATACTCGACATGATAAAATGCTATCCGGTTGCTTTTTATCTTAACCTGTACACTTGTATTATTATACTGTCTCTCTGATACATGTTGATAAAGCCCTTAGGATGTTTGCTTGACTACCAGGACTATGATGCGGATCATACTACTGGGACTTGTGTAGTCTACAAGCACATCCTTTAATTGTTCCTAGTCGAGGGGATATCAAGACAAGGCATCGATATTCCAGAGTAGACTAGTGTGTATGTTTCTTGACCCTATAGGGGGCGATGGTTGATCCCATAACTATTGGTGTTTGACATCAAAGATTGTGCACAGGTGCTCATTAGAGAATGGGTACACCGAACAGGACTCGACGAGAACTCCTAGATGGTATTATACCTATCGTCAGATAGCAGTTCTCTGGCGATACCGGTACAGGTTAGTCTGTAGACCCGATATCGTCATAATGTCTTGTGTGGTTCCCACTGTGCTTTGATTTCCTCCCTACCACGGCTCAAAGGAGTCGTGCAAATAAGTGGATTTTGGGTACAGTCTCGATTCACATGGAGGCAGTGAGCGATAGGAGGGGTTTTGACTCTCCTGATATTGGGAGTTGATGTTGCGCTATGCTCGATTAGCTATAACAGTAAGTCCCTGACCATGTGATTGATGTAGATTTTGTATGCATTTTAAATATAAGAATATCGCAATCAAGACGGTGTCGCTTGGTAGCTAGCCGGTTGAGTACGAGTCGATCCACAGGGAAATGGTGTCCTTTTCTTTAAGTTCTGACGAGTTAAGTCCTAACTTTGGTAGGTTTGGTTTTAAGATCTAAGAATGAAAATAAATTGATTTAAAGGCTTGCTAGGGTTAGAATTAGGTTAGTTCGAAATAGGGATTCTTCTCACTTCTTTCAATGCCCTAGTTAAGAATATAGGTGTTAGGGTAATAGTCAACAACGGGGTTAGCACGACTAGGAAGAAACTTAGTTTCTTCCTTTTGGTCCTTGTCCATCCGTTCTTTTCTCTTAGCCCTAACCTCCAGTTAATTCAACCACAACCGGTCTAACTAGGGAATTACCGCTATCATATAGGATAGGGTGCCATTGTGAGCGGATTATGGTTGATTTAAAGAGAGTCCTTTAATTAAAATTATTTGGGCAAAGAAAGGGGTGAGAGAGATTTCCTTCTCTCAAACCTTCCCTCTCCTATCCTTAACAAGTGAGGAATTACTCACTCATTGGGAAGATAACAATAAAATTCATTTTTTTATTTTAATAGATGAACTAAATTGCAGATAATAAAAGAACAGATAAAAAAATGCAGGAATTAAAATTCAGATAAAAAGAATGCGAGATAAAATGAAAACTTACTTTATTGATGTCCTCTTAACAACGCATTACAATGGAATTTAAATCTAGAAATTGAAAAGAGACTTTAAAAAATAAAGAGAGGCATCCTAAGAAAGGCACCCTCAAAGAGGCACACCTAATTTGGTTTTGAGCTCTCCTATTTATAGATAGGAAAACCCTAGGTTTACATTCTGATCCACACATGAATTTACAAAACTATCCTAAGAAAACCGGGTCAAAGCACCGTCACCTCCATTGACACGTGCACCGACACGTGCACCATACGGCCGCGGTTCCTCGGCAGAAAGGCCTGTTTGGCCTCGGTTCCGCGGCCATTTGGTGGGATCTTGGGCTCAATTCTTCAGGGTTGCTTCATGTTGCTTTTACCTTCTGTTTTCTTCACTTGGTTCCTCAGAATCTCTTCTATTTTCTTCTAGATTTCCAACAGTGCAGAATGATGTGGACTTTTGCCTTGAGCTTCACATTGAAGTCTTGAATCTTGTGCTGCCCTTGTGCTTTATGTATTGAACTGTCTAATGATTTTCATTTGTTCCTTGAACTGGTAGACGGCATCATACGGATTCATGTATTGTTGGTCGTAGTCTCACATTTGTAGCGACTTTTCATGAATTTCACTGTAACGATCTGAGAACCTGTAACCTGCAACTATTTAGCAGACATGGATCAAAAACACCTATTTATATACAATATGATTATGAATGGGCGATATAAAAATGCAAAAATCTGATATGAACAAATACCCCCAAACTTATTTTTTGCTCGTCCTGAGCAAAGCCAATTTTATTGTAAAAAATTCCTAACCTCACTTTCGCAGGGAACACGATTGCACTGAGCTCGTGCAACAAGCTATTAAATCTCTAGGTGTCCCTAGTAGGAGGAGTGTTGTCTCCTGAGGGTTTTCAGCGGATACAACCTACAAAATCCGATCAATTTGGCCGTTGACTCTAATTCTTCAATTCGGTATTCTAGCAAGAAGTTCTATTATCTTCAACTTAGAAATTATCAACCCGTATTTTTCACGCTTTCTTTTCATTTAACTTAAGATCATATACGTTTTGCAAGTTTATAAAGCTTTCAGCATCTCCTAAGTTTTCCTTCTAAGGTGCAATCTTAACTCAGGAATTTTTATCATCTCTTCTGAAGATATAAGCCTTATCTATCATTCATATCTCTTATCCAAATTCCAATTATATACCCCTACGTGTGTGTAATTATCACCCCTACACTTGGAAATTCAATTCAAGCTATCATACTCTTGTCCATTTTCCAAAATACTTTTAGTTGGTGAAGAAATTGCTCACACATTCTTCATGCGACCGTTAATACTTCTTGAGGTACTAAATGACCGATTACAAAATGTGCTTGCGCATTTAGGCGTAATTTCTCTTCTTGTAATACCTAAGGGTTAGCAGTGACTCCTAAACCAGTTGTTCTAAGGCACTAGGTGATAAAGCACCCTCGCTATATTTTTTTATTTAGGCTGCCTTAAGTAATTACTAAACCAGTGTTCATTTTTTTATCTCTTTATTCAACACTTATACTTTTACTTTATTTTCCTTCATACTAAGGAATTTAGACAAGAGCATTTCAAGGTATCCTCTACTATCCCAAGTTTCAAGGTGCGTGTATATGCAAATTGTAGGGTATATATTTTCAGAATTTAGACTTAAGCTTCAGAATTATTTTTCAGACTTACACTTCAAATAAAAATTTCAATACTCTTCCCTTATTTTGACTTAGCCCAAGAACTGAACTCAAAATTTGCCTATTTCTAAATAAACTGCAAGGACATATATTTTCTATAATTAAACTTTAAGAAAGGTTGTTTTTAGGGTTTTTAATTTACCAAGTTTAGGATCTAGTTTTTCCTAACTAGTCAACCGTCATGTTGAATTTAAGTCAAATATGACCAAAATTGAACTTTTCAATTTTTATAATTTTTAAATTTTTTGATTTTTATGGATTTTAAAATAAGTATGCAAATGCAAAAAATATACACATGAATGCGAAAGAAGAAAACATACCGAGCACACCCCCAAACTTAAACTTGACAGTGCCCTCACTGTAAGGCTACACCAAGAGGGTCAAAATTGTCGGCACTCCCCTGTTTTTTTATTATTAACAGAAAAAGAAAACAAAATATATATACACAAAAAGGTCCCCCCTCCCCAAACTTAAGTGAAATAGTGTTTCCACTGTTTAAGCGTTAAAGTTCAGAATTAGGGAAGAGAAAAACACAGTATCAAGCTATACAAGGCCTTACACAGGCCAAAGGTTAGCACCAACCATTCAAAAAATTTATCGTTATAAAGCAGTGGTTGGTGAAAGAACATGTTGTATAGAGTCAGGAAGAAATGAGGTAAAGATAAGTGGTGTAATGGAAAAGGTTTACGTCTCGATTTGTAGAGACGAAACAATAATGGTGAATGGAAACGAAAATGTGGATGATTAGGAATGGGAAGAATGGTTACATTCTCGTATGGGATAAGAAGAAATGGTGGTGGTTCGACTTGTTCAGGTGGAGGAAGATTAATCACAAAATCCGTGTCGTTTAGGAATGCGAGTTCGTCGGCGAAAATATCTTCGAAACTTTCATCGATGTTCTGATTGAACGTTTCAATGTCAATAAGTGTCGCGCCAGAATTCAACATACTTGATTTTTCAAAAATTACGGAGGTAGGAGACTCGTAAGACTCATCTACCTTATTCTCAAAAGAGTCTAAATCAAGTTGTTTTTCTAGAATTATCGAACTTAAAATATCAGATTGTGATTCATTAACACTCGCTATCATTAAAGGAAGATTAGAAGAAGAACCAGAGAAAGTGGGAGAAAGAAGCTGAATACGAACTTGAGAGTGAATATGGAGTGTATAAATTAGCACAATTTGTAATGACCGATGTGTAAAAAGCGATTGTGCTAATCTATTAACCCACTGAGAAATGAGGTCAAATCCCTCAAGATTCGTGAGAAAACATGGGTACGTCGAACTTGGTAAACCAGACATTGAAAATGAAAGTGTAATGGTTTCTTGCAAAGTCGGAACGAGGATGTAGGGAAGTGATTGAGGAAGGGTATCGGTTAAAGATTCAGGAGGGTGTGCGCAGTCAATGAAAGGGATAGAATATATTGGAAAATCCGACTCCTCAAGTAAAACTGCTTCATCCTCAATAATTTCCTCAATACTCTCCATGCAATTCTCATCAAAATCAAGACGCATATGAAGTTCGGGAGAAACATTTAATGACTTGGGATGATAAATTGGAGAGAAAAATTTAGTCAAATCTGCGGGTTCATCATCCAAAATATTCCCAGTGTCGATATTCTCAATCAAGTGAAAATAAATTTTCTTAGACACCTCATCAAAAATATGGATATTAATCAATTCAAGTTTTAAAGTGGAGGTGTAGAGGTCAAAAGGATTGGTGATGGTTTCACCTGAAAGGGACTCTTCATAATCAGGTAAATCAAACACTACAAAGTCGCACAACTCATTAAACGTTTTATCTTCAACTGGTGAATCATTTGGAATACTTGATAAACATTCAAAACCGGAGTTGTGGGATTCAATTGGGGATGGGTAGGTTTGATTTGGAAGGGTGTACAGCTCACTCTCACTACTCAAATTCTCAATCTGTCCAACCATCTCATCCTACATTGGAAAATATGGAGTTAGTTGGAAACCAGCTACCGGGTTACTAGGTTGTATGAGGGCGGCCATGGATGCATTCAAATCCACTATCTGTTGGTATGACGCTACTATAAAGTCTTCCAACGCCTGTTCCAAACTAGACATGGGTTGTGAAGGAGTTTCAGCAAAAGATTCAAAGTTGTTTGTATACTGGAAACTCCCAAAATGGCTGTGTAGAAGCAATGTCCAGGGAAGGTGTAAAAGTTGGGTAGGATAGATAGGAATAGAATAGTTGGACAGGGGTAGGATCGACATTTGGATAAGAAGATGAATGGAATTGTTGATCCAAAGAATTCGCAGTGGTGAAACGAGTGAAAGATCGGTTACGGGATTGTTCAATATGTTCAGCAATAGACATGGGTTTCGGAGTTACAACAGGACTCGAAAAAGGAGTATCAACGTAAGAAGGTGGTGATGCTTGAAATGGTTGATACAAGATGAATTGCGGAGTCCAATTGGTTGTCCTAGACGCGTCTATCCGATCTTTCAAAGAAATTTTGGACATGGAGGGGTCGTTCGAAATTCGACCAAAAGAAGAACCGTAGGAAGTAATGTCTGGTTGTGGGTACCAAAGTTCGGCAAGAGTTTTACGAGCTGGGGTACCCATGATGTAATGAGAGAAAGGAGAAGAAAAAGAATGTGATTTTTTTTTTTGATTTTGTAAAAAAAAAAATTGAAAGTGTTTTTTTTAGAAAGAGTTTTTGCAAGAATATGTACGGACTTACTTCAAACAATCATAGTTTAAAACATGCACAGTTAAACCTAGAGCTACGGTCTTCTAAGTCAACTAGACTGCTCCTAACTGTTCCAAAGTGACAAGTTGTGAGATAACCCTCAAATCGCCTCTTCACTGCCAATTGTGGCCAGGTAAGCACAAATGAAGAAAGGAGGGTTCCGCTCACGAATCACCGTGAGACGGGCCTTTTAAAGTTACCTTTCTCATTTGTCTAGCCTAGGCACAACAAAGTCAAGTTTAGATAAACGATTGAATGCACACAACCTTCCTCTGTCCTAATGAGCACGGCAGTCCTTAGTTGGCTGAGTCTAAATATTTTTTAATTAACTCAAGAGTGATGCATATGCTTTTAGTGATTTTTGGGGTCTTAGGAAGGGTAATGAAATCTCCACCCAATCTTGATTGGTGTTATAGCCCCTTAGATTCCGTATTAATTATGCAAAGCAGTTAACATACCAAAAATCTAAAATACTTGCAAAAAAAAATTTTATTTGGTAGCGCAAAGAATCCTGCACAAAAACAATTTATGGGATAGGAGAAAGAAAATCTGTGCAAAGAAACCTGCAGGAAAATTTTTTCAGTGGAGTGCAGAGGAGAGTAGATGAGAAATGAGATACTCACAGAGATTTTTGGGTTGCTGATGTCACCCTTTGACCACGGTTCCGCGGTCAAACAAGCGCTTCTGCCGCGTTTCCGCGATGGATCAGTGAGTTTGGATTTTCAGAATTTTTCTCTGTGCTGAGTTGGTTCTCCTCTTTCTGTTTAGATCCCATGTTTCTGGATTTGTTCACTGAGTTTGCTCCAGATCTGAAACAGAGTTTGCTCCAAGCCTGCACACTTGCACAAAAACCTTTCAAAAATAACAAGATGATTTTTATTATATATATATATATATATTAAATTTTTAAATTTTTTATAATTTTTTTAAATATTTTTTTAATAACCCGAAATTACACAAAGAAAGAGACTACCGTCTCCCCGGCAACGGCGCCATTTGATTGATGTAGATTTTGTATGCGTTTTAAATATAAGAATATCGCAATCAAGACGGTGTCACTTAGTAGCTAGCCGATTGAGTACGAGTCGATCTACAGGGAAATGGTGTCCTTTTCATTAAGTTCTAACGAGTTAAGTCCTAATTTTGGTAGGGTTGGTTTTAAGATCTAAGAATGAGAATAAATTGATTTAAAGGCTTGTTAGGATTAGGATTAGGTTAGTTCGAAATAGGGATTTTTCTCACTTCTTTCAATACCCTAGTTACGAATATAGGTGTTAGGGTAATAGTCAACAACGGGGATTAGCACGACTATGAAGAAGCTTAGTTTCTTCCTTTTGGTTCTTGTCCGTCCATTCTTGTCTCTTAGCCCTAACCTCAAGTTAATTCAACCACAATCGGTCTAACTAGGGAATCACCACTATCATATAGGATAGGGTGTCGTAGTGAGCGGATTATGGTTGATTTAAAGAGTGTCCTTTAATTAAAATTATTTGTGCAAAGAAAGGAGTGAGAGAGATTTCATTCTCTCAAACCTTCCCTCTTCTGTCCCTAACAAGTGAGGAATTACTCACTCATTAGGAAGATAACAATAAAATTCATTTTTTTTATTTTAATAGATGAACTAAATTGCAGATAATAAAAGAACAGATAAAAAACGCAGGAATTAAAATTCAGATAAAAAGAATACGAGATAAAATGAAAACTTACTTTATTGATGTCCTCTCAACAACGCATTACAATGGAATTTAAATCTAGAAATTGAAAAAAAAAACTTTAAAAAATAAAGAGAGGCATCCTAAGAAAGGCACCCTCAAAGAGGCACACCTAATTTGACTTTGAGCTCTCCTATTTATAGATAGGAAAACCCTAGGTTTACATTCTGATCCACACATGAATTTACAAAACTATCCTAAGAAAATCGGGTCAAAGCACCGTCACCTCCACCGACACGTGCACCGACACGTGCACCATACGACTGCGGTTCCGCGGCAGAAAGGCCTGTTTGGCCGCGGTTCCGCGGCCATATGGTGGGATCTTGGGCTCAATTCTTCAGGGTTGCTTCATGTTGCTTTTACCTTCTGTTTTCTTCACTTTGTTCCTCAGAATCTCTTCTATTTTCTTCCAGATTTCCAACAGTGCAGAATGATGTGGACTTTTGCCTTGAGCTTCGCGTTGAAGTCTTGAATCTTGTGCTGCCCTTGTGCTTTGTGCATTGAACTGTCTAATGATTTTCATTTGTTCCTTGAACTGGTAGGCGGCATCATACGGATTCATCTATTATTGGTCGTAGTCTTACATTTATAGCGACTTTTCATGAATTTCATGGTAACGGTCTGAGAACCTGTAACCTGCAACTATTTAGCAGACATGGATCAAAAGCACCTATTTATATGCAATATGATTAAGAATGGGCGATATAAAAATACAAAAATCTGATATGAACACCTGGGCTGATGAGATTTACTCATACGTGTTATCAGTAGTTTCTCGAACCATTATGAGCCACAAATCGGCATAACTTATCAAGTTACTGGGGTCTGACGATTCCACCCCTAGATTTTATACGCGACATATCAGACGAAGTGACCGAACCGTATGGTAATTGTTACTTATAGGCTTCATGGGAGTTTGGACAAGCTTACTTGTTGATCCTCTAATCGCTCAATACCTGGATAGCCGCTACGTCCAGCTAGTACCGCTGACGGCTTGTGGGTAACTGATGTGATCATTACCTCTGCTGGCATATTGACGAGTCATTAGAGTCCCACACAGAGGTTTCCTAGTTCAAGCGAAATGAAGTAGGGCACATATGCTGATATATGCGGGAGCCTGATTAAATACAAGTATATGATATCATCTTCTAATCTGGCAACATTTGATATCATTAGGTTATATGTGATATAACCGGATTATTGAATCAAGTATTGATTGGATAATATGATATACAGATAAATGATATTAGTCGGTTATATATGATATAACCGGATTATTAAATCAAGTGTTGATTTAATAATTTGATATATATGTATATTTGATATAATTATATATTAACTAATATTATTGCTCGCTATTTATTTTCTTCTCTTTATATATATTAATATATATATGTGCGTGTGTGTGTGTGATATATATATATATATATATATATATATATATATATTATGAAACATGGTTTTCTATTTTGAGAAAATAGAAAAAGAGGTGGAAAATGGGGAGATATTTAGAGCATGGGTGAAGCATGGCACAAATTATTTGTTTATTCATTTGCATTCACTATTGAAGTATGGTTGGATTTTATATCGATATATTATCCATGCTTCAAAAAGTGAGGATATGAGAGCCATTCTCTTCACTTGCCCATTTTCATGCTAGCTCTCTCTATCTTCTTCCTCCTCCTCCTCCAAGCCCTAACCCTCACATGTGATGTGAACCATAGAGCTTTGGATAAAACTAAGTTAGCTAAACACCCTACTTCATCATCCCAGTCTAGATTAACACTTTAGACTAGGTTGTTTACTTCACTAATACTAGATTAGTGAAGAATGAGCTTGACCTAGAGGAACTTCGGATGGATTATATTCGATACGAAGGTCACGAAGCAAGCTCGGTCCGTTCTTCAAGTGGAGCCTAGAGAAGTCGTAGGGACTACTACCCGGAGCTATAGAAGAGAAGGACTTGGTCTACAAAGGTTGTATTCTCTTTCTCTTAGCATAGATCTTATTTTATATCATGTTCAACCCTAATACTCTAGTTAGATTCTAGGTTAGTGTAGCTTAGCATCCCGAAAATTTTTAAATTGCATGCTTGATGCCGGTATAAACCTTGTGGTGGTGCTAGAATACACTTTCATGGTATCAGAGCCAAGCAAGAGTATTAGGGGAAGTCTTTACGACATCAAAGTGTTCGATCGGTTTTCGAAACCTGATTTTTTTCAAGTTTCTGTCCTTTTTTAAAAGTCGGAATTTTTCAGATTAAAAATAGTCAGAAAATTGTGCAAGGTATTTAATGGAGCCCTAAGAAATTCGAAGCCCTGATTCCATCAAAGCGCCACGGAACCGCGGCCTAACCCCATGTTTGGCTGCGGTTCCGCCGCATGTTTGGGGTATTTTGGGATCGTTTGTCTTGTGCTGCTCCATTATAATATTTGGCACTTTCTGGATATTTTTATTGAGACTCAAGTTGTTGAGGTCTATGGGTTTTTTGGGTGTTTGATAAATCGATCGAAATGTTCAACGTCGTCTAAATTTTAATGATATATAATACAACTTTTAGAATCCACAATAATTAATTTTGTGAAAACTAATTAGTGTTTTATAAATCTAGCGTTTTAGTCTCGGTTGATCAATAGCTACGGAGTTTTGATTCGAATCAAAACTCCGTCGCAATCGCGTATAGTACGTGAACACTTAGTCGGGAATCTTGTTAAATTATCTGACTACTTATTGAAAAGAGTTTTCAATTTGAGACTTAAATGCAAGGTTTATAGGTTAGGCATGAAATTCGGAATATGAGATATTCCGGGTTTATGATGTCTAAAAAATTTGCGGATTCTAATTATTGTAGTTTTTCATTTCTTTTCTGCGACCGTAAGTGTAATATGTTGGGTATCCCCGATCTCGTTGCTATATGTCAACGACATTCGGGATACGCATATTTACTTACGTTGATGACATGTGATTTATGTGTTGATGTGATATGTTATATTGTATCGTCGTGATTGAATAGCCGGGTTTTTTTACGTGAGATGAGTGTTTTTGTATTTTCATTCATGTAAAAGTTGTATGTAATATTCTTTTATTGAGACACTTCCGGGTTGAGGATGATGTCACCATTGATATATATTATTTACTTTTCCATATTAGGATAGACCCAAGATGGGGAGTACAAGTAACCGGGTTCTAGAGTCCAGTGGGAGATCATCTCGAGGAGTCGAGACCGGGTCTCCTAACTCTAGAATTGGCAGGGTTGCTTGTCGCTCTCGTAGGGGTCTAGGGATGTGGGTTTGGCTATTCATCACGATCGTGGAATCCGCGTTTTTCATTAATGGCTTAATTTAAAACACGAACCCCCTAGTATATCCAATATTTCATATGTTGACTTCTGCTGCTTGTATTCTGTGATGTGATCATATAACCGCGTGAGACGAATGCTATATATATAAAATTAACGTTGCTTATGTTTTGCACCCGCGCTAGTCCAGTCTCCGCTCTGCCGTTAGTTAAGTAACCCAACGGTGCATGATGAGGCCTCGTGGCGAATGCGGATGGCATAAGCGTACGTTCTATTTTCGTTTCTTTTCTGTGATGTTTAGGAAATATAAATGAAAAAACTTCATTAATGAGATTAATGGAAAGAAAAGAAAGCTAAACATATTGTAGAATCAAAATTTTCAAAAAGGTAGCTCTAATTTTTACTTTTCATAGTGGTATTCCTTGATGAATATCCAGCACCTCATTCGATGAGGAAAGAGCCGAGGTCCCTTCACTGGGAGTGACCTCTTTAGCAAAACTAAAAAATGCTACAACCCACTCGGTTTTATTTTGATTACTTCTCTAGTTCTTGTTTTGCATAGTGGTATTCCTTGATGAATATCCAGCACCTCATTCGATGAGGAAAGAGCCGAGATCCCTTCACCGGGAGTGACCTCTTTAGCAAAACTAGCAAAAGCTATAATTCACTCGGTTTGTTTTGAAAACTACTCGATTTTAAAAGCGAAGCTTAAAACCACTCCTTTTTCAAATCACTAGATTCTACAACGATATCAAGTTCATTACAATAAAGGTTTTCTTAAAAACCATTCGTGGCCCTCCGTCATTTCAGATAAGTGTTATTTAGTATTCTTGCTGCGTTTGTTGACCTTGTCAAGACGTAGTGTGTGGTAGCTGATTAGTGTTTATCTGCATCATGTGATGCGATTAGATTAGGGTAATCATACGGCTTTGTTGACATTTGTCAATGGTCGTACAGGTAGGTTTAATTCAATCACGAAATAACGGGTCAAACATGGCTAGCGCTTATGATTTGTTGACCATAGCCAAGGTCATAAGTCGCTAGGGATAAAAAAAGATATTGGGTATTTCAAGTGTTGAAATTTGCAATGAGATTGCATACCTTCTATGAGATAGTTGGATCCCGATACCCACTGCGAGTAAGTGTTACTCCTGAGAGAGTTTTCCACTTTACAATTAGCTGATCCAGTAGGTGTCTAAGAAACGTGTTAACAGGGTTATACCCCTGCGAAAATGAGTTTATTTAATTAGTTCCATGCGAAAGCATGGGGAGACTCCCTTGGAGTACCAATACCTTCCTGGCTGACCGATTGGCGAACTTGAAGGGTGCAATTAATCCCGGCTAATCCTACCTTTTAGGGCTTGAAGAAAGATTTGATAAAAACAGTGGGAGCTACCCTGATTAGATAAGATAATAACCAATCTAATCTTGTAAAGAGCGCACGCTAATGTGTTATCCTTCTCTCTATCCTGGTAGCGACCATGAAACGCCTTAATCAAGATAATAATATGGATGTATTGACCGAACCCGCTTATTATACTGAGTTGGGGAACATTGGATCCGCTTTTTCTTATGATTGTCATACGTCTAAGTAAGGAATAGGGGAATATCAGGATTCCTACGCAATCCGAACGAAGAAAGAGCATGATGATGCATCTTCTTCGGGTGTGTTCGTTACAGAGAACCATTTCTCAGTATGCTCTACGTCCTGGGTATTGGATACCGGATCAGGATCCCACGTATGTAATTCGTTATATGGGTTAAGGAGAAGTAGAGAACCGGGAAAGGGTGATAAGTCTCTAGTAGTAGCGAATGGTGCAATTGTTGCAGCCAAAGCAATTAGCAAATATCACCTAGTATTACCAAATGGTAATACATTGATTCTGAGCCACTGTTATTTCATACTAAAAATGTTATGAATATTTTTCCTAAATCAATTATTGATTGGGTTTGATACGTTGTGTAACGGTATATACGTTCTAAGTCAATCTAAAGTTCTAAACATACAGAACACACACAAGAGAAAAAGTTCAGAAATGAACGAAGCCTACTTGTGGCATTGTAGACTAGGTCATATCAATGCGACAAGACTAGGTAAGTTGCATAAAGATGGATATTTGAATCAGTTCGAATTTACATCTTATGATACTTGCGAGTCATGTCTCAAAGGCAAGATGACCAAAACTCCGTTTACAGGACATGGAGAAAGAGCTACAGAACTTTTGGAACTGTTACATAGTGATGTATGTGGTCCTATGTCTACACATGTCAGGAATGGTTTCTCGTACTTCATTACATTCACCGATGATCTCTCAAGATACGGACACGTGTTCCTGATGAAACACAAATATGAATTTTTTGAGAAATTCAAGGAATATAAGTGCGAAGTAAGAAACCAAACGGGTAAAAGTATTAAAATCCTTCGATCTGATCGAGGAGGAGAATACTTGAGCACAGAATTTCGAAATTATTTAAAAGAGAATGAAATTCTCTCTCAGCTTACTCCTCCGTATACACCACAGCACAATGGAGTATCAGGGCGGAAGAATCGCACCCTATTAGATATGGTGCACTCTATGACGAGTACCGTTGAGTTACCTATTTCTTTTTGGGGTTATGCACTTGAGACGGCTGCATACCTATTGAATCAAGTTCCATCAAAATGTGTGCCTAAAACACCATATGATATATGGAGTGGAAAGAGTCCATATCTTAAACGGGTTAAGATATGGGGTTGTCCAGCTTATGTTAAAAAAACATAATACGGACAAACTCGAAGCATGATCAGTTCTTTGCCAGTTTGTGGGATATCCAAAGAATTCATATGAATATATCTTCTACCACACTGAGAAACAAAATGTGTTTGTTTCTCAATATGCCACCTTTTTAGAAAAGGAATTTCTTGTGAAAGAAATTAGTGGTAAAGAGGTAGAGCTGGAAGAAGTTCCAGCTACACAAACTACAACTGATGATTTGATAGAACCGGAGGATTCAATAGTCCCCGACGAACCTCAGTCACTCTGTAGATCTAGTAGGGTTCCTCATCCACCTGAGAGATACTACGGTTTTCTCATAGACGGTGGAAGCGAGGATTGCATCATGGAAGATGATGACCCAACTAGTTTTGAGCAGGCCATCAGAAGTGGAGACTCTATGAAAAGGCTGGATGCTATGCAATCTGAGATGGAATCCATGTACACCAACAAAGTAAGAAATTTGGAAGTTTCTCCTGAAGGGGTAAAACCCATAGGGAGCAAGTGGATATTTAAGAAGAAAATTGGTGTAGATGGAAAGGTCGAGACCTTCAAAACTAGACTTATAGCAAAAGGTTTTCGTCAACGACCAGGTGTCGACTATGATGAAACCTTTTCTCCAGTAGCTATGGTTAAGTACATCAGGATCCTACTTGCCATTGCTGCATACCATGACTACGAAATCTGGCAGATGGACGTCAAGACCGTTTTTCTAAATGGTGATTTAGAAGAGAGCGTGTACATGACACAGCCAGAGGGTTTCGCAGACAGTAGGAACAACGGAAATGTGCGCAAACTGCTTAAATCCATCTATGGATCAAAGCAGGCATTGTGGAGCTGGAACATCTGTTTTGATGCAGCAATCAAAGAGTTTGAATTCATCAAAAACGTAGATGAACCTTGTATATACAAAAAGGTTGTAGAGAGTAAGGTTTTCTTCCTCGTATTGTACGTGGATGAAATACTCTTGATAGGAAACGATGTTCCTATGCTATACTCGGTCAAGCTCTTCTTATCACAAAAGTTCTCCATGAATGATGGAGAGAAACACTGGACAGCTGTGAAGAACATTCTTAAGTACTTGAGAAAGACTAAAGAAATGTTCTTGGTGTATGGTAACGGAGAACTCCAGGTGGAGTCCTTTACCGATTCGAGCTTCCAGAACTATAAGGACGACAATAAGTCGGTCTCGGGTTTTTTCTTCACCCTCAACGGAGGGGCGGTATGTTAGAAGAGTTCCAAGTAAGATACCGTAGCAGACTCGACGATAGCGGTTAAATACATCGCTGACAACGATGCAGCCAAAAAGGCTATCTGGATGAAGAAGTTCATTGCTGAACTTGGTGTGGTTCCTTCCATTAAGCATCCAATACCTGTGTATAGTGATAACAATGGAGCTATGGCTTTGGCCAAGGAACCCCGGTACCATCAGAGATCCAGACATATTCTTAGGCGGTATCACCTGATCCGGAAGATAGTAGATCAACGAGAGATCGATGTCAAAAGAGTCGACACGAAAGACAATGCAGCGGATCCACTCACGAAGGCCCTCCCCCAGACATAGTTTGAGAGAATTTTTGGGATGTTGGGTATGAGATACTACAACAACTGGCCTTAATGCAAGTGGGAGATTGTTAGGAATATATATGCCCTAGAGGCCATTATTGTATGACATAGTGGATGCTTGGATATATATATAGAGGACTTTCTTGCTTGATATGATAGTATGCTATCGGGTTGCTCTTTATCTTAACATGTACACTTGTATTATTATACTGTCTCTCTGATACATGTTGATAAAGCCCTTAGGATGATTTCTTGACTACCAGGACTATGATGCGGATCATACTACTGGGACTTGTGTAATCCACAAGCACATCCTTTAATTGTTCCTAGTCGAAGGGATATCGAGACAGGGCATCGATATTCCAGAGTAGACTAGTGTGTACGTTTCTTGACCCTGTAGGGGGCGATGGTTGATCCCATAACCATTGGTGTTTGACATCAAAGATTGTGCACAGGTGCTCATTAGAGAATGGGTACACCGAACAGGACTCGCCGAGAACTCCTAGATAGTATTATACCTATCGTCAGATAGCAGTTCTCTGGTGACACTGGTACATGTTAGTCTGTAGACCCGAGATTGTCATAGTGTCTTATGTGGTTCCCATTGTGCTTTGATTTCCTCCCTACCACGACTCAAAGGATTCGTGCAAACGGGTGGATTTTGGGTACAGTCCTGAGTCACATGGAGGTAGTGAGCGATAGGAGGCGTTTCGTCTCTTCAGGTATTGGGAGTTGATGTTGCGCTATACTCAATTGGCTATAACAGTAAGTCCCTGGCCAGGGCTGATGAGATATACTGGTAAGTGTTATCAGTAGTTTCTTAAACCGTTATGAGCCATAAATCGGCATGACTTATCAAGTTACTGGGGTCTGACGATTCCACCCATAGACTTTATATGCGGCATATCAGACGAAGAGACCGGACTGTACGGTAAGTGTTACTTATAGGCTTCATGGGAATTTGGACAAGCTTGCTTGTTGATTTTCTAATCGCTTAATATCTGGGTAGCCGTTACGTCCAGTTAGTACCGCGGATGGCTTGTGGGTAACTGATGTGATCATTACCTACTACTGGCATATTGGCGAGTCAATAGAGTCCCACACAGAGATTTCCTAGTTCAAGCGAAACAAGGTAGGGCACATATGCTGATATGTGCAGGAGCCTGATTAAATACGAGTATGTGATACCGTATTCTAATCTGAGACATTTGATATCGGTAGGTTATATGTGATATAACCGGATTATTGAATCAAGTGTTGGTTTAATAATATAATATACAGATAAACGATATTAGTCGGTTATATAAGATATAACTGGATTATTAAATCAAGTATTGATTTAATAATTTGATATATATTTATATTTGATATAATCATATATTAACTAATATTATTGCTCACTAATTATTTTCTTCTCTTTATATATATTAATATATATGTGTGTGTGTGTGTGATATATATATATATATATATATATATATATATATATATATATATTATGAAGTATGGTTTTCTATTTTGAGAAAATAGAAAAAGAAGTTGAAAATGTGGAGATATTTAGAGCATGGGTGAGCATGGCACAAATTATTTGTTTATTCATTTGCAATCACTATTAAAGTATGGTTGGATTTTATATTGATATATTATCCATACTTCAATAAGTGAGAGGATATGAGAGCCATTCTCTTCACTTGCCCATTTTCATGCTAGCTCACTCTATAGCTCTCTCCATCTTCTTCTTCCTCCTCCTCCAAGCCCTAAATCTCACATGTGATATGAACCATAAGGCTTTGGATAAACCTAAGTGGGCTAAATACCCTACTTCATCATCCTAATCTAGATTAGCACTTTAACTAGGTTGTTTACTTCACTAATACTAGATTAGTGAAGAGATAGCTTGACCTAGAGGAATTTTGGGTGGATCATCTTCGATATGAAGGTCACGAAGCAAGCTCGATCCGTTCTTCAAGTGGAGCCTAGAGGAGTCGTAGGGACTACTACCCGGAGCTATAGAAAATAAGAACTTGGTCTACAAAGCTTGTAGTCTCTTTCTTTTAGCATAGATCTTGTTTTATATCATATTAAACCCTAATACTCTAGTTAGATTCTATGTTAGTATAGCATAGCATCCCGAAAATTTTTAAACGTCATGCTTGATGCCGGTATAAACCTTGTGGTTGTGCTAGGATACACTTTCATCCCCCACAACAACAACAGCCACCACAACAAAGTCAGCACCCCTTTCAACCGCAATCTTTTCAAAATCCGGCCAACAACTTTGCACCTGATAATAATTCTTTCCCAATGGCCGGTACCGATAAAACCTCTGCTCTCGAACGAAACTTAGAAACGTTTATTAAACAATCCACGCAAACGACGGATAATTTAACGTCTTCTATCCAAACGTTAGTGCAACACACTGCTTCCCATGGTGAAAGCATAAGATCGATAGAAGCACAAATTGCACAGTTAAATGCCGCAATGAGTGAGAGAGAGAAAGGGAAACTTCCATCTCAACCTATACCAAATCCCGACCGCTCACAAAGCGTAAATCTTATCCTTCAAAATAATAATTTGAGTGCCGTAACTACGTTGAGATCGGGAAGAGTGTTGAATAACAAAGTTGGTGAACAAGTTGAAGTTGATGATATTGATGAAACCCTGGCTACTACTTATACTCCTACTTCGTCTAATCCAACATCTTCTTCCAAGCCTATTCTCCGTTTTCCACTAGGCTCGAACCCTCAACCCACTTGCTTGAAGGAATTACCATCTACGACTATCCCAAATCCAATTTTGGGATCCATTCTATCCCCACAAACTTCTCCTCAAAAGTTAGACCCAACCCTTATTGATAAAGCTCCTTTTTCCACACAGGTTGAGGGCCAACAGACCAAGTCCCCAAATGGAGAAGATTGTGGAAATTTTTAAACAAGTTAACATAAATATTCCTCTTCTAGATACTATCCAACGAGTTCCATCATATGCGAAAATTCTAAAGGACTTGTGCACTAAGAAAAGAAAAATTCAAGTACCTGAAAAAGCTTTCTTAGTGAGTAATATGAGCAATTCTCTTACCCAATTGGTGCCCACGAAACGTAAGGACCTCGGTTATCCTACAATATCTATAATTATTGGGGGTAAAAACATCAATTGTGCTCTACTCGATTTAGGTGCTAATGTTAACTTACTTCTGTATTCTGTTTATGAGCAATTAGACATAGGAGAGTTGAAACCTGCGCACTGCACTCTCCAGATAGCCGATCGATCTATCACCCAACCTAGGGGTGAGCTAGAGGACGTGTTAATCAAAGTTAGGGAATTTATATTCCCTGTGGAATTTATAGTTATAGATACACGGCCTGTAGCAAACTCACGGAACCAAATTCCGGTGATTCTCGATCAACCTTTTCTAGAAACTTTCAACGCGATAATCAATTGTCGTAACGGTTCAATGAACCTGTCCTTTGGAAAAATGACAATTGAGCTTAACATTTACAAGTTAGGAAGTCAGCCTTCCGAACCTTATGCTCATATAAGTGATGTGTGTTTTGTCGATAAGATAACTTCCGACAGTTATGAATTTGAGGAGCTTCATGATACTGATCTCGATGCCATTAGTGCGTTATTGCTTGATCCTGCTATTTATTATACACGTGAAGGCCCTTCTGTCGACAAGTCTACACCTAAATCCGAATCTTTTGACTTGTTGAATGATTTAGTCAAGCTATCCGAGTATCATAACTTCCTTTATGATGAGATTATTATTCGGAATATCGAAGGAAGTTTTGAAGACATTTTTGCCAAGGAACTCGCATTCCTAAAAGACATGGATGTTGTAATGAATCAACTTCCACCCAAAAACGCTGAACCGCCACCCCTTCTTCTTATCAAGTACGAGAATGCAAATATTCCTTCTATTCCTTATCTTTCACATCCCCGTTTTCATCCACCATCACCGTTTCTTCGCTATCAACCGAGATGTAAACCTATTCAATTACACCTCTTATCTCTACCCCACTTCTTCATGTCTATTTGTGACATGATCTTCTACCAACCATGGTGTCACATTGATAAAATATTCGAATGGTTGGTGTTGACTTTTGGTCTTTGTAAAGCTTTGCATAGACCAATAATCTCCCCTCCCTCGCTTATGATTTTAAATGCAAAATACCGTTTTACTCAAGTTTGGGGGGAGAAAAATATATTTTGACTCTTGGTAGAAAAGAAATTTTTGCACAACTGTGAGCCAAAAATAAGTTTAGGGAAGGATTTCACTGTCATTAATGTAAATCTACGGTAGCGCCCCGGCCGTCTACAGACGCCAAATGCGGAACAAAAAACTTTTCACTGGCGCTATCGTATACTTTAACCCGGATCTGCCATTATTGCTAAACTAACAAACTGTAAAGAGTGTAGAAAGGTTATACCGAACGATCCGAGTCCTTCGTTCTTTAACCATCATCCCACGCTCCGTTGCGGCTGCTCTGATCTCGTCGATCTCCGATCTGCTCGTCCAGGTGGCACCACGTCACTGATTCTTTAAACGGGCTCCCGCCTCTGACTCGAGGCAACTCGGTCGTCAAGTTTGCTAAAAGAGACGACCAAGAATGATGTAGAGAATGAGTAGATGACTTTGTCTCACTTCGTCCAAATCCGTGGAAGATCGGTTAATGAAGTTGCCGTGGGAATCGGGTGATGGAATGAAATGAGCTGTGAAATTCCATACACCCCAAAATCTATCATAATCTTTTTCTACCAAATGAAACATCAAGTGAGAGTGTTTTTGAGAGAGAGGAGGGGCCGGCCATATATATAGATGGAAGGAGGTGAGTGTAGGAGCAATCAAGGAGGTGACTTTAAACAAGAAACTTATCCTTATCATAAATGAAAAGCATGACTCATTAAGAAACATTGAATCTAAAACCCTTACTCATCAAGCATTAATGGCACCATTAATGCACTAATGACTCACCATGCTAAGTCACTATTTCTAGAACCTTCTAGAAGCATGACTCACCCTCATCCAAGATAAATCCGTCTTTAACCGAATGTTAAAAGATGGCTGATAGAAAACTGGAAACTGGCAACTTCCAAAAGTGATCCTGAAACGACTTTCAGGATAACCCCGTAACTGTATAAATATACCCGCATTTGTATTACGACCGAATACAAATGCAACTGAGACAAAGATATTATATCTACTCAATATAATACTCGGATCCGGCTTAAACCAAAGCCAACCAGTATTATCTGCCCGAAAAATAACACGTGCGTAAACGCACGTGCATTTTCCGAACCCTGCCATAAAACCATACGGCCTCTACAACGTTTCGCCCGAACTTAGGAAACTGTCTGTGGGGGACTCTAATGACTCGTCAGTACCCTGGCAGTGGGTTTAACCATAAACCGTCAGCGGCACTAGCTATGCGTAACGGCTGCCCATGGACTGACCTCAAAGGAGGCCGATGAGCGAACTCATCCGGAAACCCTACTGAGCCTAACAGTGACAATGTATATACAGTCCGGTCCGTTCTTCTATGAGTATCGCGTACCTGCCTAGGGGGCTAGTAACGTCAGACCCCCAATAGCAGTATAAGTCGTGTCGTAGTGTAGCCCAATAACACCCTGAGATACTACTGGAGTACCTACCAGTAAATCTCCTGCCATGGCAATGGACTTTGTGTAATGGCTCTCCTAGACACAGCACGACCTCGCCCCCAATACCGGGAGAGACGAATCCCCTGCCGATCCGCTCACGTGCCTCCATATGGCTCGGGACTGTACCCAAAAACTACCTGTTTGCACGACTCCTTTGAGCCGTGGTAGGGTAGAAATCAAAGCACAGTAGGAACTCACACGAGACAAATGACGACCTCAGGTCGATGAACTAACCTGTACACATGTCACCAGGGAACTGCTATCTGACGATAGGTATAGTACTAACTAGCAGATTCCCGGCGAGTCCTGTCCGGTGTACTCATAACCCAATGAGCACCTGTATACATCTTAGGTGATCCAACTGACACCAGTGGCTTGTGAGACCGGCCACCGCCCCTCGTCAGGGTCTCGACTGTACACACTAGTCTACTCCGGAGTATCGATGCCCTGTCTCGAAACTCCCACGACTAGGGACCACAATTAAGGATATGCATATAAACCACCCAACTCTCACGTATATGATCGCCATCATACTGTTGGTGGTAAAGCAAGATCCTAAGGGCTCTATCAAAGTGTAACATGTAATCAGTCACCTGAACATGTACACGACTGATAAAGGCAAACCAGATAGCATACTATCATCTCGAGTAAGACTGTCCGTCCGGTATAGGTCCTCCGCAATCATTGCAATCACGTACCTATGATCCAATAATTGACTCTGAGGGCACTATCTCCAACAATTAATTCTTGTCTCCTTTAATAACTTTTCCTCCCAAGTCTACAGGTTTTGAACTTAAAAGATGACATCAGTGAGGACACTGCTGCAAATAGGTTTGGGAGAGGTTTGTGCTTATTCACGAATCATTTTGCAATATATAAACAGAAGCACAAAATTTTTATTGATAATGAAAGTTAGAAAGTGAAAAATACATATGAAAGATAGGAAGAGGTTTAAGAAATGCAAGAAAATTAGATATTTTAAAACAAAGCTAGTAATAGGTACTCGTGGGCTGTTGTCCCAAGGGTTAGTAAGATGAAGGAAATTACTAATCTGAGCATAAAAATAAGTCTAAAAAATAGTCCCTATCCCGGAGTCCAAACATCTGAACGTTGATACCCTACTATACGCACTTGCACACATCTTGAAACTTGGGATAATAGAGGATACCTTGAAATGCTCTTGTCTAAAAGCCTTAATATGAAGGAAAAATATATATAAATCAACAAAATATGAATGGAACATGAAAATTAAATGGTGAAGAAAAATGAACACTGGTTTTGTAAAAACTTAAGGCAGCATAAAAAATATAGCGAGAGTGTTTTATCACCTAGTGCCATAGACCAACTGGTTTGGGAGTCACTGCTAAATCTCAAGTGTTGCAAGACTAGGATATTACTAATTACGTCTAAAAGAGTGAGTAAATTTGGCAATCGGTTGGTTAGTATCTCAAGAAGTATTAACGGTCGCATGAAAAATGTGTGAGCAATTCCATCTGCAAACATTTACCGCTAAAAAGTACTAAGGAAGATAGACAAGAGTATGATAGCTTGAATTGAATTCTCTAAGTGTAGGGATGTTTTTTACACATACGTAGGGGTATATGATCGATGTTTGGAAGAGAGATAGGGTGGAAGACTAAAGACAATGTTTTATTAAGAGATGATGTGATTTCTGACATCTTTTCATGACTATTAAGATAGGGCTCATGACAACTAAAAAGCCAGTATAGTTAGAAACTCTTATTTTCAAGTTCTTTTTTTTTTATATGTTTCTTATTTTTGTATGTAACTTTCATCATCTTTCTTTTATTATGGGATTTTGTGGGTGTAATCCGCTGAAAACCCTCAGGAGACAACACTCCTCCTACTATAGACACCTAGAGATTTAAAGGCTTGTTGCACGTGCTAAGTGCAATCGTGTTGCCTACGAAAGTGTGCTAGGTTTTCTTTTTCTTTTTCTCTCTTTAATAACTAGTTTGTTCCGGACGATCAAAATTAAGTTTGGGCGTATTTGATTAGTCTAAAATATTGCACATTTGAATGAACAGTTTCTCTACTATTGTTAAGTACTAAAAGGTATTTATTGTAAATATAGAACATATGTGGGTTTATTTGTAAAAAGATTATTATCATATGTTTCTACATTTTAATTAACATAATTAAGGAAAATATATGCATATAATATTTAAATGAAAAATTAGTAATTAAAATATGCATATCATATCAAATATTTCTTATCAATATTCTTAAAAATTTAATATCATATAAAATGGTTAGGATAATATCTCAAAAATACCAAATACTACTAATACTTTGATTTGAGATATTGTACAGATATTAGCTCAAGTCTGGAATCCAAGAGATCCGAGTTAAATCGGGATGTCGGAATCAAATCTGCCAAAATATTGAAGCAAATCGTGAGATCTGGAAACGGTAGAGACTTAGAGCATTATTCTCAGAATATAGAAATCAAGAGGATCTCCACATGTCAACACAAGAGACCGGAAGAAATCTTAAAACATGATGCTACTAGGTTGCGGTGGATCCGCGGCTAAAGTGTGGGATATGCGGCGGAACCGCGGCGCATTGATAGCCGTAGGATGTGATATTTTAGGGATTTGATCATAACAGCATATATTCACAGATGACATCTAGGGTTTCTAGTTTCTGTGACTATATAAGAGACCGAGAGCTGCACATTAAAGATCATTATCGAAGAGATCAAGAGGTCCAAGCGATCCATGCATCCGAGAGATAATCAGCTAGTCATCTAGCTCCAACAAGAAAGAAGATCTAGAACAACTAGGGTCTTGTAATCTACTTTCAAAGGATTTGTAAATGCAATAGTTGATTGTAGGGTGTTTTTCGTCACCCCATTGAGATGGGAATACACGCGCGCTCGTCAGGCGTACTACAGATTCCCCCTGCCTAGGGTAGGCCAGGATTTATTGATTGTGGGGATCCGAATCTCCGGCAGCCGTGGACTAAACTGTCGTTAATTACCCCTCTCCTTTGGAGTAAGGGAACCTCTGATTGACGGGTTAAACTGGTCATGCGAACTCAATGTGCAGTGTACGTGTGTTTTGTTTTGGAGGGGGCTCAGATATATCGGGAGCCACGCAGAGTTTTTACGGGGGTCCCGCTATCCGGATAGTGGGCTGGGAGTCAAGAGGGCTAGCAGCCCCCTTGCCTGGTGCGGGGCAGCGCCCCGGCCCAAAATTTTTTGGGAGGGACAGTGTTGTGGAGTGTGTGTATCTATACATATATATACATGTATACATATATATATATATATAAAAGGGAAAAAACGCCCAAAGGATGCGTGGGGCCAGCGCCTTAAGCGTTGTGCGCTTAGGTGGTGTGCGCTTAGGCGCTAGCGCGCCATGTATCCGACACGTGGGCACTGGGCGCTTGAGCGCTAGGCGCTCGAGCACCATGTGTCGGCACGTAGGCGCTGGGCGCTTGAGCCCCGGGCGCTCGAGCGCTAGCGTACCACGTGTCAACACTTGGGCGCTGGGCGCTTGAGCGCCGGTCGCTTGAGCGCTAGCGCACCACGTGTCGGCACGTGGGCGCTGGGCGTTGGGCGCTCGAGAGCAAGCGCGCCACGTGTCGGCACGTGGGCGTTGGGCACTTGAGCGCTAGCGCGCCACGTGTCGGCACGTGGGCGCTAGGCGCTTGAGCTCAAGGCGCTCGGGCGCTTGGGCGCCGGCGAGAGAAAGGGGCTTTTAACCCCAGAAACTCCTGAAAGAGAAATTAGAGTGGAGTTAAACTCCTAAGATATTTTGAAGCTGATGAAGGGCTTCTCCCCTTGAGCCCTAGTTCTTTCCCAAAGTGGGGTTTCTGGAGATGGGTCTCCTTCTTCTTCCTTTGTTGGCCGGATCTTGAAAATCAAGAAGTGTGAGATTTTAAAAATCTCTTCTTTTTGAGATCTGATGGAAGATCTGAGTTCCTCTTTGTGGGTTTTGTGGTGAAAAACTATTTAGTTTTTTAAAAGGAAGATTAAAACTCTTGATTTAATTCAAGAAAGAAGAAGATTTTAGAACCTTAAGGAAGGAGAAAGATCTCAGATCTAGATTTGCTCTTTGGAGAGAGAAAAAGTTGTTGGGATATTTTCATTATCCTTGCCTTTATAGGCTATACATTTTACATATAACCCCTTGGGCTTCACAAAATGGCATTTTGCCTATCTCATGGCTCATGTGCCATTTCTTTTTGCACATAAGCCACGGGCTTTACAAAATTTGGCTTTATGCCCATTTTCTTACATTTATTCATAAAATAAAAATACAAGAAATACAACAAAATTATTTATTATAAAATTTTTATTTTGGCATGGGGGGAGGCCGGCCGCTTCATGTTCGGGCTCGCTCCGGGCATTGGCCCACTTGACCTGGGTTTGGGCCCACCTGGCTTGGGGTTGACTTTGATTTTGACTTGGTCAACCGGGGTGTAAATTTTTACCCCAACATTGATTAATAAAGATAGTGTTTTTATTTTTCTTTTTTGAAATTAATTTCCGCACTTACTTTCTGCAATTAATTTCCGCACTTACTTTCTGCACCTACATTTCTGCATCTTAACTATGTTTTCATTCTTCTTGAACCTTTCTTCTAAATCTTTAACCATGAGCAAGTAATTCCTAATTTGCTAGGGTTCGTAGGATAGGGTAGAACAATGGATGATAAAATCTTTTAACTTCTTTTATACTTTTTAAAGTTTATAAACTTTAGCAAAATAAGTGTTAACATCCTTATCGGGCGCGCTACCAATTTATTGATAGTCACGACCACGATTTGAGATTGGTTTAACACTTGTTTTGTTAAAGGCTAGACATGAATAGAGATCAATGCAAGGACAAGGGTTAGTAGTGGAGAAACCCTGGTTTCTTCTAAGAACCCTAATCTATATTCATCACTATCGATCTAGTTTTAAATTACTGAAAGATAAAATGAGTCATTTTTAATTATTCATCCATTACTACTAAGTCCTATGAACCCTACGGGCCTTTTCTTTATAAATTCTATATTCGTAACGACAAACAATCACCCTTCTTTAATCAACTCGTCTAAAGCAAGAAAAGAGTTCACGTTTCCCTGCGGACAACCCGTAATCATCGCGGCTAGCTACTAGCGACACCATCTTGATTGCGGTTATTTTAAAACACACTTCTTTGCAAACGATCAATCGGTGCTCTTGACAAGGTTTACAAAATTTGATTCCTATTTAGATCCGGTCGACGATCATCTGTTCGGTTGGATGTCTATTTAGATTCAGTCGTGGATCACCTGTTCGGATTCGTTTTGATCCATTAGGTGGTCGGGTGGTGTTAGGAGTTTTTCGTACCGTGACTGTTATTGTTGCTATGGGTGACGCTGAGAATGAGGTTGTCGAGCGATTTGTTATAGGGCCAATCTTGGCTTCTGTTAAGTTGTCGGATCGAAAACTCAATAGTTCGAATTAGCAACGATGCCAGATTATTGTGATGACGAATTTGACTACGAGGGGTAAAGATCATCATCTTACCAATGATCCCCCAACCCGAAAACTTTTGCTTGGATAAAAGATGACAGTTTGGTGAAAGGTCACTTATGGAAAGTCATGGAGCAGAAGGTGATAGGTCTGGTTCTTATTTACTCCACTGCGAAGGAGATGTGGACATTGTGTGGTCCACTTTTTCAGGGAAAAGTAGCATGTTCTTGGCTTACTCTATCTCTCAGACTTATTCTATATCAGATCAGGAGAGTCAGACATTAGAGGAGCATTATGCTGTCTTCAAGAAGGTATGTGACAAGTTACGGGCCATTTTTCCTTTAGAAGCTGATTTGGAGAAAATGAAGATACGCCAAGATAAGCTTGATGTACTGACCTTTATAGAGAGTCTGAATTCTTCATATGATGCGGCACGACCACTAGTGATTGGTAGTGAGTTGTCAAAGAATCTTTAGGAGGCGTTCCATATGATCCGAGAGATGTTTCCAACTCATCCGAGCTCGGGACCAGGCACAGAAAAGTCTGCATTGACCGTTATACCACATAGAGGCGGCTTTGGTCGAAGCAGGGGTCGTTTTGGTCGAGGAGGAGGTCATGGCAGTTATTTTGAAAGAGGAGTTGGTGGGGATAGTAGCCAAGATAGTTACTCAGGAAAAGGATCTGGTGGTAGTCGAGAGGGGTTGAGTGTAATTATTGTCACGAATTTGAATGTATGAAGTATGATTGCCCGAAGAAAAGTAACAGTTCTACAGCTCATGTCGCTTCTAGTACTAAATCTGTCATTAATTCTATAAATGTGGAGACGTTAGAAATTTTCATATTGTTTTGGCAGTTTCAGCTCTCTCAGTCGCAGTCGTCCTCTAATACTATAATTGCTAAGACATGTAACTCTACTGCTTGTTTATCCTCAGTAGCTCCTACGACATGGGTGATTGACTCAGGTGCTTCAGATCACATGACTGGGAATTAAAGTATATTTTCCGATTTCTCACATATTTCTCACACCTGTCAAACTAGCTGACGGTTTTGTTTCACCTGTTAGTGGTAAAGGTTCAGTTATTATAAATCCGTTTATGCCTTTGCACTCAGTTTTATATATGCCTCGCTTTCCTTTCAATTTACTTTCTATTAGTCAACTCACAATATTCCTAAACCGTTGTGCTATATTTTTTTATCCTAACCACTGTGTATTTCAGGATCTGAAAACGATGAAGAAGATTGACACCGGACATGTGTCAGATGGTCTGTATCAGATAAGTAGTTTTTTAGAGTCGGTTGCATGCTTGAGTCATTCTACAGCCTTAGATTTGCATTGCCAGTTAGGACATCCATCATTACATAACTTGAAAAAACTACATCCTGAAATTTTGGCGACTACCAAGTTATTATGTGAGTCTTGTCAGTTGGGTAAAGCATTATCATGTATCTTATCCTCTTTGAGTCAATAAGTGAGTTAGTACTCCATTTAGTTTAGTTCATTCCAATGTCTAGAGACCATGTCCCGTTGAGTCATTATTTGGTGATCGGTATTTTGTTACATTTGTTGATGATTTTTCCTATACGGCTTGATTATATTTAATAAAATCTCGTTCCGAATTTTTTTCCATATTTCGCAATTTCTGTGCTGAAATTAAAATACAATTTGATATTTCTGTGAAAATACTCCGTAGTGATAATGTGAAAAAATATCTTTCTTCTGAGTTTCAGAATTTTATGTTTGTATATGGTATTCTTTATGAGTCTTCTTATTCCTATACCCACCAACAGAACGGTATTGCTAAGCGCAAAAATCGTCATCTGCTAGATGTCGCTCGAACACTACTCATTCATCGACAAGTTCCTTATCATTTCTGGGGAGATACGGTTCTTACGGCCGCTTATCTCATTAATCATATGCCCTCCTCAGTATTAGATAGTCAAACACCTTTTTCCATCCTATTCCCTGATGTCCGTCTGTTTTTTGTTCCTCCTCGAATTTTCCGTTGTGTGTGCTTTGTCCATGACAATAGACCTGGTCAAACTAAGTTGGATCCTCGATCCCTTCGATATGTCCTTTTAGGATATTATTGCTCCCAAAAAGGGAATCGCTGCTATCATCCTACCCTCCATCGTTATTTTATTTCAGCCGATGTCACCTTCTTGAGTCACGGTCTTTCTTTCCCACGAGTCTATTGTTAGTTATATGTATGCCCTAGAGGCCATTACTGTACATACGATGTATATTGTAGTGGATGCTAGGACATATATAGGGAGGACTTTCTTGCTCGACATGATAGTATGCTATCTGGTTGTACTTTATCTTAACATGTACTCTGGTTGTCTCTATGTTACATGTTGATAAAGCCCTTAGGATATGTACTCGACTACTGGGACTATGATGAGATCATATTAGTGGGGCCACGGTAGTCGACGAGTACATTCTATAACAATTCCTAGTCGAGGGTGTATCGAGACAGGGCATCGATACACCAGAGTAGACTAGCGTATACGCATCTTGACCCATATGATGGGCGATGGATGATCCCATATCCATCGGTGTTTGACATCAAGGATGGCGTACGGGTGCTCAGTGGAGACTGGGTACACTGGACAGACTCGCCGAGAACTCCCAGATGGTATTATACCTCAGGTCAGATGGCAGTTCTCTGATGACACTTGTACAGAGTAGTCTGTTGACCCGAGATCGTCATAGAGTCTTGTGTGATTCCCACTGTGCATTGATTTCCATCATACCATGTCCAAGAGGGCGTGCAAAAAGGTGGCTTTTGGGTACAGTCCCGAATCACATGGAGGCAATGAGCGATAGGAGGGGATTCGTCTCTCCCGGTATAGGGAGTTGATGTTGTGCTGTGTTCGATTGGCTATAACTGAAAATCCCTGGCCAGGGTTGCTGAGATTTACTGGTAAGTGTTATCAGTAGTTTCTCGAACTGTTAGAGACCTCATATCGACACGACTTATCAAGCTACTGGTGTCTGACGTATACCACCCCTAGACGAAATATGCGACATATCAGACGACGAGACCGAACTGTACGGGAGTGTTACTGATTGGATTCACAGGAGAATGTACAGGCTTGCTTGTTGATCTTCTAAGCGCTCAATACCTGGGTAGCTGTTACGTTTAGCTAACCGCTTGCAACTTGTGGGTGTTTGATATGATCATCACCTACTGCCGGCGTATTGACGATTCTTTAGAGTCCTATACAGAGGTTTCTTGGCTCAGGAAAAATGGAGTAGGAGCACATATGTGATATGTGGGGGACCGAGGATAATGCGATATGAGATACCGTATTCTATTCTCGAGATATTTGATATCAGCCGGGTCATCGGATCAAGTGTTGATTCGATGAATCGGTAAATGAGATATTAGTCGGTTATATGCGATATAGCCGAATTGTCGGATCAAGTGTTGATTCGATAATTTAATGTATAATAATATATATGATATATCAAATTACATTAACGAATATTAGCTCACTAAAAGATTCTTTTTCTCACTCGGGTAATACATTGATGTATATGAGATATATGTTAATTGTATTATTTTATTTTGTTACAATAAATATTATATATGTGATATATAATATTGTAACATGATATGGTTATTAATGCAACATGTTTTGTGGAGTTTAAACATGGTTAGGGTTTGGATTACGGTTAAGACTTCTAGTAGCTTCTAGAAGCTTTTCTTTTGTCATGAATGAGATATTATGCTTGATATTTTTGCGTGACTCATTCTTAACCCAACCCAAACCCTAGCCTTAGTTAAATCTCTACATGAGTCATCCTTGACCATGGTTGCATATTATCCTTTCATTATTCATCACAAATAGAATCACTACTATTCTTCTTCTTCTTTTTTGATGCAAAGCTTTCTAGCTTTGATCTTTGTGATGAAAGTGAGTGAGAATAAGAAAACAAATGAGAGCAAAAATCCTACTTCATCATCCTCATCTATCCTTGCCATTTATATGAGGGTGTTCACTTCATTTAGTGAGTAAGAGCTTGTGTTAATGAAACTTCAAGGTAGATCATCTTTGTTATCGAAGATCGGAAGCAAGACTGCATCTTTCTCTTCGTGGAGCCTCTCGAGAGTCCGGAACACGATGATCGCAGCGAAGGGACCTTAACACGGAGCTTATGAAGTGAAGGACCGATCTACAAAGGTTGTAATCCCTCTCACTTAGTGTTAAAGTGTTTAACATGCTTGTTTTCGCCTAAACTCTAGTATAAAGATCTTGTTAAGGGTTGTTCGGCACGGCTAAATTTTACATCGGGCATGGTTGATGCCTCGTAGACCCTTGTGGCAGTGCCCAGCATCCCTACAGTGGTATCAGAGCCAAGCTAGAGCTTTAGGCGAAGTCTAGGCGAAGTTTAAAGTCCGATCGAACCCCGAAACCCCAAAACTTACCCTTTTCTGGAAATTTTTCAAAAATGTGATTTTTTCTGCATTAAAAATACTCAAAAAATCAGCAGGGTATTTTAGGAATTACCGTGAAACCCGACCCCCTAAATCACCCAACGCGCCGCGGAACCGCGGCCAAACCAGGGTATTGGCGGCGGTTCCGCGGCAAGAAATGAGGATTGAGGGATAGGGTTTGCACAGTAATAACCGTTGGTACTTCCTGATTATTCTGGGAATTTTTAATTCTACTCAAGTGTTGAGTTTTCTGGGTTGTATTGGGGACTCGTTGATTCGATCGGATAATTTAACTTCGTTTAGTTTGTCCGGGTAATTTTTAGAACGTGTTAAAAAGTTCGAACGGATATCAATAACTCACTTTTTCCCCTGCCGAAAAATTTCCAAGCGTTGGATTTTTCCGTAGTTTAGGAACGTTCTAAGTCGTGCTAGTAACACGGTGGACCCTCTAGAAGACAACAAACCTTAACTCGATTATGTGACCGTCTTGAACTGCCTCTAAACCTTAGGATTTGTGGCAGTACGGCGTGCCACATGTGAGGCGTTGGCTTGACCCTTCTACGGCTGGAACATTGGTACTGTAGCATGTGATGGATGTTTTTAAATTAATTTCAAGTGTTGAGAACTATTTGGGAAAACTTGGATGTTTGATTATTCGATCGGAAAGATTAACATTGTCTATTTATCTGGAATGTGATACAATATTTGGAATCCACATGTAGTTATGAGATAACTAATTTGAATGTTATAAATCTAGCGGTTTAGTCTCAATTGATCGGTTGCCACGGAATTTTGATGTGATCAAAAGTCCGTCGCAATCGCGTAGCGTACACGGATACTCGCCGGGTAAACTTAATAGACAGCTGTAGGGTTACTAGGCACTCTAACAAGGTTCTACAAGGCATCAACCATGCCCGATTAAAATTTTAGCCGTGCCGAATAACCCTAAACAAGATCTTTGCTAGATAATTAGGGTTTCACAAGCAAGTAAATGACATTTACCACTAAGTGAATACGAAATACAACCTTTGTAGATCGGTCCTTCACTTCTAAAGCTCCTTGTTTTAGTCCCTTCGCTGCGATCATGGTTCTCCCGGGCTCTTGCATGGCTTCATGAGGCGAAAGAAGCGTCCTTGCTTGAAGTCTTCGAGGCCGAAGATGATCTACGTCGAGGGAATATCAACTCAAGCTACTACTTCACTAACTAGAGAATTAGTGAAGCAAACACCCTATACTAAAGTGCTAGTCTAGTAGAGGATGGAGAAATAGGAAGTGGGTTCTCTTTAGAATTTTATTTCTCACAATCTTTCACTCTCTTTTTAAAACCTTAGCAAGCTTTTTCTTTTTGCTCAAAGAAGAAGATGATGAACAAAAGAAAAAGATTAGGATAATGATCAAGTGAGTGAGCTAACCATGGTGAGTGAGTATCATATACTAACTCATGTAGAGACATTACCATGGCTAATCCTAAATGGTTAGGTTAATAAAAATCTAAAATAAAACAAATTTAGTGGACTTTGTCAAAGCATCCACAAGCTTCATGCTTGTGACAAAAGGTCCACTAATTTGTAATTACCTTAAATAATTATTAACCACCATTTAAAATAAAATGGCGTACGTCTTGCACACCCATGTTAAGTGTATCAACAACCATGATACATAAAGAAAACACATTTTAATATATATCACATATATATATTAAAGTTGTGCACATGTGAGGAAAAAAAACTTAAGCGAACAAATGTTAGTTAATGTAAATTAGTATATCAAATATACAATTATACACTAAATTATTAAATCAACACTTGACTTAATAATCCGGTCATATCTCATATAACCGACTAACATCCAATGTATCGACTTATCGAATCAACACTTGATTCGATAACCCGGCTATATCACATATAACCGACCGATACAAAAAGTCGCGAGAATAGAATACGGTATCACATACACGCATTATTCTCGGTCCCACACATATCACATATGCGCTCCTATTTCTTTTTTCCTGAGCTAGTAAAATCTCTATGTAGGACTCTAAAGACTCGTCAATACGCCGGCAGTAGGTGATGATCACATCAAGCAACCACAAGCTGTCAGCGGTACTACATGGACGTAACGGCTACTCGGGTATTGAGCGATCAGAAGCTCAGCAAGCAAGCCCGCTCCAACTCCTGTAAAAGCCTGCCGGTAACACTTCCCGTACAGTCCGGTCTCCTCGTCTGATATGTCGCATATCAAGTCTAGGGGTGGTAAACGTCAGACCCCAATAACCGATAAGTCGTGCCGATGTGAGGCTCATAACGGGTCGAGAAACTACTGGTAACACTTACCAGTAAATCTCTAAATCAGCCCTGGCCAGGGACTTCCCTGTTATGGCCAATCGAGCACAGCGCAACATCAACCCCCAATACCGGGAGAGACGAAACCCCTCCTATCACTCATTGCCTCCATGTGACTCGGGAATGTACCCAAAAACCACCGTTTTGCACGCCCTCTTGGACGTGGTAAGGTGGAAATCAAAGCACAGTGGGAATCACACAAGGCTCTATGACGATCTCGAGTCTACAGACTAACCTGCACAAGTGTCACCAGAGAACTGCCATCTGACGTGAGGTATAATACCATCTGGGAGTTCTCGGCGAGTCCGTCCAGTGTACCCAGTCTCCACTGAGCACCCGTATATCATCTCTGATGTCAAACACCAATGGATATGGAATCATCCATCGCCCATCTCATGGGTCGAGAAGCGTATACGCTAGTCTACTCTGGTATATCGATGCCCTGTCTCGATACACCTACGACTAGGAACATTAAAGAATGTACTTATGGACTATCATGGCCCCACTAGTATGATCTGCACATAGTCCTGGTAGTCAAGTACACATCCTAAGGGCTTTACCAACATGTAACTATAAGACAGTATCAAGAGACAAGTATACATGTTAAGATAAAGAGCAACCAGATAGCATACTATCATATCGAGCAAGAAAGTCCTCTCTATATATGTCCAAGCATCCAATATAATATACATCATCTGTACAATACTGACCTCTAGGGCATATATACAACTAACAACAGCTATACCCCATAGCCCCGACCAAGTGACTGTAGGAGAACCCCGTCGCCAAAAGCATCCGTTCGGGTGCTCGCGGCAACGGTGTTCCGCCTTAGTGCACTTCGTCGACGGTATCGGGGGTGCGGCCGTCTACTAAAGTTTGCGACGAGCATTCGATCAGGATGTCGGGAATCTTGTTGAATTTCTCGACTTGATATTGAAAAGAGTTTTCGATAATGAGACTAAAATGCGGGGTTTATAATTGTTAGGCATGAGATGTATAAGGTATTCATATGGTTAGGCATGCGATGTCTAAGGAGGTTGTGAATTCCAACTGTTGTAGTTTTACACTTTCTTTTCTGTGACCGTAAGCGTAGTATGTGGTGTATCGCTGGCTTCGTTGCTATACATCAACGACAATCGGGATACGCATACTTGCTTACATTGATGATATGAGATATTATGTGTTGCTGTGATATGTTATATTGGATCGTCGTGTTCTGAATAGCCAGGGTTTTATGTGAGACGAGAGTTTTTCTTTTTCATTCATGTAAAATTCATTTGTATGCAATATTCTTTTATTGGGGCACTTCCGGGCTGAGGATGATGTCACCATTGTATATTATTTACTTTTCCGCATTAGATAGACCCAAGGCGGGGAGCACAAGTAACCGGGTTCTGGGGTCCAGTGGGAGACCATCTCGAGGAGTCGAGACCGGGTCTCCTAACCCTAAAATTGGCAGTGTTGCTTGCCGCTCTCGTATGGGTCTAGGGATGTGGGTTTGGCTATTCATCGCGACTGTGGAATCCGTGTTTTATACAGGCTCGTATTAAAACACGGACGTCCTAGTATATCCAATATTTCATATATGTTCTTCTGCTGCAATGTTCTGTGATGAGATCATATTACTGCCTGAGACGAATGTTTATATTATATATATGAGATATATGTTATATTGCAGATTTCGTTTCAAATGTGATGCTTGTGAAGCATAATTAAAATGGGACTTCATTAATGAGATTAATGAAACTAAAAGAAACCTAAAGATGTTGTAGAAACTTGTTTAAAAACTGGTAGCTAGTTCTTGCTTTGCATAGCGGTATTCCTTGTAGAACATCCAGCACCTTATTCGATAAGGAAAGAGCCGAGATCCCTTCACCGGGAGTGACCTCTTTAGCGAAACTAGCAGATGTTACACACTCGGTTTGCCTTTTGGTTGTTTATATAATTTTTGCTTTGCATAGTGATATTTGTGAAATATCCTGCATCTTATTCGATGAGGAAAGAGCCGACGATCCCTTCACCAGGAGTGGCCTCTTTAGCACTCGATTCTACAAACGATATCAAGTTCATTACGCAAAAGGTTTTCTTAAAAACCTGTCGTAGCCCTCCGTCATTTCAGATAAGTACTAGTTAGTATTCGTGCTACGTTTGTTGACTATGTTAAGGCGTAGTGTGTGGTAGCTGATTAGTGATTATCTATAGAAGCATATGATGCGATTGGATTAGGGTAGTCGTGCGACTTTGTTGACTATGTTAAGGGTTGTGCGGATGGGTTTAATTCAATCGGGAAATGACGGGTTGAACTTGACTAGCACTTATGATTTGTTGACTATGTTAAGGTCATATAGCTGTTAGGGGTAAAATATTATTGGGAATTTCAAGTGTTGAAATTTGCAATGAGATTGCATACCTTCTATGAGATAGTTGGATCCCAATACCCGCTGCGAGTAAGAGTTACTCCTGGGAAAGTTTTACACATTACAATTAGCCGATCAAGTAGGTGTCTAGAAAGGTGTTAACGGGGTTACGCCACTGGGAAAACGAGGTTTATTTTAATTAGGTCCGTGCGAAAGCGCGGGGAACCTCCCTCAAAGTACCGGCACTGGCCTGGCTGAAAGATTAGCGAACTTGTAGGGTATAATTAATCCTAGCTAGTCTTTCCTTTTATGGTTTGAAGGAAGATTTGACTAAAACAGTGGGAGACATCCTGATTAGATAAATTGATAACCAATCTAATCTTGTAAAAGCGCACGCTGAGTGTTTTCTTCTCTCTCTCCTGATAGCGACCATATCACGCCTTAATCAAGATAATAATACGGATGTATTGGCCGAACCCGCTTGTTATACCGCGCTAAGGAACATTAGTCCCGTTCCAACTTATAATTGTTATAATACAGAGCAGGAAATTGGGGATTACCAGAATTCCCGTGCCGCCCAAACGAAGAAAGTGCATGCTGATGCATCTTCTTCGGGTGTGTTCATTACAGAGAACTGTTTCTCAGTATCCTTTACGTCCTGGGTATTTAATACCGGATCAGGATCCCACATATGTAATTTGTTATATGGGCTACAGATAGGTAGAGAACTGAGAACGGGTGATAAGTTTCATGAGATAGAAACGGTGCAAGTGTTGCAGCCAAGTCTGTTGGTCACTATCACCCTGTATTACCAGAATACATTGATTCTGAACGAATGTTATTAGATACCGAACCTGATATACAACATCATATCAGTCTCTTTATTAGTAAAGAAATGATATAATACTGTATTGTTGGATAATGTTTTGAACATTTCCTATATCAAGAGTTGATCGGTTCAGGTACGTTATCTAAAAGCATAGATGTTCTAAATCAAACTACAGTTCTTAGTATACAAAACACACAGAAGAGGAAGAGTTCAGAAATGAACGAATCTTTCTTGAGGTTTTGTAGACTAGGTCATATCAATGCGACCCGACTAGCTGAAGTTACATTAAGATGCATATTTAAATTTGTTTGAATTTACATCTTGTGAAACTTGCCGGTCATGTCACAAAGATAAGATAACCACAGCTCTGTTTATTGGAAACAGAGAAAGAGTTAATGAACTCTTGGGATTGATACATGATGATGTATGTAAGGTCCCATGTCTATATATGCCAAGACCGGTTCTTTATACTTCATTACATTCACTGATTATCTCTCAAGATTCGGACATATGTTCCTGTTGAAACACAAGTCTGAACCTTTTAAGATATTCACAGAATATAAGTTAGAAGTAGAGAACCAAAAACGGGTATAAGTATTATGTCCTTTGATGAGATCAAGGAGGAGAATACTTGAGCACGGAAATCCTGGACTATTCTAAAGGAGAATGAGATTCTATCTCAGCATTACTCCTCCGTATACACCACAGCACGTCGGTGCATCAAGACGGAGCAATCACACCTTATGTGATATGGTGTGCTCTATGATGAGTACTACTGAGTTTCCTATTTCCTTTTGGAAGTTATGCACTTGAGAAGCTGCATACCTATTGAATAGGGTTCAAATCAAATCAGTTGCCTACCACTTCATATGTGATATGGAAAGGGAAGAGCCCATATCTTAAGTTTGTTAAGATTTGGGGTTGTCTGGCCTATGTCTAAAAGCAAAATCCGAACAAGCTCGAGGCAAAGTCAGCTCTGTAAAACTGGAAGTAGTTCCAGCTATACAAACTGCTACAGATGATTTGGTAGACCCGAAGGATTCAATAGATTCTAACGAACCTCAGCCTCTCCGCCGATCTAGTAGGGTTCCTCACCCACCTGAGAGATACTTTGGTTTCTGTATGACAGTGGGAGCGAGGACTGCGTCAAGAGATGATGACCCAACTATTTTCGAGCAGGCCATCAGGAGTAGGACTCTGTAAGAATGGCTGGATGCTTAGCGATCTGAGATGGAATCCTTATACACCAACAAAGTATGGACTTTGGTTGCTTTATCTGAAGGGTTAAATCCCCATCAGGAGCAAGTATATCTTGAGAAGATTACTTGGTGTACATGGAAAAGTTGAGACTTTCAAAGATATGCTTAAGTCCATCCAGATCCTACTAGCCACGGCTACAGACCATGACTACGATATCTGGTGGTTGGGTGTCATGACTGCTTTTCTAAATGTTGATTTGGAAGAGAGCATCTATAAGTACACAGCCAGAGGAGTTTCGTAGACAGTGGGAGCAGCGGAAACATGTGCAAGATGCTTTATAGGATAAAGCAGGTATCGCGGAGTTGGAACGTCTGTTTTGATGTGGTAGTCAAAGAGTTTGACGTCATCAAAATGGTACATGAACCTTGTATATACAAAAAGGCAGTAGGTGTTAGTTGTATGTATGCCCTAGAGACCCGTATTGTACAGATGATGTATATTATATTGGATGCTTGGACATATATAGAGATGACTTTCTTGCTCGATATGATAGTATGCTATCTGGTTGCTCTTTATCTTAACATGTATACTTGTCTCTTTATACTGTCTTATAGTTACATGTTGGTAAAGCCCTTAGGATGTGTACTTGACTACATGGACTATGATGCGGATCATACTAGTGGGGACATGGTAGTCCATAAGTACATCCTTCAAGGTCCCTAGTCGTGGGTGTATCGAGACGGGGCATCGATATACCAGGGTAGACTAGCGTATACGCTTCTCGACCCATAAGATAGGCGATGGATGATCCCATATCCATTGGTGTTTGACATCAGAGATCGTATACGGGTGCTCAGTGGAGACTGGGTACACTGGACGGACTCGCCGAGAACTCCCAGAAGGTATTATACCTCACGTCAGATGGAAGTTCTCTGGTGACACTTGTGCAGGTTAGTCTGTAGACCCGAGATCGTCATAGAGGCTTGTGTGATTCCCACTGTGCTTTGATTTCCACCTTACCACGTCCATGAGGGCGTGCAAAACGGTGGTTTTTGGGTACAGTCCCGAGTCACATGGAGGCAATGAGCGATAGGAGGGGTTTCGTCTCTCCCGGTATTGGGGGTTGATGTTGCGCTGTGCTCGATTGGCCGTAACAGGCAAGTCCCTGGCCAGGGCTATTTTAGAGATTTACTGGTAAGTGTTACCAGTAGTTTCTTGACCCGTTATGGGCCTCACATCGGCATGACTTATCGGTTATTGGGGTCTGACGTTTACCATCCCTAGGCTCGATATGCAACATATCTGACGAAGAGACCGGACTGCACGGTAGTGTTGCCGGTTGGATCGACGGGAGTTGTAGCAGGTTCGCTTGTTTTCTTCTGATCGCTCAACACCCGGGTGGCCGTTACGTTTAGCTGATCGCTTGCGGCTTAGGGGTGCTTGATATGATCATCACCCACTGCAGGCGTATTGACGAGTCTTAGAGTCCCACAAAGGAGTTACCTAGTCCAGGCGAAATGTTGTGGTGCACGTATGCAATATGCGCATGGACCCGGTTAAAATGCGCGTATAAGATACCGTATATTAATCGGGCGGCTTGCTTTTGGTAGGGTCGTATGTGATATGGCCGGAATGATAAATCAAGTGTTGATTTATCATTTAACCATTAGTTTCTCACTAGAAATCCTTTCTTGTATTTTATGGATGTATGCATGCATGCATTCATTCATTCTTGTTCATGCACATATGGATGTGCATGCATACATACGTACATACATCATCCTTCATGGTTGTATATACATAGTAGATGGTGGCAATATAAGACTCACACCTTGGTTAAATTGTATGGATTATTATTTGTATTTATGTTAAAAACAAAAGAAAAGAAAAATGATAATTCATGGTTTTGTTTCTACACTCTTCTTTGACCTAACCATGCTCACCCACCTTTTAACCATGGATTAACTTTTCTTTTGTGTTTTAACTCAAATTAAATAATATCTTTATTATTTAACCATGGTTTGAGATGAGAAGTGGAAAATATATATACATATATTTTCTATTTTCTTTTACAAGACATTATCTTTTACTCTTGTTCAAAAAGGGCCATCATCTTCTTCCTCCTTCTTTTGCTCTCTAGATTTCTCTAGTGAGCAAACCACTCACTAAGCTAGGATTTTGAAGTGAGAAAAGGCACCACAACATCTTTCTACACAAGTCTTGCCCACTTGTTTAGAGTGTTAGCTTCATTTTCTTTTCTTGATAAAGTGAAGTTACAAGCTTGGACCAAGGAGCTTCGGGTGGATCGTCGTGGACACTACAAGACCTCAAGCGAACCCTTCTCCAACCCTCAAGTGGCCAAGAAGTCTAGCGTAGGGAGCTAAAAAGGTTGTACTCTCAAAACCCTAGCCTTTGTTGCTTGTGATGTTGATTAAAGTTATGAAACCCTAATTTTCTAGGATTGATTCTTTGTATGCTTACTTAGCACCCTAAAAATTTAATCTTTGGTACATGTGATACGTCCAAACCCTTCATGAGGTGCTAGGTAAACCTAACATTGGTATCAAAGCCAACCTAGAACCTTAGGCGACACTTTAACGAAGTTAAAACTCCGATCGAACCAAAATACGGATTTTCGGGACACTCTCTGGACATTTTTTTGAAACTGTTATTTTTCAGAATTAAAAATATGTAAAAAAATCAGCAGGGAATTTTAAGAACAACTGTAGAAAATGAAGCCCTAATGCTTTAACCCCATCGCGGAACCGCGGCCAAAGCTTGCTTAGGTCGCGGCTCCGCGGCCGTACAGTCGCATTAAGCCCTCGTTTTTGTACAGTGATCTTTATACCTGCTTTTAGATATTTTTGGGTATTTTTAATCTGGTTCAAGTGTTATATGTTCTAGAGATTGTTTTGGAGTCGGTGATTCGATCAGAATTTTGATTTCGTGTCTTTTCCGGGTAAACTAGAAAGTATTGAATTGTTCGAACGAGTATCATTTGCTCACTTTTCACGGGGTTTAAATCTTTCGGAAATACGTGCAAGTTTTGTGGTGGACCCTCTAGAAGACAACAAACCTTAACTCGATTATGTGATCGTCTTGAACTGCCTTTTGAACCTTAGGGTTTGGGGCAGTACGGCGTGCCACATGTGAGGCGTTGGCTTGACCCTTCTACGGCTGGACCGCTACTACTGTATCACACTCCGGGTTTTTGAACTCCGCTCAAGTGTTGAGCTTTAGCGAATTTTGGGTATTTGATCATTCGTTCGAAAACTTGAATACTGTCTATTTATCTGGAATGTGATGCAATGTGTGGAATTCATATAGCTAGACATGAAATACGAAGTATGTGATATTTCGCATTTACGATGTCTAAAGAGATTGTGGATTCCAGATATTGCAGTTTTACACTTTCTTTTCTGTGACCGTAAGTGTAGTATGTAGTGGTATTGCCGATTGTCGTTGCTATACATCGACGATGATCGGTGTATGCATACTTACTTACGTTGATGATATGAGATATTATGTGTTGCTGAGATATGATGTGCAAGATTGTCGCGATTGAATAGCCGGGGGTTTTTTTTATGTGAGATGAGAGTTTTATATTTTCATTCATTTATATTCAAATGTAATGTAATATTCTTTTATTTGGGGCACTTCCGGGTTGAGGTTGATGCCACCAGTGTTGTATATTATTTACTTTTCCGCATTAGGATGGACCCAAGGAGGGGAGCACAGGTGACCGGGTTCTGGGGTTCAGTGGGAGGCCATCTCGAGGCATCGAGACCGGGTCTCCTAAACTCCAGAATTGGTAGGGTCGCTTGCCGCTCTCGTAGGGGTCCAGGGTGTGGGCTTGGCTATTCATCGCGACTGTGGAATCCGTATTTTCTATTGTTGGCTAAATACTAAATACGGACGTCCTAGTATATCCCACATTATATCTATGTTTCTGCTGCGATATTGTGATGTGATCATTTGATATGTTGTGATAGATACAGTATATAGTATATATGATATATTATATAGACGTTACTTATGTTTTGCTCCCGCACTAGCCCTGCCCTGCTCTGTCGTTAGTTACCTAACCTAACGGTGCACGAGGGGACATCGAGGCAAATGCGGATGGCATAAGTGTACGTCGTATTTATCTTTGATGTTTAGGTGACTTAAATGATGGGACTTCATTAATGTGATTAATGAAAGAAAAGAAACCTAAAATATGTTGTAGAATCATTTTTTTTTCAAAAAGGGTAGCTACAGTTTTGCTTTGCATAGCGGTATATATGATATACCCTGCACCTTATTCGATGGGGAAAGAGCCGAGATCCCTTCACCGGGAGTGACCTCTTTAGCAAAACTGGCAGATGCTACAACACTCGGTTTGACTTTTGATTGCTTTTGAAGTTTTGCTTTGCATAGTGATATATATGATATGTCCTGCACCTTATTCGATGAGGAAAGAGCCGAGATCCCTTCACCGGGAGTGACCTCTTTAGCAAAACTAATGAAAGACTCAAAATCACTCCATTTTAAAATTCACTCGATTCTACAACGATATCAAGTTCATTACGCAATGGGTTTTCAGAAAAACCTGTCGTAGCCCTCCGTCATTTCAGATAAGAACTGTTTAGTATTCGTAGTACGTTTGTTGGATTTTGTCAAGGCATAGTGTGCGGTAGTTAAATAGTGCTTATCTGCTTATGCATATGATGCAGATTGTTTTAGGGTAGTGATTGATAGATTTTCCTGTTGTGTAGTGTGAATCAATTCAATAGGTCCCCTAAAATGGCACCATTTGATTGAAACTGTTTCTTGTGTCGGTAATCAGAAAATTTATAAAGAACTTCACAACCAAAAATTATTTGACCGCAATCAAACTACGGTGTCAATTGTAGTTCATGAATGAGTGCGGATCGTCCACAGGGATTGCACGATTCGTTTGTATTATGATATGCTTGAATTGAAAAGTTAAGCTAAGATAAACGAAAACATGATTCAAGAATTTATCAATTGATTCAGGTGTCACGATGTTTAATCAAGAATCAAGAAACTGATAAATAATCAAGAATTGGGTTTCGATAATATTTCCAAACAAAAATTCAAGAATCTAAAAGAGGCTCGTAGGAATCGATCAGATCGATAGACGTGATGTAATCCAAAGATTTCGTGTTCTTGTCCTTCGAAGGATTGATACTAGATTGATGATAATCGACGAGAGTTAGGGCTTTCTTGATGAAACTAGGGTTTCATCTTATAACCCTTGTTCTTTCGTTGATTTCATTCGCATTCTAGCCTCTACCAAATTCAAGAAACGATCGTAACTCCCCAATTTCGAACGATATTAATCAAGAAAGCATCGAAACAAAATGGGTCATCGTTTCTTGAACTTGCTAGGGTTTTCAAAACACGTAGGACTCAAGAATCGATTAAAGCTATGTTACATCATCATTCTATTGACCGTCTCGACTCCTCGACGAGCGGAGTTTTATTCACACATCACCATACAGAAAATATTCACGAATTGTAAAGATATCATGATGCAGAATTTAAAGAAAACAAGATAAAAGAATATCACCTTATTTATCTCAACAATTTTGATTACATTCGCTTCAAGAACTACAAGAGGAAGAATCTAAATTGTTGATCGGGCGTCGCTCGGCTTCGTGAGTCGTGGATCGGCTCGGATCGCTTGCTCCGTTGAAGATCGGCTCCGCTCCTAAAGGTTGTAGGGCTTCTTGCTTAATGGGTACTCGGGATCTTGATTTTAATTGGAATTAGGGTTAGGGTTTCCCACAAGCCCTCTCACTAGACTTGTGGAGGAAGGAGATGAAGAGAGAGATTGGCTAAAAATGAACTAAAATGAATCACACCCTCTCTTGGATGTATGATGTATGATGATCTCCTCACCCTAGGTCTAGGCTTCTATTTATAGACTTCCCAAACCCTAGGTTTAAGTTTGAAATGGTAGTTCCCTCCAAAAGTTTGTTGAGTCTTCTAGAAGTAGTTTGTTAGGAGCTAGCTTAGGGTTTAAGCTAGGTTTACTTAGGCTTGGAAACCCTAGTTTGCTGATCTGAAAGAAACCCCTGGAGTCTTCTGGAAACTGAGATACATTTCTGAGCAGTAGGTCCTGAATGAAGCATTGTAGAGCAAAATTTAGTGTCTGAATCCCTTATCCCACCGCGGATCCGCGGCACAAGCAAGCCATTGCCGCGGATCCGCGGCACTTTGATGAGCTTGGGCTTTGGGTCTTCTGGTGTGGCCTTGTTCTGTATTTTAGGGCTTCTTCTGATATATTGATTTGTGATTACTCCTTTGAATTGATACCAGATCTGAAGTTAGTGAGTTGGCGTATCTTTTGAGCAGCGTTGATTCGAGCACGCTTCTAGTTTCCTGCACAGACTTCAAAACACGGGTTTCGACATATAGAAATATTGCGATGCCATGCAATGCAGTCAATTTCCCTAGAAATGCCGGTTTTAAGGTCTAATACATGTAATCTGATAATCTGTGATAGATTTGCTAATATGTAGAATATGAATGCTGAACCCTTCTATATGAATGCAAATGATGAGGAAATTGCCGGTTAAAATATACAATATTTTTGACTAATCAAATTCCCCCAAACTTAATTTCGATCGTCTCGAGCGAATGTTTTATTAAAAAGAGAAGGAGAAAATAAAGAAAGAGAAAAACTAACTGACACACTTTCGTAGGCAACACGATTGCACTGAGCATGTGCAACAAGCCTTTAAACCTCTAGTTGTCCCTAGTAGGAGGAGTGTTGTCTCCTGAGGGTTTTCAGCGGATTGCACCCACAAAATCCAATAATAAAAGGAAGATCACGAATATTACATTTAAAGAAAAGAATTGTAAAAGAAAAGCCTTGAAAATTAGGGTTTCCAACCAAGCTAGCTTTTCGGTTGTCATGAGCCCTATCTTAATGGTCATGAAAAGATGTCAGAAATCACGTCCTCCCTCAATAAAACATCGTCTTATTCTTCATTCCTATCTTTCTTCCAAACATCGATCATATAACCCTGCGTGTGTGTAATAAACATCCCTACACCCGGAGAATTCAATTCAAGCTATCATACTCTTGCCCATCAGCCTCAGTACTTTTTAATTAATGAATACTTAGATGAGATTGCTCACACACTTTCATGCGACCGTTAATACTTCTTGAGGTACTAACCGACCGATTACTCATGTGCTTGCTTACTTGGTGTATTTTCCTCGTCTTGCACCACCTCAGGCATAGCAGTGACTCCCAGACCAGTTGACCTTAGGGCACTAGGTGAAGAAGCACCCTCGCTATACATTTTTATTGCCCTTGGTGATAACAAAACCAGTGTCCATTTTTCTCACCACTTTATATTTTTATTCATTTTTTTTCTTTTTATTTCCTTCAAACTTTTGGCTTTAAGACAAGAGCATTTCAAGGTATCCTCTACTATCCCAGGCTTTAAGACGTGTGTAAGTGCGAATAGCAGGATAGCAACGTTCAAAATGTTTGGCTTCCAGAATAGAAACTATTTTTCAGACTTATTTTTATCCTCAGATTAGTGACGTCTTTCATCTTACTAACCCTTGGGACAATGGCTCATAACTACTTATTACTAGTTCGTATAAGAAAACTTCTAATTTTCTTAGTTTTCTTAAATTTTTCTAATCTCATGGATGTAATTTTTCACTATCTAAACTTTTATTATCTTATTTATGTACAAAGATTATTTTTATATTTTGAAAATTTTTAAATTTTTAATTTTTCGAAATTTTTTCTAATTTTTATAGATTTTTTTTTATTAAAAGAAATGTTTTGTGCTTATGCAAATGATATGCAAATGATGCGAAAATAAGCACAAACCTCCCCCAAACTTGTTTTCAACAGTGTCCTCACTGTTGCCGACAGTTATATCTACAAAAACCTGTAAATCTGGGAGGAATTATTAGTGGGGGCAAAATATATAAGTGAAGAACTTCCCCCAAACTTATTCTTTTCACTCACCTTCATTCAAAAAAATGATGCAGTGATATACTGGATATGAAGGTGAGACGGAGGAATTTTAATCCAAATAAACTGGTTCTTGTAAGAACAAGAGCTCCTCCGTGGGGTCAGTGGAAAAGTATGGCTTTAATCTATGTCCATTTACTTTGAAAACGGTGTCGTTTTTAACATTTTCAACTTCTACTGCCCCGTGCAGGTATACAGACCGCACAACAAAAGGTCCCTTCCATCGAGATCGGAGCTTACCCGCGTGAAGGTGTCATCGTGAATCATAAAGAAGGACTTGTTGACCAGGTGAAAATGTTTTCCTTAAAATGTTTTTATCGTGAAAAACCTTAGTCCTATTCTTTGTGATTACAGCGTTATCATAAGCTTCATCGCGGAGTTCGCTTAGCTCGTTAAGTTGCAGCTTCCGAAAGTTGCAAGCAAGTTTTAGATCAAAATTTATTTCTTTAATGGCCCACAATGCTTTATGCTCTATCTCGACGGGTAAATGACATGCTTTTCCAAACACTATCCTATATGGAGACATCCCTAGGTCGGTCTTATATGCAGTTCGGAATGCCTAAAGAGCATCCGTCAGTTTGGTCGACCAGTCTTTTCTATTTTTAGCAACAGTTTTCTCCAGGATAAGTTTGATTTGTCTGTTTGAGATTTCAGCCTGCCCGCTTGTTTGGGGGTGATAGGGTGTAGAAAGTCGGTGGTTGATTGAATATTTCCGCATCAGAGTCTCGAAAGACCTGTTGCAGAAGTGTGTCCCATTATCGCTAATAATAGCGCGTGGGTGTCCAAATCGCGAGAAGATATTCTCTTTCAAGAACTTAATGATAACTTTCTTGTCATTAGTGCGACATGGAATGGCTTCTACCCACTTTGAGACATAATCAACCGCCAGCATGTACAAATTCCCAAAGGAGTTGGGAAAATGACCCATAAAATCTATGCCCCAAACATCAAATATTTCAACAACCAGAATGGGTTGCTGAGGCATTTCATTCCTCTGGGAGATTCTACCCGTATACTGACATTGTGTACAGGTTTTGCAATGCTCAAATGCGTCCTTGAATAAGGTCGGCCAATAAAATCCACATTGCAAAACCTTTTCCGCTGTCTTTCTAGGACCAAAGTGACCCCCACAGGCCTGATCATGACAAAAAGAAAGAACACTCTTGAACTCTTCATTCGGGACACACCGGCGAATGATCTGATCAGGACAATATTTAAACAAATAGGGCTCGTCCCAGTAAAAGTGTTTTACTTGGGATAGAAAGCGGTATTTGTCCTGTTTTGACCAATCGCTGGGTATCAGTCCCGTGGCATGATAGTTCACAATATCCCTGAACCATGGTTCAACGGATTTGCTCAAGAGTTGCTCGTCAGGAAACGAGTCATTGATCAGCAGGGTCACAGGGGAAGAAATGATGCGTGAAAGGTGGTCAGCTACTACGTTTTCACATCCTTTCTTATCTTTGATAACAAGATCAAATTCTTGTAACGGTAGGATCCAACGTATTAGTAGACCTTTTGCATCTTGCTTTCCCAGAAGATGTTTTAAAGCGGAATGGTCAGTATATACAACTATAGGTGAGCCGATTAAGTAAGGCCTGAATTTTTCTAATGCAAATACAACCGCTAAAAGTTCTTTTTCTGTGGTTGTATAATTGATTTGCATATCATTCAGGGTCTTACTAGCATAGTAAATCACGTGTGGCATCTTTTCGATGTGTTGTCCTAAGACTGCACCTACTGCAAAATCAGATGCGTCACACATCAGCTCAAAGGGGTAGTCCCAGTTTGGTGATGATAAAACGGGGGCTGAAGTGAGTGAGTGTTTAAGTGAGTCGAAAGCTGTCTCGCAATCCGAGTCAAAATGGAAGGTCGTATCCTTGGCAAGGAGAAGAGTTAAAGGTCTAGCAATTTTGCTAAAGTCCTTAATGAATCTCCTATAAAATCCCGCGTGGCCAAGGAAAGAGCGAATATCTTTGACGTTTTTGGGATGAGGGAGGTTTTGAATGACATCTATCTTAGCTCTGTCAACCTCAATGCCTTTCTGTGAAATGACATGTCCAAGGACAATTCCTTCTTGGACCATAAAATGGCATTTTTCCCAGTTCAAAGTCAAGTTCTTCTCTTTGCAACGAGTAAGAACAGCGTCAAGATTCGCAAGGCAATCGGAAAAAGAGTCTCCAAAAATTGAGAAGTCGTCCATAAAGATCTCCAGGAAATTCTCTACCATATCAGAGAATATCCCCATCATACACCGCTGAAAGGTAGCGGGAGCATTGCATAACCCGAAGGGCATGCGACTGTAAGCAAAGGTACCAAAAGGACAAGTAAAAGTGGTTTTATCTTGATCCTTTTTGGCGATGGGGACCTGATTGTAGCCTGAGTATCCGTCCATAAAACAATAATACTCTCGTCCTGCTAAGCGTTCCAGCATTTGATCAATGAATGGTAGAGGAAAATGGTCTTTCCTCGTGGCAGCGTTGAGTTTTCTATAATCGATACATACACGCCACCCAGTTTGGGTGTTTGTCTGAATCAACTCATTCGCCTCATTGGTTATAACTGTGATACCGGATTTCTTAGGAATGACATGTATAGGACTCACCCACTGGCTATCGGAGATGGGGTATATAATACCATTATCTAAGCATTTGACGATCTCTTTCATGACCGCCTCCTTCATGACGGGATTCAACCGTCTTTGTGGTTCTCGTGTTGGTCTGGCATCATCCATCACATGTATATGATGTTCAACTATCAAGGGACTAATCCCTTTGATGTCCGCCATACTCCAACCAAACGCCTCTTTGTTAGATCTTAATACCGATAAAAGTGCATTCTCTTGCTCTAATGCTAGAGAAGCAGAAATTATAACCGGTAAAGTCTCCTTCTCACCTAAATAAGCATATTTCAGATGAGAGGGTAAAATTTTTAGATCTAATTCAGGCGGAGAAATGATAGAAGGAGGGATCATTGAATGATTTTTGGATTTACAAAGAAGCTCAGAGCCTGCGAAAGATACAGACTCAGGTGGAGAAAATTCAGAAGTGCAGGACTCAAGTGTAGGTAAAGTGTCCTCACTAAGATCTTGTGCAAAGTCAAACAGAGATGTGGTAATGTCATCGAGATCAGTAAAGCAAAGTTCCTCAGCTCCACAACTATCGGGAGCGATCTCATGGACAGAACACACATCTAAAATATGAGCAGAGGGTTCTGATGGCTGACTTCCAACTTTGTAGATATTTAGTTCAATGGTCATATTTCCAAATGATAAATTCATTGAACCATTTCTACGGTTTATAACAGCGTTGGAAGTGGCAAGGAAAGGACGACCTAGAATCACCGGAATTTGGCCCCGGGGGTTTGCTACAGGATGTGTGTCGAGCACAATGAAGTCTACAGGGAAAACAAATTCCCCGACCTTTATCAACACATCCTCTAATTCACCCCTTGGTTTGGTGATAGATCGGTCTGCCATCTGGAGAGTGCAGTGAGCAGGTTTCAGCTCTCCAATCCCTAATTGCTCATAGACAGAATAAGGGAGTAGGTTAACACTTGCGCTAAGGTCTAAAAGAGCACGATTTATGTTTTTACCCCCCAATTGAAATCGATATTGTAGGACATCCTGGGTCCTTACGTTTCTTTGGTAGCTGGGGAATAAAAGCAGTGCTGATATTATTAGACATAAAAACCTTCTTCGGCACTTGAGTCTTCCTCTTCCTAGTGCACAAGTCCTTAAGAATTTTCGCATAAGCGGGGACTTGTTGAATCGCATCTAGGAGAGGGATATTGATGTTAACCTGTTTGAACATTTCTATAATTTTCTCCATATGAGGACTCGTTCTGTTACCCCTTAACCGGTTCGGGTAAGGAGCTTTCGCAATAAGCGTTGGGTCCATCATAGGAGAAGGAAGAGGGGGTAGACGAGGTCCCAAAAGAGGTGTGGGGACCGTCTGTGGAGAACTATAAGGGTTGGGAGAAGGTGTTGAGCCTAGTGGGAAATGGAGAATAGGCTCTCGAGAAGATGGTGTGGTAGAAGAAGAAGGATCAGAAGGAGAAGTGTGTGTATGTGGAAAGGTCTCAGCCGGGGTGTTGATATGATTTTCAGTATCATTAATATCTTCCTCGACATGATTATTCAGCACTTTTCCCGATCTCAACGTTGTGATGGCATTTACATTGTAATGCCCAGGATTCTGTAGGGGTTGAGAGGGAAGTTTCCCTTTTTCTCTCGCACTCATTTCGGCTTTTGAGCGTGCGATTTCAGCTTCCATCGATCTGATACTCTCAGCTTGGGACGCTGAGTTTTTCTTTATCTCACTGACGGAAGATCTAACCTCAGTCGAAACCTCTATGAAATTTGATAAAAGTGATTTCATGGTTTGAGTGAATAGAGAAAACTCGTCAGAACAGGACTGCATAGGATTAGACTGTGCAGGAGTGTTGCCCTGGTTTTGGAAATTTTGTGACTGATAAGGGTGCTGAGTGAGTTGAAGGGGTTGCTGTTGTGGTGGAGGAAGAGCCCTTTGAAAATTATTCGTGTTTGGAACCGTGTTTTGAGATTGATTTTGGTTCCAAGCAAAATTCGGGTAGTTCCTCCAACCCTAATTGTAAGTGGAAGAATATGGATCGTTTCGAGGTCGTTGAAATGCGGCATTAGAATGCTCGTGACCTTGAAACGCAGAGTTTAATGGACATTCTTCCGTTAAGTGTGACGGATCAGAACAGCACCCACAAACAGTTTTGGGGAGCGACATTAGGTTTAGGGAGGCTGCAGAAAATTTGTGTTCCATAGCGTCGAGCTTCTTTTGCATTGCTGCCATCTCAGCTCGAACACCTATGGACACATCTATCTGGTGTACGCCATCCCTATTCAATGGTTTGGTTCCACTCTCCCACTGTAGTGATTTTTCAGCGAACTCTTCTAAGTACTTCCAAGCTTCCCCATCATCCTTGGTCATAAAAGTACCTTGACACATGTTTTCAAGGCTCTGTTTAGTGCTTGAGTTAATGCCCTCATAAATAATTCGGCATAATTCCCATCTCGGGATGCCGTGATGAGGACACTGAACCAAAAGATCCTTGAAACATTCAAAGCATTTAGAGAATGGTTCGGTAGGGAGCTGGGCAAATTGATTCAGTTCGCTACGGATTCGAGCTGTCTTTTGGATTGGGTAAAATTTCTTAAGGAATGCAGCGACGAATTCTTCCCAATTCGTAATAGAATGTGCGGTAGTGTTATATAGCCACTTCTCGGATATATCGCACAAGGTAAATGGAAGAAGTCGTAGACGCATCGCATCCACAGAAAGTTGTGACGTACCCATCATTGCGCATACGTTTTCAAATTTGGTAATGAAAACGTAAGCGTCCTCAGTCTCGAGTCCGTGGTATTTGGGTAAAAGATTGATATACTGGGGCTTAATCTCAAAGTTATCCCCATTGGCTGGTGGTGTGGATAAGCAGGTCGAAAGAGGACCTCTAAGTGGATAGCACCTCTCCTGGAGGGAGATGCGGGGTGGATTCTGCGCACCAACGGACGGCGGCAGATTAGGGTTAATGAAGTTTGATGGAGGTGGATCCATCGGTGTGGGTGTGGTAGTGGGTAAAGAAAAGGTAAATGGAGAAATATCGACTTCGGAGTCGATAAAAGGTACGCGGACCAAACGGGCACTAGAATCCCGTGTCCAGCCTATCTTGTACTAAAAAGGGTTAGGACAAGTGGCAGCGTTGGCTTATAATTAGGGGTAAATGAATAAATGCGGTGTTTGTTTTGAAAAAGGGACGGATTTTTGAAAAAAAAATGATGCGACACAACAAATGCAGCACACAAACCCTAGAATCCAGTGGTCACCTAGGTCCGGCTCTAGACCGCTCCTAACTGCCAAAAGACAAGTCGCGGGATAGAATCCTCCACTGCCTCTTTGTTCCCCTGTGGCCGGATGAGTGCCAGGTAAGTGGGAAGGTACTCCACTACGTAAGTAGTGGGCCTAATTAATAACCGCTAGCCTTAGACACACTCGCCTTAGGCACCACAAGAAACCGCGGATAAGCAATGAATTACCCACGACCTTCTCTTGTCCTAATTGAGCGCGACAGTCCTTAGAGTCATCTCTAGATTTCTTTTAGTTAATGTTGGTCAATGCGGATGCAAGTTTGGTGGTTTTCGGGGCCTAGGAAGGGTAATGAAATCCCCACCTAATTTGGATTTGGCCGTGCCCCTTAATATCCGTATTTATAATGCAAACAACCAAGAAACAAAATACGCACAAATTTTAATTTGCAATTTGCGAGCTGCTATTCTTTGCAAAGAATCCTGCAGCAAAGTATTAGTTGGAGCTAAAAAGAGGAGAGAGGAGAAGTAAAGAAATTACCTGAAGCAAAAAGTTTGCAGAGATCCCTCAAGGGAGCCGCGGTTCCGCCGCGTATGCACTCTAATGCCGCGCTTCCGCGGTGATATTGTAGGAACACTGCACCAAAATTTTCAGGAGCTTTCTGTTGACTTCCTCTGCTCTCTGGTATTTTCCAAAAATTTTTATCAATTTCCAGCAAGCTCCAGATCTCCTTGCAATGAAGCACAACAAATTGTTTAGGGTTTGCATGAATTTTGATCTCAAAATAACAATGGAATAATTATTTCAATTCAAACTATGATACAAAACGAATTAGCGCGCGATCCCCGACAACGGCGCCATTTTGATTGTTAGATTTTCTTGATGTGTAGTGTGAATCAATTCAATAGGTCCCCTAAAATGGCACCATTTGATTGAAACTGTTTCTTGTGTCGGTAATCAGAAAATTTATAAAGAACTTCACAACCAAAAATTATTTGACTGCAATCAAACTACGGTGTCAATTGTAGTTCATGAATGAGTGTGGATCGTCTACAGGGATTGCACGATTCGTTTGTATTATGATATGCTTGAATTGAAAAGTTAAGCTAAGATAAACGAAAACATGATTCAAGAATTTATCAATTGATTCAGGTGTCACGATGTTTAATCAAGAATCAAGAAACTGATAAACAATCAAGAATTGGGTTTCGATAATATTTCCAAACAAAAATTCAAGAATCTAAAAGAGGCTCGTAGGAATCGATCGGATCGATAGACGTGATGTAATCCAAAGATTTCGTGTTCTTGTCCTTCGAAGGATTGATACTAGATTGATGATAATCGACGAGAGTTAGGGCTTTCTTGATGAAACTAGGGTTTCATCTTATAACCCTTGTTCTTTCGTTGATTTCATTCGCATTCTAGCCTCTACCAAATTCAAGAAACGATCGTAACTCCCCAATTTCGAAGGATATTAATCAAGAAAGCATCGAAACAAAATGGGTCGTCGTTTCTTGAACTTGCTAGGGTTTTCAAAACACGTAGGACTCAAGAATCGATTAAAGCTATGTTACATCATCATTCTATTGACCGTCTCGACTCCTCGACGAGCGGAGTTTTATTCACACATCACCATACAGAAAATATTCACGAATTGTAAAGATATCATGATGCAGAATTTAAAGAAAACAAGATAAAAGAATATCACCTTTATTTATCTCAACAATTTTGATTACATTCGCTTCAAGAACTACAAGAGGAAGAATCTAAATTGTTGATCGGGTGTCGCTCGGCTTCGTGAGTCGTGGATCGGCTCGGATCGCTTGCTCCGTTGAAGATCGGCTCCGCTCCTAAAAGTTGTAGGGCTTCTTGCTTAATGGGTACTCGGGATCTTGATTTTAATTGGAATTAGGGTTAGGGTTTCCCACAAGCCCTCTCACTAGACTTGTGGAGGAAGGAGATGAAGAGAGAGATTGGCTAAAAATGAACTAAAATGAATCACACCCTCTCTTGGATGTATGATATATGATGATCTCCTCACCCTAGGTCTAGGCTTCTATTTATAGACTTCCCAAACCCTAGGTTTAAGTTTGAAATGGTAGTTCCCTCCAAAAGTTTGTTGAGTCTTCTAGAAGTAGTTTGTTAGGAGCTAGCTTAGGGTTTAAGCTAGGTTTACTTAGGCTTGGAAACCCTAGTTTGCTGATCTGGCAGAAACCCCTGGAGTCTTCTGGAAACTGAGATACATTTCTGAGCAGTGGGCCCTGAATGAAGCATTGTAGAGCAAAATTTAGTGTCTGAATCCCTTATCCCACCGCGGATCTGTTAGTGTATATGCCCTAGAGGCCATTACTGTATCATACTAGTTTGTATATTACTTGATGGAAGCTTGGGATATTCACCTTGTATAAACAATCTTGCTCAATATAGTAGTATGCTACTTGGTTTGTTTCTACTTCAATGTGTACTTGTGTTTATTTCAGTATATCACTTATACGCATTAGTGGAGCCCTTAGGATCTTTGCTTGATTACCAGCGTTGTGATGGCAGTCACACTAGTGGGGGCTGGGTAATCTATAGGCACATCCTTATACAGGTCCCTAGTCGTAGGACTATCGAGACAGGGCATCGATACTCCGGAGTAGACTAGCGTATGCGCTTCTCATCCCAGTGTGGGAGATGGTCTGTCCCACAGCCATCAGTACGTCGTACTGGAGATAGTATACGGGTGCTCGTTGGGTTACGAGTACACTGGACAGGACTCGTCGGGAACTGACAGGTTGGTATTATACCTATCGTCAGTTATCAGTTCCCAGGTGACATGAGTACAGCTTAGTCCGCTGACTTGACACTGACACTTCGCCTCGAGTGTGTTCCCACTGCACTTTGATCACTACCCTACCACGGCTCAAAGGAGTCGTGCAAACAGGTGGTGGTTGGGTGCAGTCCCGAAGCACTTGGAGGCAGTGACGGTTAGACAGGATTCGTCTCTCCCGGTATTGGGGGTTGACATCGCGCTGTGTCTAGGAGAGCCATTACACGAGTAGTCCCTGGCCAGGGCAAACGAGATATACTGGTAGGTTTCCAGTGTTATCTCAGGGTGTTTTGGGCTTCACTCCGACACGACTTGTACCGCTATTGGGGGACTGACGTTTTACCGCCCCCTAGGCCCGCCATGCGATGTATCAGACGAACAGACCGGACTGTACGGAGAATGTCACATTCAGACTCAGTAGGAGTTCCGATGGGGTTTCACCTCGTCAGCCTTCTTGTCGGCATCTACCTGGGAACCGTTACGCACAGCTAGTGCCGCTTGCGGTCTGTGGTTAAACCCACTGCCAGCGTAGTGCCGAGTCTTTAGAGTCCCACACAGAGGGTTTTCGCCTCTGGGCAAAACAGAGTAGAGGTCGCATGGTTTTGCGACAGGGTTCGTTCTCATCCGCGCACTTGTGCACGTTTGGAGTCCGGACGGATAATACTGGCAGGCTCTGGTTTGAGCCAGATACTGGTATATGTTTTGGGGGTTGCTTTTATATCTTGGTATTCTTGTTCCTCGGAACGAGAATGCAGGTGTGTATGCACAGTTGCTTGAGGCGGAGAATGAGGTTTTTCATTAGGGTTTCGGATCGGGTGCGTATGCACAGTTGACAGTCTTCATTTCCAAACCCTAATGGATTTATATATATTATCTATTAATAATAATAATTAAATGAGAATTATGTTATGGTTGTTTTTGTTGACTTGTTGACCTTGGTTGACTTGTTGACCATTGACCACTTTCATGCCTTGAAAGTCTTCCTTGATTCATGCTTACTTTTAATTAAATGAAGCATGGTTGTGGTCATTCAAAATACTACCATCAACTATTCTCATTTTCAATTATTATCATTTAGATAATTCATTTCTTTTGCAATATGGTTGCAAGAAATGAATAATTGAGCTCATTCTATCATAACCTCTCTCTCTCCTCATTTTCATCTTCTTCCTCCTCTTGAAAAGAGAAACCTTCTCATGTGTTGAGAATCATTCTCTTTAGATAGAAAAGCAAACCCTAATCTCTCTCTACTCATTCTAGGATGAAGGTTTAGCAAACCGGAAACCCTAGTTCACTCAAAGATCGAGGAAGAGCCCAAAGTCGAACCTTCGAGGTGGATCCATCTTCGACGGGAGAAGGCGACGTAAAGAGAACCATCAACCTCTACAAGGTTTGAAGAAGAAGGAGTTCAAGTTTAGGTATAACCATCTTCCATAGTAGCTAACTCTCTTTAGCTAGAACACTAGTTTTAGTTTAGACAACGATCCCGACCAAGTTTAGTCCATGTTGCCTCTTGCGATAAAAATTCGTTTTTTATACCGTTTCCGCCTCCCCGTAAGCACCGGGGGTCGCAATATGGACTTACAGTGGTATCAGAGCCTAACTAAACTTAAACTAGCTTGGTAGTAAGGTGTAACGAAGTTCGGAACCGAAAAAATCACAAAACCGGAAAAACCAAAACCCTAAAACCGTATTTTTCAAAACCTGAGTTTCTGTTGAAATTTTTTTGGCTCTAAATGAAAAAATTTATATTTGTAAAATCATCTCAGGGTTTTCTAAAAACACCCATGAAAAACGATCCAGAGTTGAGCTCAAAGCGCCGCGCATCCGCGGCACGAGGTAGGCTCGTGCCGCGGAACCGCCGCGCTTTGTCGTCTTCTGCGCCTCGTTTTTCGTGCAGTGTCTGTAGGTTTTGGTTTTGGGATTTTTGAGATATATTATATGTGCCCAGATTTTCCAGAAAAGAAATTTCCTTTTGGGGTCCTATAATTCCGTATTTTTCCGAACTTCACTACACTTTAGCTATATTGGTTATATCTGTGATGTTTGCATGTATTGAACGTCGGCTAATCGCTATAAGTCGATTAGTCGGGGTTATACATGATCTGTAATGTGCTGGAATGTGTATATGAATGTGTTGGACTGTCGCGGGTGAATAGCCGGGGTTGGATGTGAGATGAGCTTTTGTTTTTCTTTCATTCATTTGTAAATGTAAATTGATGTAATTATATTATTTGTTTGGCCGCACAACCGGGTCGGGGTTGTAGCCGTCATTGTATAATTCTTTTTACTGTTTTTGCTCCTAGGATAGACCCATGGTGGGGTGCACAAACTACCGGGAACTTGGCGGGTAGTTTGCCGCACCCGTAGGGGTCTTGGGTGGGGTATTTGCTATTCACCGCGACCGTGTTATCCGTTTTTCGTTTCAGGCTCGAAAGAAATGCGGATTGCTAGTATATCCAATGTATTCTTCTGTGATCTGTAATGTCTATCATTGCTTTCTATTTAGGCGTTGCTTATGTTTTACAGCCGCGCTAGCCCAGCCCCCGCTCTGTCGTTAGTTAAGTAACCTAACGGGTGATGACGGGGCCCCGTGGCGAATGCATATGGCATAAGCGTACGTCATATTTTGGTTGTTTTCTGCAATGGTAGGAATTAAATGATGGGACGCATTAAAAGAACTAATGCAAGAATATCACGCATTAAAAGAACTAATGCAAGATAATAAACCAAGTTTAAGTCGATGGAACACTTTCGAAAAACCACTCGGTTCTTTTCAAAACTAACTTTTAAATGCGGAGCTTGAGCCACTCCTTCTAAAAGCTATCTCGTTCCATCGATTATATCAAGTTCACTACGTTCACGGTTTCGCCAAAACCATTCGTAGCCCTCCGTCGCTTCACATGAATAGGCAGTAGTATTCAAGCTATGTATTTTGGCCAAAGTCAAGGCATAGTGATTGGTAGCTATTGGGTGCTCATGTGTAGCATAGATAGATGCGTTGGTTTGGGACAGTCGTGCTGCCATTTTGGCCAAAGTCAAGGGTATGTACGGATGGATCCAAATTAACCTGGAAAGTGACGGGAAGAACTTGACATGTGACTTATGATATTTTGGCCAAAGTCAAGGTCATAAGAGCATGGGGCAAAAATCCACATCGGGAGTTTCATAAGTACTGAAACTTGCTAGATTTGCATACCATTTGGAGTGTGATGATTATGGTAGGATTCCTTCATTTTCGTCACGCGATGATATTTGGATCCCGATCCTACTGTGAGTATATGCTACTCCTCGGGAAATTTCTCACTAAACGATCAATGCTATAAACCTAGTAGGTGCCTAGAAAGGTGTTAGCGGGGCTACGCCCCCAGGGAAAAGAGGTTCTTAAATTAAGGAACTTCGCGAAAGCGTTGGAAAACCTCCCTCGAAGTACCGACACTGGCCTGGCTGAACGGTTAAGCAAGTATTGTACGGTGGGATTGATCCCGGCTAATTCTTCCTTTGTGGTTTGAGGAGGGATTCGAGAGACAGTGGGAGCCATCCTGTTTAGACAAATTAAAAACCATTCTAAACTTGCAAGAGCATCGTGCTAAAGTGTTTCTTCTCTCCCCCCTGCAGCGACCAAATCGAAATGACTGGACTTAAGTTGATTCTAGATAAAAACATATTGACAGGGCCAAACTACAAAGATTGGCTCAGGAATGTCAAGTTGGCAATCACTTACGACAAGCTGGGGTATCTTCTTACCACCAAAGCTCCCCCCGTCCCAGGTCCCACCTCCAGCGTCGCGGATAAGGAAATCCGTAAGACTTGGGAGATTGACAGCGCGAAGGCCAGATGCCTCGTACTTGCCTCGATGGACAACGAACATCAGAGGAGGCACGAGAATATGGATTTGGAATCCATATTTCTTCATACAAAAGAACTGTATGGAGAGCAGTCTCGTATCGCTAGATACGAAGTGTCGAAGAAGTTGTTTTCGACAAAGTTGGCCGTCGGATCATCGGTAGCGGACCACGTGCTTAAGATGATTGGCTACACTGAGGAGCTCGCGGAACTTGGGACCACGTTGGATAGTGAACTCTACACGGATATAATCCTCCAATCCCTTCCATCCACTTACGCCCAGTTCATACTGAATTTCAACTTGCAAGAAAAGGAAGTTGAACTTTCAGAACTCCTCAACCTGCTGAGGAGCGCAGAGGGCACCCTACAGAAGGGTAGGGAAACACCCGCTTTGTTTGTAGGAGGATCTTCTTCCTCTAGGTCCAAGGCGAAAGCCAAGGGAAAGAGGAAGAAAGCCCCCGCCAAACCAAGAGGCGGTGTTAGTAAAGTGGGTACGAAGGGAAAGGAACAGGCAACAAAGATTGCGGGGAAGCTTGTTGGAAAGGAAGAATGCTTCTATTGTCATAAGAGTGGACACTGGAAGAAAGATTGCAGGGCTTGGAAGGCCAAGACACAGGAACTGAAGCAGGTTGCGGCTTCAGCTTCAGGTGTGTATGTTATTGAAAACTGTCTTTCTATAAACTCTACTTCCTGGGTATTGGATACCGGATCAGGATCTCATATCTGTAATTCTTTGCAGGCGTTGAGAAACCGTAGGTTTTTGAAGGAAGGTGACATGACCCTCAGAGTTGCGAACGGAGCTAGCATGGATGCTAAAGCCGTGGGGGACTATCACCTGGGAATGTCAGATGGGCATGTTTTGGTTTTGCGTAATTGCTTTTTTGTACCCAACGCAACTTGTAATATCATTTCTGTATCTTTGGTTTCTAAAGAAGGTTATGAATTTGCGTTTGTAAGTAATGTTGTTAACATTCACCTTAATCAAGTTCTGATTGGGTCAGGTACATTGAGCAATGGTATATACGTATTAAACCAACCACAGATTTTCAATGTCCAGAATACACACAAAAGAAAGTCACCAGATATTAATCAGACTTTCTTATGGCATTGTAGACTGGGTCACATCAATGAGAGAAGGTTGACTAAGTTACATACAGAAGGATATTTGGATCCGTTCGAATATCAATCATATGCCACTTGTCAATCCTGTCTCAAAGGAAAGATGACAAAGACTCCGTTCACTGGACACGGAGTAAGAGCGAGCGAGCTCTTGGGACTCGTACACAGCGACGTGTGCGGTCCAATGTCTACACATGCGCGAAGCGGTTATTCTTACTTCATTACTTTTACGGATGATTTTTCAAGATACGGTTATGTCTTCTTAATAAAACATAAGTCCGAAGCTTTTGAAAAATTCCAGGAATTTAAGAATGAAGTAGAAAAACAAACCGGCAAAAGTATCAAGATTCTAAGATCGGATCGAGGTGGAGAATACTTAAGTGCCGAGTTCCTGAATTACTTAAAAGAGAATGGGATTCTCTCTCAGCTTACTCCTCCATACACTCCGCAACACAACGGTGTATCGGAGAGACGGAACCGGACCCTATTGGATATGGTACGGTCCATGATGAGTAACGCTGAGTTACCGCGATCATTCTGGGGGTATGCGCTAGAATCAGCTGCGTACCTTTTGAACCGAGTTCCTACTAAGACTGTGCCTACTACACCATATGAGATGTGGTGTGGGAAGAGACCCCATCTCAGTCACATTAAGACTTGGGGAAGTCCAGCTTTTGTTAAAAAGCAGCATGCGGACAAGCTCGAGACGCGCTCAGTACTGTGTAAGTTTGTGGGATATCCAAAGAATTCCAAGGGATATCTCTTCTACTACGAAGAGGAACAAAAAGTTCTTGTTTCTCGTCATGCCCACTTTCTAGAACATCAGTTCTTAGAAAAAGAATCAAGTGGGAGCGCAGTAGAACTGGAAGAAATTCCAGAACCACAGACTATTACTGAAAGCCTAATGGAACCAGAGGGTTCAAATGAACAGGACATTCCTATGCCGCTCCGCAGAAGTAGTAGGCAGTCTCATCCGCCCGAGAGATACTACGGTTTTCTCATAGACGGGGATAGAGAGGATTGCATCATAGATTATGATGAGCCTACTAGCTTCCAGCAGGCCGTTCAGAGCATTGACTCAGTGAAATGGCTGGATGCAATGCGGACCGAAATGGAGTCCATGTACACCAACAAGGTATGGACGTTGGACATTGCTCCAGACGGGGTAAAACCCGTAGGATGCAAGTGGATCTTCAAAAGGAAGATTGGTGTAGATGGACAGGTTGAGACCTATAAAGCTAGACTTGTAGCAAAGGGTTTCCGTCAAAGACCTGGCTTGGACTACGACGAAACCTTTTCTCCAGTGGCTATGCTGAAATCCATTCGGATCCTTCTTGCCATTGCTGCCTTCCACGATTATGAGATTTGGCAGATGGACGTAAAAACCGCTTTTCTAAATGGAAATTTAGAGGAGTGTGTCTATATGGATCAGCCAGAGGGTTTCATTCAGAGTGGGAGCAGTGGAAAGGTGTGCAAGTTGCTTAAGTCCATCTATGGACTAAAGCAGGCATCGCGGAGTTGGAACATCTGTTTTGATGAGACGGTCAAGGAATTTGACTTTATCAAAAATCCAGATGAACCATGCATCTATAGTAGATTTGTAGCGAGAACTGTAGTATTCCTTGTTTTATACGTGGATGACATTCTCTTAATAGGAAATGACATTCCTATGCTACAATCTGTCAAGGGTTTCTTGTCACAAAGGTTCTCCATGAAAGACCTGGGTGATGCCTCTTACATCCTGGGGATCCGGATCCATCGTGATAGATCCAAGAGGATATTAGGACTTTCACAGTCCAGGTACATCGACACCGTACTGAAAAGATTCAGTATGGAAGATTCCAAGCGCGGTAACTTACCGGCTTGTCACGGGATCACCCTCTCTAAAGAGATGTCTCCCAAGACTGATTTGGAGAGGGATCGCATGTCTATTATACCCTACGCTTCTGCGGTAGGCTCTATAATGTATGCGATGTTATGTACCAGACCGGATGTAGCTTATGCACTGAGTGTAGTAAGCCGGTATCAGTCAAACCCTGGGGAGAAACATTGGATAGCGGTAAAGAACATTCTCAAGTACCTGAGGAGGACTAAGGAGATGTTCTTGGTGTATGGCGGAAAAGACCTCCAGATTGAGGCCTTTGCTGACTCCAGCTTCCAGAGTGACAAGGATGATTCCAAGTCCATGTCGGGTTTTGTCTTTACCCTCAATGGAGGGGCGGTGTGTTGGAAGAGTTCCAAACAGGAAACCGTTGCAGACTCGACTATGGAAGCGGAATACATCGCTGCATCTGATGCCGCAAAAGAAGCTGTCTGGATAAGGAAGTTCTTAAAAGAACTTCAGGTGGTTCCGTCCGTTGTTGACCCAGTACCTCTGTACTGCGACAACAACGGGGCTATAGCTTTAGCAAAGGAACCCAGGTCCCATCAGAGATCCAGGCACATCTTGAGGCGGTATCACCTGATCAGGGAGATCGTGGATCGCAAGGAGATCGAGGTTCGGAGGGTTGCTTCAGAAGAGAACACTGCAGATCCATTCACCAAGGCCCTACCCCAGACTCAGTTCGAGCGGCTGATCGAGATGATAGGTCTTCGATACGCCAGTACATGGCCTTAGTGCAAGTGGGAGATTGTTAGTGTATATGCCCTAGAGGCCATTACTGTATCATACTAGTTTGTATATTACTTGATGGAAGCTTGGGATATTCACCTTGTATAAACAATCTTGCTCAATATAGTAGTATGCTACTTGGTTTGTTTCTACTTCAATGTGTACTTGTGTTTATTTCAGTATATCACTTATACGCATTAGTGGAGCCCTTAGGATCTTTGCTTGATTACCAGCGTTGTGATGGCAGTCACACTAGTGGGGGCTGGGTAATCTATAGGCACATCCTTATACAGGTCCCTAGTCGTAGGACTATCGAGACAGGGCATCGATACTCCGGAGTAGACTAGCGTATGCGCTTCTCATCCCAGTGTGGGAGATGGTCTGTCCCACAGCCATCAGTACGTCGTACTGGAGATAGTATACGGGTGCTCGTTGGGTTACGAGTACACTGGACAGGACTCGTCGGGAACTGACAGGTTGGTATTATACCTATCGTCAGTTATCAGTTCCCAGGTGACATGAGTACAGCTTAGTCCGCTGACTTGACACTGACACTTCGCCTCGAGTGTGTTCCCACTGCACTTTGATCACTACCCTACCACGGCTCAAAGGAGTCGTGCAAACAGGTGGTGGTTGGGTGCAGTCCCGAAGCACTTGGAGGCAGTGACGGTTAGACAGGATTCGTCTCTCCCGGTATTGGGGGTTGACATCGCGCTGTGTCTAGGAGAGCCATTACACGAGTAGTCCCTGGCCAGGGCAAACGAGATATACTGGTAGGTTTCCAGTGTTATCTCAGGGTGTTTTGGGCTTCACTCCGACACGACTTGTACCGCTATTGGGGGACTGACGTTTTACCGCCCCCTAGGCCCGCCATGCGATGTATCAGACGAACAGACCGGACTGTACGGAGAATGTCACATTCAGACTCAGTAGGAGTTCCGATGGGGTTTCACCTCGTCAGCCTTCTTGTCGGCATCTACCTGGGAACCGTTACGCACAGCTAGTGCCGCTTGCGGTCTGTGGTTAAACCCACTGCCAGCGTAGTGCCGAGTCTTTAGAGTCCCACACAGAGGGTTTTCGCCTCTGGGCAAAACAGAGTAGAGGTCGCATGGTTTTGCGACAGGGTTCGTTCTCATCCGCGCACTTGTGCACGTTTGGAGTCCGGACGGATAATACTGGCAGGCTCTGGTTTGAGCCAGATACTGGTATATGTTTTGGGGGTTGCTTTTATATCTTGGTATTCTTGTTCCTCGGAACGAGAATGCAGGTGTGTATGCACAGTTGCTTGAGGCGGAGAATGAGGTTTTTCATTAGGGTTTCGGATCGGGTGCGTATGCACAGTTGACAGTCTTCATTTCCAAACCCTAATGGATTTATATATATTATCTATTAATAATAATAATTAAATGAGAATTATGTTATGGTTGTTTTTGTTGACTTGTTGACCTTGGTTGACTTGTTGACCATTGACCACTTTCATGCCTTGAAAGTCTTCCTTGATTCATGCTTACTTTTAATTAAATGAAGCATGGTTGTGGTCATTCAAAATACTACCATCAACTATTCTCATTTTCAATTATTATCATTTAGATAATTCATTTCTTTTGCAATATGGTTGCAAGAAATGAATAATTGAGCTCATTCTATCATAACCTCTCTCTCTCCTCATTTTCATCTTCTTCCTCCTCTTGAAAAGAGAAACCTTCTCATGTGTTGAGAATCATTCTCTTTAGATAGAAAAGCAAACCCTAATCTCTCTCTACTCATTCTAGGATGAAGGTTTAGCAAACCGGAAACCCTAGTTCACTCAAAGATCGAGGAAGAGCCCAAAGTCGAACCTTCGAGGTGGATCCATCTTCGACGGGAGAAGGCGACGTAAAGAGAACCATCAACCTCTACAAGGTTTGAAGAAGAAGGAGTTCAAGTTTAGGTATAACCATCTTCCATAGTAGCTAACTCTCTTTAGCTAGAACACTAGTTTTAGTTTAGACAACGATCCCGACCAAGTTTAGTCCATGTTGCCTCTTGCGATAAAAATTCGTTTTTTATACCGTTTCCGCCTCCCCGTAAGCACCGGGGGTCGCAATATGGACTTACAGGATCCGCGGCACAAGCAAGCCATTGCCGCGGATCCGCGGCACTTTGATGAGCTTGGGCTTTGGGTCTTCTGGTGTGGCCTTGTTCTGTATTTTAGGGCTTCTTTTGATATATTGATTTGTGATTACTCCTTTGAATTGATACCAGATCTGAAGTTAGAGAGTTGGCGTATCTTTTGAGCAGCGTTGATTCGAGCACGCTTCTAGTTTCCTGCACAGACTTCAAAACACGGGTTTCGACATATAGAAATATTGCGATGCCATGCAATGCAGTCAATTTCCCTAGAAATGCCGGTTTTAAGGTCTAATACATGTAATCTGATAATCTGTGATAGATTTGCTAATATGTAGAATATGAATGCCGAACCCTTCTATATGAATGCAAATGATGAGGAAATTTCCGGTTAAAATATACAATATTTTCGACTAATCAGGTAGTCGTACGACCTTGTTGGCCTTTGTCAAGGGTCGTGCGGCTGGGTTTGATTCAATCAAGAAATGACGGGTTGAACTTGACTAGCATCCTATGATTTGTTGGCCTTTGTCAAGGTCATAGGGGTTAGGGGCAAAATATTATCGAGAATTTCAAGTGTTGAAATTTGCAATGAGATTGCATACCTTCTATGAGATAGTTGGATCCCGATACCCACTGCGAGTAATTGTTACTCCTGGGAGAGTTTTACACGGGACAATTAGCCGATCAAGTAGGTGTCTAGAAACGTATCAACGGGGTTACGCCTCTGGGAAAACGAGGTTTACTTTAATTAGGTCTGTGCGAAAGCACGGGGAACCTCCCTCAAAGTACCGACACTGGCCTGGCTGAAAGATCGGCGAAGTTGTACGGTGTAATTAATCCCGGCTAGTCTTTCCTTTTAGGGTTTGAAGAAAGATTTGATAAAAACAGTGAGAGCCATCCTGATTAGATAATATAATAACCAATCTGATCTTGCAAGAGCATACGCTAAAGTGTTTTCTTCTCTCTCTCTCTCCAGGTAGCGACCATGTCATGCCTTAATCAAGATAATAATATGGATGTATTGACCGAACCTGCATGTTATACTGTGCTGGGGAACGTTGGTTCCGTTCTTTCTTATAAGAGTTATAGGACTGAACAGGACATAGGGGAATACCAGGATTCCCATGCCACCCGAATAAAGAAAGTACATGATGATGCATTTTCTTCGGGTGTGTTCGTTACAGAGAACTGTTTCTCCATTTCCTCTACGTCCTGGGTATTGGATACCGGGTCAGGATCCCATATATGTAATCAGTTAAATGGGCTAAAGAAAGGTAGAGAACTTGGAGAAGGTGATAAAGACATAAGAGTTGGAAATGGTGCAATTGTTGCAGCTAAAACCGTCAGGGAATATCACCTTGTATTACCAACTGGTAATACATTGATTCTGAACGAATGCTATTACATGCCGAACCTGATATGGAACATTATATCGGTTTCTTTGTTGAGTAAAGAGGGATATAATTTTGTATTACAGGATAATGTTATGAACATTTTCCGTAACCAAAAGTTGGTTGGATCAGGCACGTTGTGCAATGGCATTTATGTTCTAAATCAATCAACAGTTCTAAGCATAACAAACACACACAAGAGAAAGAGTTCAGAACTGAACGAATCCTTCTTGTGGCATTGTAGACTAGGTCACATCAATGTGACACAACTAGCTAAGTTGCATAAGGATGAATATTTGAATTCGTTTGAATTTTCATCTTATGATACTTGCCAGTCATGTCTCAAAGGCAAGATGACCAAAAATCCGTTTACGGGATACGGAGAAAGAGTTACGGAACTCTTGGGACTGGTGCATAGCGATGTATGCGGTCCCAAGTCTACACATACCAGGGATGGTTCTGTGTACTTCATTACATTCATTGACGATCTCTCTAGGTTCGGGTATGTGTTCCTGATGAAACACAAATCAGAAGCTTTTGAGAAATTTAGAGAATATAAACAAGAAGTCGAGAACCAAACCGGAAAAAGTATTAAAATCCTACGATCTGATCGAGGAGGTGAATACTTGAGCATTGAATTCCTGGACTTCCTAAAAGAGAATGGGATTCTCTCTCAGCTGACTCCTCCATATACACCACAGTATAACGGTGTATCAGAACGGAGGAACTGCACCCTATTAGATATGGTGCGCTCTATGATGAGCACAGCTGAGTTACCTATTTCCTTCTGGGGATATGCGCTGGAAACAGCAGCATACCTATTGAATCAAGTTCCATCTAAATCTGTACCTACCACACCATATGAGATATGGAGTGGGAAGAGACCATGTCTTAAACGAGTTAAGATATGGGGTTGTCCGGCCTATGTCAAGAGGCAAAATCCGAACAAACTCGAGGCACGGTCAGTTCTATGCAAGTTTGTGGGATATCCCAAACATTCACATGGATATCTTTTCTACCATACTGGGGAACAAAACGTGTTTGTTTCTCGACATGCCACATTTTTAGAAAAGGAATTTCTTACAAAAGAAATTAGTGGCAACGAGGTAGAACTAGAAGAAATTCCGGCTACACAAACTCAAACTGAAGATTTGGTGGAACCAGAGGATTCGGCAGTTCCCAATAAACCCCAGCCACTCCGCCGATCTAGTCGGGTTCCTCGCCCACCTGAGAGATACTATGGTTTTCTCATGGATGGTGGGAGCGAGGATTGCATCATGAAGGATGATGACCCAACTAGCTTCAAACAGGCCATCACGAGTGGGGACTCAGTGAAATGGCTAGATGCAATGCGGTCCGAGATTGAATCCATGTACACCAACAAAGTATGGACTTTGGAAGATGCTCCTGAAGGGGTAAAACCCATTGGGAGCAAGTGGATCTTCAAGAAAAAACTTGGTGTAGATGGGAAAGTGGAGACTTTCAAAGCTAGACTTGTTGCAAAGGGTTTTCGTCAAAGACCAGGTGTGGACTATGACGAGACCTTTTCTCCAGTGGCTATGCTTAAATCCATCCGGATCATGCTTGCCATCGCTGCATATCATGACTACGAAATCTGGCAAATGGATGTTAAGACCGCCTTTCTAAACGGTGATTTAGAAGAGTGGGTGTACATGACTCAGCCAGAGGACTTCGTAGATAGTGGGAGCAGCGGGAAGGTGTGCAAGCTGCTTAAATCCATTTATGGATTAAAGCAAGCATCGCGGAGCTGGAACATCTGCTTTGACGTCGTTTTCAAAGAGTTTGATTTCGTCAAAAACGTAGATGAACCTTGTAACTACAAGAAGGTGGCAGAGAGTAAGGTTGTCTTCCTCGTATTGTACGTGGACGACATACTCTTGATAGGAAATGACATTCCTATGCTGCAATCGGTCAAGCTCTTCTTATCACAAAGATTCTCAATGAAAGATCTAGGTGATGCCTCCTGCATATTGGGAATCAGGATCTATAGAGATAGATCTAAAAGGATATTGGGATTGTCCCAGTCCAGGTACATTGACACCATACTAAAGAGGTTTAGTATGGAAGAATCCAAGCGTGGGAACTTACCCACGATCTCTGGAGTCACTCTCTCCAAAGAGATGTCTCCCAAGACTGATTTGGAGAGAGCTCGCATGCAAGGGATACCCTATGCTTCGGCTGTAGGCTCTATCATGTACGCGATGCTATGTACCAGACCCGATGTAGCATACTCACTAAGTGTAGTGAATAGGTATCAAGCTGATCCTGGAGAGAGTCACTGGACAGGTGTAAAGAGCATTCTCAAGTACTTACGAAGGACTAAGGAGATGCTCTTGGTGTATGGTAACGGAGAACTCCAGGTGGAGTCCTTTACCGATTCAAGCTTACAGAGTGATAAGGACGACTCTAAGTCGCAGTCGGGATTTGTCTTTACCCTTTACGGAGGGGCGGTTAGCTGGAAAAGTTCCAAGCAGGAAACCGTGGCAGACTCGACGAAGGAGGCCGAATACATCGCTGCCAACGATGCTGCCAAAGAGGCTGTCTAGATCAAGAAGTCCATTACTGAACTTGGAGTGGTTCCATCCATTGAGCATCCAATACCTTTGTATTGCGATAACAATGGAGCGGTGGATTTGGCCAAGGAACCCAGGTCCCATCAGCGATCCAGGAATATTCTGAGGCGGTTTCACCTGATCCGGGAGATAGTTGATCGCTGGGAGATCGAGGTCAGGAGGGTTGACACGAAGAATAACACAGCAGATCGGTCAGGAGGGTTGACACGAAGAATAACACAGCAGATCCACTCACGAAGGCCATTTCCCAGATACAGTTTGAGAGACTCTTCGGGATGCTCGGTATGCGATATTACAGCAGCTGGCCCTAGTGCAAGTGGGAGATTGTTAGTTGTATGTATGCCCTAGAGACCAGTATTGTACAGATGATGTATATTATATTGGATGCTTGGACATATATAGAGATGACTTTCTTGCTCGATATGATAGTATGCTATCTGGTTGCTCTTTATCTTAACATGTATACTTGTCTCTTTATACTGTCTTATAGTTACATGTTGGTAAAGCCCTTGGGATGTGTACTTGACTACCTGGACTATGATGCGGATCATACTAGTGGGGACATGGTAGTCCATAAGTACATCCTTCAAGGTCCCTAGTCATGGGTGTATCGAGACGGGGCATCGATATACTAGTGTAGACTAGCGTATATGCTTCTCGACCCATGAGATGGGCGATGGATGATCCTATATCCATTGGCGTTTGACATCAGAGATCGTATACGGGTGCTCATTGGAGACTGGGTACACTGGACGGACTCGCCGAGAACTCCCAGATGGTATTATACCTCACGTCAGATAGCAGTTCTCTGGTGACACTTGTGCAGGTTAGTCTGTAGACCCGAGATCGTCATAGAGTCTTGTGTGATTCCCACTGTGCTTTGATTTCCACCTTACCACGTCCATGAGGGCGTGCAAAACTGTGGTTTTTGGGTACAATCCCGACTCATATGGAGGCAATGAGCGATAGGAGGGGTTTCATCTCTCCCGGTATTGGGGGTTGATGTTGAGCTGTGCTCGATTGGCCGTAACAGGCAAGTCCCTGGCCAGGGCTATTTTAGAGATTTACTGGTAAGTGTTACCAGTAGTTTCTCGACCCGTTATGGGCCTCACATCGGCACGACTTATCGGTTATTAGGGTCTGACGTTTACCATACCTAGGCTCGATATGCAGCATATCTGACGAAGAGACCGGACTGCACGGTAGTGTTGCCGGTTGGCTCGACGGGAGTTGTAGCAGGTTCGCTTGTTTTCTTCTGATCGCTCAATACCCGGGTGGCCGTTACGTTTAGCTGACCGCTTGCGGCTTGGGATGCTTGATATGATAATCACCCACTGCCGGCGTATTGACGAGTCTTAGAGTCCCACAAAGGAGTTACCTAGTCCAGGCGAAATGTTGTGGTGCGCGTATGCGATATGCGCATGGACCCGGTTAAAATGCGCGTATAAGATACCGTATATTAATCGGGCGGCTTGCTTTTGGTAGGGGCATATGTGATATGGCCGGATTGATAAATCAAGTGTTGATTTATCATTTAACCATTAGTTTCTCACTAGAAATCCTTTCTTGTATTTTTTGGATGTATGCATGCATGTATGCATTCATTCTTGTTCATGCACATATGGATGTGCTGTAAGTCTACGCTAGCGCCCCGGGCGTCGAACGACGCCAAATGCGGAACAAAAACTTTTAAACTGGCGCTATCGTATACTTTAACCCGGATCTGCCATTATTGCTAAACTAATAAACTGTAAAGAGTGTAGAAAGGTTATACCGAACGATCCGAGTCCTTCGTTCTTTAATCATCATCCCACGCTCAGTTGCGGCTGCTCCGATCTCGTCGATCTCCGATATCCTCGTCGAGGTGGCACCACATCACTGATTCTTTAAACGGGCTCCCGCCTCTGACTCGAGGCAACTCGATCGTCAAGTTTGCTAAAAGAGACGACCAAGAATGATGTAGAGAATGAGTAGATGACTTTGTCTCACTTCGTCCAAATCCGTGGACGATCGGTTAATGAAGTTGCCGAGGGAATTGGGTGATGGAATGAAATGAACTGTAAAATTCCATGCATCCCAAATACTATCATATCTTTTCAACAAATGAATCAAGTGAGAGAGTGAATGAGAGAGGAGGCATTTCATTCATATATGAAGGAGGAGGGTGAGTGTAGGAGGAGATAAGGAGGTGACCATAAACCACCATCCTTATCATAATATGAACACATGAAAAAATCAACATAAAGATCTTAACCAAAACAAGAATGTAATGAAACCAAAGCATGAGTCACTTAGCCTTGTCACAAATTCTAGAACCTTCTAGAACCTTCTAGAAGCACGACTCACTCTCATCCAAGAAAAGATAAATCCGCCTTTAACCAAATGTTAAAAGACGGCAGATAGAAAACTGGAAACTGGCAACTTCCAAAAGTGATCCTGAAACGACTTTCAGGATAACCCCGAAACTGTATAAATATACCCGCATTTGTATTACGACCGAATACAAATGCAACTGAGACAAAGATATTATACCTACTCAATATAATACTCGGATCCGGCTTAAACCAAAGCCGACCAGTATCATCTGTCCGAAAATCGACACGTGCGTAAACGCACGTGCATTTTCCGAACCCTGCCATAAAACCATACGGCCTCTACAACGTTTCGCCCGAACTTGGGAAACTGTCTGTGGGGGACTCTAATGACTCGTCAGTACCCTGGCAGTGGGTTTAACCACAAACCGTCAGTAGCACTAGCAATGCGTAACGGCTGCCCACGGACTGACCTCAAGGGAGACCGATGAGCGCACTCAAGGGAGGCCGATGAGTGAACTCATCCAGAAAACCCTACTGAGCCTAACAGTGACAATGTATATACAGTCCGGTCCGTTCGTCAATGAGTATCGCATATCTGCCTAGGGGGCTAGCAACGTCAGACCCCCAATAGCAGTATAAGTCGTGTCGGAGTGAAGCCCAATAACACCCTGAGATACTACTGGAGTACCTACCAGTAAATCTCCTGCTACGGCCGTGGGCTTTGTGTAATGGCTCTCCTAGACACAGCACGATCTCGCCCCCAATACCGGGAGAGACGAATCCCCTGCCGATCCGCTCACGTGCCTCCATATGGCTCGGGACTGTACCCAAAAGCTACCTGTTTGCACGACTCCTTTGAGCCGTGATAGGATAGAAATCAAAGCACAGTGGGAACTCACACGAGACAAATGACGACCTCAGGTCGATGAACTAACCTGTACACATGTCACCAGGGAACTGCTATCTGACGATAGATATAATACTAACTAGCAGATTCCCGGCGAGTCCTGTCCGGTGTACTCATAACCCAATGAGCACCTGTATACATCTTAGGTGATCCAACTGACACCAGTGGCTTGTGAGACCGGCCACCGCCCCTCGTCGGGGTCTCGACTGTACACACTAGTCTACTCCGGAGTATCGATGCCCTGTCTCGAAACTCCCACGACTAGGGACCACAATTAAGGATATGCATATAAACTACCCAACTCTCACGTATATGATCGCCATCATACTGTTGGTAGTAAAGCAAGATCCTAAGGGCTCTATCAAAGTGTAACATGCAATCAGTCACCTGAACATGTACACGACTGATAAAGGCAAACCAGATAGCATACTATCATCTCGAGTAAGACTGTCCTACCGGGATAGGTCCTCCGCAATCATTGCAATCACGTACCTGCGATCCAATAATTGACTATGAGGGCACTATCTCCAACAATCTCCCACTTGCACTCAAGGCTAATATTGCGATGTCGACTACTCACAGCCCGTGTGAAACCGAACATCCAACTCCTCTACTAATCAGTTTCACAAAGCCCGTTTGTAAAACTATTGTGTTCGAGAAATAGCCTCAGTGAGTGGATCCGCCTAGAAGTTTCTTTCTGTATCTCTCTTAATCTCAAGTTCGCGGAGAAAGCCATCTCCCGAATTGAGTAATACCTGTCTTAGAATATGTCTGGATATCTGATGGGACCTTAGTTCATAAATGAACTCCATATCCAAACTTCTTAGACTGTATGGATCACTGAACCTAATCAGTATCCGGCACCATGCCACCCACAGTATCCTCTTGAACCACCTGTCCATAATATTGTCCCTCTTCGTCAGAGGGAAAACTATAACTCTGACAATCACTCTGTCATCCATGTCTCCTTTGAAGCTTGGAATGATAACCGTCTCCCGAAGGAGGCTGCCGTCATCAAATCCGTAGAACATGTACTTTTGTTCTAAAACTGCTTCCTTATGTTTCTCCAGGATTGGATTAATACAAACTTATTGCATCTAGTGCAAAACCAACATTTGGTGTGGTACTTGACATCTCATGATTGACTCAATTGCCTAAGCAAGTGATCTGCCAATCATGCACATCCCTCTCCCCTTTAGTCTGTACGACACCTTTAGAGAGGGTGACTCCATCACCTGCAGGTACACCACCATGCTAGGAGTCAACTATTCCAAAAACCATTAGAATATCTGTCAAAGTACCCACATTGGGAAACTACCTAAATCCAGATCTAAAACCATAGATCTAGAAACCGGAATGTCAAATATTATATCCATATCCTGTCTGGAGAAACAACTGTGTGACGACCACAGTACAACCGATCGTAGTATAGGAATTTTACTTCCTATTCTGTGTATGTCATCCTGATACCATGACATCACACCCTACTACCTTCTTAACTGATCCATCCCCTATTCTGATTGAAGTCAAACCCATGACTGTCACATCAAAATTAGATGATCTATCTCCGCTATAACTGCTCAAGTCTATAAATAGATATAAGCATCTTGCCCACTATGCTTCCGTTGCTCCCACTGACTACGACAACCCTCCTACCGGGTCTCATAACCTGGAACAACAGTAGTGTCAAGTCTGGGTAGATAAGAACCTCCCTGTCACCGTCCTTGAGCCTACCGAAGTACCTCTCGGGTGTCTGAGGTTACCTACCATACCTGCGGAGTGGCTATTGGAATGTCAAACTTGATTGAATGTATAGGTCCTATTAAATTTTCCGTAATCGTTCGCGGTTCTGGAATCACTTCCAGTTCTACCATACTCCCACTACTGTTTTCTGAAAAAGATCCATTTTTTACTAAAACTGTGGCGAGTCAAGAACAATATCACTATTGATCTTCCAAATGGTAGAATATCAACCCTCGTCATAGCCAGGGTCAACCCACAAACAGCCATTACAGAAACGTGCCCTGAGTTATCCAGTGTCTGGTTTTAAGCATAAGCTGGACAACTCCCCGTACCTTAACATCTTTTAAGGTACGATCCATTCTATATCCAATATAGAAACTTTGGCACTTATTTAATTGGAACCATATTCAATCCATGCAGCTGTCTCCAGTGCATATCAACTTAATGGAAAGAGGCTAATCAGCATTACTCAACTTAGGAATCCATCCAATTATGAGTAACCTGAAAGAGAAACACGTTTCTCAAAACCATCACTATCATCTGAATACCAATCACAAGAATCTACATCTTGGATCTCTTTGAAGAATCCCGATACTTGTGATACCTGGTTCTCTACTTTATTCTTATACCCACAACTTCTCGAAACTTAGACCTTGTATTTCTACGAAACACTCGTCTAAATACTAGAGAAGTTATAAGTAAACAGAATATAGTACGAGGACCTACCCCTTTGTCCTGATGGACACTGAACAACATACAATACTCTGTATAAGTCCGCTGAGTTAAACAACTCAAAACCTGTGCGTTGTAGGTGGAAAACTGTACCCTGGCGATTTCCTCAAATATCACCAATTACAACGAATTCCGATATAATGAGGATAATCACCCAATTCCCAATATCTTACTCCCACTCATCATCTGTAAAACCATACAGATATGAGAATGAAACCTGGTAAATACATACCCTTGGAGTAAGTGTCTAATCGGGAAAACAGGTTTTCTTTTAACAATGCACTGAAACATGAAAATGTTTCGTAGGGGTATCCTGGTATTCATAGCAATGCCTCTTCCATAATCCAATTCATGACTTCAACCGTATATTTTATTGCCATCTCTCCAAATCACTTTATTTGTCTTTAGTCGTTACCTTCTGTACACCATCGTTAGGCTAAATGGTTTTCTTCCATCCCTACCGTTCGGCACCAGCCTATGGTTTGGAAGAAGACTATCCAGTAAGCATAATAGGTGTACCCTCCTAAACCAAGGAGTACTCGCATCTCGAGAGAAGGTGACGATAAAAGACAACTGAATAATACCTTATTCTTTTTAAAGGTGAAATAGGAGTGGCGATGAAGTACGCGGTTTTGGTCGTGAATGATATCAGTCGCAATTTACTTTGCCCTTTTTTTAATCCCTTTATTTTGTCTTTACATATTACCTTCTGCACACCCTACTTAGGCTAATTGGTTTTCTTCATTCCCTACCTTTCGGCACCAGCCTATGGTTTGGAATAAGACTATCCAATAAGCGTAATAGGTGTACTCTCCTAAACCAAGGAGCTCTCGCAACCTGAGAGAAGATGATAATAAAAGACAACTGAATAAACCAATTCTATTTCTCCTGAACCTGGATCCATCCTCGAAGAAGTCCCTTCGAGTTCGTATATAACCATTCGATGGCTCTATCCAATGGAAGTGGATATCCGTAGTAATACGAGTGTTCTGAGAAATTCAAAGGGTAAAAGAAGGAGTGGCAATGACTTATGCAACTCAGACAATCCAAAAGCTAGTATTTTAAGAAGGTTCGGTCAACTTGGTCACTGAGTCATAGTCTAGGGTCGGTCAAAGGTCGCTGCCAAAGAGAGAGAGAAAAGAAATACTCTGCGTGCACTCTAACCTAGATCAGAATGGTCATCACTTTATCTAATCCGGAAACCTCCCACTGTCCTGTCAAATTCTCCTCCAAACCTAAAGAAGAATCAATCGGAATCACCCGAAGAGTAAACCAAATCATCAGTGGGAATCGGGATCCAACTCTCATCGCATGATAACGTGACGGAATCCACTCGCGTTATCATACTCCAGAAGGTATGCGCATGCCTGGCAAGTTTCAGTTTCTTTAGAAACTCCCGATATGATTTTTGCCCCATGCTCTTATGACCTTGGCGAAAGTCAACAAATCATAAGTCACATGTCAAGTTCTGCCCATCATTATCTTGTTACTTTGAATCCACCCGTACATACCCTTGACGAAAGCCAATAAGGTAATACGACTGTCCCAAACCAACACATCTATCTATGCAACAAATGAATACCCCAGCAACAACCAAACACTATTCCTTGACGAAAGCCAACAAACATAGCTTGAATATTACTGACCATCCATAAGAAACGACGGAGGGCTACGGCTGGTTTTTGGCGAAAAACCTTTAACGTAATGAACTTGATCTCATTGAAGGAACCTGATAGCTTTTTAAAATATAGTGGCGAAAACCTTTTGCTAAAGAGGTCACTCCCGGTAAGGGGATCTCGGCTCTTTCCTCGTGGAATGAGGTGCAGGATATTCCACTGAATACCGCTATGCAAAGCAACATGTAATCGACTATAGTGAAGTTATTACTCTGACGCAAACTTCTGCCCAAGGGGTCAGTCCCGGTGAAGGGATATCAGCCCTTACCCCGTCGAATGAGGTGCAGGATATTCCACTGAATACCGCTATGCATAACAAAAGGAAACGTCTTTGTAATAACACTTTTTAAATTTGTTCCAACAACATCAAACAGGTTTGTTATACTTTACATTGATCAGAATCAACGCAGTCCCATCAATTATCACACCAGAAAAGAACGAAAATAAAATGTACGTATATGCCATCCGCATTCGTCACTGGGTCCCGTCATCACCCGTTAGGTTACTTAACTAACGACAGAGTGGGGACTGGACTAGCGCGGGTGTAAAACATATACAACATCTAATAGTATATAAACTAATATACAATAATCGCTCCAGGCGTGATAGTATGCAACATTACAGAAAAGTAATAAGCATCACAGAACAATACAGATATCTAGGATCCCCGAGTTTCACAGAGCCGCTGCTGAAACTCGACGTTCCCCTGTCGTGTGGATAGCCTGTGCAATGAAACCTAGACCCTTACGGGCGCGGCAAGTTACCCGCCAAAACCTGAAGCGAGGCAGCCCCCTACAGCATAGTGAATGGACCACCCAGCACTCCACGGAATCCGGTAATCTTGGGCACCCCTCCTTGGGTCAACCTGTACCCTCTACTAGTGCGGCGAATAGTCTGCCAATTCTAGAGTGGGACCCCTCTGCCTCTCAAAGCCATGAGATGCGGACCCGTTGCCCCCCAGAACCCGGCTATCCGTGCACTCCGTCGCGGGGCAAAACCTAGTACAGTAATGAAAAATAGTACAATAGGTACATCGACCGCAACCTGGTCGTGCCCCAAAAGAATATTATACAACAGGCAGTGACGGCAGTCCACAAGTTGGACGCTCGCCCCGCAATATCAAATGTACAAATAAACACAAAATGTACTACCATTGCACACTGCTATCCACCACGACAAATCCGCAACATCACAGTACAACACAGAACATCAACGCGAATGTCACGTTCGCAAACCCGTCTAAAAGAACTATAGCAATCAGACGCGGTTTACCGATCAAATGACATTCCCGGTCGGAGATATAATGTAAGCACTGTAAACTAACGTGTTTAAATTTCGATCGACCAAAGACCAAATATCAAAAAGTGGGCCCCACGGCTTACTGGTGAACAGTAACAAAACCTGGGCGCAATTGATATATACCAAAAATCACAAAATCCAACAGAGAAGAAACTGACAAAATTTGATGCATTGATTCCCTAGGATGGCCGCGGAAGCGCGGCCAAACCATGGGTTTGGCCGCGTTTCCGCGGCTCATTAGAGGAATCACTTGCTCAAATTTCGTCGTGATTCTTAGAAATCCCTGCACGGATTTTTAAGACATGCAGAATTCATTTTTGAGACCATTTGAAATCAACAGAAACTGTCAAGTGAAGAAATTGTGATTTTTGATTTCCGGTTCGATCGATGTTTTAAACGCGTTAGCACAAGTTAGTATAGCAAAATGGTGAGGCTCTGATACCACTGTAAGTCTACGCTAGCGCCCCGGGCGTCGAACGACGCCAAATGCGGAACAAAAACTTTTAAACTGGCGCTATCGTATACTTTAACCCGGATCTGCCATTATTGCTAAACTAACAAACTGTAAAGAGTGTAGAAAGGTTATACCGAACGATCCGAGTCCTTCGTTCTTTAACCATCATCCCACGCTCAGTTGCGGCTGCTCCGATCTCGTCGATCTCCGATATCCTCGTCGAGGTGGCACCACATCACTGATTCTTTAAACGGGCTCCCGCCTCTGACTCGAGGCAACTCGATCGTCAAGTTTGCTAAAAGAGACGACCAAGAATGATGTAGAGAATGAGTAGATGACTTTGTCTCACTTCGTCCAAATCCGTGGACGATCGGTTAATGAAGTTGCCGAGGGAATTGGGTGATGGAATGAAATGAACTGTAAAATTCCATGCACCCCAAATACTATCATATCTTTTCAACAAATGAATCAAGTGAGAGAGTGAATGAGAGAGGAGGCCTTTCATTCATATATGAAGGAGGAGGGTGAGTGTAGGAGGAGATAAGGAGGTGACCATAAACCACCATCCTTATCATAATATGAACACATGAAAAAATCAACATAAAGATCTTAACCAAAACAAGAATGTAATGAAACCAAAGCATGAGTCACTTAGCCTTGTCACAAATTCTAGAACCTTCTAGAACCTTCTAGAAGCACGACTCACTCTCATCCAAGAAAAGATAAATCCGCCTTTAACCAAATGTTAAAAGACGGCAGATAGAAAACTGGAAACTGGCAACTTCCAAAAGTGATCCTGAAACGACTTTCAGGATAACCCCGAAACTGTATAAATATACCCGCATTTGTATTACGACCGAATACAAATGCAACTGAGACAAAGATATTATACCTACTCAATATAATACTCGGATCCGGCTTAAACCAAAGCCGACCAGTATCATCTGTCCGAAAATCGACACGTGCGTAAACGCACGTGCATTTTCCGAACCCTGCCATAAAACCATACGGCCTCTACAACATTTCGCCCGAACTTGGGAAACTGTCTGTGCGGGACTCTAATGACTCGTCAGTACCCTGGCAGTGGGTTTAACCACAAACCGTCAGTGGCACTAGCAATGCGTAATGGCTGCCCACGGACTGACCTCAAGGGAGACCGATGAGCGCACTCAAGGGAGGCCGATGAGTGAACTCATCCAGAAAACCCTACTGAGCCTAACAGTGACAATGTATATACAGTCCGGTCCGTTCGTCAATGAGTATCGCATATCTGCCTAGGGGGCTAGCAACGTCAGACCCCTAATAGCAGTATAAGTCGTGTCGGAGTGAAGCCCAATAACACCCTGAGATACTACTGGAGTACCTACCAGTAAATCTCCTGCCACGGCCGTGGGCTTTGTGTAATGGCTCTCCTAGACACAGCACGATCTCGCCCCCAATACCGGGAGAGACGAATCCCCTGCCGATCCGCTCACGTGCCTCCATATGGCTCGGGACTGTACCCAAAAGCTACCTGTTTGCACGACTCCTTTGAGCCATGGTAGGGTAGAAATCAAAGCACAGTGGGAACTCACACGAGACAAATGACGACCTCAGGTCGATGAACTAACCTGTACACATGTCACCAGGGAACTGCTATCTGACGATAGATATAATACTAACTAGCAGATTCCCGGCGAGTCCTGTCCGGTGTACTCATAACCCAATGAGCACCTGTATACATCTTAGGTGATCCAACTGACACCAGTGGCTTATGAGACCGGCCACCGCCCCTCGTCGTGGTCTCGACTGTACACACTAGTCTACTCCGGAGTATCGATGCCCTGTCTCGAAACTCCCACGACTAGGGACCACAATTAAGGATATGCATATAAACTACCCAACTCTCACGTATATGATCGCCATCATACTGTTGGTAGTAAAGAAAGATCCTAAGGGCTCTATCAAAGTGTAACATGCAATCAGTCACCTGAACATGTACACGACTGATAAAGGCAAACCAGATAGCATACTATCATCTCGAGTAAGACTGTCCTACCGGGATAGGTCCTCCGCAATCATTGCAATCACGTACCTGCGATCCAATAATTGACTATGAGGGCACTATCTCCAACATGTGCATGCACACATACATACATACATCATCCTTCATGGTTGTATATACATAGTAGATGGTGGCAATATAAGACTCACACCTTGGTTAAATTGTATGGATTATTATTTGTATTTATGTTAAAAACAAAAGAAAAGAAAAATGATAATTCATGGTTTTGTTTCTACACTCTTCTTTAACCTAACCATGCTCACCCACCTTTTAACCATGGATTAACTTTTCTTTTGTGTTTTAACTCAAATTCAATAATATCTTTATTATTTAACCATGGTTTGAGATGAGAAGTGGAAAATATATATACATATATTTTCTATTTTCTTTTACAAGACATTATCTTTTACTCTTGTTCAAAAAGGGCCATCATCTTCTTCCTCCTTCTTCTTTTGCTCTCTAGATTTCTCTAGTGAGCAAACCACTCACCAAGCTAGGATTTTGAAGTGAGAAAAGCCACCACAACATCATTCTACCCAAGTCTTGCCCACTTGTTTAGAGTGTTAGCTTCATTTTCTTTTCTTGATAATGTGAAGTTACAAGCTTGGACCAAGGAGCTTCGGGTGGATCGTCGTGGACACTAGAAGACCTCAAGAGAACCCTTCTCCAACCCTCAAGTGGCCAAGGAGTCTAGCGTAGGGAACTACAAAGGTTGTACTCTCAAAACCCTAACCTTTGTTGCTTGTGATGTTGATTAAAGTTATGAAACCCTAATTTTCTAGGATTGATTCTTTATATGCTTACTTAGCACCCTAAAAATTTAATCTTTGGTACATGTGATGCTTCCAAACCCTTCATGAGGTGCTAGGTAAACCTAACAGTAGGGACTATGGTGGTGATCCTCGTAGAGTACGTGGATGACATACTCTTGATAGGGAAGTAGTTTCATGTGCTACGCTCGGTCAATCTCCGCTTATCACAAGGATTCTCCATATAAGTATCAATCGATCCTGGGGAGAATCACTGGAAATGTTCCAGGGTGATAAGGACGACTGAATGTCAGTCGCAGGCATTGTCTTTACCCTCAGTGGAGGGACGGTATGTTGGAAGAGTTCCAAGCTAGATACCGTGACTTACTAGACGATTAAAGGCAAGATACATCGTTACCAAGGATGCTACCAAAGAGACAGTCTGGATATATAAGTTCATGAGATGAACTTCATTCCTACCATTGTGTGACAATGGAGTTGTGGATTATGCCAAGGAACCCCCGTCCCGTCAAAAATCCAGATATAATTCTTAGGCAGTATCACATGATCATGGAGATGGTTGATCTCTAGGGAGATCGAGATTAGGAGAGTAGACACAGAGGACGACAGCGCGGATCCACTCACAAAGGCCTTTTTCCCAGTAGAGACTTTTATGGGATGGTTGAGTATGAGATACTTCAACCGCAGCTAATTGTTGGGTATGTGATACCACAACAAATGGTCCTAGTGCAAGTGGGAGATTATTAGTTATATGTATGCCCTAGAGGCCATTACTGTACATACGATGTATATTGTAGTGGATGCTATGACATATATAGGGAGGACTTTCTTGCTCGACATGATAGTATGCTATCTGGTTGTACTTTATCTTAACATGTACTCTGGTTGTCTCTATGTTACATGTTGATAAAGCCCTTAGGATATGTACTCGACTACTGGGACTATGATGAGATCATACTAGTGGGGCCACGGTAGTCTACGAGTACATCCTATAACAGTTCCTAGTCGAGGGTGTATCGAGACAGGGCATCGATACAACAGAGTAGACTAGCGTATACGCATCTTGACCCATATGATGGGCGATGGATGATCCCATATCCATCGGTGTTTGACATCAAGGATGATGTACGGGTGCTCAGTGGAGACTGGGTACACTGGACGGACTCGCCGAGAACTCCCAGATGGTATTATACCACACGTCAGATGGCAGTTCTCCGGTGACACTGGTACAGAGTAGTCTGTTGACCCGAGATCATCATAGAGTCTTGTGTGATTCCCACTGTGCTTTGATTTCCATCATACCACGTCCAAGAGGGCGTGCAAAAAGGTGGCTTTTGGGTACAGTCCCGAATCACATGGAGGCAATGAGCGATAGGAGGGGATTCGTCTCTCCCGGTATAGGGAGTTGATGTTGTGCTGTGTTCGATTGGCTATAACTAGAAATCCCTGGCCAGGGTTACTGAGATTTATTGGTAAGTGTTATCAGTAGTTTCTCGAACTATTATAGACCTCATATCGACACGACTTATCAAGCTACTGGGGTCTGACGTATACCACCCCTAGGCGAGATATGCGACATATCAGACGACGAGACCGGACTGTACGGGAGTGTTACTGATTGGATTCACAGGAGAATGTACATGCTTGCTTGTTGATCTTCTGAGCGCTCAATACCTGGGTAGCTGTTACGTTTAGCTGACCGCTTGCAGCTTGTGGGTGTTTGATATGATCATCACCTACTGCCGGCGTATTGACGATTCTTTAGAGTCCTACACAGAGGTTTCTTGGCTCAGGCAAAACGGAGTAGGAGCACATATGTGATATGTGCGGAACCGAGAATAATGCGATATGTGATACCGTATTCTATTCTCGAGATATTTGATATCAGCCGGGTCATCGGATCAAGTGTTGATTTGATGAATCGGTAAATGAGATATTAGTCGGTTATATGCGATATAGCTGGATTGTCGGATCAAGTGTTGATTCAATAATTTAATGTATAATAATATATATGATATATTAAATTATATTAACTAATATTAGCTCACTAAAAGATTCTTTTTCTCACTCGGGTAATACATTAATGTATATGCGATATATGTTAATTGTATTATTTTATTTTGTTACAATAAATATTATATATGTGATATATAATATTGTAACATGATATGGTTATTAATGCAATATGTTTTGTGGAGTTTAAACATGGTTAGGGTTTGGATTAGGGTTAAGACTTTTAGAAGCTTCTAGAAGCTTTTCTTTTGTCATGAATGAGATATTATGCTTCATATTTTTGTGTGACTCATTCTTAATCCAACCCAAACCCTAGCCCTAGTTAAATCTCTACATGAGTCATCCTTGACCATGGTTGCATATTATCCTTTCATTATTCATCACAAATAGAATCACTACTATTCTTCTTCTTCTTCTTCTTTGATGCAAAGCTTTCTAGCTTTGATCTTTGTGATGAAAGTGAGTGAGAATAAGAAAACAAATGAGAGCAAAAATCCTACTTCATCATCCTCATCTATCCTTGCCATTTAGATGAGGGTGTTCACTTCATTTAGTGAGTAGGAGCTTGTGTTAATGAAACTTCAAGGTAGATCATCTTTGTTATCGAAGATCGGAAGCAAGACTGCATCTTTCTCTTCGTGGAGCCTCTCGAGAGTCCGGAACACGATGATCGCAGCGAAGGGACCTCAACACGGAGCTTATGAAGTGAAGGACCGGATCTACAAAGGTTGTAATCGCTCTCACTTTTAAAGTGTTTAACATGCTTGTTTTCGCCTAAACTCTAGTATAAAGATCTTGTTAAGGGTTGTTCGGCACGGCTAAATTTTACATCGGGCATGGTTGATGCCTCGTAGAACCTTGTGGCAGTGCCCAGCATCCCTACATCTATCTCCAACTGACACCAGTGACATGGTATTTCTTGAATATCCTGACATTCCACAGAACAAAACTGTTCCCACTCAAGCTTGCAACCCATCCTTGGACACTCCTACTGCTCCAGCACCTGAGATGCCTCCACAGGACCAAGATTTTCCTCTGACCCCAGCTCCTGTTATACCAACCCTGAGCCTACTCGTAATCCGATTTTTGAACCTACACTAGCTGCACCTTCTGACCTTGATATTCCCATCGCGATCTGCAAAGCACCTTGTTCCACTGCCAATACACTTTACCGTTCTGTCTCCTATGCTCATTTTTCTTCTCCACACGGTGTTTTTATTTCATCGATGGATAAATATATCATTCCCACGAATGGATCTGAGGCTCTTGCACATCCTGGCTGGAAACAATCCATGATTGAGGAAATGACTGCATTCGGCAGAATGATACTTAGAATCTAGTTCCGTTTCCACCTGGAAATCATACTGTTGGTTGTCGATAAGTATTCTTGTAGGGTTCCGTAGGGTGGCAGCAAGGTTTCGGGAGGTATCGTCCATGCCGTTTTCAAATTTTTGCCGTACTAAAGAACCCTAACCCTAAAATCTTAACTAGAGATTTAGACAATCATACATATAAACAACTTTACATCTAAATGAATGAGGAATACAACCTTTGTAGACCGGTCCTTCACTTCTAAAGCTCCGTGTAGCAGTCTCTTCGCTCGAAGTAGTGAACACCCGAACTCTAGCAAGGGTTCACATGAAAAAATGAACAAGCTTGCTCGAAGTTTTCAAGGCCGAAGATGATCTACGTCGAAGAGACTCAAGCCCATGCTACCTCTTCACTAATGGTAGATTAGTGAAACAAACACCCTAAACTAAATGGCTAATATAGTAGAGGATGATGAAATAGGAAATGGGCTCACTTTAGATTTATTTTTCTCACAATATTTTCTCACTTTTTGAAAACCTAGCAAGCTTTCTCTAAAATGAAGAAGAAGATGAAGAAGATGAGAATGAACTCATATGGTGAGAATAGCAACCATAGGTGAGTTAGTGTCATACACTAACTCATATAGTGAATAAACCATGGCTAAACAATAATGGTTAGGTTAATAAATATCTACAAGTAAAACAAAATTAGTGGACTTGGTCAATGGTTCTACAAGCTTCTACAAGCTTCAACCATGTGACTAATTACCAACTAATTTGATTTATTTTAAATAAATAAAACCCATCATTATTATAAATATGGTGTGAGTCTCATACATCCATGTAATATGTGGCACCAAGCATGACACAAAATAATGGACATTAATATATATCACATATATACTAAGTGTACAAAAGTGAGAAAAATAAATGTTTAAGTGAGCTAATATTAGTTAATGTAATTCAATATATCACGTATATAATTATATATTGAATTATTAAATCAACACTTGATTTAATAATTCGGCTATATCACATACAACCGACTAATATCAAATGTAATAACTTATCGAATCAACACGTGATCCGATAACCCGGCTATATCACATATAACCGTCCGATATCACATATCGCGAGAATAGAATGTGGTATCACATACGTGCATTAATCTCGGTCCCACACATATCACATATGTATTCCTACTTCATTTCGCATGAACCAGGAAACCTCTGTGTAGGACTCTAAAGACTCGTCAATACGCCGGCAGTAGGTGATGATCATATCAAACGCCCATAAGCCGCAAGGGGTCTGCTAAACGTAACGGTCACCCGGGTATTGAGCGATCAGAAGATCAACAAGCAAGCCTGCTCATACACCTGCGAATCCAATTAGTAACACTACCGTAAAGTCCGGTCTCTTCGTCAGATATGTCGCATATCTCAACCTGGAGGCGGTAAACGTCAGACCCCAATAGCCCTGATAAGTCATGCCGATGCAAGGCCCATAACGGTTCGAGAAACTACTGATAACACTTACCAGTAAATCTCAGCAACCCTGCCCAGAGATTTCCTGTTATGGCCAATCGAGTATAGCGCAACATCAACCCTCAATACCGGAAGAGACGAATCCCCTCCTATTGCTCATTGCCTCCATGTGACTCGGGACTGTACCCAAAAACCACCGTTTTGTACGATCTCTTGAACGTGGTAAGGTGAAAATCAAAGCACGGTGGGAATCACATAAGACTCTATGACGATCTCAGGTCGACAGACTAAGTTGTACCAGTGTCACCAGAGAACTGCTATATTACGATAGGTATAATACCATCTAGGAGTTCTCGGCGAGTCCGTCCAATATACCCAGTCTCCACTGAGTACCCGTATACCATCTCTGATGTCAAACACCAATGGATGTGGGATCGTCCATCGCCCATCATATGGGTCAAGAAGTGCATACGCTAGTCTATTCTGGAATATCGATGCCCTGTCTCGATACTCCTACGATTAGGAACATTTGAAGGATGTACTTACCGACTACCATTTCCCCACTAGTATGATCTGCATCATAATCCTGGTAGTCAAATACTCATCCTAATGGTTTTATCAACATGTAATAGAGAGACTATAAGTGTACAAGTTAAGATAAAGTGCAACAAGATAGCATACTATCATGTCGAGCAAGAAAGTCCTCCCTATATATGTCCAAGCATCCACTACAATATACATCGCATGTACAGTAATGGCCTCTAGGGCATACATATAACTAACAATTCTCTGTCAAGATCAACTCCGATGGTTCTCTTGCTTGGTTAAAGTCTCGGTTAGTAGCCAAGGGATATTCTTAGATCTGTGAACAGGATTTTACTGATGCCTTCTCCCCCGTCGCGAATATGGCTTCTGTACGCCTATTGGTTTCTTTGGCCACTGCCTTTTATTGGCCTCCACGTTAGCTTGATATCAAGAATGCCTTCTTACATGGTATTCTTGAGGAGGAGGTTTACATGATGTAGCCGCCTGGTTTTATTATTCAGGAGGAATCATCGAAGGTCTATCGATTGAAAAGATCTTTGTATGGACTCAAACAATCTCCGCAGGCCTGGTTTAGACGATTTGTAGAAAGTATTAAAGGTTTGGGGATGAGGAGAAGTAATGGTGATCACACAGTGTTCTATAGACATCAGCACGGCCGCCGAATCATTCTGGTAGTATATGTGGATGGCATTGTTATCACAAGTGATGATGAGGGAGAAATTCATGATTTTAAGACGTATCTTCAGAAGCAGTTTCAAACTAAAGATTTTGGTTGACTTAAATACTTCTTAGGGATTGAGGTAGCTCGATCTAAGGAGGGAATTTATTTATCACAGAGGAAATATACACTGGAAATACTTTCTAAGAATAGAATGTTGGATTGCACACCTCATCACACACCAATGGATCCAAATTCCAAGTTGTTACCGGATCAGAGAACGTTACAAGATGATCCAGCTAGATACAGAATGTTGGTTGGTTAGTTAAACTGCCTCATTGTCACTCGACCAGCTATCCCATATCCAGTTAATATTTTGAGTCAGTTTCTGAAATCACCCCACACAGGCCATTGGGATGCAACTATTAGGATTCTTCAATATCTGAAGAGTTCTCCAGTAAAGGGATTGTTGTATACTGATGGAGGACACAACAGAATAGCGGGTTTTCTGATGCTGACTGGGCAGGGTATCCGATAACTAGAAGATCCACTACAGAGTATTGTGTGTTCGTAGGTGGGAACCTAATGACTTAGAAGAGTAAGAAACAACGTATAGTATCACGTTCTAGTGTAGAGTCTGGGTACCGTGCTATATCAGACATCACTTATGAGATGGTATGGGTCAAAAGATTTCTGAAAGAACTAGGTGTGATTTAACACAACTTGATGGGATTATATTGCGACAATCAGGCTGCTATCCATATTGCTTCAGATCCAATGTTCCATCAGCGGACCAAACATATCGAAGTAAATTTTCATGTGGTCCGAAATAAGGTTGTTGGAACCGAGAAGGAATCTCCAAAGATTGAGACACGACATATGCGCACAGATCACCAGTTAACCGATATACTCACTAAACCGCTTGCTCGTGATAGGTACAATTTATTAGTAATAAGTTGGGTATGAATGATATATATACTCCAACTTGAGGAGGAGTGTTAGAGTTTGATATAAGTTTAGTTCCACATCAGGTAAATTGGAAGATTAGACATTTTGTAACCCCTATATATAGAGGGGCTCTCTGTATCTTTTAATATATAATAAAAGTATCTAATTTATCGTGACAATTTCAAAGTTCATGCTCTCGACGAAGGCAGACAACGAGGTTTTTCTTTAGAAGGGAGGAGAGGATGGCGGCGCTTAGAGGAGGCGGCGTGGGCCTAATTGAGGCATCGGAGAAAAACTTTCCCTTGCTGACAATGATGAAGGCGTAGGAGGACGCGGCAGCGAGGGATGCTTTAGAAGGGAGAAAAGAAGGGTGTGACATCCGAAGAAGACGGTGTGGGCTTAGCTGAGGTTAGGCGTTAGAGAAGAACTTGTCTCTCGCCGGCGATACAAAGAGGATTAGCTTGGAAGAGGATTAGCTGAGAAGAGAGGAGAGGAGGGGCAGCACTTGGAGGAGAGGAGGGGGGCGCTTGGAGGAAGCCGCGTGGGCCCAATCATAGTCGAGGGGTTGGAGTACTTGCCCTTGCCTACGATTGACGCAGAAAGAGGAGGCGGTGGCGGGGAAAGATTTGATGGCTATGAAGGCAAGGAAGATGAGAAGGGAGAGATTGAGACTGCCTTTTCTTTTCTGATGGCATGTCTTGATGATCATCTTCTTCATTTTAATTAGTAGAGCCTTTTTCTTTAATTAAAAAAAAAGGTTACAGAGAAAGTTGATGGGTATATTTAAGAATGTAGGAAGGGTAAAATGGGAACAACATGTCAAAAATTGCTGACGTAGAAGTTAAATATAACGTTTGCAGTCGGAAGAATAGGTTGTGATATTTAGTGCAGTCGGGGGTGATGGTTTATGGCATTTATATGCAATTAAATTAGTTCATGGTAGCAATCGTAAAAACAGTGAAAGTTGGTTGGTACATTTGTGCAATTTTGCCTATTTAGTATTAATCTATTAGTGGAGAAAACATTTTGTTATTAAAAAGCCATTAATTTTGAATCAAGCTATGCAAAGCAGACAATGTAAAGATCTCTAGTATTAGTTTTAGTGTATATTGCTTGATATCATGAGGACCAACCTGTAAAAACCAATTATCCAAAACAGTAATAGGAGAGGATTAACCTTTGACAGCCATGTAAAATAACTTTTCTCTATAATATCTAATCCCATTAACCTTTCTTTCAGAAAATGCATGGTTTGATTTTCACACCTCATGGTTTTGTTTTGTTTTTTTGTCAAATTTGATCAGACCTCGAGCTTTACAGTAAAGAGATTTTGCCACTAGGGTATAATGCCACTTGCAATTGGATGCCGTTGTACGTGCCAAAACTTTTGTAATAAAAAGTACCAGTACAAAAACAACGGACTAACACACTGTCGTAGCTAACCTGCTCTTTCTCCTTGCATACCACAACAAAAGAGTGAGCATCCTATTATTCTTTCTTGTTCGCTATTAGTCTCAAATAAGAAAGGGAAAAGGGTGCAATTGGCTCTTGTCTTTTGCTTCAACACTATTCGGACTTTAGCTTCAAATGTTACTATCTGTGCCTATGCTTTCATGCCTTAACTTTAGCTTTGGGTAAATTAGTTAGCTTAGCTGGCTGGCTAAATTTGTTACATGATGAGTTGTAAAATGTTCCAATCGAACTCCTAGGGTTCAAGTTGAAGACATTGGCCAGCTTCCAAGCTCATCACGTGATTAGACCCCACAATTTGTGAGAAAGAAACAAAAAGAGAATTACGTCCATGAATCTTAGCCGTAGATAAAAGCAACGGATGGTTGTGATTAAAAGGTCGTTTTGATTGGATTTGTAAGCTTGGAGATGGAAATCTTTGCGACAAATCAGTATTATACACGTTTTCAAATATGGAATCTGCATTTGTTTATGGTATATGAAAGTGAAAATCACTTTTATTGCTGGTTAGGTGGCTAGGGGAAGCTAAACTATTATATTACACGTGCAATGCACGTTAGATTATTAAATATTAGATGATGATTTCTTGTGGGTTATTAACATGTTATCATGGAAGAAGAAATATGAGATGGATATTATTTGTAGCTCTTTTATTAGCGTGTTTTTTTTAATTGATTAAGATTGATTTAATTTGGTGATAGAGTAATTTTTCTCTCCTTCATTCGTACAACTATTTTTGTTAATATCTTTATATGTAGTCTATTGCATCATATAAAACTATGGAATTAAAAGTTGGTTTCATTTTTTTTTGTTTGAATTTGAACTCTAAAAGCTAGTATGAATGGAGAGAAATTGATCTTATTGTTTTTATTATTATTTTGTCTTATTATGGTGATGTGGAACTCTCTAATGCTTGCTTTTAGCAAAGACTATTTTTTTTTTTTGAAATTCTTTTTATTGCAAATGATACAATAATGATATCACTATCCAAAGGGTTTGAATTATATACCAGTAAAGATGTGAACTTCAAACAGAAGAAAAAATACATGAGGAAAGAACTTATTAGATGATGCTTGGTACATGTAATGTAATGGAAGATTATCGAGAATCCACATATTTTTCAGGATGTGATGCCAAGGCATCAAATTCCAAGGAATGTTGCACCAACGTGTTTGGTATATTTTAATCATGCATAATAATGTATGTATTTGACGAATTTATACAACATTAGTTGTGACGGTGGTCGCCGTGACGAGCACAAAGTGGACGATTGGCGATGAACAACGGAGGTGGTCGATGACCGAGTTGATGGCGACGATGACCGAGTTGACGGCGACGATCGTGCTTCGGCTACCGGCGATGGTGAATGACGGTTGTGGTCGGTTGTGATGAACGATGAGTGGAGGAGGACTGATGGTAGGAAGTGGTCGGCGATGTTCGGCGGCGAGGGACACCCGACGATGGTTCGATGAAGAGGTAATAGCAGCGGCGACGGACAAAGAGTGAAGGGTTGATGGTTGGTGGTTAACAGTGATCGACGAAGGGCCGACAAACGATGACAATGGACGATGGCGGCGGTAAGTGGCGACGGACGAAGACGGCAATTAGTGGCAATGGCTAACGAGCGGAGAAGGGCCAATAGTCTGTGACTGAGCGAATGTGTCAAAATAGTTGTGTTAGACAAGAATATTTCATGTGAATATTATAGACAACGATTTGAGCGGAAATAAAATTACCATGATTTAAGTGCATCTTATTTCGAGGCAATCAAATATAAGAATATTATTTGCATCAAGACGAGTGAAGGACCGACGGTTGGCGGTGGCCGGCGATGTTCGTAAAAGTATTCCTAGAGGAGGGTGAATAGGAATAAGTTACGATATGCTCAAATTAAAAATTCTATATTTGCAAATAGAAATCAAAATTGTAATTTAGACAAAAAATATACCGATAGAGAAATAGCTAAACAATACTACAATTGTGAAACAAGAACATAGCAAGCAAAAACAATATCAAGTATGAGCAATGAGCATAAAGAGTAAGTAGAGAACACACATGCAATTTCTAAACTAATGGCAAATAAAAGATACAAAATTATAAATGCAAACACGGGTCTTTTATAATGGTTCGGGAGATCACCTAGTCCACTTTATTTAGGCGCACGAGCTCGTTCCACTAATTCACGTTTTTCTCTTGGAGATAAACACATTACTCGCAAGCAACACACAACTCCGCTTTCGGTGGAGTTTAAACCAAACACATCTCCTTAAAAGACAACACGTTGTTCGTCACTACGAACAACACTTCACTTACAAGTTCGTCCCTCTGCAAGTACTTCTCTCTACAAGCAAGCTCACTCAACTTCTTTACAAAAACATTCTTGCACTCAAGAACACAAAGAAAGAAGAGAAAGAAATACAAGCACAAGACACTCTCAAAAGAATTTTACAATGAAGCACTAATACTCAAGAATATGGATAATCAAACTAGAAACTCTTGAGTGTGTGTATATGAGAGATTAGATAAGCAAATGAAAATCTCTTTAAACTCTCACAACATATGGGATTTTTCCCCTTGATCACTTAGGAAAATTGTCAACTGAAATATTGAGTGATAAGATCTCAAAAAACCAACACAAAACTTTTTTATAACCCCACACAAAAAACTAGCCATTATAAGTCAAATCAGCATTTTTTCAGTAAGAACAGATGTCTGAAGAACAATAGGACAAACGTCTGAAGGTTTAACAAAATAAATCCCAACGGCTATATTTTCAAAAACTTTCTTTTTTAGACGTCTGCCCCCATATAGCTGCATACGTCTGTCGATCATTTTAAAGAAAACAATATAAAGCACAGATCGAAGACAGACGTCTGAGGCATAATTGGCCAGATGTCTAAAGAACAAAAAATCTGTATAGAAAACCTTCATTAGACGTATGTACATATGAACAGCAGATATTTGTCTCTCATAAAAAATGGGCCAAATGAAAACACAGAGAATAGACAGACGTCTGAATAAGGACAGACGTCTGTATCTCATAAAAATATTCCATATGAAAACACAGAGAATAGACAGACGTTTGAACAAACAAGAGACGGACGTCTGAAACACAAAACGTATGAAAACTGATATTTCTGATATTTGGGGATTTTATAAACACACAGTAAGACAACAGACGTATGAAACACATGGGGACAGACGTTTGAAGTGTAAAAACTCAGAAACATGTATTTTGTGATGAAAATCAATTTTAAATCAAAAATCCCAAAGTTAATGCAATGTAAAACATTTGTGCAAGTATGTGTGAGCGTTTCAAGTGCTCTAATTGATTAAAAAAACATATTCAATAGAGTACTTACATAAAATCCTATGTCGATATCGTATTTCTTCGAAATCTTGAATTTTCGACATTTTGACACGAGCTCTTGAAATTTTGGCGCTTCGCTTAAACTTTGCGTCGGTCGATTGATCTTCAATTAACTTTGACACTTGACCCTTCAAACTCGAACACACCATTCCACTCACTTGCGTCTTGAAGTCGATATTTGATCTTCAAATGAATTTCGCTTCAATTTCGATCTTTGACACTTCAAACTTGGACTTGACTTCTAACTTATTGGCTATTCGTAGCTTAAACTCTTGAATCCTTGTTTCTCGGTTATGTAGTTTGATCTCACGAAGCTTTATATGCAATTTGGAAAGCTCTCGTCCATATCCTCCAACCTCCATTAAATAAATCCGTTTAAGCTCAATATCCTCCATCCTCCTTTACAGAGTTTTGTCTTGAGATATCTGATAACCTGAAATGCAATCTCATAGGCCAAGCTCATCATATACAATGTTATGAAATTGTATATGAACATTCATTGTTTTTTATATCACAATCATGAATGGTATATCAATATCAAGATATAACTCAAACTCAAAATATGAGATATTGATATACTAAATATATATACATGGTAAAAGAGAAGTAAGATATAGATCACATGTATATACAAATTCATATTGTGAATTATCAAAATAAGAAATGGGAGTAATATATCGATATCAAGAATATAACACAAGTATAGCATGAGATACTGATATATTACTCAGTATACACAAAATATAGGATAAGCAAGCTAAACATCAAGTGTATACAAGTTTAGTATTAATATGATAGGCAAGATAAGCAAGTGACACTAAACAAACTATTCATATTTAAGCTATCATCAAAACTAAATAAATGAATTATCGAAATACATAAGTTATCAATCTCCCCATTTTTGATGATGGCAAACATGAATAGGAAATAGTATATCTACATCGAATAAAACCAAATATCCAATATCAATATACTAAAAATTCACATTATTCTCCCCCTTTTTGACATAATCAAAAAGGGTAATTTAGGGAAACTAGAACGTTTGAACTACTCCTCCCCAAACATATGCATACACCTAAAACGAATTAAACGTTTGAATCACTCTTCCTAAATGTATGTATAGGAGAACACTAGGAAATGGATACGAGCACAAGTAAAATGCAAATTTTGAAAATGAAACTCAACTCGTATCCAAAAGTATGTTTATAAAAGATGTGTAAAGTAAAGCAAGTATACATGCAACAAATAACCACATGAGCAAGATATAAACAAGTTCTAATGACATGTGAAGGCAAGTATGAGTTGATACCAATTGAAAATGAACAATTTTGAAAGCGGAGCTCAACTCATACACAAAAATATATTTTGAAAAAGATATTCAATGAAAAGCTTAAAAACATACGCTAACCCATAATAAGTAAAATAAGTTTTGAAACTTATGAGTTAGAATACATATCATAATACGAGCTATATGATATCAAAGAAAAACATAATCGTATTACGTATGTACAAAAGTGTGTGCGTGTTTCTTTAAGAACATGGAATTTTAAAATGTGCACAACACAAGAATTGAGAAGTAAATACGAAAAATTAACTTCATAAGTGTGAGATTTACTTCTACAAACGCTTGAATCTCCTAAGTGCGAGAATCAAGCCCAAAAGATTGATTTATGAGTCCTATCACACAATCACTTGAATACCAAACTATTAGAGCTCAACATAATATATAATGGAATACAAGTAATAGAATCTAAATGATACTAAACCCATGAATGATCAAGCTATGCATAAGGAACCAAGATTGTTTACGCCCGAAGACAGAGACGAACTGGGATTGAACGTCTTGCCTGAATCTGGGAGCAGATACTATTTGGACATATCCATCCACCTCTCCGAAGATACCAAGTTGATTTATGGGACCGTATATCAGAGGTTTGGATAGATGAGACCGATGTAGCAAATTTCATTAGATTCTCCCTCATTTGTGACGGGTTCCCTGCAGGAGCAAGCCCCTACAGTTAATTACGTTATCGCGTTGCGATAACAACTTTCTCCTGCTCTAATATTTCACTTCGTGTCGTGTTGTGTTTGTTTATTTTGTTTGCCCGTGAATTATATACGGAGACTAATTTATGTCGTCGCCCGTAGGGCCCGAATTAGTCCAAATCCGTATATTTTAGATTAAGGGATTGAACTTGGGTTGCATGTATTCCCTTAGTTCAAGAGATATTTTGTTTTATTTAAGGATCGTTAATCTGATTTGAGATTAAGATCAATTTAAATATATATATGAGCATTTGGGCTCAATTTATTTTAACTAAGAATACATTAGTTTTATTTGAGACTAAGATTTACTTAGCAACGTTTCAAAATCATTAAATTTTATTAAGATCTAACAACAGAGCATTTGGGCTCAGTTGAAAGAGAGCTTCAGAGGGACTTAGCCAATTTGGGCTTGGTTTGCTCAGTCTTTTTCCTTTTATTCAGAAGTGCTAAGCACTTGTTTGTAACTCTGACGCTCATGTTGGAAGCACGTGAGGCGCTCAGATATGGACGCTGCCCAATCAGTTCTAAGCACTTAGCCATTTTGACTAGGTATATATAGTGCTGAGCACTTTGTATGGCGCTTACGTGTGAAGCACGCGAGGCGCTCAGTATTTGTTTTTGGGCACTCACATGTGTTTCACGTGAGGTGTCGAGTTCTTGGTTTTGGGCGTTCACGTGGGAAGCACGTGAGACGTTGAGCAGTTTGTTTAGGACTCTCACGTGGGAAGCACGTGATGCGCTAAATTCTTTTTTTTTAGAGATTTAATCTCTGTTAATGGCGTTTTGGCCCTTAATGATCATAAAGATCTCTGTTTTGAAGATCTGGGATCGATTTTATTGGAGAATTAAGTTCTTCTGTGCTTTTAATAAGAACTAGGTTCTTTTGTGTAGGGTTAAATCCTGTTATTAAAGGAATTAAATTCCTAAAACATAAGTTCTTTTTCTTTTTTTTTATCTAGTTCTTTCCCCTAGATTCTGAGTCTGAAGAACAGAATCTCCTCGATGAGAAGTAAATTCTCAACTTGTACGAAGATTTGCTTTGCATATCTCAGATCATCAGAAGAACTTACTTCTTTTTGTGAAGAGTTAAACCCTTATTTTTTTATTTTATACTAGGCAAAAGAGATATGTTAATCTCTGTTTTTCTTTACTTGGGGTTTGGAATGAGCGAGAATCTTCTTCTTTGAGAAGAGAATTGAATTCTCTGTTTTGTGGCTTCTGTTTTTTTCAGAAGTTTGGGGAATCAATCTTCTATAGGAGACTTGAAGTCTCGGATCCTTTATATAGGTAGGGCAGGTTTGTTGATTAGTTTGAGGAAATCTCTCATTTGAGAGATACCAATTGATTTAATTTGCCTCAAAAATTGTTCGGGGGATTTTATCCACCGTTGAATTTTTTATCCAGAGAATTTCTATTTTTACAGAATATATTTTCTTGTTTTTAAAAAGATTAGGGATATATTTTCCCATAAATAGAATTTAATTCTATCAAACGATGATTTTTAATCACCATTGGATTTTTAATCCAAAGGTCCTCTGAGTATATCTTCCCATTTGGAAAGATTAGAAAAATATTTTTCCAAATCTAGAATTTAATTATATTATTGGATCTTTAATCGAACCGTTCTCTGTTTAACAGAGAAGGCCTTTTTCATTTAAAAACAAAAGTCAGGGAAATATTTTCCCCTAATAGAATTTAATTCTATCATCGAATCTTTGATCCAAAGGTTTTGTTTAACAGAGAATGTCCCCAGTTTTTAGGGAAATATTCCACATATAGAATTTAATTCCATCCTCTTTAATTTGGACGCTGGCCCTCATGTGTTATGCATGTGGGCGCCACTTAAGAATTTAATTATTACATAACAGGCGCTCATGTGCCTTGCACGCCGGCACTCACGTGTGTTTCACGTGAGACGCCAGTATAGAATTTTTTAATCCTACTGAATGCTGGCGCTCACGTGGAAACACGTGATGCGCTGCCCGACTGATTTCTAATTAAAAAGAAATTTTTTTTAATGAGGGAACAAATGCCCCTCACCGTTGTTATCACGTGGCTTTCACGCGAGTGCAACGGTGCATAACTTTGGGCCATCCGATCCGCCTTAGAATACGAAGAATCTGAACCGACCCCCATCCCTTTAAATAGGGCTTCGAGCCCTAGGTAATTGCGGTGCTTTCATATTTTTCCTTGAGAATTTATTCTCCACTAGAGTTTAGCTCTGTTTTCTTGAATCTTAGTTCTTCCCCCTTTTCCGAATCTACATTGTAGACTCACTCTGCCAAAAATATTTTTTGTAAGAGTCTTCTCCATGAAAAATTACTTCATTTTTAATTATAGAGCTTTGCTCTAATATATTCTCTTTGGAAATTTACAGAACTTAGTTCTGATCTTTTTTTAGATCTCTTTCCCCTTTGGAGATTTTCTTGAGATTTTAGTCAGAGTTTTGCTCATGCGATTTATAACAGAACTTAGTTTTGATTGGATCTTTTCCCTTTGGGGGATTTCAATTTAACAGTGATTTGCTCTAACAATTTTCCACAGAATTTAGTTCTGATTACTAGATCTTTTCCCCTTTGGGGAGTTTCTTGAGGCGATTTATAACAGAACTTAGTTCTGATTGGATCTTTTCCCTTTTGTGGATTTCAATTTAACAGAGATTTGCTCTAACAATTTTCCACAGAATTTAGTTCTGATTACTAGATCTTTTCCCCTTTGGGGAGTTTCTTGAGATTTTAATCAGAGCTTTGCACTGGCAAATTTCCACATAACTTGGTTCTGATTATATCTTTTCCCCTTTGGGAATTTTCTTGAGATTTCAGTCAAATTTTTGCTCTAGAAATTTAATATTAGATCCCACTTGGGGATCTTCTCGGATTTTTTGTTTAACAAAGCTTTGCTCTGAATATCAAATCCTTTTGGGGATTTTCTTAAAAAAAATTTATATTTTATACCATTTTGATAAAGCAGAGCTCAGCTCTGTAATTTTATTATTAAAACGGTATTAGAGAATCTTTTTAGATTTCTCCATTATGCACATGTTCCAATCATTAAGAAGCCGCCATCTTGATTCTGTGGGGCCCACTAGTTTTTTAAGCTTCGTGATGCTAGCATTTTTTTATTGCTAATTTTCCACTGGGTTTCTTTTCAGGTACTGAGGCTTGTCATTTATACGACATCGATGAAATTATCTCTTACGAAGAAATTCGCATACAAGGTCGCTTTCAAGGCCAGGAGTACACCGATGCCTATTGTGATGAAGTGATGCATCGCTTCAATGATTACAATGGTCGGTTGCTCCCATGCTGCTCTGCCCTTTTGAAGATCGTCGTTGGGTCGATCTGGGAGGCTTTACCTGGGCGTCTTGAGGCTATGCCACTCCAAACGCTAGATGAAGCTGGAGACAAAGTAGATTCAGTGTACTTGATAGGGTTGATCTCAAAGAAAAGGAGAGATAATCTCGTCGCCATCTTGCACCGCATCTTTCAACAGAAAGCGATAGTATCAGCATATTAGAGGATGGAGGACATTAGTGGTGACCCTGACGTTTGCATTCGAGAAAAAATGCAAAAAAAGATGGTCGATGAAGCTGAACGCGCATTGCTCAAACTTGCTTTTGAATTTGAGAATCCATGTCTAGAGTTTAGCGTCTTTCGTTGTAGACCTCAGATGATGTAGTAACGTTTTTTTGGTCGTCCTTATCATCACTGCGTACTCTTTTCTGAAGTATGAATGGCAAGCCTTTTTTATATCTACACTATTCGTTTCTTGATTGTATTGATCTGGCAGGGACTAGTTTATTCACTTGTTTCGGAGTTTCTAGTTTATTCACTCATTTCGGATTTTCTAGTTTATTTACTCATTTCGGAGTTTCTAGTTTACCTCCTTAAGGTTTACAGGCAAACTCACCCTAATGTTGGATGTAGATAACCCTTATTCTTTTATGACAGGGGTCCGTTAAGTTTGTGATACTAGGTTTAAGTCCATCGTACTTTCGTGTTGGCTAATGTATTTCTCGATATGCAGTCCCTAAGGTTGCTGTTCGAGTAGCCCCGCGACTGTCGTGTCTCTGATCTCTTCTGAGGCTGGACAAGATGTCTTTAAGTAATTTTCTTAGGTTGGAGTATATGTATTACTGACGGAAGAACAATCGTTAGGTATTTGCCGTGGCGCTTTTTACTTGAGGTTAAGCTTAATTTGAAGCCCCGATGAATCATAACCACACCCTTCTGGGGTGGGATGATCTCCAATGATCTTTAGTCCTTATATGTATTACCGTCAAGATTTGAACCTAGGAATATGCGCTACTTCGGTTTTTTTTCCTTTGATGATGGCGTACCAATTATTTGCTGAAGTAGGGTAAACATCTGTGTGATCTCTATGCTGTATGTATCACAGTCGAGGTCTGGAGTTAGGAATATGCCATTACTCTAATTTCATTTGATAGTTGCGTCCGCACCCTGCTGGAACGAGGAGGAACGTCGATATGGTCTTTAGGCTGTAGATGTTGCCATCAAGATCTGAACCTAGGATTTTGCCATCACTTCACCTTTATTTGACCTTTGGGTCTTTATTAACGTCACGTCTGTACTTTGCTGGAGTAATAAGGATGTCTAAATAGTCTCTAGGTTGTATATGTACCGTCAAGACTCGGAGCTAGAGTTTTGCCATTACTCTATCTCTGCTTTGACCCTTGGGACTTTTTGATGAAGTCGGTCTACATCTTGCTGGAATGAGAAGAACGTAGAGTTGATCTCTAGGCTGTAGATGTTGCTATCGAAATCTGGAGCCATTTTGATGTGGCGTGGTGGGAAAATATGGTTCCCTTTCATTTTTGACAGTTATGCCCATGGATTGTATACGAGCATCAGTATGGAACTACTTGGAGGGCAGAAATTTTTTATTTTATTATATATGTTTTTATTTATTTCCGTGATGCTCTATCTTTTCAGTTTTTATATCGCGAAAGTCGTGATTACCCAATCATTTCGACTATTTTTCGCGGTGCCCAATCATTTCGGCTATTTTACAAGCATATATATTTTTTGCTCGCTGATTTTTATTGCGTGTTGCCCATCATTTCGGCTTTTTTTGTTATTTGCTCTTTTTATTGCGAGTTAAGGATTTGGGATAGCTATCTTGGCATCAGTATCGCTACAACTGGAATATTTTCAGGAGCAAATCACCATTTGCCTTTGTTGATTTGAACAAAGGAGGCTTAGCAAGTAGGGTTAGGATCCTGTCGACTATGGCATTTTGAATTTATAAGCCGTAAGGGTCTAATAAAAGTACTTCTCCCTGTGAGTCGTGAGGATCTCATAGGTGTGTTTTCTCTTTAGAAATCGTGGGGATTCCTAAGTGTGTTTTCTCTTATAAGTCGTAAGGATCTTATAAGAGTGCTTTCTCCTTGTAAGTCGGGAGGACTTACAAATGTCGTTCAAAATATGGGGATATTTCTCGCCATTGGAGGAATTTGGTGGGGAATATATTTATTTATGCCCATGGACTGTATACAAGAGTCAATATTGGACCACTTGTAGGGCAGAAAAGTTTATCGGGTTTTGGTGGCTTAAGAACAGGTTTGGATCCCTGTAACCGAAGGCTTTTGAATTCTATAAGCCGTGAGGGTCTTATAGAAGGTATATTCTCCTTACGAGTCGTGAGGATCTCGTAAGTGCATTTTCTCCTTAGGAATCGTATGGTTTCCTAAGTGTATTGCTCCTTTATGAGTCGTAAGAATATTACGCAGGTGTTTTCTCCTTACAAAGTGGTGAAGACTTTTCAAGTGCTTTTTTTAATGAGTTTGTGCTCTTTTAGGTTCTTACGAGCTCGCCGGTAGCCCTGCTGCTTTTACTCACGGCGCCCTTTTGGGTTTTCATCCGTGCCCATTTCGCTTATGGACATATCGTCTTTTTAACGAATTCGCGCCCTTTCGGGTTTTCACGATCTCGCCGGTAGCCCTGCTGTTTTTACTCACGGTGCACTTTCGGGTTTTCATCCATGCTCATTTCGCCTGTGGATATACCAATTTTTTTAGGCGGCCCGTAAGGAAACACACCATTAGCTGTAGGCCACGATCTTTTCTAAACAACCGCGTTATATAGGACATAGGAGAGCAATGAATTGTTTATACCCGTGGATTGTATACGGTGGTTAATATAGAGATCTACCATAGGGCTAAACGTGTTAGTTTAAGGACATGACGGTCCATTATCGTCGTATTTTGGGGCGAGTTTTTAGTTTAAGGACTTTTCGGTCTAATATTAGTTTAGGGACATTTCGGTCCGTTATTGGTTTAGGAACGTTTCGGTCCATTATTGGTTTAGGGACGTTTCGGTCCGTTATTGCCATGTTTGGGGTGGATATTAGTTTAACGACATTTCGGTCCATTATTAGTTTAGGGACGTTTCGATCCATAATCGTCGTGTTTGGGGCGACGGAGTTTTTTCTTTTGGTACTACTTTCAGAGTTCTGACTCAGGAAGATAGCGAGCGGACACAAGCGTCGTCATCTATCATTGACCTAAGTCATGGCTCTTCAAACGTAATACTTTTTGAGGAATCGGCCGTTTAATGGCCGGAACGGCCTTTCGCCATATATATCCATGAGCAGGTAAGCTCCACCTTGGTAGACTTTGTCTATGATATACGGGCCTTCATAGTTCGGCTCGAACATCCCCCGTTTTGCACGATTGGGGATCATTGGTCTTTTTACGATTAGCACGAGTTCTCCTTGGCGGAATGTTCTCAGCCTGGTCATTATTTCATATGACCGTGTCATTCTTGCCTTATAAGCCTTCAAATTTTGTTATGCTATAAGGCGGGTTTCGTCGAGGGCGTCGAGCTTCTCGAGCCTAAGATGAGTATTTTCTTCATCTGTCAGCTCGTATTGAACTGCCACTTGTAAAGAGGGTAGTTCTATCTTCAGTGGGAGCACTGCTTCCGCGCCAAACACCAATGTGCATGGTGTTGTATTTGTGGACATCTTGAACGTTGTTCGGTATGCCCAGAGAGCTTCATACAGCCTTTTGTGCCAGTCGTTTTTTGTTTCTGGACACTGTCTTTTTTATAATCTTGGTCAGGATCTTGTTGAAGGCTTCAGCTAGACTGTTGACCCGAGAATTATATATTGAAAAGTATCTCCAATCTATTTTATACTGCTGTGCGAAGCGGTTGATTTTATGGCTTCTGTAAGTTGGTCCATTATCCGAGATAATTCGTCGCGGGGTGCCAAACCGATAGATGACATGGGTTTTGAAGAAGTGGATGATATTTTCCGTCTTCACCTCCCTTAGTGGTACTGCTTTTGTCCACTTAGAGAAGTAATCGATCGTTGCCAATATAAATCGATGTCTTTTGGATGACGTCGGTTCGATGGGCCAATTATATTGGTTCCCCATGTTTCGAACGGCTAGCTTTCCATTGTCAAGTGCAGCGGATTTGGGTGCTGATGTATGAAGTCCCCGTGAATTTGGCACGAGTGACACTGCTTCGAAAATTCGAAGCAGTCCTGAATTATCGTGGGCCAATAGTAACCTATTCTTTTTATCTTCAGCTTCATCTACGGACCCGCCTGATGGGAGCCTCAAAGTCCATTATGTACTTCTTCGACGACTTTCTTTGCTTCCTTCGGCCCCAGGCATCTTAGCCATAGGAGGTTGAATGGTCTCTTATATAGGGTATCATTGGCGAAGGCGAAAGACAAAACTCGTTCCATGAGCTGATGTGTAGACGATGCATTTTCGGACATTCGTTGGGACTTGAAGTAGTCTATGAAGACTTCTCTCCAGTCCTTGACCTTTTCTTCATCCTCTATTTGAAGAGCTACTTGTTTGGTCATTTCTTTTCCTTTCGAATGGCTCTATCAGGTCTTCCAAAGATATATCTGTTGGTGCGAAGACCCTGCTGCTTTGTATAATGATCCTTACGTCATCGAGGTCTTCATTGGCTAATTCTTTATCCAATTTGGCCAACGCATCCGCTTTACTGTTTTCCGCTCGCGGTATGCTTTTCAGGGTATAGGAAGAAATTTATGTCAGCAGTTGCTGCACTTTTTCGTCACACCTTATCAGCTCTGGCTTGCATATTTGATAATCACCGTTTACTTGGCTAATGATCAGCTGGGAGTCTCCATATATAAGAAGGTTTTTGATTCCTATATCGATAGTGATCTCAAAACCGGTTATTAAAGCTTCGTATTCAGCTTCGTTGTTAGTCCTTGGCTCCGTTAAGGAGAGGGCGTAACGCAATATCCCTCCTTGCGGGGTGTTCAGTCGAAATTATTGCAATTTTTAACATAACAATTTCCTCACTTTTCTAATCATCTAAGAGTGTTTGTTATAAATATAACACATATTACAAGTTCATCTGGAAAATATCAATTACCATGTGTTATACATTATAATCAACATTTTTGAAGGAAATTGTATGTTTATTATTTCACGCATAATATCGTATATCTCTAACATGCTTCATTGAGATCTTGTGCAAAAAAATTAGCCCAGAACAGATATCGGAATCAGAAATTCACCGATAAAAATACAAGAAATCAAAGAGTTAAATTCTGGCAGAGATTCAGAAAAGATAAAAAGATTCCAGATATCAAATATAAACCTAGAAACCAACAGAAGAAGACCAAAGAAATTTGAAGCAATGAAGACACCAATCGACCGCGGAACAGCGGCCGAGTCAGCCCGAGTCGCCACGGATCCGCGGCCGAGTCAGAGGGTCGAATGACGAGAGTTTTTCAGAAGCTTCCTTATAATGTCTTAGCTTGCTGAGTACGCTTCATAACTACCTAACTTATTTTAGAAGCCTCTTTTTAACAACCTAGCTTATTGGGGAAGCTTGATTAGGGGCTATAAAAAGGTCCTAAGCCTACATTAAAAAGGTGGTTATTTTTTAGTACACATTTTGTACACAATTACAAAAACAATTTAGATCTATTTCAAGAACCACCAAATCTCAAGATCAAGAATCATCGAGAAGTTCATCAAGCGATTCAACAAAAGATCCTTTACGCGAAGCCGATCGTCATCAACGAGCACGTGATCCTCGATAGATCCAAGACTCACGGTGATCGAGAAAAGCGAAGATCAACGGAGAAATTACCTCTTCAAGGGAGTGATCGAGAGCTATTCTTCTTGTAATCTCGGATTGAAGAAGTTGTAATTTGAAGTTGAATAATAAAGGTGATCATTACTTTTAGTCTTGCTTTCTTTAAATTTTCGCATTATGAAATCTCTATTTGTTGATTCTTCTATTTTCATAATGTGTGAGTAAATCTCCGCTTGCTAAGGATTCGAAGCAATTTGGTAGATTACATGGTGAGAGAATTCTATATTCATCTTAAGTCTTATGGAGATTATAAACTTTATCAAAAAGAATCATTAATGTCCAAATTGTGAGTGAGGTCAATTTATTGAGAATTTCGTCACAATTTGGGAATTAGATTGATGATCCTTCTTGTTAAAGTCTAGATAGGAATGGCAATCAATGAAAGGACAAGGGGAAATGAAGAAGAAACCCTAGTTTCTTCAAAAGATCCATAATTCTCATTAATAGCCGTCAATCTAGTTGTAATTCTATCAATAGATAAGATGAATCATCTTGAATGATCATCATTGGCTACTAATTCCGTTCGAATCCTACAAACCTTCTTCAATTTTCTTGATAACTACATTTGATCTTGGACATTTTCTTGATTTCCTTTCTTGAAAATAATTTCTTGAATTTCTTGAAACTATTAAATTCAACTAAATCTTGAATCAATTTCTTGAATTTCTTAACTAGTTCTTTCGACTCAACTAAAGTAAGAATTTACGAATTCCTCGAATCCCAGAGGATGACCCGTGCTCATTAATGCTCGCTACACGCGACACCGTTATTGATTGCGGTTATATTACGACTAAAACATTACATCACTTCTTTACTACTACATATTTTCTTTAAAATCAAAGAAGTGAGAAATTCGCAAATCAAATGGCGCCGTTGCCGGGGATCCGTGCGTAATTTGTTCTTTCTTGCTTATTAGGGTTGAAATATTATTATTACATCAAAAATGCATCGTGTGCTTAATGATTAGTGTGTGAATTTTTCAAGGAAATTTGGAATCATTGGAGCAGAGAGATAAAGATTCTGAAGCATTCAACAGGACCAGAAGACCAAGGGGAGCACCAGTAAAAAGTTTTGGTCAAAGATCAATCAAATTGACCGCGGAACCGCGGCAATAAGCTTGTATTGGCCGCGGAACCGCGGTGGTATTGGGGTATTGAGACTCCAAATTTCTCTGGTATATTCTCTTCTTTCTCCTCTCTTCTCTGATAAATCCAATAACAACTTTTCTGCAGGATTCTTTACAAAAATTCGCCGCTCAAAAAAATTCTTGTTGCGTGTTTTGACATTGGTTGTTTGTGCATATTATAATACGGAAAATTAAGGGCCAAAGACCAAATTCAGATTATGTGGGGATTTCATTACCCTTCCTAAGCCCCACAAATTAAAAAACTAGCATCCGCATCACCCTTCATTAACTAAAAAATATCTAGACCAAGACTCTAAGAACCGTCGCGCTCAATTAGGACAGAGGAAGGTCGTGGGTAATCTATTGCTTATCAGCATTTCTTTTATGGTGTCTAGGTAAGTGTGTCTAAAGCAAGTGGTTACCTAATTAGGCCCGCTATTTACATAGCGGATACCTCCCACTTGCTTTGCACTTACCTAACCACAAGAGAGATAAGGAGGTAGTAGAGAATTTATCCTGCGATTTGTCTTCTAGAAATTTAGGAGTGGTCTAGTGACTTGACCTAGGTGACCTTAGATCTAGGGTTGATTGTGCATTTTTTTATGATTTGTCTAAATCCGTCTTTTTCAAAACAAACATTTCTTTTAATTTACACATACGCTGCTACTTGCGCTAAACCCGCTTAGTGCATGCTCGGCTGGACACGGGATTCTAGTGCCCGTCTTATCCGCGTTTCTTCTATCGACTCCGAACTCGGTATTTCTTCATCTTCTTTTTCCTCACCACCCACAACATCCACCGAGATGGATGGTTCTCCATCAAATTTCAATAACACCACTCTGCCACCACCCACAGGTGCGCAAAATCTACCGCTTATATCTCTCTAAGAGAGATGCTACCCTATACGTGGTCCTCTTTCTACTTGCCTTTCTATTCCACCAGCCAATGGGGATAATTTCGAAATCAAACCACATTTTATCAATCTTTTGCCTAAATATCACGGTTTAGAGTCTGAAGACGCATACGTTTTTATTACCAAATTCGAAAACGTATGTGCTATGATGGGCACTTCACAACTTTCTGTGGATGCTATGCGTTTACGTCTTCTCCCGTTTACTTTGTGCGATTTAGCCAAAAAATGGATTTATAACACAACCGCACACTCTATTTCCAATTGAGATGAATTCGTTATAGCATTCCTTAAGAAATTTTATCCCAATCATAAGACCGCCCGTGTTAGGAGCGAAATCAATCAGTTTACCCAGCTTCCCAATGAACCATTTTGGAAATGCATTGAACGGTTCAAGGATCTTCTTGTCCAATGTCCTCATCACGGAATCTATAGATGGGATCTGTGCCGAATTATATATGAGGGCATTAATCCAACAACAAAGCAGATGCTTGAAACCATGTGTCAAGGAAATTTCATGTCTAAAGATGATGGTGAAGCCTGGAAATTCTTGGAAGATTTTGCTGAAAAAACTTTGCAATGGGAGAGTGTTAGTCGACCACCGTCTACGGGAGGTATCCATCAACTTGATATTTCCATAGTTGTAAAAGCCGAAATGGAAACAATGCAAAAGAAACTCGAAGCTATGGAAAACAAATTTTGATTAGCCTCCCTAAACTAGGTGACGCTCCCTAAACCAGGTGACGCTCCCTAAAACCGTGTGTGGATGTTGTTTCGATCCATCACATCTGACGGAAGAATGTCTTTTGAATTCTCCGTTTCAAGGTCAAGAACACACTAATAGTTCTTTTCAGCAGCGACCTAGAAACAATCCTTATTCTTCCACATATAATCAGGGTTGGAGGAATTACCCTAATTTTGCTTGGAACCAACACCAAACTCAAAATACGGTTCCAAACCAAAATAACTATCAAAGGGTCCCTTCACAACAACAGCAACCACAACAAATTCAGCACCCCTTTCAACCACAAAATTTTCAAAATCCAGCCAACAATTCTGCACCGTATAATAATTCATTCCAAACGGCCGGTACCGAAAACTCCTCTTCACTCGAACGAACCTTAGATTTTTTATGAAACATACCATGCAAATGTCGGCTGATATAAGGTCTTCTATCGATACAATAAAGAAAGACTCCGCCTCACCGGTGTGAGTATTAAATCGATAAAAGCACAAATTGCACAATTAAACGCCGCAATGAGTGCTAGAGAGAAAGGGAAACTTCCATCTCAAACTTTACAGAATCCTGGCCACTCACAATATCATAATGTGAATGTCGTTACTACATTGAGATCCGGAAGAGTGTTGAATAACCAAGTCGGTGAACAGGTTGATAATGATGAATCAATCAATGACACCCCGGCTTCCACTTCCACTTCTGACCCTAGTTCATCTTCTTCCGAGCCTATTCTCCGTTTTCCCCTAGGCTCGAACCCTCCCCCACCTTCTTTGAGTCAACCAACAATGATCCCCACTCCAATTTTGGGATATGTTCCACCCACATGACCTTCTCCAATATTGGACCCAGCTCTTATTGCTAAAGCTCCTTATCCAAATAGGTTAAGGGGAAACAAACCAAGTCCACAAATGGAGAAGATTATAGAAATGTTTAAACAGGTTAACATAAATATTCCTCTCCTAGATGTGATACAACAAATTCCGTCATATGCAAAAATACTTAAGGATTTGTGCACTAGGAAGAGAAAGACTCAAGTGTCGAAAAAAGTGTTCATGACGAGTAATGTTAGCACAGCTTTTACCCATCAATTACCAAAGAAATGTAAGGACCCTGGCTGTCCTACAATCTCTATTTCTATTGGGGGTAAAAATATTAATCGTGCTCTACTCGACCTTGGCGCTAGTGTTAACCTGCTTCCATACTCTATCTACGAGCAGTTAAGTATTGGAGAGTTGAAACATGCCCACTGCACTCTCCAGATGGCAGATTGATCTATCATCAAACCTAGGGGTGAGCTTGAGGATGTATTGATAAAAGTCGGGGAATTTATATTCCCTGCGGACTTTATTATTTTAGATACAAATCTGTAGCGAACCCACGGAACCAAATTCCGGTGATTCTCGGTCGACCCTTCTTAGCCACTTCCAATGCTGTCATTAATTGTCGTAACGGTTCTATGAACCTAACCTTCGGGAAAATGACAATTGAGCTTAACATTTACAAGCTAGGAAGTCAACTATATGAACCTTCTGCTCATATTCTTGATGTCTGTTCTGTCCACGAGATAGCTCCCGAAAGCTGCAAGGTTGAGGAACTTTGCTTTAATGATCTTGACAATATTAGCACATTGATTAGTCGAAAATACTGCATCTTTTAACCGGAAATTTCCCTATCATTTGCATTCATATAGAAGTGTTCGGCATTCATATCGCACATATTAGCAAATCAGATTGCATGTGTTGGACTCTAAAACCGGCACTATAAAGGAAATTGACTGCATTTTCATAGCATGGCATCATTCCTATATATCGCAACTTGTGTTTCGAAGTCTGTGCAGGACATTACAAAAGATCGGTCAAATTTACAAACGAAGACTGTTAAAAAGACGCCAATTCATGGATTTCAGATCTGGAAGTAATCTGGAAAGCATTTTGAGAATCAACACATCAGATAAATACCACAAAGCCAAGAAGAAGCAGTAAGAAGAATTACACACTGTGATCTCCTCACGTGACCGCGGATCCGCAGCATAAGGAGGCACGTGCCGCGGATCCGCGGCGCTTCTGCCACGTCATCCGTCAAATTTTGCTGCATTATTCCTATTTCAGTGCCTAAAGCTCAGAAATCTATTGAAAATTCCAGAAGACTCTAGAAGATTCTGCCAGTTCAGCAAACTAGGGTTTCTAAGCTAAAACATCCCTAGCTTAAAGCCTAAGCTAAGCTCCTAACTAACTTACAACAAACTTTTGGAGGGAATTGCAAATTCAAACCTAGACCTAGGGTTTGGGAAACCTATAAATAGACCCCTAGGCTCACTTGTAATCTCTCATCTAGATCCCATCTCATCTTAGAAATCAATTTTGTGGGTTAGTTGTTGATTAGAAACCCTAGTTCTTCATCTACCCACATTCTTTCCACCTCAAAACCCTAACCCTAATCCAATCTAGAAATACCCAATTCAAGATCCATGGAGATCAAGCAAAGCAAGTCTTCAAGCAACCTTTAGAAGCAAAGCCGGTATTCAACGGAGCACGAGATCGAAGCGATCCAAGACTCAAGAAGCCGAGCGATGCAAGATTCAACGAGCGAAGTTCCTACCTCTTGTAAATCTCGAGAGTTGTAACTACTTGTTGTTGTAATAAAGGTGAAGATTCTTTAACTTGTTTACATTTCAATTCAAGCATTATGATTCATTTAGATTCTTGAATATGTACTTTGTGATGATGCTTGAATAAAACTCCGCTCGTGGAGGAATCGAAACAATTGTAAAATGATGATGTTGATGAATTGTTAAACGTTTTCTTAAGTCTTAAAACAATTGTAAATTCTTGAAAATCGATTGATCGATAATCTAGATCGATGCGAATGTGTTCTTGATTTCTTTCGCACGATCTAAAGATCGATAATTGATCATTCGACTTTCAAGAAGCTATCTAGTGAATGTTATTCATCGAAAGGACAAAGGATAGGATGAGGAATCCTAATTCCTCGCAAGATCCTTGATCCTCGATGAATTCGACATCGATTTAGCATCAATTTGTTACTAGATAAGAAATCGTAATCTTGAATCTTCATCACATCTACAATTTACTCGATTCCTACGAGTTTTACTTCAAATCTTGAAACCCTAAGTGATTGGAATTCTATCGAAACTCGATTCTCTATTTTTATCATTTTCTTGATTCTTGATTAGAATAGTGACACTTGAAACCCATCGATAAAAATCTTGAATCATGTTTTCTTTTCTTTTCTATTAACTTTTCAATTCAAACAAATCAAAATTACAAACGAATCGCACAATCCCTGTGGACGATCCGCACTCGCTAATGATCTACATCCGACACCGTAGTTGATTGCGGTCAAATAATTCTTTGATTATGAATTTTATTCATTTTCTAAATACCGACACAAAGAAACTTATTCGAGTTACACGACACAATCGGAACCAAGAATCAATCACACATCATTGTTTGATCTTGCACATTATCATAGCGAAGACACCTTTGACGAGTCCACCCCCAAGTTTGAACCTTTTGACTCATCACAAAAGTCAGTAGCACCTACCGAGTCAATATCCTATGCAACTTATGAACTTCTTCGAGAATCCGAATGTCATTCGCTTACCCCACCTTCTATTGTCTCTCCGCCAACATTAGATCTCAAACTATTACCTTCTTATCTTAAATATGCATATTTAGGTGAGAATGAGTCTTTTCCCGTGATCATATCCGCTTCTCTAGCTTTAGAGCAAGAGGATGCTCTTTTGATGGTCTTGAGATCTAATCGGCAAGCATTTGGTTGGAAAATGGCAGACATCAAAGGGATTAGTCCCTTGATTGTTGAACATCATATACATTTGATGGATGAAGCCAAGCCAACCCGAGAACCACAAAGACGGTTGAATCCCGTCATGAAGGAGGCGGTAAAGAAAGAAATCGTCAAGTGCTTAGATAGTGGTATAATTTACCCAATCTCTGATAGCCAATGGGTAAGTCATATTCATGTAGTCCCTGAAAAGTCTGGCATCACGGTCATAACTAATGAGGCTAATGAGTTGATCCAGACACCCACCCAAACTGGATGGCGTGTATGTATTGATTATAGAAAACTCAATGTCGCAACGAGAAAAGATCACTTCCCTCTACCTTTCATTGACCAGATGTTGGAACGATTAGCTGGACATGAATATTATTGTTTCATCGACGGATACTCTGGCTATAACCAGGTCCCTATCGCCGAAAAGAATCAAGATAAAACAACATTTACTTGTCCTTTCGGTACCTTTGCTTATAGACGCATGCCCTTTGGGTTATGCAATGATCCCGTTACATTTCAGCGATATATGATGGGGATATTTTCGGACATGGTAGAGAATTTTCTGGAGATTTTCATGGATGATTTCTCTATATTTGGGGACTCATTTGAAGATTGCCTACGTAATCTTGACGCGGTTCTTACCTGCTGTAAGGATAAGAACTTAACTTTGAATTGGGAAAAATGTCATTTCATGGTCCAAGAAAGAATCGTGCTTGGATATGTCATTTCACGAAAAGGCATTGAGATAGAAAGAGCTAAAATAGATGTCATCCATAACCTTCCTCATCCCTAATGCGTCAAAGATATACAATCTTTTCTTGGTCATGCAGGATTTTATATGAGATTCATTAAGGATTTTAGCAAAATTGCTAGACCCTTAACTCTTCTCTTGGCTAAGGATACAACATTTCACTTTGATTCGGACTGTGAGGCTGCATTTGACTCACTTAAAAGATCTCTCACTACAGTCCCCGTTCTATCATCTCCTGATTAGAACCACCCGTTTGAGCTTATATGTGATGCATCAGATTTTGCTATTGGTGCAGTCTTAGGACAACACATTGATAAGATGCCACATGCAATTTATTATGCAAGTAAGACCTTGAATGATGCCCAAATTAATTATACAACTATCGAGAAAGAACTCTTGGCAGTTGTATTTGCATTAGAAAAATTCAGGCCTTACTTGATTGGCTCACCGATTGTGGTTTACACTGATCACTCCGCCCTAAAACATCTTTAATCTAAGAAGGATGCTAAGAGCAGGTTAATACATTGGATCCTATTATTACAAGAATTTGATCTTGTCATTCGAGATAAGAAAGGATGTGAAAATGTAGTAGCCGACCATCTTTCACGCATCTTTTCTTCGCCTACTATGACCTTACCAATAAACGACGCTTTCCTTGATGAACAGCTCTTGACCGTATCCTGCGAACCTTGGTTCGTGGATATTGTGAATTATCTGGCAATGGGACTTATTCCTAGCGATTGGTCTAAATAAGACAATCATCGATTTCTATCCCGGGTAACTGGGATGAACCTTATTTATTTAAGTATTGTCCCGACCAAATTATTCACAAATGTTTCCCCAATGATGAATTCAAGAGTGTTTTGTCTTTCTGTCATGATCAGGCATATGGTGGTCACTTTGGTCCACTTAAAACGGCGGAGAAAGTTTTGCAATGTGGTTTTTACTGGCCTACATTATTCAAAGATGCATTTGATCATTGCAAAACTTATACACGGTGTCAACACACGGTTCGGATTTCTCGAAAAAATGAGATGTCACTCCAACCCAACTTGGTTGTGGGAATTTTTGACGTTTAGGGTATTGATTTTATGGGTCCTTTTCCCAACTCTTTTGGGAATTTATATATCTTGTTAGCGGTTGATTACGTCTCAAAATGGGTGGAACCAATACCATGTCACACTAATGACAACAAGGTTGTTATTAAGTTCCTTAAAGAAAATATTTTTTCGCGATTTGGACACCCTCGCGCTATAATTAGGGACAATGGGACGGATTTCTATAATCGGTCTTTCGAGACTTTGATGCAGAAATATTCAATCAACCATAAACTTTCTACGCCCTATCATCCCCAAACGAGCGGGCAAGCTGAGATTTCCAATAGGAAAATCAAACAAATTTTGGAGAAAATAGATTCTAAAAACTGTAAAAATTGGTCAACCAAATTGACAGATGCTCTTTGGACATTCCGTACCGCTTATAAGACTGATCTTGGTATGTCTCCTTACCGCCTAGTGTTTGGAAAGGCTTGCCACCTTCCTGTCGAGATCGAACATAAAGCAATGTGGGCCATTAAAGAACTTAACTTCGATTTAAGTCAAGACTGCAACTTTCGGAAGCTGCAAATAAACGAGCTAAGCGAACTCCGCGATGAATCTTACGATAATGCAGTTATAGTAAAGAACCGGACTATGATATTTCACGATAAAAATATTTTGAGAAAAACTTTTATCCCGGGACAACAAGTCCTTCTTTACGATTCCCGTCTCCATCTTCATGCGGGTAAGCTAAAATCTCGTTGGAAAGGAACATTTGTGGTGCAGTATGTATACCCGCACGGGGCAGTTGAAGTTGAAAATATTAAAAATGGTTGTATTTTTAAAGTGAATGGGTATAGATTAAAACCGTATCTTTCCACTGACCCCACGGAGGAGCTCCTGTTTTTACAGGAGCCGCTTTATCATAACTGAATTTCCTCCACCTCACCTCCATGTCTCAATAATATTGTCTCATCATAAGAATGGAGGTGAGTTAAAAAGGACTTAACTGAATATCAATATGATTAAAAATAAGTTTGGGGGAGATTTTCACTTTCATTTATTCTTGTCCCCGTTAATAACTTTTCCTCCCAAGTCTACAGGTTTTGAGATTTAAAAGATAACAACAGTGAGAACACTGCTGTAAACCGGTTTGGGGGAGGTTTGTGCTTATTTACACATTACCTTGCATTATACACTTTGCATAAGCACAAAAAAAATTTTAAATTTTTTTTTATATAATAAAAGATTAGAAAGTGAAAAATTATATTTGAAAACCAAGAAAGTTAGATGTTTTCTTAAACGAAACTAGTAATAAGTAGTTATGAGCCGTTGTCCCAAGGGTTAGTAAGATGAAGGAAGTCATTAGTCTGAGGATAAAAATAAGTCTGAAAAATAGTTTCTATTCTGGGAGCCAAACATTGGAACGTTGATACCCTACTATACGCACTTACACACGTCTTGAAACTCGGGATAGTAGAGAATACCTTGAAATGCTCTTGTCTAAAATCCAAAATACGAAATAAATATAAATGAAGCATAAAAGTATAAAATGGTGAAGAAAAATGAACACTGATTTTGTAATCACCAAGGCAGCATAAAAAAATATAGCGAGGTTGCTTCATCACCTAGTGCCTTAGACCAACTGGTTTGGGAGTCACTGCTAAGCCTTAGGTGTTACAAAACGAGAAAATTTCTAATTACGCATAATATGTGAGCACATTTAGTAATCGTTCGATTAGTACCTCAAGAAATATTAACGGTCGCATGAAGAATGTGTGAGCAATTCTATCTAAAATATTCACCAACTAAAAAGTATGAAGCAGATGGACAAGAGTATGATAGCTTGAATTGAATTCTCCGAGTGTAGGGATATCTTTTACACACACGTAGGGGTATATGATCGGTGTTTGGAGGAAAGGTAGGGATGAAGAATAAAGGCAATGTTTTATTGAGAGATGATGTGATTTCAAATATTTTTCATGACTATTAAGTTAGGGCTCATGACAACCGAAAAGCTTGTGTAGTTGAAAACTCTAATTTTCAAGATCTTTATTTTATAATTCTTATCTTTATATGTAACTTTCACAGTCTTTCTTTTATTATAGGATTTTGTGGGTATAATCCGCTGAAAACCCTCAAGAGACAACACTCCTCCTAGTAGGGACACCTAGAGGTTTAACGGCTTGTTGCACGTGCTCAGTGAAATCGTGTTGCCTACGAAAGTGTGCTAATTAGTTTTTCTCTTTCTTTCTATTTTCTCCTTCTCCTGAATAAAAGAAGTTTCCTCGGGACGATCAAAGTCAAGTTTGGGGGAATTTGTTCAGTCGAAATTATTGCAATTTTTAACATAACAATTTTCTCACTTTTCTAATCATCTAAGGGTGTTTGTTATAAATATAACACATATTACAAGTTCATTTGGAAAATATCAATTACCATGTGTTATACATTATAATCAACATTTTTGAAGGAAATTGTATGTTTATTATTTCACGCATAATATCGTATATCTCTAACATTCTTCATTGAAATCTTGTGCAAAAAATTAGCCCAGAACAGATATCGGAATCAGAAATTCATCGATAAAAATACATGAAATCAAAGAGTTAAATTCTGCAGAGATTCAGAAGAGATAAAAAGATTCCAGATATCAAATATAAACCCAGAAACCAACAGAAGAAGACCAAAGAAATATCAAGTAATGAAGACACCAATCGACCGTGGAATCGCGGCCAAATCAGCCCGAGTCGCCGCGGATCTGCGGCCGAGTCAGAGGGTCGAATGACAAGAGTTTTTCAGAAGCTTCCTTATAACGTCTTAGCTTGCTGAGGACGCTTCATAACTACCTAGCTTATTTTAGAAGTCTCTTTGTAACAACCTAGCTTATTGGGGAAGCTTGATTAGGGGCTATAAAAAGGACCTAAGCCTACATTAAAAAGGTGGTTATTTTTTAGTACACATTTTGTACACAATTACAAAAACAATTTAAATCCAATTTCAAGAACCACCAAATCTCAAGATCAAGAATCATCGAGAAGTTCATCAAGCGATTCAACAAAAGATCCTTTACGCGAAGCCGATCGTCATCAACAAGCACGTAATCCTCGATAGATTCAAGACTCACGGTGATCGAGCTAAGCGAAGATCGACGGAGAAATTACCTCTTCAAGGGAGTGATCGAGAGCTATTCTTCTTGTAATCTCGGATTGAAGAAGTTGTAATTTGAATTTGAATAATAAAGGTGATCATTAACTTTAGTCTTGCTTTCTTTAAATTTTCGTATTATGAAATCTCTATTTGTTGATTCTTCTATTTTCATAATTTGTAAGTAAATCTCCTCTTGCTAAGGATTCGAAGGAATTTGGTAGATCACATGGTGAGAGAATTCTATATTCATCTTAAGTCTTATGGAGATTATAAACTTTATCAGAAAGAATCATTAATGTCCAAATTGTGAGTGAGATCAATTTATTGAGAATTTCGTCACGATTTGGGGATTAGATTGATGATCCTTCTTGTTAAAAGCTAGATAGGAATGACAATCAATGAAAGAACAAGGGGCAATGAAGAAGAAACCCTAGTTTCTTCAAAAGATCCCTAATTCTCATTAATAGCCATCAATCTAGTTGTAATTCTATCAATAGATAAGATGAATCATCTTGAATAATCATCATTGACTACTAATTCCGTTCGAATCCTAAAAGCCTTCTTCAATTTTCTTGATAACTACATTTGATCTTGGACATTTTCTTGATTTCCTTTCTTGAAAACAATTTCTTGAATTTCTTGAAACTATTAAATTCAACTAAATCTTGAAACAATTTCTTAAATTTCTTAACTAGTTCTTTCGACTCAACTAAAATAAGAATTTACGAATTTCTCGAATCCCAGAGGACGACCCGTGCTCACTAACGCTCGCTACACGCGACACCGTTATTGATTCCGGTTATATTACGACTAAAACATTACATCACTTCTTTACTACTACATCTTTTCTTTAAAATCAAAGAAGTGAGAAATTCGATACAAATCACGGGGTCATGAAGAAAAGGCCCACCCCAGCTTTGATTATGGGGGTGTTTTGCTTTCGCTGCTTCGTGGAGGATACTCCATCGAAGTAAAGCTCCCACTGAGGATTATCTTCTTCTTTTTCTTCTTCAATTGTGTCGAATGCGTGCTCATCCGGCAACTCGCAATTTAAGGGGGTGTCGGGTGGTATCGGATACTCCTTGAGAAAGTCGGCGATGGCCTGTCCTTTCACTACTTTGAGAAGTCGATACATTTCTAAGAACTCCATCAGGAAGAGGGCTCATTGTTGCGCCACGGCAGCGCCCCGGCCGTCTTACCGAGGCCAAAATGCGGAATCAAAAATTTTCCTTACTTGGAAACTGGCGCTACCGCGGACAATGAAAACCCGGATCGTAACCATTAACCTAATGCTAGCTAACAAGAGATGGGAAGAGAAGTATACCAAGTGATCCGAGTCCTCCGGTCTTCTCTTCATCGTCCCGATCTCCCGCGGAAAGTCCTGTCTCCATGTCGTCGCCTCCTCGCCGGAAGGACACCACGTCGCCTGCATCTTTTACGGGCTCCCACCTCAATACCGAGGCAACTCGGGCACGAAGCTAGCAAGTCGACGAGCCTAAGATTTGCTGTAGAATGTGTAGTGTAGAGGCTATGTCTCATTTGGGGTTTATGTTGCCTTGGAGGATGGAGGAAGAGGTAAAGAAAATTGGTGCTTACAATTTTCTAGCAAAAAGAAGATGAGATGAAGAATTCCTCACATAACCAAAATGAACTCTCTCAATCTTTTTCTCTCAAGTGAAGCATACTTCTCATCAAGTGAGAATGGTGGAGGAAAAGAAAAACTAATCCAAGAGGGAGGTGAATGTAGGAGAAGAAGAATGGTGACCACATCCAAACATCATGATAACAAAACTCAAATCAATCTTAATCCTTTCTAATCAACAAAAAGCAAAGGATAAGAAAGAAAAAGGATCTCATGATACTTGTCAAATCATGAAGCCATCATAATCAATCCATTTGCATGAAAACCCTCCACAATGTGTTATTTGCAAACTTGCAAATAACCCCCTCCATCGGAAAAGTCCGGCCGGGAAAGAACAAAGAAAAACCGGCCGGAACGGAATGCAAACTGGCAACTCCAGAAAACTGGTCCCGTAATAAATTACAGGAAAACCCTGATACTGTGCATACACACCCGCATCTGTATTCTGACCGGATACAAATGCAATGAGACAAAATCTACACTGTACTATACTAGGACCCGGCTTAAACCAAAGCCGGCTAGTAATATCTGTTCGATCCTGATCCGTGCAATACCGCACGTATCTGATCGAACCCTGCCATATAACCATACGGCCACTAGTACAAACCTTCCGATCCTGATCCGTGCAATACCGCACGTATCTGATCGGACCCTGCCATATCTCCATACGGCCTCTACAGCGTTTCGCCCGAAAGCTTGAGTAACTGAAAGTGTGGTGGACTCTAAAGACTCAACAATACTATGGCTGTGGATTTAACCACTAGCACGTCAGAGGTATAAGCCAATACGTGACGGGCCACCAGCTATTGACCAAAAGGGACGTCGATGAGCGAACTCATCCTGACACCCTACTGAGCCTGTCAGTGACAATATCCGTACAGTCCGGTCCGTTCGTCTATGAGCATCACATGTCGGGCCTAGGGGGTTGGTAAAAGTCAGACCCCCAAAAGCGGTACATGTCGTGTCGGAGTGTAGCCCAGAACACCCTGAGATACTACTGGAATACCTACCAGTAAATCTCCTGCCTCGGCCGAGGGCTTTGTGTAATGGCTCTCCTAGACACAGCGCGACCTCACCCCCAATACCGGGAGAGACGAACCCCTGCAGATCCGCTCACTGCCTCCATGTGGCTCGGGACTGTACCCAACTAAAACCTGTTTGCACGACTCCTTTGAGCCGTGGTAGGATAGTAATCAAAGCACAGTGGGAACTCACACGAGACAAATGATGATCTCAGGTCGATGAACTAACCTGTACACATGTCACCAGGGAACTGCTATCTGACATCTGGTATAAGACCAACTAGCAGGTTCCCGGCGAGTCCTGTCCGGTGTACTCATAACCCAATGAGCACCTGTATACATCTTAGGTGAACCAACTGACACCAGTGGCTTGTGAGACCGGCCACCGCCCCTCGTCGGGGTCTCGACTGTATACACTAGTCTACTAATGGAGTATCGATGCCCTGTCTCGAAACTCCTACGACTAGGGACCTTTTAAGGATGTGCTTATAGACTACCAGCTCCCACGTATATGATCGCCATCATACTGTTGGTAGTCAAACAAGAATCCTAGGGGCTCTATCAACGTGTAATAGCGACATGTCAGGTCACCTAAAGCAGTACACGATGATAAAGATAAACCAGATAGCATACTATCATCTCGAGTAAGACTGTCCTACCGGGATAGGTCCTCCCTCAATCATTGCAATCACGTGCCTGTGATCCAATAATTGACTCTGAGGGCACTATCTCCAACAATCTCCCACTTGCACTTAAGGCTAATTATTGCGATGTCGTATACTCACAGCCCGTGTGATACCGAACACCCAATCAGTCTCACAAAACCCGTTTGCGAAACTATTGCGTTCGAGAAATAGCCTCAGTGAGTGGATCCGCAGTGAAGTTTCTTTCTATGTCTCTCTATATCTCAAGTTCGCGGAGAAAGCCATCTCCCGAAATGAGCAATACCTGTCTTGGAACGTCTGGATGTCTGATGGGACCTAGTTCATAAATGAACTCCAAATTCAGACTTCTTAGACTGTATCGTCAACTGAACTTAATCAGTATCCTGCGCCATGCCTTCCTCAGTATTGCCTTGGACCACCTGTCCAAAATACTGCCCCTCGTCAGAAGGAAAAACTATAACTCTGACAGCCACTCTGCCATCCAGGTCACCTTGGAAGCCTGGAATGATAACCGTCTCCTAAAGGAGGCTGCCGTTATCATATCCCTAGAACATTAACTTATGTTCTAAAACTGCTTCCGACTGTTTCTCCAGGATTGGATTAATATCAACTTATTGCACCTACTGCAAGAACAACATCTGGTGTGGTACTTGACATCTCATGATTGACTCAATTGCCTAAGCAAGTGATCTGTCAATCATGCGAACCCCTCTCTACTAGTCTGTAAGACACCTTTAGAGAGGGTGACTCCATCACCTGCAGGTACACTACCGTGCCAGGAGTCGTCCATTCTAAATACTCATAGAATGCTGTCAAGGTACCCAGATTGGGAAACCACCCAAATCTAGATCTAAAACCATAGATCTAGTAACCAGAATGTCTGATATAAGATCCAATTCCTGTGTGGAGAAACTACTGTGTGACAACCAAAGTATAACCGATCGTAGTATAGGAGTTTCCTTTCCTACTCTGTGTATGTCATCCAAAAACCAGGACATCACACCTTACTACCTTCTTAACAGATCCATCCCCTATTCTGATGAAGTCAAACCTATGACTGTCACATCAGAAATAGATGATCTATCTCCGCTACATGTCCTTTAGTCTATAAATAGACATAAGCCTGATGTCCACCAATGCTTCCGCTGCTCCCACTGACTACGACAACCCTCTGGCAGAGTCATATAGATGTGCACTTGTAAAGCTAGTTTAGAACGACGCTATACTCATCCTCCTGCCGGGTCTCGCAGCCTGGAACAACAACAATGGCAAGTGTGGGTAAACAAGAACTTCCCTGTCACCGTCCTTGAGGCTACCGGAGTACCTCTCGGGTGCCTGAAGTTACCCGCCTTATCTGCGGAGTGGCCAATGGAATTTTAAATCAGATTGAACCTTTAGGTTCCTTATCAAATCTTCGGTAATCGTTTGCGGTTCTGGAATCACTTCCAGTTCTACCATACTCCCACTACTGTTTTTTTTGAAAAAATCCATTTTTATTAAAACTGTGGCGAGTCTAGAACAATATTACTATTGATCTCCCAGATGGTAGAAAGTCAACCCTCGTCATAGCCTGGGTCAACCCATAAACAGCCATTACAGAAACGTGCCTTGAGTTATCCAGAGTCTGGTTTTAATCATAAGCCGGACAACTCCCCGTACCTTAACAATGTCAAGATATGAACTGTTCTATATCCAATATAGAAACAGAGGCACTGATTTAATTGAACCAGATTCAAATCATGCAGCTGTCTCCAGTGCATGTCAACTAAATGGAAGGAGGCCGATCAGCGTTACTCAACTTAGGAATGTTTCCAATTATGAGTAACCTGAAAGAGAAGCTAGTTCTCTTAATCATTACTATCAACTGAACACCATACACAAGTATCTACATCTTCGATCACTTTGAAGAATCCCGATACTTGCTACACCTGGTTCTCTACTCTATTCAAATACCTATAACTCTTCAAAACTTAGACCCTGTGTTCCTAAGAAACACATGTCTAAGAACTAGAGAAGTTAAAAGTAAACAGAATATAGTATGAGGACCAACCCCTCTGTCCTAATGGACACTGGACAACATACAATACTCTGTATAAGTCCGCTGAGTCTAACAACTCTTTCACTGTGCGTCGTAGGTTGAAAACTGTACTTATGGTTAAGAAGAATTACACAGCTGTTTAATGCTCCTTACCTAACCATCCACTGATATAGGTAAATGTCATCGACATAATATCAAAAGGTATATCTCACTCTATGAAAATAGACGTACAGATATATCAATTTGAAATTGGTGCACAACAGCGGATATTCAAAACCAAATATTTGCCGACCGGCAAACAGCCCAGATGATCTCCTCAAATATCACCGATTACAACGAATCCCGATATAATGAGGATGATCACCCTATTCCCAATAACTTACTCCCACTCATCATCTGTAAAACAATACAGATGTGAGAATCATACCTGGTAAATACATACCCTGGAGTAAGTATCTAATCGGGAAATCAGTTTTCTTTTAACATTACACAGTGAAACTGAAACATTGAAATGTTTCGGTGGGGTATTCCGGTATTCTTAGTAATGCCTCTTCCATTATCCAGATTCACAACTGTAACCGTATATCTCTTTGCCATCTGTCCAAATCCCTTTATATGTCTTTAGTCATTACCGTCTGCACACCCCTTTAAGCCAAATGGTTTTCTTCCTTCCCTACCGTTCGGCACCAGTCTATGGTTTGGAAGAAGACTATCCAATAAGCATAAAAGGTGTACTGTCCTAATCCTAGGAGCACTCGCAAAGCGAGAGAAGGTGAAGATAAAAGACAACCGAATAAACCTTATTCCTATTTCTCCTGAACCAGAATCCATCCCCGAACTGGAACAAGTTCCTTTCGAGTTCGTATATAACCATACGATGGAGTATCCAAATAAACTGTGGATCTTCGTAGTGATACGGAGTGTCCTGGAGAAATACAAAGGTGATTTAGGATTGGCGAAGAAATACTTGGTTCGGTCGTGAATAGCAGTCGCAATTTACTTTGCCCTCTTACTAATCCCTTGCTTTGTCTTAACTTAATACCTTCTGTACACCGTTTAGGCTAACTGGTTTTCTTCATTCCCTACCGGTCGGCACCAGCCTATAGTTTGGAAGAAGACTATCCAATTTGCGTAATAGGTGTACTACTCCTAAACCAAGGAGTACTCGCAACCTGAGAGAAGGTGAAAAGAAAAGACAACTGAATAGTCCTATCCGTTTTCTCCAGAACCAGAAACCATCCTCGAAGTCCTTCGAGTTCGTATATAACCATACGATGGTTTTATCCAATGGAAGTGGACGTTCGTAGTAATACGGGGTGTCCTGGAGAAAAGAGTAAAAGCAGGAGTGGCAAAGAGGTTTGCAACTCTGACAATCCAAAAGCCAGTGTAAAGTAGGTTCGGTCAACTTAGTCACTGAGTCATAGTCCAGGGTCGGGTCAATGGTCGCTGCCAAAGAGAGAGAGAAAAGAAACACTCAGCGTGCACTCTATCCTAGATCAGAATGGTTATCACTTTGTCTAATCTGGAAACCTCCCACTGTACCTCAAACTCTCCTCCAAACCTAAAAGAAGAATTAGTCGGGAATACCCGAGGAGTAAACCAACTCATCAGTGGGAATCGGGATCCAACTATCATCGTATGATAACGTGACGGAATCCGCTCACGGTATCACACTCCAGAAGGTATGCGCATATCTGGCAAGTTTCAGTTCTTTTGAAACTCCCGATGAAAGTTTTACCCCTAGGACCCAAGTGACCTTGACACAGTCAACAAATCAAAGAGTCCTAGTCAAGTTCAACCCGTCATTATCCTGGATTGCATTAAACCCATCCGTACGAGCCCTTGACACAGTCAACAAGGCCGCACGACTGTCCTAACCAATCCCATTAATATGCTGCAAACAAACACTACTTAGCTACCGCACACTACGCCTTGACACAGTCAACAAACGCAGCACGAATACTAAGTAATACTTGTAAGAAATGACGGAGGGCTACGTCTAGTTTTTGGCGAAAAAACTTTTAACGTAATGAACTCGATATCGTTGAAGAAACTGCATAGCCTTTTATAAAAATATAGTGACGAAAACCTTTACTAAAGAGGTCACTCCCGGTGAAGGGATCTCGGCTCTTTCCCCGTAGAATGAGGTGCAGGATATTCCAACTGAATACCACGATGCAAAGAAAAAGTAATCGGCTATAGTGAAGTTATTGCCCTGACGCAAACTTTTGTCCAAGGGGTCACTCCCGGCGAAGGGATCTCGGCCCTTGCCTCGTCGACTGAGGAGCAGGATATTCCAACTGAATACCACGATGCAAAACAAAAGAGAACGCCCTTGCAATAACAGTTTTTTTTGAAAAAGTGTTCCAACAACATCAGAATAGGTTTTTTTATCTTGCATTGATCCGAATCAACGCAGTCCCATCAAATGATCACACCAATAAAGAACGAAAATAATGATGTACGTATATGCCATCCGCATTCGCCACTGGGTCCGGTCATCACCCGTTAGGTTACTTAACTAACGACAGAGCGGGGACGGGACTAGCGCGGATGCAAAACATATACAACATCTACTAATATATATACCAATATATTATATTCGCTCAAGACGTGATAAAATGCAACATCACAGAAATGTACAGCATCACAGAACAATACAGATATCTGGGATCCCCGGGTTTCACAGAGCCGCTGCTGAAACCCGACGTTCCCCTGGTCATGTGGATAGCCTGTGCAATGAAATCCTAGACCCCTACGGGTGCGGCAAGTCACCCGCCAAGACCTGAAGCGAGGCAGCCCCCTTCAGTACCGTGAATGGACCACCCAGCACTTCACGGAATCCGGTAACTTGGGCACCCCTCCTGGGTCAACCTGTACCCCCTACGAGTGCGGCGAATAGCCCGCCAATCCTAGAGTGAAGCCCCCTCCGTCTCAATGCCATGAGATGCGGGCCCGTTGCTCTCAAGAACTCGGCTATCCGTGCACCCCTCCGCGGGGTAATCCTACTACAGAAAGTAAAATATACATACACCGGGTACATCGACCGCAACCAGGTCGTGCCCCAAAAGAATAATACAAACAGGCAGTGACGGCAGTCCACATGTCGGACGCTCGCCCCGCAATATCAAACGTACATATAAAAAACAAAACTGTACTAACATTGCATCCAGGCTATCCCCCACGACCGATCCGCAACATCACAGCATAAACAAAGAACATCAACGTGAAAATCACGTTCGCAAGTCCGTCTAACCGGGCTATAGCAGTTAGACAGGATTTACCGATCAAGTGATATTCACGGTCGCAGATATAATGTAAATACTGTGAAATAATGTGTTTAAAATATCCGATCGATCAAATTTTAACAAGTGGGCCCCTAAGTACTACTGCAGCACATCAAGAAATTCTGGGCCCAAAATTAATGTTCCAAAACCCCTAAAATCATCCCAGAAAGCAACTGAAGAAAAACGACACAGTGATCTGACCATAGTGCGGCGGAACCACGGCCCAAAGGGGGGTTTGGCCGCGGTTCAGCGCTCCCACTAAGGAATCACTCTGTCGAATTTCTACAGTAGCCTTATAGTTTCCAGTACATCACTTTTCTGCAACCTGAAAAATTTTTTGAGCAAGAAAAAAATCAACAGAAAACTGATGTAAAGAAAACGCATATTTTTGGAATTTTGGTCGATCGGAAATGTAAAACACATTAGACAAAGCTAGACAAGGTAAATGGCGTGGCTCTGATACCATGTTGCGCCACGGCAGCGCCCCGGCCGTCTTACCGAGGCCAAAATGCGGAATCAAAAATTTTCTTTACTTGGAAACTGGCGCTACCGCGGACAATGAAAACCCGGATCGTAACCATTAACCTAATGCTAGCTAACAAGAGATGGGAAGAGAAGTATACCAAGTGATCCGAGTCCTCCGGTCTTCTCTTCATCGTCCCGATCTCCCGTGGAAAGTCCTGTCTCCATGCCGTCGCCTCCTCGCCGGAAGGGCACCACGTCGCCTGCATCTTTTACGGGCTCCCACCTCAATACCGAGGCAACTCGGGCACGAAGCTGGCAAGTCGACGTGCCCAAGATTTGCTGTAGAATGTGTAGTGTAGAGGTGTAACGATCTAGAAATCGTTTTGTGCTTGTTTCTGTTTTTGGGTAAAATTCAGCGGTATTTTCAGTTTTATACCGATTGCGATCAAACGGCCATATCGACTTACCAGCACCTAGTTTTGAGAAAATAAAGCTTGTGCGCATACTTTGAGAGTATATGGGACGTTTTGGTGCAATTTGAATTTTTCCCATTTTTAATGTTATTTTTTTTCCGGCTTGCACATTTTTAGAATCTTCTCTTCTAAACTTTTCTTAAAAATTCTCTAAGTTAAACTTAACCATAGCATAATTGAGTGTGTGGCCTAGGTTTAAAGAGGAAAAAGAAAAGAAAAGAATTGATAAGAAGAGAAGAAGAAGGTGCATGAATGGATTAGGGTTGACTTTGCATTAAATGCAAGGAATTGCTAGGAAATTCCCTCTCTCTCTCTCCTCCCTCCACATGGCCGAGCCCTCTCCCTCTCATTTCTGCACTTGGCCAATTTCCTCTCATTTCTATCATAATTCTTTCACAATTCTTCACAAGTTCACACAAAAATACCATTTTCTTCAAGTTTTCTCATTTCCTTGAATTGGAGTGCACAAAGGTTGGATCCTTGTATTCTTTCAGTTAGGTAATGATCCTTATCTCATCTTTAGTTAGTTTTTGTGCTTTCTAGATTGCTAGTTGCTGTTTAGATTGATAAATTAGGGTTTGATGCGTAATATCGTATTTTTGGTATCGGTTTGTGGTTTTTAGAACCTGCTCTGACCCAGGTAGTTTACTGATGAATTCAATATAGTGAGTGTGTTGTACTAGAGGACCTGAAGCACCACCATCAACACGACACCCATCCCACCGGCCTGGGCCGGCGACAGGAAGAAGAGGGGCCGGCGACGCCGGCCAACCTGAGGAGTTTGGGTGTGGGGTTTTGACTGTAGGTGTCTGCTATGTTTAGGGTTCCTCTGGTCTTGTTGAATTTGTTTATTTTGCACAGTAGGAAAATCTGGGATCAAATGTGCAGTTTCTAGTGTTTCGTGTTCGTGCGATACGTGTTACGACACGCGTCGTGCCGTTTTCGTAGTTTCGCTCTTAATTCGTTTTCGTCGTGTTGCTACTCTCGTTAGCCACGATACGAACACTTAGGAGGTGGTTGTGTGTTGTTGTGTCGGTTAGATATAGCTAGTTCGTATTTCGTAGCTATTATTGATATTGGTATATTGTTGTTGTTATCTGTTGCAGGTTCGCAGACGAGGACTACGGACACTGCCACAGGGGGATTCAGGTGGTAGATTTCATCTAGCTTGGAGTGTGGGTGAGTAGATTTAACATCTACAGGGGAATCGCCCGCATGGCGTTATGCGTCTGGGCTAGAAACCTTTACCTTTGTCGCATATTCTATATCATGTTTAGAATTGCGCATATACCTGACTGCTTAGTGATAGTTGTGATTGGATTAGTATCCTTAGGACACTGCACTATTATTGACGGCTCAGATTGCGAGAGCACTGATTGGATGCCACACACACCGTCAATAATTGCCATGTCATACACGACCATATTTTAGAAATGCTATTGTATGGTTAGGGACATTGTGACTATGATATATATTTCTTATCGTTATATTTAGACTTGACATGCTAGTTTCTGTTTACCTATAGGATCCTGTACCTTTAGTGCTAGGTACATATACACCTAGGGACATGGATACAGGTGTACTTACATTCCATACTTTACCTATACTTGATAGGTATATCACATCATGACATTAATATTTCCATACATATTTATACCTGATAGGTATATCACATCAGCATACAGGCAGGTTTACATGTATTGCATACCTATATCTGATAGGTATACTACATCATCACAGAGATCCAGGTGTACTTGTATTTCATACTTATACCTGATAGGTATATCATATCATCATATAGGTAGATACCTATATTACTGCTTTACGATTCATGTATTCATTTATTATCTGGTGAATGCTATGCTATTCATTTTTACGCTTTCATTACATTTTCATATTGCATATACATTATTCATGGATTATCGCATTGTTATATGGATTTTTCATGATGTTTTCTGGATTTGGGGACCGTGGTAGTTCATGAAATTATGCATACATGAAGACCCGGTTTTCCTTGAGATGATATTATAGCATCCACCATGAGATTTATCGGTGCAGATATATATATCCTATGCGAGGAGGCGTCGAGAGCCGCATGAGGATACATGGTGGGGCCCGGAGGTACCCCGAAGCTAGAATGTTGTCGGAGTGAGCCGATGTCGCATTGAGGCGATGAGGCCTAGGGGAGCCATACTTTCCGGTGACATTACCAGAGACTCGGCGGATATCAGGAGGATACCGTTGGGAGTCATGTGCGTATCGATACGTCGAGAGGCGAGGGGCAGACAGAGGCACTCGGGCTCTCGTGATAGCGTATGATACGTACGTATCAGTTTTCTGTGTCGATGCTTGACACATTGGTTTTTATGATATTCCTAAATACTCTTGTATATATAACAGGGGATTGAGCCGCTGTTATATATGCCTCTACACCAATATTAGTGGAATGGGACGCTAATATATGTGTATTGCCCTCATCATATTTACTTATGTCATTATATTTAGGATGTTAGAACTGTGCTGGAGATTTGACTTGAGATTCATGAGATTCATTGGGATTGGATGATGATATCGTACACACTAGAGATGTGAGATCCACTTAGTGTGGTACATATGATATATTGTGAGACATACTGAGATTGTACAGACGAGACATGTGGGATCCACTAGCTGTTGTACATGTGATATAGGTGAGAGATACCTGATATTGTACAGACGAGATATGTGGGATCCACTAGCTGTTGTACATGAGATATATGGGAGATATACAGAAATTGTACATATGAGAGATGTGGGATTCACTTACTATTGTACATGAGATATAGGTGAGATATACCTGATACTGTACATACGAGAGATGTGAGATCCACCTACTGTGTACATTCGATACCTACGTGATATACATTTGATATTGTGTAGTTTGAGGAGATGTGACACTTAGATGATATGAGAGCTAGTTTGGAGACTGATTGAGGCATTGGGATTTGACTTGTCTTACTGGATTATGATCCTACCACGATGTCAGGATGCCGTGGATTTGACATATTTCACTCCATACCTCATCTTTATATACTTGTGCACTGTGTTATGTATTAGGAGTACCTGTGAGCGTACCTTCCTGAGAGTTGCACATTTACTTTCTCATATCCCCAGAGCATGATTATTGCATACTGTTGTCACATTATTATTGCAGGACATATTGGTGGTACTTGATAGTGTACTTTCCATTATTGCGTACTCAGGACATGCTATTATCATTGAAATGGACATATATTAGATTCATGCTGTACGTTCATTCTCGCGATTACCTGCATATGTTATTTACTATTCACGAGTTGGCAACTCACCCCCGTTGTGCCACAGGTTTTGCTGGAGTTTCCCCAAAGTAGTCAAGGCAAGCTATTCAGCTTTTCAGCTTCACACTCATCTATCATCTTTTGGGTTGCGGATACCACTTCGCCTGTTAGTGTGCAGTTTTACCAGGTGGGTTTTTGTGGTTATCTGAGAGATTGCATTGTATATTCATTGTATATTGTACTCTCCATCTATTACTAGCAGTTGTTGTGACTTAGAGACTTGGTGAGGACGATTGTATATTATTGTGGATTTGTGGATTTTGTACAGTTCCTTTTCTTTTGTCTCTGATTTCTTCTCTACGGCGTCGTATATCTGTTGTGGTGTTGATTTCCGCCGTTGGGCGTGGATTTTGCTCCCGTTTGGGATGTTTTACTTTATATCTATGTTGTACCCTTTTTAGGGGCTGGTTTTATAAAGGAAGTGCTGCCAAAATTTTAAAGGAAAATGTGGACTATTTTAAAGAATTTGGGTTGTGATTTCAAACGTTTACAAAACTTATTATTATCTTTTCCGTATTTTTATGGTTTAGATTTCTGGGTTTTGGCTTTCTTTTACTGCGTTACGTCTGGAGGCGTTGCGTAGTATTAGGGCCATCACGTACCTTTTTGGGTCGTGACAAAGTTGGTATCAGAGCGTGGTTTTACCTTTCGGAGTGTAGGATGACCTGGTATGATGGAGTAGGTAACCTAAGCGGAGTAGCGTAGTGTGGGTATGTCTGCAGCATACTTACGATGCAGTATTTCGCCTAAAGTGCCTAAGTACAATTGTTTGAGATTCCTTCCTTGATGATTCATATCCTTGAGATTCGATTTCCTTGTTCTTATCGAATCCTATATCTATTGATAGCCTTGCCATCGATGACTACGGGGACTCAGAGTGTTGCAGCGAGAGCCGAGGTCAGGGTTAGCTCGGGTGAGACGAGCACTGACCAGGAGGGCACTCGTGTTGCACAGTTGCAGATGGATCAGCCTTCGACTGATCAGCTAGCTAGGCTTGTGACAGAGATGCAGGATTTGCGCCAGACGATGAGATCATTGGTTGATGCCATTCGAGCGCAGCGACAGGAGGTTGTCACCCCATCTACTCAGTTGTTCCTTGGGATCAGCGTGCAGCAGTCTGTTACTTACGTAGCACCAGTGGATGTAGCCCCAGTTGACGAGACACGTATTCCAGAGACTTTACGAGTTCCAGGACAGTGGAGGACTCGTACAGGTGTGCCAGTCCAGGGACAGAGGTTCAGTCGTCGTGACAGGTTTCGTGCACGGCATGGGAGTACCAGAGGTGTGAGACGAGGACAGTCGTCTAGCTCTTATCCCCAGGATGGTCAGCAGTTTTCTTCCGGATGTTATCAGTGCGGGAGTTTGGATCATCGGGTTAGATTTTGTACTGAGCCACGTAGACGCGAGACAGCTATACCGCAGAGTGGAGGATTTCAGCCAGTTGTGGGTAGGAGGCAGACACGAGGGTTTGTTTCTACTCAACCGGACGCCCGGACGTCCAATGCGGAGTTTTCAGGTATCCTTGTTCATGTTCGTTGATGTACTTGTTGGTTTTTCGCACTTTGTGCCGTGGTTGGGACGAGGATCGTGTTAGTTAGATCAGCCGTTTTGTTGTGTTAACTTCTGTCAGCGATTCTTTTGTTGCGCGACACGTATTTCAGTCGTATGCCAGTTGGTGAGGAGATTTTGCCGTCATTGGATCCTTCGAGAGATGTTGGATTTGACGTTCTCCTGGGCATGGATTGGTTAGCTACGTGTTAGGCATCTGTGGACTACCGTGTGGAAACAGTCAGGATTTGTTTTCCCGGCGAGTCAGTTCTTGTTGTGCGGGTGGATAGTTGTGCCGCCTCTCACAGCTTGAATTCAGCCTTTTCCGCTAGTCAGCTTGGAGGAGATGTCGTGGATTCTTGGCGTTCATTCGAGATACCGGAGCCACATTGGGATTGTTGGACCGGGTACTTATCGTGCAAGAGTTTTCCGACGATGTTTCAGAAAAGCTAGCGAAATTCAGGGAGCTTAAGGATCTGCTGCAGAGTTGTTTGTTGGGAGGTTTGTGTGTCTGAGTGTTTCGCTTTTGGGAGTTCCTAATTCTGTTCGTTCAGGAGGATGACGACAGATTGCGGTTGTGGATTGATGGATCGTCAATTGAACCGGCTTGCGGTGCGGTTAGGTATCTATTACCTGGTTTTGATGATTTCTTCGATCAGCTCCAGAGTGCGAGACTTTTTCTAAGTTTGTTTGGGATCTGGTCATCATTGTTGCGGGTTCGGAGTTATGGCATTCCGAATTTTGCTTTTGTGCGTGCTACGGGCAGTTTGTGTTTTGGTGGTGTCGTTGGACTTGCCAATGCCCTAGCAGCATTTGTGGGATATGATGTACCAGTTTTCTTCAGGCCGTTCCTCGACCAGTTATTGTTGTGTTTTGACGACATTCTGGTCATTTTCTTTGTGTTTTGAGGAACAGGAGCAGCTTTTGAGAATGTGTTTTGCAGACATTGGTAGAGCCCAGTGGTTTGCTAGATTCTCGGAGTGTTCCTTCAGGCTTGTTTGTGTTGACTCCTAGGTCTTGTAGTTACGGGAGACGGTTTCGTATGGTTCCGAGGGAGATCGTGACCGTACAGCTTAGGCCCAGACTTGTGTTTGGACAGAGGTCCTTTGATGTTGGGTTTAGCAGGTTTTACCGCCGTTTCGTGCAGGATTACTAGAGTATTGTTGCACCGTTGACTGTGAAGACCTAGAAAGGAGGTTCTTTTCTTTGAACTGAGGCATGTGTGCAGAGTTTTCAGCAGTTGGAGATTTGGTTAGCAACTGCATCAGTTCTTGCTTTTGATTCGGAGACCTTGATTTGTGACAAGGTTGTGCTAAGTTAGGGATGCGTTGATGTACCTGATGATTATCGGGTAGAGACGTGAAATCCTAGAGTAAGCACATCAGTCAACTCTCTATGTTCATTCAGGTTCCACCAGCTTTGACGTGACTTGTGAGATAGTTACAGGTGGACAGGAATGTGAAGAGAAATTTCAGGTTTCGTTTCAAGGTGTTTGTTTGGTTTGTTGTTTGCGGCAGTTGGGATCGTCACTCGCCATTGTAGGATACTTCTGGATAGCTGTTATCAGGAGACATTTCAATTGGCAACCTTTAGGGTTAGTCAGGTAGTGTCGATCACCAGTCTGTTTTTCTGACTCAGCATAGTAGGATTTTTGGACCTCAGCTTGTTTAGAGACTTCGGAGATGTTCTAGTGGTCTTTTGAGATCCTTTATGTGAGTTAGTTTTCGTTGCTTTAATTTGGCACTTCCGCCCAGATTATAGATTATTCACCCCGTTTTCATGGTGTTGATTTTTGGCAAATACCTTCATGACTTTTTCACATGATCCAGCACAGACCATTAGTGTGGACTCGATCTTTTCGTTCGCCAGCAGCCATTGGTGTAAATGGTTTGGCAGGTGAAGAAACTTCGGTCAAGGGTCTTGCCATCTGTGAAGAGTTTCTTGGACGTAGCTGTATAGTGAGGTGATCACTTGGGAAGCTGCGAGTGAGATTTGGGAGTTTTGTACTTCTCTCTTTGAAGGTATGCTTGGTGAAAATTTTAAATTCGGGGACGAATTTTTATAAGGGGGGGAGATTGTAACGATCTAGAAATCGTTTTGTGCTTGTTTCTGTTTTTGGGTGAAATTCAGCGGTATTTTCAGTTTTATACCGATTGCGATCAAACGGCCATATCGACTTACCAGCACCTAGTTTTGAGAAAATAAAGCTTGTGCGCATACTTTGAGAGTATATGGGACGTTTTGGTGCAATTTGAATTTTTCCCATTTTTAATGTTATTTTTTTTCCGGCTTGCACATTTTTAGAATCTTCTCTTCTCAACTTTTCTTAAAAATTCTCTAAGTTAAACTTAACCATAGCATAATTGAGTGTGTGGCCTAGGTTTAAAGAGGAAAAAGAAAAGAAAAGAATTGATAAGAAGAGAAGAAGAAGGTGCATGAATGGATTAGGGTTGACTTTGCATTAAATGCAAGGAATTGCTAGGAAATTCCCTCTCTCTCTCTCCTCCCTCCACATGGCCGAGCCCTCTCCCTCTCATTTCTGCACTTGGCCAATTTCCTCTCATTTCTATCATAATTCTTTCACAATTCTTCACAAGTTCACACAAAAATACCATTTTCTTCAAGTTTTCTCATTTCCTTGAATTGGAGTGCACAAAGCTTGGATCCTTGTATTCTTTCAGTTAGGTAATGATCCTTATCTCATCTTTAGTTAGTTTTTGTGCTTTGTAGATTGCTAGTTGCTGTTTAGATTGATAAATTAGGGTTGGATGCGTAATATCATATTTTTGGTATCGGTTTGTGGTTTTTAGAACCTGCTCTGACCCAGGTAGTTTACTGATGAATTCAATATAGTGAGTGTGTTGTACTAGAGGACCTGAAGCACCACCATCAACACGACACCCATCCCACCGGCCTGGGCCGGCGACAGGAAGAAGAGGGGCCGGCGACGCCGGCCAACCTGAGGAGTTTGGGTGTGGGGTTTTGACTGTAGGTGTCTGCTATGTTTAGGGTTCCTCTGGTCTTGTTGAATTTGTTTATTTTGCACAGTAGGAAAATCTGGGATCAAATGTGCAGTTTCTAGTGTTTCGTGTTCGTGCGATACGTGTTACGACACGCGTCGTGCCGTTTTCGTAGTTTCGCTCTTAATTCGTTTTCGTCGTGTTGCTACTCTCGTTAGCCACGATACGAACACTTAGGAGGTGGTTGTGTGTTGTTGTGTCGGTTAGATATAGCTAGTTCGTATTTCGTAGCTATTATTGATATTGGTATATTGTTGTTGTTATCTGTTGCAGGTTCGCAGACGAGGACTACGGACACTGCCACAGGGGGATTCAGGTGGTAGGTTTCATCTAGCTTGGAGTGTGGGTGAGTAGATTTAACATCTACAGGGGAATCGCCCGCATGGCGTTATGCGTCTGGGCTAGAAACCTTTACCTTTGTCGCATATTCTATATCATGTTTAGAATTGCGCATATACCTGACTGCTTAGTGATAGTTGTGATTGGATTAGTATCCTTAGGACACTGCACTATTATTGACGGCTCAGATTGCGAGAGCACTGATTGGATGCCACACACACCGTCAATAATTGCCATGTCATACACGACCATATTTTAGAAATGCTATTGTATGGTTAGGGACATTGTGACTATGATACATATTTCTTATCGTTATATTTAGACTTGACATGCTAGTTTCTGTTTACCTATAGGATGCTGTACCTTTAGTGCTAGGTACATATACACCTAGGGACATGGATACAGGTGTACTTACATTCCATACTTTACCTATACTTGATAGGTATATCACATCATGACATTAATATTTCCATACATATTTATACCTGATAGGTATATCACATCAGCATACAGGCAGGTTTACATGTATTGCATACCTATATCTGATAGGTATACTACATCATCACAGAGATCCAGGTGTACTTGTATTTCATACTTATACCTGATAGGTATATCATATCATCATATAGGTAGATACCTATATTACTGCTTTACGATTCATGTATTCATTTATTATCTGGTGAATGCTATGCTATTCATTTTTACGCTTTCATTACAGTTTCATATTGCGTATACATTATTCATGGATTATTGCATTGTTATATGGATTTTTCATGATGTTTTCTGGATTTGGGGACCGTGGTAGTTCATGAAATTATGCATACATGAAGACCCGGTTTTCCTTGAGATGATATTATAGCATCCACCATGAGATTTATCGGTGCAGATATATATATCCTATGCGAGGAGGCGTCGAGAGCCGCATGAGGATACATGGTGGGGCCCGGAGGTACCCGAAGCTAGAATGTTGTCGGAGTGAGCCGATGTCGCATTGAGGCGATGAGGCCTAGGGGAGCCATACTTTCCGGTGACATTACCAGAGACTCGGCGGATATCAGGGGGATACCGTTGGGAGTCATGTGCGTATCGATACGTCGAGAGGCGAGGGGCAGACAGAGGCACTCGGGCTCTCGTGATAGCGTATGATACGTACTTATCAGTTTTCTGTGTCGATGCTTGACACATTGGTTTTTATGATATTCCTAAATACTCTTGTATATATAACAGGGGATTGAGCCGCTGTTATATATGCCTTTACACCAATATTAGTGGAATGGGACGCTAATATATGTGTATTGCCCTCATCATATTTACTTATGTCATTATATTTAGGATGTTAGAACTGTGCTGGAGATTTGACTTGAGATTCATGAGATTCATTGGGATTGGATGATGATATCGTACACACTAGAGATGTGAGATCCACTTAGTGTGGTACATATGATATATTGTGAGATATACTGAGATTGTACAGACGAGACATGTGGGATCCACTAGCTGTTGTACATGTGATATAGGTGAGAGATACCTGATATTGTACAGACGAGATATGTGGGATCCACTAGCTGTTGTACATGAGATATATGGGAGATATACAGATATTGTACATACGAGAGATGTGGGATTCACTTACTATTGTACATGAGATATAGGTGAGATATACCTGATACTGTACATACGAGAGATGTGAGATCCACCTACTGTGTACATTCGATACCTACGTGATATACATTTGATATTGTGTAGTTTGAGGAGATGTGACACTTAGATGATATGAGAGCTAGTTTGGAGACTGATTGAGGCATTGGGATTTGACTTGTCTTACTGGATTATGATCCTACCACGATGTCAGGATGCCGTGGATTTGACATATTTCACTCCATACCTCATCTTTATATACTTGTGCACTGTGTTATGTATTAGGAGTACCTGTGAGCGTACCTTCCTGAGAGTTGCACATTTACTTTCTCATATCCCCAGAGCATGATTATTGCATACTGTTGTCACATTATTATTGCAGGACATATTGGTGGTACTTGATAGTGTACTTTCCATTATTGCGTACTCAGGACATGCTATTATCATTGAAATGGACATATATTAGATTCATGCTGTACGTTCATTCTCGCGATTACCTGCATATGTTATTTACTATTCACGAGTTGGCAACTCACCCCCGTTGTGCCACAGGTTCTGCTGGAGTTTCCCCAAAGTAGTCAAGGCAAGCTATTCAGCTTTTCAGCTTCACACTCATCTATCATCTTTTGGGTTGCGGATACCACTTCGCCTGTTAGTGTGCAGTTTTACCAGGTGGGTTTTTGTGGTTATCTGAGAGATTGCATTGTATATTCATTGTATATTGTACTCTCCATCTATTACTAGCAGTTGTTGTGACTTAGAGACTTGGTGAGGACGATTGTATATTATTGTGGATTTGTGGATTTTGTACAGTTCCTTTTCTTTTGTCTCTGATTTCTTCGCTACGGCGTCGTATATCTGTTGTGGTGTTGATTTCCGCCGTTGGGCGTGGATTTTGCTCCCGTTTGGGATGTTTTACTTTATATCTATGTTGTACCCTTTTTAGGGGCTGGTTTTATAAAGGAGGTGCTGCCAAAATTTTAATGGAAAATGTGGACTATTTTAAAGAATTTGGGTTGTGATTTCAAACGTTTACAAAACTTATTATTATCTTTTCCGTATTTTTATGGTTTAGATTTCTGGGTTTTAGCTTTCTTTTACTGCGTTACGTCTGGAGGCGTTGCGTAGTATTAGAGCCATCACGTACCTTTTTGGGTCGTGACAAGAGGCTATGTCTCATTTGGGGTTTATGTTGCCTTGGAGGATGGAGGAAGAGGTAAAGAAAATTGGTGCTTACAATTTTCTAGCAAGAAGAAGATGAGATGAAGAATTCCTCACATAACCAAAATGAACTCTCTCAATCTTTTTCTCTCAAGTGAAGCATACTTCTCATCAAGTGAGAATGGTGGAGGAAAAGAAAAACTAATCCAAGAGGGAGGTGAGTGTAGGAGAAGAAGAATGGTGACCACATCCAAACATCATGATAACAAAACTCAAATCAATCTTAATCCTTTCTAATCAACAAAAAGCAAAGGATAAGAAAGAAAAAGGATCTCATGATACTTGTCAAATCATGAAGCCATCATAATCAATCCATTTGCATGAAAACCCTCCACAATGTGTTATTTGCAAACTTGCAAATAACCCCCTCCATCGGAAAAGTCCGGCCGGGAAAGAACAAAGAAAAACCGGCCGGAACGGAATGCAAACTGGCAACTCCAGAAAACTGGTCCCGTAATAAATTACAGGAAAACCCCGATACTGTGCATACACACCCGCATCTGTATTCTGACCGGATACAAATGCAATGAGACAAACTCTACACTGTACTATACTAGGACCCGGCTTAAACCAAAGCCGGCTAGTAATATCTGTTCGATCCTGATCCGTGCAATACCGCACGTATCTGATCGAACGCTGCCATATAACCATACGGCCACTAGTACAAACCTTCCGATCCTGATCCGTGCAATACCGCACGTATCTGATCGGACCCTGCCATATCTCCATACGGCCTCTACAGCGTTTCGCCCGAAAGCTTGAGTAACTGAAAGTGTGGTGGACTCTAAAGACTCAACAATACTATGGCTGTGGATTTAACCACTAGCACGTCAGAGGTATAAGCCAATACGTGACGGGCCACCAGCTATTGACCAAAAGGGACGTCGATGAGCGAACTCATCCTGACACCCTACTGAGCCTGTCAGTGACAATATCCGTACAGTCCGGTCCGTTCGTCTATGAGCATCACATGCCGGGCCTAGGGGGTTGGTAAAAGTCAGACCCCCAAAAGCGGTACAAGTCGTGTCGGAGTGTAGCCCAGAACACCCTGAGATACTACTGGAATACCTACCAGTAAATCTCCTGCCTCGGCCGAGGGCTTTGTGTAATGGCTCTCCTAGACACAGCGCGACCTCACCCCCAATACCGGAAGAGACGAACCCCTGCAGATCCGCTCACTACCTCCATGTGGCTCGGGACTGTACCCAACTAAAACCTGTTTGCACGACTCCTTTGAGCCGTGGTAGGGTAGTAATCAAAGCACAGTGGGAACTCACACGAGACAAATGACGATCTCAGGTCGATGAACTAACCTGTACACATGTCACCAGGGAACTGCTATCTGACATCTGGTATAAGACCAACTAGCAGGTTCCCGGTGAGTCATGTCCGGTGTACTCATAACCCAATGAGCACCTGTATACATCTTAGGTGAACCAACTGACACCAGTGGCTTGTGAGACCGGCCACCGCCCCTCGTCGGGGTCTCGACTGTATACACTAGTCTACTAATGGAGTATCGATGCCCTGTCTCGAAACTCCTACGACTAGGGACCTTTTAAGGATGTGCTTATAGACTACCAGCTCCCACGTATATGATCGCCATCATACTGCTGGTAGTCAAACAAGAATCCTAGGGGCTCTATCAACGTGTAATAGCGACATGTCAGGTCACCTAAAGCAGTACACGATGATAAAGATAAACCAGATAGCATACTATCATCTCGAGTAAGACTGTCCTACCGGGATAGGTCCTCCCTCAATCATTGCAATCACGTACCTGTGATCCAATAATTGACTCTGAGGGCACTATCTCCAACACTCATTTGGCAAGCCTTCCTGTCAGTATGGCCTTTGACATTAGATATTTGAGAGGATCCACCTTCGATATGAGGCGGATCTCATGTGTCAAGGCGTAATGTCTGAGTTTCGTTATTGCGAAGATCAGCACAAGGCAATGCTTTTCGATGGGGAAATAGTTGCTTTCTGCCCCCAAGAAGAACTTGACTTAAATAGTACAGAGCTCTCTCCTTTCTTTGATCATTCTCTTGTGCCCACAATGCGCCTAGAGAACCCTCAAGTGCCGTTGTATATAGGATAAAGGGTTTTTCCTTAACCGGAGCGGCCAATACCGGCAGATTTTGCAGGTATTGCTTGATTTCGTCTAGTGCATTTTGGCACTTCTGATCCCAGACGAACGGGATCCCCTTCTTCATCAGATGGCTGTAGGGACGGAATTTTCCGAAGAGCTTAGTTATGAACCGCCGGATATATGCGAGCTTTCCTTGGAGAGACCACAGTTGTTTGAGGGTTTTTAGCGTAGGCATCCCCATAATCGCCTTGATCTTTGAGAGATCGATTTCGATACTTCGGTGACGTATGATGAATCCTAGGAATTTTCCTGAGGAAACTCCAAACATGCCATTTAGAGGGTTCATCTTCATATTATACTTTCAAAAACGTTGGAACACTATTTTTAGATGTTCCTAATGTTCCTCATGAGATTTACTCTTCACTACGAGGTCGTCGATGTATCATTCGACGATCTCGTGTATGAGGTCATCGAAGATCTTTGTCATGGCCCTCTCATAGGTAGCGCCAGCGTTCTTCAAATCGAAGGGTATCACCTTATAAAAGAATATGCCCAACGGGATCCGGAAAGCGGTGTGCTTTTGGTCTTCAGGATCCATTTTTATTTGATTGTATCCTGAGGATCCATCCATGAAGGAGAAGGCTTCGTGAATGGACGTGTTATCAATCATCAGTTCGGTAACAAGTACTGGAAAGTCATCATTCAGGCACGCTTTGTTGAGATCCCGAAAGTCCACGCAGATGCGGACTGCCCATTTTTCTTCATCATCGGAATGATATTAGCGATCCAATCAGGATATTGAACCACTTGGATGAAGCCAGAGTCAATTTGTTTCTTGATACTCATCTCAAGTTTGAGTCGTATCCTTCTTGGCACCTGTTTGACTGGCTTTATGTCTGGCGATATGGACAGTTTATGTACTGCTACTTTTGGATCTCGACCCGGCATTTCGAATTAGTTCCATGCGAAGTAGTCTTTGTATCGCATAAGCACGTCTTTTAGTGTGGCCACTTGTTTTTCAGATAACAACTCACTGACAAATGTCGGCCTTGGATCATTTTCTGTCCCTAAGTAAATTTTTAGGTTGTCCGCCATAGTGTGTATCCCATCTTCCAACTCTTGAGGTGCTGATGGAAACTCTGAGATCACCTCGTTCTCGTCTTCATTTACGAAGCACCTAAAGGGTCACTCATACTCTCGTGCACTTCTTCTTTTGAGAGTGTTATCATATGGCAGGTACGAGTGCACTTCCCTTTTTGCGGTTGAGCTGGTCTTAACCTGACGGTGTAGGTCCTTTTTGGCTCGTGTTTTCGCGGCGGGGTTATCTTCCAGCTGTCGGATAAAATGAACCTGCCTTGTCAAAACTGGTCTTCTACCCGGTCTTTGAATATGAAGCAGTGGTCAAGGGGGAAACCTATTGCTCAGTGATAAGAGCAATAATCCGGATGATGGACCTCGTTTATTTGTTCGGGGTGCCGAAACTCCGGAAGCGTCATCATTTAGTATTTGATGACTGTTAGTGTATATGCCCTAGAGGCCATTACTGTATCATACTAGTTTGTATATTACTTAATGGAAGCTTGGGATATTCACCTTGTATAAACAATCTTGCTCAATATAGTAGTATGCTACTTGGTTTGTTTCTACTTCAATGTGTACTTGTGTTTATTCTACTATATCACTTATACGTATTAGTGGAGCCCTTAGGATCTTTGCTTGATTACCAGCGTTGTGATGGCAGTCACACTAGTGGGGGCTGGGTAATCTATAAGCACATCCTTATACAGGTCCCTAGTCGCAGGACTATCGAGACAGGGCATCGATACTCCGGAGTAGACTAGCGTATGCGCTTCTCATCCCAGTGTGGGAGATGGTCTGTCCCACAGCCATCAGTACGTCGTACTAGAGATAGTATACGGGTGCTCGTTAGGTTACGAGTACACTGGACAGGACTCGTCGGGAACTGACAGGTTGGTATTATACCTATCGTCAGTCATCAGTTCCCAGGTGACATGAGTACAGCTTAGTCCGCTGACTTGACACTAGCACTTCGCCTCGAGTGTGTTCCCACTGCACTTTGATCACTACCCTACCACGACTCAAAGGAGTCGTGCAAACAGGTGGTGGTTGGGTGCAGTCCCGAAGCATTTGGAGGCAGTGCCGGTTAGACAGGATTCGTCTCTCCCGGTATTGGGGGTTGACATCGCACTGTGTCTAGGAGAGCCATTACACGAGTAGTCCCTGGCCAGGGCAAGCGAGATACACTGGTGGGTTCCAGTGTTATCTCAGGGTGTTTTGGGCTTCACTCCGACACGACTTATACCGCTATTTGGGGACTGACGTTTTACCGCCCCCTAGGCCCGACATGCGATGTATCAGACGAACAGACCGGACTGTACGGAGACTGTCACATTCAGACTCAGTAGGAGTACAGATGGGGTTTCACCTCGTCAGCCTTCTTGTCGGCATCTACCTGGGGACCGTTACGCACAGCTAGTGCCGCTTGCGGTCTGTGGTTAAACCCACTGCCAGCGTAGTGTCGAGTCTTTAGAGTCCCACACAGAGGGTATTCGCCTCTGGGCAAAACAGAGTAGAGGTCGCATGGTTTTGCGACAGGGTTCGTTCTCATCCGCGCACTTGTGCACGTTTGGAGTCCGGACGGATATTGCCAGCGGGCTCTGGTTTGAGCCGGATACTGGTATATGTTTTGGGGTTGCTTTTATCTCTCAGTATTAATGTTCCTCGGAACAAGAATGCAGGTGTGTATGCACAGTTATTTGAGGAGGAGGAAGATGACTTTCATTAGGGTTTCGGAACGGGTGCGTATGCACAATTGACAGTTATCATTTTCCAAACCCTAATGGATTTATGGATTATCTATTAATAATAGTAATTAAATAAGAATTAAGTTATGGTTGATTTTGTTGACTTGTTGACCATGGTTGACTTGTTGACCATGGTTGAATGTTGACCACCATCATGCTTTGTAAAGATCCTCCTTGATTCATGCTTACATTTCATTTAATGAAGCATGATAGTGGTCATTCCAAATTACCATCAACTATTCTTATTTTGAATTATTATTATTTAGATAATTCTTTTTCTTTTGGCATTATGGTTGCAAGAAAGAAAAAGATAGCTCATTATCTCATTTAGCTTCTCTCTCCTCACTTCATCTTCTTCTTCCTCAAGCTCAAGGTGATTCCTTCTCATGTGTTGAGAATCCTTCACCTTGAAAAGAAAACAACCCCTAGACACTCTCTACTCTCTCTAGGGTTCAAGGTTTAGCAAGCCGGAAACCCTAGTTCACTCAAAGATCGAGGAAGAGCCCAAAGGTTGAACTCTCGAGGTGGATCCATCTTCGACGGAAGAAGGCTACAAGGCAAGAACCATCAACCTCTACAAGGTTTGAAGAAGAAGGAGTTCAAGTTTAGGTATAACCTTCATCCGAGTAGCTAAGACTCTTTAGCTTGTATGCTAGTTTAGTTTAGACACGATCCCGACCTTGTTTAGTCCATGTTGCCTCTTGCGATAAAAATTTGTTTTTTATACCGTTTCCGCCTCCCCGTAAGAACCGGGGGTCGCAATATGGACTCACAGTGGTATCAGAGCCTAACTAAACTTAAACTAGCTTGGTAGTGAAGTGTAACGAAGTTCGGAACCGAAAAAGTCACAAAACCGGAAAAACAAAACCCTAAGTTTCTGTTGAATTTTTTTCTGCTCTAAATGAAAAACTTTATACTTGTAAATTCGGCTCAGGGTTTTGTATGAACACCCAAGAAAAACGACACAGTGATTCGTTCAAACCGCCGCGCTTCCGCCGCACGAGGTAGGCATCTGCCGCGGAAGCGCCGCGGTTTGTCGTCTTCTGTGCATCGTTTTTCGTGCAGTGTGTGTCTGTGTTGGTTTTGGGATTTTTAAAATATATTATATGTGCCCAGATTTTCCAGAACAGAAATTTGCTTTTGGGGTCCTATAATTCCGTATTTTTTCCGAACTTCACTGCACTTTGACTATGGTGGTTATATCTGTGTTGCTTGCATGTATTGAACGTCGGCTAATCGCTATAAGACGATTAGTTGGGGTTATACATGATTTGTGTTTGATATTGGAATGTGTATATGAATGTGTTGGACTGTCGCGGGTGAATAGCCGGGGTGGATGTGAGATGAGCTTTTGTTTTTCTTTCATTCATTGTAAATGTAAATTGATGTAATAATTATTATTTGTTTGGCCGCACAACCGGGTCGGGGTTGTAGCCGTCATTGTATAATTCTTTTTACTATTTTTGCTCCTAGGATAGACCCATGGAGGGGTGCACAAACTGCCGAGTACTTGGCGGGTAGTTTGCCGCACCCGTAGGGGTCTTGGGTGGGGTATTGGCTATTCACCGCGACCGTGTTATCCGCTTTTCGTTTCAGGCTCGAAAGAATTGCGGATTGCTAGTATATCCAATGTATTCATCTGTGATCTGTAATGTCTATCATTGCTTTCTATTTAGGCGTTGCTTATGTTTTACAGCCGCGCTAGCCCAGCCCCCGCTCTGTCGTTAGTTAAGTAACCTAACGAGTGATGACGGGACCCCGTGGCGAATGCGAATGGCATAAGCGTACGTCATATTTTGGTTGTTTTCTGCAATGGTAGGATTTAAATGATGGGACGCATTAAAAGTACTAATGCAAGAATATCAAGCATTAAAAGAACTAATGCAAGATAATAAACCAAGTTAAAATCGTTGGAACACTTTCGAAAAACCACTCGGTTCTTTTCAAAACTAACTTTTAAATGCGGAGCTTGAGCCACTCCTTCTAAAAGCTATCTCGTTCCATCGATTATATCAAGTTCACTACGTTCACGGTTTTACCAAAACCATTCGTAGCCCTCCGTCGCTTCGCATGAATAGGCAGTAGTATTCAAGCTATGTATTTTGGCCAAAGTCAAGGCATAGTGATTGGTAGCTATTGGGTGTTCATGTGTAGCATAGATAGATGCGTTGGTTTGGGACAGTCGTGCTGCCATTTTGGCCAAAGTCAAGGGTAGGTACGGATGGATCCAAATTAACCTGGATAGTGACGGGCAGAACTTGACATGTGACTTATGATATTTTGGCCAAAGTCAAGGTCATAAGAGCATGGGGCAAAAATCCACATCGGGAGTTTCATAAGTACTGAAACTTGCTAGATTTGCATACCATTTGGAGTGTGGTGATTCTGGTAGGATTCCTTCAGTTTCGTCACGCGATGATATTTGGATCCCGATCCTACTGTGAGTATATGCTACTCCTCGGGAAATTTCTCACTAGACGATCAATGCTATAAACCTAGTAGGTGCTTAGAAAGGTGTTAGCGGGGCTACGCCCCCAGGGAAAAGAGGTTATTTAATTAAGGAACTTCGCGAAAGCGTTGGAAAACCTCCCTCGAAGTACCGACACTGGCCTGGCTGAACGGTTAAGCAAGTATTGCACGGTGGGATTGATCCCGACTAATTCTTCCTTTGTGGTTTGAGGAGGGATTCGAGAGACAGTGGGAGCCATCCTGTTTAGACAAATTAAAAACCATTCTAAACTTGCAAGAGCATCGTGCTAAAGTGCTCCTTCTCTCCCCCCTCCAGCGACCAAATCGAAATGACTGGACTTAAGTTGATTCTAGATAAAAACATATTGACAGGGCCAAACTACAAAGATTGGCTCAGGAATGTCAAGTTGGCAATCACTTACGACAAGCTGGGGTATCTTCTTACCACCAAAGCTCCCCCCGTCCCAGGTCCCACCTCCAGCGTCGCGGATAAGGAAATCCGTAAGACTTGGGAGATTGACAGCGCGAATGCCAGGTGCCTCGTACTTGCCTCGATGGACAACGAACATCAGAGGAGGCACGAGAATATGGATTTGGAATCCATATTTCTTCATACAAAAGAACTGTATGGAGAGCAGTCTCGTATCGCAAGATACGAAGTGTCGAAGAAGTTGTTTTCGACAAAATTGGTCGTCGGATCATCGGTAGCGGACCACGTGCTTAAGATGATTGGCTACACTGAGGAGCTCGCGGAACTTGGGACCACGTTGGACAGTGAACTCTACACGGATATAATTCTCCAGTCCCTTCCATCCACTTACGCCCAGTTCATACTGAATTTCAACTTGCAAGAAAAGGAAGTTGAACTTTCAGAACTCCTCAACATGCTGAGGAGCGCAGAGGGAACCCTACAGAAGGGTAGGGAAACACCCGCTTTGTTTGTAGGAGGATCTTCTTCATCTAGGTCCAAGGCGAAAGCCAAGGGAAAGAGGAAGAAAACCCCCGCCAAACCAAGAGGCGGTGTTAGTAAAGTGGGTACGAAGGGAAAAGAAATGGCAACAAAGATCGCGGGGAAGCTTGTGGGTAAAGAGGAATGCTTCTATTGTCACAAGAGTGGACACTGGAAGAAAGATTGCAGGGCTTGGAAGGCCAGGACACAGGAACTGAAGCAGGTTGCGGCTTCAGCTTCAGGTGTGTATGTTATTGAAAACTGTCTTTCTATAAACTCTACTTCCTGGGTATTGGATACCGGATCAGGATCTCATATCTGTAATTCATTGCAGGCGTTGAGAAATCGTAGGTTTTTGAAGGAAGGTGACATGACCCTCAGAGTTGCAAACGGAGCTAGCATGGATGCTAAAGCCGTGGGGGACTATCACCTGGGAATGTCAGATGGGCATGTTTTGGTTTTGCGTAATTGCTTTTTTGTACCCAACGCAACTTGTAATATCATCTCTGTATCTTTGGTTTCTAAAGAAGGTTATGAATTTGCGTTTGTAAGTAATGTTGTAAACATTCACCTTAATCAAGTTCTGATTGGGTCAGGTACACTGAGCAATGGTATATACGTATTGAACCAACCACAGATTTTCAATGTCCAGAATACACACAAAAGAAAGTCTCCAGAAATCAATCAGACTTTCTTATGGCATTGTAGACTGGGTCACATCAATGAGACACGGTAGACTAAGTTACATAAAGAAGGATACTTGGATTCGTTCGAGTATCAGTCTTATGCCACTTGTGAATCTTGTCTCATGGGAAAGATGACAAAGACTCCGTTCACTGGACATGGAGTAAGAGCGAGCGAGCTCTTGGGACTCGTACACAGCGACGTGTGCGGTCCAATGTCTACACATGCGCGAAGCGGTTACTCTTACTTCATTACTTTTACGGATGATTTCTCAAGGTACGGTTATGTCTTCTTAATGAAACATAAGTCCGAGGCCTTTGAAAAATTCCAGGAATATAAGAATGAAGTGGAAAACCAAACCGGCAAAAGTATCAAGATTCTAAGATCGGATCGAGGTGGAGAATACTTGAGTGCCGAGTTCCTGAACTACTTAAAAGAGAATGGAATTCTCTCTCAGCTTACTCCTCCATACACTCCGCAACATAACGGTGTATCGGAGAGACGGAACCGAACCCTATTGGATATGGTACGGACCATGATGAGCAATGCTGAGTTACCGCGATCCTTCTGGGGCTATGCACTAGAATCAGCTGCGTACCTTTTGAACCGAGTTCCTACTAAGACTGTGCCTACTACACCATATGAGATATGGTGTGGGAAGAGGCCCCATCTCAGTCACATTAAGACTTGGGGAAGTCCAGCTTTTGTTAAAAAGCAGCATGCGGACAAGCTCGAGGCACGCTCAGTACTGTGTAAGTTTGTGGAATATCCAAAGAATTCCAAGGGATATCTCTTCTACTACGAAGAGGAACAAAAAGTTCTTGTTTCTCGTCATGCCCACTTTCTAGAACACCAGTTCATAGAAAAAGAAACAAGTGGGAGCGCAGTAGAACTGGAAGAAATTCCAGAACCACAGACTATTATTGAAAGCTTAATGGAACCAGAGGGTTCAAATGAACAGGACATTCCTATGCCGCTCCGCAGGAGTAGTAGGCAGTCTCATCCGCCCGAGAGATACTACGGTTTTCTCATAGACGGGGATCGAGAGGATTGCATCATAGATTATGATGAGCCTACTAGCTTCCAGCAGGCCGTTCAGAGCGTTGACTCGGTAAAATGGCTGGATGCAATGCGGACCGAAATGGAGTCCATGTACACCAACAAAGTATGGACGTTGGACATTGCTCCAGACGGGGTAAAACCCGTAGGATGCAAGTGGATCTTCAAAAGGAAGATTGGTGTAGATGGGCAGGTTGAGACCTATAAAGCTAGACTTGTAGCAAAGGGTTTCCGTCAAAGACCTGGCTTGGACTATGACGAAACCTTTTCTCCAGTGGCTATGCTGAAATCCATTCGGATCCTTCTTGCCATTGCGGCCTTCCACGATTATGAGATTTGGCAGATGGACGTAAAGACCGCTTTTCTAAATGGAAATTTAGAGGAGTGTGTCTATATGGATCAGCCAGAGGGTTTCATTCAGAGTGGGAGCAGCGGAAAGGTGTGCAAGTTGCTTAAGTCCATCTATGGACTAAAGCAGGCATCGCGGAGTTGGAACATCTGTTTTGATGAGACGGTCAAGGAATTTGGCTTTATCAAAAATCCAGATGAACCATGCATCTATAGTAGATTTGTAGCGAGAACTGCAGTATTCCTCGTTTTGTACGTGGATGACATTCTCTTAATAGGAAATGACATTCCTGTGCTACAATCTGTCAAGGGGTTCTTGTCACACAGGTTCTCCATGAAAGACCTGGGTGATGCCTCATACATCCTGGGGATCCGGATCCATCGTGATAGATCCAAGAGGATATTAGGACTTTCTCAGTCCAGGTACATCGACACCATAGTGAAGAGATTCGGTATGGAAGATTCCAAGCGCGGTAACCTACCGGCTTGTCACGGGATCACCCTCTCTAAAGAGATGTCTCCCAAGACTGATTTGGAGAGGGATCGCATGTCTATTATACCCTACGCTTCTGCGGTAGGCTCTATAATGTATGCGATGTTGTGTACCAGACCGGATGTAGCTTATGCACTGAGTGTGGTAAGCCGGTATCAGTCAAACCCTGGGGAGAAACACTGGATAGCGGTAAAGAACATTCTCAAGTACCTGAGAAGGACTAAGGAGATGTTCTTGGTGTATGGCGGAAAAGACCTCCAGATCGAGGCCTTTGCTGACTCCAGCTTCCAGAGTGACAAGGATGATTCCAAGTCCATGTCGGGTTTTGTCTTTACCCTCAATGGAGGGGCGGTGTGTTGGAAGAGCTCCAAACAGGAAACCGTTGCAGACTCGACTATGGAAGCGGAATACATTGCTGCATCTGATGCCGCAAAAGAAGCTGTCTGGATGAGGAAGTTCTTAAAAGAACTTCAGGTGGTTCCGTCCATTGTTGACCCAATACCTCTGTATTGCGACAACAACGGGGCTATAGCTTTAGCAAAGGAACCCAGGTCCCATCAGAGATCCAGGCACATCTTGAGGCGGTATCACCTGATCAGGGAGATCGTGGATCGCAAGGAGATCGATGTTCGGAGGGTTGCTTCAGAAGAGAACACTGCAGATCCATTCACCAAGGCCCTACCCAAGACTCAGTTCGAGCGGCTGATCGAGATGATAGGTCTTCGATACGCCAGTACATGGCCTTAGTGCAAGTGAGAGATTGTTAGTGTATATGCCCTAGAGGCCATTACTGTATCATACTAGTTTGTATATTACTTAATGGAAGCTTGGGATATTCACCTTGTATAAACAATCTTGCTCAATATAGTAGTATGCTACTTGGTTTGTTTCTACTTCAATGTGTACTTGTGTTTATTCTACTATATCACTTATACGCATTAGTGGAGCCCTTAGGATCTTTGCTTGATTACCAGCGTTGTGATGGCAGTCACACTAGTGGGGGCTGGGTAATCTATAAGCACATCCTTATACAGGTCCCTAGTCGCAGGACTATCGAGACAGGGCATCGATACTCCGGAGTAGACTAGCGTATGCGCTTCTCATCCCAGTGTGGGAGATGGTCTGTCCCACAGCCATCAGTACGTCGTACTAGAGATAGTATACGGGTGCTCGTTAGGTTACGAGTACACTGGACAGGACTCGTCGGGAACTGACAGGTTGGTATTATACCTATCGTCAGTCATCAGTTCCCAGGTGACATGAGTACAGCTTAGTCCGCTGACTTGACACTAGCACTTCGCCTCGAGTGTATTCCCACTGCACTTTGATCACTACCCTACCACGACTCAAAGGAGTCGTGCAAACAGGTGGTGGTTGGGTGCAGTCCCGAAGCATTTGGAGGCAGTGCCGGTTAGACAGGATTCGTCTCTCCCGGTATTGGGGGTTGACATCGCGCTGTGTCTAGGAGAGCCATTACACGAGTAGTCTCTGGCCAGGGCAAGCGAGATACACTGGTGGGTTCCAGTGTTATCTCAGGGTGTTTTGGGCTTCACTCCGACACGACTTGTACCGCTATTTGGAGACTGACATTTTACCGCCCCCTAGGCCCGACATGCGATGTATCAGACGAACAGACCGGACTGTACGGAGACTGTCACATTCAGACTCAGTAGGAGTACAGATGGGGTTTCACCTCGTCAGCCTTCTTGTCGGCATCTACCTGGGGACCGTTACGCACAGCTAGTGCCGCTTGCGGTCTGTGGTTAAACCTACTGCCAGCATAGTGTCGAGTCTTTAGAGTCCCACACAGAGGGTATTCGCCTCTGGGCAAAACAGAGTAGAGGTCGCATGGTTTTGCGACAGGGTTCGTTCTCATCCGCGCACTTGTGCATGTTTGGAGTCCGGACGGATATTGCCAGCGGGCTCTGGTTTGAGCCGGATACTGGTATATGTTTTGGGGTTGCTTTTATCTCTCAGTATTCATGTTCCTCGGAACAAGAATGCAGGTGTGTATGCACAGTTATTTGAGGAGGAGGAAGATGACTTTCATTAGGGTTTCGGAACGGGTGCGTATGCACAATTGACAGTTATCATTTTCCAAACCCTAATGGATTTATGGATTATCTATTAATAATAGTAATTAAATAAGAATTAAGTTATGGTTGATTTTGTTGACTTGTTGACCATGGTTGACTTGTTGACCATGGTTGAATGTTGACCACCATCATGCTTTGTAAAGATCCTCCTTGATTCATGCTTACATTTCATTTAATGAAGCATGATAGTGGTCATTCCAAATTACCATCAACTATTCTTATTTTGAATTATTATTATTTAGATAATTCTTTTTCTTTTGGCATTATGGTTGCAAGAAAGAAAAAGATAGCTCATTATCTCATTTAGCTTCTCTCTCCTCACTTCATCTTCTTCTTCCTCAAGCTCCAGGTGATTCCTTCTCATGTGTTGAGAATCCTTCACCTTGAAAAGAAAACAACCCCTAGACACTCTCTACTCTCTCTAGGGTTCAAGGTTTAGCAAGCCGGAAACCCTAGTTCACTCAAAGATCGAGGAAGAGCCCAAAGGTTGAACTCTCGAGGTGGATCCATCTTCGACGGAAGAAGGCTACAAGGCAAGAACCATCAACCTCTACAAGGTTTGAAGAAGAAGGAGTTCAAGTTTAGGTATAACCTTCATCCGAGTAGCTAAGACTCTTTAGCTTGTATGCTAGTTTAGTTTAGACACGATCCCGACCTTGTTTAGTCCATGTTGCCTCTTGCGATAAAAATTTGTTTTTTATACCGTTTCCGTCTCCCCGTAAGAACCGGGGGTCGCAATATGGACTCACAATGACAAGATTGAATATTTTCCCTGTCTTGTCTTGAGGGAAAGAGTATTCCCGACCCATCTTTTTTATAAAGGACGGGCTCCAATCGAGCTTTTCTCGATTGAACGACGTCTTGGACCTGCTTTGTTGGCTTCGAACGTTGCTTGTGTTCTTTGCCCCGTTTTTACCTCCATTTCGGGATTTTCCCCTTTCGCGAGAACACATAGCGGGATAGGGATTAAAAGCGTTACGGTCTACTTCCTCCGCAGATTGCTGACCGAGACGCTGCGTCCTGGCCTTTTCATAAATGGCAATTTTGCGGCTGTGATTGTCCCGGCTCGCTTGACAAGATTCTCTTATTAGCTTGTCAATTTGTTCTTCAAGCGACAGAATTAACGTTTTCAAAGCGGGATCTTGCTCCAATTTGATGTCACGACTAACAGGAAAAGCATTTTCTTCTCCACTCAAGCTGTTTATGACGTGACAACTATAAACTTGCTCCCGTTTCTTGGACCGAACATATCCGAGTCCAATTGTTTCCACCTTCCCGTTGGGCTTCTTTCGCTGAGTCCCGATAATATCCCAAATCTTTTTGTAGAATTGGGTCTGCCGAACTGTTTGTTCAAGAGGTACGCCTTGGCGCTTTAACAGGTTCTTTAATCCCTTCGCATAATATCTTGGCATACGGATGGGATGGAACCTGTCAAGAGCGGGCTTGACACCATGCCAGACTTCTTTTTCTACTCTGGTCTCCGTAGATTTGTAGAAGATGATCTCCTTTTCACCTCTTCGTCTAGGAGGCATGTAAAAGGTCTGCAGTTCCTGTACGCTGTATGTATCGAGCGCATCAACTTCTTTATAGTGTCGAGGCAGGGCCATTGTGATTTGTAGACTTTGATCCGTTTCTACAAGAGTCTGTATTGACGGACGAATGGAGAACACTGGATTAGTTTCGTCCTCGGAGTCGCTGCCAAAGACCAGGATCGGGGTAGATGGTCCGGGCTTATTGTTTTCTTTTTGGGGTTGTCCTGAGTAGACTATTTCTTCGTCTTCCTCGGTATCGCTCCCAAAGATCGGGATAGTGGCTGCGGATTTTTGTTTACTCTCCGGCTTGTGGCACCTTTCAGTATCCTCGAAGTCCGGAAGAAAGTACTTTGCGTCTTCGTATTTCCGGACTTCGTTTACGGAGAACAGATTTAGCTCTCCCGTGACGGTGTACTCCGAGCTATCCTTAAAATACTTCATACACTGATGTTGTATAGAAGGGGTGATATTGTACTCGTGTAACCAAGGCCTGCTAAGCAAAACATTATTGCAAGTCTTGGCATTAATGACATAAAATTTGATGTCAGTGATGAGAAAACCGAAGCGTAGCGTCAGTATTTCGGACCCAAGTGTCCGTGACGACTGTGAGTCGAACCCGGAGATGGTAATTTTGTCTCGGGCAAGGTGCCGAACATTCATGCAAACTTCCTTTAGCACTCTCACATTGAGAAGATTAACGGAGGATCCGTCGTCGACAAGAATTTTCCCTATCTTGATGTCGTGACAGTACCCGGTGACGTATAATGGGCGATTATATTCACACGTACCAAGGAGTAGATCTTCATCGCTGAATGTAATATTAGCCGTGTAGACCTCTGCCGGTTCATTTTTCATCTTCTCTTCCGCGAGGAAAGCTTGAAACTGATTGGGCTCTTGTAATGCCTAGATCAGGGAATCTCGTCCCTCTTTGGATAAGAAGAGAGCATCCAATATACTTAGCTGTGAAGGTATTTTTCTTAGATGTGCTAGAACGTTGTAATCCACCTTATTTTTCTTAGGCGGGTCCCTTGCAGCGAGCTCTTTTACCACTTCTTCATCGAGGACGATTTTTTCGGGGATTTTCCCTTTCCCTTTGTCTTTTTTTTTAACGTTTGTTTGCAGGTCCGAAGTTCTTCTCAGGTAGCGTACATTACGCAGCTGAATGTTTTCATAATTCTTCTCCTCCTCTTCTTTTTCCAAGGCGGAGTCTTCAAAGAGAGAGTCGAGAGGTATTTCATCCTCGGAATCGCTTCTGAAGGTGAGAACTTGAGGTTTTCCCCTTCCGAACTGGTATCAACCATGTGACAATTGCCAATCATTTCTTCATGCACGTTCCTCTCGCCATTTTGATGTCGACGAGCGCGAGCTTCACGCTTCTCCTTTTTGGAGTGTTTTTGATGGGCAACATCCCCTTGCCACCACTTCTTAAAGGCATCGCATTTCTCGATGGGGTGGGCGACCCTTCGATGATATAGGCAGTAGTTTGGATGTGATTCTCCTAAGACGAAATATAGGATTCCGGGATTGCACATCATGAGCGGTGGTAGTTTCTGTCACGCCCAGCTTCCCGGTGTACGGCGAAGGGGACGCGACTGGCCACTACGTATTTACTCTGAAGTAAACACGATAAGCGTATCTAAGCAATATAAAAGAAATATACACAAAAGACAAATGTAATGAACAGCAAATTTATTTATTAACATTCTTTTTACAATACAACTGAATGGAAATACATGGAATGAAAAGCAATGCCTAAACAGTGGCATAACAGAAAAGAAAAATACATAATGTAAAAGAAAAAGTATAAGTGTAACTACAGCTCGGGATCTTCAGTAAACTGGTCCAAGTCTTCTGCGCTGGGCTCGATCTCTTGAAGGTTCGAATCACCTGACGACATTCCGAAGAAGAAGAAAGAGAATGTCGTCAGCGAACAAATCGCTCGGTAAGTCCCAAAGAGGAGGGAGAAATAGAATAGACACACAGAGAGTGTAACTTTTAAAGTTGTATTATATTGTTAACGCTGTTGTTTGTAGTTTGGTACAGAAGGATGCCAATGTATACGAGAGGAGTCTCACTTGCCCCGGAGACTAAGGTATCAGGAACTCAAGGAACCGTTCATACCACGGTACAACAGCAATGGAATACAGGTTAGGTGTCTTATGGTTGCAGTCTCGTGCCACTTCTTACACCTTCCGTACCAATCTACCCCTTAAACCCTGTGATGTCTTGATTGTATTGTTGTATTATATTGTAAATTGTATTGTCTTGTATAGATGGATGACTTGCCGAAATCATGATATCAGTAAATGGATATAACTGGAGAATCATATAGATGGAAAGTATATCCATGGTTCGGTTCAGTCAATACAGATTGAACAGATTGATTATATGGATTCATGGAATCATATTGAATTGTAAGTTTGTACTTGAATCATATTCAAGTCAGATTATTATAATGAGACTTGGTCTGAGTCAGAACAATTAGAAAAGAAATTGAAGTCCTGGGTTAGGTTTTGGTGTTATCGGTAACCGCTGCACAAGGGCGGCAGGATTTGTCTTTTTCAAAGATGACTACCGTGTTGATAACACCGTTTATTAAGTTTTCTATCTTAAATAGGCAAGTACCCACTTCTTCGGCTCCCTGAGGCTCAAGAGACTGGTCCCGCTTAAACCTATATTTACTAGGGTCCTTACGGTAATTTATAGAACTTAAGGGGGTTTTATGTAAAAATAATTTTGTATAATTTTCAAAATACACCTCAAGTAATTAATTATCATCTTTAGAGTTTTCATAGATGTAGATTTTATGTATGGCATTTCCACTGAATAAAACATATTTTCATAATATATGGTATTTAATTATAAAGTATTGAACTTGTATTGAATTACATGGTATTTTCATGTAAAGTAATTCTTTTGACTTAGAAAAGTTGGAATATTTATATTATATCAAAAATAGATATTTTGATGATACATATATATATATATATATATATATATATATATATATATATATATATATATTTATAAAAATAATTTAATTTATTATTTTTCTAAAAATCTCATTTTCTTAAGATATTTGTATTTTTAAATCTTTCGAGACCGAATGCTCCTTGCGGAGGTTTGCATCTCGCACTACTAAGCCCGAGGATGTGCGATAATCCGCACCATCCCGAACGGGTTCCCCAAATGGGTTGTAGCGGCGCTTTGCAAAGATTTGTTTAAAAATACATAATCTTATAAAAATGGTTTTTTATAAGTTAAAGATAGTTTTGTGTAAAACCGTATTTTCCCGAATCTATGGTTTCCCAAAAGGCATCGTGCTATGTTTCATATGAGTGTTGTGAGGAGGTAGGTCATTACCTCGTGATCTATTTAAAGGTATAGCAAGAAATATAATGTTTAATGTCAAAACTGAACTATATTGTATTTTACTGAAAAAGAACGATAAAAATTATAATATGAAATATTTTGCTATGAAACTTGTTCATGATGTTTTGTTAATGATTAACAGTCAAGATGTGAGAGTTTGGTATGGTTGTGTTTAATGAAAGTTGCACTTTTTAAAGAAAACCGAATCCGAAGTCGGATTAACTCCGCTTCCATCGGGTTTTAGAAATACGAGTTTTAAGAATAGAATAGAGAAGGGGGAGGTGGAACTTACGGGATTTCATATTAGAGGAGAGGGAGAGGGATTGGTAGGAGGTGCCGGTGCGCCGTTTCGTCGTTGGGAGCTCCTGGGGTCGTTGTCGGAATTTCGCCGGAGCTTTGCCCTTCGCTAACTCCACTTGTACACAAAAATTCTAGAGAGTTTTCTTGGGAGTTTTGGACAGAGTTTGTGAGTGAGGGGTGTGGAATGGAGTGGTATTTATAGGAAAAGATTAGGGTTATGGTAGGTGAAAGGGTGTGAGAAAATGTATTAAAAATTGTATTAAAAATGGAGTAAATAGGTGTTTTTATTGGCTCTGTAAATATGCAGGGTTTTTTAAGTGTACAGGGGTTAAGGGGAGACCAAAGGTCATAACTTTCATGAAGGGGGAAACGGATTTGGCTCGGAATCGGCCGGCGGCGCCGTCCGATTCGGCTGAGTCGGGCGCCGTCTTGTCGCCACGTGTCCGTCGTCGTATGGTTTACCCCCTGGGACAGTTTGTTTTATATGTGACTTTTGGTTTTACAGGTTTAGCACGTGTAGACTCTTGGGATTCTGAAAATTTAAAAGAAAACAATATTAAAAATAATGTAGCTGATGGGATTTGAACTCTGGTGCTTTGGTTCAGCAGTGCAAGGTCTTACCAATGAGCTACAAGCACCTTCTTGCTATTAAAAAGAAAAACAAATTTATAACTTGCGCTCAGGCAAATGTACTCCTTTCTGTATTTGTTGAAAAATTTGTACAGAAAGTTAGTACAGAAAGTTATGGTTGTTACATTCTACCCTCCATAAAAAATTTCGTCCTCAAAATTTGTAAAAGGAAAGTGTAACAGATTCAAGGAAAGTTTGGTGACTGAAGTACTGATAGTGTATGAAAAATACAAAGTGATACAAGGGTTTTAAAAAGAGACTTACAAGTGTTACATTGGTCAACTGTCTCGGTTTCTACGGCTGTTAAGGTATAAGCCTGTCGCCGTGGCACGTTCCTCATAGCTAGAGGCGCATTCCTCTATCTTTAGGGCATGTTTCTCTGCCCTCGAGGCATGTTCCTCAGTGCCTGATGGAATCGGCGAGTAGGCGGCGCAGGTGGTGGAGCTGTGAGTGCAAGACGAGGTGCAGGAGCCTGGATAGCTGGCCGCTGCGGGTAGTTGGTGGGTGGGTTAGCTGAGTTGTATCTATATGGACAGGTCTCAATTCTATGATTGGACGCACCACAAACTAGGCACAGGCCTTTTGCGCACCTACAGTCCTTTATCAAATGTCCATCACTCTTGCAATGGAAATAGAAATCTGGTCTTGGCTGGTTATTGGGTCATCAGTTCTTCTGGGTTCGAACGATGGCCTGGAAGAGGCTCCTCCTGCCATTTGAGTGGTAGGGCATTTCAAACCGGCAGATTGAGGTCTGCCCTTCCTCTTTACTACTGCCTCATATCTTCTGGCAGCCTTCAAAGACAAATCATGGGTTGGGAAATCCCCTATAGTTAGAGCAGCTTGGATTTCCGGGTCCAACCCTTGCTGAAATCTTCTTGTCCTGATCTCAGCAGTCGGTATGAGATGAGCCGCAAACCTGTTACGGTCTTGTGTTAGCTGTGTAGTATATGATAGATTGAAAAATTCGAATTATTGAGACATATCTTACCGACTGAGCATGGTGAACTCAGCGTCATATTCATCTACTGACTTGGTCCACATTGAACTTTGTTGCAGATGAATGAACTGTTGTTCTATATCGAACCTGGCAGTCTCAGGGAAGAACTTTCCGTCGAACATGTCTCGAAAAGTCTTCCATTCGATGGGTTGTTCAAGACGGCTTTCTTCCGCCTTCCACCAGACCCGTGCATTGTCCGTGAGCTGTAGTTTCGCAACACGGACCCAAGCTATTTCTGGCTCTTGTGCCGCTGTCAGATCATTTTCGATACTCTGAGCCCATTCCTCAGCTTCTAGTGGGCTTTTCTTTCCTGAGAACTGTTTGGGGTGCAAAGCCCTGAATTGCTTCACCCCAGGTGCTTCTGCCTCGGGACGGTTCATTAAAAGAGCAGTGTGATGCTGCTGTCCTTCTAGGAGGCTGCGGATTGTCTCAAGCAGAACTGTCTGCTCGTTGATCGGAGCAGGGATGGCAAGTGTGAGTGGTAGTGGTGGAGGTGTTGTTGACATTGGTGCTGATGTTGTTTGAAGAATCCATAACCTTGAATGAAAAATTTTGGGTTAGGACAGATTCAAAGTATATGAAATGATAAGATTCAAGGAATATGAATTGTAAAGAATGTTTTAGTTGCTGGTTCTTGTGTTATATTACTTATGTTTCCCACGCAGAACAGAGCTGCATGGTAGTTTTCCATACAGCTTTGACCTGCATGGGCCACCAACAAAACCTGTCACGTCCCGCTTCCCGGTGTACGGCGAAGGGGGCGCGACTGGCCGCTACGTATTTACTCTGAAGTAAACACGCTAAGCGTATCTAAGCAATATAAAAGAAATATACACAAGAGACAAATGTAATGAACAACAACTTTATTTATTAACATTCTTTTTACAATACAACTGAAATGGAAATACATGGAATGAAAAGCAATGCCTAAACAGTGGCATAACAGAAAAGAAAAATACAGAATATAAAAGAAAAAGTACAAGTGTAACTACAGCTCGGGATCTTCAGTAAACTGGTCCAAGTCTTCTGCGCTGGGCTCGATCTCTTGAAGGTCTGAATCACCTGACGACATTCCAAAGAAGAAGAAAGAGAATGTCGTCAGTGAACAAATCGCTCGGTAAGTCCCAAAGAGGAGGGAGAAATAGAATAAACAGAGAGAGAGTGTAACTTTTAAAGTTGTATTATATTGTTAACGTTGTTGTTTGTAACTTGGTACAGAAGAATGCCAGTGTATACGAGAGGAGTCTCACTTGCCCCGGAGACTAAGGTATCAGGAACTCAAGTAACCGTTCATGCCACGATACAACAGTAATGGAATACAGGTTAGGTGTCTTATGGTTGCAGTCTCATGCCACTTCTAACACCTTTCGTACCAATCTACCCCTTAAACCCCGCGATGTCTTGATTGTATTGTTGTATTATATTGTAAATTGTATTATCTTGTATAGATGGATGACTTGCCGAAACCATAATATCAGTAAATGGATGTAACTGGAGAATCATGTAGATGGAAAGTATATCCATGGTTTGGTTCAGTCAATACAGATTGAATAGATTGAACAAATTGATTATATGGATTCATGGAATCATATTGAATTGTAAGTTTGTACTTGAATCATATTCAAGTCAGATTATTATAATGAGACCCAGTCTGAGTCAGAACAATTAGAAAAGAAATTGAAGTCCTGAGTTAGGTTTTGGTGTTATCGGTAACCGCTGCACATGGGCGGCAGGATTTTTGTCTTTTTCAAAGACGATTACCGTGTTGATAACACCGTTTATTAAGTAGTCTACCTTAAATAGGCAAGCACCCACTTTTCCGGCTCGCTGAGGCTCAAGAACTAGTCCCGCTTAAACCTATATTTACTAGGGTCCTTAGGGTAATTTATAGAACTTGAGGGAGATTTATGTAAAAATAATTTTGTATAATTTTCAAAATACACCTCAAGTAATTAATTATCGTCTTCAGACTTTTCATACATGCAGATTTAATATATGTGACATTTCTACTGAATAAAACCTATTTTCATAATATATGGTATTTAATTGTAAAGTATTGAACTCGTATAAAATTGCATGGTATTTTCATGTAAAATGATTCTTTTGACTTAGAAAAGTTGGAATATTTATATTATATCAAAAATAGATATTTTGATGATACATACATACATACATAAATATATATATATATATATATATATAATTTAATTTATTATTTTTCTAGAAATCTCATTTTCTTAAGATATTTGCATTTTTAAATTTTTCGAGACCGAATGCTCCTTGTGGAGGTCTGCATCTTGCACTACTAAGCCCGAGGATGTGCGATAATCCGCACCATCCCGAACGGGTTCTCCAAATGGGTTATAGCGACGCTTTGCAAAGATTTGTTTAAAAATACATAATCTTGTAAAAATGGATTTTTATAAATTAAAGTTAGTTTTGTGTAAAACCGTATTTTCCCGAATCTATGTTTTCCCAAAAGGCATCATGCTATGTTGTATATGAGTGTTGTGAGGAGGTTGGTCATTACCTCGTGATCTATTTATAGGTATAGCAAGAAATATGATGTTTAATGTCAAAACTGAACTATATGGTATTTTACTGAAAAAGTACGAAAAAATTACAATATAAAATATTTTTCTATGAAACTCGTTCATGATATTTTGATAATGATTAAAAGTCAAAATGTGAGAGTCTGGTATGGTTGTGTTTAATGAAAGTTGCACTTTTTAAAGAAAACCGAATCGAAAGTCGGATTAACTCCGCTTCCGTCGGGTTTTAGAAATACGAGTTTTAAGAATAGAATAGAGAAGGGAGAGGAGGAACTTACAGGATTTCAGATTAGAGGAGAGGGAGAGGGATTGGTAGGAGGTGCCGGTGCGTCGTTTCGTCGCCGGGAGCTCCTAGCGCCGTCGTCGGAATTTCGCCGGAGCTTCGCCCTTCGCTAACTCCACTTGTACACAAAAATTCTATAGAGTTTTCTTGAGAGTTTTGGACAGAGTTTGTGAGTGAGGGGGTGTGGAATGGAATGGTATTTATAGGAAAAGATTAGGGTTAGTGTAGGTGAAAAGGTGTGAGAAATTATATTAAAAATTGTATTAAAAATGGAGTAAATAGGTGTTTTTATTGGCTCTGTAAATGTGCAGGGTTGTTAAAATGTACAGGCCATAAGGGGAGACCAAGGGTCACAACTTTCATGAAGGGGGAAACGGATTTGGCTCGGAATCGGCCGGCGCCGCCGCCCGATTCGGCCGAGTCGGGCGCCGTCTTGTCGCCACGTGTCCGTCGTCGTTTGGTTTACCCTCTGGGACAGTTTGTTTTATATGTGACTTTTGATTTTACGGTTTATCACGTGTAGACTCTTGGGATTCTGAAAATTTAAAAGAAAACAATATTAAAAACAATGTGGCTGATGGGATTTGAACTCTGGTGCTTTGGTTCAGCAGTGCAAGGTCTTACCAATGAGCTACAAGCTCTTTCTTGCTATTAAAAAGCAAAACAAATTTATAACTTGTGCTCAGGCAAAAGTACCCCTTTCTGTATTTTTTGAAAAAATTGTACAGAAAGTTAGGGTTGTTACAGTTTCATCCCTATTGATAGGGCTTTGGCGAACCGCTTCTCAGTTTTGATTCTGCTTTTATTTGTTGCAGGTGTGCTTTGGTTTGGTCGGAGCACTTTACAACTCATCCTCACTGCATCTTCTTTATTCAGACGCTGACGCTTAACCTTTTCATATATGGTTGTCTCGCATTCTCGGTCGTCTTTGATATTTTGAAAGGCTTCGTTTAAAAATCTCTCAATCGGGTCTTCTTCTGGCAGTATCAATAATTTTAGTGCCGATTCTGCCCCCAGTTCCTCCACGTCGTTTTGTGACGTTGGTGTAGCTTCTTCATCATATAACAACAAATGGGAGACCATGTGGAAACTTATTACACAGTTTTCTGTTTCTTTTGATGAGTCATTTCCCTCATCATTGTCACTTTCTCCGTCCTCAAGAATATGCTTGAGGAATTTTTCGAGTGTGACTGGTGTCCACGCCTTCTGGTTATACTCCTCCAGCGCATCTATGTATTTCTGAAGTTCTGTGCGCTTGTCATCAGACTCGGCAGGCTGCACGGGTTTCTTAGTCTTATTTCTCTTAGAAGACTTTGAAGGCTTGACTTAGGAGATTTTCCCCTTATCAACAACTTTCGGTGTGGAACGTGGTTTCAACTTTCCTTCAATAATTTCGGGTTCAAGCGGGCTTTTCCACTTAATCGCTGGGCATGCCTGTAGATCCGTCAGTATTCTTTTAGTTTTCGCTGAAAGGACTACTTCCCATGGAGCTTCTTCCACGAGTAAGCATGATGCCCTCTGTGCGTCCACCTTTTTAAGAGCGTGCATTTAGAGTGGGTTTACCCTCCAGTTATCAGACAGCGCAAACTTCCCCTGCTGATACTGGTCCTCGACCCAATTTTTGATGATGCAGCAATTCTCAATTGGGTGGCTCACTATTCTGTGATAGGAGCAGTAATTGTTAGTTATATGTATGCCCTAGAGGCCATTACTGTACATGCGATGTATATTGTAATGGATGCTTGGACATATATAGGGAGGACTTTCTTGCTCGACATGATAGTATGCTATCTGGTTGTACTTTATCTTAACATGTACTCTGATTGTCTCTATGTTACATGTTGATAAAGCCCTTAGGATATGTACTCGACTACTGGGACTATGATGAGTTCATACTAGTGGGGCCACGGTAGTCGACGAGTACATCCTATAACTGTTCCTAGTCGAGGGTGTATCGAGACAGGGCATCGATGCACCAGAGTAGACTAGCGTATACGCATCTTGACCCATATGATGGGCGATGGATGATCCCATATCCATCGGTGTTTGACATCAAGGATGGTGTACGGGTACTCAGTGGAGACTGGGTATACTGGACGGACTCGCCGAGAACTCCCAGATGGTATTATACCTCACGTCAGATGGCAGTTCTCCAGTGACACTGGTACAGAGTAGTCTGTTGACCCGAGATCGTCATAGAGTCTTGTGTGATTCCCACTGTGCTTTGATTTCCATCATACCACGTCCAAGATGGCGTGCAAAAAGGTGGCTTTTAGGTACAGTCCCGAATCACATGGAGGCAATGAGCGATAGGAGGGGATTCGTCTCTCCCGGTATAGGGAGTTGATGTTGTGCTGTGTTCGATTGGCTGTAACCAGAAATCCCTGGCCAGGGTTGTTGAGATTTACTGGTAAGGGTTATCAGTAGTTTCTCGAACTGTTATAGACCTCAAATCGACACGACTTATCAAGCTACTGGGGTCTGACGTTTACCACCCCTAGGCGAGATATGCAACATATCAGACGACGAGACCGGACTGTACGGGAGTGTTACTGTTTGGATTCACAGGAGAATGTACAGACTTGCTTGTTGATCTTCTGAGCGCTCAATACCTGGGTGGCTGTTACGTTTAGCTGACCGCTTGCAGCTTGTAGGTGTTTGATATGATCATCACGTATTGCCGGCATATTGACGATTCTTTAGAGTCCTACACAGAGGTTTCTTGGCTCAGGCAAAACGGAGTAGGAGCATATATGTGATATGTGCGGGACCGAGGATAATACAATATGAGATACTGTATTCTATTCTCGCGATATTTGATATCAGCCGGGTCATCGGATCAAGTGCTGATTCGATGAATCGGTACGGATAAATATTAGTCGGTTATATGCGATATAGCCGAATTGTCTGATCAAGTGTTGATTCGATAATTTAATGTATAATAATATATATGATATATTAAATTACATTAACTAATATTTGCTCACTAAAAGATTATTTTTCTCACTCGGGTAATACATTGATATATATGCGATATATGTTAAATATATTATTTTATTTTGTTACAATAAATATTGTATATGTGATATATAATATTGTAACATGTTATAATTATTAATGCAACATGTTTAGAGGAGTTTAAACAAGATTAGGGTTTGATTTGGGTTAATGTATTCTAGATGTTTCTAGATGGTTTTACTTTGTCATTTGCTAAGATATTATGATAGATATTTCTTTGTGACTCACCTTTTAACCCAACCCAAACCCTAACCCTAGTAAACTCTCTACATTGGTTACTACAATCATGGTTGCATAAATGATTATGACAACATTTTTATTATTCATCACAAAAGGAATTCCATTATTTCATCTTCTTCTTCTTCTTTCTACTTTTCATGGAAAAAGCTTACTAGCTTTTTTCCAAGTGATGAATATGAGTGAGAATGAGAAAATAAAAGAGTGCAAAAATCCTACTTCATCATCCTCATCTATCTTTGCCATTTAGATGAGGGTGTTCACTTCATATTATGAGTGTTAGCTTGTGTTAACGAAACTTCAAGGTAGATCATCTTTGTATCGAAGATCGGAAGCAAGACTGCATCTTTCTCTTCGTGGAACCTCTCGAGAGTCCGGAACACGATGATCGCAGCGAAGGGACTTCAACACGGAGCTTTAGAAGTGAAGGACCGGATCTACAAAGGTTGTAATCCCTCTCACTTAGTGTTAAAATGTTTAACATGCTTGTTTTCGCCTAAACCCTAGTTTAAAGATTCGGCTTCGGGTTGTTCGGCACGGCTAAATTTTTAATCGGGCATGGTTGATGCCTCATAGACCCTTGTGCGCGTGCCTAGCAACCCTACAGTGATACCAGAGCCAAGCTAGAGCTTTAGGCGAAGAGTAAGCGAAGTTTAAAGTCCGATCGAAACACGAAACCCTAATCCGAACCCTTCTCTGGACATTTTCTGAAAATGCGATTTTTTCCAAATTAAAAATTCTTAAAAAAATCAACAAGGAATTCTATGGACACGTGTGCAAAACGACACACTGAATCGCTCAAAGCGCCGCGGAACCGCGGCCAAACTAGGGTATTGGCGGCGGTTCCGCGGCCGTATCTAGGGATTAAGTGTTAGTTTTTGCACAGTAATAACAGTTGGTACTTGCTGATTCTTCTGGGAATTTTTATTTTTCACTCAAGTGTTGAGTTTTCTGGGTTGTATTGGGGAATTAATGATTCGATCGGATATTTTAACTTTGTTTTGTTTATCCGGATAATTTTAGAACGTGTTAAAAAGTTCGACCGGATATCAATAACTCACTTTTTCCCGACCCGGAAAATTTCCAAGTGTTGGATTTTTCCGTTGTTTAAGAACGTTCTAAGTCGTGCAAGTAACGCGATGGACCCTCTAGAAGACAACAAACCTTAACTCGATTATGTGACCGTCTTGAACTGCCTTTTGAACCTTAGGGTTTGGGGCAGTACGGTGTGCCACATGTGAGGCGTTGGCTTGACCCTTCTACGGCAGGACCATTGGTTCTGTGGCATGTGATGGATGTTTTTAAACTCCCCTCAAGTGTTGAGAAAGATTTGGGAAAACTTGGGTGTTTGATTATTCGATCGGAAAGTTTAACATTGTCTATTTATCTGGAATGTGATACAATATTTGGAATCCACAGGTAGTTATGAGATAACTAATTTGAATGTTATAAACATAGCAGTTTAGTCTCAGATGATCGGTTGCCACGGGATTTTGATGTGATCAAAAGTCCGTCGCAATCACATAGCGTACGCGGATACTCGCCGGGTAAACTTAATAGACAGCCACGCCCCATAGCCCCGACCAAGTGACTTTAGGAGAACCCCGTCGCCAAAAGCATCCGTTTGGGTGCTCGCGGCAGCGGTGTTCCGCCTTAGTGCACTTCGTCGACGGCATCTGGGGGTGCGGCTGTCTACTAAAGTTTGCGACGAGCATTCGATCAGGATGTCGGGAATCTTGTTGAATTGCCTGACTTGATATTGAAAAGAGTTTTCGATAATGAGACTAAAATGCGGGGTTTATAATTGTTAGGCATGCGATGTCTAAGGAATTCATTTGGTTAGGCATGAGATGTCTAAGGAGGTTGCGGATTCCAACTGTTGTAGTTTTACACTTTCTTTTCTGTGACCGTAAGCGTAGTATGTGGTGTATCGCCGGTTTCGTTGCTATACATCAACGACAATCGGGATACGCATACTTGCTTACGTTGATGATATGAGATATTATGTGTTGCTATGATATGTTGTATTGGATTGTTGTGTTCTGAATAGCCGGGGGTTTTATGTGAGATGAGAGTTTTTGTAACGTTTTGAAAATCGTTTCGGTGAAATTTCAAAAAAATCGGTAAAATAAAGGGGTTTTCTGTAAAAAGTCAAAATACAAATATCTTATTATAAAAATTAAATATACATATTCTAGCTATGTAATTGCTATTATTTGGTGTTTATTGAGCCGCTGGTGAAATTTCAAATTTTCTGAAAAAAATATTATTTTATTATTATTTTAAGCCGTCACTAATACATTTAATTAAGGAAAATTACAAATTGGAATGAGTTGAAACAAATTTTGTACATCATAAAACATTAAATAAAATTTTATCATGTGGTTTTTGGAACGAAATTATTTGCCAAAACGGTTTAGAAATTATTTAAGAAAAAAGGCTTTTTTTAGCGTAAATGGATGTTTGGGGTATTGTATTTATCATTTTTCATCACCCCACACCCGTACACACACCCAAACCTCCATTTCCCCATCATGATGGCTGAACCTTGCTGCCCCACTCCCACTCTTTTCCCCACTTCAAAAAGAAAAGAGAAGAAAACAATGAAAAGAAAAGAAAATGAAAGAAAGTCAATGTGGACTTTGTCTTTTCTCCCCACTTTCAACCCCTCCCTCTCTCTCCTCACTCCCTCAATTTCTGGCCTAAAATTCTCAGCCCCCAACAGCAGCCCCTCCTTCCCTCTTCTCCTCTCATTTTCCATCAAAAAATTCACCCATTTCCATCAACAATCAAAGCTAAAATTCAAATCAAAGCCCTACCCATTTTCTCTTATCTCTTTTAGCATGGATCTTGGTGCAAAGATTTCAATTTGGAGGTCTAGTTTCATGTTGATCTCAAGATGGTTTTAAGGTATAAATCCTAACCTATTGTTCAATTGTTGGGTTAAATTCCTTAATGTATTTTATTAGGTGCTTAAATATGGTTTAATTGCAAGTTTGGAAATCTAAAGAGAAGGAGTTTGATTTGAAAAGTTAGGGTTTTAAATTCAATAGGGTTGTTGTCACTTGTTTAAGGTTGCATGGTGTAGTTAGCATGTTAAGACATGTTAAACCTAATCTAGAAGATAATTTGTAAATTGTTGCATCTAAAAGTCCAAATTTAGTTATTTAAGCAAACTAGGTTTTAGTTTTTAGTTGCAAATGGGTGATTTAAAATCTAACTAAGAATTTTATGACTTTATTAACATTATAAAATGTAGTTTAATGCTTTAGATCATGCAAATCCAAACTAGATTGTTGTATGTGCAATTTTGCTATAAAATGGTCGAAATTGGTTAAAATTGCAAACTAGGTTTTTGAAATTGAATTAAATTGTGGGTTTAAAATTTACGTAATGGTTTCTATGGCATAATTAAGATATTAAGTTATCATCTTGGCCACTAGAATTGTTAAAACATCATGTTTTGTACAAAAACGGTAAACCTTGCTTGCTAGGTTTTCGGAAAAATAGCTTTTAAAGTGAGTTTGGGGTTTTTGTGAATTTTAACCTATTTCATATTATAATTAGTGTTTGTGAATATACAAATGAGTGTGTTTGGATTTTTTCTCGATGGTTTGACGTTTGTACATCGACATCGAGGGTTGGTTTAGCTATTCTTGCATGCGTAGACGATAGGTTTTGACCTATGCGTGATACGCGTGCCAAATTGGTTCTCGTATACCGTTTCGATTTCGGATTTGATTTTTATGCGATACGATACGTTGTGACAGGTAGGTACCCCCATGTGTACTTCGAGACGATAAGCAAGCGCGTGGCGACGTCGGCACTGGCGAGCGAGGACCAGGTGAGTAGATCTATATCTACGGGGAGAATTCGAGTGGATGGCGTATAGCACCCCCGCAGTCCGTGGTGGTGTATACGGAGGCGTATACACACCAACAATTATTATATGTTATTTGGGATTAATAACGATGCTTAGGATGGATATTGGTGTGTTGGATTAATTTAGCGTTGCGAACCCTAGGGTAGTGTTGCACTACACATACACACATACATACTTGCATACTTTCCTATTGATATGTGCTCATGGGATTCTTTATAGTTATGTGTTCACATGGGTATGGGACTATGTGTTCATATACGGATTGAGGATGATACTTGGGATTGAGCTGATTCGATGAGATTTGAATTGAGGCCGTGAGATCGGTGATATAGCAGGGTTCGTATCTTAGATAGGACATGACGTTGTAGCGGGTCCTTGACGTAGTGTTTCACACACGTCCATGCATACTTAAGCGGTATCAGTATTGTACTAGATGTAGATCAGTATCCCGATCATGACATTTGATAAAGAGGATATCAGATGAATAGTATGATGAATGTGATATTGACCCGTACCCAGATTTGGGATGCCGTACGACGGATTTACGTACGAGCTATATTTTGATGATTGATCCGCACTCTTGACTTGGGATGTCTGATTATAGATATGATATCGGATATGATATTATTGAGGCGGGGTCACCGACTAATATATATACAGGTATGTATATGTATCGACTCAGATGATAGGCGGTTTCCTTACCTGTAGTTCAGCTTGTTAGTTCAGCCGTATAGTTTAGTGTAGTTGTTAGATTAGATTAGACTCCTACCTATTTCAAAACTAGCGGATCGTGGGTATTTTAAAAGACAGGTCAAGAGATCTACGGATATTTCAAAAGACGTATCCTTTCTTAAAAACCACCGTAGCCCTATTTTCAAAACCCCGCGGTTCGTGTTATTTCAAATGGCACCATTTGTAGGACTTATATTAGATTAATGCAGATTAGTTATAGTTGCGTCTAGTTTTTAGCTCCCGCTCATTTTGGTTGCTCGCTCCGCATCGCATATTTACATTGTTATTTCATATTGCATTGTTGACATTATGCTGTTAGGACACCAGCACCATTACCGATGATGCGTATGTACCACACACACTTACTTACCGGCTCACACACATCTTCATCGGTAATTGCCATGTCACGTACACCTTAGAAAATATTGTTGCTTAACTTAGCTTGATAGCCAGTAGTTTGACATAATATTAGTGTACATACCTTATATGCCAGCTTAGATATTGTAGTTATTACTTGTCGCTTCATGCATACTGTTATTCATTCTCATGCTTATATTCATGGTTCTACATGCTATTGATGATTCGGATTTCCATGATATTTTCTAGATTTGGAGGAAAACCGCAAAACATATATAAACTGCTTTCCTTCTTTTTAAATAAAAAAAATGCGGTTTTCCTATGATGTATGAGTCGTCCACCATGAGTTTGCTGATGGATTTCGAGACCCGATTCGAGGAGATGGATGAACCGTTTCGGGTACATGGTGGGCCCGGTGCGGTACCCCGGGGCAAGAGGAATGTGTTGTTGACGTTGAGCCTGGCAGGGGAGCACTACCGACCGGTGATATTACCCGACGCGTCGGATATCCGGAGGATACCGTCGTGGTCTTGAGATGGATGGTAGGGGCCGGCCTGGACTGACGGCGCCCTAGATATTGAGATTGAGACATTGATATTTCGAGACATTGAGATTATGTTTTGTGTCGATGCTAGACACTGTTGATACTGATTTCATTTATGATACCTCAGTTTAAAAATACGAAGGAAATCTCACTAATTTATGAAAACAGTTTCTTCAATTACATGTATTCTGTTTTCATGCATTCATACCTCATTCATATGATATATTGCTACCTGAGGCACTGACACGGGCACATGAGTTTTCACTCGGGTTAGATATTTACCCTAGCCATTGTTATAGGCTGCATGTTATATACATTTTTGAGGATATATTATGATCATTGACCTAGGTTGCGTTATTTATGCGATTTCTGTGCGTAGATGTTTTTCTATTCACGAGTTGGCAACTCACCCCCGTTGTGCCCCAGTTTCTTGCAGGTTTGCCGTACAGGTTTCATTACGGCTTTGCGGGCTCAGTTTCATTCGGGTGACTTGCTAGTAGGTGGGTTTTTCTTGTATCGTACCCATCATATTACCTTGTATAATATTATTCCGTTGTATCTAGTAAATTCCATCAACCAAACATGTATTTATTGAGATAGAGATCGGTGTTGTTTATTCTTTCGACCTTAGAGTCGCTCATTATATTTCTGGTGGTTTTGAGTTTCCTTTTGAGTTTTGATCCTCGCCGTTGGCGTTGTATATTATATTGCTTGTGTGGTTGTGACCGTCGATTGACGAAGAGCTAGCTCCCGCTTGGGGATGCCTTTTTCTTGATTTCGTATACTATTCATGTTGTATCCCGTTTGGGGGCCAGTATTTACAAAGGAGACTCTGCCGAAATTTTCAGTAAATTTTTGATGTTTTAAAAACCGCATAATTCGGCTTATGCTATTGAAACTACTTGCTTTAAGTTGGTTTTTCCTGCACTCTACTACTTTTCTTGGTTTGGATTTCTGGGTTTTCGGCTTCTTAGATTACGAACGCCTCGAGACGTTTCGTAGTTTAAGTGCCGGTCATGTTCCGTACTTTCGGGTCGTGACAGTTTTTCTTTTTCATTCATGTAAAATTCATTTGTATGTAATATTCTTTTATTGGGGCACTTCCGGGCTGAGGATGTTGTCACCGTTGTATATTGTTTACTTTTCCGCATTAGGTAGACCCAAGGCGGGGAGCACAAGTAACCGGGTTCTAGGGTCCAGTGGGAGACCATCTCGAGGAGTCGAGACCGGGTCTCCTAACCCTAGAATTGGCATTGTTGCTTGCCGCTCTCGTAGGGGTCTAGGGATGTGGGTTTGGGTATTCATCACGACCGTGGAATCCGTGTTTTATACAGGCTCGTATTGAAAACACGGACATCCTAGTATATCCAATATTTCATATATGTTCTTCTGCTGCAATGTTCTGTGATGAGATCATATTACTGCCTGAGACGAATGTTTATATTATATATATGAGATATGAGTTATATTGCAAATTTCGTTTCAAATGCGATGCTTGCGAAGCATAATAAAATGGGACTTCATTAATGAGATTAATGAAATAAAAGAAACCTAAAGATATTGTAGAAACTTGTTTAAAAACTGGTAGCTACGGTTCTTGCTTTGCATCGCGGTGTTCCTTGTAGAACATCCTGCACCTTATTCGATAAGGAAAGGGCCGAGATCCCTTCACCGGGAGTGACCCCTTTAGAAATAACTGGCAGATGCTACACCCCTCGGTTTGTTTTTGATTTCTTCTATAGTTCTTGCTTTGAATAGTGGTATATATGATATATCATGCACCTTATTCGATGAGGAAAGGGCCGACGATCCCTTCACCGGGAGTGACCCCTTTAGCAAAACTAGAAAAGCCTCAAAAACACTCCATTTAAAATCACTCGATTCTACAACGATATCAAGTTCATTACGCAAAAGGTTTTCTTAAAAAAACCTGCCGTAGCCCTCCGTCATTTCAGATAAGTACTGGTTAGTATTCGTGCTACGTTTGTTGACCTTAGCCAAGGCGTAGTGTGCGGTAGCTGATTAGTGCTTATCTGTATAAGCATATGATGCGATTGAGTTAGGCTAGTCGTGCGACTTTGTTGACCTTAGCCAAGGGTCGTGCGGGTGGGTTTAATTCAATCGGGAAATGACGGGTTGAACTTGGCTAGCACTTATGATTTGTTGACCTTAGCCAAGGTCATAAGCTGCTAGGGGCAAAAATTATTGGGAATTTCAAGTGTTGAAATTTGCAATGAGATTGCATACCTTCTATGAGATAGTTGGATCCCGATACCCGCTGCGAGTAAGAGTTACTCCTGGGAGAGTTTTACACATTACAATTAGCCGATCAAGTAGGTGTCTAGAAAGGTGTTAACGGGGTTACGCCTCTGGGAAAACGAGGTTTACATTAATTAGGTTCGTGCGAAAGCACGGGGGACCTCCCTCAAAGTACCGACACTGGCCTGGCTGAAAGATTGGCGAACTTGTAGCATGTAATTAATCCCGGCTAGTCTTTCCTTTTAGGGTTTGAAGGAAGATTTGATTAAAACAGTGGGAGACATCTTGATTAGATATATTAGATAACCAATCTAATCTTGCAAGAGCATACGCTGAGTGTTTTCTTCTCTCTCTCTCCAGGGAGCGACCATATCATGCCTTAATCAAGATAATAATACGGATGTATTGACCAAACCCGCTTGTTATACTGAGCTGGGGAACGTTGGTCCCGCTCCAACTTATAATTGTTATAAGACAGAGCAGGAAATTGGGGAATACCAGATTTCCCGTGCCGCCCAAACGAAGAAAGTGCATGCTGATGCATCTCTTCGGGTGTGTTCATTACAGAGAACTGTTTCTCAATATCCTTTACGTCCTGGGTATGAGATACCGGATCAGGATCCCGCATATGTAATCAGTTACATGGGCTACAAAAAGGTAGAGAACTGAGAACGGGTGATAAGTTTCATGAGACAGAAAACGGTGCAAGTGTTGCAGCCAAGTCTGTTGGTCACTATCACCCTGTATTACCAGAATACATTGATTCTGAACAAATGTTATTAGATACCGAACCTGATATGCAAAATCATATCAGTCTCTTTATTAGTAAAGAAGGATATAATTTTGTAATGTTGGATAATGTTTTGAACATTTCCTATATCAAAAGTTGATCGGTTCAGGCACGTTATCTAAAAGCATTGACGTTCTAAATCAAACTACAGTTCTTAGTATACAGAACACACACGAGAGGAAGAGTTCAGAAATGAATAAATCCTTCTTGAGGCATTATAGACTAGGTCATATCAATGCGACCCGACTGGCTGAAGTTACAAATAGATGCATATTTAAATTAGTTTGAATTTACATCTTATGAAACTTCCCGGTCATGTCACAAAGATAAGATGACCACAGCTCTGTTTATTGGAAACAGAGAAAGAGTTAGTGAACTCTTGGGATTAATACATACTGATGTATGAGGTCCCCAGTCTACACATGCCAAGACCGGTTCTTTATACTTCATTACATTTTCTGATGATCTCTCAAGATTCAGACATATGTTCCTTTGATGAGATCAGGGAGGAGAATACTTTAGCACGAAATTCCTGGACTATTCTAAAGGAGAATGAGATTCTCTCTCAGCATTACTCCTCCGTATACACCACAGCACGTCGGTGTATCGGGGCGGAGCAATCATACCCTATATGATATGGTGTGCTCTATGATGAGTACTAATGAGTTGCCTATTTCCTTTTGGGAGTTATGCACTTGAGAAGCTGCATACCTATTGAATAGGGTTCAAATCAAATCAGTTGCCTACAACTTCATATGTGATATGGAAAGGGAAGAGCCCATATCTTAAGCTTGTTAAGATTTGGGGTTGTCCGGCCTATGTCTAAAAGCAAAATCCGGACAAGCTCGAGGCAAGGTCTGTTATGTAGAACTGGAAAGGTTCCAGCTATACAAACTGCAGCTGATGATTTGGTAGAACCATAGGATTCAATAGTTTCCAACGAACCTCAGCCTCTCCGCCGATCTAGTAGGGTTCCTCACCCACCTGAGAGATACTTCGGTTTCTCTATGACAGTGGGAGCGAGGATTGCATCATGAGATGATGACCCAACTAGTTTCGAGCTGGCCATCAGGAGTGGGACTCTGTAAGAATGACTGGATGCTTATCGATCTGAGATGGAATCCTTATACACCAACAAAGTATGGACTTTGGTTGCTTTATCTGAAGGGTTAAATCCCCATCAGGAGCGAGTATATCTTGAGAAGATTACTTGGTGTACATGGAAAAGTTGAGACTTTCAAAGCTATGCTTAAGTCCATCCAGATCCTACTTGCCACTGCTACATACCATGACTACGATATCTGGTGGTTGGGTGTCATGACTGCTTTTCTAAATGATGATATGGAAAAGAGCGTATATAAGTACACAGCCAGAAGGCTTCGTAGACAGTGGGAGCAGCGGAAACGTGTGCAAGATGTTTTATATGATAAAACAGGCATCGCGGAGTTGGAACATCTGTTTTGATATGGTAGTCAAAGAGTTTGACTTCATCAAAATGGTAGATGAACCTTGTATATACAAAAAGGTAGTAGGGAGTATGGTGGTGATCCTCGTAGAGTACGTGGATGACACACTCTTGATAGGGAAGGAGTTTCCTATGCTACGCTCGGTCAATCTCCGCTTATCACAAGGATTCTCCATATAGGATCATAGTTATACCTTCTAAATCCTGGATTTTGGATCTATGAGATAGATCTAATTGGATGTTAGGATACTCACTAGTTATAGTGAGATTGTATCAATCGATCCTGGGGAGAATCACTGGAAAGGTTCCAGGGCGATAAGGACGACTGAATGTCAGTCGCAGGCATTGTCTACACCCTCAGTGGAGGGACGGTATGTTGAAAGAGTTCCAAGCTAGATACCGTGACATACTAGACGATTAAAAGTAAGATACATCGTTACCAAGGATACTACCAAAGAGGCAGACTAGATATATATAAGTTCATGAGATGAACTTCGTTCCTACCATTGTGTGACAATGGAGTTGTGGCTTTTGCCAAGGAACCCCCCGTCCCATCAGAAATCCGGATATAATTCTTAGGCAGTATCACCTGATCATGGAGATGGTTGATCTCTAGGGAGATCGAGGTTAGGAGAGTAGACACAGAGGACGACAGCGCGGATCCACTCACAAAGGCCTTTTTCCCAGTAGAGACTTTTATGGTATGGTTGAGTATGAGATACTTCAACCGCAGCTAATTGTTGGGTATGTGATACCACAACAGATGGCCCTAGTGCAAGTGGGAGATTGTTAGTTATATGTATGCCCTAGTGGCCATTACTGTACATGCGATGTATATTGTAATGGATGCTTGGACATATATAGGGAGGACTTTCTTGCTCGACATGATAGTATGCTATCTGGTTGTACTTTATCTTAACATGTACTCTGATTGTCTCTATGTTACATGTTGATAAAGCCCTTAGGATATGTACTTAACTACTGGGACTATGATGAGTTCATACTAGTGGGGCCATGGTAGTCGATGAGTACATCCTATAACTGTTCCTAGTCGAGGGTGTATCGAGACAGGGTATCGATGCACCAGAGTAGACTAGCGTATACGCATCTTGACCCATATGATGGGCGATGGATGATCCCATATCCATCGGTATTTGACATCAAGGATGGTGTACGGGTGCTCAGTGGAGACTGGGTACACTGGACGGACTCGCCGAGAACTCCCAGATGGTATTATACCTCACGTCAGATGGCAGTTCTCCGGTGACACTAGTACAGAGTAGTCTGTTGACCCGAGATCGTCATAGAGTCTTGTGTGATTCCCACTGTGCTTTGATTTCCATCATACCAAGTCCAAGAGGGCGTGCAAAAAGGTGGCTTTTAGGTACAGTCCCGAATCACATGGAGGCAATGAGCGATAGGAGGGGATTCGTCTCTCCCGGTATAGGGAGTTGATGTTGTGCTGTGTTCGATTGGCTGTAACCGGAAATCCCTGGCCAGGGTTGTTGAGATTTACTGGTAAGTGTTATCAGTAGTTTCTCGAACTGTTATAGACCTCAAATCGACACGACTTATCAAGCTACTGGGGTCTGACGTTTACCATCCCTAGGCGAGATATGCAACATATCAGACGACGAGACCGGACTGTGCGGGAGTGTTACTGTTTGGATTCACAGGAGAATGTACAGACTTGCTTGTTGATCTTCTGAGCGCTCAATACCTGGGTGGCTGTTACGTTTAGCTGACCGCTTGCAGCTTGTAGGTGTTTGATATGATCATCACCTACTGCCGGCGTATTGACGATTCTTTAGAGTCCTACACAGAGGTTTCTTGGCTCAGGCAAAACGGAGTAGGAGCACATATGTGATATGTGCGAGACCGAGGATAATACGATATGAGATACTGTATTCTATTCTCGCGATATTTAATATCAGCCGGGTCATCGGATCAAGTGTTGATTCGATGAATCGGTACGGATAAATATTAGTCGGTTATATGCGATATAGCCGGATTGTCGGATCAAGTGTTGATTCGATAATTTAATGTATAATAATTTATATGATATATTAAATTACATTAACTAATATTTGCTTACTAAAAGATTATTTTTCTCACTCGGGTAATACATTGATATATATGCGATATATGTTAAATATATTATTTTATTTTGTTACAATAAATATTGTATATGTGATATATAATATTGTAACATGTTATAATTATTAATGCAACATGTTTAGAGGAGTTTAAACAAGATTAGGGTTTGATTTGGGTTAATGTATTCTAGATGTTTCTAGATGGTTTTACTTTATCATTTGCTAAGATATTATGATAGATATTTCTTTGTGACTCACCTTTTAACCCAACCCAAACCCTAACCCTAGTAAACTCTCTACATTGGTTACTACAACCATGGTTGCATAAATGATTATGACAACATTTTTATTATTCATCACAAAAGGAATTCCGTTATTTCATCTTCTTCTTCTTCCTTCTACTTTTCATGGAAAAAGCTTACTAGATTTTTTCCAAGTGATGAATATGAGTGAGAATGAGAAAATAAAAGAGAGCAAAAATCCTACTTCATCATCCTCATCTATCTTTGCCATTTAGATGAGGGTGTTCACTTCATATTATGAGTGTTAGCTTGTGTTAACGAAACTTCAAGGTAGATCATCTTTGTATCGAAGATCCGAAGAAAGACTGCATCTTTCTCTTCGTGGAACCTCTCGAGAGTCCGGAACACGATGATCGCAGCGAAGGGACTTCAACACAGAGCTTTAGAAGTGAAGGACCGGATCTACAAAGGTTGTAATCCCTCTCACTTAGTGTTAAAATGTTTAACATGCTTGTTTTCGCCTAAACCCTAGTTTAAAGATTCGGCTTCGGGTTGTTCGGCACGGCTAAATTTTTAATCGGGCATGGTTGATGCCTCGTAGACCCTTGTGCGCGTGCCTAGCAACCCTACAGTAATTGGGGTTGTTGATGTCACCGGGTTGCGCTGGACGCCATGGGTCTAGTAATATGATAAGGTTATTACGCATTGACAGTTCAAACAGTCATCTTGTCTTATCGCGGGGGAACGAGTAGGCACGTCGTAGCCTTTCTTTCAAAGACGAGTGTGGATGCACGTTGTTTTAGCGAGCAGCTAGTTTTGGGCCACTCGGTTGTTGTTGCGTATTAGCAACGAATGCTGCTTTCCTTTTACCCTTGTTATTTCGAGGGTCCTTATTTGAGGAGGAAGGCCCATGGCTCATCTGATTCATTTGGGCCAACTTATATATCAGCGCCTGGAAGGTTGTGAGTTTGAAGAAGGTCATGAACTGGGACACAGTCGATTGGGGATTGAGGGTCCCGATGAACATGCCCACGGCCGGAGACTCTTCAATGCGCTGTTCGCACTTAGACCACAGGTTCCGCCACCGGATCGCGTATTGGACCCAAGTCTCTCCCGGTTTTACCCTGTCATTGATTAGTGTCATGATCGGGGTGCATTCACTTGTGCTGGCAAACCGTTGGGTGAACAACAGTTCCATTTCGGAGAAGGTTTTCACGGAGTCATTTGGGAGCTCCGAGTACCATTCAAAAGCTGTCTCTGACAAGCTTCCGAAAAATTGGCGAAGAAACAGTTTGTCGTCGCTGAAAGTGTTTGCTAGCACCATAATAAGGTTTAAACGGGCATCACACATGTAATTTTAAAATTTCATGGTGCTAATGAATACTAACCTAGGATCAAATTAGAAGATTAGGGTTTTAAACATGATATCATAAACTTTACACTAAGAGATGGATGGCTACAACCTTTGTAGACCGTGTCCTTCTCTTCTAAAGCTCCGGCTTGTAGTCCATGCGACTCCACTAGACTCCACTTGAAGGTTGAACGAACTTGCTTCGATGACCTTCGTGCCAAAGATGATCCACCCGAACTCCGCCAATCCAAGTTACCTTTTCACTAAACTCTTTAGTGAAGTAAACACACTACACCAAAGCGCTAATCTAGTGTAGGATGGTGAAGTAGGGTGTTATTTGCTCACTAGGGTTCTCACAAGCTCAAGGATTCACAACTCATGTGAGGGATTGAGCTTTGGAGGTAGAGATGAGGAAAATGGAGAGAGCTAGAGAGCAACTCATCACATGAGCTCTCAAGTGAAGAAAATGGCTAAGTGTGGAATGAACTCTAGAATGGCTCATCCATTGACCTCACTTATTCAAGCATGGAATTCTTTGCAATAATAAATTGCAACCATACTTGAATAGTGAGTCAAGACTAATAAACAAAGGATATAAGTCATGCTTTGCTCATCCCTCCAAAGTCTCCCCATTTATCATCTCTTTTTCTATTTACATAAAATAGAAAAACCATGTCATGCTTCATATAATATATATATATATATATATATATATATATAGGTTAATGGATACACCCTTCCTCATTTGTTCCGATGATCGGCACCCACCATCTTCATCGTTATCATCTAAGATATGGGTACACCAAATTTCATGTGATTCTACAACTTTTTCACCGTTGATTTAGTGGGTTCAAAATTAACGGTTTACCGACAATAGACCTTTTACGTTGCTAAATCAACGGTGAAAAGGTTGTAGAATCATATGAAATTTGGTGTACCCACATCTTAGATGATAATGATGAAGATGGTGGGTGCCGATCAGCGGAAAAAATGAGGGAGGATGTATTTTTTCAACGCCATAGAAGGAAATTCCCTCCTATGGCATCTTTCCTCCACTATTCTCATATATATATATATATATATATATATATATATATATATATGTATATGTATATATACATATATATATATATATACATATATACATGTATATATACGTATGTATATATACATACACACACACACACACACACACACATATATATATAAAGATAAGCATATAATTAGTGAGCTAATAATATTAGTTAATATATAATTATATCAAATATAATATTTATCATATTATTAAATCAACACTTGATTTAATAATCCGGTTATATCACATATAACCGACTAATATCATTTATCTGTATATCACATTATCAAATCAACACTTGATTCAATAATCCGGTTATATCATATATAACCTAACTGATAACAAATAGCCGCCAGATTACAATACGGTATCTCATACTCATATTTAAATAGGCCCCCGCATATATCAACATATGTGCCCTACTTCGTTTCGTTTGAACCAGGAAACTTCTATGTGGGACTCTAAAGACTCATCAATACGCCAGTAGTAGGTGATGATCACATCAGTCACCCACAAGCCGTCAGCGGTACTAGCTGGACGTAACGGCTACCCAGGTATTGAGCGAATTGAAGATCAATAAGAAAGCTTTTCTAAACTCCCATGAAGTCTATAGGTAACACTTACCGTACAGTCCGGTCTCTTCGTCTGATATGTCGCATATCGAGTCTGGGGGTGGAATCGTCAGACCCAAATAACTTGATAAGTCATGCCAATGTGAGGCTTATAACGGGTCGAGAAACTACTGATAACACTTACTAGTAAATCTCAGCATCAGCCCTGGACAGGGACTTCCTGTTATAGCCAATCGAGCAAAGCGCAACATCAACCCCAAATACAGGGAGAAACGAAACCCCTCCTATCGCTCATTGCCTCCATGTGACTCGGGACTGTACCCAAAATCCACATGTTTGCACGACTCTTTTGAGCCGTGGTAGGGAAGAAATCAAAGCACAATGGGAACCACACAAGACTCTATGACGATCTTGGGTCTACAGACTAACCTGTACCAGTGTCACTAGAGAACTGCTATCTAACGATAGGTATAATACCATCTAGGAGTTCTCGGCGAGTCCTGTTCGGTGTACCCATTCTCTAATGAGCACCTGTGTCCAATCTTTGATATCAAACACCAATGGATATGGGATCAACCATCGCCCCCATACAGGGTCAAGAAACGTACACATTAGTCTACTTTGGAATATCGATGCCCTGTCTCGATATTCCCTCGACTAGGAATAATTGAAGGATGTGCTTGTGGACTACCCAGGTCCCAGTAGTATAATCCGCATCATAGTCATGGTAGTCAAGCCAACATCCTAAGAGCTTTATCAACATGTATATGAGAGACGGTATAATAATATTAGTGAACATGTTAAGATAAAAATAACCAGATAGCATACTATTATGTCGAGCAAGAAAGTCCTCCATATATATGTCCAAGCATCCACTATATCATACAATAATGGCCTCTAGGGCATACATATCACTAATAATCTCCCACTTACACTAAAGCCAGTTGTTGTAGTATCTCATACCCAACATCCCAAAAAGTCTCTCTATTAGCATCTGGGGGAGGGCCTTGGTGAGTGGATCCGCTGTGTTATCCTCTGTGTCAACTTTCCTAACCTCGATCTTCCGACGATCTACTATCTCCCTGATCAGGTGATACCGTCTAAGAATATATCTGGATCACTGATGGGACCGGGGTTTCTTGGCCAAAGCCACAACTCCATTGTTATCACAATACACAGGTATTGGATGCTTAATGGATAGAACCTCACCAAGTTCATCTTATGAAGTTCTTCATCCATACAGCCTCTTTGGCAGCATCGTTGGTAGCGATGTATTCAGCTTTCATCGTCGAGTCTGCTACGGTATCTAGCTTGGAACTCTTCCTACATACCATCCTTCCACTGAGGATGAAGACAAAACCCGAGACCGACTTATTGTCGTCCTTATCACTGTGAAAGCTCGAATCGGTAAAGGACTCCACCTGGAGTTCACCGTTACCATACACCAAGAACATCCCTTTAGTCCTTCTCAAGTACTTAAGAATGTTCTTCACAGCTGTCTAGTATTTCTCCCCTGGATCTGACTCATACCTACTCACTACACCTAGTGAGTAAGCTGCATCCGGTCTGGTACACAACATTGCATACAAGATTGACCCGACAGTCGAAGCATAAGGTATCTCTTACATGCGAGCCCTCTCCAAATTAGTCTTAGGAGACATCTCTTTGGAGAGAGTGATTCCTTAACAAGCGGGTAAATTACCACGCTTAAAATCTTCCATACTAAATCTCTTTAGTATGGTGTCTATATACCTGGATTGAGACAATCCCCAAACTTAATTTTGAACGTCCCGAGCAAACTTGTTATTCAAGAGAGAGAGAAAGAAGAAAAAAGAAAAACTAACTAGCACACTTTCGTAGGCAACACGATGGCACTGAGCACGTGCAACAAGCCTTTAAAACTCTAGGTGTCCTTAGTAGGAGGAGTGTTGTCTCCTGAGGGTTTTCAGCGGATTACACCCACAAAATCCTATAGTAAAAGGAAGATGGTGAAAGTCACATATAAAAATAAGAACTATAAAAAAAACTGGAAAATAAGAGTTTCTAACTACACTATCTTTTCGGTTGCCATGAGCCCTATCTTAATGGTCATGAAAAGATGTTAGAAATTACATTATACCTCAATAAAACTTCGCCTTTATTCTTCCTCCCTACCTTTTATCCAAACATCGATCATATACCCCCTACGTGTATGTGAAAGACATCCCTATACTCGGAGAATTCAATTCAAGCTATCATACTCTTGTCACTCCGTCTTAGTACATTTTAGTCGGTGAATATTATAGATGGAATTGCTCACACATTTTTCATGCGACCGTTAAACTTCTTGAGGTACTGTCACGCCCCGCTTCGCGGTATACAGCGAAGGAGACGCGACGAGACCGCTACGTATTTACTCAGAAGCAAATACTCTAAGAGTAACTAAGCAATATAAAAAAAATAAATGCACAAGAGACAAGATATAATAAAACAGCAACTTTATTTATTAACATTCTTTTGTACAATGCATGAAAAGGAAATACAACTGAAATAAAAGCGATGCCTAAACAATGGCATGACAAGAAATTAAAGGTACTTAATAGAAAATGTACAATGTCTAGAGCTCAGGGTCTTCACTGTACTGATCCAAGTCTTCTGCAGTTGGCTCGATCTCTGACGGGTCCAAATCACCTGACGACATTCAAAGAAGAAAGAAATAGAATGTCGTCAGCGAACAGGTCGCTCGGTAAGTCCCAAAGATAAGAGGAAAGTAGAATAGACAGAGTAAGAAGATATCTTTTAGAGTTGTATTATATTGTTGAAATGTTGTGTTAACGCTGTTGTTTGTAGCTTGGTACAGAAGGATGCCAGTGTATACGAGAGGGCTCTCTATATGCTAGAGACCAGGGCAAACGGAATGTACAAGGAACCGTTAAGCCACGGTACAACAGCAACGGAATATAGGTTAGGTGTCTTAATCTTACCGTCTCGTGCCACTTTTAACACCTTCCGTACCAATCTACCCCTTAAACCCCGTAGTATTTTGATTGTATTGTTGTATTGTATTGTATAGATTGTATAGTTGGATGACTGACCAAAACCATGATATCAGTAAACGGATGTAACTGGAGAATCATGTAAATGGATGTATTGTAAGTGTACGGTAGCGCCCCGGCCGTCTTTCAGACGCCAAATGCGGAACAAAAACTTTTATAACTGGCGCTATCTCATACAAAAAACCCGGATCTGCCATTAACGCTAAACTAACAATCTACAAAGAGGGAAGAAAGGTTATACCGAACGATCCGAGTCCTTCGTTCTTTAACCATCATCCCACGCTCCGTTGCGGCTGCTCTGATCTCATCGATCTCCGATCTCCTCGTCCAGGTGGCACCACATCATCGGATCTTTAAACGGGCTCCCGCCTCTGACTCGAGGCAACTCGGTCATCAAGTTTGCTAGAAGAGATGACCAAGGTTGATGTAGAGAATGAGTGGAATACTTTGTCTCGCTTCGTCCAAAGTCATGGACGAACGGTTAATGAAGCTGCCATGGGAATCGGGTGATGGAATGAAATGAACTGTGAAATTCCATACACCGAAACCTATCATCTTTTTTCCAAATCAAGTGAGAGAGTGAGGGGAGGGGCCGGCCATATAAGAGGAGGGGGGTGATGGTAGGAGCAAGTGGTGACCATAAAAAGCTTCTCACAAAAATATCAAGAGAAAATATCTTAAGCTTTACAAAAATGCATTAATGAAAATGGTGACACATAATAACACCTCACCACTCATTTAATGCAAACCATGAATCACTAACTTAGTCACCTTCCAAGAAGCTTCCTCTCATCATCTAGAAACTTCTAGAACCATGACTCACCCAAGAACAGATAAATCCGTATTTAACCGAATGTTAAATACGGCTGATAGAAAACTGGAAACTGGCAACTTCCAAAAGTGATCCCGAAACGAATTTCAGGACAACCCCGTAACTGTATAAATATACCCGCATTTGTATTACGACCGAATACAAATGCAACTGAGACAAAGATATTATATCTACTCTGTATAATACATGGATCCGGCTTAAACCAAAGCCCACCAGTATTATCTGCCCGAAAAATAACACGTGCGTAAACGCACGTGCATTTTCCGAACCCTGCCATAAAACCATACGGCCTCTACAACGTTTCGCCCGAACTTGGGAAACTGTCTGTGGGGGACTCTAATGACTCGTCAGTACCCTGGCAGTGGGTTTAACCACAAACCGTCAGCGGCACTAGCTATGCGTAACGGCTGCCCATGGACTGACCTCAAGGGAGGCTGATGAGCGAACTCATCCAGAAACCCTACTGAGCCTAACAGTGACAATGTATATACAGTCTGGTCCGTTCGTCTATGAGTATCGCATATCCGGCCTAGGGGGCTAGTAACGTCAGACCCCCAATAGCTGTATAAGTCGTGTCGGAGACAAGCCCTGAACACCCTGAGATACTACTGGAGTACCTACCAGTAAATCTCACCTGCTTGGCCAAGGACTTGGTGTAATGGCTTTCCTAAACACAGCGCGACCTCCATCCCCAATACCAGGAGAGACGAATCCCCTGCCGATCCGCTCACGTGCCTCCATGTGGCTCGGGACTGTACCCAAAAACTACCTGTTTGCACGACTCCTTTGAGCCGTGGTAGGGTAGAAATCAAAGCACAGTGGGAACTCATACGAGACAAATGACGACCTCAAGTCGATGAACTAACCTGTACACATGTCACCAGGGAACTGCTATCTGACGATATGTATAATACCAACTAGCAGATTCCCGGCGAGTCCTGTCCGGTGTACTCATAACCCAATGAGCACCTGTATACATCTTAGGTGATCCAACCGACACCAGTGGCTTATGAGACCGGCCACCGCCCCTCGTCGGGGTCTCGACTGTATACACTAGTCTACTCCGGAGTATCGATGCCCTGTCTCGAAACTCCCACGACTAGGGACCACTATTAAGGATATGCTTATAGACCACCCAACTCTCACTTATATGATCGCCCTCATACTGTTGGTAGTCAAGCAAGATCCTAAGGGCTCTATCAAAGTGTAATCGTGATCAGTCACCTGAACCTATACACGACTGATAAAGGCAAACCAGATAGCATACTATCATCTCGAGTAAGACTGTCCTACCGGTATAGGTCCTCCGCAATCATTGCAATCACGTACCTGCGATCCAATAATTGACTTTGAGGGCACTATATCCAACATGTATATCCATGGTTCGGTTCGGTCAATCTGATAGATTGAATATATGGAATAATGGATTCATGGATTCATGTTGAATTGTAATATTGTAATTTGTAGATTGTAGATTGTAGATTGTACTTGAATCATATTCAAGTCAGAATATAATGAGACTAATCTGAGTCAGACAATTAGAAAAGTAAATTGAAGTCCTGATTGTTTTGATGTTATCGGTAACCTTTCGTGTCTTTTTCAAAGACGATTACCGTATTGATAACACCGTTGTTAATTTGTCTACCTTAGATAGGCAAGCACCCACTTCTCCGGCCCCCTGAGGCTCAAGAGATTGGTCTCGCTTAAACCTATATTTATTAGGGTCCTTAGGATAAATTATAGAACTTGAGGTGGTTTTATTTAAAAATACTTTTATATACTTTTCAAAATACACCCCAAGTATTTATTATTCGTCTTTAGAGTTGTAATAAATGTAGATTTTTTATATTGTGATATTTCTAATGAAAATATCCTAATTTTATAATAAGTGGTATTTATTTGTAATATTGGTTTTGTATGGAATTCATGGTATTTTAGTGTCAAATGGATTCTCGTGATTTTTAAAAAAAGGTGGAATAATTATATCATAACAAAATAGGTATTTTAATGATAAATATACACATATTTCTACAAAAATAATTTTAATATATATTTTATATTCTAAAAATCTTATTTTATTAAGATGTCGTATTTTAAATCTTTCGAGACCGAATGCTCCTTGCGGAGGTCTGAATCTCGCACTACTAAGCCCGAGGATGTCCGATAATCTGCACCATCCAAACGGGTTCCCCAAAATGGGTTGTAGCGGCGCTTTGCAAAGATTGTATAAATACTAAATCCTTTAGAAAACGATTTTATTAAGTAAATGGTATTTATTTGTAAAGATGTCAATACCCCGTATTCTATGTTCTAGGGTCTCCTAAGTCAACTAGACTGTTCCTAACTGGTCCCAAGCGACAAGTTGTGAGATATCTCAAATCGTATCTTCACCGCCAATTGTGGCCAGGTAAGCACAAGTGAAGAAAGGAGGGATCCGCTCACGAATCACCGTGAGACGGGCCTTTTAAAGTTACCTTTCTCACTTGTCTAGCCTAGGCACCACAAAATCAGGTTTAGATAAACGACCGAATGCCCACAACCTTATCTTATTTTCATAATAAGTGGTATTTGTTTGTAAAGATGTATCAATACTAAATCTTTTAGAAATGGTTTTATTAAGTAAAGGGTATTTAAATGAAAATGTTTGTTTTCCTGTATTCTAAGTTCTCAAGGGTATCGTGTTATGTTGCATATGAGTGTGTGAGGAGGTAGGTCGTTACCTCATGATCTACTTAAAGGTATAGCAAGTTTAATGGAGTTAAATGTAAAATTGAAACAATGTGGTATTTAAGTGAAAAATACGATAAATTGAAATAGCCATCATTTTATGAAATGAAACTTGATCAATTTGGTTGATTAGTGTTTAATAGTCAACATGAAAAAGTTTAAGCAAAATTGTATTAACGAGAAGTGAAGTTTTATAAGAAACCGAATCGGAAATCGAATTTGTTCCGATTCCGTCGGGTTTTGTAAATCCGTATTTTTAGAATAGAAAAGAGAGATAGAAAATGGAATTTACGGGTTTTGGACAACCAAGGTAGTAAGATGTAAGGAGAGGAATCACCGGTGCGTAGTTTCGTCGCCAAGAGCACCTAGAACGATCGCCGGGAATTTCGCCGTAGCTTCGCTTCGTGCTCATTTTCAAAGTACACAAGTTTCTTGGAAATTTTTAGAGAGTTGGCTCAGAGTTTTGTGGTGAGTGGGTAGAGTGTAGGGGTGTATTTATAGGGTTAGGCTAGCGTTAGGGTAGATGGAGGGTTTTAAATAAAAAAAATATAAAAATGTATAAAAAATCATTAAAAATAGAGTAAATGGTAGTTAATGGGCTCTCTGGAACCGATCTGAGTAATTGGAGTGTGCAGGGTGTTAGTGTATATGCCCTAGAGGCCATTACTTTATCATACTAGTATGTATATTACTTGATGGAAGCTTGGGATATTCACCTTGTATTGACAATCTTGCTCAAAATAGTAGTATGCTACTTGGTTTGTTTCTGCTTTAATGTGTGCATGTATTTCTTTTAGCATATCGCTTTTACACATTAGTGGAGCCCTTAGGATCTTTGCTTAATTACCAGCGTTGTGATGGCAGTCACACTCGTGGGGGCTGGGTAATCCATAAGCACATCCTTATGCAGGTCCCTAGTCGCAGGACTATCGAGACAGGGCATCGATACTCCAGAGTAGACTAGCGTATGCGCTTCTTATCCCAGCTTGGGAGACGGTCTGTCCCACAGCCGTCAGTACGTCGTATTTGAGATAGTATGCGGGTGCTCGTTAGGTTACGAGTACACTGGACAGGACTCGTCGGGAACTGTTGGTTGGTATTAACCTATCGTCAGTTATCAGTTCCCAGGTGACATGAGTACAGCTTAGTCCGTTGACTTGACACTGTCACTTCGCCTCGAGTGTGTTCCCACTGTACTTTGATTACTACCCTACTACGGCTCAAAGGAGTCGTGCAAACAGGTAGTTTTTGGGTGCAGTCCCGAAGCACTTGGAGGCAGTGACGCTTAGACAAGATTCGTCTCTCCCGGTATTGGGGGTTGATATCGCGCTGTGTCTAGGAGAGCCATTACACAAAGTCCCTGGCCAGGGCAAGCGAGATAGACTGGTAGGTTTCCAATGTTATCTCAGGGTGTTCTGGGCTACACTCCGGCATGACTTGTACCGCTAGTAGGGGACTGACGTTTACCGCCCCCCTAGACCCGCCATGCGATGTTCTTTGACGAACAGACCGGACTGTACGGAGACTGTCACATTCAGGCTCAGTAGGAGTTCAGATGGGTTTACCTCGTCAGTCTTCTTATCGGCATCTACCTGGGGACCGTTACGTACAGCTAGTGCCGCTTGCGGTCTGTGGTTAAACCCACTGCCAGCGTAGTGTCGAGTCTTTAGAGTCCCACACAGAGGATTATTCGCCTTTAGGCAAAATGAGTAGAGGTCGCATGGTTTTGCGACAGGGTTCGTTCACATCCGCGCACTTGTGCACGTTTTGTGTCCGGACAGCTTATACTAGCGGGCTTTGGTTTAAGCCGGATCCTAGTATATGATTTGGGATTGGTTTTTATCTCATTGTATTCGTGTTCCTCGGAACACGGATACGGGTGTGTATGCACAGTTGACTGAGACAGAGGCAGAGGACTTTCATTAGAGTTGATGACCATTGTCATTTTCTTAACCCTAATGTTTATGTGTGAAATATGATTTATTAATATTAGTTAATTATAATTGTGCATGGTTAGGGTTGTTGACCATTTGACTATACTTGACTTGTTGACCTAGGTTGACAAATTGACCATCATCATTCCATATGAAAGATGCTCTTTGATCCTTGCAAAAGCATTTAATGTGAAATGATAATGGTCATTTCTTGATTAACCATCACAATTATCTTTAGCTAATTATCTATTTTTTCATAATTCACATATATGTGAGAAGGTTGCATTATTATTCTTATTCTATCATTTTCATTCTCTCTCCTCCTCTTCCTCTCTCTCTAGCTCTCCCCTCTCATGAGTTGAGAACCATTTGAGCTTGAGATAAATCCCTTTAAAATACTCTCTACTCTTTCTAAGGTCCTAGGTTTAGCACACCAAGCACCTTAGTTACTTCTAGTTTGAGGTTGGAGCCAAAGGTAGAGGCCCTCAGGTGGATCTTTCTTCGGCAAGAGAAGGCGATAAGGAGAACCCGTTCTTTCACTCCAAGGAGCAAGAAGAGAAGGACTTGAAGACCTAGGTATAACCCCCTTTCCGAGTAGCTAACTCTTTTAGCATTGGTAGTTAGTTTTGTTTAGCAAAGATCCCTCCTTTACATAGTCCATGTTGCCTAGTGTTGTAAAAATCCGATTTTTCATAACGTTTCCGCCTCCCCGCAAGCACCGGGGTGGGCAACGTGGACTTACAGTGGTATCAGAGCCTAGCTAAACACAAACTAACTAGTTAGCAAAGTATCTAGAACTTCGATCGGAAAAAATCGCAAAACACATTTTCAAAAACCCTAGTTTCTGCCGATTTTTATTTCTGCTTTAAAAATAATAAATCTTGCATGAAAAATCGGCTCAGGGTTTTCTAAAGACACCAACCAAAAACGATCCACTGAACCGGTCAAAGCGCCGCAGTTCCGCGGCAAGAACATGCTTCTTGCCGCAGATCCGCGGCCGAGTTGACTCGACCATGGACCGAGTTTGGTGCAGTGTACTTAGTTGGAGGTTTTGGGATTTTTAGGATGGTTTGTTTCTTCCCAGATTTTCCAGAGAACAAGTTAGTTTTTGGGGTGGTCACAAATCCGTATTATTGATCAAACTTCTTTACGCTTTGGCTAATGGGTTATATCTGTGATGTGATATATGTATTGAATGTCTGCTAATCGCTATACGTCGATTAGTGGGGGTTATACATATCAGTGATCTGTAATGTTGATGGTTTGTGTATATGAATTCGTTGGATTGTCACGGATGAATAGCCGGGGGGTTGTGAGATGGGAGTTTTCTTATTCTTTCAATTCTTGTAATATGTAAATTGATGTAATATTATTTGTATGGACGCACAACCGGGTCGGGGTTGTAGCCGTCATTGTATAATTTTTTTTACTGTTTTTGCTCCTAGGATAGACCCAAGGTGGGGTGCACAAACTACCGGGTACCTCGAAGTGCCGAGTGGCCTACTCACGTTGTTGAGGGAGGTTGCTTCACTTCGGATACTTGGCGGGTAGATTGCCGCGCCCGTAGGGGTCTAGGGTGGGATTTGGCTATTCATCGCGACCGTGTAATCCGTTCTTCGTTACAGGCTCGTACGAATTGCGGATTCCTAGTATATCCAATGTATTCATCTGTGATCTGGAATGGCTATCATTGCATGTGACGAATGTTTATATATATATCTATATGATATCTATTTAGGCGTTGCTTATGTTTTGCATCCGCGCTAGTCCAGCCCCCGCTCTGTCGTTAGTTAAGTAACCTAACGGGTAATGACGGGACCCCGTGGCGAATGCAGATGGCATAAGCGTACGTCATATTTTCGTTGTTTTCTGCAATGGTAGGATTAAATGATGGGACGCATTGGAATTAATGAAATAAAAAATAAACCAAGTAAAAGTCGTTGGAACACTTTGAAAACCACTCGGTTCTTTTCAAAACCAAACTTTTAAATGCGGAGCTTGAACCACTCCTTTTGAAAGCTATCTCGTTCCTTCGATTATATCAAGTTCACTACGTTCATGGTTTCGCCAAAACCATTCGTAGCCCTCCGTCGTTTCACATGAATGGTCAATAAGTATTCAAGCTATGTTTGTTGGCCAAAGTCAAGGCATAGTGATTGGTAGCTATTGAGTATTCATGTGCAGCATAGATAGATATGTTGATTTGGGGCAGTCGTTCTACCTTGTTGGCCAAAGTCAAGGGTATGTGCGGGTGGGCTCAAATTAACCTGGAGAATGACGGGTAGAACTTGACATGTGACTTATGATTTGTTGGCCAAAGTCAAGGTCATAAGAGCATGGGGCAAAAATCCACATCGGGAGTTTCAAAAGAACTGAAACTTGCTAGCGCTGCATACCATTTGGAGTGTGATGATTCTGGTAGGATTCCTTTAGTTTTGTCACGCGATGATATTTGGATCCCGATCCTACTGAGTATATGCTACTCCTCCGGAACTTTCTTACTTAACGATCAATGCTATAAACCAAGTAGGTGTCTAGAAAGGTGTTAGCGGGGCTACGCCCACAGGGAAAAGAGATTACTTAATTAAGGAACTTCGCGAAAGCGTTGGAAAAAACCCCTCGAAGTACCGACACTGGCCTGACTGAACGGTTAAGCAAGTATTGTACGGTGAGATTGATCCCGACTAGTTCTTCCTTTATGGTTTGAGGAGGGATTCAAGAGACAGTGGGAGCCATCCTGTTTAGACAAATTAAAAACCACTCTAAACTTGCAAGAGCATCATGCTAAAGTGTTTCTTCTCTCTCTCCTAATTGCAGCGACCATTTATCATGACTGGACTTAAGTTACTTCTAGATAAAAACATACTGACAGGGCCAAACTACAAAGATTGGCTCAGGAATGTCAAAATGGCAATCACTTATGACAAGTTGGGGTATCTTCTTACCACCAAAGCTCCCCCTGTCCCAGGTCCCAAAACCAGCATCGTGGATAGTGAAATCCGCAAGACCTGGGAAATCGACTGCGCGAAGGCCAAGTGCGCAAAACGAGGGGTCTGATTTTTCCATACATAGTGAAATCTTGCCTCTATGGACAATGAACATCAGAGGAGGCACGAGAATATGGACCTCGAATCCATATTTCTCCATACAAAAGAACTGTATGGAGAGCAATCTCGTATCGCCAGATACGAAGTGTCGAAGAAGTTGTTTTCGGCGAGATTAGCCGTCGGATCATCGGTAGCGAAACACGTGCTTAAGATGATTGGCTACATAGAGGAGCTCGCGGACCTTGGGACCACGTTGGAGAATGAGCTCTATACGGACTTGATTCTTCAGTCCCTTCTTTCCACTTACGCCCAGTTCATCCTGAATTTCAACTTGCAAGAAAAGGAAGTTGAACTTTCAGAGCTCCTCAACATGCTGAGGAGTGCGGAGGGCACCCTACAGAAAGGTAGGGAAACATCCACTTTGTTTGTAGGAGGATCTTCCTCTTCTAGGTCCAGGGCGAAAGCCAAGGGAAAGAAGAAGAAAACCCCCGCCAAACCAAGGGGCAGTGTTAGTAAGGTGGATACGAAGGGAAAGGCAAAAGCAACAAAGGTAGCGGGGAAGCTTGTGGATAAAGAAGAATGATTTTACTGTCACAAGAGTGGACACTGGAAGAAAGATTGCAGGGCTTGGAAGGCCAGAACACAGGATCTGAAGCAAGTTGCGGCTTCAGCTTCAGGTGTGTATGTTATTGAAAACTGTCTATCAATAAACTCTACGTCCTGGGTATTGGATACCGGATCAGGATCTCATATCTGTAATTCTTTGCACGCGTTGAGAAAGCGTAGGTTTTTGAAAGCAGGTGACATGACCCTCAAAGTTGCAAACGGAGCTAGCATGGATGCTGAGGCCGTGGGGGACTATTACCTGGGAATGTCAGATGGACATGTTTTGGTTTTACGTAATTGCTTTTTTGTACCCAATGCAACTTGTAATATCATTTCTGTATCTTTAATTTCTAAAGAAGATTATGAATTTGCGTTTGTAAGTAATGTTGTAAACATTCACCTTAATCAAGTTCTGATTGGGTCAGGTACATTGAGCAATGGTATATACGTATTAAACCAACCACAGATTTTCAATGTCCAGAATACACACAAAAGAAAGTCTCCGGAAACAAATCAGACTTTCTTATGGCATTGTAGACTGGGTCACATCAATGAGAGAAGATTGACGAAGTTACATACAGAAGGATATTTAGATCCGTTCGAATATCAATCATATGCAACTTGTCAATCCTGTCTCAAAGGAAAGATGACAAAGACTCCATTCACTGGACACGGAGTAAGAGCGAGCGAGCTCTTGGGACTCGTACATAGCGACGTGTGCGGTCCAATGTCTACGCATGCACGAAGCGGTTATTCTTACTTCATTACTTTTGCGGATGACTTTTCAAGGTACGGATATGTCTTCTTAATGAAACATAAATCCGAAGCCTTTAGAAAATTTCAGGAATATAAGAATGAAGTAGAAAAACAAACAGGCAAAAGTATCAAGACACTAAGATCTGATCGAGGTGGTGAATACTTGAGTGCCGAGTTCCTGGATTACTTAAAAGAGAATGGAATTCTCTCTCAGCTTACTCCACCATACACTTCTCAACATAACGGTGTATCGGAGAGACGGAACCGAACCCTATTGGATATGGTACGGTCCATGATGAGTAACGCTGAGTTACCGCGATCATTCTGGGGATATGCACTAGAATCAGCTGCATACCTTTTGAACCGAGTTCCAACTAAGACTGTGCCTACTACACCATATCAGATGTGGTGTGGGAAGAGACCCTATCTTAATCACATTAAGACATGGGGATGTCCAGCTTTTGTCAAAAAGCAGCATGCGGACAAGCTCGAGGCACGCTCAGTACAGTGCAAGTTTGTGGGATATCCAAAGAACTCCAAGGGATATTTCTTCTATTGCGAAGAGGGACAAAAGGTTTTTGTTTCTCATCATGCCCACTTCTTGGAAACTGAGTTTTTGGAAAATCAGATAAGTGGGAGCGCAGTAGAACTAGAAGAAATTCCAGAACCACGAGCTATTACTGAAAGCTTAGTAGAACCAGAGGGTTCGAAAGATCAGGACATTCCTACGCCGCTCCGCAGAAGTAGTAGGCAGTCTCATCCGTCCGAGAGATACTACGGTTTTCTCATAGACGGGGATAGAGAGGATTGCATCATTGATAGTGATGAGCCGACTAGCTTCCAGCAGGCCATTCAGAGCGTTGACTCGGTAAAATGGCTGGATGCAATGCGGACCAAAATGGAGTCCATATACACCAACAAAGTATGGACGTTGGACATTGCTCCAGAAGGGGTAAAACCCGTAGGATGCAAGTGGATCTTCAAAAGGAAGATTGGTGTAGATGGACAGGTTGAGACTTATAAAGCTAGACTTGTTGCAAAGGGTTTCCGTCAAAGACTTGGCTTGGACTATGACGAAACCTTTTCTCCAGTGGCTATGCTGAAATCCATTCGGATCCTTCTTGCCATTGCTGCCTTCCACGATTATGAGATCTGGCAGATGGACGTAAAGACCGCTTTTCTAAATGGAAATTTAGAGGAGTGTGTCTATATGGACCAACCAGAGGGTTTTATTCAGAGTGGGAGCAGCGGAAAGGTGTGCAAGTTGCTTAAGTCCATTTATGGACTAAAGCAGGCATCACGGAGTTGGAACATCTGTTTTGATGAGACGGTCAAAGAATTTGGCTTTATCAAAAATCCAGATGAACCATGCATCTATAGTAGATTTGTAGCGAGAACTGTAGTATTCCTCGTTTTATACGTGGATGACATTCTCTTGATAGGAAATGACATTCCTATGCTACAATCTGTCAAAGGGTTCTTGTCACACAGGTTCTCCATGAAAGACCTGGGTGATGCCTCATACATTCTGGGGATCCGGATCTATCGTGACAGATCCAAGAGGATATTAGGACTCTCACAGTCCAGGTACATCGACACCATACTGAAAAGATTCAGTATGGAAGATTCCAAGCGCGGTAATCTACCGGCTTGTCACGGGATCACCCTCTCCAAAGAGATGTCTCCCAAGACTGATTTGGAAAGGGATCGCATGTCTATTATACCCTACGCTTCTGCGGTAGGCTCTATAATGTATGCGATGTTGTGTACCAGACCAGATGTAGCTTATGCACTGAGTGTGGTAAGCCGGTATCAGTCAAACCCTGGGGAGAAACACTGGATAGCGGTAAAGAACATTCTCAAGTACCTGAGAAGGACTAAGGAGATGTTCTTGGTGTATGGCGGAAAAGACCTCCAGATCGAGGCCTTTGCTGACTCCAGCTTCCAGAGTGACTAGGATGATTCTAAATCCATGTCGGGTTATGTCTTTACCCTCTATGGAGGGGCGGTGTGTTGGAAGAGTTCCAAACAGGAAACCGTTGCTGACTCGATGATGGAAGCGGAATATATCGCTGCTGCAGATGCCGCAAAAGAAGCCATCTGGATAAGGAAGTTCCTAACAGAACTTCAGATGGTTTCGTCCATTGTTGATCCAGTACCTCTGTATTGCGACAACAACGGGGCTATAGCTTTAGCGAAGGAACCCAGGTCCCATCAGAAGTCCAGGCACATCTTGAGGCGGTATCACCTGATCAGGGAGATCGTGGGTCGCCAGGAGATCAAGGTTCAGAGAGTTGCTACGGAAGATAACACTGCTGATCCATTCACGAAGGCCTTACCCCAGACTCAGTTCGAGCGGCTAATCGAGATGATAGGTCTTCGATACGCCAGTACATGGCCTTAGTGCAAGTGGGAGATTGTTAGTGTATATGCCCTAGAGACCATTACTGTATCATACTAGTATGTATATTACTTGATGGAAGCTTGGCATATTCACCTTGTATTGACAATCTTGCTCAAAATAGTAGTATGCTACTTGGTTTTTTTGTGCTTTAATGTGTGCATGTGTTTCTTTTAGCATATCGTTTTTACACATTAATGGAGCCCTTAGGATCTTTGCTTGATTACCAGCGTTGTGATGGCAGTCACACTCGTGGAGGCTGGGTAATCCATAAGCACATCCTTATGCAGGTCCCTAGTCGCAGGACTATCGAGACAGGGCATCGATACTTCGGAGTAGACTAGCGTATGCGCTTCTTATCCCAGCTTGGGAGACGGTCTGTCCCACAGCCGTCAGTACGTCGTACTTGAGATAGTATGCGGGTGCTCGTTAGGTTACGAGTACACTGGACAGGACTCGTCGGGAACTGTTGGTTGGTATTATACATATCGTCAGTTATCAGTTCCCAGGTGACATGAGTACAGCTTAGTCCGTTGACTTGACACTGTCACTTCGCCTCGAGTGTGTTTCCACTGTACTTTGATTACTACCCTACCACGGCTCAAAGGAGTCGTGCAAACAGGTAGTTTTTGGGTGTAGTCCCGAAGAACTTGGAGGCAGTGACAGTTAGACAGGATTCGTCTCTCCCGGTATTGGGGGTTGATATCGCGCTGTGTCTAGGAGAGCCATTACACAAAGTCCCTGGCCAGGGCAAGCGAGATAGACTGGTAGGTTTCCAGTGTTATCTCAGGGTGTTCTGGGCTACACTCCGGCACGACTTGTACCGCTAGTAGGGGACTGACGTTTACCGCCCCCCTAGGCCCGCCATGCGATGTTCTTAGACGAACAGACCGGACTGTACGGAGACTGTCACATTCAGGCTCAGTAGGAGTTCAGATGGGTTTACCTCGTCAGTCTTCTTATCGGCATCTACCTGGAGACCGTTACGTACAGCTAGTGCCGCTTGCGGTCTGTGGTTAAACCCACTGCCGGCGTAGTGTCGAGTCTTTAGAGTCCCGCACAGAGGGTTATTCGCCTTTAGGCAAAATGAGTAGAGGTCGCATGGTTTTGCGACATTGTTCGTTCACATCCGCGCACTTGTGCACGTTTTGTGTCCGGACAGCTTATACTAGCGGGCTTTGGTTTAAGCCGGATCCTAGTATATGATTTGGGATTGGTTTTTATCTCATTGTATTCGTGTTCCTCGGAACACGGATACGGGTGTGTATGCACAGTTGACTGAGACAGAGGCAGAGGACTTTCATTAGGGTTGATGACCATTGTCATTTTCTTAACCCTAATGTTTATGTGTGAAATATGATTTATTAATATTAGTTAATTATAATTGTGCATGGTTAGGGTTTTTTACCATTTGACTATACTTGACTTGTTGACCTAGGTTGACAAGTTGACCATCTTCATTCCATATGAAAGATGCTTTTTGATCCTTGAAAAACCATTTAATGTGAAATGATAATGGTCATTTCTTGATTAACCATCACAATTATCTTTAGCTAATTATCTATTTTTTCATAATTCACATATATGTGAGAAGGTTGCATTATTATTCTCATTCTATCATTCTCATTCTCTATCCTCCTCTTCCTCTCTCTCTAGCTCTCCCCTCTCATGAGTTGAGAACCATTTGGGCTTGAGATAAATCCCTTAAAAATACTCTCTACTCTTTCTAAGGTCCTAGGTTTAGCACACCAAGCATCTTAGTTACTTCTAGTTTGAGGTTGGAGCCAAAGGTAGAGGCCCTCGGGTGGATCTTTCTTCGGCAAGAGAAGGCGACAAGGAGAACCCGTTCTTTCACTCCAAGGAGCAAGAAGAGAAGGACTTGAAGACCTAGGTATAACCCCCTTTCCGAGTAGCTAACTCTTTTAGCTTTGGTGGTTAGTTTTGTTTAGCAAAGATCCCTCCTTTACATAGTCCATGTTGCCTAGTGTTATAAAAATCCGATTTTTCATAACGTTTCCGCCTCCCCGCAAGCACCGGCGTGGGCAACGTGGACTTACACAGGGGAGTTGAGAAGACAAAAAGCCAGATTTTTCATGTTGATGACTCGGCCGACCAGCCGAGTCCGGCCGAGTCGGGGGCTCGGGAGGTAGGGGGTCGCCTGAAGTAGCCTCTGGTGCATTTAGGTTTTCATGGTTAGTGGGGTTTTTGGAAGTTATCACGTATTGCCTGTTGGGCTTCTATAAAATTTAAAACGAAATAAATGTTAAAAATAATGTGGTGCATGGGATTTGAACTCTGGTGGCTTGGTTCAGCAGTGCAAGGTATTACCAATGAGCTACAAGCTCCTTCTTGTAATTAAATTGCTAATTAATTATTTAAGTCTTGTGCTCAGGCAATAAATACCCCTTTATGGATTTTTGAAAAAAATTTGTAAAAACTTGTATAGGAAATTTAGGGTTGTTACATTCTACCCTCCTTAAAAAAAATCCGTCCTCGAAATTTATAAAAGGAAAGTGTAACAAATTTAAGAAAAGTGGGGTGACTGAAGTACTGACAATGTTTGAAAAATAACAAGGTGGTGCAAGGGTTTTAAAAATATGAAAAATGTGTGAAGGAATGAAAGAATGCGAAGGTTTTGGTAAGATTGTAAAAGAGGTAAGGGAATTTTAGGTTAGGACAGATTCAAAGTATATGATTCAAAAAATATGAAATGATAAGATTCAAGGAACATGATTGTAAAGAATGTTTTAGTTGCTGGTTCTTGTGTTATATTGCCTGTCACGCCCCGCTTCCCGGTATACAGCGAAAGGGACGCAACGAGGCCGCTACGTATTTATTCAGAAGCAAATACGCTAAGCGTAACTAAGCAATATAAAAAAAATAAATACACAAGAGACAAGGCATAATAAAAACAGCAATTTTATTTATTAACATTCTTTTGTACAATGCATGAAAAGGAAATACAACTGAAATAAAAGCGATGCCTAAACAATGGCATGACAGGAAATTAAAGGTACTGAATAGAAAATGTACAATGTCTAGAGCTCAGGATCTTCACTGTACTGATCCAAGTCTTCTGCAGTTGGCTCGATCTCTGACGGGTCCAAATCACCTGACGACATTCAAAGAAGAAAGAAATAGAATGTCGTCAGCGAACAGGTCGCTATGTAAGTCCCAAAGATAAGAGGAAAGTAGAATAGACAGAGTAAGAAGATATCTTTTAGAGTTGTATTATATTGTTGAAATGTTGTGTTAACGCTGTTGTTTGTAGCTTGGTACAGAAGAATACCAGTGTATACGAGAGGGATTTCTATATGCTAGAGACCAGGGCAAACGGAATGTACAAGGAACCGTTAAGCCACGGTACAACAGCAACGGAATATAGGTTAGGTGTCTTAATCTTACCGTCTCGTGCCACTTTTAACACCTTCCGTACCAATCTACCCCTTAAACCCCGTAGTGTTTTGATTGTATTGTTGTATTGTATTGTATAGATTGTATAGTTGGATGACTGACCAAAACCATGATATCAGTAAACGGATGTAACTGGAGAATCATGTAAATGGATGTATATCCATGGTTCGGTTCAGTCAATCTGATAGATTGAATATATGGAATAATGGATTCATGGATTCATGTTGAATTGTAATAGTAATTTGTAGATTGTAGATTGTACTTGAATCATATTCAAGTCAGATTATAATGAGACTCATCTGAGTCAGACAATTAGAAAAGTAAATTGAAGTCCTGATTGTTTTGATGTTATCGGTAACCTTTCATGTTTTTTTCAAAGACGATTACCGTATTGATAACACTATTGTTAAGTTGTCTACCTTAGATAGGCAAGCACCCACTTCTCCGGCCCCCTGAGGCTTAAGAGATTGGTCCCGCTTAAACCTATATTTATTAGGGTCCTTAGGATAAATTATAGAACTTGAGGGTGTTTTATTTAAAAATATTTTTATATACTTTTCAAAATACACCCTAAGTATTTATTATTCGTCTTTAGAATTGTAATAAATGTAGATTTTTTATATTGTGATATTTCTAGTGAAAATATCATAATTTCATAATAAGTGGTATTTATTTGTAATATTGGTTTTGTATGGAATTCATGGTATTTTAGTGTAAAATGGATTCTCGTGATTTTTAGAAAAAGGTGGAATATTTATATCATAACAAAATAGGTATTTTAAAGATAAATATACACATATTTATACAAAAATAATTTTAATATATATTTTATATTCTAAAAATCTCATTTTCTTAAGATGTTGTATTTTAAATTTTTCGAGACCGAATGCTCCTTGCGGAGGTCTGAATCTCACACTACTAAGCCCGAAGATGTGAGATAATCATCACCATCCCGAACGGGTTCCCCAAAATGGGTTGTAGCGGAGCTTTGCAAAGATTGTATTAATACTAAATCCTTTAGAAAACGATTTTATTAAGTAAATAGTATTTATTTGTAAAGATGTCAATACCCTGTATTCTATGTTTTAGGGTCTCCTATGTCAACTAGAATCTTCCTAACTGGTCCCATGCGACAAGTTGTGAGATATCTCAAATCGCCTCTTCACCGCCAATTGTGGCCAGGTAAGCACAAGTGAAGAAAGGAGGGATCCGCTCACGAATCACCGTGAGACGGGCCTTTTAAAGTTACCTTTCTCACTTGTCTAGCCTAGGTACGACAAAGTCAGATTTAGATAAACGACTGAATGCCCACAACCTTATCATATTTTCATAATAAGTGGTATTTGTTTGTAAAGATATATCAATACTAAATCTTTTAGAAATGGTTTTATTATGTAAAGGGTATTTAATGAAAATGTTTGTTTTCCCGTATTCTAAGTTCTCGAGGGTATCGTGTTATATTGCATATGAGTGTGTGAGGAGGTAGGTCGTTACCTCGTGATCTACTTAAAGGTATAGCAAGTTTAATGGAGTTAAATGTAAAATTGAAACAATGTGGTATTTAAGTGAAAAATACGATAAATTGAAATAGCCATCATTTTATGAAATGAAACTTGATCAATTTGGTTGATTAGTGTTTAATAGTCAACATGAAAAAGTTTAAGCATAATTGTATTAACGAGAAGTGAAGTTTTATAAGAAACCGAATCGGAAATCGGATTTGTTCCGATTCCGTCGGGTTTTGTAAATCCGTATTTTTAGAATAGAAAAGAGAGATAGAAAATGGGACTTACGGGTTTTGGACAACCAAGGGAGTAAGATGTAAGGAGAGGAATCACCGGTGCGTAGCTTCGTCGCCGAGAGCTCCTAGAACGATCGCCAGGAGTTCGCCGGGAATTTCGTCGTAGCTTCGCTTCGTGCTCGTTTTCAAAGTACACAAGTTTCTTGGAAATTTTTAAAGAGTTGGCTCAGAGTTTTGGGGTGAGTGGGTAGAGGGTAGGGGTGTATTTATAGGGTTAGGATAGATGAAGAGTTTTAAATAAAAAATATAAAAATGTATAAAAAAAAATCATTAAAAATAGAGTAAATGGTGGTTAATGGGCTCTCTGGAACCGATCTGAGTAATTGGAGTGTGCAAAGGAGTTGAGAAGACAAAAGGCCAGATTTTTCATCTTGATGACTCGGCCGACCGGCCGAGTCCGGCCGACGGCGCCGGCCCGAGTCGGCCGATCCGCCGGCCCGAGTCGGCCGATCCGCCGGCCGAGTCGGGGGCTCGGGAGGTGGGGGGTCGCCTGAAGTAGCCTCTGGTGCATTCAAGTTTTCATGGTTAATGGGGTTTTTGGAAGTTATCACGTCTTGTCTGTTGGGCTTCTATAAAATATAAAACAAAATAAATGTTAAAAATAATGTGGGGTATGGAATTTGAACTCTGGTGGCTTGGTTCAGCAGTGCAAGATATCACCAATGAGCTACAAGCTCTTTCTTGTATTTAAATTGCTAATTAACTATTTAAGTCTTGTGCTCAGGCAATAAAAACCCATTTATGGATTTTTGAAAAAAATTTGTAAAAACTTGTATAGGAAATTTAGGGTTGTTACAGATACTAACAGACCGATTACTAAATGTGCTTACTTATTAGGCGTAATTAGCAATTTCTTCGTCTTGCAATACGTAAGGCTTAGCAGTGGCTCCCAAACTAGTTGGTCTAAGGCACTAGGTGATAAAGCACTCTTGCTATATTTTTTTTATGCTGCCTTAAGTAATTACAAAATCAGTGTTCATTTTTCTTCACCATTTTATACTTTATGCTTTATTTATATTTATTTTTCTTCATACTAAGGATTTTAGACAAGAGCATTTCAAGGTATCTACTACTATCCCAAGTTTCAAGATGTGTGTAAGTACGTATAGTAGGGTATCAACATTCAAATGTTTGGCCTCAAAACAGGGACTATTTTTCAGACTTATTTTTATTCTCATATTAGTGGCTTCCTTCATCTTACCAACCCTTGGGACTACGGCTCATGACTACTTATTACTAGTTTTGTTTAAGAAAATATCTAACTTTCTTACTTTTCTCAAACTATTCCCATCTTTCAAATGTAATTTTTCACTTTCTAATCTTTCATTATCATTTTTTTTTGTTTATATATTGTATAATGCAAGATAATGCGTGAATAAGCACAAACCTCCCCCAAACCTGTTTGCAACAGTGTCATCATTGATGTCATCTGTTAAGCTTAAAAAAACTGTAGACTTAGGAGGAAAAGTTATGAAAGGGGACAAGAAATCATGACAATGAAATTCTCTTTCAAACATATTTTTGGCTCACAATAAAAAATTCTTTTTATGTGAAAGAGTGTTTGGCTCACAATAAAAAACTCTTTTTGTTCAAGAGCCAAAATATTTCTCTCCTCCAAACTTGAGTAAAATAGTATTAAGCATTTAAAATTATGAGGAGGGGAGGTTAAATTTATTGGTCAATATAAAGCTTTATAAAGACCAAAAGTCAACACCAACCATTCAAAAAATTTATCGATGTAATGCACTGGTTGGTAGAAGAACGTGTCACCTATCGACGTAAAGAAGTGGGAGGAGATAAAAGGTGGAATAGTACGGGTTTACGTCTTGGTTCATAGAGACGAAACAATGATGATGGATTACTCGCATTCTCGTTATTGTTAAGAAGAAGAGGTGATGGTTCAACTTCTTTGTGTTGGGATTGATTCATCACAACTCCCATATTTTCTAAGGATGTGAGTTCTTCAGCGAAGATTTCTTCAAAACTTTCATCGATATCCCGAATAATAATCTTATCGGAAAGAATGGGATGATACTCAGACTCCATAAAATGTTCATAATTAGCGTTAGATGTTGACCCGAACAACTCGATAGAAGGGTCCATATGTATATAATAAATAGCAGGGTCAAACAACAACGTAATAGCGGAGTCGAGATCAGTATCGTGAAGCTGTTCAAATTCGCTGCTGTCGGAATTTATTGCTTCGACAGAAAATACTTGAGCATAGGGTTCGGAGAGTTCACTTCCCAACTTGTAAATGTTGAGCTCAATTGACATCTTCCCGAAGGATAGGGTCATAGAGGCGTTTTGACAATTGATTATTGTGTTGGAAGTCGCAAGAAAAGGTCGACCTAAAATCACCGGAATTTGGTTTTGTGGGTTCGCCACAGGCTGTGTATCTATAACGATAAAGTCCACAAAGAATATAAATTCCCCGACTTTGATTAACATGTCCTCTAGCTCACCCCTAGGTTGGGTGATAGATCGATCGGCCATCTGAAGAGTGCAGTGCGCAGGTTTTAACTCTCCGATCCCTAATTGCTCATAGACAGAATATGGAAGTAAGTTAACACTAGCACCGAAATCGAGTAGAGCAAGATTGATATTTTTACCCCCAATAGAAATAGAAATTGTAGGACTTCCGGGGTCCTTTCGTTTCTTGGGTAGTCGTTGTGTAAAAGCAGTGCTCACATTACTCGCAAGGAAAACCTTTTTAGGTACTTGAGTTTTTCTCTTCCTAGTGCACAAGTCCTTTAAAATTTTCATAGGAAGGAACTTGTTGGATAGAATCTAGGAGAGGAATGTTTATGTTAAGTTACTTTAAAATTTCCACAATCTTCTCCATTTGTAGACTTTGTCTGTTGCCCCTTAACTTGTTTGGATAAGGTGCTTTATCAATAAGGGTTTGGTCCAACATTGGAGAGGGTTGTGGGGATGGAATGGATCCCAGAATTGGAGTGGGGATCGTTTTAGATAGATTCGAGGAAGCAGGCTGAGAGTTCGAGCCTTATGGAAAATGGAGAATAGGCTCAGAAGATGGTGGGAGACTAGACGAATTAAGAGAAGAAGTAGAAGCCAGGGTTTCAATTGATTCCTCATTATCAATCTGTTGACCCACTTGATTGTTCAGCACTCTTCCCGATCTCAACGAGGTAACGACACTCACATTATAATTTTGCGTTTGGCCAGGATTCGGTAGGGGTTGAGATGGAAGTTTCCCTTTCCCTCTCGCACTCATTGCGGCATTTAATTGTGCAATTTGTGGTTCTATCAATTTTATACTCTCACCGTGGGAGGCGGAGGCGGAGTCCTTCATTAACGTTCCCATAGAAGACTTTATATCAGCCGACGTTTGCATGGACTGTTTCATAAACATATCCAAGGTTCGTTCGAGTGCAGAGGAGTTTTCAGTGCCGGCCGTTTAGAAAGAATTATTATAAGGTGTAGAATTGTTGGCCGGATTCTGAAAGAATTGTGGTTGAAAGGGGTGCTGACTCTGTGGTGGTTGCTGTTGCTGTGGAGGAGGTATTTGATAGTTGCTTGGGAACTGGTTTTGATTTTGAGTTTGGTTTTGGTTCCAAGCAAAATTAGGATGATTCCTCCATCCCTGATTATATGTGGAAGAATAAGGATCGTTTCTAGGTCGCTGCTGAAAGGTAGCATTAGTGTGTTCTTGACCTTGAAACGGTGCATTCAAAGGACATTCTTCCGTCAGATGTGATGGGTCGGAACAGCAACCACACACGGTTTTGGGGAGCGTAACCTGGTTTAGGGAGACTGATGAGAATTTGTTTTCCATAGCTTCGAGTTTCTTTTGCATCGCTGCCATTTCGGCTTTTACTGCGATGGAAATATCGAGCTGATGGATACCTCCCCTAGATGAAGGTGGTCTAACGATTTCCCATTGCAAAGTGTTTTCAGCAAGATCTTCCAAGTATTTCCAGGCTTCACCATCGTCTTTGGACATGAAATTGCATTGACACATGGTTTCAAGCATCTGCTTTGTTGCTGGATTAATGCCCTCATATATAATTCAGCACAGATCCCATCTATTTATTCCGTGATGAGGACATTGGACAAGCAGATTCTTAAACCGTTCAAAGCATTTCTAAAATGGTTCATTGGGAAGCTGGGTAAACTGGTTGATTTCGCTCCGAACATGGGCGGTCTTATGATTGGGGTAAAATTTCTTAAGAAATGCTATAACGAATTCGTCCCAATTGATAATAGAGTGTGCGGCAGTGTTATAAAGTCATTTTTCTGCTAAATCGCACAAAATGAAAGGGAGAAGACGTAAGCGCATAGCATCCACTGAAAGTTGTGAAGTACCAATCATTGCACATACGTTTTCGAATTTGGTGATAAAAACGTTTGCGTCTTCAGACTCGAGCCCGTGAAATTTGGGCAAAAGGTTGATAAAGTGGGGTTTGATTTCAAAATTATCCCTATTGGCTGGTGGAAGGGATAGACAGGTAGGAAGGGGACCACGTATAGAATAGCATCTCTCTTGGAGAGAGAGATGCGCGGTGGATTCTGCACACCTGCGGGTGGTGGCAGAGTGGTGTTATTAAAATTTGATGGAGAACCGTCCATCTCGGTCGTTGTTGTGGGTGGGGGGAAAAAAGAAGATGAAGAAGTACCAACTTCGGACTCGATAGCAGGAACGCGGACAAGACAGGCACTAGAATCCTGTGTCCAACCGAGCATGCACTAAGCGGGTTTAGTGCAAGTGGCAGCGTGTGAACAATTAAAGGGTTTGTTTTGAAAAAGTGTCGGACGTGAGACAAATCACAAAAAAAATGTACAATCAACCCTAGAACTAAGGTCGCCTAGGTCAAGTCACTAGACCGCTCCTAGATTTCCAAAGGACAAGCCGTATGATCGATCCTCTACCACCTCTTTATTACTCTTGTGGCCAGGTAAGTGTCAGGTATCCTCTATACGAATCACCGAAAATAGCGGGCCTAATTAAGTAACCACTTACCTTAAACACACTTGCCTTAGACACCACGCAAGTAATGCGGATAAGCGATAGATTACCCACGACCATCCTCTGTCGTAATTGAGCGCGACGGTCTTTAGAGTCTTGGTCTGAATATTTTTTAATTAATGTAGGGTGATGCGGATACTCGTTTTGTGATTTGTGGGGCCTAGGAAGGGTGATGAAATCCCCACCTAATCTGATTTTTGGTCTTGCCCCTTAAAGTCCGTATTAAAGATATGCAAAAGCAAACCGCAAAACAAAACAAGCAAAAATAGAAAAAAAAAATTGAGCGGCGAAATTTGCAAAGAAACCTGCAGAAAAATATATTATTATATTTTTCAGAGGAGATAGAAAGAGATAGGAAAATTACCAGAGAAGTTTGGAAACCTAATTCCCCAACTTTGCCGCGGTGCCGCCGCCAAAGTTGCTTGTTGTCGCGGTTCCGCCGCGTGATTGAGGGTTCTTTTGAAAAAAATTCCACTGTAGCCTCCTTTTCTCCTCTGGTGCTCTCTGAAAGTCTCTGAATCTTAAATTTCTCATTCAAGTGACTCCAGATTCCCTTGCAAAATTCGCACGATAATTATTAAATACACAATTTACTGTTTTGTTTTATATTTTATGGATCGGATAAAAATTCAACCCGAATAGCAAGAAAAAAATTTACACACGTATTCCCGGCAACGGCGCCATTTGATTGATTGAGAAAAAGTGTTTGTAGAATAACCGCAATCAATAACGATGTCGCTTGTAGCTAGCCGAGATGAGTACGGGTCGTCCGCAGGGATGCGTGGAACTTTTAATCTTACTTTAGACGAGTTGAATAAAATAAAAGAAGAAAAGAGAATAGTTTATTTAATATCTATATTAATTACGGACGTAGATTTTATATAAAAAGGCTTGTAGGGTTCGTTAGGATTTAGTGGTCATGGATGACTAATAAAAATGACTCCTTTTATCTATTGATAAATTTAAAACTAGATTGATAGGGATGAATGAGGACTAGGGTTCTCGAAAGAAACTAAGGTTTCCCCACTATTAACCCTTGTCCCTTCATTGATCTATATTCATGTCTAGTCCTTAACAAAATAATTGTTAATCTGATCTCAAATCGCGGTCGAGACTAGCAATAGATTGGTAGCGCGCCCGATAAAGATATTAACGATTCTTTTACTAAAGTTTATAAACTTCATAACACTGAAAAGAAGTTAAAATATTTTCCCATCCATTATTCTATCCTAATCTTACAAACCCTAACAAGCGGAGAATTACTCGCGCATGTTGGAGATAAAAGAAGAAAGCGTATTTAAAGAAATCATAATGCAGAAAAATAAAAATACAGAAAATAAATAATCAAACAAAATGATCTACCTTTATTAATCAAATTCACAAGTACAAATCGTACGAATTTAGATTACAAGAGGAAGAAGTTGCTCTCGATCTCTGCCCCGTAGGAAGTAGATGCTCCGTTGATTTTTCACGTCATCCTATCACGTCGAATTGTGGACCTGTCGTGGATCGCTTGTTCTTTGACGGTGATTTGCTTTGTGGTAAATGTGATGCCCTCTAATTTTAGCCCTCGGTCCTTTATATAGCTCTCAAATCAGAAAACCAAGTTACCTAATATGGTGATTTCCTAATATGGTGATTTCCATGCCTGGATTGTGAGTCTCTGCCAGTATTGATTTTATGATTTTGGCAGATTTTTGATCCTGACATCTTGAATATCTTGATCTCTTGACCTGAGCTAAATTTTGCACAATATCTCCATGAATAATGTTAATACTATTATTAATTTAGAGAGAATATCTTAATCACTTTATATGGTAATAAATCTTTAAGCAACTTGATTAAAAACATTTGATATGCTATGCATATTTTAATTACCAAAATATTATACATATATTTTGAAACATTATTCTAACCATTTGTATGATATTATTTCTTTTAACAATCTTGATTAGAATATTGGATATGATATGCATATTTTCAATTGCCAAAATATTATATAAATATAAAATGCATATATTTTCCTTCATTATGTTAATTATAATATATAAACATATGGTAAATAGTATTTTGCAGATAAATCCAAATATGTTCTCTATTTATAATAAACACCTTTAAATATTTAAAAAAAGTAAGGAAAATGTTATAACAAATGTGCAATATTTTCGACTGAACAGTAGCGATGTATTCAGCCTTCATCGTCGAGTCTGCTACGGTATCTAGCTTGGAACTCTTCCTACATACCGTCCCTCCACTGAGGATGAAGACAAAACCCGAGACCGACTTACTTCGTCCTTATCACTGTGAAAGCTCGAATCGGTAAAGGACTCCACCTGGAGTTCACCGTTACCATACACCAAGAACATCTCTTTAGTCATTCTCAAGTACTTAAGAATGTTCTTCACAGCTGTCCAGTATTTCTCCTCTGGATCTGATTGATACCTAGTGAGTAAGCTACATCCGGTCTGGTACACAACATTGCATACAAGATTGACCCGACTGTCGAAGCATAGGATATCCCTTACATGTGAGCCCTCTCCAAATCAGTCTTGGGAGACATCTCTTTAGAGAGAGTGATTCCTTAACAAGTGGGTAAATTGCCACGCTTAAAATCTTCCATACTAAAGCTCTTTAGTATGGTGCCTATGTACCTAGATTGGGACAATCCCAACATCCGTCTAGATCTATCTCTATAGATCTATATCCCCAGGATGTAGGAGACATCATTTAGATCTTTCATGGAGAACTTGTGTGATAAGAAGAGATTGACCAAGTGTAGCATAGGAACATCATTTCCTATCAAGAGTATGTCATCCACGTACAATATGAGGAAGACAACCTTACTCTCTAACCTTCTTATATATACATGGTTCATCTACATTTCTGATGAAGTCAAACTCTTTGATAGTTTCACCAAACAGATGTTCCATCTCCGCGATACCTACTTTAATCCGTAGATGGATTTAAGCAGCTTGCACATGCTTCCGCTGCTCCCATTGTCTACGAAACCCTCTGGCTATGTCATGTACACGCTCTCTTCTAAATCACCATTTAGAAAAACGGTCTTGACGTCCATCTGCCAGATTTCGTAGTCATGGTATGCAGCAATGGCAAGTACGATCCTGATGGACTTCAGTATAGCCGCTGGAGAAAAGGTTTCATCATAATAGACACCAGGCGTTGACGAAAACCTTTTGCAACAATTCTAGTTTTGAAAGTCTCAACTTTTCCATCTACACCAATTTTCTTCTTAAAGATCCACTTGCTCCCGATGGGTTTTACCCCTTCAGGAGCAACTTCCAAAGTCCATACTTTGTTGGTGTACATGGATTCCATCTCGGATCGCATAGCATCCAGCCATTTCACAGAGCCCCCACTTGTGATGGACTGCTCGAAACTAGTTGGGTCATCATCTTCCATGATGCAATCTGTTAGTTATATGTATGCCCTAGAGGCCATTACTGTACATACGATGTATATTGTAGTGGATGCTAGGACATATATAGGGAGGACTTTCTTGCTCGACATGATAGTATGCTATCTGGTTGTACTTTATCTTAACATGTACTCTGATTGTCTCTATGTTACGTGTTGATAAAGCCCTTAGGATGTTACTCGACTACTGGGACTATGATGAGATCATACTAGTGGGGCCACGGTAGTCGACGAGTACATCCTATAACTGTTCCTAGTCGAGGGTGTATCGAGACAGGGCATCGATGCACCAGAGTAGACTAGCGTATACGCATCTTGACCCATATGATGGGCGATGGATGATCCCATATCCATCGGTGTTTGACATCAAGGATGGTGTATGGGTGCTCAGTGGAGACTGGGTACACTGGACGGACTCGCCGAGAACTCCCAGATGGTATTATACCATACGTTAGATGGCAGTTCTCCGGTGACACTGGTACAGAGTAGTCTGTTGACCCGAGATCGTCATAGAGTCTTGTGTGATTCCCACTGTGCTTTGATTTCCATCATACCACGTCCAAGAGGGCGTGCAAAAGGGTGGCTTTTGGGTACAGTCCCGAATCACATGGAGGCAATGAGCGATAGGAGGGGATTCGTCTCTCCCGGTATAGGGAGTTGATGTTGTGCTGTGTTCGATTGGCTATAACCGGAAATCCCTGGCCAGGGTTGCTGAGATTTACTGGTAAGTGTTATCAGTAGTTTCTCGAACTGTTATAGACCTCAAATCGACACGACTTATCGAGCTACTGGGGTCTGACGTTTACCACCCCTAGGCGAGATATGCGACATATCAGACGACGAGACCGGACTGTACGGGAGTGTTACTGTTTGGATTCACAGGAGAAGTTACAGGCTTGCTTGTTGATCTTCTGAGTGCTCAATACCTGGGTAGCTGTTACGTTTAGCTGACCGCTTGCAGCTTGTGGGTGTTTGATATGATCATCACCTACTGTCGGCGTATTGACGATTCTTTAGAGTCCTACACAGAGGTTTCTTGACTCAGGCAAAACGGAGTAGGAGCACATATGTGATATGTGCGGGACCGAGGATAATGCGATATGTGATACCGTATTCTATTCTCGCGATATTTGATATCAGCCGGGTCATCGGATCAAGTGTTGATTCGATGAATCGGTACGGATAAATATTAGTCGGTTATATGCGATATAGCCGGATTGTCGGATCAAGTGTTGATTCGATAATTTAATGTATAATAATATATTTGATATATTAAATTGCATTAACTAATATTTGCTCACTAAAAGATTCTTTTTCTCACTCGGGTAATACATTGATATATATGCGATATATGTTAATTGTATTATTTTATTTTGTTACGATAAATATTATATATGTGATATATAATATTGTAACATGATATGATAAATAATGCAACTTATTTAGTAGAGTTTAAACATGATTAGGGTTTGGATTAGGGTTAAACTTTCTAGAAGTTTCTAGAAGGATTTGTTTTGTTTTGTGAAAGATATTTGTTCATGACTCATGCTTTAACCCAACCCAAACCCTAACCCTAGTCTATTCTCTACAATGGTTAAGTGAACCATGGTTGTATAATTGATCATTATCTCCTTTTCCTATTCATCACAAAAGGATTAATATTCATTATTCATCATCTTCTTCCTTCTTCTTCTAAGCTTGAAATGGTTTCTTGCTTTGATTTTGTGATGGATAAATGTGAGAAAAATATAAATAAAGAGAGCATAAATCCTACTTCATCATCCTCATCTTCCCTTGCCATTTAGATGAGGGTGTTCACATCATTTCATGAGTGTTAGCTTGTGTTAAAGAAACTTCGAGGTAGATCATCTTAGTATCGAAGATCGGAAGCAAAGGTTGCGTCTTTCTCTTCGTGGAACCTCTCGAGAGTCCGGATCCCGATTATCGCAGCGAAGGGACCACAAAACGGAGCAAATGAAGTGAAGGACCGGATCTACAAAGGTTGTAATCCCTCTCACTTAGTGTTAAAGTGTTTAGCATGCATGTTATCGCCTAATCTCTAGTTTAAAGTTCCGTATTCGGGTTGTTCGGCACGGCTAAATTTTTATTCGGGCATGGTTGATGCCTCGTAGACCCTTGTGTGCGTGCCTAGCAACCCTACAGTGGTATCAGAGCCAAGCTAGAGCTTTAGGCGAAGTCTAGACGAAGTTTAAAGTCCGATCGAACGCCGAAACCCCGACACGGAACCCTCTCTGTACATTTTTCAAAAATGTGGTTTTTTCTGAATTAAAAGTTCTCTGAAAATTAAGCAGGAAAAACTAAGAATAACTGTGAAGTACGGACCTCTAACTCGAAAATTTGACCGCGGAACCGCCGCGAAACCATGGTTGTTGCGGCCCTTCCGCGGCCAAAATTTGGACTTAGTCCCTGAAATTTCATGTAATTATTTTTAGGCCCTTTCTTGTTAATTTTTTCTGGGAATATTTTAATTCCACTCAAGTGTTGATTTTTCAAGGGTTGTATTGGGGAATCGTTGATTCGATCGGATAATTTAACTTTGTTTAGTTTGTCCGGATAATTTTTAGAAACTGTTAAAATGTTCGAACGGATATCAATAACTCACTTTTTCTCCTGTCGGAAAATTTTTCAAAAGTTGGATTTTTTTCTCGTGTTTAAGAATGTTCTAAGTCGTGCAAGTAACTCGATGGACCCTCTAGAAGACAACAAACCTTAACTCGATTATGTGATCGTCTTGAACTGCCCTTTGAACCTTAGGGTTTGGGGCAGTACGGCGTGCCACATGTGAGGCGTTGGCTTGACCCTTCTACGGCTGGACCATTGGTACTGTGGCATGTAATGAATGTTTTTAAACTATTTTCAAGTGTTGAAATATATTGGGGACATCTTGGGTGCTTGATGATTCGATCGGAAAGTTTAACTTTTTCTATTTATCTGGAATGTGATACAATAATTGGAATTCACAAGTAGTTATGAGATAACTAAAATGAATGTTATAAATCTAGCGGCTTAGTCTCAGTTGATCGGTTGCCACGGAATTTTGATGTGATCAAAAGTCCGTCGCAATCACGTAGCGTACGCGGATACTCGCCGGGTAAACTTAATAGGCAGCCTCACTCCATAGCCCCGACCAAGTGACTGTAGGAGAACCCCGTCGCCGAAAGCATCCGTTCGGGTGCTCCCGGTAGCGGTGTTCCGCCTTGGTGCACTTCGTCGACGGTATCGGGGGTGCGGCCGTCTACTAAAGTTTGCGACGAGCATTCGATCAGGACGTCGGGAATCTTGTTGAATTGCCCGACTTGATATTGAAAAGAGTTTTCGATAATGAGACTAAAATGCGGAGTTTATAATTGTTAGGCATGTGATGTCTAAGGAATTCATTTGGTTAGGCATGTGATGTCTAAAGAAGTTGCGGATTCCAACTGTTGTAGTTTTACACTTTCTTTTCTGTGACCGTAAGCGTAGTATGTGGTGTATCGCCGGCTTCGTTGCTATACATCAACGATAATCGGGATACGCATACTTGCTTACGTTGATGATATGAGATATTATGTGTTGCTGTGATATGTTGTATTGGATCGTCGCGTTTGAATAGCCGGGGGTTTTATGTGAGATGAGAGTTTTTCTTTTTCATTCATGTAAAATTCATTTGTATGTAATATTCTTTTAATGGGGCACTTCCAGGTAGCGGAAGATGTCACCGTTGATGTATATCATTTACTTTTCCGTATTAGGTAGACCCAAGGCGGGGAGCACAAGTAACCGGGTTCTAGGGTCCAGTGGGAGACCATCTCGAGGAGTCGAGACCGGGTCTCCTAACCCTAGAATTTGCAGTGTTGCTTGCCGCTCTCGTAGGGGTCTAGGGATGTGGGTTTGGCTATTCATCGCGACCGTGGAATCCGTGTTTTATACAGGCTCGTACTAAAACACGGACGTCCTAGTATATCCAATATTTCATATATGTTCTTCTGCTGCAATGTTCTGTGATGAGATCATATTACTGCCTGAGATGAATGTTTATATTATATATATGAGATATATGTTATATTGCAGATTTCGTTTCAAAAGAGATGCTTGTGAAGCATAATAAAATGGGACTTCATTAATGAGATTAATGAATTAAAAGAAACCTAAAGATGTTGTAGAAACTTGTTTATATAAAACTGGTAGCTCTAGTTCTTGCTTTGCATAGCGGTGTTCCTTGTAGAACATCCAGCACCTTATTCGATAAGGAAAGGACCGAGATCCCTTCACCGGGAGTGACTCCTTTAGCAATAACTGGCAGATGCTACAAACTCGGTCTGTCTTTTGATTGCTTCTATAGTTCTTGCTTTGCACAGCGGTATATATGATATATCCTGCATCTTATTCGATGAGGAAAGGGCCGACGATCCCTTCACCGGGAGTGACCCCTTTAGCAAAACTAGAAAAGCCTCAAAAACACTCCATTTAAAATCACTCGATTCTACGACCATATCAAGTTCATTACGCAATAGGTTTTCTTAAAAACCTGTCGTAACCCTCCGTCATTTTAGAAAGTAGAGTACTTAGTATTCGTGCTGTGTTTGTTGACCATAGTTAAGGCACAGTGTGCGGTAGCTAAGTGATGTCTTCCTATATAGCATATGATGCGATTAGTTAGGACAGTCATATGACTTTGTTGACCTTAGTTAAGGGTCATGTGGGTGGGTCTAATTAATCAAGAAATGACGGGTAGAACTTGACTAGTGCTTATGATTTGTTGACCATAGTTAAGGTCATAAGTCACTAGGGGTAAAATATTAGCGGGAATTTCAAGTGTTGAAATTTGCAATGAGATTGCATATCTTCTATGAGATAGTTGGATCCCGATACCCGCTGCGAGTAAGAGTTACTCCTGGGAGAGTTTTACACATTACAATTAGCCGATCAAGTAGGTGTCTAGAAAGATATTAACGGGGTTACGCCTCTGGGAAAACGAGGTTTTACTTTAATTAGGTTCGTGCGAAAGCACGGGGGACCTCCCTCAAAGTACCGACACTGGCCTGGCTGAAAGATTGGCGAACTTGTAGCGTGTAATTAATCCCGGCTAGTCTTTCCTTTTAGGGTTTGAAGGAAGATTTGACTAAAACAGTGGGAGACATCCTGATTAGATATATTATATAACCAATCTAATCTTGCAAGAGCATACGCTGAGTGTTTTCTTCTCTCTCTCTCCAGGTAGCGACCATATCACGCCTTAATCAAGATAATAAAACGGATATATTGACCGAACCCGCTTGTTATACTGAGCTGGGGAACGTTGGTCCCGCTCCAACTTATAATTGTTATAAGACAGAGCAGGAAATTGGGGAATACCAGATTTCCCGTGCCGCCCAAACGAAGAAAGTGCATGCTGATGCATCATCTTCGGGTGTGTTCATTACAAGAGAACTGTTTCTCAGTATCCTCTACGTCCTGGGTATGTGATACCGGATCAAGATCCCGTATATGTAATCTGTTACATGGGCTATAGATAGGTAAAGAACTGAGAACGGGTGATAAGTTTCATGAGACAGAAAACGGTGCAAGTGTTGCAGCCAAGTCTGTTGATCACTGTCACCCTGTATTACCGGAATACATTGATTCTGAACAAATGTTTTTAGATACCGAACCTGATATACAAAATCATATCAGTCTCTTTATTAGTAAAGAAAGGATATAATTTTGTATTATTGGATAATGTTTTGAACATTTCCTATATCAAGAGTTGATCGGTTCAGGCACGTTATCTAAAAACATTGACGTTCTAAATCAAACTACAGTTCTCAGTATACGCAACACACACAAGAGGAAGAGTTCAGAAATGAACGAATCCTTCTTGAGGCATTGTAGACTAGGTCATATCAATGCGACCCGACTGGCTGAAGTTGCATAAAGATGCATATTTAAATTAGTTTGAATTTACATCTTGTGAAACTTGCCGGTCATGTCACAAAGATAAGATGACCACAGCTCTGTTTATTGAAAACAGAGAAAGAGTTAGTGAACTTTTGGGATTGATACATGCCGATGTATGAAAGTCCCCTGTCTACACATGCCAAGATTGGTTCTTTGTACTTCATTACATTCTCTGATAATCTCTTAAGATTCAGACATGTGTTCCTGTTGAAATATAAGTCCGAACCTTTTGAGATATTCACAGAATATAAGTTAGAAGTAGAGAACCAAAATACGGGTATAAGTATTATGTCCTTTGATGAGATCAAGGAGGAGAATACTTGAGCACGGAATTCCTGGACTATTCTAAAGGAGAATGAGATTCTCTCTCTCAGCATTACTCCTTCGTATACACCATAGCACGATGGTGTATCGGGGCGGAGCAATAGCACCCTATGTGATATGGTGTGCTCTATGATGAGTACTACTGAGTTTCCTGTTTCCTTTTAGGAGTTATGCACTTGAGAAGCTGCATACCTATTGAATAGGGTTCAAATCAAATCAGTTGCCTACCACTTCATATGTGATATGGAAAGGGAAGAGCCCATATCTTAAGTTTGTTAAGATTTGGGGTTGTCCGGCCTATGTCTGAAAAGCAAAATCCGGACAAGCTCAAGGCAAAGTCTGTTATGTAGAACTGGAAATGTTCCAGCTATACAAAATGCAGCTGATGATTTGGTTAAACCAAAGGATTCAATAGTTTCCAACGAACCTCAGCCTCTCTGCCGATCTAGTAGGGTTCCTCACCCACCTGAGAGATACTTCGGTTTCTCTATGACAGTGGGAGCGAGGATTACATCATGAGATGATGACCCAACTAGTTTCGAGCTGGCCATCAGGAGTGCGACTCTGTAAGAATGGCTGGATGCTTATCGATCTGAGATGGAATCCTTATACACCAACAAAGTATGGACTTTGGTTGCTTTATCTGAAGGGTTAAATCCCCATCAGGAGCAAGTATATCTTGAGAAGATTACTTGGTGTACATGGAAAAGTTGAGACTTTCAAAGCTATGCTTAAGTCCATCCAGATCCTACTTGCCACGGCTACATACCATGACTACGATATCTGGTGGTTGGGTGTCATGACTGCTTTTCTAAATGATGTTTTAGAAAAGAGCGTCTATAAGTACACAGCCAGAGGGCTTCGTAGACAGTGGGAGCAGCGGAAACGTGTGCAAGATGTTTTATATGATAAAACAGGCATCGCGGAGTTGGAACATCTGTTTTGATGTGGTAGTCAAAGAGTTTGACTTCATCAAAATGGTAGATGAACCTTGTATATACGAAAAGGTAGTAGAGAGTATGGTGGCGATCCTCGTAGAGTACGTGGATGACATACTCTTGATAGGGAAGGAGTTTCCTAAGCTACGCTCGGTCAATCTCCGCTTATCACAAGGATTCTCCATATAGGATCAGAGTGATACCTCCTATATCCTGGTTTCTTGGATCTATGAGATAGATCTAATTGGATATTAGGATACTCACTAGTTGTAGTGAGATGGTATCAATAGATCCTGGGGAGAATCACTGGAAAGGTTCCAGAGTGATAAGGACGACTGAATGTCAGTCGCAGGCATTGTCTTTACCCTCAGTGGAGGGACGGTATGTTGGAAGAGTTCCAAGCTAGATACCGTGACATACTAGACGATTAAAGGCAAGATGCATCGTTACCTAGGATACTACCAAAGAGGAAGTCTGGATAAATATATAAGTTCATAAGATGAACTTCGTTCCTACCATTGTGTGACAATGGAGTTGTGGCTTCAGCCAAGAAACTTCCGTCCCATCAGAAATCCAGATATAATTCTTAGGCAGTATCACCTGATTATGGAGATGGATGATCTCCAGGGAGATCGAGGTTAGGAGCGTAGACACAGAGGACAACAGCGCGGATCCACTCACAAAGGCCTTTTTTCCCAGTAGAGACTTTTATGGGATGGTTGAGTATGAGATACTTCAACCGCAGCTAATTGTTGGGTATGCGATACCATAACAGATGGCCCTAGTGCAAGTAGGAGATTGTTAGTTATATGTATGCCCTAGAGGCCATTACTGTACATACGATGTATATTGTAGTGGATGCTAGGACATATATAGGGAGGACTTTCTTGCTCGACATGATAGTATGCTATCTGGTTGTACTTTATCTTAACATGTACTCTGATTGTCTATGTTACGTATTGATAAAGCCCTTAGGATGTGTACTCGACTACTGGGACTATGATGAGATCATACTAGTGGGGCCACGGTAGTCGACGAGTACATCCTATAACTGTTCCTAGTCGAGGGTGTATCGAGACAGGGCATCGATGCACCAGAGTAGACTAGCGTATACGCATCTTGACCCATATGATGGGCGATGGATGATCCCATATCCATCGGTGTTTGACATCAAGGATGGTGTATGGGTGCTCAGTGGAGACTGGGTACACTGGACGGACTCGCCGAGAACTCCCAGATGGTATTATACCATACGTTAGATGGCAGTTCTCCGGTGACACTGGTACAGAGTAGTCTGTTGACCCGAGATCGTCATAGAGTCTTGTGTGATTCCCACTGTGCTTTGATTTCCATCATACCACGTCCAAGAGGGCGTGCAAAAGGGTGGCTTTTGGGTACAGTCCCGAATCACATGGAGGCAATGAGCGATAGGAGGGGATTCGTCTCTCCCGGTATAGGGAGTTGATGTTGTGCTGTGTTCGATTGGCTATAACCGGAAATCCCTGGCCAGGGTTGCTGAGATTTACTGGTAAGTGTTATCAGTAGTTTCTCGAACTGTTATAGACCTCAAATCGACACGACTTATCGAGCTACTGGGGTCTGACGTTTACCACCCCTAGGCGAGATATGCGACATATCAGACGACGAGACCGGACTGTACGGGAGTGTTACTGTTTGGATTCACAGGAGAAGTTACAGGCTTGCTTGTTGATCTTCTGAGTGCTCAATACCTGGGTAGCTGTTACGTTTAGCTGACCGCTTGCAGCTTGTGGGTGTTTGATATGATCATCACCTACTGTCGGCGTATTGACGATTCTTTAGAGTCCTACACAGAGGTTTCTTGACTCAGGCAAAACGGAGTAGGAGCACATATGTGATATGTGCGGGACCGAGGATAATGCGATATGTGATACCGTATTCTATTCTCGCGATATTTGATATCAGCCGGGTCATCGGATCAAGTGTTGATTCGATGAATCGGTACGGATAAATATTAGTCGGTTATATGCGATATAGCCGGATTGTCGGATCAAGTGTTGATTCGATAATTTAATGTATAATAATATATTTGATATATTAAATTGCATTAACTAATATTTGCTCACTAAAAGATTCTTTTTCTCACTCGGGTAATACATTGATATATATGCGATATATGTTAATTGTATTATTTTATTTTGTTACGATAAATATTATATATGTGATATATAATATTGTAACATGATATGATAAATAATGCAACTTATTTAGTAGAGTTTAAACATGATTAGGGTTTGGATTAGGGTTAAACTTTCTAGAAGTTTCTAGAAGGATTTGTTTTGTTTTGTGAAAGATATTTGTTCATGACTCATGCTTTAACCCAACCCAAACCCTAACCCTAGTCTATTCTCTACAATGGTTAAGTGAACCATGGTTGTATAATTGATCATTATCTCCTTTTCCTATTCATCACAAAAGGATTAATATTCATTATTCATCATCTTCTTCCTTCTTCTTCTAAGCTTGAAATGGTTTCTTGCTTTGATTTTGTGATGGATAAATGTGAGAAAAATATAAATAAAGAGAGCATAAATCCTACTTCATCATCCTCATCTTCCCTTGCCATTTAGATGAGGGTGTTCACATCATTTCATGAGTGTTAGCTTGTGTTAAAGAAACTTCGAGGTAGATCATCTTAGTATCGAAGATCGGAAGCAAAGGTTGCGTCTTTCTCTTCGTGGAACCTCTCGAGAGTCCGGATCCCGATGATCGCAGCGAAGGGACCACAAAACGGAGCAAATGAAGTGAAGGACCGGATCTACAAAGGTTGTAATCCCTCTCACTTAGTGTTAAAGTGTTTAGCATGCATGTTATCGCCTAATCTCTAGTTTAAAGTTCCGTATTCGGGTTGTTCGGCACGGCTAAATTTTTATTCGGGCATGGTTGATGCCTCGTAGACCCTTGTGTGCGTGCCTAGCAACCCTACACAATCCTCACTCCCACCGTCTACGAGGAAACCGTAGTATCTCTCAGGTGTATGAGGAACCCTACTAGATCTGCGGAGTGGCTGGGGTTCGTCGGGGACTATTGAATCCTCCGGTCCCACCAAATCGTCAGTTATAGTTTATGTAGCTATAACTTCTTCCAGTTCTACCTCACTGCCACTAATTTCTTTCACAAGAAATTCCTTTTCTAAAAAGGTGGCATTTCGAGAAACAAGCACTTTTTGTTCCTCGGTGTGGTAGAAGATATACCCTCGCGAATGTTTGGGATATCCTATAAAGTTTCATAGAACTAACCTTGCCCCGAGCTTGTCCGGATTCTTCTTTTTAACATAAGCCGGACAACCCCATATCATAACATAATTAAGACATGGTCTCTTTCTTTTCCATATCTCATATAGAGTGGTAGGCATTGATTTGGTGGGAACCATATTCAATAGATCTGCAGCTGTCTCAAGTGCATGTCCGCAAAAGGAAATAGGTAACTTAGCAACACTCATCATAGAGCGCACCATACCTAATAGGGTGCGATTCCTCCGCTCCGATACTCCATTGTGCTGTGGTGTATACGGAGGAGTAAGCTGAGAGAGAATCTCATTCTCTTTTAAGTAGTCTCTAAATTCCGTGCTCAAGTATTCTCCTCCCCGATCATATCGAAGGATTTTAATACTTTTACCCGTCTGGTTCTCAACTTCGTACTTATATTCCTTGAATTTCTCAAAAGATTTAGATTTGTATTTCAACAGGAACACATATCCGAATCTTGAGAGATCATCGGTGAATGTAATAAAGTAAGAGGAACCATTCCTGACATGTGTAGACATAGGACCGCATACATCACTATATATTTGTCTCAAGAGTTCAGTGGCTCTTTTTCCGTGTCCAGTAAACTGATTTTTTGGTCATCTTTCCTTTGAGACACGACTGGCAAGTTTCATAAGATATAAATTCGAACGGATTCAAATATCCATCCTTATACAACTTAGCTAGTCTTGTCGCATTGATATGACCTAGTCTACAATACCACAAGAAAGCTTTGTTCATTTCTGAACTGTTCCTCTTGTGTGTGTTCTGTATACCTAGAACTGTTTTGTGATTTAGAACGTATATACCGTTATACAACGTATCATACCCAATCAACACTTGATTTAGGAAAATATTCACACTATTTTTGGTACGAAATAACGGTCGCTCAGAATCATTGTGTTACCACTTGGTAATACAAGGTGATATTCGCCAACTGTTTTGGCTGCAACAATTGCTCCATTCCCTACTGTTAGAGACTTATCACCCTTTCCCAGTTTTCTACCTCTCTTCAGCCCATGTACCAAATTACATACGTGGGATCCTGATCCGGTATCCAATACCCAGGACGTATAGCAAACTGAGAAACAGTTCTCAGTCACGAACACACCCAAAGACGGTGCATCAACATGCTTATTCTTCGTTCAGATGGCGTGGGAATCCGGGGATTCCCCTATTCCTTACTAAGACTTATGACAGTCATAAGATAGAGCGGAACCTAGCCCAGTATAATAAGCGGGTTCGGTCAATACATCCATATTATTATCTTGATTAAGGCGTGTCATTGGTCGCTACGTGGAGAGAGAGAGAGAGAAGTAAACGCATTAGTGTGCGCTCTTTGCAAGATTAGATTGGTTATTATCTTATCTAATCAAGATGGCTCCCACTGTTTTTATCAAATCATCCTTCAAACCGTAAAGGGTAAGATTAGCCGGAATTAATTACACCCTAGAAGTTCGCCGATCGTTCGGCTAGGCAAGTATTGGTACTCCGAGGGAGTCTCCCCACGCTTTCGCATGGAACTAATTAAATAACCTCGTTTCCGAATGGGCATAACCCCGTTAACACCTTTCTTAGACACCTATTTGATCAGCTAATTGTAAAGTGGAAAACTCTCTCAGGAGCAACTCTTACTCGCAGTGGGTATCGGGATCCAACTATCATATAGAAGGTATGCAATCTCATTACAAATTTCAACACTTGAAATTCCCGATAATTGTTTTTACCCCTTGCGTCCTATGATCTTGACGTGGACCAACAAACCATGGGCCGCTAGTCAAGTTCAACTAGTTCATTTCTTGATTGAATTAAACCCACTCGCACGACCCTTGACGCAGGCCAACAAAGTCGCACGACTACCCTAATCCAATCGCATCACATGTTGCAGATAAGCACTAATTAGCTACCGCACACTACGCCTTGACGCAGGCCAACAAACGCAGCACGAATACTAAATAGTACTTATCTGAAATGACGGAGGGCTACGGCTGGTTTTTGAGAAAACCTTTAACATAATGAACTTGATATCGTTGTAAAATCTGGTGATTTGAAAAGGAGTGTTTTTGTAGCTTTTGCTAGTTTCGCTAAAGAGGTCACTCCCGGTGAAGGGAACTCGGCTCTTTCCTCATCAAATGAAGTGCTGGATATTTATCAAGGAATACCACTATGCAAAACAAGAACTAGAGAAGCTATTAAAACAAAACCAAGTGGATTCTAGTATTTGCTAGTTTTGCTAAAGAGGTCACTCCCGGTGAAGGGGTATCGACTCTTTCCTCGTCGAATGAGGTGTTGGATATTCATCAAGGAATACCACTATGCAAAGCAAGAACTAGAGCTACCTTTTTTAAAAACTTTTGATTCTACAACATCTTTAGGTTTCTTTTCTTTTCATTAATCTCATTAATGAAGTCCCGTCATTTAATGTTTCCTAAACATCACAGAAAATGAAACGAAAATAGAACGTACGCTTATGCCATCCGCATTCGCCACGGGCCCCGTCATGCACCGTTAGGTTACTTAACTAACGGCAGAGCGGGGGTTGGACTAGCGCGGATGCAAAACATAAGCAACGTTTATTATATATAGCATTCGTCACACGCAATTACATGATCACATCACAGAACCAAGGAGCATAAGTCAACATATGAAATATTGGATATATTAGGAGGTCCGTGTTTTAAATTCAGCCAGTAATGAAAAACACGGATTCCACAGTCGTGATGAATAGCCAAACCCACATCCCTAGACTCCAACGAGAGCGACAAGAAACCCTGCCAATTCTAAAGTTAGGATACCCGGTCTCGACTCCTCGAGATGGTCTCCCACTGGACTCCAGAACCCGGTTACTTGTGCTCCCCGCCTTAGGTCTATTCTAATACGGAAAAGTAAATAATATACATCAATGGTGATATCATCCTCAACCCGGAAGTGTTCCAATAAAAGAATATTACATACAAATTTTACATGAATGAAAATTGAAAAACTCTCATCTCACATAAAACCCCCGGCTATTCATTCACGACGATCCAATATAATATATCACAGCAACACATAACATCGCATGTCATCAACGTAAGTAAATACGCGTATCCCAAATTCCGTTGACATATAACAACGAGATTTGGGATATCTCACATATTACACTTACGGTCGAAGAAAAGAAATGAAAAACTACAATAATTAGAATTTGTATTTCTTTAGACATCATAAACCCGAAATGTCTCATATTCCGAATTTCATGCCTAACCTATAAACTTTGCATTTTAGTCTCAAATCGAAAATACTTTTCAATAACTTAGTCGGGCAATTCAACAAGATTTCCGACTATCCGATCGAATGTTCGTCGGAAACTTTAGTAGATGGCCACACACCCCGATGCCGTCGACAAAGTGCACTTAGGCGGAACACCATGGCCGCGAGCACCCGAGTGGGTGCTTTTGGCAACGGGATTCTCCTACAGTCACTTGGTCGGGGCTGTAAGACGTGGCTATCTAGTAATGTTATCCGGCGAGTATCTGCATACTATACGCGATTGCGACGCAGTTTTGATCCGAATCAAAACTTTGTGGCAACCGATTAACCGAGACTAAAACGCTAGATTTACAAAATACTAACTAGTTTTCACAAAACTAATTATTTGGATTCTAAAAATTGTATCACATATCATCATCATCTATACGGCGCTAAACATTTCGATCGATTTTAACAAACATCCACAAATCACAGAGATCTCAACAACTTGAGTCTAATTAAAAATATCCAAATAGTGTCAAATATGATACTGGAGCTGCACAAGAAAAACGAGGCCATAATGCCACAAAAGTGCGGCGGAACCGCAGCCAAACATGGGTTTAGGCCGCGGTTCCGCGGCGCTTTGGTGGAATTGGCCACTCAAATTTCTTGAGGCTCCATAAAATACCCTGCACGATTTTCTGAATATTTTTAATCTCAAAAATTTCAACTTTTGAAAATCGACAGAAACATGAATAATTTTGCGGTTTCGAAAACCGATCGAACACTTTAACGTCGTAAAGACCTACCTAAATGTTCTAGTTTAGCTATGATACCATGAAAGTGTTTGCTAGCACCACGGTAGGGTTTAAACGGGCATCACACATGCAATTTTAAAATTTCATGGTGCTAATGAACACTAACCTAGGATCAAACTAGAAGATTAGGGTTTTAAACATGATATCATAAACATTACACTAAGAGATGGATGGCTACAACCTTTGTAGACTGTGCCCTTCTCTTCTAAAGCTCCGGGTTGTAGTCCACGCGACTCCACTAGGCCCCACTTGAAGGTTGAACGAACTTGTTTCGATAACCTTCGTGCCAAAGATGATCCACCCGAACTCCGCCAATCCAAGTTACCTCTTCACTAAACTCTTTAGTGAAGTAAACACACTACACCAAAGCGCTAATCTAGTGTAGGATGGTGAAGTAGGGTGTTGTTTGCTCACTAGGGTTCTCACAAGTTCAAGGGTTCACAACTCATGTGAGGGATTGAGCTTGGAGGTGGAGATGAGGAAAATGGAGAGAGCTAGAGAGCAACTCATCACATGAGCTCTCAAGTGAAGAAAATGGCTAAGTGTGGAATGAACTCTAGAATGGCTCATCCATTAACCTCACTTATTCAAGCATGGAATTCTTTGCAATAATAAATTGCAACCATGCTTGAATAGTGAGTCAAGACTAATAAACAAAGGATATAAGACATGCTTTGCCCATCCCTCCAAAGTCTCCCCATCTATCATCTCTTTTTCTATTTTCATAAAATAGAAAAACCATGCCATGCTTCATATATATATATATATATATATTTATTAAATCAACACTTGATTTAATAATCCGGTTATATCACATATAACCGACTAATATCATTTATCTGTATGTCACATTATCAAATCAATACTTGATTCAATAATCCGGTTATATCACATATAACTTAACTGATAACAAATAGCCGCCAGATTACAATACGGTATCTCATACTCGTATTTAATCAGGCCCCCGCACATATCAACATATGTGCCCTACTTCGTTTCGCTTGAACCAAGAAACTTCTATGTGGGACTCTAAAGACTCGTTAATATACCAGCAGCAGGTAATGATCATATCAGTCACCCACAAGCCGCCGGCGGTACTAGCTGGATGTAACGGCTATCCAGGTATTGAGCGAATAGAAGATCAACAGGCAAGCTTATCCAAACTCCCATGAAGCCTATAGGTAACACTTACCGTACAGTCCGGTCTCTTCGTCTGATATGTCGCATATCGAGTCTGGGGGTGGAATCGTCAGACCCCAATAACTTGATAAGTCATGCCGATGTATGGCGCATAACGGTTAGAGAAACTACTGACAACACTTACCAGTAAATCTCATCAAAGTCCTGGCCCGGGACTTACTGTTATAGCCAATCGAGCATAGCGCAACATCAACTCCCAATACCGGGAGAGACGAAACCCCTCCTATCGCTCATTGCCTTCATGTGACTCGGGACTGTACCCAAAATCCACCTGTTTGCATGACTCTTTTGAGTTATGGTAGGGAGGAAATCAAAGCACAGTGGGAACCACACAAGACTCTATGACGATCTCGGGTCTACAGACTAACATGTACCAGTGTCACCAGAGAACTGCTATCTGACGATAGGTATAATACCATCTAGGAGTTCTCGGCAAGTCATGTTCAATGTACACATTCTCTAATGAGCACCTGTGTACAATCTTTGATGTCAAACACCAATGGATTTGGGATCAACCACAGTATTGCTGCATAGTGCTCTGAATTGTGCGCCATGCTGGTGTGGATTGCATGTTCCTTTGTAGACATGGAACTTGGGGATTGTATATCCAGGCGGGTACTTGGCCGGATATGGTCACCCGATTCTGACGAGTTGGCTGGCGGCTTCACTGGCCTGGTGAGCTCTTCTTTGCTGAGCTATGTAATCATCCAGGGCCACCTTGGATATGGTTTTTTCCTTGGCCGCTGATAAGGCCGGAAGAAGGTTTGATGTTTCCCCTCTGTAATCCTCGATAACTATTGGCGGATCTTCGGCGGGGGTTCCGGTTGGATCATCATTCCCACCATGTCATGGAATAGAAGAGTCATCTGCTTGATATTAGCAGCTTGCTCTGTAGCTTCCTTATCTTTTCTTTCCAGCACTCTTCGCACGAACTCTGTGTCGGTCTCTTACTTTTGACGCTGCTCGACTTTTTTGTCCGGACCTTCTTTTTGTCCGGTAAGCGCTGCCATTTTGGTCAACATTTCTTGGAGCTTTTGCTGCTGCTCCTGAGCCTTCGTCAACGACCGAGTTTGCGGTCGGTGACTCACCGAGGCACGGCTTTCTTCTTTTGTTGAGGCCATGTAGACTGTATGTATTGTTATGCCTTCGGACTTGGGGCGTTTAGATCTTTCACCATTGGATTTTGCCGCTGGCGGTGGAATTTTCTCTGGCCTCGTTCTTTTATGGGAGGTCGGAGCTAAAGGAGCCATTGTGACAGGCGCCTGTTTAGGAGAAGTCCCCCGTTGTATGGCGGAGGAGTGATCTTTTTCTTGTCGTCCTTTAGATTTCTTGGGTCGACGAGAGTAATTATCTTCGAGTACAGAGTCTTGGACTTTTCGCCAAACTCTATGGATCTGTGAGGAGAGCCGTTGAAATGGCTACTCCGGCTTTGCTTGCACTGCAGTTTCCGCAAGCGGAGGTGATTTCTTCAGTACCGTTGTTTGGAAGTTCTTGCGTACCCTTCTGAGCGGGTTAAAGTTGTTCCCAGTTGGAACAGCAACGTCGACCTCCACCATAGGAGCTGGTGGAGTAAGCCCAGAGGGAGAGTTGCCCCCAGCTTCTCTCGCTCAGCGTCAGTGTCGACGTCGAGCATGTCGTGGAGTAGGAATTGCCTCAGTTTTGGAGGTGTCTTACTCATGCCCCCTGCGTTGCTGGGGAGCTTTGGTTGGCGTCAGCCTGTTGAAGACCGGCGTCCTTGTTGGAGTTGGAGAAAAACTGGCCAATCTTTCGAAGACCGACCATCTGGGAGGGGAAGCACTTTTATCAGCTCCACCTACAGCAGGAGTAGAGAGGGCTAGCCATTTTGGGGTAGCTCCCTCTGGTATCACAGGCTTCTTTGCAGGCCTGCTCAAATTCTTGTTCAGCCTGTTGAAGACTAAGACGTCGGATTTGGACGGCTTGCTGATAGGAGCCATGACGGTTGCCAGCCGATCAAAGACCGGCCTTCTGGGAGCTTCTTCTTGTGGCATTGAGGCGCCGAAGTTCACGGGCGGGAGCATGGTCCAGAAGAATAGTCCAGTAGTGGCCTATGTGACATGCCCCACTGGCATTGAGAAAATGGAGACCGCGTTAGGCCCGTATGTCACTCCAACTAGGTTGGAGAGAGACTTGTTGTTGCAGGAAGTGCATTGAGAAGTCATTGATTTTCTGCACAGGAGCAAGACACTAGGTTTTAGTATCTCGAATCCAAGGGCAACCATAGCGAACCGCGATTTTGTTCGCGAAACACGACACACGAAGTGTGGAGTAGAAAGAGGAAGAGGTCCCACCGGGCGTGCCCGAATCTATTTACCGCTGAAGACAGAGATGAACTGGGATTGAACGTCTTGTCTGAATTTGAGGGCATATCCATCCACCTCTCTGAAGATACCAAGTTGAATTATAGCACCGTATATCGGAGAGCTGGATAGATACGACCAATGTAGCAGACTTCATCAGATTCCCCCTCATTTGTAAGGGGTTTTTTTATTGTGGAGACGTCGTTCCTTGCAGGCGCAAGCCCCTGTGGTTAATTACGTTATCGCGTTGTGATAACAACTTTCTCCTGCTCTAATATTTCACTTCGTGTCGTGTTGTGTTTGTTTATTTTGGTTGCCCGTGGATTGTATACGTAGACTAATTTATGTCGTCGCCCGTAGGGCGCGGATTAATCCAAATCCGTACATTTTAAATTTGGAGATTGAACTTGGATTGTATGTATTCCCTTAGTTCAAGAGATATTTTGTTTTATTTAACGATCGTTAATCTGGTTTAAAATTAAGATCAACTTAAATATATATGTGAGCTTATCGGCTCAATTTATTTTAACTAAGAATACGTTAGTCTTATTTGAGACTAAAATCAACTTCGCAACATTTTTAGGATTATTAAATTTTATTAAGATCCAACAACAGAGCATTTGGGCTCAGTCACAAGAGAACTTTAGAGGGACTTAACCAATTTGGGCTTGGTCTGCTCGGACTTTTTCCTTTTATTCAGAAGTGCTAAGCACTTGTTTATGGCTCTGGCGCTCATGTTGGAAGCACGTGAGGTGCTCAGATATGGGTGCTGCCCAATCAGTGCTAAGCACTTAGCCATTTTGACTATGTATATATAGTGTTGAGCACTTTGTATGGCGTTTACGTGGGAAGCACGTGAAGCGCTCAATATTTGTTTTTAGGCACTCACATGCGTTTCACGTGAGACATCGAGTTCTTTGTTTTGGGCGTTCACGTGGGAAGCACGTGAAGCGCTGAGCAGTTTGTTTAGGGCGCTCACGTGGGAAGCACGTGATGCGCTAAATTCTTTTTTTTTAGAGATTTAATCTCTGTTAATGGCGTTTTGGCCCTTAATGATCACTAAGATCTCTGTTTTGAAGATCTGGGATCGATTTTATTGGAGAACTAAGTTCTTCTGTTCTTTTAATAAGAACTAAATTCTTTTGTGTAGGGTTAAACCATGTTTTTAGAGGAATTAAATTCCTAGAACATATGTTCTTTTTCTCTCTTTTTCTTTTAATCTAGTTCTTTCCCTTAAATTCTAAGTCTGAAGAACAGAATCTCCCCAATGAGAATTAAATTCTCAACTTGTGGGGAGATTTGCTTTACAGATCTCAGATCAGAAGAAGAACTAAGTTCTTTTTGTGAAAGCTTAAACCTTTGTTTTTTTATTTTATACTAGGCAAAGGAGATATGATAATCTCTGCTTTTCTTTACCTAGGGTTTGGAATGAGCGGGGATCTTCTTCATTGAGAGGAGAATTGAATTCTCAGTTTTGTGGCTTCTATTATTTTAGAAGCTTGTGGAATCGACCTTTTATAGGAGACTTGAAGTCTCGGATCTTTTATATAGGGAAGGCAGGTTTGTTGATTAGTTTGAGGAAATCTCTCGTTTGAGAGATACCAATTGATTTAATTGGTCTCAAAAATTGTTCGGAGGATTTTATCCACCGTTGGATGTTTGATCCAGAGAATTTCTGTTTTTACAGAAAATATTTTCTTGTTATTAACAAGATTAGGGATATATTTTCCCATAACTAGAATTTAATTCTATCAGACGATGATTTTTAATCACTATTGGATCTTTAATCCAAAAGTGCTCCGAGTATATCTTTCCCATTTGGAATGATTAGAAAAATATTTTCCCAAATATAGAATTTAATTTTATTATTGGATTTTTGATCCAACCGTTCTCTGTTTAACAGAGAAAACCTTTTTCATTTAAAAACAAAAGTCAAGGAAATATTTTCCCCTAATAGAATTTAATTCTACCATCGGATTTTTGATCCAAAGGCTCTGTTTAACAGAGAATGTCCCCAGTTTTTAGGGAAATATTCCCCATGTAGAATTTAATTCTATCCTCTTTAATTTGGACGCTAACGCTCACGAGTTATGCACGTGGGCGCCACCTAAGAATTTAATTCTTACACAACATGCGCTCATATGCCTTGCACGCCGGCACTCACGTGTGTTTCACGTGAGATGCCAATATAGGATTTTTTAATCCTACTGAATGCTAGTGCTGGCGCTCACGTGGGAAACACGTGAGGCGCTGCCTGACTGATTTCTAATTAAAAAGCATTTTTTTTTAATGAGGGAACAAAGATGAAACCAATGGAAGGTTCAAATGTGCAATCAACTCACATAAATAGATACCAATTGACAACAATATGAAACCAATTGGAAATAATTGAAAACCGTATGTGAATGCAAGCAAGAGTAAATGTTCCATCTTAAGTATCGACTACCCGGTGAAGGGTCTCTAGTTCTCTTCGCTATACCCACAGAATTCGTTGTAATTAACGAAATCCACAAGTGGGTCCCCTAAAAGGGTTGCAGAAGTTATTTGACAAGATGAGCTAAGAATTCAACACAAATGAATAATTCTACTCATATAAAAAGTGTGTGTGCAACAAATAGACAAGTTTAAGCATAAACACACATCAACAAAGCACAAAGTAAAGAAACCAATTAGAAATTGGTTCAAGTTAAATCATGTGCCAAAATTGTATCCATTTGAAAAGATTTAAACAATTTAAAAACCATATGGATACAAAGTCTCACTTATATGGTTAGAAACACAATTTTAGCAAGTTAGAGAGGTTATGGCATGAAAAACACAAGGTAAGCAAATCTAAAGAGAGTTTTCATATCATGTTGTGCTCAAGTTTAAAAGATAGCAAGTTTTGAGCACATGAACACAAGAAAACACATATGAGCAAATGAATGATATCAACTGTAAATACCAATTGAAATAACCTATGAATAGCATCTCGTACATGAACATAAGCACAAAAGGATATGCAAGTTAACACAAGTCCATCACCAGGGGTATATAAAACAAAACATACACAATTAGAGTATCCACATTAAGCACAAATCAAATAGATGATATTCTAAAAGAGTATAGTAAGAAATACAATATCCCACAAATTGATGAGCCAAGCAAGTATTTCCATTTGATTGCTCTTGCTTATCACGAACCCGAATCCCTCAAGACTTCAAGTTATCCATACCTACAAAATAAGATATGAATGAGGATTTCGGTATCCAAGTTTTTTTGGATCCATATGAGTTAAACTTGGGAACCCAAACCAATTTGGCATTCAAGGAAGTATTACTCTTTAAAGTACATGAGTGTGCCAAATGTCCATGTGCCCACAAAAATAGCAAGTGTGAATGTGCATGTATGAAAGACCTAAAAGTGTCAAATAGCATGAGAAATGGCAAGTGAATGATGCATATACTTCTTAAAAGTTTTTCTCGAACCAAATATATATAAGCAAGCATGTGAATGAATATGAGATTTAGCTAAATGAGAAGCATATTTGACACGTCTAAACGAATAGGGTTTTTGAAACTTCAAAATTTTGAAACCATCACCTCTTCGGTTTAAAACTTCTTTCTTACTAGGTAAAGCATCAACCTTTGAAAGTTTAGTAAGGGAAGCATTTAAAAACTCTTTTTCATTCTTGAGAGAAGCGTTTTCGAAAACAAGAGATTCTTGAGAAAAAATAGACGATTTCAAAAGATCAATCTCACTTTTAAAACTTGAAATCGAATCAATATTTTCTTTCCTCAAAATCTCACAAGTTAAAAGCAAGTTCTCATTTTCCTTTTTAAGAGACGAAAGATCACAAGTCAATGCAACTTGAGAATCAAGGGAATATTTCAAAACATCAATATCGCATTTAAAACTAGAAATCAAACAATTTTTTTTTCTCAAGTCATTGCAATTGGAAACCAAATGTTCATTCTCTATTTTCAAAGTATCAAACGAAATAAAATAAGAATCAAGTTTTGAAAGTAGTTCATTCTTCTCAATAACTAATTTATCACATAAAACAAGTTGAGAATTATCAGCACAAGTTAAAATGCTAAATTTGGAAATTAAAGTTTTGTATAACCCAAAAGAATCACAACATGAAACTAAATCACTTCTCTCATTTTCAAAAACGGAAATTGTAACGACCGTGTTTTCTAATACCTAATAAAATATATTTTATTTAAATTTCTACTATCAAATAATTATTTACGTGTTTCTTTTATAGAAGAATAATTTTTAAAGTAACGTTAATAATTTTCAAAGCATTGAAAATGATTAAAGGAATTTTCTAAAAATCTATTTATTGTTTTTATAGGCTTAAAATGTTTTATAACGCCTTAAAATAATCTACATATTTTTATTATCAATTAAAGTAATTAATTCGTAATTAAAAATATTTTAAAGGATAAACTAGATATTATATAATTTTAATAACTAGCTAAAACCATAGGAATGGATATATTATTTAGTTTTAGCCCAAAATTATTTTTATACTAAAGATAACAATAAAATATATTTTCTGAAATTTTTCCATAATTTTCCCGTATTTTTAACAATTTTTTTAAAACCAAATTCAATTTTTAAAATAATAAACAGATTATTATTTTATTTATAAATATATATATATATATATATATTTAAATTCCTTTTAACCTGGACCGCTGGATCAAAAGATCCAACGGCCCAGAGCCTCGCGGCGGCGCCCACGTGGCGGGGACCACGCGAAAACGCGTGGTCTCCACACGCAGACGCACGCGTAACGCGTGGCGACACGTGGCAGGCGGCGGTGGGCTCGGCGGCGCGATCTCGGCCATTGGATCAAAATCCAACGGCCACGAAGCAGAGGCGGCGGGCGCATTCATCAACTGATGATTCGCAAATTATTGGCAGCGCGGATTTTTGTGTTGATTTAACAGATTTTTGGATTTTATGGTTATTGAAAAAACCCTATAAATAGGCACTTCAAACATTAATTTCTCACACTTCAGTACTCCAAAAATTCTGAAAAAAATACCCACGCCTTCGTATCGACGATGCCGACGCTACGGCTCCACCCAATCACCAAGGAAAAATCTGAGCGCGGAGCTATTGGGGATTTTGTACAAGCCTACGCTTTCAACCCATCGGCATCCAACTCAAACAAAAAGTAGGATCCGTCTCTCTCCCCTTTTTCTGTCGCCTTTTTCTTTTCTCAATAACCTAGTTCCAATTTCTAATCATCAACCCCCTATTAAAATGTTGTTATAATATTCGTGCATGCCTATTCCTTTTACCCTCAATAATGATAATGTAAACCCATGTTTTAAAACGGTGTTTAAATTTCCTTTGTACACAAAAATATATTGCACACTCATAATACCTGGAATCTGATATGCTTAATGTCATTACCCATGAATTGTCAATTCACCTCTGACATACCCACACTTACCCATACTATCAAAATGATCTCGAAATAGATTACTTCCACAAAATATCCTCGTTTAATTAAAATGTTATATTTATTTAAAATATCCATAAGAGATAAGATATGTGGAATAAATGTTTAGATACGACATGCATATATTTTACTTACACTTTTTCTTCAACTACTATAATTTTGTTAAATCCCTTCACCTTTGGAAAGGGGATAATACTAAACCTAAATAACGTCTTGTGGTTTTTCCAAAACGAACGTATTTTCTAAAACGTTACTCCGAACCCAAAAACACTATAATTTCATAAAATTATTAATTTCTTTTAAATACCTCGATCTTTATTGAAGGGCCATTTTCTACAAGGACCATAATTCATATAACGATATCTTTTCAAAAGGAATATTTAGTATCTTATTAAAAGGAAATTTTCAAATAAACACCGATCCAGATTAGGACAAAGGAAAGGTTGTAGGCATCGGTCGTTTATCTAAACCAGACTTTGTGGTGCCTAGGCTAGACAAGTGGGAAAGGTAATTTTAAAAGGCCCGTCTCACGGTGATCCGTGAGCGGATCCCTCCTTTCCTTACTTGTGCTTACATGGCCACAATTGGCGGTGAAGAGGCGATTTGAGGATCTCACAACTTGTCCTTTGGAACAGTTAGGAGCAGTCTAGTTTTTCAAATAAAAACCTCTTACAACTTGTCCTTATAAAAATCTCTTACAAAAGATTTTCAAATAAACACCACAACCTTTTATCGAAAGGATATTTTTCCGTAAAACATTATGTTTTTCCAAAATGATAAATATCCCAAATCTCATGGTTTTTCTTAGAAGTAATAAAAGATAATTAAACACTATTATTCTTTTTACTAAGCATTCCTTAACATGACACGAAGTATTTTACGAACTTTAGAAAATAAAACGAGTGGTTGTGGAAGGCCATATTAAACGAGATCAATACTTTTTAAATTTCCAGTTTATGACAACATGACATATACAAAACATGATACAGTTAGGGTTAGAATGCGCGGACCAAGGTATGGAATACTTAATATGAAGATCCCGATATTCCGGGTGAACAGTCCAAAGTGTGGACGACTATACAAATATGAAGATCCCGATATTCCGGGTGAACAGTCCAAAGTGTGGATGACTATACAAATATGAAGATCCCGATATTTCGGGTGAACAGTCCAAAATATGGACGACTATACAATGTGGAAATTCCATGCCTAGAGGTATACGCACTAACTCTAATTCGTCCAAACCATTATACTGAACCACGGGGATGGGTAGTTTGATTAGGCAAGGAAATTCGGAACTCAGATTCCCCTACTACTCGCTCATGATCCCGGAAAGTGAAATGGTACATTTCACTTCCCCAGTTGTTCCGTGGCCACAACGGAATAATCGCGAGTATCCGGACCCTTGTTTAACAAACTAAAACGTTTACAATACCTATTGATACTCAACACTAAACCCACATCATGTGATATACCTACCTGTTACCTTATCTACCTTTCTTCATGAGACACGAGTTATTCAGTATCTTGGTTGTGGATATTTTACCAGTTTAGACTTGTTGTTTATTATGGAACTGAAGGGTGGTAATACATGTGCACTTGAGTGATATTCACGCTAGACAAAGCTCCATCGTAGTTATGGAACACCTTTCGGGGATGTTCACGCTACCACATTGATTGCCATCCCAGGCACGAGCACCAGCTCATACTGCTTCCAGGTAGTCATGAGATACCTCAAGGATACGAGTATGTTCACCCGTCAATTCCATCCATACACACCTTGTTTAACCTGATCTAACTCTTAGACTGAATATACGTTTGACTTGACTTGAACCTTTACCAAACATATACCTCACACAACCTACTCATATTTACATATCTAATTTGTATATAACATCATACCTTTATACACATGTACATCATATCCATTATATACACATGTTCGTTTCTATACCTTTACTTTCTCATGAGGCAATCCTACCCGAGTATAACTCGCTGACGGACCTTCCTTTTCTTCCTCTATCTTTGGAATGTCCGTCAGATAAGAATGAGTATTATGGCAAGGATCAAAGTGTGAAGCCAACTTATGAAGATTATGCAGACTGGACGATGGAAGATTAGCTAGATTTAATTTTTGTTGTTGTCCACATGTTTAGGGCTTTTGTTCCTCCTAGATGTAATTAAACTACTTAGTTTATTTTACTCTTTCTTTTGGGATGTAATAAAGTTTGGTTAATGGAAATAAATGCCTTTCGCTTTTATTATTTTTGTTTTGGTACACATCATGCATGTTAAATATTCATACGCTTAACGTAACTGTATTGAATAGACCACCTTCAATACAGTTAGGTTGCGGACCATGCCACGTCATCCTTCTCTTTCTTTTGGGAAGCGGGGCGTGACAGAAATTCTTTTTTCAAGAATACCATTTTTAAATGCTAACGAAATAAAACCATCATGTAAAGTATTGAAAGTATCTAGTAATTGATCATGCGTTAGTTTGCGGAAATCATAAGAAGGGTTACTTACAACGCTCTAATCAAAACACCCTTAGCCGACTCTATCGAGTTGGATTGTCCCTTGAGATATGAGCTTTGTTGAGGCATAATCCAATGTGGTGATAGAAGTCGTTCTCTCGGCTTTCTCTTCTTTATTACACACGGCTTGCTCTCCATATATTTGCTCCAATGAGCACCACATATTATGAGTCGTCTTGAAAGAAGAGACATTGTTAAGAACATTAACATTTAAAGCACAATGCAATATTTTTAAGACTTTAATGTTCAAAACAAATAAATTCTTATCATGAATACTCTACATAGATTTAGCATTAGTGGGAATCAAGTACTCATTATCAACTATTTCTAAATATCCCTACCCCGAGATTCAAGAAAATATTGGATCATAATTTTCCAAAAATCAAATTTTGAACCATCAAAATATGGAGGGTTGTGAATAGATGGTTTATCACGATAAGAACACGAAAGTAAAGATGATGTCATGGGATCACTCTAGGATGTTAAGTATACACAAGAAGAGCACTAAGCTCTGATATCAATTGAAAGTATTCCTAGAGAGGGGTGAGTAGGAATAAGCTATGATATGCTCAAATTAAAAATTCTACACTTACTAATAGAAATCACAATTATAAATTTAGACAAAAGATATACCAATAGAGAATTAGCTAAGCAATACTACAATTGTGAAACAAGAACATATAGTAAGCAAAAACAATATCAAGTATGAGCAATGAGCATAAAGAGTAAGTAGAGAACAAGCATGCAATTTCTAAACTAATGGAAAATAAGAGATACGAAATTGCAAACGTAAACACGAGTCTTTTATTGTGGTTCGGAAGATCCCCTACTCCACTTTCTTTAGGCACACGAGCCCGTTCCATTAATTCACGTCTTTCTCTTGGAGACAAATACGTTGTCCAGAAGTAACACACAACCCCGCTTCCACTGGAGGCTAAACCAAACACGTCTTCTCAAAAGACCACACGTTGTTCGCCACTACGAACAACACTTCCCTTATAAGCTCGTCACTCTACAAGTACTTCTCTCTACAGGTAAGCTCACTCAACTTCCTTACAAAGGCATCTTTACACTCAAGAGCCCGCACACAAAGAAAGAAAAGTAAGAAATACAAGTACAAGATGCCCTCAAAAGAGTTTTACAATGAAGCACTAATACTCAAGAATATGGATAATCAAACTAGAAGCTCTCGAGTGTGTGTATGTAAGAGATTGGATAAGCAGATGAAAATCTCTTTAAACTCTCACAAGATATGGGATTTTTCTCTCTTGATCACTTAGGAAAATTGGCAACTGAAATGTTGAGTGAAAAGATCTCAAAAAACCAACACAAAACTCTTTTATAACCCCACACAAAAAACTAGCCGTTATAAGTCAAATTAACATTTTTCAGTAAGAACTAAGGGTGTAACCGAGCCGAGCTTGAACGAGCCGGCCCTTGTCCAAGCTCGGCTCGGCTTAGTTTATGCTAGCTCAAGCTCGGCTCGAGTTCGTCTCGAGCTGAGCAAGTCTGCCTCATGTTCGGCTCATTAGCTTACTGAGCCTTAAACGAGCCAAAATCGAGCTCGGATTCTATTAAGCGATCTTTGAAAGAAAAAGGACAAAGAGGCATTTGGTGGAGGCTGAAAATAGGTCAATGGCCATTATATGGATTTCAGAAGAAAATATAAAAGAATTTTCTAAGAGGCTAGGTCAGGGACAACAATCATAAAGCCTAAGACTCGGTGCTTTGAGATATAGAAAGATTAAAAAAATTAACATCAAGAGCATGGAATGGGTCTAAGTCCTGGGTTTTATGTTCACCTCAGTTGCACTTTATATAATATCCCTTAATTGAATTAAGTATTCTTAGAGTTGTATAGAATCTGCTCTATATTACATATTTTTTTTTTCAAACTGTTTAATCGAGCCGAACTTGAGTCAATACCGAACGAGCCTGGCTGAGCTCGAGTTTGGCTCGTTTAATAAACGAGCCAGGCTTTCTGACTCATCTTCGGCTCATTAATAAGTGAACCGAGATTGAACGAGCTGATACTAAACTGAACCCTAATCGAACCCGATTTGGCTCGTTCAATTACCACCCCCAGTAAGAACAGACGTCTGAAGAACAATAGGACAAACGTATGAAGTTTTAACAAAATAAATCCCAACAGCTATATTTTCAAAAACTTTCTTCTTTAGACGTCTGCACCGTATAGCTGCAGACGTCTGTCGATCATTTCAAAGAAGGCAATATATAGCACAGATCGAAGACAGACGTCTGAAGTGTAATTGGCCAGACGTCTAAAAAACAAAAAAAAATCTTTTTTGAAAACCTTCATCAGACGTCTGTCTATATAAACTGCAGACGTCTGTCTCTCATAAAAAATGAGCCATATGAAAACACGGATAATAGACAGACTTTTGAATAAGGGATAGACGCCTGTATCTCATACAAATAGGCCATTTGAAAACACAGAAAATAAACAGACGTCTGAACAAGTAAGGGATAGACGTCTGAAGCACAAAACGTATGAAAACCGATATTTCTGATATTTGAGGATTTTATAAACATACAGTAAGACGACAGACGTCTGAAGCACATGGAAACAGACGTCTGAAGTGTAAAAACCCAGAAACATGTGTTTTGTGATGAAAATCAATTTTAAATCGAAAACCCCAAAGTTCATACAATGTATTGTGCAAGCGTGTGAGAGTGTTTCAAGAACTCTAATTGATAATAACCATATTCAATAGAGTACTTACATAGAATCTTATGTCGATATCGCATTTCTTCAAAATCTTGAATCTTCGACACTTTGACACGGGCTCTTGAAACTTTGGCGTTTCGCTTGAATTTTGCATTGGTCGATTGATCTTCAATTAGTTTCAACACTTGACGCTTCAAATTCAAACGCACCATTCCACTCACTTGCGTTTTGAAGTCGATATTTGATTTTCAAATGAATTTCGTTTCGGTTTCGATCTTTGACGCTTCAAACTTGGACTTGACTTCTAACTTCTTGATTATTCGTAGCTTGAACTCTTAAATCCTTATTTCTCGGCTACGTAGCTTGAACTTACAAAGTTTGATATGCAATTTGAGAAGCTCTCATCCATATCTTCCAACCTCCATTAAATAAATATGTTTAAGCTCAATAACCTCCGTCCTCTTTTATAGAGCTTCGTCTCGAGATATGCGATAACCTGAAATGCAATCTCAAAAACCATGCTCATCATATACAATGTTATGAAATTGTATATGAACATTCATTATTTTTTATATCACAATCATGAATAATATATCAATATCAAGATATAACTCAAACTCAAAACATGAGATATTGATATACTAAATATATATAAATGATATAAGAGAAGCAAAATATAAATAACATGTATATACAAATTCATATTGTGAATTATCAAAACAATGAATGGAAGTAATATATCGATATCAAGAATATAATACAAGTATAGCATGAGATATTGATATATTACTCGGTATACACAAGATATAGGATAAGCGAGCTAAATATCAAGTGTATACAAATTTAGTATCGATATGAATGACAAGATAAGTAAGTAACACTAAACGAACTATTCATATTTACACTATCATCAAAACTAAATAAATGGATTATCGAAATCCATAAGCTATCAATTCGACAGCGAGGGACGCCCGACGGTGGTTCGACAAAGAGGTAATAGCAGCAGCGACGAACAAAGAGTGAAAGGCCGATGGCCGGCGGTCGACAAGGATCGACGAAGGGCTGACAACCGACGACAATGGACAACGGCGTGGTCAATGGGGACGGACGAAGACGGCAGTTAGTGGCGATGGCTAACGAGCAGAGAAGGGCCAACGGCCTGTGACCGAGCGAATGTGTCAAAATGGTTGGGTTAGACGAGAATATTTCATGGGAATATTATAGACAACAATTTGAATGGAAATAAAATAATAATGATTTAAGTGCATCTTAGTTTCGAGGCAATCTAATTTAAGAATACTATTTGCATCAATCATTAGAAAAATCTAAAATTTCCCCCAAGTTACCATATAGCAATCACCCCTTAAGTTAGAAGTTGCATATAACCAAAAGCATTGGATTTATGTTGAAATTGGAACTGTGCATCCAATTAGATTGTGAAGCTAAATTATGATGATCGGAAGGTTCTTTTTTCTTTTTCTTTTTCTGAATTAACAGGCAGCATGCTGAAGCCAGCAGGGTTTTAACCTCAGATCGATTGCTCAGCTGCAATGAAGCTTTACAATCTAAGCTTTTGTTTTCAATAATAGACCATAACTTGATGTAAATAGGATCTCAACCCAAAGCCCGCTCAAGTACATAAAGTCTTTACCATCAGAGTATAGTGGCACCAGCTTCTAAAACTTAAGTTAATTGCAATTCTCTCAACCCTAAGAGCTGATCCAGTGGGAGTTGCCTATGCCTCAAAATAACACAAAATAAGAATTAGAACTTGCAAAACCCAACTGACATTATTTATACCAATACTTGGGAATTACTCTTTCTCAATGGCCTTTATCAAAAGCAATAATAGGTTATAATTGTCGGTGTTGGAGGTAAGACTAATTCAAATGGAATGAACAATCAAAGTAACATATCATCAGATTTAAACTCGCAATATGCATACATGCATGTGCAGTGCGAAGAAAAGCTCAAGCAACACGCAGGGGCACACAAAAATTCTCGTGGGGGCACACAACAGAATTGTTCAAGAGTAGCAACATGCAAACATCGCTATCAAATTAAAACAATAGACCCCAAGTTGCGAACCCAAAAGAACCAATTCAAGAAAACGTTTCTGTACCCCTCTTGTGTCTTGTCTATATAAATTCCCACCTGTTGATATTTCTCGCATACTTGGCGGCTTTCCATTGGTCGGTCAATTCGAACGATAGGATGTTATCCAGATGATAGGCAGCAGCAGAATAAAATCCATACACACGAAAGAGCAAAGAATGCTGATCCCTTTTCTCTGAGGCACAAAAACCAAAATGATGCATTTTCAAACCAAAAAACCAATAACTCAGCTCATCGAGAGATATTTTCATTACTTCTTGTCCCTGAATGAGAGAGGCCCAGCAAATAATTTTTGGCATTTTTTTTGGTTACCTTTAACTGTCTCTTGTATGTGTCGTGCTCTCATTTGTTAGCCAGCTTCATCTGTGATCACAAACTCTGCTCTGCTACCACAAGCCTGTGATAGAAAAAGATAGCATTTGCCAGTAATGGTCTTGAACTATGTTTCTAAGGATAATGATGAGATGAGGTTCGCCAAATCAAAAACCAAAAGAATAGTCTCAACAGCACATGCAAACCAAGATAAATTATACACTGGGGTCTACAGCAAATAGAAAGGGATAATTTGACGATCACAAAGAAGTATTTGGTGTCTGGTGTCAGTATACAGTTGGTACATGCAAAATTTATGCAGAAATCTACCTCACCGAGCTCAGATGGGTGATTCTTAATATTATATGAGAATTTGCAGTAGAAGCCAGCGATGGTTGTAAATGATAAACTAGACAGTATACAAAAAGATAATATGGAATTTAGGTAAATAAGAAGATTTTATGTATTTGTTCATTCTCTTGGATACCATGCACCATCATTGTGTTCATATTGGACAAGAAAAACGAATCCGCTAGCAGGGGTGGAGCCAAGGGCGGGCTGGGGCCTGCCCCCACTAGCCTCTGGCGAACTTATATATATTGCTCTCTTTTTTTCATGTCGATATCTTTAACGGATACTATTTGTACACATATTAATATAATTTATACAAAGAGGAGTTATAGTCCATTGGTGAGGGCATTGAGTTGTGGCTCTGAGGTCTAGGTTTGAGCCTAGATGATTGTGTTTGAATTACTTGTTTTTTGAGGCCACGTCATAGGTACTTTAACAAGTAAATCTATTACTCATTGAAGACTAAATTTTTTAGCAATTAATATTAAGTGTATGTTTAATAGGATATATTTTGTTTTGATATATGTATTTTTTTATTTCAACTATAAATATTATATTATAGAATCAAAACTAATAAAAATAATAATAAAATAATATATACATAACAATTTACTATGAATATATAATATATTAATTCAAGCTAATTTATGATATAGACGCTCATAGGAGGAGGGGTCAATTGACCAATAGGAGGATCCACATAGGCTTGAGTGGGGTCAATTAGAAAAAAAAATCCCATTCTCAATTGACCCCACTGAAAAAATTTAGGCCGTCTATTCTCAATTGATCCCATTGGAAAAACAATTCCCATTCTTCAGCTCCTCCCTTCTCTTCGCCATTGACCCCACTGAAGTTTTTTTTCCATTTCATCAACCCCTCCCTTCTCTTTTCCACTCGAGCTCATTTCTTCCACTCCTCCCTTCTCTTCTCCATTAGCCAAGCCGGGACGAGTCGACTTCAAACCATTAGGGTTGTTGCTTGCCCAGTTGCCCTCATTAATTTGCTTCTCCAACGACTCCAACGAGGTCACGAGGCGACGAGCAATTCGGCCTCCTTCGACATTATAACACCCTAGTACATTTATACTATATATTTTGGTATTTCAAATCTTGCGGTAAAATTCTTTACTATTGTTGCTATTGGGTTGCGAATGATGCAATTAGTAGCTGTGGTTATTATCCGACCCGACCCGCATGTATGAAACCCGATATGGTGCGAGAATATATCAAATATTTGCTAGTACGGTGTATCCATGTGAATCGAATACTAAATACATATATAATATATTTTTTAAGCTCTACATATCTCTTTATAATACAAGATAAAAACAAATATATATTTTTGCTATCTAGCCTTACATGGCACATCACCCCATATCAGGTGGTTGCGCCTATATATCATGTTCATATTCTCAATTATAGACAGCAAAATAATTTTAAAATATTTACGTATATTTACGTAGACTTTATTGGAGGTATGGTTCATGTCATAGAATGTGACAGTTTTATTGGAGGTAAATGTATTTAATTATAGACATATTGTATTATGGTTAAAATTCTTACGTATATTCTTTATATCTAAAAACTATATTTTTGAAGGGAGACGGGTAATACTTGGAGCGGTCTGCTATTATCTGCAAAATCCTACAATATATATATATATATATATATATATATATATATATATATATATAATCTCTCTATCTCTCTCCGTCCCTACCTTTCTCTCTCCCTATACACACACACACACACACACACACACACACACACATATATATATATAATAATATAATTATCATATACGAACTCTCTCTCTCTCCCGGTCTTCATCTCCCTCTCCTCTCGCGCTCCCTTCTCACGCCAAACCCTAACCCACACCAAACTTATGCCGTCGCCGCCCCCCTCTTGTCGTCGTCCCCACTTCATCGTCCTCACCACCACCACCGGCCACACCTCTTCCTCCTTTCCCGAAGGCTCACCCGAGCCGACCCCAAGCCGAGAACCCACCTTCAACCTCCCCTCGTCAACCTCGCCGCCGGAAACCGACCACCACCACCTCCATCACCTTCTTCTCCTCATCAGCATCACCAGAGCACCCACACACCACCACCGCACCCTTTCCTTCTTCTACTTCTTTTCTCCCGATCACCATCAACCCCTCATGGCCACAACACCTCGTCGTCGACCGCGTCTCCCCGTCATCTCATCGCAGACCATCTCTATCTTCCTCCCTGTCTTCGCTAAACCCCAGCAACCCCACCTCTTCTTCTCTTCTTCTTCTCTTCGCCGACTTCGCCGGAGTTGTTCACCGCTGACGAGCACGATCCAGACGACCCAGCCACCGTTGTCGTCTAGTCCAGTTACCACGTCACAGTTGCTCAGTTCAGGTCAAGTCCTACGTACGTGAGTTTTGCCTCGTGTCGTTATTCGGTTTTCGGAACGTGATATCCGTATATTCGTCGTGAGATTTCGATCAGGCAAGTTCTAAACTTGCAACATGCTATTTTGATTATATTTATATGATTAAATATAGTATATGTGTTTTAATATTCAGCAAATATTATCGATTTACAGTTTTATATTATCAGTCTGTATCCGTACTGATAATAGTTTATCTAATTGCATGCCGGATCATCACAATATTATTATAATTTTATATCAATTCAATAATCTTTATCTAGACAGCCATATACCTGGTAACAGACGTAAAATGGTTATTACAGATAGATACATATACATCCTGGCATTAGTTATGTTTACCGTGATTAGATATTGGTTACAGTTTTCCATCTGGTATCTATTTTGTTGATATACATTGCCTGATTTGTACACAAGACATTACCAGACCTGTTACTTGGATTATTACTAATGCCGACAATCTTGACTTGTTGTCATGATGAACGTGATTTGTTGTCTACATAGACAAGACATGTACCTGCTTGATCCTGTGTTGGCATTAGATTGATATCATTAATACCCAACGTGAACACAAAACCTGGGGGTAAGGGAAAATCAATAATGAAATCTGACTTATAACTCAACAGTTCGATACTTTTCAGAGACTGGTCGATCGATACAGGCTTCAACAGGCTCCAGAATGATGTTGCTGACATCATTCGTCTGTACATGATACATGTTTTTACTGCTTAGCGGCACATCTCAGATTCATCCCCGAGAGTCTTGACCATGGTCCCGGGCACGCACGGGATACTATTGAGTTAAATCGACGATTTCATTTAATTGATTTCAAAAACTTGTAGAATAGATAACCAAGAAGCACAGACTTTATAATACACATCACACACATATAGCTCATTGTTCTATACCTGTGTTTATAATTTATACTCATATTTAATCGTAGCATCCTATCATGGTTATTACTTTTATTTTGATATTTATGACGCACTGACGTCTGGGTTTTGCATTGCCCGGTTCCTTTGACTTTGTCGCAGGCAGATCAGGAATATTTTAACAAGCAAGCCGAGCAATGCGGAGCTAGATGTTTTGTTTTAGAAATGATTAGTTTATTTTATTCCCGTAATTTTATTTTATCCGTGTGATCCCATAAGGGATGTGGTTCAGATATTATTTTTATTGGATCTTGGTTCGTTTCCGCTATATGCATTTCTTGACTTTTATTCATTATGGCAGATGGACATGTGTTAGTTAGATTTTCTTTATTGTTCTTGATATCTGATTGACAGCCGTAATTTAAATATGGAGTGATTATTGCTGGCCATAGGTAACATGGTTGGCTGTCACGTGCCGTATTTATGTATTTTGGAAAGCGGGACGTGATAGGGTTTGTTTGGTATCAGAGCCATAGGATTAGGGTTAGTCAGGTTTGGTTCTTTTGTAGTTGGGTATTGAACTCAATACACTGACCAGGAAACCCGAAATTAGAAACATGTCCTGCCATATTACTATCTTTCCAGTCTTGAATCTATAGCTATCAATATCTTGTCTATTGAATCATGTATACCGTTACTAATCCCTTTCAGTGCCCTTGGCTTCATAATCATGGCGGATAGAGGTTTGCGGTCATACCAAATACGTGTAGATAACGCCGCATTACTTGGAGTTGTACGTGGTTTACTTGAAAGCCAAAAGCGTCAAACTGAGCTGAATCAGCGGCAGACCGAGGCTTTTCAAGAGGGTCAGAGGTCGATCCAGCAGTCTGTGGTTACAGCAAATGAGAGGACAGCAGCTCCCCGGCCAACACAGTGTGAGGGCACCGTGGCAGACTTTAGGAAGCTCGGTCCATCTACATTTACTGGATTGAAAGAGCCATTGCCAGCGGAGCAGTGGCTAGTTGATAAAGAGAACCTACTCATTGCCGTGCAGATTCCAAATGAGAAAAGGGTGGATGTAGTACGCATCCAATTGGTAAATTACGCCCACGAGTGGTGGCTCGTAGAGGAGACATGTCTGACCAAACCAATCAGTTGGACAACTTTTTCGCGAAGTTTCTTGAAGTTCTTTCTGCAGTCTGCTCGGGAGGAAATGGAAGAGAAGTTCATTAGTTTAAAGCATAATGACGGATCCATTGATACACATGCGGCTGAATGGACCCGGCTCAGTCGATTTGCGGGGCCCTTGGTTGCCAATGAGGCGGATAGGGCGATGTGGTTTATGCGTAGCTTGGATGTGGAAATTCAGAGACACGTCATATCTCTGGGATTGACCATGTTCTCCCAAGTTCTCAAGGCATCCAGGGAGCAGCAGAGTTTATCGGTAAAAGCAAAGGGTAATCTACAACAAGAGGTCGTATTGCTTAAGGCGGCGTTTACGCCAAACAGAGTTCCTGTACACAAAAGCATCCAGGTAAACAAACAAGACACTGTATCTATGAAGAAGCCTTTTGTATCCGATCAGAAAAGGAATGTGATTTGTGACTTTTGTCATCTATCCGGACACACGCAGAAGGATTAACGAAGGAGGCTCGGACTTTGCTTAGCTTGTGGGTCAGCTGACCATACCATCAGTGCTTGCCCTTCTAAACTACGATCAAGAGACGATATTCAGAAACCACCGCAGAAGCAGATTCATGGGCAGAAGTTGATAATTCAAAGGCCTAATCAAGGGCGGGCCTTCACCTTGACGGCCGAGGAGGCCAAGGCGTCAGATGATGTTGTTTCATGTATCCTACTTGTTTATAATTTTCCCACATTTGCATTATTCGATTTAAATGCATCTCATTGCTTCATGCCGTCCAAGTTTATTAGTGCACGCTCTATTCCACACACGGCCCTGTCTAGTTGCTGGGACATACACACTGGAAATAAGAGGATTGTATCCAGTAGTGAGTGCAAGGGTTACTCGATTGTTATTTGCGGACGGGAGTTATTCCCGGATTTCTTGGTGATTGATACTGGCAGCTATGATGTTGTCTTAGGAATGGATTTTCTTAGCATTTTCTACGCTCACATTGATTGTAGGGCAAAGAAAGTGATTTTCCAGATTTTCGGACATCCGTAATTTATATTTTTGGGAGGTAGCAGATCTGTCGGGCCAGTCGAGTTTAAGGCTAGGCCAGCTAGTGTCGTTCTTTCATCGATGGAAATAAACAAGGAAGAAGCACTAGCAGTAGTTCGGGATTTTATGGATGTGTTTGAGGATATCTTTGATTTACCGCCAAAACGAGATGTGAAGTTCGCGATTGATCTTACTCCTGGAGCAGCGCCAATTTCAAAGGCTTATTATCCAATGGCGCCGGTGGAATTGGAAGAGGCAAGAAACGAGTTGCCGAATTATTAAAGAAGGGTTGGATTCACAGCAGCGGTTCACCATAGGAAGCTACAGTTCTTCTAGTCAAGAAAAAGGATGGCACGCGGAGGATGTGCATCGACTATCGAGAATTAAATAAGGTGACTATTAAGAATAAGTACCCAATTTCTCGTATCGGCGAATTGTTCGATCAACTCAGTGACGCGAGGGTATTCTCGAAATTGGATTTGCGATCTGGATATCATCAAGTTCGGGTGAAATCATAAGACATTTGCAAGACGGCGTTCCGAACTCGATATGGGTATTACGAGTACTTAGTGATACCATTTGAAATTACTAACGCACCGGCAATATTTATAGACTTAATGAACCGAATCTTTTCACCATACCTGGACCGGTTCATAATAGTGTTTATTAATAATATTCTGGTCTATTCAAGAAGCAAAGAAGAGCATGAAGAGCACTTGAGAATCACACTGCAAATATTAAGACAAGAAAAGCTATATGCTAAAATGAGCAAGTGCGAGTTTTGGCTCGAAAAAATGAAGTTCTTGGGTCATGTTGTATCCGGAGATGGAATTGCCGTTGACCCTACAAAGATTGTACATGTTCGTGATTGGCCAATTCCAAAGAATGTGGGGGGAGATCAAAAGTTTCCTTGGGCTTGCCGGATATTATAGGAGGTTTGTGATTAATTTTGCTCGAATACCAGAACCATTGACCAAGCTAACACGAAAAGAGGTACCGTTCGTATGGACCGAGATGTGTGCGTCGACTTTTGAAGCGTTGAAGCAAAGTTTGACCACCGCTCCTATTCTGACAGTGCCACATAGTTCCAGAGGACTAGTTATTCACAGCGACGCATCTGGGAAAGGCTTGGAACGTGTTCTGATGCAGCATGGGAAGATCATAACCTATACGTCGAGACAATTGAAAACTCATGAGAAGAACTACCCAACTCATGATTTGGAGCTAACAGCGGTGATTTTTGCTATGATGATTTGGAGACATTACTTATTGGACGAAAGGGTAGAAGTATTTACTGATCACAAGAACCTAAAGTATGTGTTCACACAGAAAGAGCTCAACATGAGACAGCATAGATGGTTAAAACTGATGGCTGACTATAATCTTGATCTAAAATACCATCCGGAGAAGGTAAATGTAGTGTCGGATGCTCTAAATCGGTTGCCAGCGATTCAGATGATGACTACACGGAAGGAAATTATAACTGATTTTTAGAGATTCGAATTGGAGATGGTACTACCAGATTCTTCGGGACAGTTGATGCAGTTGCTAGTACAGTCATCCTTGATCGATAACATTAAGGCAGCACAGTCGTACGATCCAAGATTACAAAAGTTTCGAGAATAAGTAAAAGCGGGACTTCGAACAGATTTGTTGATTCATGAAGATAGTTCGTTACGATAGGAAAGTCATTTATGTGTGCCTAAAAAAGATGTTCGTGAAGAAGTCATGAAGGAGGCTCATAGTTCCACGTATTCCGTACATCTGGGAGGCACGAAGAAGTAACAAGACTTAAGACAACATTTCTGGTGGGAAGACATGAAAAGGGAGATTGCTCGCTACGTATTGAAGTGCTTGGTGTGTCAGCAAGTCAAGGCTGAACATCAAAGGGTGGCCGGTTTGTTGCAACCACTTCCGATTTCTCAGTGGATGTGGGAACATATAACCATGGATTTCGCGACAGCTTTACCACGGAGTCCAAAGGGCAATAACGCAGTTTGGGTCATTGTCAATCGATTGATCAAGACAGCTTATTTCATACCATTTCGAGTTGGTTAGTCGACGGAGGCTTTGGCAGAGCGGTACATGCAGGAGATTGTGAGATTGCATGGAGTACCCGTGAGTATCGTTTCTAATCGTGATACTCGATTTCTATCACACTTTTAGAGAAGTCTACAAGAAAGTTTGGGAACTCGCTTGAAATTTAGTACGGCCTATCATCCTCAGACAGATGGCCAGTCTGAAAGAACAATCCAAACTTTTGAAAATATGTTGAGAGCATGCATGTTAGACTTCAAGGGTTCATGGGAGGATTATTTGCACTTAGTAGAGTTTTCATACAATAACAATTTTCAGACGACTATATAGATGGCTCCTTTCAAAGCATTATATGGTCGTAAGTGTCGCTCGCCTGTCTGTTGGGACGATATCGGAGAAAGAAGATTATTGGGACCGGATATTATTGCGCAGACGGTGGAGAAGGTTAACGTGATCCGAAATCATATGAAAGTGGCACAAGATCGGTAGAAAAGTTAGGCCAACACTGAAAGAAGACCTCTGGAGTTCGCAGTTGGTTATCTTGTATTCTTGAAGATATTACCGACCAGAGGAGTGATCCGATTTGGCAATCGAGACAAGCTTAGTTCTCGATTCGTGGTGCCTTTCAATATCATCGAGCGTGTAGGAGAGATAGCTTATCGATTGGCTTTACCACCATCTTTGGCGGGTGTTCATGACGTGTTTCATGTATCTCAACTCTGCAAGTATGTTAGAGATGAGACGCACGTCCTAAATCACTCGGAACTAACAGTATAGAAAGATTTAACGTATGAAGAGCGACCAATGGTTATTGTGGATCGACGAGAAAAAGCCCTCAAGAATAAAGTTATCCCACTAGTACTCGTTTCGTGGGGGAATCGTTCGCATGGAGAATTTACTTGGGAACGTGAAGACGAGATTTGACTGAAGTTTCCACACCTCTTTTTTTAGATCCGTATTTTCTTGTTTTTTCCCTGTTCCGTGAATTTTGAGGACAAAATTTTTTTATAGTTGGGTATAATGTAACACCCTAATACATTTATACTATATATTTTGGTATTTCAAATCTTGCGGTAAAATTCTTTACTATTGTTGTTATTGGGTTGTGAATGATGCAATTAGTAGCTGTGGTTATTATCCGACCCGACCCGCATGTATGAAACCCGATATGGTGCGATGATATATCAAATATTTGCTAGTACAGTGTATCCATGTGAATCGAGTACTAAATACATATATAATATATTTTTTAAGCTCTACATATCTCTTTATAATACAAGATAAAAACAAATATATATACTTTTGCTATCTAGCCTTGCATGGCATGTCATCCCATATCAGATGGTTGCGCATATATATCATGTTCATATCCTCAATTATAGAAAGCAAAATAATTTAAAAATATTTACGTAGATTTATGTAGATTTTATTGAGGGTATATGTATTTAATTATAGACATATTGCATTATGGTTAAAATTCTTATGTATATTCTTTATACCTAAAAACTATATTTTTGAAAGGAGACGGATAATATTTGGAGTGATATGCTATTATCTGCAAAATCCTATAATATATATATATATATATTATATTTTCCTATAACCATAATATATACATTACGGTTTATATATATATATATATATATATATATAATATTAATTATTATATAATATCTCTATCTCTTTCTTCGTCCCTACCTCTCTCTCTCTCCCTATATACACACACACACATATATAATAATATAATATTATATACAAACTCTCTCTCTCCCAGTCTTCATCTCTCTCTCCTCTCGCGCTCCCCTCACGCCGAACCCGTCCTAAACCCACGCCGAACCCGTGCTAAACTTCTTCGTCCCCACCTCCTTACCACCACCACCGGCCACACCTCCTTTTCCTTCACTGAAGGCTCACCCGAGCCGAACCCAAGCCGAGAACCCACCTTCAACCTCCCCTCGTCGACTTCACCGCCGGAAATCGACCACCACCACCTGCTCCATCGCCTTCTTCTCCACGTCAGCATCACCAGAGCACCCACACACCACCACCGCACCCTTTCCTTCTTCTCTTCTCCCGATCACCACCAACCCCTCACGGCCACGACACCTGGTCATCGACCGTGTGTTCCCGTCATCTCGTCGCCGACCATCTCTCTTCCTCCCTATCTTCGCTGAACCCCAGAACCCCACCTCTTCTTCTTTTCTTCTTCTTTCTTTTTCTCTTCGCCGACTTCGCCGGAGTTGTTCACCGCTGACGAGCACGATCCAGACGACCCAGCCACCGTTGTCGTCTAGTCCAGTTACCACGTCACGCAATTGCTCAGTTCAGGTCAAGTCCTACGTACGTGGGTTTTGCCTTGTGTCGTTCGGTTTTCGGAACGTGATCCGTATATTCGTCGTGAGATTTCGATCAGGCAAGTTCTAAACTTGCAACATGTTATTTTGATTACATTTATATGATTAAATATAGCATATATGTTTTAATATTCAGCAAATATTATCGATTTACAGTTTTATATTAACAGTCTGTATCCGTACTGATAATGGTTTATCTAATTGCATGCCGGATCATCGCAATATTATTATAATTTTATATCAATTCAGTAATTTTTATCTAGACTGCCATATACCTGGTAACAAACGTAAAACGGTTATTACATATACATCCCGGCATTAGATATATTTACTATGTTTAGATATTGGTTACAGTTTTCTATCTGATATCTATTTTGTTGATATACATTGCCTGACCTGTACACAAGACATTACCAAACCTGTTACTTACATTATTATTAATGCTGACAATCTTAACTTGTTGTCCTGATGGACATGACTTATTGTCTACATAGACAGGTCATGTAGCTGCTTGATCCTGTGTTGGCATTAGATTGATATGATCAATACCCAACTTAAACACAAAAACCTAGAGGTAAGGGAAAATCAATAATGAAATCTGACTTGCAACTCAACAGTTCGATACTTTTCAGAGACTGATCAGTTGATACGGGCTTCGGCCGGCCCCGGAATGATGTTGCTGACATCATTCGTCTGTACATGATACATGTCTTTACTGCTTAGCGGCATGTCTCGGATACAGCCCCGAGAGTCTTAACCGCGGTCCCGGACACACACGGGATACTATTGAGTTACAACAACGATTCCATTTAATTGATTTCAAAGATTTGTAGAATAGACAAGCTAAAAGCACAGACTTTATGATACTCAGCACATACATATAGCTCACTGTTCTATACCTGTGTTTATTATTTATACTCATATTTAATCATAGCATCCTATCTTGATTATTACTTTTATTTTGATATTTATGACGCACTGACGTCTAGGTTTTGTATGGCCCGATTCTTTTGACTTTGTCGCGGGCAGATCAGGAATATTTTAGCAAGCAAGCCGAGCAATGAGGAGCTGGATGTTTAGTTTTAGAGATGATTAGTTTATTTTATTCCCGTAGTTTTATTTTATCCATGTGATCCCATAAGGGACGTGATTCGGATATTATTTTTATTGGATCTTAATTCGTTTCCGCTATATGCATTTCTTGATTTTTATTCATTATGGTGGATGGACATGTGTTAGTTAGATTTTCTTTATTGTTCTAGATATCCGATTGACAGCCGTAATTATGAAGGGATTATTCCTAACCATAGGTAGCATGGTTGGCTCTGTCATGTGCCATATTTACGTATTTTGGAAAGTGGGACGTGGCAGACATCCCTCAATTCAGGTTAGTTTTTTATTTATTTATTTTATTGTATGTTTTGTAGATTGAGTGTTGAGAGATAAGAATTTAGGGTTTTGAATATTCAATGCCTAAGTATTAAGTAATGATGCAAAGGAGGGGGTTTTATTGTTGCAGGTTTGGTGTTCTGATTCTTGTGAATTATGAATATATGATTGTTGTCTATCTTAGGGTCAAACCTCCCTTCTCTTCTCCATTCGATCTCTTCTCAATTGTTGTCTATTGGTTTTTATGGAACGATGGAAACTAAAGTCGAGTTTTGTATTTAACAGGTATGGATAGATATTTCAAAGAAAATACGTGTCGGAAGAACCCTCAGCTTCTAGGGGAACTAAGGACGGTGACGATAGGCAAATTCCATTGAAGCAAAGTTGGACTGAAATTGATTTAGAAAATCTTCCTGCTGATCCTGGAGATCGAAGAAAAATATCTGATTATCATCCGAACGATCTAGATAGAGTGAGGAGAGCATATATCCAAAAGGGCCCTTGCCAATCCACGAGTCATGACTTTCCACAACGGCTAATTGGAAATCTGTATCGCCGTTTCAATCGAAGTTGGTTTACCGAGTATGAAAACTGAATAGAATATAGTGTTAAAAAGGATACAGCATTTTGTATGTGCTGCTATCTTTTCAGGCCTGAAATTGGAAAACAAGCAGGTGGAGATGAATTCAGCATAGATGGATTTTCAACCTGGAATAAGAAGGATAGACTGGATAATCATGTTGGAGGTCCAAATAGTGCCCATAATCAAGCTTTAAAGTGTCGAGATTTGATGAAACAAGATCGTCACATCCTAACACATCTGATTAGGCAGTCAGATCAAAGCTCGAATAGAATATCAAACACGATTATGTGCTTCGGTTGATTGTGCTCGGTTCCTTCTTTGTCAGGGCTTGGCTTTCCGGGGTCATGATGAATCTGAGAATTCACATAACCAAAGAAATTTTCTTGCACTTCTGCATTTTCTTGCTGATCATAATGAAAGTATTAACAAGGTTGTCTTTTAAAATGCTCAAGGTAATCTTAAATCGACAGCACATGATATCCAGACAGGTATTGTAAATGTTGCAGCATCTGAAACAACTCGATCTATCATCAACGATCTTGGAGATGAATTCTTTGCCATATTATGGATGAGTCTCGTGATATATCATTCAAGGAACAGATGGCTATTGTTTTGCGTTATATAGATAAAATGGGACGCATTGTTGAGCGGTTTCGTGGTATTGTTCATGTTGATGATACTTCTGCTATATCGCTGAAGGAAGCAATTGAAGATCATCTAACCAAACACGGATTGAGCATGTCAAAAATACGTGGTCAAGGTTATCATGGGGCCAATAATATGAGTGGGGAGTTTAATGGTTTGAAGAGTCTTATTTTACAGGAGAATCCATTTGCTTTTTATGCCCATTGCTTTGCTCGCCAACTTCAATTGACTTTAGTAGCTGTTTCCAAAAACAGACCCATATTGCTTTCTATTTAATGTGGTTGGGAATATTCTGAATGTTGCTGGAGGTTCATGTAAGCGCCGAGATATTCTTCGAGAAAGTCAAGCCAAAAAGGTTATTGAAAAACTAAGTAATGGTGAAGTGTCAAGTGGGCAAGGTTTGAACCAAGAAATGGGTCTCAAAAGGCATGGTGATACACGTTGGGGCTCTCATTATAATACATTGTTGAATCTGATTGTAAAATTCTCGTCTGTGATTAAAGTGCTTGAGTTTGTTGTTGAAAATGGTTGGAATTCAGAGCAAAGAGCCGAAGCATGTGTTTTGGTGGACTCAATGCAAACATTTGATTTTGCATTCAATTTATTCTTAATGAAAAGCATATTGGGTATTACGAATGAACTTTCACAGGCATTACAAATGAAGGATCAAAATATTGTAAATGCTATGAACCTTGTCAAGTTCTCTAAGGAACGACTACAAAGGATGAGAGATGATGAATGGGATTCCTTGCTGGATGAAGTTTCCTCATTTTGTGTTGAACACAATATTGATGTTCTAAACATGGATGCCAGATTTGTTATGTGAGGGCGATCACAGCGTAATATGGAACATCATACAAACTTACACCATTATCGGGTCGAGCTATTTTATGGAGTTATAGATTTGCAACTACAAGAGCTCAACAACCGTTTCAATGAAGTGAATACTAGATTGCTTCTTTGTGTGGCATGCCTTGATCCTAGTAATGCATTCTCAGCCTTTAATAAGGAACAATCGATCAGTCTTGCTCAGTTTTATCCATCCGAGTTTCCCCCAGAGATGCTTATGGCACTTGACAATCAACTCCATACTTATATCCTTGATGTACGCCACAGCGAAGAGTTTTCAAATATAAAAGGGATAGGTGCTCTTGCTGAGAAATTAGTGGTTACGAAAGAGAGATTGTATATCGATTAGTATACCTCCTTCCAAAGCTATCTTTAGTCTTACCGGTTGCAACCGCAACAGTGGAGAGGGCATTTTTTGCAATGAAAATCGTAAAGAATCGTCTTCGCAACCGAATGGGAGACAGGTTCATGAATGATTTCTTAGTCACATATATTGAGAAGGATGTTTTCAAAAGCATAGATAATGAGATGATTATGCAACGCTTTCAGAATATGAGTACAAGTCGAGGGCAATTATAATTCGAAAGTTGTTACAAATGTATATTATTGTTTGATAACTTTTTGTAATGGAAAAAGTCATTATCTTTTCTTTTGCCAACGAGGGAACTCTTTATCTATCTATCTATCTATCTATTTTCATGTGTTAAATGGATATTGTACTCTCTCAAAATTAGTTGATAGCATTATATTTTGACACCGCTGAATGAAAATCCTGCCCCCGCCACTGTAGACACCACTAAATCATATATTTTTTAAGCGTTGTTTATTTTGAAAATTGTAGATAAAGTGTAGCTTCTTGCCATATGAAGCCTTATAGTTATAACAACAGAAAAAGACAAGTATACCAATTTAAAATGGTTTTAAAATCATTTGATGATATTTTTACTATATGAGCATGTTTTTATGTTTACAAATACGTTTTATTCACCCCCAAACAAAAAATTCTGGCTCCGCCCCTGTCCGCTAGTCGGCCATCGTACGAAGGCAAAACGAGATATACTCACCACAGCAATTAGGCTTTGTTTCTAGTTTCCCTAAACCAATTAATAACTGTGTAATTAAATTTAGGGACGGAGCTAGGATGGATCGAGATTAGGCAGTCGACACGTGGATCAAGAGTTGAGCATATCAAAAAAAAATTACAAAGCATTGCATTACCTTGAAATGGTAGGTTGGTAAGGCTTTGGGTATTGGTCCTAAAAGCGCAGGGCTAGAATCTCTTGTTTGCGGCCATTTTTGTTTTCCATGTTCAATACTTAATGCGGGTCTATGCTCATTTAAAGAATGCCCATTAGACTCAATCTCTAAATCCATTTATAAATAACACCCACAAACTATTGCAGCACAAATAAAAATTTATTCATTTTCTACAAATTAAAAGTTTTATGCAATAATTTGAAATAATTTTCAATTATATTTTCAGAAGCGGGCTTATTGCTTGAATAGGAATTTTTTGGGTTTTATGAAACAATTTACAAGAAATTAATTTAAATAGTTGTTGTTGCAAATGGAAAAAAAGTCAAAGTCTGACTTAAATTTAGCTTATTCATCAATGATTTCTTTATAGCTTTAAGATTTCTTTTTCTATCATGTATAATGTATAGCTCACAGAAAGATTTCAATTTTTTACATGTCTGGAAGCAAAAAATATATATAGTTTATATGTACCAAAGCAAGTGAGCAGAGAAGCTTTATAAATAAATTTCTTAGCTTTTTTTATAAAAATATTTCAAGTTAGTTGAAGAGTTTGTGGACAAGTGTAAAAGAAAATTTATTTTTATATTTAATTATTTTGTCTCTATAGTTTCTTTTTCTACATTAGTTTATGTCCTACCTGACATTAAACTCCTACTGTTGGCACACAGTTTATGCCATAATTTACTAGGATTTCTTTACCAAATCGTTCATCAAAAATGAGTTTCATGAGCTGTAAAATTTAATGAGCAATGTTGAAAGGAATTACCACGGATGTGTGCTTTAAAACGGATATGTCGCATGAGTTGCTCCCTTGATCACGAGATAACAACAACCGCACGTGTGGAACACACTTCCAACTCTCTCCAAGGGCAGGCTTCAAAATTCCTCCCTCTCCTCCAACCATATGATTGGTTACCTAACATCACGACGAACAGAAATTCACATAACTTGTGTTTTAGCCCCTTTCAGTACACATCAAATATGTCTAAATCAATCATAATACTCTCATGGTTTAATTAATAGCAAAGATTTCATCAATTCTAAGTACTCGTTGGCTGTGGAAGCAAGCTAACCTCATATAGAACTTCTAAGTGAAGTAAAATCTTCATTTAAAACAGTTTGGTAATAGAATGCAGATGCCTATATAATCATTGAGTTCTCATTTTAGTAATCTGCAATTTGACTTGCAAAAGGGTGAAGAGCTATGAAGCACGGACACTTCTTTTTGCTTGTCGTGTCCGTGTCTTCGACAACACATATCGGACACTCGGACACTCACTCGACACTTGTCCGACACACTTACGTCGTGTCTGTTCATAGTGGACGTGGCCGACATTTCTATATAGCAAAGAAGGTTGAAAAATAGGATTGTTGAATATATGTTTGGGCAACTTTAATACATTTAAAAATACAAAATATCAAATATTTTGATTCTCTTTTACAACGAACTACAATTTGAAAGAGTAAGGATCCAAATTGATGCAAATGAAGAAGCCCAGTCTACGACGGTCGACTTTAATTTAAAAAATGTAAACATTTTATTTGCTTTCAAAGGTATACTAGTATTTTCTTGTAATTTATCATTTTTGTTTAATATATAAATAGTAATATAGCTGTGTCACCGTGTCCTCCTTTTGACAAATTTGACGTGCCCATATCCGTATCCGTGGTGTCCGTATCCGTGCTTCATAGGTGAAGAGGAAGGCCAGGGATGTGGAGGACATGCTTATCCTGACATTTTGTTGGTAGTTTAGACGGGAAGAAAATAATTCAAGCATAATTTTATTTTTTTTAAAACTCCCTGCAATTTAACACGCAAAAGGGTGAAGGGGAAGGTCGGGGATGTGTAGGACATACTTATCATGGCATTTTGTTAGTAGTTTAGGATGACAGAACCCGTGCAAAAATATATTCTTTTTGGTTATCCTTAATGTTCTAATATTCTATTGCAACTTGCATAATTGATTTGATGAGAAAGGTATTTCTTCATTATAAGATACTGCCATTGTTGCTATTGTTTGATGATAGATTCTTATTATTGAAAGGCTTCAAGGGGTACTTCTTTTATAACACGGGTACTTCTTTTATAACACGGGTATTATAGATCTTCTATTGTATTTTAGAAATTTTCTCATTTTATTCCTTCAATGAAATATTTTACTGGGCTAGGGTCACATTGTACCTATCCCTGTTTCTAAAATTTTAATTTAAAAAATGTGCAATTTACAAGCTCCATAAATCCAAAAAAAGTGTCAGAAGGAAAATGTCTAAGATAGGACATTAAGTATGATTTGTTGTAACTAGGGTTATCTTGATGCTGTAACAACCTTGTTCTTGGACCAAGAATGTGTCGCCTTATCCATGGGTGAATTAGGTTTTCAGAAACTATTCATTTTCTATTCCCTACTCTTTCTCGGAAGAAACAAAGTAAATTTAGTTTTCCAGCTGATAGAAAACAATTGTAAATGTTGAGAGCAAGGTACTGCTTAAAGTAAGGACGTTCAAATGGTTTCTGCAGCACAACATCATTTTAACAAAAGATAATTTGCTTAAATGGAATTGGGTTGGTTCTTCAGAGTGGATTATGCAGGAGAGAGGGTGAGACCATCAATCCTTTGTTAATTGAATGCGCCTTTAGCTCGTTAGCGTGGGGTTATCTAATAATTTCAGAATACCTTTTGACTTAGGATCCTTTAATTCATGACTCTTATAGGTCAATGGAGGCTAATGCTGTTTGATAACTATGTTAATATGACTCTTAAGGATATGTCATCAGCTACTGTTTGTTGGCTTTTGTTGAAAGAACGTTACGATAGGGATTTAAATAATATGTTAAACAAAGTTGCTTTTTATCTTTCTTTTCTATTTGGGCTCTATATCAAAGATCATTACTGGAGCTGGGAGGATCTCTTCCAGCCATTTTTATCCCAAAAATTTGAAGTTTTCTGAACCTTATTGCAAAAATGTAGAAAGTAGGAACCATTTCTTCTACATAGCCATATCTGCTTCATGCAAACACCTTGGAACGACTAGCATGCAATTTGCCGAGGAAACCATACAAATGTGTTTAAAGCTCTGTTCATTTTGATTTTTTTTAGAAGAATGTGGAGGGATCCAAGAGAAAAGAGGTGGTGTGATGGAATAGAAAGGCTAAAATATACATATAGGTCTAATACCAATTTAACCGTAGGGCTATTGAATGTGTATGGATGCAAGATGATTACAAAAAACAACCTAATGATGCATATGCAACTCTGAAGAGAAAAACTAGATGATACAATGAAGGCAAATAATGATGCTTATAAAATTTATTGGCTATAGGTTCAACATGATAATGGTTAGCCTAGAAGTGTAAATTGCTTCAGTCTTCCTAAAGATTCCTGGTATCATATTTTTCGAGAACTAACAACAAAATAGTTAGTTCCGAATATTTGAGAAGTGGGCAATATTACTTCCTTTTGATTTTGGAGCTACTCGTATGCTCTTTACTTCTCTAAACATCGAAAAAGTTTAAGCTAGATTCCTATTTTGGAAAAGCAGAAGGGTATGCTGCTATTCAGCTAATTTAGCATGCACAGTTCGTGCAAAAGGACTTACAAGTACTGCAAGATTGTGCTGGTCTGCCAATTTCTTCAATAAAAATCCAGCTGACACCATCAACGATCGTCCTGCATTTATCATGAATTATTAAATAACTTGATTCACGTTTCACATTTGTTTCATGATCATACCAAATGTCAAATCAAAAGCCACAACAATCTCTTCACCTAGAACTAACTCCATCATATAACAGTCATAAACTTGACAAAATAATATTGAGGGGGTTGATTGATTTTGAGTAAAAGTTTATACCTTGTGAGTTTTTACCTCCGAGGACAGGGGCTATCAGAGACGAGATTGAATCGACAATTAGCAAGCATGTCTTAGCATCTTTACTTTTCACCTAAAGCATTCATCGGAAGCACAAAGATTATATAACACAAATCAGCTCTTGTGATGTATAACTTATAAGATTAATATTTTTTGTAAACAAAGAGCCTGAACCTGTAACTTGCACTCCAGTTGATGCAGTACATTCAGCAGCTCAAATATGTCGTAAACTGACTGGCATAATATACCAGTCATAATCCTCTTGATCTTTATTTCTTTGGCCTAAAGATTGAAAGTCAATCATGACTTAAATGATACAAATGAGAAATAAAATGTAAACAAGGCCTTTTACTTGCATATATCTAACACAACCAACAGAAGAATAATAGGAAAACAGAACCACTGTACAGAAAGAAGCAAGCAACAGAAAAAAAATTATAAAGATTTTCGACCTCTTTAAAAAGGGGACCTGTTAATTGATTTGCGATGCATGCAATGCGATGTGGGGAAAAGGAATTGCATGTGTCCAAGAATATAACACCCAAATGCTTGTCTGCAACATACGAGGCAACTTGTAAACAAACCTGTGCCAATGGACATTGAAGTATGTGAGGGAAAGCTTCAAGATAAATAAATAAATAAATAAAATAAAATTTTAGGGGAGAAACATAAACTAAACAAAGGCGCCTTTCATTCTCAACCTCCCTCTCTGTCTCTCAAACACAACAGATTTGCCCTAAAATCCTAGAGATAAATAACGTATTGTGTGATTCAAAAGGAAAATGCATATTTGACTGTTTGACTGTCTGTGTCAAACACAACCTCCTCCACCTCCTCCTTCTTCTTCTTGTATGCATCAAATGGCGACAAATTAGAGGACTTTTTTCTTTTTCTGAGAGAACACAAATTGGAGGACTTAGCTAAACTTGTTTAGATCTATAAAAGGCTAAACTGCATAAAAAAACCTCCAACTATCACAATTTTTTATTAGAGGAAACTACCTCGATCTTTGCTTTTGGCAGACAGCTACCCGGCGTTTAAAAAGGTTTACATATTGACCGGTACCTCTCAATTACCCTGGCCCGTCAACTTTTACCCTAACCCATTAACTTCGGAGTAATTTTCTCTTAATTTGAAGCTCTCTTGATATCAATCAAAGGTTCCAACGTTTTTCTTGAGGAAATTTGATGATCCCCCAAAAATTAGAGGTTTTTTATATCAATTTTGTAACTTAATTGATATTTTATTGTTAGGGCTATGTTAATTTTACTGTTAACCATGTGACTAAGGACTTTATTTATTCTTTCAATACGATTAGGGTTTTTGTTAATGGTTTGAAATGTGGTTTGAGGCTAGGGATGTCATGTGATTATGGAGTTTGAAGAAGAACAAGAAAAAGACTGCAAAACCCACAATTTCAAAGCACCCAACCCTTTCTCATGTGAATAAAGAGTTTGAATGAAAGATGAAGACTGCAAAGCCCATAATTTCAAAGTACCCAACCCCTTTTCATGTGAGTAAGAAGTTTGAAAATCCCATAATTGCAAAGCACTCCATGATGATGTTGGTGGTGTGGTGTGAAGAAGGAGAGACGTGATTTTTGTTTTAGATCTAGGGGGGGAAATGCGAAAGAATAAAGAAGGATGTGAGAGAAATGATTTTCAAAAGAACCGGCAAGGGTAAAATTGGGAGATCATGTACTAATTTAATGACATGTTAACTTCAGTTAACGTTTGCAAACTTTGATAACGTCAGGATATATTTGTGCAGTCGAGGATGGTAGTTCGAGGTAGTTTTCTCTAATAAAAAAAGATCAAGGTATATATCGCAAAAATCGTAATAGTTGGAGGTATTTTTATGCAATTAAGCCTTTATAAAATGGAAACTGGAAAGTTTGATATCTACCAAAACTTGTTTGGCCTTCGAAAAGTCATGATCAATGGTTTAAATACTCATATTGACAGCCCATACAATGGATTAATTCATCTCTATTTTAAGCCATAATAAACATTTATATATGTGCTGATGCCTGGGATTATATGATGTGAAGAGTAAAGAAGAAACTCTATATGGGTACACCTTGGACACAAATATGTGCATGTGTCTGGGGTGAAACCTAAACCAATCGTTGCCGGTCCCAAGTCCGGATGAAAAGGGGTGAGGGTTGTGATAGGCTTGTGACAGCCAACGTAAAACGTTGTCACATTCTATGACATGAACCATAATAAGAATATCGTTAGGGCGTCCCCTACACAGCAACGCGCTATATCGGATCTCGGTGTAGTGTTAAATATGCAAGGACTTCTAGGTCGTCGTCCGAAAGCGGCGCGCTACATCGGATCCCGAGTGTAGTGACAAATAATCAAGGATTTCATAGGATCCATCCTCCTTCTTAGAAGATAGGTTCCCTTACAGGCAGATCAACAGAATTAGTGGAGGTGATGATTAAGATGAGAGTTGGTATTATGTGTTTGCAAGAAACTAAGTGGGTAGATGAAAAGGATAGAGTCATAGAGCCTTAGGGTTATAAGCTTTGGTATACGGGTAGAGAGAAAAATCGTAATGAAGTAAGCGTAATCAAAAATGGACGATTGCTTGAGAATGTAGTTGAGATTGGGAGAAAAGGTGATAGGATTTTACTGGTTAAACTTATTCTAAATGGGGAGATACTTAATGTTATTAGTGCTTATGCACCACAGATAGGTCTTGATGATGCTAGTAAGCGTCTATTCTGGAAGGATTTAGACGAGATGGTGCAAAGGAAATCTAGTGGAGAGAAGTTATTTATTGGTGGTGATCTCAATGGACATGTAGGTACTAGTCGTAGTGGGTTTGATACTATCCATGGAGGTTTTGGTTTTGGACAAAGGAATGAAACAGGTAGCTCAATTCTAGATTTTGCCTTGTCTTATGACTTGCTCTTAGCAAACACTTGGTTTAGAAAAAAAGAGTCTCACCTTATCACGTTTAGGAGCGGATCGAGTGCAAGTCAAATAGACTTTTTCTGACGAGAAGGATAGATAAAGGTTGTTGCATCGACTATAAGGTAGTACCAGATGAAAGTGTAACCACTCAACATAGTCTTTTAGTTCTAGATTTTCGATTTAGAAGATGACCTAGGAAGACTAGACGTAAGATAGAGCCTAGAATTAGTGGTGACAACTGAAAGAAGATAACCAAAAAGCTTTTATAAATCGTATAGTTCAAGAGGCGGATTGGCGGTCTGAAGATGATTCAGACACAATATGGAACAAGATGGCTAGTTGTATCAAGAGTTGCTAGAAATCTACATGGGGAATCGAGGGGTGATGCTCCATCATCTAAGGACACATCATGGTTGAACGAAAAAGTAAAGGCTGCTATTAAAATCAATAGGGATTCTTATAAAGATTCGAAGAAAAGCATAGATGCGGAGAGAGTTGAGAATTATAAAATGGCTAAGAAAGAAGTTAAGAAACCTGTTCAGGAAGCTCAAACTAAGGTCTATAAGGAGGTGTACAAAAAGTGAGACACTAAGGAGGCTGAAAATGATATATACAGGATTGCCCGGATGCGGGAAAAGAAAAACAGAGACTTATGTGCGATGAAGTGTGTCAAAGATAAAGATCGGAAGGTTTTAGTTCAAGATAAGAATATTAAGAAAGTGTGGAGAGATTATTTTGACAAATTGTTCAATGGGAGCTTTACTAAAAATTTGGATGGACTTGTCATTCAATCTTAAGATATAAACTATGATTTCATACGTAAAATAAGAGTACATAAGATTAAAAAGGCTTTAAAGAGAATGAAATCAAGAAAAACGGTAGGTCCAGACGGGATTCCTATCTAGATTTAAGATGCTTAGGAGAGATAGACGTTAAATGACTGACAGATCTGTTTAATAAAATTTGACAGACAAAAAAGATACCAAATGAATGGAGCAAAAGTATCCTTGTATCTATCTATAAGAATAAGGGTGACATTCAAACTTACTCAAACTACCGTAGAATAAAACTTATGTGTCACGCCATGAAGTTTTAGTAGAGAGTGATTAAACACGGGCTAAGGAAGAACGTTAAGATAACAGAGAATCAGTTTGGGTTCATGCCTAGACGATCGACGACAAAATCTATTCATTTGTTTCGTCGACTTGTCGAGCATTTTTGAAAGAAGAGATTTGCATATGATATTTATTGACTTAGAGAGCGTATAACAAAATACCTAGAGAGGTATTTTGGGGGACAATGATGAAGAAAGGGTCTAGGTCAAGTACATTGACATAATAAAGGATATGTACGATAGAGTAGTGGCAAATGTCAGCACTTGCAGCAGCCTAACGTGTGATTTTCCGACTATAATTGGCTTACATCAAGGATCTGCATTAAGTCCATTAGTGTTTATCATCGTGATGGATGAGTTAACTGGAACTATCCAAGATGAGGTATCTTGGTGTATGCTATTCGCTGATGATATTGTTCTAGTAAATGAGACAAAAGAAGGGATTAATACCAAATTGGAGTTATGGATGCAAACGTTGGAATCTCGGGGGTTCAGATTGAGCAAATCCAAGCCAGCATATATGCATTGCAAATTTAGCAAACAGAGAAGTCGAGACCATGGTGGTATAACACTGGATGGGCAAGAGATATCACCGAGCGATCAATTTAGATATCTAGGTTCCATCATTCAAAAGGATGGGGAGATCGATAGCGATGTTAATTAAAGAATCCAAGCTAGTTGGTTGAAATAGAGGAGCATAATTGGGATTTTGTGTGATCGTAACTTTCCATTAAGGTTGATAGGAAAGTTTTATAGGAGCGCTATTCGGCCTAGCTTATTATATGGTGCAGGATGTTGGGCTCCTAAGAAGCATCATATACAAAAGATGCACGTAGCGAAGTTGTGCATGTTTCGTTGGATGTGTGGTAACACTAAAAAAGATAAAGTGCGAAATGAGGATATTCGTACAAAAGTTGGTGTAGCAACTGTGAAGAAGAAGATACGGGAAAACCGGCTAAGATGGTTTGGTCATGTGCGACGTAGACCTATGAAAGCACCGGTTCGACGAATAAATACTCTCGATATAGGTAATGTCAAAAGGGCGAAAGGGAGACCGAAGAAAACATAGATGGAGGTGATACGAAAAGATATGGCTGCCAAAGACCTCAATGAAAGTATATTATTTGATAGGAGTGAGTAGAGGCAGAGGATTCATGTGCCGGCCCCGACGTGATTCTCATGTTGGTTCATGTAGCCTACCCCCATATGTTTGGGATAAAAGGCTCAATTGTTTTGTCTGGGGTGAAACCTATGCATAAAAGCATGCTATAAGAACCTACTTGGTTCTCAAGAAATTCACATTACCAAATGCTTAATGCGGAGCAGAAAGAGTGAATAGACTCACTTGTGTTTTGCCAGTAGACGATGGCCCCACTATTTCTGTCAACTGCCCCTCACGCAATCCTCCTCCAAGAAGCTTGTCGATCCTGGCCAAACCACATATTGTCACTAAACCTTTACAAGTAAAATTTTGAAATTTAAAGTTAGGTTATTTGACTTATAGATTCTGTTAAGGACAAAGGCCAAAATACCCTTCAAATCCAGTCGAAAGAAAATGCTTGTTCTGCATAGCATCCTCAAGCAACTTCAGTCCATTCAACCATGGTGAGTGCTGACTGTCTATGATTGAGAAAATTTGAGAGATTCCCTATTTTCACACTTTAGATTTAGTTCAACATTCTCTGAGTTGAAAAATTAGTAACTTGAGTAATGTGAGGTTAACATTATAAAGACTTTAAAAGATCCGATGGGGTGATTAGCAAGGATCAAGTGGCATAACTGTAAACAGACACGAAATTGAAAATATTCTAGTGCTGGAACTACTAATTGTTACTGGAAATGGCAAAAGAGAAGTTGTAGACATTATAAAAAGAAGTATAAACCATTTTATTTCACATTTTACATTTGTTTATGTCTAGGAATAAGAGGATGATCCATGAGATAAAAGGGAATGTCAATCTCTTCAGGATCAGCTCCTTATGTATATTGATTCAAGACTTCTTAAAAATTAGAAAGTTGTCTCTATCTGATGAAGTCAGGTTTGTGCCAGACTATTACACAGAAGTGGGAAAACAAAAATTCGACAGTGCTGATGCATCGAATGCATTAGACATACTAAAGTTTCATAAAATCCTAACCTCCTTCAGCGCCTTTGAACTTGCCTCAGCTTCCGCTGATGAAAATAACTTGGCAAAGTCATGGACAAGAAACTCTTCCACTGCACAAGGGCATATTTTGAGAATTGCGAGTTAGTATAAGATCTTATTTTACTTGTATCATTTTAATATTACAATAAATAGGCTGCAGTTTCCCATGACTCATAAAGGTTGCCAGAAGCCAATAAGCATAACATAGATGTCTCATAACATACCTCCATTACTTCCATACTATCATATATTATGCATTTAGGTATATTATCGCCTTGGATCCATCTAATTTAGCTCTAATATCATGTCTTCTTCTATAATGTTTAATTCTGTCCAGTTCTCTTATGATCAGTAGACAAGATCACCTAAACTATTTAGTTAAGTTGACTTCCCTACATTAAAAATCTGCCTAAAATGAAAAGGTAGCCATGTTGGCAGCCGAGCACGATGTGAAGAGTTGTATTCTTAAAAAAACTGAAAACACCGAACATGATTTTTGTAGCCTAGTTAGTTTTTAATTTTTATATTTAATTCATTATTGGACAATAATCAAAAGTGAATAACCGATTCTCACGTATATGGAAATATAAAAGAAAAGAGGTTTTACAGTACATATTATATGAAGTACCTATTTGTGAATAAATGAATTTATTTGGTTTTGTAATTTAAGTGTTTTAGCCTTTAGTATCTCTTTCCCTTTCATCTTGATGCCTACCGCCTAAAATAAATTTGAGAGCTATGTCGCAAAAAACACAAAAAATGGTAATATAAAAACTTGCTCGCCCACTGTTTATCTTGGTAAAATGTTTGCGATTGTATCCAAACCTTTTTGAAGTAGACGATACACAACAAAGCATTTGCTGTAAGTTAATGTATACGCCTATGGAGCACAATACGAGCCAGTTGGCCGAAATTCAATGCATTCACCATCAAAACAATGAATTAGAAACAAAAAAAGGGAAGTAATAAATATCTGAGTCCTAGACTTTCCATCTATCAGAAAATCCATGACGAACATACACAACAACCAATTCCCATAAGAATCGAAATCGACACACCACTACGAATATCTAAAATGCGCCCATCTCTCTCTCTCTTCAATTAAAAGGTGTTATAGGATCAAATTCTGTCTACAGATATTTCAAATTTTATCTGTTAAACATAATATTTAATCATGGAGAACGCAAATCCAAGCAATGGCTTTCCAGTATCCTAACTTTACATCAAAACCCTAAGCATTAAACTATTTCACATTCTATATCAACTTTTGAACCAAAATTTCATCAATCAAAGTAACAATCTAACAAAATCCTCAGTTTCAATCAAAGGTCAACAACACAATACTGGATCACTTTCAGAGAGAGAGAAGATCGAGATCAGACCTGAGAAAATGCCATGAGAGGCACAGAATCGCTGGAAATTAGCGTCGATTATTGGGAAATTGCTCTCTAGATTTCGAAGTGGCGGCATCTCGAGCTAGGGCTGCCTCTTTCGATCTCTAGGGTTTTTTTCCTCTCTTTTTTGGAGAGAGAGAGAAAGGGGGCGGGAAAATGGCCGATGTCAAAGAAAAAGGGTTTGGTTCTTTTTTATGGCTAAAGTGCATAAATGTCCCATCAAGTTTTAAGCTATTTCGCTGTTTGCGATTAATATCATTATCATCAACTAATTTAATTACAAACAAATATCATGCCTCCGATTGCAATTAAATATCAACTTTTCTTCCGTCTACAAACGTCATATTTGACTGCCACATTACCAATATTTGACCTTGATCATGCTCGATATCGGTGATCTCCCAGATCATAACATGTGGCAGATGACGTGTCCCAAAGCTCACAAGAAAGGACCTACAGTGGCCGACCAGGCCACTCCTGTACCCGTCCCACAAACAAACGCTGGCTCGCCTCCGAGCCCCCTGCACAATTGACCTCCTCGGCCTCCCAGCTCGTCTCCGGGCTACCGCAGAACCAAGATACATCGGCTCTCCCGCTCGTCCGCGAGCTCTCCCGCCGAGGTCATCTTCCTCGGTCTCATCGACCGATCAACAGCACCGCTCACAGACGCAACCGCCATCCCGCGAGTCTCGCCATGCGCGAGATATCCGCTGGCCACATCCCACGTTCCACGCCATCATGATCCCCCATTAACGAGCATGTCTCGCCATTAATGGGAGATCCCGCTCATCATGCGGGCGTGACATCGGGAGCATAACGGTCGGCGTGATTCTCGCGCCTGCCCTGCCTGCTGCCACCGCTATATAAACCCCTTCTTCAGACGGTTCAAGTAAGCCATTTTTACTCCACTAAGCCGCTACTCTGCTCGGATTTCCTCTCTAACTTGACCATCGGAGGGTCCTCGGTGGTACAACCCCCCGACTTCCTTGCAGGTAGCTTGGCAAAAACAACCTCAAACCCATTGAGATCCACACGCTTCAGGGGCCTGCCTCCAGATCCAATCTCAGTCGTCCATCGCCGCCGTCAGCATATCAACGGAAGGTAACATCTTGGCGTGATCCAGGTCGCGTCAGCTGGCGCCATTTGTGGGAAAACCTTGATTCCACAAAAACAAAAGTTCATCTTCCGATCTCAATCCAATGGCGAGCGATCATCACGACGATCCAAGCACTAGCCGTGCTCCCCCTCTCCCCTCAACAGAGGCGCGGACGAACCTCCTCCGCCGAATGCCATCAATGCCCTTGCCGACCGGATAGACTGACTCGCGTCCGTTGTGGAGGTGCTCATCCGTGTCCAAATGGCAGGGCAAGATCCCCAAGTCGCTGCCCCCCCCCCCCCGCTTCGGGACCGGGGCCCCTACAGGGGGAGAGAAGACTCCGCACGCGTCGGCATTGCCAACCACCGCCTCGCTACCTCCCACGGCTGCAGATCTCCCGGGCCAATACCTTCTGCGACCCGCTGGGCGCCCCACAGTTCAACACCGAGGTCCGTCACCAGAACGCCTCACCCCGAGCCTCTTCGCGACATTTTCCCTCCCGAGGAGATGTCGGTCAGCTCGCCTGTTCCCAGGCATGACCAACACCCCCTCCCTCGACGGGGTCGCGCGGACGGGACTCGCCACGGCGGCTCGAAGAATACCTCGCGGGGGGATCTGAGGAACCTCACTGAGAGGAACCGGGGCCGTGCCCAGACGCAAGCCTCCAACAGCAGAGGCCGGGGATCAGAATGTGCCGAATCGTCGAGATACCACGGCCGACTCGACGCCCTCGAGAAGAAGATCGAACGTATACGTCGGGAAGGTCACCGCTCGAGCGACGGGGCTAAGTACGCCGCCGACTCGCTCACCAAGCCATTCACCGAGGAACTGCTCGCCGTCCACATCTCCTCCCGCAACAAGCCCCCAAAGGTCTCTCTTCGACGGCAAATCTGACCCGAGGACCATTTGGATGCATTCACTGCGGGAATGAGCTTCCAAGATAACTCCGACGCCACCCAATGCCGAGCTTTCCCGGCCACTCTCATCCGCTCCGGGCGAGACTGGTTCTGAGGACTCGAGCCACGCTCGATCTCAACTTTCGACAAGCTGGTCACCCAATTTCTCGGCCACTTCGTCAGGAACAGGCGGCAAAAACGCACAGTTGACCATCTCTTCACGATCAAGAGCGGGGACAAGGAGACGTTCAAGGTATACGGCACCCGCTTCTACAACGCCCTTCTCGAGGTCTCAGAACATAGGGACGAGACGGTCATCACAGCCCCGAGGTCTTGTAACATTTTAGAAAAATAAAATATTATTTTTGGGAATTTTTATAATTAAATAATAAAAATATTGAATATTTTAATGAGGCGGTATAATTAAATACCGATAAATTAGGAAAAATTTGGAAAATTAGAAATTGCTGAAATGAGGATGCTTTATGTGATTTATGCAAATTATAAATTTTTATGATTAATTATACACTATTTAATGCTAATCGCGATTAAATATTGCTAATCGTGCATTAAGCTTGTTTTATCCACATGACATGCACCATGTCACATTTTAGCACTTGTTACATTTTATCATGGCTTTTCTTTTGTATTTTCATTCATGGTTTTGTTTTATAAGATAAGAGAAAAGAAAAGAAAAGAAAACAAAGAAAAAGAAATGAATAAGATAATGAGGGATGGGCATGAGAGAGAGTGGGAGAGGGTGAGGGTTTTGTTGACTTGGTCATTCTCTCCTCCATCATTTTCCTTCATCTTTTCCTTCCCTCTTAACCCCATGGCAGCACCCTCTCCTCCACCATCTTCAACCTTCACAAACAACTCCAAATCAAAACCAAAACATCATTTCCTCTTCACAAAAAACATGCACAAGCTTCTCACAAACACTTTGGACCAAACAAAATCTGATTTTGAAGACTTGGGGTTCTTGAGTTGCCAAATGAGATATTTTCTTTACCATTAGCATTGTATTTCCATTACTTTAGCACCTATACAAGTTTAGAAGTGTTTTGATGCGGTTTTGTGAGCTTTGAAAATTCCTAGAGAGGGTTAGGGTTTTAATTAAGTTGTGTTGGTGAACTTGAGCCTTATTGGTGACCTTAGACCCCCTACAATGATAGAAACCCAGACCAAACCCAACTGAAACCCAAAATACTAAAAATAGAAACTTTCGTGTCGGTTTTGGGTTTACATTGAGGGTGCAGGGAATCTGGAGTGACCCGAGACCAATACGAAAAAACCAAACAATACTAGGGACCAAATTAGGACACTAGGAGGCCACCCTGACCAGACGAGCCCCAACAGAGACCCCCGTGGCCGATCTGGCCGGATTTTTGGAGGAAGTGGCCGGCCACTCTGTGGAGTTAGGTGCCCAGGCTTCTTCTGTAGCTCACATACACCCTATACATCACCCCAGTATTGTTTGTGCACTTAGTTTTGACCTGAACTAAAATCTGGAGCATGTTTTCTTGGTTTCCGCCTTATGTTTCGTGATGTTTATGAATTTAAGTTTTGATATTTTGTTTGATATCGATCACTTGATGTTTATACGTCTATATCAAGGGTTATTTGGTTGAATTGCGAGATGTAGACCATAGGTTTTGACCTATGTGAGATTCGCGTGTCGTTTTGGTTTTGAATTGGATTTTAATGCGATACGATACGTTATTATATGTAGGTACCCTCACGAGGACTTCGAGACGACAAGCAAGCGTGTGGCGACATCGGCCTCGGCAATCGAGGATCAAGGTGAGTAGATTTACATCAACGGGGGAAGTTGGGTGGATGGCGTATAGCACCCCCGCAAACTTTGATGGAAACTGATTTATATATAGAGAATATAGTTAAAGGAACCTATAATAGGAAACTATAGATAGAGTTAAATGATAATTAGAGAAACCATATTAGAACTATAGGATGGTTAGAAGCGATATGATATGATTGATATGTGATGACGAGATTCGAGGATGATGTTCGACGATATTGCCGTATTGGATGCTATAGGACTAGATAGCCGACGTAGGTGTGTCATCCGAACCATACCTATTTCAGACTGATGAATCGTATGCATCTTTTAAACAGATACCTTTAGGGACCTTATGGATTTTCAAATGATATGTTTTCCTTAAAAACATCGTAGCCCCTACTTTCAAAAACTACGATTTGCATCTTTTAAAAAAAATGATTGTATGGTTCGGGTACGTATGTTAGATTAGATACGTATGCTTACAGTAGAGGTAGAATGTATTGGTAAAATTGACTTGATATGGGAGATAAATGCGATGAAAAGATAAGACGATGTGATATGATGATTTGATGATATGTTGGTATACGGATGCGAGTCGATTGAGATGATTGATACCTTCGCCGGTCCCCTGATATGAGATTATTATGGATGTGACCTGGGACATAGGTATATAGATAATTATAATGTGTGAATCTTGAATGATATGTCGTATGAGACGTTGGGTCCGTACCCTCATTGTCGTAAAGGTTGATAGGATCCCTATTGGTTTTATGCCGCCGTACGATGATTTTTCCGTACGTGATGAGTTTGACTTGATAATTGATCCATACCCTTGACTAGAGGATGTCGTACGATGGATTATACCGTATGTGATGCTGTGAGGCTAGATGCCGATTGATAGATTCACCGACTCAGACATATGATAGATACGTATACCTGTCAGCATTTGCATATGTTTTACCTTATGCCACATTCATGTTATTCTCATTGCATTGCTTATACCTGTGCTAGTACACTTACACCATTATCGATGGTGCGTATGTTACACATACACAGATTTGCCGGCTCACGCACTTCATCATCGATAATTGCCGTGTCACTACACAGTAGAATTGCTGCATCATGATATGACTCCTTGCATAATTTACCTGCTATAGTTGCATATGCACCTTTATACGATGTTGCATTGGATTTTGGAGAATTTGGGAACCGCAGGATATGCTTTAAAACTGGATTCATTTAAAAAAGCGGTTTTCCCTCGATATATGCATATTACTGTTCCATGTTGCATGATATACGGATATGCTTATATTTCTGTTATATGTCGCATACATCATGCTTTACGATTATACGCATTGAGATATGCTGTTTTCATGAGGTTTCTAGATTTGAGAACCGTGGTCATTTTAAAAAGAAAGTATGTATTGTTTTAAACCCCCGGTTTCTCTTGATATGGTATTTCAGTGCGTCCACCATGCGTTTTCTCGGTTCTGAGACGTGTGACAGTGATACCCAATTCGAGGGGCTGGATAAGGCCGATTGCGGGTATATGGTGGACCCGGTATGGTACCCTGGGATGTTGTGCAGTAGACGGTGAGCTTGGCAGAGGGACTACTACCTACCGGTGATAGTATTTGGGCCCGGAGGATACCGACCGGAGCCGAGAGATGATATGGGCCGATCCGGACTGACGGAGCCCGAGATATGAGGATTTACGTGCCGATGCTGGGCACGGGTTTCATGATGTTTCGAGTGTCGCTGCTGGACACTCCGGTTCCATGATTTTGATGTGTCGCGAGGGGCACACGTTGATTTATATCCTCATACTTTCATGCATATGCTTTTATGACATTTACATGCATGATGTTGTTGTGTCATTGGTTGAAACGTTGGACGAGATCCATATGCATACATACATTGACGATATAGTTGGACGGGATCCACATGCATACAGATATTGATCATATGGTTGGATGATATCCGCATACACATAGGTGTTGATTACATTGTTGGCACACTCACCCTAGATACCATAGTATTACCTTTATGATACAGTTGACCTAGGAGTCGTTGTTTATTCGATTTCTATCTATTGATGTTTATCTATTCACGAGTTGGCAACTCACCCCCGTTGTGCCACAGTTCTTGCAGGTTGACCGTATGGATCAGTAGCGGCATCGTTGGCACATAACTACATTTGGGTGATTTGCTTGGTAGGTGGGACATTTGTATCGTACCCACTCTTGTATTTATATTTCATATTGTATCTAGTCAACTCCATCAATCAATCTAGTATTTGTATAAGTAATGAGATTTAGTGAGACTTGTAGTTGCAAGACTTAGAGTGAGGGGTATTCCGCTACTTGTGGGTTTTGATGTCTTGCATATTTCTTTATCTTTTGTGGTGAACTTCTCCGTTGGGCGTCGTATACTTGTTTTATTACTTGCGTGGTTGTGGATCCGCCGTTTGGTGAAGAGCTAGCTCCCGCTTGGGGATGCCTTTTATTTCATTATGTATTTGTGGTTTTGGATCAAAATATACAAAGGAGGTGCTGCCCAAATTTTTAAAAGACGAAATATGTTTTTCAACTAGTATCATTTACTTGCATTTTCATGTTCCCTTTTTATGCATTTAAGAAAACTTGATTCCGCTATACCTTATTTCAAAAAAAAAACTTCGCCTCCTTTATTTTAAAAAAAAGGTTTAGATTTCTGGGTTTCGGCTTACTTGAATTACGTTACGCCTTTAGACGTGGCGTGATTTATGTGCCGGTCACGAGCTAATATTTCGGGTCGTGGCAGGTCTGGTCTTAGGCACAAGGAGTGGTTACGCTCCTTTGCATTAGTGCAACCTAAGACCATGGCCGAGGTAAAGGCCTGGACCGAGCGCGAGGTCCAGCTCGAATCCGAGGTAAACGCAAATCTCCCCTGGGCGGAGCAAGCTGACCAAAAGAAAAGGACAAGGGGAGAGAGAAGGGGACCTGAGCGGTCAAAGCTCTATCTCCCGAAGTTTCAGGAGTATACCCCACTCAACGTCTCCCAGACAGTGCTGCTGGAGGAGGCTAAGGGCGAGGGGTTCTTCAAGCTCCCCCCGATCTCGCGAATGGCCTCAAAGCGAACCCGGGGTCCTTACTGCGGTTTCCACAGGTCGCTAGGCCACTCCATGGAGAGCTGTAAGCAGCTCCGAGACTACATCAAGGAGCTCATCCGTTCGGGACACCTCGCGGCGTACTTGAGGGACAAGCGACAAGCTGACCGCGAGCAGGAGCAGCGTCCCCCTCCCGCCGAGCTGACCATCGGCCAAATCATAGTCGTGTCAGCAGAGGATACGTCTGGTACCCACGAAGCTCAGTACCCTGTGCCGGGCATAGAGGCCAACAGACATCCGAGGGGCTCAAGCTGCACGAATAAGAACATCTACTAGCGTGTATTTCCTTTTAAAGCAATGTACACCTTTCTTGAGATCTTTTTGTTTATATAATAAATGGATCAAAAAATCATTGCAATGAAAGAAAAAGAATCTTGTTCATTCAAAGGGTACTATAGGCTCCTCAACCATACATCGAAAAAGAAAAATTACAATAGCGGGGGAAGGGGGTGCAGAGAACACTGCTCGTGGTACTCTGAGGATATCTCCGCCAGCCGAGCCCTCGCGGCATCCAACCTCTGCCCTCGATTCCCCACGCGAACGTCGGCATCATGCCTCAATTGGTAGCACTCAAGGACGAGCGCCACCGAGCGGTTTAGCCGACTTGCCGAGATCAGGCCGAAGCGCCTCAGAGACCTTAGCTTGCCAACGGCCTCGTCTTTCAGCTATTCGGACAAGGGGTTGTAGAGCCCCGGTGATGCCCTCTAGATGGAATACATCAACAGTTGAAGTAGGGGGAGCGCCGGGGGAGCAATCGGCCAAAATGGTCCTCGACGCGGCCTATCACCAACTGCACCGTGTCCTCGGTATAGTACTAATCGTAGAGGTACACGTCCTCGAAGTTTATGATCTCGGGGATGGTGAAAGGGAAGTCCTCCATTCTTGCGTTTCGGGTGTGAGGAAGGAGGTAATCAACACTCCCTCCGTTTTATAGCCCACAACGCCCCCGGAGTTCAACGGTCGCCCGTTTCACCCGCAACTGTGCCGCCACACGGCAGACATCGCGCCGTGTTCATACCATAATATTGCATTATTATATTCCTCATTCTTATTCGTTTTATAAATAAACATGTGCTTTTGACGCATGTCTGCTACATATTACATGTTACAGGTTCTAGGACAGAAAACAGTGAAAACGATGAAAAAACGATGCAAAAGTGGACTTTGACCAACAAACAGAAGACTCTTGATCAAGCCTACATCAAAGATAAAATTCACAAAGTACAAGGCAATGCAAGGTCCAAGATTACAAAGCGAACGGTTAAAATTCCACCGCAATTATTCACTGGAGAAACATAGAAGCTATTTTAATAAAAGAACCAAATAATAAGGAAGCCCAAAGATAGAAGAGCCAACAAAGGAAATTTCAAGGCCCAATACTTCCTTTTAAAGAGACAGAGACATAAAATTTTACCAAAACTTGGAGTCTACTTTGACTAGGTCTTCCTAAGGATATTTTGATAAATGTAGACATGCGAATCAATTGTAAGTTTGTAACATAGGGTTTCCTATCCTCTATAAATAGGAACTCTAAATCATTGTAAAGGCTATGCCTCCCTATGCCTCTTTTTATCAATAAAATTTAGATTTCTTTTGGAGAGCATCGATGCCTCTTTTCATTTCAGAAATTCAGATCTGACAAGTCTTGTGTTGATGTTTGGAGAGAGCCATCTGTAAAGTAAGTAGGTAATTTCAATTCTTGCCCTAGGTAATTTTTCATTCTCTGCCCTAGATTAAATTTAATTCCTTGCCCTAGTTAGATAGTTAGATCTTTAATTCAATTGCCCTAGATTAATTTAGTTTTTAGATTTAATTAATCCATTCACACCATTTGGAATTAACTCGTAAGAGCGATTAGGAAATTCACAACATCCGTGTGGACCGACCCGTACTCACCGGCTAGCTACATGCGACGCCGTTCTTGATTGCGGTAATAGATAGTTTTTGAGATCAATCAAATGACGCCGTTGCCGGGGATGGCGTGTTATTTCCTTTTTGCAATTTCGGGTTAATCTAAAATTAAAAAATCATAAAAACTGAAAAATAAAAATAAAAAATATAAAAATTTATCATTTTGTTATTTTGGGAAGGGTATTTTTGTGTGAATTTTGCAGGATCTACGAACAAATTCGGATCTGGAAATCTACAGAGATCAAAACAGCAAATATCAAATCTGAACAAACAGAGGAATATCACAATAGACAACAGAAGAAATTTGGAGGACCGAGTCAACAAGTCAACCGCGGTGATCTGGTGACCAAAAAAAAATCCGGAGAATTGATTCGTTCCTGCCACCGCGGAACCGCCGTGCGAGCCTACCTGCGACCGCGGTACCGCCGCGTTTTGGTCGAGTCAAAAAAAGGGCAGAAGCGTGGTAAAAAAAAATAAAAAATCTGTAAGTCTTCTGATCTCCTCCTCTGCAAATCTCTGATATCTGCTCTGAAAAATCTCCTGCAGGATTCTTTGCGCTTAAAAATCTTCCCCTTTCCAATAACAAATCTTGTGCAGGATTCTTTGCACCGCGCTTAAAATAAAAAATTGATTGCAAGTGATTTTTTCTTCTGTTTTGCATATTTTTAAAACTGACTTTAAGGGATTTTTGACCAATTCAAATTGGGTGGGGATTTCATCACCCTTCTCAGGACCCCAGAAATCACATAAGGCATTTGCATTGACCATTCTTAATTAAAAAATACTAGACTCAGCCCTAAGGACTTCGAGCTCAATAGGACAGAGGACTAGTTATAGGCATCTACCGTTTATCCTAACCTGACTTTGCGGTATCTAGGCAAGTGTGTCTAAGGCAAGTGGTTACTTAATTAGGACCGCTACTTGTAGCTGGGAGCCTCCCACTTACCTGGCACTTACCTGGCCGCAATTGGCGGTGAAGAGGCGGTTTGAGGTCGTATTTCTAGCCCTTTGGAACAATTAGGAGCTGTCTAGCTGACCTAGGTGGCCCTAGATCTAGGCCTGATTGTGTATTTTTGGTTGATCGAAAGTGTGTCTTGGCTCTTTTCTCGAAAATCATTTTGCAAACAGTTCTAAATAAAGAGAAAAAAGGAAAAAAAGGAAATTTTTTATTAAAAAAAAAAAAACTTGCAACTTTTATCGCTAAGAAATCCGTGCACCCAACCTTCTTTCTCTTCTCATTCTTACATCATGGGTACCCCACATCACAAATCTCTTGCCGAACTTTGGTATCCCGAACCTAACTTTGTTTCGTACGTCAATTGTTTCGGTCGATTTAAGGAAGATCCCTCCATGCCAAAAATTTCGTTGAAAGATCAAATAGAAGCGTCTAGGAGAAACAGTTCGACTTTGCAACCCACTTTGTGTCAACCATGTCCACCTTTACCACCTTCATATGTTGATACCACTTTTTCAAGTCCTGCTGTAACTCCTAAATCGATGTCCATTGCTGAGCATATCGCTCAATCTCGTAGCCGATCTTTCACCCCTCTCCCCTCATCTAGTTCTAGGAATCAACAAGTCCATCCACCTTTTTATCCACATGTTGATCCTAATCCTGTCCAACCACCCACTTCCTACCAGTTCTGCCCGACTTTCCTACCGTCACTAGACACTGTTTCTACACAGCCTTTTGGGAGTTTCACATATCCAAACAATTTCGAATCTTTTACCGAACCCCCCTCACCACCCAAGTCTAGTTTGGAAGAGTCGTTGGAGCCTTATATCTTAGCAACAAATAAAATGATTAGGAATGTGGATGCGTCCGTAGCCGTCCTTATACAACCTAGTGAACCGGTAGCTAGTTTTCCACTAGCTCCAAATTTTTCAATGTATGAGGAGGCGGTTGGACAGAGGGAAAATTTGAGAGGAGTGAGTGAGTTCTACACATTTCCAAATCAAACCTACCCTTACCCAATTGAAGCCCACAACTCCGGTTTTCCATCGATTGTCCCAACTGATTTACGAGTTGAAAATACAAACGAGTTGTGTGATTTTGTAGTGCTTGATTTGCCAAATTGTGAAGGACCCCTTTCGAGTGAAACCACACTTAATCCTTTGGATCTTTACACCTCCACTCTAGAACCTAAATCGATAAATATCCATGCTTTTGATGAGATGTCAGAAAAAAATGATTTTCACTTGATTGAGGATATAGACGACGGGAATATTTTGGATGATGAACCAGTAGATTTGATTGAAATTTTATGTCCAATTCATCATCCCGAGTCATTAATTGTTTCTCCCGAACTTCATATGCGTCTTGATTTTGATGATAATGGCATGGATGAGCTAAATATTGAGGAGAATTATGACGAGAGTATTGAGGATAATATTGAGGTTGAACCATTTTTGTTTGATGTGTCGGATTTTCCAATTCATCCTCTTGAACCGTTAACTAAATCACCCTCCCTCCTTTCCATCGTTCCGACCACGCCTAATATCACGCTTGAAGACTGTGAGCTTGAAAAAATTTCCTTTGAATCTGACACAGTTCTCACAGACGAGTGTTTCACTTTTTCGGACGATGTTGATGTCTCCCCGCCCCAGTTTGAGTCCTTTGAATTTTCAGATGAGTTAGTTGAACCATCAGACTCGGTTGCTTATAGTCGTTTCGAACCATTGTTGGAATCTTTCAAGTTCGAGACAGTTTACTACGATGAGAATGAGACTATCCCTAATTCATTACCTTTCGTCCTTCCTATCCTTCCGACCGTACAAGGGACCGTTACGTTTTCATCTCCTATACCAAGTTCGGCGTACCCATGATTTCTTGCGAATCTTGAGGGATTTGACCCCATTTCTCGACGGGTTGATAGGTTAGCACAATCGCTTTTAACACATCGGTCATCACAAATTGCGCTAATTTATTCACTCGATTTACACCCTCAAGATCGTGCTACCCTTCTTTCTCTTTTCCGCCATTCTTCTCCCCCACCGAGACCGTATCCCGTTTCTACCTCCACACGGTCTCGTGTGCTTCTCATCACTTTTCTTTCCACTCCATTCTTTCACCAACTCGACCATTACCACGATAAGATTTTTGAATGGTTGGTGCTAACTTTTGGCTTGTGTAAGACCAAGCTTAAGTTTGGGGGGAACCTTGTTGTATATATGTACATATATTTTTTTTAAAAAAAATTTAAAAAAAAATTCAAAAAAAATTTCAAAAAAAAATTGTAAATAAATAAACAGGGAAGTGCCGACAATTTTGACCCCCTTGGTGTGGCATGACAGTGAGGACACTGTCAAGTTTAAGTTTGGGGGTATGCTCGGTACGTCTTCTTCCTTCGCATTCATTTGTACATATTTTTTGCATTTGCATACTTATTTTAAAAACCCATAAAAAATTGAAAAAATTCAAAAATTATAAAAATTATTGTATTAAATTTTGGCTTATTTGACTCGAGTTTGACAGATAGGTTAACTAGCTAGGAACAACTAGATCTTAGACTTAGTAAATTAAAAACCCTAAAAATAACCTTCTTTAGAGTTTAACGGTAGAAAGTGTATGTCTTTGTAGTTTATTTAGAAATAGGCAAATTTTGAGTTCACTTCTTGGGCTAAGTCAAAGCAGAAGAAAAGTATTGATATTTTTATTAGAGTATAAGTTTGAAAAATAATTCCTAGCTTAATTCTAAATTCTGAAAATGTATACCCTAAAATTTGCACAATCACGCACCTTGAAACTTGGAATAGTAGATGAGACCTTGAAATGCTCTTGTCTGAAGTCCTTAGTACGAAGAAAATGAAATAAAAAAATACAAGTGTGAATAAAGAATAAAAAAATGAACACTGGTTTTTGTGATTACTTAAGGCTGCAAAAATAGAAAAATATTTAGCGAGGGTGCTTCATCACCTAGTGCCTTAGACCAACTGGTTTGGGAGTCACTGCTAAAGCCTTAGGTGTTGCAAGACTAGGAATTACGCTTTAAAAGTGCAAACGCATTTTGTAATCGGTCGTTGGTACCTCAAGAAGTATTAACGGTCGCATGAAGGATGTGTAAGCAAAATTCAATTAAAAATTCACCAATTAATAAGTACTTTGGACAACGGACAAGGGTATGATTGCTTGATTTGAATTTCCAAGTGTAGGGGTGATTTATACACACACGTAGGGATATGTGATTGGAGTTTAGATGAGAGAAATGAATGAAGAATATAACTTGTATCTTTAGTAGAGTTGATAAAAATTCCTAAGTGGAGATGGAACCCTAGAAGGAAAACTTAAGAAATGCCGAAAGCTAAGTAAGTCTATAGAACATATATAATCTTAAGTTAAATAATGAGGAAGTGTGAAGAATACGGGTGGATAATTTACGAGTCGACGATAATAGAATTCCTTGTTAGAAAACCTAATTGAAGAATAAAAGTCAATAGGCCTAATTGATAGGATTTTGTGGGTAGTATCCACTGAAAACCCTCAGGAGACAACACTCCTCCTACTAGGGACACCTAGAGGTTTAACGGCTTGTTGCACGAGCTCAGCCCAATCGCGTTTCCCTGCGAAAGTGAGGCTAGGTTTTTTGTAGAGAATAAAAAAATAAGTTTGCTCGAGGACGATCAAAAGATAAGTTTGGGGGTATTTGTTCATACCATAATATTGCATTATTATATTCCTCATTCTTATTCGTTTTATAAATAAATAAGTGCTTTTGACGCATGTCTGCTACATATTACAGGTTACAGGTTCTTGGACAGAAAACAGTGAAAACGATGAAAAAACGATGCAAAAGTGGACTTTGACCAACAAACAGAAGACTCTTGATCAAGCCTACATCAAAGATAAAATTCACAAAGTACAAGGCAATGCAAGGTCCAAGATTACAAAGCGAACGGTTAAAAGTCCACTGCAATTATTCACTGGAGAAACATAGAAGCTATTTTAATAAAAGAACCAAATAATAAGGAAGCCCAAAGACAGAAGAGCCAACAAAGGAAATTTCAAGGCCCAATACTTCCTTTTAAAGAGACAAAGACATAAAATTTTACCAAAGTTTGGAGTCTACTTTAACTAGGTCTTCCTAAGGATATTTTGGTAAATGTAGACATGCGAATCAATTGTAACCTAGGGTTTCCTATCCTCTATAAATAGGAACTCTAAATCATTGTAAAGGCTATGCCTCCCTATGCCTCTTTTTATCAATAAAATTTAGATTTCTTTTGGAGAGCATCGATGCCTCTTTTCATTTCAGAAATTCAGATCTGACAAATCTTGTGTTGATGTTTGGAGAGAGCCATCTGTAAAGTAAGTAGGTAATTTCAATTCTTGCCCTAGGTAATTTTTCATTCTCTGCCCTAGATTAAATTTAATTCCTTGCCCTAGTTAGATTGTTAGATCTTTAATTCAATTGCCCTAGATTAATTTAGTTTTTAGATTTAATTAATCCATTCACACCGTTTGGAATTAACTCGTAAGAGCGATTAGGAAATTCACAACATCCGTGTGGACCGACCCGTACTCACCGGCTAGTTACATGCGACGCCATTCTTGATTGCGGTAATAGATAGTTTTTGAGATCAATCACGCCGCTCAATGCGAAATCGGAACGACACTACTCCGGCGTTTCGCGTTCCCCATGCGATCATGACACGTGTCGCCAGCGACTGTCCCTCTTCCCGGTACTCACACCAGGGAGGACAGACGGAACCTCGCCAAGAGGCAACTGAGCAGCTTCACTGCTCGGTCCATCCTTAGCGGTCCTCCCACGGCCCCTCCAGCGCTAAGGATCGAAGCCCTCACCGAGAGGCAGCCGAGCGGCTACCCTGCTCGGCTATCCCTGGCTGGTAGTTCCCTACCCCACAACGCCAGGGATCAAACCCCTCGCCAAGAGGCAACTGAACAGCTTCACTGCTCGGTCCGTCCTTAGCGGACCTCCCACGGCCCCTCCAGCGCTAAGGATCGAAGCCCTCATCGAGAGGCAGCCGAGCGGCTATCCTGCTCGGCTATCCCTGGCTGGTAGTTCCCTACCCCATAACTCCAGGGATCAAAGCCCTTGCCAAGAGGCAACTGAGCAGCTTCACTGCTCGGTCCATCCTTAGCGGGCCTCCCACGGCCCCTCCAGCGCTAAGGATCGAAGCCCTCACCGAGAGGCAGCCGAGCGGCTACCCTGCTCGGCTATCCCTGGATGGTAGTTCCCTACCCCACAACGCCAAGGATCAAATCCCTCGCCAAGAGGCAACTGAGCAGCTTAACTGCTCGGTCCATCCTCAGCGGGCCTCCCACGGCCCCTCCAGCGCTAAGGATCGAAGCCCTCACCGAGAGGCAGCCGAGCGGCTACCCTGCTCGGTTATCCCAGGTTGGTAGCTCCCTACCCCACAACGCCAGGGATCAAAGCCCTCGCCAAGAGGCAACCAAGCAGTTTGACTGCTCGGTCCATCTTTAGCAGGCCTCCCACGGCCCCTCCAGCGAAAAGGATCTAAGCCCTCACTAAGAGGCAGCTGAGCGGCTACCCCGCTCGGATATCCCTGGCTGGTAACTCCCTTACCCCATAATGCCAGGGATCAAAGCCCTCGCCAAGAGGCAGCCGAGCGGCTACCCTGCTCGGCTATCCTTGGCCGGTAGCCCCCTACCCCACAACGTCAGGGATCAAAGCCCTCGCCAAGAGGCAGCCGAGCGGCTACCCCGCTCGGCTATCCTTGGCCGGTAGGCCCCTACCCCACAACGCCAGGGATCGAAGCCCTCGCCAAGAGACACCGGGCAGCAACCCTGCCCGGCCATCCTTAAGGATCAAAGCCCTCGCCAAGAGGCACCGGGCAGCAACCCTGCTCGGCCCGTCCTTAGTAGGCATCTTACGACCCCTCCCGCACTAAGGATCAAAAGCCCTCGCAAGAGGCAACCAGGCCCGCCCTTGCTCAGTTATCCCTGGCTGGTAGCTCCCTACCCCAACACACCAGGGATCAAAGCCCTCGCCAAGAGGCACCGGGCAGCAACCCTGCCCGGCCCGTCCTTAAGGATCAAAAACCCTCGCAAGAGGCAACCGGGCCCGCCTTTGCTCGGTTATCCCTGGTTGGTAACTCTCTACCCCAACACACCAGGGATCAAAGCCCTCGACAAGAGGCACCGAGCAGCTACCCTACTCGGCCCCATCCTTAGTAGGCCCCTTACGGCCCCTCCTGCGCTAAGGATCAAAAGCCCTCGCAAGAGGCAACCGGGCCCGCCCTTGCTCGGTTATCCCTGGCTAGTACCTCCCTACCCCAACACACCAGGGATCAAAGCCCTCGCCAAGAGGCACCGAGAAGCTACCCTGCTCGGCCCCGTCCTTAGTCGGCCCCTCCCGCGCTAAGGATCAAAAGCCCTCGCACGAGGCAACCGGGCCCGCCCTTGCTCGGTTATCCCTGTCTGGTATCTCCCTACCCCAACACACCAGTGATCAAAGCCCTCGCCAAGAGGCAACTGAGCAACTTCACTGCTGGGTCCATCCCTAGCAGGCCTTGTACGACCCTTACAACACCAGGGATCGAAGCCCTCGCCTAGAGGCACCGGGCAGCTCCCCTGCTCGGTCCATCCTTAGCATGCCTCTCCAAGCCTTCCATGCTAAGGAACATGACCTCACCACGAGGCATCCAGTCTATCTACGTCTGAGCGATCTCCACTTCGACTTCGGGGCCATGGAGATACTGTCTTCCCGCCGGTCTTTGCACACTTGGCAAGTGAACGGATTCAACTTGACGCGTAATCGCTAGACGAAGAACCGACATAACACGAAGGCAATACTGTGCAAATACAAGTGTCTACCGACAAAGGAAAATACGAGCACAAATACGACTGCAAAAAGTCTTTATTCACAAAGTCAAAGTTTTTATAAGGGTATTATGGGCTCCCCAGCCTTACAAAATGCCCGGAGGCCTACAAAATTCCCGATGCAACAAAAGAAAAGAAACAAGAAGATAAGGGGCTTCAGGCCTCGGGGCCAGGCACAACCTTAGGAAGCTCATTGTTCAGTTGATAAAATTGCACTTTTGATATGGCATTTTCCTTACTATTTCTATATAATAAAAGGTGTTTATTATAAATATGACACATATGAAGGTTTATCTGTAAAAATACTATTTTCATGTGTTTATATATTATGATTAACATTATGAAGGAAAATGCAAGCATATAATATCTATGTAAAATTTGGTCCATTTAAATATGCTTACCTTATTAAATATCTTTGACTAATTCTCTTAAAACTATAATATCATGTCAAATGGTTAAGATAATATCTCAATAAAAACAAGTTCTACTAACATTATTTATTGAGATAATTGTGCAGAAATTATATCAGGACTGAAATCAAGGAAATTCGAGTTGGCGAGATCAAATCTGCCGAAATGTTCAAGTAGATCGAAGAAATCAGTTCTGGCAGAGACGCAGAGAAGATTTTCAGATTCCGGATATCAAAATAGTCTACATGTGTCATCAGAAGAAGCCACAAGTGAAACGAACCCACGATCCTCCTAATCCACAGCGGATCCGCGGCCAAACCCACCAAATGGCCGCAGTTCCACCACAATATTGAGGAGTTATGGCTCTGGATTTTCTGGTTGGGATCCTAACAACTAGTTACCATATTAGGAAACTAAGGTTCTGGCTCCGTGACTATAAATAAGGACCGAGAGCTTCTTGGAAAAAGGATCAAACCTACGAGATCACGAAGTCCAAGATGGCTCAAGAATCCTGGTTGATCATCGACAGTTCATCTACCTTCTTATAAGAGATCGAGAAGCAAACTAGGGTTTTGTATTCATTTTCTAAAGGAACAAAGTGTACTTGATCTTGTTGATTAATAAAGGTAGTTGTTTTCTTATATCATTTTATTTTCTGTAGTTTTCAATATGATTTCCCTTTCTATCTTTCCTTTTTCCAACATGCGCGAGTAATTCTCCGATTGTTAGGGTTCGTAGGATTATGGTAGATTAATGGATGATGAAGATCCTTAAACTCTTTTTACGTCCTATAAAGTTTATAAACTTTACCAAAAGAATCATTAACATCCTAATCGGGCGCGCTACCAATTTATTGCTAGTCTCGACCGTGATTAGAGATTAGATTAATGATTGTTTTGGTAAAGTCTAGACATGAACGGAGATCCATGTCAAGATAGGGGTTAAGAGCGGGAACCTTTTTCCCTCCAGAAACCCTAATCTGCATGCATCACTATCGATCTAGTTTTAAATCTATTAAAGGATAAAAGGAGTAATCTTTAATTAATCATCCATGATTACTAAATCTTAAGGAACCCTACAAGCCCTCTTTTAATATAAAACCTACACCCGTAGTTAATCTAGATCTATATTCTACATCCGTGTTTAACGTAGATCTAGAAACTATTTCCACTATTCATTGTTCTTCCTCTTTTCCTAATCAACACGCCTAAAGTAAGATTAAAAGATTCAACGTTTCCCTGAGGACAACCCATACTCATCTCGGTCTAGCTACACATGACACCGTTATTGATTGCGGTTATTCTACAAACACTTCTTTAAAACAGATTAATCACTCAGGATCTACCACGGCTCGGGCGGCGTCTGGGGGCTCAGCGCCCATCATATCAGTCTCGGCGTCGCCCTCGCCGGAAATCTCTTCCCCGGCTTCGCCCCCGGGGTCGTCCCCCTGCTCATCATCCCCGCGAGGATATTCAGCTCGGAGCTCTTCGTCAGCGAACTCCGGCATCCGAGCCTTGACGGCGTCGAGGGTGCCAGATGGCGGTAGTGGCCGAGGCTAGGATGGTATAAAAATCTTCCGACTTCTTGTAGTTATCCACCGCCTTCGCCGCTCTGAGATCGGCTCGCTTCGTCCCCTCTATCGCCGCCTCCAGCTCCTTCCGGAGGGTGCTCGCCGACTTCTTCATGGTGTCGACGAGCACCTTAGAGTCCTGAAGCTTGGCCTCAGCGGCCTCGCGGTACCGGGCAACCTCCTGCTTCACGGCCGCCACCTCCTGCTTCCCGGCCGCCACCTCGCCCTCCAGGGCAGCGACCCTCGCCATCGCCGCCTCCAGCTCCAGCTTTAAGCTCTCCTCCAGCAAGGAGAGCTCACCCGCGGCTCGTATCGCCGGGGCAATTTCCTCTTCCTCCATATGGACAACGAGGGCGACGTACTGGAGGACCTGAAGAAATCAGAAGGGGGTCAGAAAGGAAAGGGGGGCACCAAATCTCGCAAATGATGAGACGCTGAGTGAAAAATCGAGCCAGGTGCGAGCACTAACCTGCACGGCCTCTTGGGCGATGGCCGCCATTTGCGCCTTGAGAGTCCCCCGAAGGACCATGCCCCCGGCCGACCTCTCTATGTCGGACAGCAAGTTGTCAGTGACGTAGAGCCCTGAGGGCACCTCAAAGCAGAGATCCCCCTCGTCCACCAAGATCGGGGAGGTCGGGGTCCGCGGAACCGTTCGGGGGAACCTCTTGAGAGACGACGGCGGAGAGCCGGTCTCCACCTCCGAAGCCTGGGCCTCCTGTCCCCGAACCCGCTTTCGGCTCGGCGCCTAGCTGGGCTCTGAGGCACGACCCGCACTCGAACGCTGGGGTGGGGCGGATGCCGGGGAACCGGGACAGACGTCGTACGAGAAGAGCTGGCACCTCCAACCTTTGATCCCTTCTTCGGCTTGTGCATGGCTGCTCGGAGGTGGCTCTAGTCCATGGGTTCTGCACAAGACAAGATATAATGGAATCAGCAACACAAACAAGAATGAAAACAAACGCAAGCTCCTAACTTACCGACGAACTGAGCGGGGCTGAGCCCAGCCCAACTAAGGGCCCGCTCAGAAAGCAGCACGTTAGCCCAGGGAATGGGCTCCCACTCCGCCACTCTCACCGCGTCGGGATCATTGGATGGACTTCCCCGCCAGCACCTATCCCTAGACCACTAGGTGGGCACGGGCCAGTCCTCACCCTCTGGCGGCCCAACAAAGAAAAACTTCTTCTTCTAATCGTGGATGGAAGAAGGCAAAACGACGACTCCTGACCCGGCTGCACTCCCCCGTTGTTTCCTAAAGGAGAGGTAAGCCCACCTCGGGTCGCCCGCGCGAGTGCCGGGGTGACCTTTGTAAATGAGAGAGGAGGCAAGGATGGACAGACTGAAGGGGATCATCTGCAACTTCAAACGGACCAGGAACCCAAGGAGAATCCTCCAGGAGTTCGGCACTAGCTGGCCCGGGGCTAGCCCAAAGTAATTTAGCGCTCTAACGACCTCGGGAGAGAAAGGCAGGCGCATTCCGGCCCAAAAGGCTTCCAGGTACAAGGCAATCTTTATCCCGTACCTGATCTGCCCTCTCTCCTTCCTCGGCCAAACGTAGCATATAGATGGAAGGGATATGGAAACGAGCCCGAACAGTGGCAAGCTCGTCCTCATACCTCACCAAGGACGGCACACCAGGGGCGTCCGCCGCCTCCGCTCTGGGAACCGCCCCAGTCGCGCGACTCCGGGAAGTGGATCTGATCCCAACTCCCCAGGAAGACATGATTGAAATGAATTTCTGTGATTGTGTAAATCGAATCAAATAGTCCCCGGCAACGGCGCCATTTGATTGTAAAGAATTCTTGATGTGTAGTATGGAATTGTAAAGAAATCACAACAAAAAATTATTTGACCGCAATCAACTACGGTGTCGGATTGTAGTTAGTATGTGAGTGCGGATCATCCACAGGGAAAGTGTAATCGTTCGTCTTTCGAATTAGATGAATTGAATCTTTAATGAAAAGGAAACAAAACAATTCAAGATTTATAGTTGAAGTTCAAGAATGAGAAAAAACTAGATCTAAGAAAGCATTAAAAGATAGAATCAAGAATTGATCGTTTGTTGATTTTTCCAAACCAAATCTCAAGAATCGAAATGAGGCTCGTAGGAATCGATCGGATCTATAGATGTGATGTAATCTTACAATTACGTATTCTTATCCTTCGATGAATTGATACTAGATCGATGATGATCGACGAGAATTAGGGATTTCTTGTGAAACTAGGGTTTCATCTTATCCCTTGTTCATTCACCGATATCATTCATATTCTAGCCTCTAGTAAATTCAAGAAACGATCGTAGATCCCTAATTTCGAGCGATCACAATCAAGAAAGCATCGCTACGAAACTAGGTCATCGATTCTTGAACTTGCTAGGGTTTACAAAACTCGTAGGACTTAAAAATAGTATTAAAATTTGTTACATCATCATTCTACAATCGTCTCGACTCCTTAACGAGCGGAGTTTCACTCAAACATCACAACAAGAGCAACAATTACAAATTGAGATCTAATCATGATGCAAGAATTAAAAGAAAGCAAGATTAAAGAAATTCACCTTTTATTTATATCAACAATTTAGTTACATTCGCTCAAGAACTACAAGAGGAAAAACTTGATCGTCGACTTGGCTTCGCTCGTCTCCGTGGATCGCGGATCGGCTTGGATCACTTGCCCGATTGAAGATCGGCTCGGCTCCTAAAAGGTTGAAGGCTTCTCGCTTGATTTGGTACTCAAGATCTTGGATTTGGAGTGGAATTAGGGTTAGGGTTTCGCACAAGCCTTGTCACGAGACTTGTGGAAGAAGATGATGAAAGAGGGATTATTTAACTAATTAACAACTAATGAAGATCTAATGGTGAACAACCTCCACCCTTAGATTTAGGCTCCTATTTATAGATAACTAACCCTAGATCTAGGATTTCAAATTCTAAGTTTCCCTCCTAAGGTTTGTTGAAGAAATTCAAATTTCCCTCCAAAAGTTAGTTAGGGGAGAAGCTTCTAGATGTGATTAGTTAGGAGGAGCTTTTAGAAGAGGATTAATTAGGAGCTTAATTAGGATTAGCCTTCCTTAATCTTCTTTGCTGATCTGGCAGTAGATTCGAGAGAGTTCTGGAATTTGAAGTATCAGAGAGGACTGTGGGCCCAGAGAAAAGAATTCTGCTCTAAAATTGCAACGCTGACGTGGCATAGGAGGCGCAGAACCGCGGCGCAAGCAAGCTCCCGCCGCGGTTCCGCGGCTGACTTGGAGCTTTGGGGCTTGGGCTTTCTGTTTTGGTCTTGGGCTCACTTTTGGGCTTTTCTTTTATATGCTGAATTTAATAACTCCTTCTGAAATACTACCAGATCTGATATGATTGAATTGGCTTAATGTTGATCAGCTCTTTGGTTTTTCTTCCGTATTTTCCTGCACAGACTCAAGACAAGTGTTGCGCAAATACAGAAATGATGCGATGCCATGAAATGTGGTTAATTTCCTTTAAAGTGTCGGTTAAAAAGTCTAATACATGAAATCTCATATTTTGTGACAGATTTGTTAATATGTAGAATATTAATGCCGAACACTTCTAAGTCTATGCAAATGTTACGGAAATTGCCGGCTAAAATATACAATATTTTCGACCGATCAAATACCCCCAAACTTAATTTCGATCGTCTCGAGCGAATGTTTTATTAAAAAGAGAAGGAGAAAATAAAGAAAGAGAAAAACTAACTGGCACACTTTCGTAGGCAACACGATTGCACTGAGCACGTGCAACAAGCCTTTAAACCTCTAGGTGTCCCTAGTAGGAGGAGTGTTGTCTCCTGATGATTTTCAGCGGATTGCACCCACAAAATCCAATAATAAAAGGAAGATCATGAATATTACATTTAAAGACAAGAATTGTAAAAGAAAAGCCTTGAAAATTAGGGTTTCCAACTAAGCTAGCTTTTCGGTTGTCATGAGCCCTATCTTAATGGTCATGAAAAGATGTCAGAAATCACGTCCTCCCTCAATAAAATATCGTCTTATTTTTCATTCCTATCTGTATTCCAAACATCGATCATATCACCCTGCGTGTGTGTAAAAACATCCCTACACTCAGAGAATTCAATTCAAGCTATCATACTCTTGCCCATCAACCTCAGTACTTTTTGATAAACGAGATTGCTTACACACTTTCATGCGACCGTTAATACTTCTTGAGGTACTAACCGACCGATTACTAATGTGCTTGCTAACTTGGTGTATTTTCCTAGTCTTGCACCACCTCAGGCATAGCAGTGACTCCCAGACCAGTTGGCCTTAGGGCACTAGATGAAGAAGCACCCTTTTGCTATATATTTTTTTATTACCCTTAGTGATAACAAAACCAGTGTCCATTTTTCTCACCACTTTCAAAATATTTTTTTTCTTCATACTTTTGGCTTTAAGACAAGAGCATTTCAAGGTATCCTTTACTATCCCAGGCTTTAAGATGTGTGTAAGTGCGAATAGCAGGGTAGAAACGTTCAAAATGTTTGGCTTCCAGAATAGAAACTATTTTTCAGACTTATTTTTATCCTCAGATTAGTGACGTCTTTCATCTTACTAACCCTTGGGACAACGGCTCATAACTACTTATTACTAGTTCGTATAAGAAAACTTCTAATTTTCTTAGTTTTCTTAGCTTTTTCTAATCTCATGGATGTAATTTTTCACTATCTAAACTTTTATTATCTTATTTATGTACAAAAAATATTTTTATAATTTTTAAATTTTTAAATTTTTATAGATTTTGAAGAAAAATGTTTTGTGCTTATGCAAATGATATGCAAATGATGCGAAAATAAGCACAAACCTCCCCCAAACTTGTTTTCAACAGTGTCCTCACTGTTGCCTTCTGCTAAATCTCGAAAAACCTGTAAGCTTGGGAGGAATTTATTAGTGGGGGCAAAATATTTAAGTGAAGAACCTCCCCTAAACTTATTTTTGGCTCATTATTATGTAAAAAAATTTCTTTTTAAGAGCCAGAAAAATTGCCCCCCCAAACTTGAGTTATGCAATGTTAATCTTTGAAAATCACAAGTGGGGGTCAAAAATCATTGGTCGATGCCAAGCTTTGCAAAGACCGAACGTTAACACCAACCATTCGAAAATTTTATCAATGCAGTGCTCGGATTGGTGGAAGAATAAGTGGGGAAAGGTTAAGTGGTGGAAAAGAATGTGTGTGCGTCTCATTTTGGAGAGACGAAGCAGTGTTTGTGATGGATTACTCGCATTCTTTTTACAGTTCAGAAGAAGGGGTGGAGGTTCAATTTCATTGATTGGGAGATGATTCATCTCAACACCCGTGTCCTTCAAAAATGCGAGTTCATCAGCGAAGATCTCCTCAAAAGTTCCATTTATACCCCGATGAATAATGTCATCACAAAGTGCGGGGTGATCTGCAGACTCTAAGAACAGTTCATAATCAGTGTTAATTGTTGACCCGGACATCTCGGTGGACGAGTCCGTATGTATATGATACATAGTTGGGTCAAACAATAACATATGAAAAGAGTCAAGATCGATATCAGGAGGATCATCAAATTCGCTGCTGTCGACATCCATTAAGTCGACAGAACATGCCTGAGCAATAGGTTCGGAGGGTACACTTCCCAACTTGTAAATGTTCAGCTCTATTGACCTATTCCCGAAGGATAGGGTCATAGAACCATTACGACAGTTGATAATTGCATTGGAAGTGGCCAAAAAGGGGCGACCTAAAATCACCGGAATTTGATTCCGTGGGTTCGCTACAGGCTGTGTATCAATTACAATAAAATCTACCGGGAATATAAATTCTCCAATTTTTATTAACACATCCTCCAGTTCACCCCTAGGTTTGGTGATTGATCGGTCAGCCATCTGGAGAGTGCAATTGGTTGGCTTCAACTCTCCGATTCCTAATTGCTCATAAACTGAGAAAGGAAGCAAGTTAACACTAGCGCCAAGATCTAATAGAGCACGGTTGATGTGTTTTTCCCCAATAGAAACGGAAATAGTAGGATATCCTGGATCCTTACGTTTCCTCGGTAATTGTTGAGGGAAAGCCGTGTCTATTGTTTTTTCCATGAAAATCTTCTTAGGCACTGGATTCTTCCTCTTCCTAGTGCACAAGTTTTTAAGAGTTTTCGCATAGGACGGAACTTGTTGGATGGCATCTAGGAGAGGGATGTTGGTGTTTACTTGCTTAAAAATGTTCATAATCTTCTCCATATGTGGACTCGGTGTGTTAGCTCTTAACCGATTCGGATAAGGTGCTTTAGCAGTAAGCGCTGGGGCCATCATAGGAGAAGGAAGTGGGGGTGGAACCGATCCCGGAATAGAAGTGGGGATCGTCCGTGGAGGGGTAAAAGAGGTGAGCTGAAGTGGCGAGCCTTTTGGGAAATGGAGAATAGGCTCGGAAGAAGGTGGTAGGGTAGAAGAACTGGGATCAGAAGTGTGTGTGTGTGGAAAGGTCTCAGCCGGGGTGTTATTGAATGATTTATCAGTATCATCAAGCTCTTCCCCAAGGTGATGGTCAAGCACTCTTCCAGATCTCAACGTGATCTCATCCACATGATGTGAATAGCCAAGATTAAGTAAAGGTTGAGCTGAAAGTTTCCCTTTCTCTCTTGCACTCATTTCGGCTCTTAATCGTGAAATTTCTGCTTCCATCGACTTAATAGTCTCAGCTTGGGACGCTGAGTTTTTCTCAATTTTATCGACAGAAGATTTCATTTCAGCCGAAACTTGCATGATATTTGTTAAGACCAAATTCATGCATTGCGCAAATGAATAGGATTCATCAGTCCCGGTCAACTGCAAAGGACTAGATGGTGCAAAAGTGTTGGCCGGATTTTGAAAATTTTGTGCTTGAAAGGGGTGCTGACTCAATTGTGGTGGTTGCTGTTGTGGTGGAGGGACCCTTTGGAAATTGTTTTGGGTTGGAACCGTGTTTTGAAATTGTGATTGGTTCCAAGCAAAATTAGGGTGATTCCTCCAACCCTGATCATATGTGGAGGAAGATGGATAGTTTCTAGGTCTTTGAAATGCGGCATTGGTATGCTCAGGACCTTGAAACGGACATTCTTCCGTCAAGTGAGACGGATCAGAACAACAACCACATACAGTTTTGGAGAGTGATATTTGACTTAGGGCGGCGGCTAAAAATTTATTTTCCATAGCATCAAATTTCTTGTGTAAAGCTGAAATTTCAGCTCTAATTCCTATGGAAATATCATTGCCATCCCTAGATGATTGACTCACACCCTCCCACTGTAAAGATTTTTCAGCGAAATCTTCTAGAAATTTCCAGGCTTTCCAATCATCTTTGGTCATAAAGTTGCCTTGACACATGGATTCAAGAGACTGTCTTGTGTAAGGAGTAATGCCCTCATAAATGATTCGGCACAATTCCCATCTCGGGATGCCGTGATGTGGACATTGGACTAACAGATCCTTGAAGCGGTCAAGACATTTTGAAAATGTTTCATTTGGAAGCTGGGTGAATTGATAGATTTCGCTACGGACTCGAGCTGTCTTTTGATGTGGGTAGAATTTCTTAAGGAATGCTTTAACGAATTCGTCCCAATTTGAAATGGAATGTGCGGTAGTGTTATATAGCCACTTCTCGGCTAAATCGCACAAGGTAAATGGGAGAAGACGAAGACGTAAAGCATCCACAGAAAGCTGTGAAGTACCCATCATTGCGCATACATTTTCAAATTTCGTGATAAACACGTATGCGTCTTCAGACTCGAGACCGTGAAATTTTGGTAGAAGGTTGATGTATTGGGGTTTTATTTGAAAATTTTCCCTGTTGGCTGGTGGTGTGGAAAGACAGGTGGAAAGTGGACTTCGTGTTGGATAACATCTCTCTTGGAGAGAGATGCTAGGTGGATTCTGCGCACCAACGGACGGCGGCAGAGTAGTGGAAAAGAAGTTCGATGGAGGTGAATCCATCGATGTGGGTGTGGTGGTGGGTGAAAGAAAGGTAAATGTAGAAATACCGACTTTAGGGTCGATAAGGGAAACGCGGACTAACGGGCACTAGAAACCCGTGTCCAGCCTATCTTGCACTAAAAAGGGTTAGTACAAGTGGCAGCGTGAATTTATAATTAGGGGAAAGAATGAATGTGGTGTTTGTTTTGAAAATTGATACGGATTTTTGAAAATATGATGCAACACAACAAATGCAACAAGCAAAACCCTAATTTTAGTGGTCACCTAGGTCAAAGCTCTAGACCGCTCCTAACTGCCAAAAGACAAGTCGCGGGATAGAATCCTCCACTGCCTCTTTGTCTCCCTGTGGCCGGATAAGTGCCAGGTAAGTGGGAAGGTACTCCACTACGTAAGTAGTGGGCCTAATTAAAAACCACTAGCCTTAGACACACCCGCCTTAGGCACCACAAGAAAACGCGGATAAGCAATGAATTACCCACGGTCTTCTCTTGTCCTAAATGAGCGCGACGGTCCTTAGAGTCATCTCTAGATTTCTTTTAATTAATGAGGGTAAATGCGGATGCAAGTTTTGCGATTTTCGGGGCCTAGGAAGGGTAATGAAATCCCCACCTAATTTGGATTTGGTCGTGCCCCTTAAATTTCCGTATTAATATGCAACAACCACAAGAATCAAAAACACGCACAAATTTTATTTTGCTTTGCGGCGCTGCGATTTATTTGCAAAGAATCCTGCACAAAATATTAGTTGGAGCAGATTTGGGAAGAGATAAGAAAGTTAGGGACTTACAGAGAAAAATTGGCAGAGAGATCCCTTCAATCAAGCGCGGAACCGCCGCGTATTAGGCACTAATGCCGCGGAAGGGCGGTGGTAACTTGGGATCAGTGCACTGAAATTTGTGCACAAGCTTCTGTTCACCCACACAACTCTCTGGAATGTTTAGAAAAATTTTATCCAAGCTCCAATGATTCCAGAATTCCTCGCAATCAAATCACAACACACGTATTAGTGTTTGCATAAATTTTGATCTAAAAATTATAATGGAATAAATTGTTCAACTCAAATTTCAAAAATACGAACTATTATCGCACTATCTCCGGCAACGGCGCCATTTGATTGAAATGAATTTCTGTGATTGTGTAAATCGAATCAAATAGTCCCCGGCAACGGCGCCATTTGATTGTAAAGAATTCTTGATGTGTAGTATGGAATTGTAAAGAAATCACAACAAAAAATTATTTGACCGCAATCAACTACGGTGTCGGATTGTAGTTAGTATGTGAGTGCGGATCGTCCACAGGGAAAGTGTAATCGTTCGTCTTTCGAATTAGATGAATTGAATCTTTAATGAAAAGGAAACAAAACAATGCAAGATTTATAGTTGAAGTTCAAGAATGAGAAAAAACTAGATCTAAGAAAGCATTAAAAGATAGAATCAAGAATTGATCGTTTGTTGATTTTTCCAAACCAAATCTCAAGAATCGAAATGAGGCTCGTAGGAATCGATCGGATCTATAGATGTGATGTAATCTTACAATTACGTATTCTTATCCTTCGATGAATTGATACTAGATCGATGATGATCGACGAGAATTAGGGATTTCTTGTGAAACTAGGGTTTCATCTTATCCCTTGTTCATTCACCGATATCATTCATATTCTAGCCTCTAGTAAATTCAAGAAACGATCGTAGATCCCTAATTTCGAGCGATCACAATCAAGAAAGCATCGCTACGAAACTAGGTCATCGATTCTTGAACTTGCTAGGGTTTACAAAACTCGTAGGACTTAAAAATAGTATTAAAATTTGTTACATCATCATTCTACAATCGTCTCGACTCCTTAACGAGCGGAGTTTCACTCAAACATCACAACAAGAGCAACAATTACAAATTGAGATCTAATCATGATGCAAGAATTAAAAGAAAGCAAGATTAAAGAAATTCACCTTTTATTTATATCAACAATTTAGTTACATTCGCTCAAGAACTACAAGAGGAAGAACTTGATCGTCGACTTGGCTTCGCTCGTCTCCGTGGATCGCGGATCGGCTTGGATCACTTGCCCGATTGAAGATCGGCTCGGCTCCTAAAAGGTTGAAGGCTTCTCGCTTGATTTGATACTCAAGATCTTGGATTTGGAGTGGAATTAGGGTTAGGGTTTCGCACAAGCCTTGTCACGAGACTTGTGGAAGAAGATGATGAAAGAGGGATTATTTAACTAATTAACAACTAATGAAGATCTAATGGTGAACAACCTCCACCCTTAGATTTAGGCTCCTATTTATAGATAACTAACCCTAGATCTAGGATTTCAAATTCTAAGTTTCCCTCCTAAGGTTTGTTGAAGAAATTCAAATTTCCCTCCAAAAGTTAGTTAGGGGAGAAGCTTCTAGATGTGATTAGTTAGGAGGAGCTTCTAGAAGAGGATTAATTAGGAGCTTAATTAGGATTAGCCTTCCTTAATCTTCTTTGCTGATCTGGCAGTAGATTCGAGAGAGTTCTGGAATTTGAAGTATCAGAGAGGACTGTAGGCCCAGAGAAAAGAATTCTGCTCTAAAATTGCAACGCTGACTTGGCATAGGAGGCGCGGAACCGCGGCGCAAGCAAGCTCCCGCCGCGGTTCCGCGGCTGACTTGGAGCTTTGGGGCTTGGGCTTTCTGTTTTGGTCTTGGGCTCACTTTTGGGCTTTTCTTTTATATGCTGAATTTAATAACTCCTTCTGAAATACTACCAGATCTGATATGATTGAATTGGCTTAATGTTGATCAGCTCTTTGGTTTTTCTTCCGTATTTTCCTGCACAGACTCAAGACAAGTGTTGCGCAAATACAGAAATGATGCGATGCCATGAAATGTGGTTAATTTCCTTTAAAGTGTCGGTTAAAAAGTCTAATACATGAAATCTCATATTTTGTGACAGATTTGTTAATATGTAGAATATGAATGCCGAACACTTCTACGTCTATGCAAATGTTACGGAAATTGCCGGCTAAAATATACAATATTTTCGACTGATCAAGACACCGACTCAGTGGAAGAATACCTAGAATCTACCTCGAGGACATCTACGAACTCCTCAAAAGAAGACATCTAACCTGGTGGAGAGAAGTCCTCGGGAGAGAAAACGCAAAGATCCGACCTAAAGAGGAGAGCGCCGTGCTAACAAGACTTAGAACGAGGAAAATATGAAGAGATATGGGCCCTGAAGCGGACCCCGCCTCTATTTATAGCTGCCGGTGTCCTCATCCAACGGCAACAATCAACTCCCGCCAAAACAACTCCTCGCATTCGACGGCCACGATCGCTCCACCTGTCGCACGCGCATTGGCCGTATCCCGTCAGATGCCAGAGGTATGCGGCCCGTCGCGTCAGCCAACTAGCGCCCGACATGTGGACTGTCGCTTCAGCGGAAGTACGCACGATCCGGTGCACCCTCTTTAAAGCAGAGATCGCACCCCTGATTCGCTGGCGTCATCCAGAAAATACAACAGATTGCCCGGGAACACGCTCCGACGATATCTTCGAAATGCGCTCACCTCGGGTGACCCGGCAAACCACTCTCGACCCGGCCCATCAGCTAGTCGGGACGAGAGTGGGGGGCTAGTGATGATGCTCGATATCGGTGATCTCCTAGATCATGAAACGTGGCAGATGACGTGTCCCAAAGCTCACAAGAAAAGACCTACAGTGGCCGACCAGGCCACTCCTGTGCCCATCCCACAAACAAACGCTGGCTCGCCTCCGAGCCCCCTGCACAATTGGCCTCTTCGGCCTCCCAGCTCGTCTCCGGGCTACCGCAGAACCAAGATACCTCGGCTCTCCCGCTCGTCCGCGAGCTCTCCCGCTGAGGTCATCTTCCTCGGTCTCATCGACCGATCAATAGCACCGCTCACAGGCGCAACCGCCATCCCGCGAATCTCGCCATGCACGAGATATCCGCCGGCCACATCCTATGTTCCACGCCATCACGATCCCTCATTAACGAGCCCGTCTCGCCATTAATGGGAGATCCCGCTCATCACGCGGGCATGACGTCGGGAGCGTAACGGCCGGTGTGATTCTCGTGCCTGCTCTGCCTGCTGCCACCGCTATATAAACCCCTTCTTCAGACGGTTCAAGTAAACCATTTTTACTCCACTAAGCCGTTACTCTACTCGGATTTCCTTTCTAACTTGACCGTCGGAGGGTCCTCGGTGATACAACCACCCCGGGACTTCCTTGCAGGTAGCTCGGCAACAACGACCTCAAACCCATTGAGATCCACACGCTTCAGGAGCCTGCCTCCGGATCCAATCTCAGCCGTCCATCGCCGCCGTCAGCAGATCAACGGAAGGTAGCATCTTGGCGTGATCCAGGTCGCGTCAGACCTGTTATCCTCATTTTACCTTTTGTTCTCAATCGACCCCTAAAATTTCGAACGGTATAATGGTCCATTAAGACACAAAAGTTAATGTCGTAGGGTAGTTATACTAAAAATAATTGTTCATGGTGTTTATCTCTAATTATTAAAGTTCATGGTATCAATCGCAAAATACGTAAAAGTTGATTGTTACATTTGTACAATTTAGCCTTTTTTTTTATCAAGTAACCACTGTAAAATCTAGGGATGTAAATTCCGATCGGATATTAATTGGTGTTACCGCATCCATATCCGGTAATTCTAAACGGGTTCAAATACGGAGACGGATATTTATCGGAAATGAATATTATTATGATAAAAATCGGATTTGGATACAGATATGAGATGGATATTGGAAAAAATATTCACCCAATAAAGCCTAAAATTACCATATTTTGTATTTGATACGGATATTGTAAATACGGATATAGGTTTTACCCATATCTCTATCCCGTGGCTATCGGCGGTTGCATATATGGATTTAAATAATCATAGAAAATGAAAATAAGTATTTGTATTTGATAAAAATTGGATACGGATACAGATATAAAGCCAGCTTGAATTGTTCGTATCCATGGTTACATCCCTAGTAAACCTTGCTTTTTTGTCTGGTCGATCAAACACTAAGACGTTGTTTGGAGAACTTAAATTTTGTTTTAGAATAGATCAGTCTCTTGGGTATTGGAAAGCTGATTTTTTGAAGCATATGAAATAGAATTAGGTTGCAGCAAAGTCTCTTACATTTTCAAAGTTTTTTGCCAAAAAGGACGTAAAACTGACTTTCAGGAGCCATAGATTGGTGTTTCAAGGTGACAAACGGGCCGGGCCGGCCTGAAGCCCGTCGGGCTTGACCGGTCAACAGGCTGGGCCAAACCCGGTTGACCAGGCCTCGGCCCGGCCCGTATGCCCCAAACCCGAGCCCGGCCCTATCCTAGGCCCGGCTTGAAATGTTTAACCGTAAAGATTTTCTATTTGTCAGAGCTTGAAATGCACGTTTGCATGGAAGAACGAACAAAGCAAACCATCTAGATATATCGGCTGGTGTGACCATACTGAAGTTAAGAGAAATGAAGCATTTTATCAATCCAAGCAACTGCCTGCTTAGTCCGAATACAATGTGGGTCAGTGTAAAGCTATTGCACTTCTCAATGTCTTGGCTATGCTAGCTCAAAAACATTTTTAATAAGAGCTTAGCCATCCAGTTGAACCAATTTTTTTGTTTGGGACATAAAAAATTAATAAGTATATAAGAGGGGATAAGCATACACAATATAATCATAGATTATTTTTTATATCATAGATTATTTTTTTATTTCTTTTGAATAGTAGACCATAATCTACATTTTCCTCGCTATAAAAAGACTTTCCCACTGAAAGGCGGTGACACTCGTGTATAATCATAGATTGCAATCCTGGATATCTTGACTCATTGAATTGATGTCATGTGAGAGACTATAATTTCTCTTTTGTTTAGTGGACTCTTTACAAGCTAGCACCTAAATACGTATGTTGGCCAAGTGTCATGCCAAATAAATAATATCCACCAACCCTCTTAATTAAAATGGAACAGAACATGAAGATTCATGAGATGTTTAGCTCGCAAAAATTTTGTTTTTCATGTTTAATACAAATGCAAATGAGGTTTAAAAGTCGGTAGAAAATTTCAACAATTCAACTAATGTAGTTCAATGAAAAATATAAAATAAAATTTAACTACCTCGTAGCCGCAATCCCCGTTCGGGTAGTTTATATATAATCTATTAAATTGATAGGAAATATAATACTTTAATTTTCTGATTTGCATCCAAACAACTCTAAAGTATTAAATGTAATTATGTGAAGTTATCATTGTTGAAAATAATAATTCAATTCTTAGGTTAGAGATAAATTTAAGTTTTAAATTTAATGAGCTAGTCGAGAAAGATTCGAGGGATTTCAGATTTAAATTTAAGTTTTAGATGTGAGTCATATTAGTAATAGGATTGTTTAGACATAAGTAAGGATCGTACATTTAAAGGGTTTGGTTTATCATGGAAGTACTATATAAAGAGTCCATGCTTAAAGTTTGTAAACAAGAGAGAGAATATTAAGAAAGCATGAAGGCAAATAAACCTCATAAATATTTTATTTTATTTTATTTTAGGTATATTTTTAATATACAACAATGATAGCAGAGTTAGAGCCACGTGTTCGTCACTACGCAAGATTTTAATCGTCGCCATTCAACAAGTAGTTTATGAAGCAGACGCCAAGAGAAGATGATGAAGCTTAATGGTGTCGTATGATATCATCTCAACAAAGATAACTACCAAAATTGGAATACAATGATAAAAGAATTACTAATTTTTAATGGTGTTTGGGATATCATAGAAAAAGGATACAAAAGGCTATACAGATTGGTTAACCCAACGTCGAAAGAAAAAGAGAATTTTGATGAATTAACAATAAAAACAAGGCCTATTTACTGAAAACTCCCAAAAGATTTGGGCTAGAATAAAAAAACTCTCATTGCCTTTGAAACTATCAAGAGACTATCATGACTTGACGGTTAACGTTACTGTTTATGTCAAATGACCATTTTCCCTTTTCATAATATAATTACTTAATCATACATTACATTTTAAATAATTTAATAATTATTAAATATTAATAAAATAATTATTATACTTTTTTGGTGAGCCGGAGCCATGCGCTCGGCGGCGGGTTGATGATGATGATGAGGAGGTTGATGATGATGGGGTTGAAGAAAAGGAGGAGGAGGTTGTTGATGATGGTGATCGATGATGACGATGTTGATGAGGAGGAGGGGTTTGTTGAAGCGAAAAATTTGCCAAATAAAGAAAAGCAAACATTCCACAGGAAAAGAGCGTCGAATATATGATTCGAGATACAAGGATTAACTAAACAATACTCAAAACTTTGGAGCTCCCTCTCAGCTTCCTCTAACATATCATAGCGGCGCCCCTCGCGAGGCGTATCCGTCCACCTATCAGTGTCGCATCCCCTGGCAAAGGCAAACATGATAGCTCTTCGAGCCTGTATACGGCTCAAGATATGAATGGAGCGGTCCCTCAAACGCTTTGTGATAAAGCGTGCCTCATGGATGGAATTGACTTTGTCCTTCGCAGCGTCGAGTATCGTCAGAGTCATCTCTGTCGGGTGAGCAGCGATAGCGTCAAGGTTGGCGAGAAAGATCATTCAAAGCTAAGACAAGCGAAGGGGGAAGAGCCGACCCTACATGACCCTCAATCTCGGCTAACATGAGCTCGCACTAAGCGTCAGTAAGGTCGGGATTCACTAAGAGTGCAGCAGAAGGAGGGACGATGTCCCTGATTGGTACCTCCCATGGCTGCAAAGGGCTATTTGATCCGGTATTGCGAGCCATTAGCTTCTTCTTGCAAAGGTCGAGAAGAGGAATGGACACTCTATTCAATTTATGGAGAAAACATTAGAATCTCACACGTAAAACAGTGCACGTCGTTTCAAAAAACAATACTCTCAACGCATTGACCGAGAAGACTCTAGAAGAAAGGGGCGGTACCCCCTACTCCCTGCAACCTAAAGAGGCGAATACCCCATCTCGGGGGTATCCACCCCACTAAAAAGGCAATGACGGATACCCCTAGATAAGGTATCCACCCCCAAAACCCCAGAAATCCCCAAACGCCAATGAAACAAGACAAAACAAAACGAAAATCAAAAGCTAAAAGCAAAAGCAATACTCAAAAGGAAATGTACTTTATTCGTTAATAATTAAGATTGGGTATATTTTCAGGGAGACGTGCGTACAAAAAGATATTCTCGGCCTCCTCCAATTCTATAAGAAGACACTCTAAATGAAACGTTGTTGAATCTCCAGCAGCGCCAGGTGCCACAAAGACACCGGATAAAAATGTCCGCTTCCGGTAAATGTGACTCAGCATCCAGAGGCTGTGATCCTTCAGCCACCCTTCAATTAATCCCGCTCCATGAACGGACAGGGTCTTCTCTTCAGCATCATAAAGCATCCAGCGAGTCATCATGACAGGGTACCATGGGATGGCAAAGAAAATCAAATACAGTGAAGATGAAGCACTCTCGACATGGCCCTTTATCTGGGCCAAAACTTCTTCATACTGGGCTTCGCTAAAGCTCTGATGAAAGAGACGAATGTCATAGAGAGGAACAATATCCCTGACAGGGATCATTCCCGGTTGAGAAGAACCGACAGACTCAATGTTCAACATGATTCCCTCAGGAAATGAAAAGGGAAGGGAGGCACTTCCTAAATTTATAGGGAAATGAGGATTAAAAGAGGGCTAAAATCGAGACGTACCATACAAAAATGAGATTCCCAAAGGCGTTGACCAAAGGAACCTTGGTCCCCTCCAAGCGGATACCCCAAGCGAGTATCTCCTGAATAGGCACCAGCTCGAGGGTGCCCTCCTAAGCAAGTAATGCCTCGCTTAGGGGTGCCTGCCCCCACCAAGACAGTGGGTATTCTATGAAAAGACCCACCTCTAAACATGGACGGGGCGCCGCTAACAAGCACAGGGGAAGTGCGTCCCCCATGCCCTTAAATCATGCATCTACAAGTACACAAGAATTGTGTACTCATCATTAAAAACTCCTCCATATATACAAGTCTCATGGCAAATGAAAAAAAGGTTCCAAGTTCCCAACCAAGCCTAAAAAAAATAAAAAAGATCCTGAATCCATATACGGTTAAAATTGCCCCGGGTCTTTTCTTTATAATTTCTCACAATATTTTCGAGACAAGGCGTGAACTTAAAAAAGAAAAGCTTCTCTTTCTCTTGCATACCAAAACCCCCTTTTCACCCGAAACGGACCACTCAGAAAACTTAATTAGGTTCTTCTACAAAAAGTACGTTCTTCGTGGCCGAAACCTGGAGGAAACTCCGTGTTCCTTTATATAGAAATGGGTAACCCATTTCTTCATGGCATGAAAAATGGGCTGAAAAGCGTACTTTTCCAGAAATAGGTGGTAACGACAAAGTTTCATAAAGCCATGAAGCGGGTCCATGCTGCAGAAATATTGAAAATAGTCAAAGAGCGGCCTATTTTCCCTCGAAGAACTAAATCTCGAGAATGGAGGAAACCCTATTCTTCGCAAATGGAACTCTCCGCATGATGGAACCAAAACAGGGACAAAATCAGCACAAAGCACGAGAAAACGAAGCATAACATACTTGACAGGGCAGCCGCTAAATAAAATGCCGCTAAATAAAATGGGTGAGTACCCCAATAGAGGGGCCCGCTCCTATAGAGTGATGTCGGATACCCGAAACAGGGTATCCGACCCTTATATGTGGATGGCGGATACCCCAATAAGGGTATTCGTCCCTTGTCTAATGTATATGCTTGGGCTATCTTTACTTCGAGACTCGAGTTCTCTAGTATCTAGTCGCACTACCTCCTGTACAGCATAAAAATTCATTAAAAGAAATCTGCAATTGTATAAGGATATGCTGTAATATGAAATTTATTCAATAAAATTGAACTTATCCGTTGTCTTTCACAAGCATTCATCTTCTCTCCCTTCTTTTACATGATGTGATCCATACCGGCTTATATGGTGATCCTGTCTAGGCTCGACCCGAGACCTATAAAGAGTAATTAACGGTAAGTGCTTACGCTTACCTAGAGTTCGAATCCCAGAATCCTCTGGTTAAAACCAAAATCCTTCAACGGAAAACCACCACCCTCACTACTTCGCTTTTGTTCTGCACCCCCACCCGCTTTAAACATCTGTCCGTTGCGGGTTTTAAAAAGGGATGAACAAAAGACCGGCGACTTCACTGGGGAAGCATTGTTTGAATCTTCCTAAGTCGTTTTGAATCACATCATTTGGCCACTTTGTCCCAAGAGCTTTGGTTGACAGAGTCTTGTTGAGAGAAGATAGAATACTTGCTTTAGCACTGACCCCCTGAGCCCCGACAGGTGACCTGGCAAGGGTCGTGTTCTTATGCCACTAACGTGACATTATGGAACCTTTTGCGATGTCAAAATATGTGATGCTAAAGCTAGAAAGCATGACGTGTAAATTAATTCAAGACCGCTTTATGACCAAAGTGTTTCAAATGTTACCGTTGTAAGATTTCACTATCTCCCATGGCTTTTAACTCACCCACCGCTATAGATCTGGTGGCAGCCGCCAAGATAGCAAAGCATATGATCTTAATTACAGGATCCAGTCTGACAATTTCGTTCCCGGTAGTCGACTTGGCCTGCTACGATCCAAAAGAATGCCCGTTCGGAACAATCAATGACATCCCCGCTCTGACTGCAACGGCAGTCATTCAGAGCTAAAATGCCACTGCTGCACTCAAATCATCTCCTCTCCCGGTTACCTAAAGATCGTCCCATTGCATTCGTGGTGAAAAGGTGGTCATCTCTGACACCACCACGATTTATAGAGGACAAACCATCATAGTCCCCTCTCCCGCGACCGGATCTAAAAGAAAACCCGTATTCGAGAGGTTGGCGTACCTTGCAGCCAGAAAACAAGTCCCCGGTAATAATGAAACCGTTATATTCGCCAATGACTTTTTCGATAACTCATCCTCTTCCGAACAAAGAATATCCCGAAACTGTAGACGTCGATTGTCAAAGCGAGCCCAGGTGACCCCAGAAGCTCCTCGGCATAAAAGGCACCACCATTAAGTACCAATGGTCCCTCTGAAAAATTCATTCTCACCACTCCAAATACTTCCAGTACAGATCGACATCCCGACGTTCAAAAGGACACCTAATGGTCGCAGTGGAAGAACCTCCAACTGAAAGATCGATGCCACCTACAAGCAAGCTAAGACCCTCCAAAGAACCATGTCTCCATGAAAAGCGGCAAATCATGAAAAAGTTGTTCAAAGAACCACACCTCCGATCAATATTCTCTTAGGACCATCTGTTCTATAGAAGGCCCACAGCCGCTCGATCGCGGATTCCCTCTTCAATGATTCACACATGCAGAATGGTGGACCAAGTTACAATTGAAGGTGACCTCCCTGGAATGGCCCTGCGCAATCGAGTAATCCCTCCGGGAGGATCTTCGAAGCAACCATACACATCCACTGCGTTTCTACCACATGAAGGCGAGATGCCTGGGGATGTCCCACCCCAGTCAGACAACAATATGTCAAAGGCCGGAAGCGACAACAGCGGTGCATCTTTAGAGGACTTGAGGCATCGCACCCAGAACCAAGACCACAAATTCTAGAACATGCAATCCCAGATGACCGATCTGACAGTCATTGCGACCCAAGTACAAAGCTTGGTGGAAATTCCGAAACCAGCTCCAGCCGTAGACAAGGGAGGGCAGTCATCGGTTCCCACCAACCCACTCTTGCAAACACTGCAAACGGAACAGTCACTTCCTACCGCTAAGACAGAGGCAGTCTCTATCAAAATGATGACTCCAGTCCAGAGCAGTTGCTCCCCGTCTTCGCCACCACAACTACAACAACGATCATAGCGGCTCAAGCCGCAGCAGCAGTGCCGATGGCCAGTATGGATGTGGCCACCTTGCAGAAGTTTATTGCAGAGCAGGTAAAGCAGCTAAATACAAGCTTACCAGCGCTGGTAGCCAACTAACCTTATTCGGATGAATACAACGATTCCTCATACCCGATAAGGTACACCATGTAGGTGCATGGTGCTAGGGTCGCAACACTTGCGGACTATGGTGGAAACATAGAACAAAAATTTCTAAAATATAGCATTGAACACTATACCCAAAATCATCCAAATACTACTAATTGCAAAAGATCAAGAAATACAAAGTTTAGAGGGGCTACAAGTTTTATAGCATGTCTACTCTCTAGTGGAAGACCCAAGCTAGACTTCGTGGTGTTGGGATCGAGCTTGATCGCCAACCGTCTCGCCAAAAATGATCCACGTTGAAAGTAACCCACCTAAACTCCCACTTCACAGTAGAACACTTTTATGTGAAGCAACTAGCTCTCACATATTGCTAATATGTAGAGGTAGAAGATGATGTTTAGAAGCTCTCTTTATTTCTCTCTTTTCTTTTCTTTTCTTCTCTTTCTTTTTATTTTCTCTCTAGAAACTTAGAAAAGGAAGAAGATGAAACTCCTACATTTTCTTTCCTTAGAAAAATTATTAAAGAGAATGAGAGTGAATCTCATTCTCATATCCCTCTTCTCCTCTCTTCCACTTGTCACTAGAAAGAGGGTGGGTTTCATGTGGCCCCTACCTCTTTCACATGCCATAAATTACAAATTGTTAGATATAGATACTCTCAAGGCAATTATTGTAACTGTATGAGGACCTATATGGATAGAATTCGTTTGTATACGTTTTACTTGCTATTACATATCACTAATACATTATGATAAAACCCATAGAATCTTTGCTGGATTACCAGGATTATTATGGAGATCATAATAGTTGGTCCTTGATAATCCATAAGTACATCCTTAAATGTCCCTAGTCATAAGAGTATTGAGACAAGTCAACGGTATTCCAGATTAGACTAGTGTATACGCTTCATGATCCGGTTGGAGGGCGATAGCTAGTCCCACAGCTATTGGTGTTTGACACTGAGGATTGTGTATATGTGCTCATTGGAGAATGAGTTACACTGGATGGACTCACCAAGAACTCCTGGATGGTATTATACCTATTGTCAGATAGAATTTCTCTGGTGACATGAGTACAAGGTAGTCCCTTGACCTGAGATCGCCATAGTATCTTGTGTGTGTTCCTACTGTACTTTGATTACTACTTTACCACGGCTTTAAAGAGTTGTGCAAACATGTTTTAGTTGGATACAGTCTCGAAGCACATGGAGGCAGTGAGCGGTCGAGGGAATTCGTCTCTCCCGGTATAGGGAGTTGATGCCGTGCTATGCGAGACATGACTATAACCAGAAGCCCACGACCGCAGTAGTTGAGATAAACTGATAAGTGTTATCAGTTGTATCTCTGATGGTTATAAGTCCTATGTTAGCATGACTTATTAGGTTATTGGGGGTCTGACAGATTCCACCCCCAGACCCGGTATGCGACACTCTCTGAATAAGAGACCGGACTGTACGGTGACTATCACTGATAGGCTCTGATTGCGTTCGGATGAGCTTGTTTGTCGACCTTTCTTTTGATCAATACCTGGTAGCCATTACGTATAGCTAGTGCCGTTGACGTATAGCTAGTGCCGTTGACGTGCTTGTGGGTTGATGGATATGATCCTAACCTACTGCCAGCATATTGATTGAGTCTTTAGAGTCCCACGCAGAGGTTTTCCCGCTCAGGAGAAACGATGTAGTGTGCGCGTATGGCGATACATGCGGAGTTCGATTATATATGTTAATCAGATGTTTGATAATACTAGCCGGTTTAGGTTTAACTAGATTATTAAATCAAGTGGTGATTTAATAATATTATGTATGTATGTATGTATGTATGTATGTATGTATGTATATATATATATATATATATATATATATATATATATATATATATATATAATGAGATACCTCATTTCCTATTTAAATGAAAAAGAAAAATGGAAAAGAAAACGTGGAATGAAAGAATAGTGAGAAGTATGGAATGAGAGTATGGTTGGATTATTTTAAAGAGAAATGGTTTTGTAAAAGAATGATACTCTCTTTCTCTTCTCATTTTTCTTTCAAGCACATGATCTCTTCTCTTCTTCTTCTTCTTCATTTTCAAGTAGAGAGCAAAATGAGAGAGGAAAATTAGCGTGAGTTAACTATATCTCCTAATCTAATGGATTAGCAAACCATTATGTTAGGTTTCTTCACATAGATTAGTCTAGTGGTGGAGATGAAGCTTGATTTGGGGTTTCCTTGATATGGATCATCTTCGGTGAGGAGATTGGCTTGCAAGCTCGATCCGGAGGCGATGGAGTTTAGCACGGGTCTTCCACGATTGGGTGGACACACTACAAAGGTTTTAGCCCCCTAAAACCTCCTACAGATTACTTGTTGTTTGCAATTATTATTAAATGTGATCTTGTTGTTGTGGAATCGGTAGCTAAGTTTTCAAAATCCGCGCTCTATCTACTATCAAGTTAGTTGGATTTCATTTTACGCTCCCACAGGGTCTGTAAGTCTTACGACCCTAGCACCGATTCCATCACAAATACACTTCATGTATCATATACATGAAGGGATTGATGGAGAGGGTCTATGTATCCATATAATACATATTATGTATCATATACATAATATCAAGAGAGAATATATGTATCATATACATATACATATTATGTATCATATACATAATAAAACATTAATATCGTATACTAATATGTGTGTGTGTGTGAGAGTATCATATACACAATACTAGCAACCATATCATATATATGGATATTAAGTCAACACTTGATTTAATAATCCAGCTTATAAATAAACCGGCTAGTATTATCAAACGTCCGATTAATATATGTGTATTTGTTCATCACGATTAATTGCATATAATACTGCCTATTCTATATCATTTTATTAATAAACAATTGCTATTAACCCTATGACTGCTATTGAGTACAGGACCACAGGTTTGCGAGGGTTTGGATCACAATTGGTGTGAAACACGCACATTTGATACGTTTTTAGGTTCAAATGACCGACAGACGAAGAAACACGAATTTTGGTCACTCATATCCAACACGTGTGACACCCGGGCTTCTAGAGCTTGACAAAGAGACTTCTCTCTTGTCTTGGTCAGCAATGGAGAATCATTTGAGCTTCCTAAAATGAGTGGAAGATGTAAATGCATATGGTAATTGAATTTGAGAAGTAAAAGTCAAACCGAGCCGAATTCGTTGACCAAAAAACCCAAGAGCACTCTGGAAACAATTATGGAATTCTACAAGCATGAAAAATGAGGAAATAAAGAGAGAGAATTACCATAAAAAATTGGGGACTTAACTCAAATATATGGCAGCGAATTAGCTACCATCATGAAGGAATTAGCTGCGAATTTGCGGCCAAAATAAGTCCAATTGGTGTCGGTAAAAGGTGGTGGTTTTATCATGTGATACACATTGGTATTCTGTGTCTAATATCCTTTACAAATTCCTATAAATACAGCAGGTTGTAGAGGGAGTGGAGAGGGAAGTTTTTAGGTTTGTAATAATAAGATTGTTTTTTCTTCTTCTTTCTTGAAGCTCTCATTTGAGAGCTTCATTAAGGAGGTTCAAGTTGTAATCTAATCTTGTAGCCATCTCGTCCAATAGTTAATGACACTTCAATTCTGTAACCCTTCGAAAATCGTTTAGGCAGTTTTTCGGTAATCGGCAAATTTTTCGGCTTTTTCCGTTAAAAGTCAAAATTGATATTTTTCCTTGTAGACCTAATTATACAAAATTTAGACAAGATATTACTATAATTTTGTCACTAAAATGTCATTTATAATTTTCTAGTTAAATAAATTTTTTTTTCGTAATTAATTATTTTTTTATTATTTTAAGCCTTTTTAAATACATTTAATTAGGGATAAATACAAATTTAATTAGGTAAATTTCTTAATTAGGAGTCTTTATAAGCTAAAATATGGTGTTAATAAAATTATATCATGGCTTGCAAACTTCTAGTTTTAAAGAAGGAAATTTAATGAAAAATGAGGTAAAATAAGGGTTTTTTTTGTAAAATGTTGAAAAGAAATGCATTAAATGATAACATGGGGGTGTTTTAGACCTAGAAACTTCTCCAAAAATCCACAAACCCCCTCCTCCTACTGCTGGCCGAGCTCCAACTGCAGCAACCCCCATTTCTTCACTTCATTCTTGCTTCAAATTCATAGCAAAAATTCACAAAAATCAACAAATTTCCATCTCCATTCAAACCAAAAACCTAATCCATTCTCTCTTCAACCCATATTAGTTCAAAACATGATGAAAGGAGGCTTCTTGGAGACTTGATCAAGTTAGGGTTCAAGCTTGTGAGGTGAAAATTCTAATCTCTTTGTCAAATTGTAGTTTAAAGGTGCTAAAATAGAATTTTGAAGTATCAATTTAATAGAAATTGCTTGTTCATGAAATTCAAGAAAGGGATTTGATTGTGGATTAGTGTTTGAAGCATGGTTGATGTATTAAAGTTGGGGTTTGGTTATCTAATTAATTAGAGTGGTGAATTGTGTATTGGTATGCTTACTAAATCGATAAATTTCGATGTTTGTAACAAATCGGTAAAGAAATCGCTTGCTAGATTTTTTGTAGAATTAGTATGCGTTCAAATTGCGCTAGGTTAGCAATATTACTAACTTCGTATAGGATTATTAGAGTGCGCGAACGTGGGGTTTCATCTAGTCGGGTTGTAGTTTTGTCGATTTCCCCGAAGTGACGATTTTAGCTAAAAATTAGCGATTTTCGTGCGTTTTCCCGCGCACCGAGGGCGTGCTATAATTAATTTGGGAGCGTTGATATTTGTATAATGTGACTTGCATCGTTTAGGGTTTTGTAATCTTATACTTGGTGTTGTGCAAATTTAGGATCGGTCGGGGAAACTTCGGATACGGCGCGAAAAGGCAAAGCGGTGGCCGGATCAGATTAGCGGGGATTTCTGGTGAGTAGATATATTCATCTAAGGGGGAATCGTCTGGATGGCGCGAGGCGCCCCCTCCCTAGTTAGGATTACTCTACTTTATGCAATAATTATATTGTTAGCTAGCTTATCCATTTACGCACATTGCATACCCTTACAGCTAACCCTATACTAGATTGCATGGACATTCATATGACATTCATATATACATATGCGATATCATTTCGTAGGACACGAACACCTTACCATTGGCATCTATTGCACGCGCACTATTCATGTGACACACACGCCTTTGGTATTTGCCATGCCACGTGCACTATAAAAACCTGTTTAGCTTAGTAACGCCATTGCATTCATGCATGATATTTGAGATTGTATCGCACGCATATACCTCACATTACTGTCATATTTACATAGATTTCTAGCCAAACTCTCACATCATATACATTGATATCATAGATACTTATCATATATAACATGTGGACATTATGATTTCTTGAGGATTTCAGTTTTGCGGCGATTTCTGGATTTTGGGGGGAAAACCGCAAGAATTTAACAAAACCTTATATTTATCTTTTTCAAAACAAAGTTGCGGTTTTCTCGTGATGTATGTGTCGTCCACCATGAGTTTTCATGTTTTCTGTTGGATTTCGAGACCCGATTCGAGGAGTGGAGGAACCGTCTCGGGTACATGGTGGGCCCGGTATGGTACCCCGGGGCAAGAAGATCGAGTTGTAGACGATGAGCCTGGCAGGGGAAGACTACCTACCGGTGATGTCTGGCGCGGCGGATATCCGGAGGATACCGACCGTTGTCGTGAGATTTGTGATATGGGCCGATCCGGACTGACGGAGCCCGATATTGAGACAGATATGATTCCTATTTGGTGTCGATACTTGACACGGGTTTTCAGAGGATTTCTTGATGATATTTAGCTATTATGCAGACATTCATTTTCTAAAAGTTAAGAATGCAGTAACATTAACATTTAAATCACTTAAAGAGTTAGAAAAGATATTGCATACATGTGCATGCATACTAGAGTTATTATATCACATATGGACATACATGTTGTTCCGCATTGCGTGCATTCTTACGATTGCCTTAGTAGATGTTATATTTACTCACGAGCTGGCAACTCACCCCCGTTGTGCCACAGTGTCTTGCAGGTCGGACCCGTCATCTTTGTAGCGGCGGGCTATCTTATCATCAGCTCATTTTGCTCAGACTCGCGACATCGCCCGTAGGTGGGTTGCGAGTATACTTTATTTCTTTTTGCTTTATCATTGTATCTAGTATTCTCCATCTACCACTTGTATTGTATATGCGACCTAGTGATGAGACTGAGAGATTTGTATATTTGTGGTTCCTTTTGGGTCGAGCTCACTTGAGCCGACGTGTGTTTTCTGGTATTTGCATCTCTTTTATGCTCTTTTTCTTGATATTACTATTATATTGCATGTGGTTGTGATCCGCCTTGGGCGAAGAGCTAGCTCCCGCTTGGGGATGCCATTTTTATAATTACAGGTTTATTATCTTGTTGTACCCATTTTGGGGGATAGAAAATACAGGGGAGACTCTGCCGAAATTTTCAGAAATTTTTGATGTTTTAAAAAGGGATTCTATGCAACTTAATTGAATTAAAAACCGTTTTCGTTTAAGGTTTTCCTTCACTCTCTTTTGATTTTGGGTTAGATTTCTGGGCTTTGGCTGACTTAGGTTACGGTACGCCTTTAGACGTCTCGTAATCTAAGTGCCAGTCACGTTCCGTACTTTCGGGTCGTGACAAAGTTGGTATCAGAGCTTAGGTTTTACCTTTCTGAGTGTAGGACAACCTTGGTAGATGGAGTAGGTGACTTAAGCAGAGTGGCGTAGTGTGGGTATGATCCGCGGCATACTTACGATACGGTACTCCGCCTAAGTAACCTTAGGACATAATTGCTTGTATTTCCTTTCTTGATTCCTTGCATTCCTTGATTCAATTGCAATGTCCTTATCGGTCATGTTTCTTATTCCAGCTTCGATGCCGCCAAAGACCACGAGAGCTCAGCGGGCTGCCGCTAGGGATGAGATTCGAGCGGGCTCGTCTGAGGCGAGGATCGAGCGGGATGATACGCCTATCCCTCAGGGTCCTACTGATCCGCCTTATCCTGACCGTATTGCCAGATTAGAGGCCGGCATGCAAGAGTTGCGGCAGATGATGGGATCTTTAGTTGAGTCCAGCCGGGCACAGAGATCCGAGGACGTTCCTTCCACCGCACAGACCACGATCGTACCTGCTGCACAGATGGTCACTCCTGCTGCTACTACGGAGACTATTCCTGTTTCACTACAGGAGTTCATGAGATTGAGACCCCCATCTTTTACCGGTACAGATGCGACAGAGGACCCACAGACATTTCTCGATAGGATGGCACGGATTGGCCGTTCGTTGAGGTGTTCTGAGGATAGATTGGTGGAGTTTGCGAGTTTTCGTCTGGAGGGTCTTGCCCAGACATGGTACGACTCAGTAGAGAGAGGCCGAGCTGCAGGTCTGCCTTCTATGACCTGGGATGAGTTTACATCTGCATTTCTTGCCCGTTTTCTTCCGGAGAGTGTCCGAGATGCTCGAGCCCGTAGTTTTGAGTCTTTGCGCAAGACTCCTGGGATGACAGTATCGGAGTATGATATACAGTTTACCCAGTTGTCTCGATATGCTCCGTACCTAGTCGACACGGAAGAGAAGAGAATAAAGAGGTTTGTGCGAGGGCTTGATACACAGCTATTCCTTGCCATCGGCACCCAGCATTTTGACACATACGCAGCCGCGATGGATGCAGCCTTACTATTGGAGGAGCGTATTGCTGAGACTCCGGTCGTTTCTGGGCCGAAGAGGATCCGTACTGATACGCCAGCTCAGCGGCAGATGGGCAGACACCGCGATAGATTATTTCCGGGAGATGGCGGAGGCAGAGGATTGAGACGAGGTCAGTTATTTGGCTCATATCCACAGACCCAGCAGTCGTCTCCAGGATGTTTTCGGTGTGGGAGTCAGTACCACCGTATCAGAGACTGTACCATGGGACGTCCGGGCGCTGCGACAGTCCCGCATGTGACTTTACCACCCTCACCACCATCGCAGAGAGCTTTACTTCCTACTCCTGATGATGCTTCACGCCAGCCAGATGCTTCTAGAGGCCGTGGGCGTGGCGGTCCGGTTCAGAGAGGACGAGGCGACAGAGGCAGAGGCAGAGGCCGAGGTAGAGGCAGAGCACAGCCAGCTATTAGCGGTGGACAGGCCCGAGTGTTCGCATTGACTCCTCAGGATGCACAGGCATCCAATGCCGTCGTGACAGGTACTCTCCCAGTATGTTCCTTTGATGCACGGGTATTATTTGATCCAGGCTCCACACACTCCTATGTTTCCACGTATTTTGCACCGAGGTTGGGCCGAGAGTCTTCTCCGTTAGATCAGCCGCTTGTCGTTATTACCCCGGTAGGCGAGTCTTTTGTTGCCCGTTTTGTGTACCGATCTTGTTCCGTTCGTATCGGGGAGAGAGATTCTTCAGTAGATTTGATTCTTCTCGATACGCTAGACTTTGACGTTCTTCTTGGTATGGACTGGCTAGCCACCTGTTATGCATCCGTGGACTGCCGTGAAAAAGCAGTCAGATTCAGTTTTCCTGGTGAGCCGGTTCTTATTATTCAGGGAGATCGTAGTGCTACCTTTCCCAGCTTAATTTCTTCTCTTCGCGCTGGTCAGCTCTTAAGGAAAGGGTGTAAAGGATTCTTAGCTTATGTTTGTGATACTAGCTCCACAGAGGTTCTGTTGGACCAGGTCCCTGTTGTGAGAGAGTTCCCTGATGTATTCCCTGACGAGCTGCCTGGTCTGCCACCAGAGCGCGAGATTGAGTTCTGTATTGACTTGATCCCTGGCACGGGGCCTATTTCTATACCTCCTTATCGGATGGCCCCCGCAGAGCTGAGAGAGCTAAAGGATCAGTTACAGGACTTGCTGGACAAAGGGCTTATCCGACCGAGTGTGTCACCTTGGGGTGCTCCCGTCCTGTTTGTTAAGAAGAAGGACGGAAGTATGCGTTTATGCATTGATTATCGTCAGCTGAACCGGGTTACTGTGCGGAACAGGTATCCCCTACCCCGCATTGATGACTTATTTGATCAGCTCCAGGGTGCAGGGTTCTTCTCGAAGGTTGATTTACGGTCAGGTTATCACCAGTTGCGGGTTCGGAAGGAGGATATTCCGAAGACCGCCTTCCGTACTCGTTATGGTCATTATGAGTTCTTGGTGATGTCGTTCGGGCTCACCAATGCCCCGGCAGCTTTTATGGATTTGATGAACCGCGTATTCAGGCCGTATCTTGATCAGTTCATCATTGTGTTCATTGACGACATCTTGGTTTATTCTCGGAGCCGGGAGGAGCATGAGCAGCACTTACGTATCACATTGCAGACTTTGAGGGAGCATCAGCTGTTCGCCAAATTCTCCAAGTGCGCATTCTGGCTAGACAGTGTCGATTTCATGGGTCATGTGGTGACGAGAGATGGTATTTGCGTGGACCCGAAGAAGATCGAGGCAGTTCAGCATTGGCCTAGACCAGTATCAGTTACAGAGGTTCGCAGCTTTCTAGGTCTGGCCGGCTATTATCGACGTTTCGTCCAGGATTTCTCCCGCATTGCTGCACCGTTGACCGGGTTGACCCGGAAGGGGGTTCCTTTTGATTGGACCCAGGCATGTGAGGATAGCTTCCAGCAGTTGAAGACTCGTCTGACTACTGCTCCAGTGTTAGCATTGCCTTCAGGATCAGGCGGGTTCGTGGTATATTGTGATGCTTCTAGAGTGGGGCTGGGATGTGTATTGATGCAGCACGACAGAGTTATCGCGTATGCTTCTCGACAGCTGAGGAAACACGAGCAGAACTACCCCACCCATGATTTAGAGATGGCTGCAGTGGTATTTGCACTCAAGATCTGGAGACATTACCTATACGGTGAGTCGTGCCAGATATTCACTGACCACAAGAGTTTGAAATATATCTTCCAGCAGCGAGATTTGAACCTGAGGCAGCGCCGTTGGATGGAGTTGGTGAAGGATTATGACTGCGAGATTTTATACCATCCGGGCAAGGCGAATGTGGTGGCAGATGCTTTGAGTAGGAGGCCCGGAGGTAGCCTATCTTGTTTGAGCGCAGTACTGATGCAGTCGACGGCGGATTGGCAGGTGTTATGTGACAGCAGAGTGCAGTTCGAGTTTACTTCTTCAGGGGGACAGCTGGCCCATTTCAGAGCACGCCCACAGTTACTTGACCGTATTCGCGAGGCACAGTCCGGCGATGCCCGTATCTTAGAGATTATTGAGCAGATTCGGCAGGGCAGAGTTTCTGAGTTCGTGATTGATGATCAGGGGATACTTCGATTTGGGACTCGACTGTGTGTGCCAGATTCAGAGGGACTGAGGCGTGATATACTCGAGGAGGCACATAGATCAGTATACAGTGTTCACCCAGGTTCCACCAAGATGTATCGTGATTTGAGAGAGGTTTACTGGTGGGACGGGATGAAGAAGGATATTACAGACTTTGTGTCGAGATGCCTGACTTGTCAGCAAGTCAAGGCCGAGCACCAGAGGCCAGCCGGCGAGTTACAGCCTTTGCCCATCCCTGAGTGGAAGTGGGAGCAGGTCTCCATGGACTTCGTTGTGGGTCTACCCAGGACCAGTCGAGGGTATGACTCTATTTGGGTGATTGTAGATCGACTGACGAAAGCGGCTCACTTTCTGCCAGTGAAGACCACTTTTGGATTTTCTCAGTACGCCCAGGTTTATATTGATGAGATAGTGCGACTGCATGGTGTTCCGACTTGCATCGTGTCCGACCGTGGCACCCAGTTTACCAGCCGATTGTGGCAGAAACTACAGGAAGCTTTGGGCACCCGATTGAGTTTTAGCACAGCCTTCCATCCTCAGACTGACGGTCAGTCGGAGCGTACGATTCAGACTCTTGAGGACATGCTCAGAGCTTGTGTTTTAGATTTCGGTGGTAGCTGGGATCGTCATTTGCCTTTGATCGAGTTTTCCTACAATAATAGCTTCCAGGAGACGATTCAGATGGCACCTTTTGAGGCCTTATATGGGAGGAGATGTCGATCGCCAGTATGTTGGACAGAGCTCAGGGAGAGCAGTATTTTGGGGCCGCAGATTGTACAGGAGACGACCGAGAAGATACAGCTGATTCGGGACAGGATGAGAGCGGCACAGAGCAGGCAGAAATCTTATGCTGACAGGCGCCGTCGCCGACTCGAGTTCGCTGTTGGCGATCATGTTTTCCTGAAGGTCTCTCCGATGAAGGGTGTGATGAGATTTGGGCGGAAAGGAAAACTGAGTCCTAGATATGTTGGTCCTTTCGAGATCCTAGAGCGTGTTGGTCCAGTCGCTTATCGGTTAGCTCTTCCGCCCAGCTTCCCCGATGTTCACCCCGTATTCCATGTCTCGATGCTCCGTAAGTACCTTCATGATCCTTCCCAGGCGATTCAGCACCAGACGATCCAGTTAGAGCGTGATCTTTCTTTCACCGAGCAGCCGGTTGTCATTTTGGATCGGCAGGTGAAGAAATTGAGGTCGAAGGTCATACCGTCTGTCAAGGTTCTTTGGCGTGGCCCGAACAGCGAGGAGGTCATCTGGGAGACCGAGGTCGAGATGAGGAAGAGATATCCCCATCTTTTTGAAGGTACGCGTAGTTAAATTCTAAATTCGGGGACCGAATTTCTTTAAGGAGGGAAGATTGTAACCCTTCGAAAATCGTTTAAGCAGTTTTTCGGTAATCGGCAAATTTTTCGGCTTTTTCCGTTAAAAGTCAAAATTGATATTTTTCATTGTAGACCTAATTATACAAAATTTAGACAAGATATTACTATAATTTTGTCACTAAAATGTCATTTATAATTTTCTAGTTAAATAAATTTTTTTTTCGTAATTAATTATTTTTTTATTATTTTAAGCCTTTTTAAATACATTTAATTAGGGATAAATACAAATTTAATTAGGTAAATTTCTTAATTAGGAGTCTTTATAAGCTAAAATATGGTGTTAATAAAATTATATCATGGCTTGCAAACTTCTAGTTTTAAAGAAGGAAATTTAATGAAAAATGAGGTAAAATAAGGGTTTTTTTTGTAAAATGTTGAAAAGAAATGCATTAAATGATAACATGGGGGTGTTTTAGACCTAGAAACTTCTCCAAAAATCCACAAACCCCCTCCTCCTACTGCTGGCCGAGCTCCAACTGCAGCAACCCCCATTTCTTCACTTCATTCTTGCTTCAAATTCATAGCAAAAATTCACAAAAATCAACAAATTTCCATCTCCATTCAAACCAAAAACCTAATCCATTCTCTCTTCAACCCATATTAGTTCAAAACATGATGAAAGGAGGCTTCTTGGAGACTTGATCAAGTTAGGGTTCAAGCTTGTGAGGTGAAAATTCTAATCTCTTTGTCAAATTGTAGTTTAAAGGTGCTAAAATAGAATTTTGAAGTATCAATTTAATAGAAATTGCTTGTTCATGAAATTCAAGAAAGGGATTTGATTGTGGATTAGTGTTTGAAGCATGGTTGATGTATTAAAGTTGGGGTTTGGTTATCTAATTAATTAGAGTGGTGAATTGTGTATTGGTATGCTTACTAAATCGATAAATTTCGATGTTTGTAACAAATCGGTAAAGAAATCGCTTGCTAGATTTTTTGTAGAATTAGTATGCGTTCAAATTGCGCTAGGTTAGCAATATTACTAACTTCGTATAGGATTATTAGAGTGCGCGAACGTGGGGTTTCATCTAGTCGGGTTGTAGTTTTGTCGATTTCCCCGAAGTGACGATTTTAGCTAAAAATTAGCGATTTTCGTGCGTTTTCCCGCGCACCGAGGGCGTGCTATAATTAATTTGGGAGCGTTGATATTTGTATAATGTGACTTGCATCGTTTAGGGTTTTGTAATCTTATACTTGGTGTTGTGCAAATTTAGGATCGGTCGGGGAAACTTCGGATACGGCGCGAAAAGGCAAAGCGGTGGCCGGATCAGATTAGCGGGGATTTCTGGTGAGTAGATATATTCATCTAAGGGGGAATCGTCTGGATGGCGCGAGGCGCCCCCTCCCTAGTTAGGATTACTCTACTTTATGCAATAATTATATTGTTAGCTAGCTTATCCATTTACGCACATTGCATACCCTTACAGCTAACCCTATACTAGATTGCATGGACATTCATATGACATTCATATATACATATGCGATATCATTTCGTAGGACACGAACACCTTACCATTGGCATCTATTGCACGCGCACTATTCATGTGACACACACGCCTTTGGTATTTGCCATGCCACGTGCACTATAAAAACCTGTTTAGCTTAGTAACGCCATTGCATTCATGCATGATATTTGAGATTGTATCGCACGCATATACCTCACATTACTGTCATATTTACATAGATTTCTAGCCAAACTCTCACATCATATACATTGATATCATAGATACTTATCATATATAACATGTGGACATTATGATTTCTTGAGGATTTCAGTTTTGCGGCGATTTCTGGATTTTGGGGGGAAAACCGCAAGAATTTAACAAAACCTTATATTTATCTTTTTCAAAACAAAGTTGCGGTTTTCTCGTGATGTATGTGTCGTCCACCATGAGTTTTCATGTTTTCTGTTGGATTTCGAGACCCGATTCGAGGAGTGGAGGAACCGTCTCGGGTACATGGTGGGCCCGGTATGGTACCCCGGGGCAAGAAGATCGAGTTGTAGACGATGAGCCTGGCAGGGGAAGACTACCTACCGGTGATGTCTGGCGCGGCGGATATCCGGAGGATACCGACCGTTGTCGTGAGATTTGTGATATGGGCCGATCCGGACTGACGGAGCCCGATATTGAGACAGATATGATTCCTATTTGGTGTCGATGCTTGACACGGGTTTTCAGAGGATTTCTTGATGATATTTAGCTATTATGCAGACATTCATTTTCTAAAAGTTAAGAATGCAGTAACATTAACATTTAAATCACTTAAAGAGTTAGAAAAGATATTGCATACATGTGCATGCATACTAGAGTTATTATATCACATATGGACATACATGTTGTTCCGCATTGCGTGCATTCTTACGATTGCCTTAGTAGATGTTATATTTACTCACGAGCTGGCAACTCACCCCCGTTGTGCCACAGTGTCTTGCAGGTCGGACCCGTCATCTTTGTAGCGGCGGGCTATCTTATCATCAGCTCATTTTGCTCAGACTCGCGACATCGCCCGTAGGTGGGTTGCGAGTATACTTTATTTCTTTTTGCTTTATCATTGTATCTAGTATTCTCCATCTACCACTTGTATTGTATATGCGACCTAGTGATGAGACTGAGAGATTTGTATATTTGTGGTTCCTTTTGGGTCGAGCTCACTTGAGCCGACGTGTGTTTTCTGGTATTTGCATCTCTTTTATGCTCTTTTTCTTGATATTACTATTATATTGCATGTGGTTGTGATCCGCCTTGGGCGAAGAGCTAGCTCCCGCTTGGGGATGCCATTTTTATAATTACAGGTTTATTATCTTGTTGTACCCATTTTGGGGGATAGAAAATACAGGGGAGACTCTGCCGAAATTTTCAGAAATTTTTGATGTTTTAAAAAGGGATTCTATGCAACTTAATTGAATTAAAAACCGTTTTCGTTTAAGGTTTTCCTTCACTCTCTTTTGATTTTGGGTTAGATTTCTGGGCTTTGGCTGACTTAGGTTACGGTACGCCTTTAGACGTCTCGTAATCTAAGTGCCAGTCACGTTCCGTACTTTCGGGTCGTGACAAATTCCTTTTGCTTTAGTATACTAGATCATTTTTTCTTTGTTTGTTCTTTTTCTTTACTTGTTCTTTATTTTTCATTGTTCTTGATATTATGTTATATTATGTTTGAGTAGTATTCTTGGTTAAGGTGAAGGTAAGGAATGATGATGAATGGCTAAACCTTCCTTCATTTTTGATTATGTATTGTGCTTAATTTGATTGTAACTTTAATATTGCAAAATGTTTATTGCTTGATAGGGCATGTAGTTTTTGATGGTTACATGGTAACCTTTAGCATATGCCTTATTCTCTTAATACCTTCATTAAACAATGTTAAAATTAGAATCAATAATTAGTGTTGATCTTGCTAAGTGTTTTAATAGGGTATGTAGTTTGATGGCTGGTTGACACCCTTCCTTAAGCATATATCCTATACTTTTATTCACACACTTAACAAATTTAATGCTAAGCCGCTTCCTAGAAGTATTCGTTTTATTCTCACATGTAATTGTGTTTGTCTTGATGGTATATACTTTGCGATCTGCTTTGATATGCCATACTTCATAATCAATTTTCATGAGAGAGGAAACATTTGTATGATCAAGAGAGAGAGGAGAAGATATCACCACGATTCATTCATCCGAGTCGAAGCCAAGGCCGCTTACCTTTTCTTATAATTTCTTAAAACACGACAAACCAAACAAAACCAAAATTCTTTTCTTGAACTTTTAATAGCAACACTTAATCACCGTTTTCTTTTGGATCGACCCGTACTTGCTAACTCGCTGCAAACGAGACGTGCACTTGCGGTTATAAATATTTTAAAACAAAACTTAGCTCGCGTGCGCCGTATTCTAACATAACTCATTCTTTTAACTAAAAGCGTGCGCGGGTGAAATCTCAATAGTATCATATGTACGTATTTAATCAAACTCACGCACGCATCACATACGTACACCACATCATCATTTCGTCTGGGCATGCACTTTCATTGTGGGATTCTAAAGACCTGACAATACGCTGGCAGCAGGTTAAATAGGATCGTATTCGATTGAATCTGAAACACTTTTAGATCAATCCCCTCACGGGTTAAGCTACAAGCACGTCAGCGGTACTAGCTGCACGTAACGGCTACCCAGGTATTGATCAAGAGGTAGGTCGATAAGTAAACTCATCCGAACCCAACAAAGCCTATTAGTGACAATTACTGTACAGTCCGGTCTCCACGTCAAGGTGTATTGCATACCGAGTCTAGGGAGTGGAAACTATCAGACCCCCAAAACCCAATAACTCATGCAGACATCGAACTCATTACCATCCGAGCTACAAATGATAACACTTATCAGTTTTTCTCAATCATCTTGGCCAGGGATTTCTGGTTATAATCATGTCCTGCACAGCGCGACATCGACTCCCTATACCGGAAGAGAGGAATCCCATTGACTGCTCACTATCTCCATGCGTTTCGGGACTATACCCAACTAAAACCTGTATCATAACTCTTTAAAACCGTGGTTGGGTAGTAATCAAAGTATAGTGGGAATACACACAAGACACTATGATGATCTTGGGTCAAAGGACTACCCTGTACCATTGTTACCAGAAAACTGCTATCTGACAATAAGTATAATACCATCTAGGAGTTCTTGGCGAGTCCGTTCGGTGTATCCATTTTCCAATGAGCACCTGTATACAATCTTCGATGTCAAACACCAATAGCTATGGGACCATCCATCATCCCGGTCGTGGTCAAGAAACGTATACACTAGTCTACTCTGTAGTACCGATACCCTGTCTCGATACTCCTACGACTAGGAACATTTAAGGATGTACTTATGGACTATCTAGGCCTCACTAGTATGATCACATCATAATCCTGGTAGTCAAGCAAGAATCCTAAAGGTTTTATCAACATGTATTAGCGATACGTAATAGCAAGTAAAACATATACATATGAATGCTAAAGACAAACCAGATACTATACTATCTTGTCGAGCAAGAATGTTCTATCCATATAGGTCCATAGAAAATTACAATAATTGCCTTCAGGAACCTATATCTAACAATCTCGTACTTGCACTCAAGGCCAATTATTGCAATATCACATACCGAACTTCTCTAATATCAGTTTCACAAACTGTATCTGAGAAATAGCTTCAGGCAGTGGATCCGCTACAATGTTTCTAATTTCTTCTCTCTTTATATGAATTTTGCCGAGATCAACTATTTCCCGAATCAAGCGATACATGCCTTAGAATTTGTCTGGATATCTGATGGGACCAAGTTCATAAATGAACTTATTTATCCAAATAGCTTCTTAGGCTGTATCAACGGCTGAGTCCTACTCAGCATCCAGCGATATGTCTGCCACAATATTCTACTTGGAACCGTTCCAATATTCCGCTCCTCAAAAGAGGGTATACTTATACCCGTGACAAACTCTTTGTCATCTATGTCACCTTAGAAGCTGGAATCGGTAACCGCCTCCATGTGGATGCAGTCATTACCATATACCAAGAACATCCTTTTAGTGCTTCACAATTACTTGAGAATATTCTTCGTTGCTATCTTTTGTTTCTCCAGGATTGGTCTGATATCTTCTTACTATTGTAAATGCATAAGCTACATCTAGTCTAGTATATAATATCGCATGATTGACTTTACCGCCGAAACATATAGAATGCCATTCATGCGAGTCCTTCTCCTCATTTGTCTGGAAGATATCTTTTTAGAGAGGGTGACTCCATGATATGCGGGTACACTACCGCGCTAGGAGTCTTTCATTCTAAATCTCTTTAGAATGGTGTCAAAGTATCTGGATTGGGACAATCCCTGAATCTTTCTAGATCTATCTCTATAGATCTAGTCCACAGAATGATTGATATATTACCTAGATCCTATATGGAAAAAGCTTTGTGACAATCATAGTTTGACTGAATTGTACATAGGAACGTCATTTCCTATATATCATCCATATACAATATGAGGAATGCGACAGTATTCCCTACAACCTTCTTACAAATACTTGGTTCATCTATAATTTTGATGAAGTAAAACTCTTAGACTATCACATCAAAATAGATAATCCTGTTTGTTATATGTATGCCCTAGAGGCCATTATTATACATGTGATGTATATTATAGTGGATGCCCGGACATATATAGGGAGGACTTTCTTGCTCGACATGATAGTATGCTATCTGGTTGATCTTTATCTTAACATGTACACTTATTGTCTCTCTATTACATGTTGATAAAGCCTTTAGGATGAGTACTTGACTACCAGGATTATGATGCAGATCATACTAGTAGGGCAGAGGTAGTCGGTAAGTACATCCTTCAAATGTTCTTAGTCATGGGAGTATCGAGACGGGGCATCGATATTCCAGAGTAGACTAGCGTATACGCTTCTCGACCAATGTGATGGGCGATGGATGATCCCACATCCATTGGTGTTTGACATCAGAGAAGGTATACGGGTGCTCAGTGGAGACTGGGTACACCGGACGGACTCGCCGAGAACTCCTATTTGGTATTATACCTCACGTCAGATAGCAGTTTTCTTGTGACGCCGGTACAGGTTAGTCTGTCGACCCGAGATCGTCATAGAGCCTTGTGTGATTTCCACTGTGCTTTGATTTCCACCTTACCACGTTCAAGAGATCGTGCAAAACGGTGGTTTTTGGGGACAGTCCCGAGTCACATGGAGGAAATGAGCTATAGGAGGGGATTTCGTCTCTCCCGGTATTGGGGGTTGATATCGCGCTATGCTCGATTGGCCATAACAGGAAATCCCTGGCCAGGGTTGCTGAGATTTACTGGTAAGTGTTATCAGTAGTTTCTTAAACCGTTATGAGCCTCACAGCGGCATGACTTATCAAGCTATTGGGGTCTGACGTTTACCACCCCAGGCTGAGATATGCGACATATCTGACGAAGAGACCGGATTGTACGGTAGTGTTACTTATTGGATTCTCAGGAGTATGAGCAGGCTTGCTTATTGATCTTCTGATCGCTCAATACCCGGGTATCCGTTAGGTCTAGCTAGTGCCGCTGACGGCTTGTGGGTGACTGATATGATCATCACCTACTACCGGCGTATTGACGAGTCTTTAGAGTCCTACACAGAGGTTTCCTGGCTCAGGCGAAACGAAGTAGGAGCACATATGTGATATGTGCGGGACCGAGATTAATACGAGTATGTGATACCGTATTCTATTATCACGATTTGTGATATCGGTCGGTTGTATGTGATATAGCCGGATTATTAAATCAAGTATTGATTTAATAATTTAATGTATAATTATATATTTGATATATTAATTTACATTAACTAATATTAGCTCACTTAAGCATTTATTTTTCTCATTTGTGTGCACTTAATATATATGTGATATATATTATTGTGTCATGCTAGTTGCTACATGCTACATGGGTGTATGAGACTCACACCATGCTTATAATAATTTAAGGTTTTATTTATTTAAAGTAAATCAAATTAGTTGGAAATTATTCACATGGTTAAGCTTAGTGTAAGCTTGTAGAACCATTGACTTTGTCCACTAATTTTGTTTTACTTGAGATATTTATTAACCTAACCATTATTGTTTAGCCATGGTTTAGTCTCTACATGAGTTAGTATATGATATTAACTCACCCATAGTTGCCATTCTATACTTGCTTTTTTCCATGGTTGCTTTTCTTCATCTCCTTCCTCAAGCTCTCTATCTTTTGGGAGGTGAAGAAAATTAGTGAGAAAAATATTTCTAAAGTGAATAAAATTCCTACTTCATCAATCTACACTAGATTAGCTATTTAGTTTAGGTTGTTTGCTTCACAATTAGCGAAGAGGTAGCTTGAGTTAGTGTCTCCTCGACATAGATCATCTTCGGCCTCGAAGACTTCAAGCAAGCTTGTTTCTTTCATCTTGTGGAGCCTTTCTAGAGTCCGGGAGTTCACTACTTGGACCGAAGGGACTACTACACGGAGCTATTGAAGGGAGGGACTGGTCTACAAAGGTTGTATTTCTTGTTCACTTAGATTTAAAGATTTTTACATGCTAGTTTCGTCTAATTCTCTAGTTAAGATTCTAGGTTAGGGTTCTTTAGCGCGCCAATTTTTTAAAAACGACATGGTCGATGCCTCCCGAAACCCAGTGGCGGTGCAGCGGAACCCTTCAGTGGTATCAGAGCCACGCTAGAGAATTAGACGATATTTGTCGAATTACAAAACCGAAACAACTCCGAAACACTCGAGACAAAAAACCAAGTTTCTGTCGAAATTTTAAGTCGTTTAAAATTTTTTTAAGCAACTGCAGAATGTTACATGTGATGTGACATGAACACTGAAGAAAATTGAACCCATTTAACCGGTTTTGACCCAGCGAAGAAGGCAGAAAATTCGGCCTGTCCGGTTCTGTAGGCTATTTCTGGCTTCGATTTTTGGTGTTGTTCCGGTCTCTGGGTTTTGGTGTTTCAGGTGTTGCTTGTTTTTGCTAAGATTGCATGTGATTAATCTTTCTGTAAATGCAATTCGGTGTGTTTCGTAGTCATAATTCTAACATTGTTTCGGGTTATTTTGACGACGTTAAAAAGTTCGAACGAATATCAAATACCAAATTTTTCTTACTCGCTGGAAATTTTCCAAAAGTTGGATTTTTCCAAGTTTAAAATCTTCAGAAAATCATGCAGGTGGTTCTATGGACCCTCTAGAAGAATGAAACCCTAACTCGATTCTATGACCGTCGGAACCGCCACCAAACCTTAGGATTTGCGGTAGTTCCACGGCGCCATAGATGAGGCAAGGGTTGGCCTTTCTATGGTTGGTCCATAGGTGTTGTGGCATGTTCTGGGTATTTTTAAACTGTGCTCAAGTGTTGAGCTCTCTGGGAAATTTTGGGTGTTTGTTGATTCGATCGAAAAGTTTAACATCGTCTAGCTATCTGTGATTGTGATACGATACTTGGAATCCATAATATTTAGTTTTATGAAAACTAATTTGAATTTTATAAATCTAGCAATTCAGTCTCATTTTATAGGTTGCTACGGGATTTTGATGTGGATCAAAACTCCGTCGCAATCACATAGCGTACGCGGATACTCGCCGGGTAACCTTACTAGATAGCCACGCCCCATAGCCCCGACCAAGTGACTGTAGAAGAACCCCATCGCCAAGCATCCGTTCGGGTGCTCGCGGCTGCGGTGTTCCGCCTAATTGCACTTTGTCGACGACATCGGGGGTGCGACCGTCAACTAAAGTTTCCGACGAGCATTCGATCAGGATGTCGGGAATCTTGTTGAATTACCCGACTGGTTATTAAAAAGTGTTTTCAATATCGAAACTAAAATGCGGGGTTATAATTGTTAGGCATGTGATGTATAAGGAATTCATTTGGTTAGGCATGAAATCCGAAGTATGTGATACATTATGTTTATGATGTCTAAGGTGGTTGGGGATTCCAATTGTTGTAGTTTTTACTTTCTTTTCTGCGACCGTAAGTATAATATGTGGTGTATTGCCGGTTTCGTTGCTATATGTCAACGACAATTGGGATACTCCATTTACTTACGTTGATGACATGTGATGTTATGTGTTGCTGGGATATATTATATTGGATCGTCGTGTTTTGAATAGCCGGGTTTTTTTGCGTGAGATGAGAGTTTTTCTTTTTCATTCATGTAAAAACTTGTATGTAATATTCTTTTATTGGGGCACTTCCGGGTTGAGGATGCTGTCACCATTGATGTATATTATTTATTTTTCCGCATTAGGATAGACCTAAGGAGGGGAGCACAAGTAACCGGGTTCTAGGGTCCAGTGGGAGACCATCTCGAGGAGTCGAGACTGGGTCTCCTCACTCTAGAATTGGTAGGGTTGCTTGCCGCTCTCGTAGGGGTCTAGGGATGTGGGTTTGGCTATTCATCACGACCGTGGAATCCGTGTGTTTTACTAGCTTAATTTAAAACACGGAATTCCTAGTGTATCTAATATTTCATATGTGGACTTCTGCTGCTGACATTCTGTGATGTGATCACTTTATATGCTGAGACGAATGTTATTATTATATATATGATATATAATAAGCGTTGCTTATGTTTTGCACCCGCGCTAGTCCCACCCCGCTATGCCGTTAGTTAAGTAACCTAACGGTGCATAACGGGACATTGTGGCGAATACGGATGGCATAAGCGTACGTTATATTTTCATTTCTTCTGTGATGCTTAGGAAGCATAAATGATGGGACTTCATTAATGAGATTAATGAAATAAAAGAAACCTAAAGATGTTGTAGAATCTTGTTTTAAAAACTGGTAGCTCTAGTTCTTGCTTTGCATAGCGGTATTCCTTATAGAATATCCAACACTTTATTCGATAAGGAAAGAGACGAGATCCCTTCACCGGGAGTGACCTCTTTAGCGAAACTGGCAGATGCTACAACCCACTCGGTTTTTTTTTGATTGCTTTTCTAGTTCTTGCTTTGCATAGTGGTATTTGTGAAATATCCAGCACCTCATTCGATGGGGAAAGAGCCGAGATCCCTTCACCGGGAGTGACCTCTTTAGCGAAACTAGTAAAAGGCTAAAAAACACTCCTTTTCAAAATCACTCGATTCTACAACGATATCAAGTTCATTACGCAAAAGGTTTTCTTAAAAACCTGTCGTAGCCCTCTGTTAATTCAGATAAGGACTATTTAGTATCAGTGCTATGTTTGTTGGCCTTCGTTAAGGCGTAGTGTGCGGTAGCTGATTAGTGCTTATCTGCTTAAAGCATGTGATGCGATTGGATTAGGGTAGTCGTGCGAATTTGTTGGCCTTCGTCAAGGGTCGTGCGGGTGGGTTTAATTCAATCATGAAATGTACGGGTTGAACTTGATTAGCGGCCTATAGTTTGTTGGCCTTCGTCAAGGTCATAGGAAGCTAGGGGTAAAATATTATCGGGAATTTCAAGTGTTGAAATTTGCAATGAGATTGCATACCTTCTATGAGATAGTTGGATCTCGATACCCACTGCGAGTAAGAGTTACTCCTGAGAGAGTTTTACACATTACAATTAGCCGATCAAGTAGGTGTATAGAAAGGTGTTAACGGGGTTACACCCCCTGGGAAAACGAGGTTTATTTTAATTAGGTCCGTGCGAAAGCACGGGGAACCTCCTTCAAAGTACCGACACCGGCCTGGCCGAAAGATTGGCGAACTTGTAGGGTGTAATTAATCCCGGCCAGTCTTACCTTTTAGGGTTTGAAGGAAGATTTGATAAAAATAGTGGGAGCCATCCTGATTAGATAAAATAATAACTAATCTGATCTTGCAAGAGCATACGCTGAGTGTTTTCTTCTCTCTCTCCTACGCTGAGTGTTTTCTTCTCTCTCTCTCTCCTGGTAGCAACCAGGTCACGCCTTAATCAAGATAATAATATGGATGCATTGACCGAACCTGCTTATTATACTGAGCTGGGGAACGTTGGTTCCGCTTTATCTTATAATTGTTATAAGTCCGAGCAGGAAATAGGGGAATATTCAGATTCCTACGTGACCCAATCGAGGAATGAGTATGCTGATGCGTCTTTTTCGGGTGTGTTCGTTACCAAGAACCGTTTCTTAATATCCTCTACATCCTAGGTATGAGATACCGGATCAGGATCCCATATATGTAATTTGTTACATGGGCTATAGAAAGGTAGAGAACTGGGATTGGGTGATATGTCTCTAAGTGTTAGAGAATGGTGCAATTGTTGCAGCCAAATCAGTTGGTAAATATCACCTTGTATTACCAAAGGGTAAATACATTGATTCTGAACAAATGTTATTAGATACCGAACCTGATATACAACATTATATCAGCTTCTTTATTAAGTTAAAGAAGAATATAATTTTGTATTGAAGGATAATGTTGTGAACATTTTCCTTAATCAAGAGTTGATTGGATCAGGCACGTTATATAATAGCATATACGTTCTAAATCAAACCACAGTTCAATTTATATAGAACACACACAAGAGGAGTAGTTCAGAAATGAACGAATCCTTCTTGAGGCATTATAGACTAGGTCATATCAATGCGACACAACTAGCTAAGTTACATAAGGATGAATATTAGAATCCGTTCGAATTTTCATCTTATGATACTTGCGAGTCTTGTCTCAAAGGTAAAATGACCAATACTCCGTTTACTGGAAACAGAGAAAGAGTTGCTGAACCCTTGGGACTGATACATGGTGATGTATACGGTCCTAAGTCTACAAATGCCAGGGCCGGTTCCTCGTACTTCATTATATTCACTGACCATCTCTCAAGATTCGGACATATGTTCCTGTTGAAACACAAGTCTGAAACTTTTGAGAAATTCAAGGAATATAAGCTTGAAGTTAAGAACCAGACGGGTAGAAGTATTAAATCCTTCAATGTGATCGAGGAGGAGAATACTTGCGCATGGAGTTCCTGGAGTTTCTAAAAGGAGAATAGGATTCTCTCTCAGCTTACTCCTTCGAGTACATCACAGCACAACGGTGTATCGGGGCGGAGGTATCGCGCCCTATGAGATATGGTGCGCTCTATGATGAGTACTGCTGAGTTACCTGTTTCCTTTTGGTTTTATGAACTTGAGAAGCTACATACTTATTGAATGGGATTCCATCCAAATCAGTGCCTACCATTCCATATAAGATATGGAATGGGAAGAGACCATCTCTTAAACGAGCTAAGATATGGGGTTGCCCGGCCTATGTTGAAAAACAAAATCCGGACAAGCTCGAGGCAAGGTCAGTTCTGTAAGTTTGTTGGATATCCCAAACATTTGCGAGGGAATATTTTCTACCACACTGAGGAGCAAAAGGTGTTTTGTTTCTCAGCATGCCACCTTTTTAGAAAAGGAATTTCTTGTGAAGAAATTAGTGGTCATGAGGTAGAGTTGGAAGGAGTTCCAGCTGGACAAACTAACAGCTGATGATTTGGTGAAACCAAAGGATTCAATAGTCTCCAACGAATCTCAGCCTCTCCGTGAATCTGGTAGGGTTCCTCATCCACCTAAGAGATACTATGGTTTTCTCGGTGACGGTGGGAGCGAGGATTGCATCATGGTAGATGATGACCCAACCAAGTTCAGGCAGGCCATCATGAGTATGGACTCTGTGAAATGGCTGGATGCTATGTAATCAGAGATGGAATCCATCTACACTAACAAAGTATGACTTTGAATATTGTACCTAAAGGGGTAAAACCCATCAGGAGCAAGTGGATCTTGAGAAGATTCTTGGTGTAAATGGAAAAGTTGAGACTTTCAAAGCTAGATTAGTAGAAAAGGTTTTCGTCAATAACCAAGTGTGGTTTATGATGAAACCTTTCTCCAGTGGCTATGCTTAAGTCCATCAGGATTATAAGCATGCATCGCGGAGATGGAACATCTGTTTTGATGTGGCAGTCAAAGAGTTTGACTTCATCAAAAAGGTAGATGAACCTTGTATATACAAGAAGGTAGTAGAGAGTAAGGCCGTCTTCTACGTATTATATGTAGATGACATACTCTTGATAGGAAATTGTTTCCTATGCTACAATCGGTCAAGCTCCTCTTATTACGAGGATTCTCCATGGAAGATCTGGATGATACCTACTACATCTTGTGGATTATGATCTATGGTGATAGATCTAAGTGGGTGTTGGGAGTGTCCCAAATCCAGGTACATTAACACCATACTAAAGGGGTTTAGTATGGAGGATTCTAAGCGTGGTGGTTCGCCCACTTACTCATGAATCACTCTCTCCAAAAAGATATCTCCCGAGACTGATTTGGAGAAAGCTCACGTGAAAGGGATAACCTATTCTTCGGCAATTGACTCTATCATGTATGCGATGTTATATACCAGACCAGATGCAGCTGACTCACTAGGAGTAGTGATCAGGAATCAATTGGATCTGGGGAGAATCACAGGACAGCTGTGTAGGACATTCTTAAGTACTTGAGAAGCACTAAAGAAAGGTTCTTGGTGTTTGGTAATGATGAACTCCAGTGGGAGTCCTTTACCAATTCAAGCTTCCAGAGTGATATGGTCGACTGAAAGTCAGTCACAGCCTTTGTCTTTACCCTCAGTAAAGAGACGGTATGTTGGAAGAGTTCCAAGCTATATACCGTGGCAAACTAGACGATAAAGGCTGAATACATCGTTACCAACGATGCTACCAAAGTGGATGTCTGGATATTTCTTGCTCATGAGATGAACATGGTTCCTACCATTGAGCGTCCAGTAACTGTTATTATGACAACAATGGAGTCGCGGCTTTGGCCTAGGAACGCCGGTCCCATCAGCGATCCAGACATATTCTGAGGACAATATCACCTGATCAGGGAGATGGTTGATCTCCAAGGGATCGAGGTAAGGAGAGCTGATGCAAAGGATAACACGTCGGATCCACTCACAGAGGCCTTTCCCTAGAGAGACTTTTATGGGACGTTGGGTATGAGACACTACAACAAATGGCCTTAGTGCAAGTGGGAGATTGTTAGTTATATGTATGCCCCAGAGGCCATTATTATACATGTGATGTATATTATAGTGGATGCTTAGACATATATAGGGAGGACTTTCTTGCTCGACATGATAGTATGCTATCTGGTTGCTCTTTATCTTAACATGTAAACTTATTGTCTTTCTATTACATGTTGATAAAGCCCTTAGGATGAGTACTTGAATACCAGGATTATGATGCAGATCATACCAGTAGGGCAAAAGTAGTCGGTAAGTACATCCTTCAAATGTTTCTAGTTGTGGGAGTATCGAGACGGGGCATCGATATTCCAGAGTAGACTAGCGTATACGCTTCTCGACCCATATGATTGGCGATGGATGATCCCACACCCATTGGTGTTTAACATCAGAGAAGGTATACGGGTACTCAGTGGAGACTGGGTACACTGGGCGGACTCGCCGAGAACTCCTAGATGGTATTATACCTCACGTCAGATAGCAGTTCTCTGGTGACACCGGTACAGGTTAGTCTGTCGACCCAAGATCGTCATAGAGTCTTGTGTGATTCCCACTGTGCTTTGATTTCAACCTTACCATGTTCAAGAGATCGTGCAAAACGGTGGTTTTTGGGTACAGTCCCGAGTCACATGGAGGCAATGAGCTATAGGAGGGGATTTCGTCTCTCCCAGTATTGGGGGTTGATGTTGCGCTATGCTCGATTGGCCATAACAGGAAATCCCTGGCCAGGGTTGCTGAGATTTACTGGTAAGTGTTATCAGTAGTTTCTCAAACCATTATGAGCCTCACATCGGCATGACTTATTAGGCTATTGGGGTCTGACGTTTAACACCCCCAGGCTGAGATATGCGACATATCTGACGAAGAGACCGGATTGTACGGTAGTGTTACTTATTGGATTCACAGGAGTATGAGCAGGCTTGCTTATTGATCTTCTGATCGCTCAATACCCGGGTATCCGTTACGTCCAGCTAGTACCGCTGACGGCTTGTGGGTGACTGATATGATCATCACCTACTGCCGGCGTATTGACGAGTCTTTAGAGTCCTACACAGAGGTTTCCTGGCTCAGGCGAAATGAAGTAGGAGCACATATGTGATATGTGCGGGACCGAGATTAATACGAGTATGTGATACCGTATTCTATTCCCGCGATTTGTGATATCGGACGGTTATATGTGATATAGCCGGGTTATCGGATCAAGTGTTGGTTCGATAAGTTGATACAAATGATATGAGTCGGTTGTATGTGATATAGCCGGATTAATATATATGTGATATATATTATTGTGTCATGCTAGTTGCTACATGCTACATGGGTGTATGAGACTCACACCATGCTTATAATAATATAAGGTTTTATTTATTTAAAGTAAATCAAACTAGTTGGAAATTAGTCATATGGTTAAGCTTAGTGTAAGCTTATAGAACCATTGACTTTGTCCACTAATTTTGTTTTACTTGAGATATTTATTAACCTAACCATTATTGTTTAGTCATAGTTTAGTCTCTACATGAGTTAGTATATGATATTAACTCACCCATGGTTGCCATTCTATACTTACCTTTTTCCATGGTTGCTTTTCTTCATCTCCTTCCTCAAGCTATCTAGCTTTTGGGAGGTGAAGAAAATTGGTGAGAAAAATATTTCTAAAGTGAATAAAATTCCTACTTCATCAATCTACACTAGATTAGCTATTTAGTTTAGGTTGTTTGCTTCACAATTAGCGAAGAGGTAGCTTGAGTTAGTGTCTCCTCGACATAGATCATCTTCGGCCTCGAAGACTTCAAGCAAGCTTGTTCCTTTCATATTGTGGAGCCTTTCTAGAGTCCGGGAGTTCACTACTTGGAGTGAAGGGACTACTATACGGAGCTATTGAAGTGAAGGACCAGTCTACAAAGGTTGTATTCCTTGTTCACTTAGATGTAAAGATGTTTAAATGCTAGTTTCGTCTAATTCTCTAGTTAAGATTCTAGGTTAGGGTTCTTTAGTGCGCTAATTTTTTAAAAACGGTATGGTCGATGCCTCCCGAAACCCAGTGGCGTCGCAGCGGAACCCTTCAGATCCAACTCTGTGATGCTTGCTTTAGTCCATAAATGGACTTAAGCTACTTGCACAACCTTCCGCTGCTCCCACCGACTACAAAGCCCTCTGACAGAGTCATATACACGCTCACTTCTAAATCTCCATTTAGAAAAGCATTACTGATATCCACCTTCCAGATCTCATAGTCCTGAAGTACAAAAATGGCAAGTGGTATCCGAATGGAATTCAGCATCAACCCTGGAGAAAAGGTTTCATCACAATCCACACCGGGTATTTGACGAAAACCTTTTGTTACAAGTCTAGCTTTATTAGGTTACTACTTTTCCATCTGCACCGATCTTCTTTTGGAAGATCTACTTGCTCCTAATGGGTTTTATCCCTTCAGGAGCATCCAACAAGGTCTATACTTTGTTAGAGTGCATGGAGTCCAACTCGGATATCTTGGCATCCAGCCATCAGTTAGAAGTCACTACTTCCTATGGCCTGCTGATAACTAGTAGGGTTATCATCAATCATGATGCAAGCCTCTATGTCACCGTCTACGAGAATATTGTAGTATCTCTCGGGTTGCTGAGGTCACCAACTAGATCAGCGGAGTGGCTAAGCTTTGTCGGGTATAATTGAATCCTCAGATTCTACTAAACTTTCAGTAACCGTTTGTGGTTCTGGAATATCTTCCAGTTCTACCATACCCTCACTAATTTCTTTTGCAAGAAATTCCTTTTCTAAAAAGGTGGCGTGTCAAGAACAAAACAACTTTTGATCCTTAACTCGGTAGAGATTAAACCCTTGCGAATGCTTGGGATAACACACATACTGTGCATTACTGAAACGTGCGTTGAGTTTGTCCGAATTCTGCTTTCAACATAAGCCGGACAACCCCATATCTTAACAAACTTAAGACATGGTCTCCTTCCATTTTATATTACATATAGAATCTTAGGCACTGATTAAGACGAAACTTTATTCTATTAGTGCGCATCTATTTCCAGTGCATACCTCCAAAATGAAAGAGGTAACTCAGCAATACTCATCTATAGCGCACCATATCCCATAGGGTGCAAGTTCTTCTCTCCGATACTCCGTAGTGCTATGGTATATTCAGAGGAGTAAGCTGAGAGAGAATCAAATTCTCTTTTAGACAACCATGGAATACAAAGCTTACGTATTCACCTCCTCGATCACATCGAAGAATCCTGATACTTTCGCTCATCTGGTTCTCTACTGCATTCTTATACTTCATGAACTTCTCAAAATTTTCGGACTTTGCATTTCAATAAGAATGCGTGTCCAAAACCAAAGAACTCATAGATAAACGGAATGAAGTATGAGTACCCACCCCTTATACGTATAGACATCGGACCACATTTATCACTATGTATAAGTCTTAAGAGTTCACTAACTCTTACTCCATGTGTTGTAAGTTGAGAACTGTATTTTGGTTAAGAGTATCTATTCCATTATTTTATTAACCTTACTCAATCAACATTTTATGAAGGTAAGTGTTCATAACATAATTTTCAAAATTTGTTTTTATCCTTCTTTATCAAATAAAGAGACGGATATTATTTTTAAAAGTTGGTGCATGGCAACAGTTATTCAAAACCAAAAGTTTACCACTAGGAAAAACCAGGTGACATTCCCAAATAGCAACATTTGCTCCGATTTTCAACTCTGAGGATTGTTAGATATAGTGCCATAGATGCAATTATTATTGTACTCGGACCTATATGTACAGAACAGTCTTGCACGCTATGATAGCATGCTATCTGGTTTGTCTTTATCTTTCATGTGTATATGTTTTACTTGCTATTATGTATCACTAATACATGTTGATAAAGCCTATAGGATCTTTGCTTGACTTCTAGGATTACGATAGGGATAACATTAGTAGGGCTTGTGTAGTCCATAAGCATATCTTTAAATGTTCCTAGTCGTGAGAGTATTGTTGGATATAGTACACTTAAAGCAATTAATGTAATCACATGCAGGCGATTATGATGATTGAGGGAGTACCTATACGGGTAGAACAGTCTTACTTGAGATGATAGTATCTATCTGGTTCATTTCTATCATCATGTACATGTATTATATGGTATTATAGATCACTATTACATGTTGATAGAGCCCATAAGACTCTTGCTTGACTACCAGGGTTATTGTGGCGATCACACTTGTGAGAACTGGGTAATCTATAAACAAATCCTTAAATGTCCCTAGTCGTGGGAATATCGAGACTAGGCATCTGTCACGACCCGCTTCCCAGAGTGCGCTAAGATAGGCACGTGACAGAGCCAACCATGCTACCTGTGGATAGGAAATATCCCTCCACAGTCACATTACGGCTGTAGAGATATCAAGAACAGTAAAATAATAAACAACTATCTAATACATGTCCATGAGCCAGAATAACGGGTCAAGAATAAAATAATGCGGAAGCAAAAGATCCAATACAATAATAATCTGGAATGTACGTCCCATAATGCGGGCTCACATTAGGAATGAAAATACCAAAAGGAAACTAAACCAACTAATAACAGGTCCTCACTGCTCGGCCTGTTGATCAAAATACTCCTGGACAGCCTGCGATAAGGATAAGGGATCTGGGCCATGCAAAACCCAGACGTCAGTGCGTCATAATAACAATAACTCTAAGCAAGCAGGATGCGATGAAATATGCATGCATGAAGTATAAACAGTAACAGTAACATGAATATAGATCAGTGGACAGAATATATGTAGGTGAAGTGCAGTGAGTAGTCTAAACTGTGACAAAGGGTTATCTACTCTAAAATTATTGAAATCAATTAGAGTAATCCTCCATGTAACTCAAAGGATATGTCCCGTTATCTCCCGGGACCACGGATCAGGTAGTGGGAGTCATGAATGACTCTGTCCCGTTATCCCCCGGGACCACGGATCAAGTAAGAATCACGAATGGTTCTGTCCCGTTATCCCCCGGGACCACGGATTAAGTAATACCCTTGTAAGCTACACTTTAGTTTACACTTTTGATTTCCCCATACCCCCAAGGTTATGTGTTCAAGTCAGGTATTGGTAAATCTGGAGCTAATGCCAACACAGGATCAAGCAGGTACAGGTTTGTCTGTATAGACAACAGGATATGTCCGTAGGGACAACATGTCAAGATTGTCGGCATTAGTAACAAGATCAGGTAACATGTCAAGCTGTGGTACATCAGGTCATGTTAGGTGGTGTACAAGTATCAAGTGGGTGCTCATAATCAAACTGTAATAAGTATGGGTACACAAAATCAAGTATGGAGTACTAATATAAGAAAATATGGAATAATGTGAAGTGGTATGCCAATAGATATAAATTCAAAGATACGGATACACAATTATCGATTAGGGTTACATTTATAGTTCCAATACTAATTAGGATGCACTTTATTAAACATGGGGTGTTAATGTCACAGTGTTATGTATTAATGTGATCTATAGATGCAGTTATATATATTCTATATGATATGGATGCAAACGGACATCATATAATCGTACAATGATAAACTAACAAGTGCGGAACATATAACTAAGCAATATGAAATGTAACTATACAATTTGATGCAGTATATGATAGTATAGTATGTAACAAGATAAGTTTTCATGACCTAGATCTGAAATGATATGAATGGATGCAAACGGAACATCGAAAAGTTATAAAACTAAACATGGGGTGCATGATTTTAAATACAGGTATTCCATTTGTTAAAATAGATGCGTCTAAAGTAATGTAGCATGTAATTAAGATTGGTTTGCATGCCCTAGATCTGAAATGCACTATACAAATGTAAACGGAACGTCGAAAGGCTGTAATATGAAACATGGGATGCTTGATTTAAAATACAGGTGTGATATTTATTTAAATAGGTATATAATGAGTTATATAGCATGTAGCAAGATTAACTTGCCTAGACGGAACGAGAACGGATGTGTACGGAACGTCCTACGTCGGTGAAATGTCGCGACGCGCGCACGGTATACGGAACGGGTCCAAATAACGCACGAGGGTGATCACGCAGTCAAGGCACGTTCGCTGGGTCATTTGGATCGTCGGCGTTGTCACGGTTCCAGCGAACTACAAAAAGACAGAGATCAAGAATCAAGAAAGAAAAGAAAAGAAAAGGAAAGAAAAGAAAGAGGAAGAGAGGAAGAGGGAGGAAGGGATTGCTCACTGTGGTCGTGCACAGAGGCGAAGACAGAGAGGGTGAGGGTGTCAACGGTGATGAACGGAGCTCCGGCGAAGAGGGTTCTGTGTTAGGTTTCGGTAAGGGTTAAGCTAGGGTTTTTGTTTGCTGGCTTCTTGGTGCAGGGGTGTGCAGGGTTGGTGAAAGGGACAAGGAAGAGGAGAGGGAGAGAAGAGGTATAGAGATGGCGACGGTGATCGGCGTCGATGGACTGAGGTGATGCAGGCGGGTTTCTTGGGTTGCAGTAGGTGCTCGGGAGATTGAAGTGGCGAAGGAGAAAGAGATGAGGGCTTGGTGAGGTGAGGGTGAGGAGGCAATGAGGCTTATAGGGTTAGGGTTTGAAGGAGAGCTCTGGTGATGATGGGTGAAGCAATAGGAGCTCAGGAGTTTTTAAAGAGAAGAGGAAGACGAGGATAGAAGGGAGGTGACGTTAGCGTATCAGGGAGGTGATGGGATCCAAGATTGCTACAGAAATCGCGATGGGAGAGAGAAAGTGAGGCGAGAGGAGAGAGATAGAGAGAGTGCGAGATGAGAGAGAGAGAGAGAGAGAGAGAGATGAATTTGGATTTTTGTGAGGGGAGAGAGAAAGAGATAGCGTGGGGAGAGAGAGAGAGGGAGAGAGAGATTTGTGTGGGGTCAGGGCAGAGAGAGAGAGAGCTGAAACAGGTAAAGAAGTTAGGATTTTATAAGAAAAGATTTGTTCGTTAAATGAGTTAAGATATTAATTGAAAAAAATATATTGTAAGTTTAAAAATTTAACTGTCGATTTTAAAAAAAGAATATTATATTAAATTTGAATTTTGGTGGGATACGAAAACATTTCAAAACGCGCCCGGGTTGGGTCTAAAATTTAGTTTTAAAATATGAAAAATATATACGACTTTCAAAATTCAAAATGAATGCTCATGTAACGAAAATGCATACCCCCAAGAACGGATGCACGTACGTGCGCGTAGCCATCCAACCACGTCCGTTTCACTGAACGGGACAAGAACAAGATGCGCGTATGCTACCACGGGGTTAGGGTTATCATGCAGGCCATGTTAAGTAATTTTTAATTATTTTACGTGACTTAAAATGTTATATGGTAAAAGATGCAATGCCAGATAAAATGCCAGTATGCAGTATTCATGAAAATGCACATGTCTATGTAACAAGTCAAGATAATTCATAAATATGAATCAAACAAGTTCAAGCAAGCGGGTCGGGTCGAATGCAAAGTAAAATGTAAAATACCATTCGCACCCAAATCACAATAAATCAAGAAATACCATAAATAAGAAAATACGAGAGCTGGAATTGGTATAAATGAACTAGGTTGTTACAACATCGATATTCCAGAGTAGACTGGTGTATACGTTTCTTGACCCCGACGAGGGGCGATAGCCGGTACCATAGCCATTGGTGTTAGTTAATCACCAAAGATAGGATACATGAGCTCATTGGGTTATGAGTTATACTGGACGGACCCGCCGGGAACATGCTAGATGGTATTATACATATTGTCAGATAGCAGTTCTCTAGTGACATGAGTATAGCTTAGTCTGTCGACTTGAGATCATCATTTGTCTCGTGTGAGTTCCTACTGTGCTTTGATTACTACCCTACAATGACTCTACTAGTCATGCAAATAGGTTTTAGTTAGGTACAGTCCCGAGCCACATGGAGGTAGTGAGAAGATCATCGGGGATTCATCTCTCCCGGTATTGGGGATAAATGTCGCGCTGTGTACGGGTGACCATCACCAGAAATCCTTGGCCAAGGTGGACGATAATTACTGATTTAGATCGGTAGTTTCTCAGTGGGTGACGGGCTTCACACCGACACGACTTATCGCGTTATTAGGGGTCTGACTTTATCCACCCCCTAGACCCGATATGCGATACTCTTAGATGAAAAGATCAGACTATACAGAGACTGTCACTTTCCGGCTCAGTAGGGATACGGACAAGTTTTCTTGTCGGCCTTCCTTTCGTTCAATACCTGGGTAGCCGTTACGTACTTCTAGTGCCGCTAACGTGCTTGTGGTTAAATCCACTGCCAGCATATTATCGAGTCTTTAGAGCCCCACACAGAGGGTTTTTCGGTTATGGCGAAACGATGCAGTATGTGCGTATTTTGATATGCACTCAGGTTCGATTAAATACGTGTATTTAATGTACGTACTTTAATCGGGCGTTTTGATAATACTGGAAGGTTTGAAAGATAGTCAGATCATTGTGAGCTAGTATTATATATCTCTCATTATCTCTCTTTTGGTATTTGTATTTTTATACGAATACGGTATTTGTATTTTGATACAAATATGGTATTTATACGAATACGACTATTTGTATAAATACAGATATTTGTATCTTAATACGAATATAGGTATTTTTATCTTTATACGAATACGGGTATTCGTATTTTTATACGAATACGATATTCGTATTTTGATGAGAATACAGATACATGTATTTTGGTACATACTAGGTTTGTATATGTATGTATGTATGTATGTATGTATGAATGCATGTGTGTCTATTGATACACACATCTTTTCTTCTCCATATTGGAAGCTTCGAGATGTGTCTAGGCTCATGACTTGTATCTTAATACGAATATATGTATTTTTATCTTTATACGAATACGGGTATTGCTTTATACGAATACAGGTATTCATATCTTTATACGAATACGATATTCGTATTTTGATGAGAATACGGATACATGTATTTTGGTACATACTTGGTTTGTATATATATATATATGAATGCATGTGTGTGTATTGATACACACATCTTTTCTTCTCCATATTGGAAGCTTTGAGATGTGTCTAGGCTCATGAGTTATGAGGTGAGTCACTTGGTGGCTCATGCTTTTGATTCACACTCTCATTTGGATAAGAGAGAAAAGTGGGAAGAGAATGGCTAATGATATTTTTTTCATACACTCATTCTTCTTCTTCTCTTTTGAGCTCCCATTTTTTGAGAAGAAAATTGAAAAGAGAGAAACTTGAGATTACCACCACTATATCAATCTCATAAATAATTCTTGGCAAGTTTTATTTGTGAGTTGCTTCACTTGGTTCTTGGATATGAAGCTAAAGCTTGAATCAAACTCTCTTGAGGTGGATCATCTTCGGCATGGAAGACCGACTCCCAAGCTCGTTCCCGACGATCTAAGGAGCTAAGAAAGTGGAAAGAAGATGAAGGACACAACTACAAAGGTTGTAATCACAAACCTAGTAGTTAACTCCTTCTAGTTTATTTCTAGTTTAGTGTTTGGATTTGATTTTATGCTGTAGTAGTTCGTGCTCATGTTTCGAAAATTTTCTTTTTGTATTCCGCATGGCCTCAAGTTAGCGACATGAGCACGAGCGTCTACCTACTGTAGGGTGTTTTTCGTCACCCCATTGAGATGGGAATACGCGCACGCTTGTCAGGCGTACTACAGATTCCCCCTGCCTAGGGTAGGCTGGGGTTTAATGATTGTGGGGATCCGAATCTCCGGCAGCCGCGGACTAAACTGCCGTTAATTACCCCTCGCCTTTGGGGCGAGGGAACCTCCGATTAATGGGTTAAACTGGTCATGCGAACTCAATGTGCGGTGTGCGTGTGTTTTGTTTGAAAAAGGGGGTTTTGGGTATATCGGGAGCCACGCAGAGTTTTTACGGGGGTCCCGCTACCCGGATAGCGGGCTGGGGGTCAAGGGGGCTAGCTGCCCCCTTGCGGGGTTCGGGGCAGCGCCCCGGCCCGAAAATTTTTTTTGAGGGGGAGAGTGTGGCGGAGTATGTGTATGTGTACATTTGTATACATATGTATATATATACATGTATATATAAGTAAAGGGGAAAAAGACATTCAAAGGATGCGTGGGGCCAGCGCCTAGGCGCTTGAGCGCGAGCACGCCACGTGTCGGCACGTGGGCGCTTTGCGCTCGAGCGCAGAGTGCTGGAGCGCAATGCGCCACGTGTCGGCACGTAGGCGACTTGCGCTCGAGCGCTTGCGCTTGAGCGCAAGCGCGCCACGTGTCGGCACGAGGGCGACTTGCGCTCGAGCGCTTGCGCTGGAGCGCAAGCGCGCCACGTGTCGACACCATGGTGACTTGCGCTCGGGCGCTTGCGCTGGAGCGCAAGAGCGCCACGTGTCGGCACGAGGGTGACTTGCGCTCGAGCGCTTGCGCTGGAGCGCAAGCGCGCCACGTGTCGGCACGTGGGTGCTCTGCGCTTGAACGCCGGCGAGAAAAAGAGGCTTTTAGCCTAAAAAGATTTCTCTGATGAGAAATCAAAGAGGAGTTGGACTCCTGAGTGTTCTTCTTCTTCTTCTTCTTTTTTTTTTTGGGAGGGGATTTAGTGAAAGATGTTCTTCTTCTTCCCCCTATCGCTTGGCCGGATCTTGAAGATCAAGAAGCAGGAGATTTTAAAAATCACTCTTTTTTTTTTAGATCTGATGGGAGATCCGAGTTCCCTTTTGTGGGTTTTGTGGTGGAAAACTACTTAGTTTTGGAAAAGAAAGAGTAAAACTCTTGATTTAAATTCAAAAGAAAATGAAAAGGTTTAGAACCTTGAAGATGGAAGAAAAGAGCTCAGCTCTAAGACTTTTTTTTTTAGAGAGAAAAAGTTGTTAGATATTTTCATTATCTTTGCCTTTATAGGCCATACACTTTGCACATAGCCCCTTGGGCTTCACAAAATGGCACTTTGCCTATCCCATGGCTCATGTGCCATTTCTTTTTGCACATAAGCCATGGGCTTTACAGAAATTTGGCTTTATGCCTATTTTCTTACATTTATCCAAAAATAAAATAAATACAACAAAATTGCTCATTACAAAATTTTTAACTTGGCATAGGGAGGCCGGCTGCTTCATGTTCGGACTCGACCCGGGCATGGGCCCACTGGATCTGGGCTTGGGCCCACTTGGCTTGGGGTTGACTTTGATTTTGACTTGGTCAACCGGGGTGTAAATTTTTACCCCAACAAATTGCCCCCCATCAATAAATGCACACCACATATGTGGGTCGTATGCATGAAATTGATGGATCTTCTTTCACGTGGAGGCGACTTGATTTGGTTCCCGCTTTTTGGGAAGCTGGCACTGCCCTTTTTACGACATGGACGGTCGTTGCTTGACATGTCTCCGAGACGGAGTGTCCGTGATAGACGTTTTCCCTGGCCCGGAGTTATCTGGTTCCCGCTTTGTAGGAATCCTGCGCTGCCCTTTTTGCGACTTGGACGGTCGGTGCTGCCCTTTTAGCGACTTGGACGGTCGATGCTGCCCTTTTAGCGACGTGGACGGTCGGTTCTGCCCTTTTTGTGACTTGGACGGTCGATGCTGCCCTTTTTGCGACTTGGACGGTCGATGCTGCCCTTTTAGCGACGTGGACGGTCGATGCTGCCCTTTTAGCGACGTGGACGGTCGATGCTGCCCTTTTTGCGACTTGGACGGTCGGTTCTGCCCTTTTAGCGACGTAGACGGTCGTTGCTGCCCTTTTAGTGACGTGGACGGTCGGTGTTGCCCTTTTAGCGACGTGGACGGTCGGTGCTGCCCTTTTAGCGACGTGGACGGTCGGTGCTGCCCTTTTAGCGACGTGGACGGTCGGTTCTGCCCTTTTTGCGACTTGGACGGCCGGTTCTGCCCTTTTTGCGACTTGGACGGTCGGTTCTGCCCTTTTTGCGACCTGGACGGTCGGTGCTTGATTTGACTTGCTCTGCTTCTTGCAGTTTCAGGGGTAGACTTGACTTGCTCCGCTTCTTGCGGTGTCGAGATTGGATTCTGACTTGCTCCGCTTTCTGTGGCGTCGGAGTGGAAGTTGACTTGTTGATTTTGATTTGGGTTGACATCAGCATCGCTATACTGGAATATGGTACCAGGAGCGAATCATCATCTGTCATGGAGAGGATTTTGGAATTTTGGTTTTTGTTTGGCATCTGCATTGCTGCACTGGAATAATGCCAGGAGCAACTCATCATTTGCCCCGAGAGGATTTGGGAGAAATTGGGATTGTTTTACGCCCGTGGATTGTATACGGTTTTGCAGGATGTATGATCCAGACCGTAGGGCCGGAAAAATTTCGGGACTTTGTCGGCATCTGCATCGCTGCACTGGAATAGGGTACCAGGAGCGACTCATCATTCGCCGTTGGGGTATGGGATTTGGAATTTGGTTGGCGTCTGCATCGCTGCACTGGAATATGGTACCAGGAGCGACTCATCATTCACCGATTGGGGATTGGGGAGCGATGGCTTAGGAGACAAGTTTAGATCCCTATCGCCTAAGGCTTTTCAATTTTATGGGCCGTGAGGGTCCCATAAAAGCATTTTCTCCCCACGAGTCGTAAGGATCCCGCAGGTGTATTTTCTCCTTAGGAATCGTGAGGATTCCTAAGTGTGTTGCTCCTTTGTGAGTCGTAAGGATCTCACGCAGGGGGTTTCTCCTCACAAGGTCGAGAGGACTTTGCGAGTGTATTTTATCTCTTTTCACGAGTTTGCGCCCTTTCGGGTTTTCACAGACTCGCCGGTAGTCCTGCTGTTTTTACTCACGGAGCCCTTTCGGGTTTTCATCCGTGCCCATTTTGCTTGTGGACATACCGTTTATTCCTTTTTTTTTTCTTGTTTTCTTTTTTTTTTTGCCGCTGGTGGGACTTTAAAGTAGTCTCACCGGCAGGATTTGGGAGAAATAGGGGTCATTTACGCCCGTGGATTGTATACGGTTTTGCAGGATGTCTGATCCAGACCGTAGGGCTGATGTGCTCAATTCGCCTGCGACTTGGAGCATTCATGTGTAGTATTTCTTGAGATATCGGCCATTGATGGGTGGCATGGGCCTTTCTCCCTCGGCACTTATTAGTTGGTAGGATCCTCCGTCGAACACTTTCTCGATGACGTATGGTCCTTCCCAGTTCGGCTCGAATTTTCCCTTGGCATGTCGATTGGGGATGATCGGTCTTTTGAGGTCCAGCACCAATTCACCTTTCTTGAAAGCGCGGAGACGGGTTATCTTGTCATAGGCCCGTGACATTTGGGCTCGGTATAGCTCCAGATTTTGCTGCACCGCGAGCCTCTTTTCTTCGAGGGCATCGAGTTCTTCAAGTCGAAGGAGCACGTTTTCCTCTTCTGTCAACTCATGCTGAACGGCCATTCTTAAGCTTGGAACTTCGACTTCGAGGGGGAGGACCGCCTCCACTCCGAAGAGCAATGAGTATGGAGTGGACTGAGTTGGAGTACGGTGCGTGGTACGATATGCCCACAATGCCTCGTGAAGCTTGAGATTCCAGTCTCTCTTGTTGGCTGAAGCATTCTTCCTCAGGAGCTTGCATAGAGTCTTATTGAAGGCTTCGGCTAGCCCATTGGCTCTTGGATTATAGATGGAGGAATATCTCCAGTCTATCTTGTGCTGAGTAGCGAACCTTGAGACATTGAAGCTCTTGAAAGAAGGCCCGTTGTCAGAAATGATTCTTCTTGGTGTACCGAAGCGGTATAGAATATTATGCTGGAAGAATGTCAGAATATCCTTTGTCTTAACTTCTTTTAGCGGGACAGCTTCAGCCCATCTGGAGAAGTAGTCTGTCGCGGCCAGTATGAACCGGTGGCCTTTAGATGACGGAGGATCAATTGGGCCAACAATGTCGGTGCCCCAGACTTCGAAGGGCCACGACGCCACCGTAGGATGCAATGGATTGGGATGCTTGTGAATAAAATCACCGTGAATTTGGCAGATATAACATTTCTTTGCATGCTCTCCGCAATCCCGTATCATGGTGGGCCAGTAATACCCAAGCCGTTTGATTTGAAGTCGCATCTTGGGGCCAGATTGGTGAGCACCGCAAACGCCCGAGTGAACATCTTTCATGACCTTTTGGGCTTCGGCCAATGACAGACACCTGAGCCAGAGTTGGTCATATGACCTGCGGTATAACGTGTCATTTACAAACACGTATCGGAGAGCTCTTTTCTTCAGCTGAATCCTCGCAGATTTTTCTTCGGGCAGCTTGTCATATCGGAGGTACTCTATAAAGGGTTCTCTCCAATCGGGCTCGTCTTGGATGATCGAAGCTTCTTCCGCAGGACTGCTCTTCTGTTCCGCGCTTTCCTCTTCTCGTAGAGAGACTGGGGGTAGAATTTGCCGGCTCCTGACTGTGATCAGAATTTCGTCCATGTCATGATCAGCCAGCTCCTTGGCCAAGCGAGCGAGTACATCAGCCTTTCCGTTCAACGCTCTAGGGACTCTCGTTAGTTCAATATGAGTGAACCGTTTCATGAGTTCCACCACTCGACCTCTGTACCGAGCTAACTCGGGTTTGTATATCTTATAGTCGCCGCTTACTTGGCTGACGACGAGCTGGGAGTCACCATAGACTCGTAGCCGACGGATTCCCATTTCTACGGCAAGCTCCAAACCAGCTATCAGAGCTTCATACTCAGCTTCATTATTTGTCCGAGGCTCAGTGAGAGCAAAAGAACGCCGTAGGGTTCCCATTGATGGCGTAATGAACACCAATCCTATCCCTGCTTTTATCTCCGGGACGCTTGATTTACTGGAGGTCCTTATTGACGAGGCTCCATCGAAGTAGAGCTCCCAACATGGCTCATCTTCCTCGAGGTGCAACACTTGTTCGTCGGGTAACTCACAATTTAGCGGCGATCCTTCTGGTATGGGATGAGCAGCGAGAAAGTCTGCAAGAGCTTGCCCTTTTACTGCTTTCTGAGGAGTGTAAACTATGTCAAACTCAAGTAGCATGACAGCCCATCTTGCCATTCTGCCGGCTAGGCTTGCTTTGGTCATCAAGTGTTTGAGCGGGTCGACCTTGGAGATCAGCATAACCCGATGAGCGAGCAAGTAGTGCCTCAGCTTCTTTACAGCAAATATCAGAGCCAGGCATTGCTTTTCGATTGGGGAGTAGTTGTGTTCCGCCCCGACTAGAGTTCGACTGAGGTAGTAGAGGGCATTTTCTTTTCCTTCCTCATTATTCTGGGCAAGGAGCGCACCGAGTGACTCGTCCAGCACGGCAGTGTAGAGAATCAGCGGTTTATTCGGAATGGGAGCGGCCAGCACTGGAGGGTGCAACAAGTATTGTTTAATGCTTTCGAACGCTGCTCGACATTCGGCATCCCAGATAAAAGGAGCTCCTTTCTTCATGAGCTTTGAGAAGGGCCTACATCTCCCTGATAAATTTGAGATAAACCTCCGTATATAAGCAAGCTTGCCTTGAAAAGATCTTAGCTGCGTCAGACTCTTCGGAGGGGGCATCTCCATGATGGCCTTTATCTTTGATGGGTCAACTTCGATCCCTCGATGTCGGACTATGAAGCCCAGGAATTTTCCCGATGACACGCCAAAAGCGCACTTCAGAGGATTCATCTTTAGATCGTATTCCCTCAGTCTGGTGAGAACGGCCCTGAGATCTTGGATATGATCGGCCTTGGCTTTAGTCTTGACGACCAGATCATCAACATAGCATTCGACGACTTTATGGATTAGGTCATCAAAGATATTAGTCATCGCCCTTTGATATGTAGCACCTGCGTTCTTCAGTCCGAATGGCATTACCTTGTAGCAATATATTCCGATCGGGGTTCGAAATGCTGTGTGCTTCTCATCCTCAGGCGACATCTTGATCTGATTATATCCAGACGAGCCATCCATAAAGGTGAACGGTTCGTAATTTGAGGTGTCATCGACCATCATTTCCATGACCGGTAGCGGGAATTCGTCTTTAGGACATGCCTTATTGAGGTCCCTGAAATCGACACAAACTCGGATCTGCCCATTTTTCTTCTTCACTGGGACTATGCATGCGATCCAGTCTGCATATTTCTCTTCCCTGATGAAGCCGGCATCGATGAGTTTCTTAGTTTCCTCGATGACCTTTTCTTCTAGTTCCCTTCTCATTCTTCGAGGAGCTTGTTTGACTGGCTTAGCATCAGGAGATATAGCCAGCTTATGCACGGCTACCTCAGGGGAAAGGCCAGGCATTTCTTTGTACGTCCACGCGAAGCAGTCGACGAACTCACGCAGCAGGGCAATTATCTGCTCCTTCATTTCCTCTGACAAGAGTGAGCTGATGTAGGTCGGCCTTGGATTATCGGGCGTTCCTAAGTCTATCTCGGTTAGCTCATCAAAGGTTGCTTGTCCGCCATCTTCGAGCTCTTGAGGAGCTTCTTCTGGCTCGGCTATCTCGTCATCATCATTTGATCTTTCGCTGGTCTCACCAACATGGATCATGTAGCACGCTTTGGAATCAGGTTGAATGTAGCCTATGCCCCGTCTATCTGGAATCCGTCCATCGATGAGTGCTCGGACCTGGGGCGGATACCATAGCCCTTCGTAAAACTTTGCTTCGGACTCCGTTTGATATAACCGGCATCCGCACTTCTTAAAGTATTCCCGCATCTCGGGCGCATAGTATCTGGGATTGAGGACGGCTCTTATGCCTCTCTCATAGGGAAGGCACGCGACAGAAAGGTCGTCCGGGTGCACAACGGGGTTTGACCCATAAAACAAGATGCCCTTCTGTCCACTTTTCCTCCCGGGAACGTAGAAAGTTTTCAGCTGGTCCACGGTGGAGATTGATAATGCATCGAGCTCTTTGCACATTTGCTCTGGTACCCTTGTAACGGCTAGGGACCCTTCTGCAACTTCGAAGGTCTCTCGTAGTTTCACTTGTTGCGTGGGGGTCCAATCTGCACCGCTGTTGCACGACAGGTCCTCCTCCTCTGACTCTTCAGTGTCACTGCCAAGATGAGGGCGGACTTTGCTGCTAGATGGGCCTTCAGTAACAGATTCGTCCGTATCGCTGCCGAAATGAGGGCGAGTTTTGCGGAAGGACGGGCTTCCAGCGTCGGACTCATCAGAGTCGCTGCCGAAATGCGGGCGCACTTGGGTATTTTTGCTTTTGAAAGTGATAGCCGGCACAGATTTGCTTTTGAGTCTTGGGGCCGTTCTATCCTCGGTCGGTTGTGGCTTGGCATTTTGGTGGTTCGTAAAGTACCGAGAATCTTCATATCGGACTTCATGCACACCGAACGGCTGGATGTCTCCGTCAATGCGTCTTTCTTCGCCATTTTTAGTGTACTTCATGCATTGATGGAGAGTTGACGGAATAATGCCGTAATCGTGGAGCCACGGCCGCCCCAAGAGAATCTTATAAGACGTGTCGGCGTCGATCACGTATATCTTAGCTTCAGTTTGCAGATCCCCAAATTTGATTGGCAGAGCTATAGACCCCAGAACTTGCTGGCAATTTTGGTTGAAGCCTTGAATGACAATCCTTTCCCTTGACAGGTGTCGGACGTCCATTGACAAACTCTTCAGAGTTCGCAAGTTCATGATGTTCACTGAGGACCCCGGATCAATCAATATGCGATTAATTCGATCTCCGTCGCTGTACCCGGTCACGTAAAGCGGCCGATTATGCTCAGCCGTTCCCAGTAGCAAGTCTTCATCCTTAAATGTGACTGCGGCGGCATGCAAAGCATGCTGGGCTTCTTTCATATTAATTTCCGCAAAGTGGGCCTGATACCACTCGGGGTTTTGTAGAGCGTGGATGAGAACATCTCTAAGCTCCTTAGATAGGACCAAGGCGTCGTAGATGCTCAGGAGAGACGGAAGCTTCCGGAGATGCGCCAAGACATTATAGTCCACCGAGGAAGGACTTATGTTTTCATCAGCCGGTTCTCTGCCATCTTCTTCATTAGCGACTTGTTTTTCCTTCCCTTTTGGGGGCGTTGCCCTGATTTTGCGGTAGAGCCCTGCCGCTTCTGAGCTGGATTTGATTGGCCTTTGTGATGAGCTCCTCGTCCTCTTCCGGAAAATAGAGATCATCCTCAGAGTCGCTGCCAAGATGGATGGCGTAGCAGGTCACTACTGGAATTTCTTCATTGGAGTCTTCTTCTAACTCCTCCAGAATTTCAGCCGCTTGTACAGGGAAGAACTCCTTCAATTGAATCAATGTTCTTTCCTTTTGTTCATATTCTTCGAGGGAATCGATATATTTTTGAATGGTCGATCTCCCTGCAGACTCTTTTTCGCGCCGAGCTGCACTCTTCTTCTTCTTGAGCTTCTTGGATTTTGAGCCTGATGGAGCCGCATTGGCAGCTGGACTGGCAGGCTTCTTCTGTCCTTCCCATTCCATCCTGGGCTCTTTCTGAAGTAGCTTTAGCATCTTCTTCGTCTTATTAGATATGTGCGTACTCCACGAAGGCCGCGATGAGTTAGTTTCGTTTGTCAGGGCAGCGGGTTCGGCTGTCTGCTCCCAGAAGGCTTCAGCTTCCGTCTGTATAAAGTTGGCGGTTGCAACTTGATTGTTCACCAACACGCTTTTGGACAGCTCGATCTCTCCAGCCTTGTACTGCTTCTCGACCCAATCCTTGAAGATATAGCAATCCTCGATCGCATGGCTCACTACTCGGTGGTACGGGCAATACAGGGGATTTTCGGTCATTTTTGCTTCTTGGGGTCTTTTCGACTCCGGCAATTGTAGGCCGTTGTTCAAGGCATCTTTAAATATCTTGCGGACCTTGTCCCTTCTGAAAGAGTAAACCTTGTTCTTTTTCTCCTCTAGGGAAGGCCCGTCTCCTCCCAGCAATGGCTTTCGAGACCGGTTGGTTTTGGATTCGCCCGCCCTTCGCTTTTCTTCATTGTCGGAAGCATTGAAGACATTGGTACTGCTGGAACTCCCGCTTCTACGGTTGTCGTCCCGCTTGCTTTTCCAGGTTTTGTCTCTCTGAGAGTCCGGCGGGGACTCTTGCTTCGAGCGTTCTAGCATTTGGACTTTCTTGGTTAGCTCCTGAAATGTCTTGAGGCCCGCCGTACACAAGAATGGGACCATCCAATTGCTGAGGTTCCCAATGAGAAGGCTGACGGACTGGTCCTGCTCCAGCGGCGGTTCGCACTTGACTGTGAGATTGCGCCATCGGGCGATAAAGTCGGTGTTGCTTTCATTCTTCCCCGGCTTGGTCCTCACAAGGTCGGCAATGGAGATTTTATCACTGACGCTCATGAACCTTTGCCGGAACAGAGACTCCATTTGGGCAAAGGTAATGACGGACCCGTCCGGTATACTCGCATACCAGTCGAAGGCGACGCCGGTCAGGCTGTTGACAAACTGACAAAGAAGGAGCGCATCGTTGCCCCCTGTATTTCCGCACGATGCTTTGAAGTGGGCGACGTGCTGGTTTGCATTCCCCGTTCCATCAAATCTTCCGAACTTAGGAATGACGTAGCCGCTTGGGAACTCAATCAGATCGTACTGCGCGGGATATGGCCGCCCACTACTGCCGATTTCTTTCTGAGCTTCAGCTTCGGCCACCAATGTTTTAACCTTGCTGGTGACCAAATCCATTATCCGATCCTGTGTTAGCGGGATAGTGCTATCTGGGGCCAAGGCGTCCCCAGAAGCGGAATGTAGCCGGCTTTCATTCGGCTCGACCAGTCTTGGTCCCAAAGGAACAGGCATTGGCTGCCTCGGATTGTTATCACCCGGCTGATTAGTAGCGGCTTGTGCTTGATTAGGAGGCGCTCGAGCAATTTGAGCTGTAAGCTGCATCACCACGTTCGTTAAGTCGTCAATCTTTGAATAGAGCTTGGCCATCTCTTTATCTTTGCTCCTGAGCTGTTTTCGAAGCTCCTGAAGCAGCTCTTGCTCCGCAGTCCTGGGGCGGAAAGTCGGCTCTTCCTCGCTGTCCGAGCTTGACTCTGCATGGACCGAGGGGTCTTTTTGCCTATCATCCTCATCGAGAGGGTTTTCTTCATCCAGCAGGGGCGGCTGTTCTTGGGCGGCGGCAACCACATTCAGGCTAGATTGGGCTTGGGATGTGGTGGCTCCGTCCTTGCTTTTGCTGCGAAGGTTGTCGCTGGGGCGCCCGCCCGCCATATAGACCGTATGGATGATATATCCGGCCGTCTTTCTATCATTGGCAGCTGATTTCACGGATCGCTGTCTTGACCCCCTTGTTTCGGTAGCTGGTAGTCGATTGAAGGTGGCTGGCCTAACCAGGTTCTTGAATGGTGCTGGCGCTTCTTTTCTGGGTTTGCCCCGCTGCTTTCGTGCGGCACAGAGTGCTTGATAGACTCTTGAAGAGACAGTGTCATACTTTTTCTGTTGGGGCCGGGACACGTCTCTTTGTTGCACTGTTCGGACCGCTGTCTTCTTGATTCTGGCGGTCATGGCATTTTTCTGAACCCACTTCAGGGGCTCGAAGGAATTGCTGATTCTTACGTTCGACTCGGCCGTTGTCGCAGGGCAATCCTGCACTTGGAACTTCACACGATTCCATTTGGCTGAAGCCCTGGCCCTCTTGTTGGCTCGATACCTGAGCCGCTTCTGCCTTAACTTTTCTGTTCTAAGCGCCTGGCAGACTTCAACTCTTTGGGAAGACGCCACAGGCCGGTTGATGGAGGGCCTTGGAGATACGCTCGATTGTGCATTTGTTGGAGTCATCGCCTGAGCTCGTTCGCAACATTTAATGTTGCCCTTCGCATCGGAAGTCTTGCCCCCAGCTAGAGCGCCAGGGACTCGTTCAGACACCATCTTAAGCTTCGGTTGTGGGGCCTTAGCGATCACGACATTCGGCCTCTTACCCCTTGAGACCGGCTTGGCCACCTGTTCCGCTGGGATCTCTGCCAGATGAGCGCTTCCGGCAGGGTAGATGATGACAGAGCCAAACTGGTGGGGCGGTTCCTCCCATTGTCGACTGAGGCTTGCGGGGAGAACCACACGAGCGATGATCTTGACCACGTACGGAATCGGGGTCACGTTGGAAGCTGAGTTCGTCTTGGGAGACATTATCGTCGAAAGTTGATTGCTGCACGAAAAGAAAACATCATTTCAGTATAGGCAATCGATATGTATATTGATTGAGTTCGCATGAACGCTTAACCCGAAATATGGGAGGAGAGATTGGTCCCACCGGGCGTGCCAGAACCTGTAGGGTGTTTTTCGTCACCCCATTGAGATGGGAATACGCGCACGCTTGTCAGGCGTACTACAGATTCCCCCTGCCTAGGGTAGGCTGGGGTTTAATGATTGTGGGGATCCGAATCTCCGGCAGCCGCGGACTAAACTGCCGTAAATTACCCCTCGCCTTTGGGGCGAGGGAACCTCCGATTAATGGGTTAAACTGGTCATGCGAACTCAATGTGCGGTGTGCGTGTGTTTTGTTTGAAAAAGGGGGTTTTGGGTATATCGGGAGCCACGCAGAGTTTTTACGGGGGTCCCGCTACCCGGATAGCGGGCTGGGGGTCAAGGGGGCTAGCAGCCCCCTTGCGGGGTTCGGGGCAGCGCCCCGGCCCGAAAATTTTTTTTGAGGGGGAGAGTGTGGCGGAGTATGTGTATGTGTACATTTGTATACATATGTATATATATACATGTATATATAAGTAAAGGGGAAAAAGACATCCAAAGGATGCGTGGGGCCAGCGCCTAGGCGCTTGAGCGCGAGCGCGCCACGTGTCGGCACGTGGGCGCTTTGCGCTCGAGTGCAGAGTGCTGGAGCGCAACGCGCCACGTGTCGGCACGTAGGCGACTTGCGCTCGAGCGCTTGCGCTTGAGCGCAAGCGCGCCACGTGTCGGCACGAGGGCGACTTGCGCTCGAGCGCTTGCGCTGGAGCGCAAGCGCGCCACCTGTCGACACCATGGTGACTTGCGCTCGGGCGCTTGCGCTGGAGCGCAAGAGCGCCACGTGTCGGCACGAGGGCGACTTGCGCTCGAGCGCTTGCGCTGGAGCGCAAGCGCGCCACGTGTCGGCACGTGGGTGCTCTGCGCTTGAGCGCCGGCGAGAAAAAGAGGCTTTTAGCCTAAAAAGATTTCTCTGATGAGAAATCAAAGAGGAGTTGGACTCCTGAGTGTTCTTCTTCTTCTTCTTCTTTTTTTTTTTTTGGGAGGGGATTTAGTGAAAGATGTTCTTCTTCTTCCCCCTATCGCTTGGCCGGATCTTGAAGATCAAGAAGCAGGAGATTTTAAAAATCACTCTTTTTTTTTTAGATCTGATGGGAGATCTGAGTTCCCTTTTGTGGGTTTTGTGGTGGAAAACTACTTAGTTTTGGAAAAGAAAGAGTAAAACTCTTGATTTAAATTCAAAAGAAAATGAAAAGGTTTAGAACCTTGAAGATGGAAGAAAAGAGCTCAGCTCTAAGACTTTTTTTTTTAGAGAGAAAAAGTTGTTAGATATTTTCATTATCTTTGCCTTTATAGGCCATACACTTTGCACATAGCCCCTTGGGCTTCACAAAATGGCACTTTGCCTATCCCATGGCTCATGTGCCATTTCTTTTTGCACATAAGCCATGGGCTTTACAGAAATTTGGCTTTATGCCTATTTTCTTACATTTATCCAAAAATAAAATAAATACAACAAAATTGCTCATTACAAAATTTTTAACTTGGCATAGGGAGGCCGGCTGCTTCATGTTCGGACTCGACCCGGGCATGGGCCCACTGGATCTGGGCTTGGGCCCACTTGGCTTGGGGTTGACTTTGATTTTGACTTGGTCAACCGGGGTGTAAATTTTTACCCCAACACCTACATGGTATCAAAGTCACCCAACACTAGAACAAGATTTAGATGATGTTTACGTTTCGAAACCAAAAATTTCCGTTTTTCGATAACATGAAAATTGAGTTTCTATCAATATTTTTTTGAACTCTAAATTTTTTTTAAACAAGTGGAGAGATCTTATCATGAGATATAAGACTAGGGTAGAAAAACGAGGACCCAATTACCAAGAAAACGGCCAGAAATGCTTATTTTTCTGACATGGACAGTTTTCTAATGGCATATAGTCCCCAGTTGTTAGAAATATGTATGCCCTAGAGGCCATTATTGTATATTATAGTGGATACTTGGACATATATATACAGAGGACTTTCTTGCTCAACATGATAGTATGCTATCTGGTTGCTCTTTATCTTAACATGTGCACTTGTTTTAGTTTACTATTTCATTGATACATGTTGATAAAGCTTTTAGGATGTTGGCTTGACTACCAGGACTATGATGTAGATCATACTAGTGGGGCTTGAGTAGTTCATAAGCACATCCTTAACAGTTCCTAGTCGAGAGAGTATTGAGACAGGGCATCGATATTCCAGAGTAGACTAGCGTGTATGTTTCTTGACCCTGTATAGGGCGATGGTTGATCCCATAGCCATTGGTGTTTGACATCGAAGATTGTATACAAGTGCTTATTGAAGAATGAGTACACCGAACGGACTCGCCGAGAACTCCTAGATGGTACCATACCTATCGTCAGACAGCAGTTCTCTGGTGACACTTGTACATGTTAGTCTGTAGACCCTAGATAGTCATAGTGTTTTGTGTGGTTCCCCACTGTGCTTTGATTTCCTCCCTACCACGACTCAAATGAGTCGTGCAAACAGGTGGTTTTTGGGTACAGTCCCGAGTCACATGGAGGCAGTGAGCGATAAGAGGGGTTTCGTCTCTCCCAGTATTGGGAGTTGATGTTGTGCTATGCTCGATTGGCTATAACAACAAGTCCCTGGCCAGTGCCGATGAGATTTACTGATAAGTGTTATCAGTAGTTTCTCGAAAGGTTATAGGCCACACATCGGCATGACTTATCGAGTTATTGGGGTCTGACGATTCTACCCCCAGACTCGATATGCGATATATCAGACGAAGAGACCGGACTATACGGTAAGTGTTGTTTATAGGCTCTACGAGAGTTTAGACAAGATTGCTTGTTGATCTTCTATTCATTCAATAGCTTGGTAGCCGTTACGTCCAGCTAGTACCGCTGACGGCTATTAGGTCTTTGATGTGATCATTACCTACTGCTAGCATATTGGCGAGTCTTCAGAGTCCCACATAGAGGTTTCCTAGCTCAAGCGAAATGAAGTAGGGCACGTATGGAGATATGTGCGGGAGCTTGATTAAATACGAGTATATAATACCGTATTTTAATCTAGCGTTATTTGATATTAGCCGGGTTATATATGATATAACCGGATTATTGAATCAAGTGTTGATTCAATGATTTGATATATATATATATATTTGATATTAGCCGGGTGATATATGATATAACCGGATTATTGAATCAAGTGTTGATTCAATGATTTGATATATATATATATATTTATATATTTGATGTTAGCCGGGTGATATATGATATAACCGGATTATTTAATCAAGTGTTGATTCAATGATTTGATATATATATATATATATTTGATATTAGCCGGGTTATATATGATATAACCGAATTATTGAATCAAGTGTGGATTTAATAATTTGATATATATATATATATATATAAACTAATATTAAGCTCACTTAAGATTTTCTTCTCTTTATATATATATATATATATATATATATTCATTTGTATCATGGTTGATGATACATGGAACATGGATGTGTGAGAATCACATTAGAAGTTAAGATGAGAAGATAATGGTTTATATATATGAATTAAAGAAAAAAAGAATGAGTCATTTTATTTAGTTGCTTTGAGAAGTATTGAAAAGCCATGACCCATCTTCCATTATTTGTTTTATTCATAGACATTAATCATTTTCTTTAGCTCATCTTATCCTAAAGATTCACTCTTACTTCCAAGTTCATCTTCTTCATCTCCTCTTTTTTTTTCTTGTTTAAGAAAAAGAATGAGAAAAAGAAAAAAGAAAAAAGAAAAAAAGAAAGAAAGATTTTTAGTGAGCAAAATCCCTACTTCATCAGGCTACACTACTCTAACAAATTAGTATAAGTTCTCTTCACTAATACCTTGATTAGTGAAGTGTGAGCTTGAGTTGCCTCAAGGTGGATCAGTTTCGACGACGAAGACTTCGAGTAAACTCATTCTATCCTTTATATGGAGTCAAAGAAGAGTTCTAGGACTACTACTCTGAGCATTTGAAGTGAAGGACTAAACTAAAAAGGTTATAGTTTCTCTTCACTTAGTTTAGAACTTGTTTTGCTTAATTTTGAAACCCTAATTCTCTAGTTCGATTCTTCTTTGGTATACTTAGCCCTATAGGTTTTTAAAATTGCATACTTGATGCTCATAGCAAACTAGTAGAGGTGCCAAGAAATACTTTCATGGAATCAGAGCCAAATTAGAGGCTTAGGAGTAGTTTAGACGAAATTAAAGTGTTCGATCGATGTTTTAATTTTCGAACTTTGCTAGTTTTTGAACATTTTTCCAAACTTCAATATTTTCCAGATTAAAAATGCTCAGAAAATCGTGTAGGCTATTCTATGAAGGAACAAGAAATATGAACACATAACTCCACCAATTGGCCCTGTAACCACCGCCTATACCATGTAATGGCCACGGTTCCATCATGCAATTGTGGAGTTAGGAGTCTACTTTTCTTGTGCTGCTTCATTTTCATATTTTGAATTTTCTGGATATTTTTAATGAGGCTCAAGTGGTTGAGATTTCTGTGAATTGTTGTTGTTTGAAACATCGATCGAAATGTTAACATCTTCTATTTTGTTTTGGTTATGTGATACAATTTTTAGAATCCACATTGATTGGTTTTGCGAAAACTAGTTGTCGATTTGTAAATCTCGCATTTTAGTCTCATATGATGGATTACCATGGAGTTTGGATTTGGATTGAAACTCCGTCATAATCTCGTATCGTACGTGAATACTCGCCGGGAGACACTAGTAGAGAGCCACGCCCCTTTGCCCCGACCAAGTGACTATAGAAGAACCCCATGGCCAAGAGCATCCACTCGGGTGCTCGCGGCTCGGTGTTCCGCCTAAGTCCACTTCGTTGACGGCTTCGGGGGTGCGGCCATCCACTAAAGTTCCCGATGAGAGTTCAATCTTTTAATCGGGAATCTTGTTGAATTTCCCGGCATACTGCCACTCCCCTCTTTCCAAAATATGGAATACGAGGGTGACTAGGCCAGCCATGCTCCTACGATCAAGGAAAAATCTTACCGTAGTCACATTTTGGCTTCTAGCATTATATGGTAATCAGTAAAATACAACACGGATAAAGAGAATGCAGTCAATAAAATTATTAGATGTAAAGGAAACTGAGCGCAAAGGAAGTAAACAAAAGGGCAACTAACCAGGGATATCAAGGGAGAAATATAACTGGTACACTGGTTTGGATCTTCGCGGTCTCCTCGAGATCATACGGATCCACTTCTATCACTGAGCATGCATACTCAAGTCGTCAGGGCGATGCAATAGCAATATAATAATAATAATAAGGCAAGGAAATAAAGTAATAATGGTGGAGACAATAAATGCAGGTAATCGATATGTCAATAAATAATGCAATGTATGATCTGTATCCCTATCGGTCTCTAAGTCACTTTTGAAATTGAGTTGTAGAAAGGAGTGATCATGTTTAACGAGGGTCTCGTACGAACCCGAGACTACGACTTACTGTTGCCCGGGACATAATCCTGTCGGCCAGACCGCTAGGTCCAAACCTAATATATATAAGAGTCGTTATTCGAATGATCATCCTCTAAATCACTGACCTCGCTAAATACAAGTTCCTTTCCATTTCGATTTCCCCTTTCCCCCCTGGTTTCACTATCTATGAGTATGGGATAGTTGTGTACAAGTACGCATCAATAACACTGTTTTATTCACTATTCACTGTATTGTTCAATATCACGAATTATTCACTTTTACTGGCGTACTCGACACATTTAAACCGATACTATTCATGTTCGACAATGCATTATACACTGAAATTAATAAGAGCGCTCACTATCACTAGAGGTATCGCAGTTGGGTAAAATATGTGCATTTATGCCGCTAAACAAATCATGTGCAATGCAAGTTATTATGCGTCTTATGAATTTAGAAAAATCGTATTAAATCGTACGTTCAAAATTTAGTAAGATGATACAAAAGGGGTATGAATTAAACTTAATCAACGAATCATAGAAATTGGTTTTAAGTCAACCAGGTTTCGGGTTTGGAAATTACGGTCATTTCTTTTTAAGTGTTCTTTACTGGAAATTCAGTTCCTGATCTGAAATTCCGTTTCGTAACACAGTTTCACCCTATTGGAATCATAATTAGGCAATGCTACAGTTGGATAATATTTAGATTTATCAGTTAGGTTTCCAATTCACTAAACAGATCGACAAAATATGCTATATGCTAGGAGTTACACATTATTTAATGCCGGGTTATACGTTCTGTCTCTGCTTGGGACTGCAGTATGTACTGGTGGTTTAAAATGTGATTAAAATAGTAAACGATGGTAAAAATGAATGAAATCACTTCCAATAGTTAGCTTACAGATATCTTCGCTACGGTATAGGGTTCCGTATAATACCATTTTCACACAGAGATGTAAAAGCATTTTATTTCAAGTGTCGACAAGCAGTGCTACTCTGGACTGCAGTCCAGAGCCGCACTCCCGAACAGTTTCCGCCACTGCTATAAAACAGAAACAAGATGTAAGTTATATGGGGTTCTAGGTTGTCGAGTCGGCTTCAATATGATCCTCGAACACAACATTCCGGTGTGCATCCAATTTACTATGATTTTCACAATTTTCAGGTACGGAAAGTTTCAGACTTGACGGATCTAAATGGGGATGACATTTTACGGTGTTAGGGTCCGTATTTTCAACCCAACTCTTTACGCGTTATCCATTATCACTACAGGAATCTGGTAGTCATAAATTCCGCCACATTTTATTTGGGTTTTCTCATAAGGTTTGTATCGAACGCCTAAGATGAACATTCGGTCTCAAACAAAAACACACGTTTTCCTTAACTACTCGAAACTAGTTGTTATCTCTAAATTTTCATGTAATATCAGCCTGGTCATAAGTCCTAGTTGGGTTTCATCAGCACCATTTGCACAATGTTCGCTATTGAGTTCGAATTCATGATTTAATTATATCTATAACTAATCACAATATTAATCGTAGCATGATAAGCAAGTTGTGAAACTTGCCTGACGACGACGATCGGCGACACGACAGCAATGAACGGCAACGGCACGATCATGATGCAAGCACGGCTAGGCGCTACATGGCAACTCGACCTCGGCTCGAGCTTGGCATGGTCTTGACGGCTCGGCAGTGGCAGCTGCGGCTCGAGTGATCGTTTGTTGGTGAAGGGGGGCGAGATCGTCAGAGGCGTTGGGGTCGGCCAGAGCAGGCAGAGGTGGTGGCCGGAGCTGGAGTTGGGTTTTGGTTAGGATGCAGTAGGTGTTTTGGTCAGGGTTGCGGCTTGGAAGGTGGTGGTGAAGGGAGGTAGTGAAGCGACGGGCGACTGGAGGTGGTGGTCAAGGCGACGACGACGTGGAGGCGGTCGGAGGTGCTGTCGATGGTGAGGGGAGCTCGGGCGCAAGGGCCGTGGGGAGCTCAGGTGAAGGTTGAGGGAAGAAGGTGATGGGTTGTTGGGTTGAGGCGAGGAGGAAGGGGGTGCCTGCAATGGTGAAGGCGATGGCGGTTCAGGGGAGCTTCGAGCGACAGCAAGTGGCGGTTGGGGTGCGGAGCGGCCGATGGTGGGAAGTATGGAGATGGTGATGTCAAGGTGCAGTGGCGGCGAAGGAGGGGACATGGCTAAGGAGAAGGGGGTCTGGTGATGGTCGTCGGAGTCGAAGGCGAGGGGAGCTTAGGGCAGGCGAGGGTGAAGGGAGGGGTTCGTGCTTGGGGAAGAAGGAGAGGGAAAACGTGCAGGGGAGGAGAGAGAGAGAGAGAGAGACAGAGAGAGAGAGCGCAATTGAGAGAGGAGAGAGAGGACGCGATTGAGAGGAGAGAGAGAGAGAACGTGGTGAGAGAGAGAAAACGTGGGGTACTGGGGTTTTTAAAATAATTATTGAAAAATATAAAGAAGAGAGTGTGTGTAAAAGGGAATTTAATATATATAATTAATAGGTTTTTAATGGAATATATTTGAAATTGATGGGGTATGATTTGGGTTTTAAATGAGAATAAATTTTAAATTTGAAAAGATTGAAAGAAATTGTTGAGGAAAAATGGAGGGTTTGGGCTGATGGGCTTAGGCCTTGGGTTAGGTTGGTAGGAAATAAAATAATTAGATTACGATACAAAAATTTAAAATGGTTAAAACATTTTATTTAAATACCGGTATTAGCGTAGAAAAGGTATTGGGTATTACACTTACACTTTGAAAAGGGTTTTCAATTCGAGACTTAAATGTGAGGTTTATAGGGTTAGGCATGAAATTCGGAATATGTGATAATCCGGATTTATGATGTCTATAGATGCGGATTCTAATTATTGTAGTTTTCATTTCTTTTCTGCCACCGTAAGTGTAATATATGGCAGTATCCCTGATCTCGTTATTATACGACAACGATATTAGGGATACACATATTTTGTTGGATATGTATGCCCTAGAGGCCTTCATTGTATAGGATGCTAGGGATATATATGTACATGAAAATCTTGCTCGATATGATAGTATGCTATTTGGTTTGTCTTTATCTTAACATGTGATGTGTTTTACTTTGTATTTCATATCTTGTATACATGTTGATAAAGCCCGTAGGATCTTTGCCTGACTACCTGCGTTATGATGGCGATCATACTTGTGGGAGCTGGGTAGTCAATAGGCACATCCTTAAAAGTGTCCATAGTCGTAGGATTATTGAGACTGGGCATCGATACTCCAGAGTAGACTAGTGTATACATATCTAGACCTTGATATTTGCCTGACTACCTGCAACCATTGGTGAGGTGCACCTAAGATTGTATACAGGTGCTCACTCGGTGTGAGTACACAGGACATGACACGCCGAGAACTGACTAGATGGTATTATACCTAGCGTCAGATAGCAGTTCTCTGGTGACATGAGTGCAGATAGTCTGTCGACCTGAGGTTGTCATTTTTCTCGTGTGAGTTCCCACTGTGTTTTGATTACTACCCTACCACGGCTCAAAGGAGTCGTGCAAAAAGGTTTTAATTGGGTATAGTTCCGAGCCATATAGAGGCAGTGAGCGACTGTTGGGGATTCGTCTCTCCCGATATAGGGAGTCAATGTCGCGCAATGATCGGTTGGTCAACACCATAAGTCCCTGACCAGGGTGGATTGAGAATTACTGGTGGTTGGACCAGTAGATTCTCGGATGGTCTTGAGCCACACCGACATGACTTGTCTGGTTATCAGGGGTCTGACGTTTTCCATCCCCTAGAACTTACATGCGATACTCTCAGACGAACAGAAAAGACTTTCCGCAGATTGTCACGGACAGGCTCAGTAGGGGTACGGATGAGTTCGCTCGTCGGCCTCCTTTTCGACATGTACTTGGGTTGCCGTTACGTACAGCTAGTGCCGCCGACGGACTTGTGGTTAAACCCACTGCCATCATACTGTCGAGTTTTTAGAGTCCCACACAGAGGGTTTTCCTTGTTCAGACAAGACGATGTAGAGGCCGTATGGTCTTACTACAGGGTTTCGATCACATACGTGTACTGGTTACACGGATGATGTTCGGACGGATAATACTAGTGGGCTTTGGTTTAAGCCGGATCCTAGTATTATATTATTGGATTATTCCTGTCTCATTGTATTCGTATTTTTCAGAATACGAATACGGGTATGTATATACGGTGAGGGCATTCTTGTAATTTCACAAGAATGAGCTTCTAGAAGGTGACACCTCATTATTTGATTTATCTTTTTTTGGAAAAGGATTAATCAGGTGGAATTTGGGGAGACACTTGAGGAATGGTTGAAAGCATGGCTTGGTATTTGCTTATTCATTTACGGTTGCTATTCAAGTATGGATGATTATTTTGTGAGTTAAATAATCCATGCTTGAATTATTGTGTAGAGACTTAGCCATTCTCTTAACCATTATCCATGAGCTCTAGTTTATTTTTTCACTTCCTCACTCTCTCTCCTAATTTCCTCTCCTCCTCCCTCAAGCTCTAACCCTTCACATGTGTTGTGATTCATAGAGCTCTTGAGACATATTAGTCCATTGATCATTCTCTACATCTACTTAGTTGTCTCTTTTAGCAAATTAGGCCACTAAGTTACCTTACTTGTGGTTGAAGCTTGACCATAGGCCCTCGGGTGGATCTTCTTCGACATAAAAGAGACCGGCAACCAAGTTCGATTCTAGCCACCTAGGAGCCAAAGAAAAGAGAAGAATGTTGAAGCTTGATCCAAGGAGCCAAGAACCAAGAGAAGACCCGAAGGACTTGACCCGAAGTTATAACGCTCTAACCGAGTAGTTAGAACTTTCTTGTAGTATATCTTAGCTAGTTAAGGTTTAATTAAGATCCTAAGTTGATAAAGTCTATGTTGCAAAGCAAACTTGATCTTTTGACAAAGAAAAAATCATTTTTGATGTATTCCGCCTCTCCGCGAACTCGCGGGGTGTGCGACATAGACTTACACCGGTATCAGAGCCACTTAAACCTAAACTAGTTTGTTATAGTTAGAACTTCGATCGAAAGAATTTTTGCCCGTAATCAATTTTTGGACCATGCTTACTATCGAATTTTTAAACCGTTCAAAAAATATTTTCAGAGGTCTTAAAAATACAAGCAGGGTTTTATAGGAACACAGAAGAAATTTTAGGTAGTGATTGGTCAAGACCACCGCGGAAACGCGGCCAAACTCAGTGTTTGGCCACCGAACCACGGCCGGGTCACTGCAAATTTCTTCTGTGGGTCTTATGTTATGGAATATGATTTCTGGAATATTTTGTTTCTACCCAGAATTGTTTGTGTACTGGGTTTTTCATGGGGTAGACACAGATTTGCTATTCGATCGAAATTATAAGTTATTTGGCTAATAGCGTTTTCTGTGTTTGTATATATGCGTTGTTAAATGTCTGCTAATCGCTATATGTCGATTAATGGGGGTTGCACATATCTGTGATTTGTGATGGTTTGTGTATATGGATTGTTGGATCGTCGTGAATGAATAGCTGGGGGATGCGAGAAGAGTGTTTTTCTTTTCTTTCATTCATGTAAAATTTGTAAATTGATGTAATATTATTTTGCGGGGCACATCCGGGTTGAGGTTGTAGCCACCGTTGTATTATTTCTTTTTACTGTTTTTGCTCTTAGGATAGACCCAAGGTAGGATGCACAAACTACCGGGTTCTTGAAGTGCTGAGTGGCCAACTCATTTTATTGAGGGAGGTTGCTTCACTTCGGAAATTTGGCGGGTAGTTTGCCGCACCCGTAGGGGTCTAGGATGGGGTTTTGGCTATTCATCACGACCGTGGAATCCGTGTTTCGTTACAGGCTTAAACGAAACACGGAAATCCTAGTATATCCAATATATTCATCTGTGATTCTGTGATCTGGAATGCTTATTATTGCGTGAGACGAATGGCTATATATATTATATATGATAAACGTTGCTTATGTTTTGCACCCACGCTAGTCTAGCCCCCGCTCTGCAGGTAGTTAAGTAACCTAACGGTGTATGACGGGGCCCCATGGCGAATGCAGATGGCATAAGCGTACGTTCTATTTTCTTTCTTTTGCTGCAATGATAAGGTTAATTGATGGGACCGCATTAATTCTAATTAATGCAAGGAAATAAACCTAAAATCTAATGTCGTTGGAACAATTACAAAACCACTCGGTTTTCTTCAAATAGCATTTTTTAAAAGCGGAGCTTAAACCACTCCTTTTCAAAAGCTATCAGGTTCTTTCGACTATATCAAGTTCATTACGTTAACGGTTTTTTCGACAAAAACCAGCTGTGGCCCTCCATCATTTCAGATAGGTATCTACTAGTATTCATGCTATGTGTTTTGACCTTCGCCAAGGCATAGTGTTTGGTAGCTAATGGGTGCTTATCTGTGGCATAGATAGATGCATTAATCTAGGAAATGCGTACAGCTGTTTTGGTCTTTGTCAAGGGCTTGTACGAATGGGTCTAGGTTAATCTGGATAATGATGGGTTGAACTTGACTTGTGACTTATGATGTTTTGACCTTCGTCAAGGTTGTAAGCGCACGGGGCAAAAATCATATTGGGAGTTTCAAACATAAAGGAAACTTGCTAGTGCTGCATACATTCTTGAGTGTGTTGTTTTTGGTAGGCTTCCTTCAAATTCATCACATAATGATAGTTGGGTCCTGATCCTACTGTGAGTATCCGCTACTCTTCGGAAAACAATTTCACTTAACGATCAATGCTATAAACCAAGTAGGTGTCTAGAACGGTGTTAGCGGGGCTACACCTCCAGGGAAAAGAGGTTATATAATTAAGTAACTTCGCGAAAGTGTTGGAAAACCTCCCTCGAAGTACCGACACTGGCCTGGCCGAAAGGTTAAGCAAGTATTGTGACGTGCGATTAATCCTGACTAATTCTTCTTTTAGGGTTTGAAGAAGAATTCGAAGAAACAGTGGGAGCCATCCTGTTTAGATAAACTAAAAACCAATCTAAACTTGCAAGAGTATATGCTGAGTGTTTCTTTTGTCTCTCCTAATTGCAACGACCATGACGGGACTTAAGCTAATATTAGATAAAAATAAACTCGCTGGGCCAAACTATAAAGACTGGCTGAGGAATGTCCAAATAGCCTTTACATATGATAAGGTCGCATACGTCCTCACGGCGAAAGCTCCCCATGTTCCTGGTCCAGAATCCTCGGTCGCGGAAATTGAGGTCCGTAAGACCTGGGATCTTGATTGAGCGAAAGCAAAGTGCCTCGTGCTGGCCTCCATAGATAATGAACATCAGAGGCGACACAAGAAGATGTACCTTGTTTCCATCTTCCTCCACACTAAAGAATTATATAGAGAGCAATCTCGTATCACAAGATACGAGACCTTGAAGAAACTATTTCAAGCGAGGTTGGCTATCGGATCATCTATCGGGGACCACGTCCTGAAGATGATTTCTCTCATTGAAGAGCTCGCAGACCTGGGAACCACGTTGGAAAATGAGTTGTACATCGACTTGATCCTACAGTCCCTTCCCTCCACCTATGCCCAGTTCATATTGAATTTCAATATGAACAATTTGGAAGTTTCACTTCCTGAGCTCCTCAACATGTTAAGGATGGCAGAGGGCACCTTGAGAAAAAGCAGGGAAACACCCGCTCTGTTTGTTGGAGGATCTTCTTCTGCTAGATCCAAGGATAAGGCCAAGGGGAAGAGGAAGAAGGCCCCTACAAGCCGAGGGGAGGTGTACAGAAGGTGAAGGGAAAGGGAAAGGAAAAGATTGGGAGGCAGCCACAAAGGAAGATTGCTTCTATTGTCGGAAGAAGGGTCATTGGAAGAAGGACTGTAGGGCCCTAAAGGCCAAGAATCAGGACACGAAGCAAGTTGTAGCTTCGGGTTCAGATGTGTTCGTGATTGAAAACTGTTTTTCTATAAACTCTACTTCCTGGGTATTGGATATCGGATCAGGATCTCACATCTGTAATTCTTTGTAGGCGTTGAGAAGCCGTAGAGTTTTGAGGAAAGGTGATATGACCTTCAGGGTTGGCAACGGAGCTGGTGTGGACGCTGTTGCAGTAGGAGAATATCACCTTGGATTGGCGAGTGGACATATTTTGTTGTTGCATAACCGTTTTTGTGTACCCAGTATGGTGTGTAATATTATATCAGTATCTTTATTATCAAATAAAGGATATAATTTTGCACTTGTAAGCAATGTTATCAACATTCACTTAAATCAGGAAATGGTCGGGTCGGGTACTCTTAGAAACGGAATATACATTCTCAATCAACATCAAGTTTTCAACGTCTAAAACACACTAAAAAGAAAATCTCCAGAATCAAACCAAGCTTTTCTATGGCATTGTAGACTCGGTCATATCAATGAAACACGACTGACTAAGTTACATAAAGAAGGATACTTAGATCCGTTTGAGTATCAATCATATGCAACTTGTCAATCATGTATCATAGGAAAGATGACAAAAACTCCATTCACTGGATACGGAGAAAGAGCCACTGAGCTCCTGGGACTCATACACAGCGAAGTGTGTGGGCCAATGTGTATACGTGTATGAAGTGGCTATTCCTACTTCATTACTTTCACAGATGATTTCTCTAGGTATGGCCATGTATTCTTAATGAAAAATAAATCCGAGGCCTTTGAGAAATTCCAAGAGTATAAGAATGAAGCGGAAAAGCAAACCGGCAAAAGTATCAAGATGCTCCGTTCCGATCGGGGCGGTGAATACTTAAGTGCCGAGTTTCTGGAATACCTAAAAGAGAACGGAATTCTCTCTCAGCTTACTTCTCCATACACACCACAACACAACGGTGTATCAGAAAGATGGAATCACACTTTACTTGATATGGTGCGTTCCATGATGAGTAATGATGAGTTGCTGCCCTCCTTCTGGGGTTATGCACTGAAATCTGCTGCATACCTATTGAACAAAGTTCCAACTAAGTCTGTGCCTACCACTCAATATAAAATATGGAGTGGGAAGAAACCCTGTCTTAAGTATTTGAAGATATGGGGCTGTCCTGCCTTTGTCAAAAAGGTTCATCCGGACAAACTCGAGGCACGTTCAGTACTTTGTAAGTTTGTGGGATACCCTAAGAATTCTAAGGGGTATTATTTTTATCACGTTGAGGAATAAAAGATCTTTGTTTCTCATCATGCCCGCTTCATGGAAACTCAATTTCTCGAAAAAGAGATAAGTGAGAGCGCGGTAGAGCTGGAAGAAATTCTAGAACCACAAACTATTACTGAAAACTTAGTAGAACCCGAGATTTCAATGGAACAGGATGTATCCACGCCACTCCGCAGATCTAGTAGGCAGTCTCATCCGCTCGAGAGATACTACGGTTTTCTCGTAGACGGGGATCGAGAGGATTGCATCATCGACGATGATGAGCCGACTAGTTTTCAGTAAGACATCACGAGTAAAGACTCGGTGAAGTGGCTGGATGCTATGCGTCCGAGATGGAATCCATGTACACAAACAAAGTTTGTACTTTGGATTTGGCTCCACCGGGGTAAAACCCGTAGGATGCAAATGGATCTTCAAAAAGAAAATTGGTGTAGACGGTCAGGTAGAAACCTACAAAGCTAGACTTGTTGCTAAAGATTTTAGTCAAAGACCAGGATTGGACTATGACGAAACTTTTTCACCAGTGGCTATGCTTAAATTCATTCGGATCCTACTTGCCATTGCTACCTTCCATGACTATGAGATCTGGCAGATGATGTTAAAACCGCCTTTCTAAATGGAAGTTTAGAAGAGTGTGTTTTCATGGATTAATCAGAGGGCTTAGTATTATTATACTGTCTCTTTGATACATGTTGATAAAACCCTTAGGATGTTAGCTTGACTACCAGGACTATGATGTAGATCATACTAGTGGGGCTTGTGTAGTCCACAAGCACATCCTTTAACAGTTCCTAGTCAAGGGGATATCGAGACATGGCATCGATATTCCAGAGTAGACTAGTGTGCACGTTTCTTGACCCTGTATGGGGGCGATGGTTGATCCCACAACCATTGGTGTTTGACATCAAAGATTGTACACAGGTGCTCATTAGAGAATGGGTACACCGAACAGGACTCGCTAAGAACTCCTAGTTGGTACTATACCTATCGTCAGATAGCGGTTCTCTGGTAACACTTAAACAGGTTAGTCTGTAGACCCGAGATCGTCATAGAGTCTTGTGTGGTTCCCACTGTGCTTTGATTTTCTCTCTACTATGGCTCAAAGGAGTCGTGCAAATAGGTGGATTTTGGGTACAGTCCCGAGTCACATGGAGGCAATGAGCGATAGGAGGGGTTTCGTCTCTCCCGGTATAAGGAGTTGATGTTGCGCTATGCTCGATTGGATATAACAGCAAGTCCCTGGCCAGGGCTGATAGATTTACTGTTAAGTGTTATTAATAGTTTCTCAAACGGTTATAGGCCACACATTAGCATGACTTATCTAGTTACTGGGGTCTGACGATTCCACCCCTAGACTTGATATGCGAAATATCAGACGAAGAGACCGGACTGTACGGTAAGTGTTGGTTATAGGCTTTGCGGGAGTTTGGACAAGCTTGCTTATTGATCTTTTATTCGCTCAATACCTAAGTAGACGTTGCGTCCAGTTAGTACCGCTGACGGCTTGTGGGTGACTGATGTGATCATTACCTACTGGTAGCGTATTGACGAGTCTTTAGAGTCCCACACAGAGGTTTCCTAGCTCAAGCGAAACGAAGTAGGGCACATACGGTGATATGTGCGAGAGCTTGATTGAATACGTGTATGTGATACCGTATTCTAATCTCGCGATATGTGATATTGGTTAGGTTATATGTGATATAACCGGATTGTTAAATCAAGTGTTGATGCAATGATATGTTATATGTGATATACATATAATTGATATTAGGTGGTTATATATGATATAACCGGATTATTGAATCAAGTGTTGATTTAATAATTTGATATATATATTTATATTTGATATATTAATATATATTAACTAATATTATGCCCACTTAAAGATTTTCTTCTCTTGAAATACCTTTAATATATATGTGATATATATTAATATATGTATTTACTATTATGTCATGGTGGATGATACATTGGACATGGGTGTATGAGACTCACACCAAAACTAAAGATAATTTGGGTGAATATTTATTTAGAGTTTATTCAAAATGAGGTGGAAATGGGCATGGCTTAGATGCTTGTGGAAGCATGTAGAAGCCATGACTCATCCCACTTGTTTTGTTTGCACTCTAGATATTTTTATAACCCTAACCATTATGTTTAGCCCATGGTGAACTCTCATTATGACTTGAGACATTTTCCTCATCCAAGTTCTTCTTCTTCCTCTCTAGGTTTTATAAAGTGAGAAAAAGAAAAAGAGAAATAAACTTCTAAAGTGAGCAAAATTCCCACTTCATCAACCTACACTCATCTAGCCCATAAGTTTAGGTTGTTAGCTTCACTAATACTTGATTAGTGAAGCATTAGCTTGAGTTATAGAAACTTCAAGGTGGATCATTTTTGGCCTCGAAGATCCGTGAGCAAGCTCGTTCCTTTCTTCAAGTGGAGCCAAGAAGAGTTCTAGGGACCACTACATGGAGCGTAGGGACAACTACTTGGAGCTTTAGAAGTGAAAGCTTGGTCTACAAAGGTTGTAATTCTCTTCACTTAGTGTAAAACTTGTTTACTTGCTTTATAAACCCTAATTCTCTAGTTCGATTCTAGGTTAGTATAGCTTAGCCCACTAGAATTTTTAAAATTGCATACTTGATGCCTCTAGAAACCTAGTAGTGGTGCTAAGACATACTTTCATGGTATCAGAGACAAGATAGAGGATTAGACGATGTTTGTAGAACTACGAAAACGAAACAACCCCGAAACTGCAAACCCTACGACCAAGTTTCTTTACATTTTGAAACGTTCTCTGAAATTTTTTTAAACAAGAGCAGAATGTTACATGTGATGTAACTTGAACACTATACAGAAACGAGATCATGATTCGACGTTTTGGCCGGCGAGATTGCTGTTTTGGCCGGCCTGGTCGGTCCTTTACTGTCAGTTTGGGCTCGTTTTTGTTTTGTGTTCTAATAGCTTTGTTTTAAGATTTCAGGTTATGTTTGATTTTGCCAAGATTGCATGTGATGTTATCTTTCTGTTGCGGCAATTCAGAGTGTTTTGTAGTCACAATTTTAACATCGTTTCGGGTTTAATTTTGATATGTGATACAGTATTTGGAATCCACAATAATTAGTTTTGTGAAAACTAGTTAGTGTTTTGTAAATTTAGCAATTTAGTCTCTTTTGATCAATTGCCATGGAGTTTCGATTCAGATCAAAACTCCGTCGCAATTTTGTATAGTACGCGAATAGTCGCTGGAAAACACTACTAGATAGCCACGCCCCTTTGCGTCGACCAAGTGACTATAGGAGAGCACTGTAGCCAAAAGCATCCATTCGGGTGCTTGCTGAAGGTGTTTCTCTAGCACTACTACTGGGGTTTGGTAGCTTCACACATGCCATATTAAAAATTATAGTGTGCTAGAGAAACTAACCTAAGTATCAAACTAGAAAAGCTAGGGTAACAAATGATTTTATACAATCCACAAGTAGTAAAAGGCTAGGGTTTGAGAATACAACCTTTGTAGCTCCCTACGCTAGACTCCTTGACCACTAGAGAGTTGAAAGAAGCTCGCTTGAGATCCTCTAGGTCCACGACGATCCACCCGGAGTCCTCTTTGTCCAAGCTCAAGGCTCCACTTGATCAAGAAAAGAAGTAGAAGCCAACACTCTAAACTAATGGGCAAGAGTAGTGTAGAATGGTGATGTGGTTTGTTTTCTCACTTCAAAACCCTAACTTGATCACTCTTTTGCTCACTAATGAAAGCTAGAGAGCAAGAGAGAGGAGGAAGAAGATGATGGCAAATGAAGAGCTCAAGATAATGATAAGCTTAGAGATAAAAATGAGAAAAGAAAATATATATATTTTCTTCTTCTCACCTTTAACCCTAGTTAATAAATATCTAGATATTTCATTTGGATGCTTAATGGCCATGGAAATTAACTCAAGGTTAATGCAAAGGTTAATGGGTGAATAAAATAATCAAGCATGATAGAATTTCCATTTCCATTTTCTTTTATCCAAAAAGAAATATCAACATATTTATAAGTGTGTGAGTCTTATATTGCCACCATCCATTGTATCAACAACCATGATACAAATGAGTATGCATGTATGTGTGCATGCACATCCATATGTGCATCAATGAGAATAAATGCATACATGCATGCATACAACAAAAGACAAGAAGGGTTTAAAGTGATAAAGGTAATGGTCAATGATAAATCAACACTTAATTTAGCAAACCGGTCATATCACATACGACCTGACCAATAGCAAACCGCCCGATTAATATACGGTATCACACACGCGCATTTAATCGGGTCCCCACGCATATCTCATATGCACAACACATCGTTTCGCCTGGACTAGGTAACTCCATTGTGGGACTCTAAGACTTGTCAATACGCCGGAAGTGGGTGATGATCATATCAAGCACCCCAAGCCGCAAGAGGTCAGCTAAACGTAACGGCCACCCGGGTATTGAGCGATCAGAAGAAGACAAGCGAATCTGTCACAACTCCCGTCGAGCCAACCGGCAATACTACCGTACAGTCCGGTCTCTTCGTCAGATATGCTGCATACTGAGTCTAGGGATGGTAACGTCGACCCCAATAACTTAATAAGTCGTGCCGATGAATGGTCTATAACAGATCGAGAAACTACTGATAACACTTATCAGTAAATCTCAATAGCCCTGGCCAGGGACTTACTGATATAGCCAATCGAGCACAGCACAGCATCAACTCCCAATACCGGGAGAGACGAAACCCCTTCTATTGCTCATCTTCTTCGTGTGTCTCGGGACTATATCCAAAAGCCACCTGTTTGCACGATTCAATAGAGCCGTGGTAGGGTGGTAATCAAAGTACAGTGGGAGAACACACAAGACTCTATGATTGTAATCTTCTAACCTCTTTCTTTCTATCTTTCTCCTTTGTTTTATTTTCTGTTCCTTATAATGGGTGAGTAGTTTTCATACTTGTTGGGGTAGGATAAGGAAAGTTTGAGAGAAGGAAATCTCTCTCACTCTTTTCTTGTCCAACATCTTGATTCGGACTCCCGTTAATTGAACCACAATCCGCTCCCTACGGCACCCTATCCTACATGATAGCGGTGATTCCTTAGTGAGACCGATTGTGGTTGAATTAACCGTAGGTTAAGGCTAAGAGCCAAGAACGGACGGACAAGCACCAAAAGGAAGAACTTATGCGTTAGAAAGCCTAGCTTATACTCGCAAGTTCCTTCCTAGTCGTGCTAATCCCCGTTGTTGCCGATTACCGTAACACCGACATTAAGAGTGGAAACGAAAGAAGTGAGCGACTCCTAACTCAAACTAACCTAATCCTAACCCTAACAAGCTCTCTTTATATATCATTTTAGCACATAAGTAATCTAAAAACAAACCTGGACAATTGGACTTAACTCATTAAAGCACATAGAAAAAGATTCCTATCTCCCTGCGGACGACCCGTACTCAACCGGCTAGCTACAAGTGAAACCGTCTTGATTGCGGTAACAAACTTAGCACGCAAAAACTCTACCAATTAAATAGCGCCGTTGCCGGGGAGACGGTAGTTTATTTCTTTGTGTAATTTCGGGTTAATTTGTGAATATAAATCTAACCGAAAAACAAAAAAAAAATATACATTGTAAAAAAATCATCTTGTTATTTTTGATTAGTTTTTGTGCAAGTGTGCAGGATAAAAAGACGGTCAAGTTCAGTGCCAAAGACGTGGGAAGTTAGACCCATATCTCGCGGCTACACCGCGACAGATCAAGACAAGAACCAACGGTCTACTGTAAAAATCTGGAGCATATACAGTGAGCATATCAAGATTCAGAAAATCCAGACAAGAAGAGGACAGCCAAATGAGGACCTGCAAGATTTTTGAAGCTCCAAGGACAGCACTACGCCGCGGAACCGCGGCATAAGCAAGCTTAGGCCGCGGAACCGCGGCCGTTTGGTGCCTTCAGGGTGCCAAAATTTCTGTGAGTATCTCTCTCCTCTCCCCCACTCCTCTGAACTCTACTGAACTGTGTTTTCTGCAGCATTCTTTGCGCAAATTCTCTTCCCCCTTCCAATAAATTGTTTTTGTGCAGGATTCTTTGCGCCGCGCTAAAATAAAAATTGTTTGCAGTTGATTGTTACTGCTTTGCATATATTAATACAGACTTTAAGGGGCTTGAAACCAATTCAGATTGGGTGGGGATTTCATCACCGTTCCCAGGACCCCAGAAATCACAAAAAGCATATACATTGACCATTGCTTAAATTAAAAAATACTAGACTCAGCCCTAAGGACTTCGCGCTCAATAGGACAGAGGACTAGTTACAGGCATCGGCCGTTTATCCTATCCTGACTTTTGCGGTGTCTAGGCAAGTGTGTCCAAGGCAAGTGGTTACTTAATTAGGACCACTACTTACGTAGTGGGGAGCCTCCCACTTACCTGGCACTTACCTGGCCGCGATTGTTGGAGAAGAGGCGGTTTGAGGTCCTATTTCTAGCCCTTTGGAACAGTTAGGAGCTGTCTAGCTGACCTAGGTGACCCTAGATCTAGGTGTGATTGTGCATATCTTATTTGTGATTGCTTGAAGCCGTAAGCCCGTACATATTTCTGTAAAGCTCTTTCTGAAAAATAAAAAAAAAACACAAAACCAAAAACTTTTATAAAAACTTGCCCTTTGTCGCCAGAATCCATTTTTTCACCCACCACTCATCGTATTTCTCCATTGACGTTTTCTTACCCTCACCTTCTCCGCTTTGACTATACTAAACTCGTTTAGTGTATGTATGCTTGGACTCGGGACACTAGCGCCCGCCTAGTCCGCGTTACGTTAGTCGCTACCGACTACGCGATCGACTCAGACGTCGAAACTCCACCCACGCCTCTTTCACCCTTACCTTTGCCGGCCAACTCCGACGTTGACCGGAATTCTGTTCATACATCTTCACCTTCACCATCACCAACCTCTTCTTCCGCGATGTCAGGATTTAATCCAAACATCTCTTTGACTCCCCCGGGATTGACTCCACCTCCTATGGAGGCAAATAACCCACCACCACCACCTGTTGCCGCAGCGAATCGCGCTCCAGGATCGTTTCTATCCCACCCGTTCTGTACTTCCCACCTGTTTTTTTCTTCCACCGGCCAATGGGGATATTTTTGAAATTAAGCCCCATTTCATTAACATGCTTCCGAAATTTCATGGGCTTGAATCTGAAGATGCCTATATCTTCATCAACAAGTTCCAAAATGTTTGTGTCATGATGAAAACTACCCAGCTGTCGGACGATGCTATACGACTACGGGTCATTCCATTCACTTTATGCGATCTTGCTGAAAAATGGCTGTATAGCACCGCTTCCCACTCCATAACCAGTTGGGACGAGTTTATGAAAGCGTTTCTCAAGAAATTCTATCCGAATCATAAAACCGCAAGGATCCGTAACGAAATCAACCATTTCTCTCAGCTTCCTTCTGAACCCATTTGGAAGTGCTTTGACCGGTATAAAGACCTTCTTGTTCAGTGCCCTCACCACGGTATTGAGAAATGGCAACTTTGCCAAACCTTATACGAGGGCCTGAACCCAGCAACCAAGCAGTTGTTGGAAACCATTTGTCAGGGCCACTTCCTATCGAAATCTGACGAGAAAGCGTGGCAATTCTTCGACGACCTTGCGGAACAAACGCTTCAATGGGAGAGCACTAGACCAACTACTTCTTCTTCTTCCTCCACTTCTACTGGTCAGTCTTGGGTAGGAATTCACCAACTCGATGTCTCTATTGCGATGAAAGCTGAAATGGCTGCAATAACGAGAAAACTTGAAGCTATAGAGAGCAAATTTTCATCTCCTACTCCTGCCCCTGTTCTTCCCCTTCGTACCATTTGTGCTTGTTTTTCCGATCCTTCTCACTTAACCGAAGAGTGTCCTTACAATCCACCATCTCAAGGACAGGATCTAGTTAATGCTGCATTTTAGCAAAGACCGAGAAATGATCCATACTCTTCCACCTACAATCCCGGTTGGAGGAACCACCCCAATTTCGCCTGGAATCAGAATCAGCATCAATTCCAAGGCAACAATTTCCAGAGGCCTCCTCCTCCGCAACAACAAGCGCAACAACAAACTCAACAACAGTTTTAGCAGCCCTTCCAACCCCAACCTTTTCAAAATCAGACGAACAACTTTGCACCCAACAATTCTTTTCCACAAAACAACTTTGTTCCGTCAAACAATGATAAGGTTTCCTCGCTAGAACGAAGTCTGGAGGCGTTCGTTAAACAATCGACACAATCCACCGCCAACATCCAGTCGTTTATTCAGTCTTTGGTGCAACACACTGCTGCACACGGGCAAAGCATCAAGACCATCGAAGCCTAGATTGCACAGCTGAATGCGGCGTTAAGCGAGCGAGAAAAGGGGATGCTTCCATCTCAACCACTCCCAAATCCCGGTCACCCACATAATGTACATGTTGCTCTTGAACAACAGAACCATAATGTGAGTGCCGTGACTACATTGAGATCGGGAAGGATGCTGCACAACAACATCGGCACAACAATTGAGGATAATGACACCCCAGCCGCTTCTTCTTCTTCTTCTTCGTCTTCTGAGCCTATTCTCCATTCATCAAAAGGCTCTTCTTCTGCTCTGAACGGACCCACTTCTCACTCCACGAAAACACCAGCTCTGGGATCCGTTCCAGCTCTACAATCTCCTCCACAAGCATTGGACTCAACCAATTTTAAAAACATTCCATTTCCAAACCGGTTGAGGTCCAATAAACAAAATCCATAAATGGAGAAGATTCTGGAGTTGTTTAAGCAGGTTAACATTAACATTCCCCTTTTAGATGTTGTCCAACAAGTCCCATCCTACGTGAAAATCTTAAAGGACTTGTGCACGAAAAAGAGGAAGTCTCAGGTACCCAAGAAAGTTTTCTTGGCTAGTGCTGTGAGTGATGCTCTTACCCAATCTTTACCGCAAAAACGGAAGGACCCTGGCTGTCCTACGATTTCTATTACCATTGGGGATAAGAACATCAACCGCGCACTATTAGATCTTGTTGCCAGTGTTAACCTGCTTCCGTACTCAGTATATGAGCAACTAGGTGTAGGAGAGCTGAAACCCACATACTGTACTCTCCAAATAGCCGACCGATCAATCACCCATCCTAGGGGTGAGCTAGAGGATGTGTTAATCAAGGTTGGGGACTTCATATTCCCCGTTGACTTCATTGTATTAAAGACACAGCCTGTAGCTAACCCCCGGAATCAAATTCTGGTGATACTCGGTCGTCCATTCCTTGCAACCTCAAATGCTGTGATCAATTGTCGCAATGGTTCGATGAACCTATCTTTTGGAAACATGACAATTGAACTCAACATTTTTAGGTTGGGGAATCAGCCCTCCGAACCTAATGCTCACATACTAGACGTTTGCTCAATCCAGGAAATCACCCCTGAAGAGTGTGAATTCGAGGAGTTTTTGTTCGATCACGATAACCTTAACGCCACTAGTGTGTTCCTCTTCGAACCTGCTGCTGTTTCTGCGCCCGACAATGACTACGAGTGTTTCACTTTCTCAAACGATCTTAGCCACTCACCGCCCGAGTTTGAATCCTTCGAATTTCCGGATGAGTTACATGAACCATCCAACTCGGTCGCTTACACTCGTTTTGAACCTTTGTTGGAATCCTTTGAGTTCGAGACCTTTTCACCAATCTTGCCTTCAATCGTTTCACCTCCAACGCTCGAACTCAAGCCTTTGCCGTCTCACCTTAAGTACGCTTACTTGGGTGAGAACGAGACCCTCCCTGTTATCATCTCGGCTTCTCTAGCTCCAGAGCAAGAGAAAGCCCTTCTTACGGTCTTGCACAGCAATAGGCAAGCTTTTGGCTGGTCCATGGCAGACATCAAGTGGATTAGTCCCCTGATCGTTGAACATCACATTCATCTGATGGATGATGCCAAACCAGCCAGGGATCCACAAAGGCGACTCAACCCAGTCATGAAGGAGGCTGTGAAAAAGGAAATCGTGAAGTGTCTGGATAGTGGTATCATTTACCCTATCTCTGATAGCCAGTGGGTTAGCCCCATTCACGTTGTCCCCAAGAAATCAGGCATAACGGTCATTACTAACGAGGCGAATGAGTTAATCCCTACTCGCATCCAAACTGGGTGGCGAGTATGCATCGATTACAGAAAACTCAACGCCGCAACGCGGAAAGACCACTTTCCGCTACCTTTCATTGACCAAATGCTTGAACGATTGGCCGGACACGAGTACTACTGATTTCTTGATGGCTACTCCGGCTATAATCAGATTCCCATCGCCGAAAAAGACCAGGACAAGACCACATTCACTTGTCCTTTCGGCACGTTCGCATATCGTCGCATGCCCTTTGGGTTATGCAATGCGCCCACTACCATCCAGCGGTGTATGATGGGAATCTTCTCAGACATGGTGGAGAAATTCCTGGAGATCTTTATGGACGATTTCTCCATCTTCGGCGATTCCTTTAACGAGTATTTGCTGCATCTTGACGCTGTCCTTACCCGATGTAAAGACAAGAACCTCACTCTGAATTGGGAGAAGTGCCACTTCATGGTGCGCGAAGGTATTGTCTTAGGACATATCATTTCGCAAAATGGCATAGAGGTTGACAAAGCGAAGATTGAGGTCATTTCCAATCTCTCTCCTCCCAGATGCGTCAGAGACATCCGAGCCTTCCTTGGCCATGTCGGTTTCTATAGACGGTTCATCAAGGACTTTAGCAAGATTGCTAGGCCCTTAACTCTTCTACTGGCCAAGGACACGCCATTCAACTTCAACTCGAGCTGTGTGACTACGTTCGAGTCATTAAAAAGCTCACTCACTTCTGCTCCCGTTCTTTCTTCACCTGACTGGACGCACCCATTTGAGATTATGTGCGACGCATCCGACTTTGCCATTGGTGCTGTCCTTGGACAACACATCAACAAGATGCCGCACGTAATCTATTATGCTAGCCGAACCTTGAACGACACCCAACTTAATTATACAACAACTGAGAAGGAATTCTTAGCTGTTGTATTTGCTTTAGAAAAGTTCAGGCCCAACCTTATCGGCTCTCCAGTCATTGTCTACACAGACCGTTCTGCTCTGCGCCATCTTTTTGCGAAGAAAGATGCAAAATCTCGGCTAATACGTTGGATCCTCTTGCTTCAAGAGTTTGACCTTGTCATTAAGGACAAAAGAGGATGTGAAAACGTGGTCGCCGACCATCTCTCACGACTTCCTTTTTCGCCGTCGCCTCAACTTCCGATCAACGACATTTTTCCGGATGAACAGCTCTTGACAGTATCTCGCGAACCCTGGTTCGCAGATATTGTGAACTATTTGGCCACAGGGCTACTACCGACTGAATGGTCAAGTCAGGACAGACTTCGGTTCTTATCCCAAGTAAAACACTTTTACTGGGACGAACCCTATCTGTTCAAGTACTGTCCCGACCAGATTATTCGTCGGTGTGTCCCTGACGATGAATTCAAGAGTGTGCTGTCATTTTGCCACAATCAAGCATGTGGAGGACATTTTGGCCCCAGAAAGACAGCTGAGAAGATCTTGCAATGTGGTTTCTACTGGCCACAACTCTTCAAAGACGCTCATGACTATTGCAAGACTTGCTCCCGGTGCCAACACTTGGGCCGGATATCCCGGAGGAACGAGATGCCGCTCCAACCAATCTTGGTTGTGGAGATTTTCGACGTTTGGGGGATAGATTTCATGGGGCCGTTTCCCAGCTCTTTCGGGAACTTGCATATCCTTCTCGCTGCTGATTACGTCTCTAAGTGGGTCGAGGCTGTGCCCAGCCGGACTAACGCCAACAAGGTTGTCGTTAGGTTTCTTAAAGAAAACATTTTCTCCCGGTTTGGGCACCCCAGAGCGATCATTAGCGATAATGGAACTCATTTCTGCAATAAGACTTTCGAGGCCTTGATGCGGAAATATTCCATTAATCATAAGCTATCTATGCCCTACCACCCCCAAACCTGTGGGCAAGCCGAAGTTTCAAATCGGCAAATCAAGCAGATACTGGAGAAGACGGTTTCCAAGAACCGAAAGGATTGGTCGTTGAAACTCACTGATGCCCTTTGGGCATTTCGAACGGCTTATAAGACCGATCTTGGCATGTCTCCCTATCGGCTTGTGTACGGAAAAGCTTGCCATCTCCCTGTCGAAATAGAGCACCGCGCATTTTGGGCGATAAAAGAGCTGAATCTGTCTCTCGAAGATGCGGGCAGCCATCGAAAGCTGCAATTGAACGAATTGAGCGAGCTTAGGGATGAGGCTTACGATAACGCGGTTTTCGTTAAGAACCGAACGAAGGTGTTTCACGATAAACACCTTTTGCGCAAAACTTTCGTACCTGGTCAACAGGTACTGCTTTACGACACCCGGCTACACTTCCATCCAGGAAAGCTCAGATCTCGCTGGAAAGGGCCTTATTTTGTGCGGAATGTGTATCCGCATGGCGCTGTGGATTTGGAGAATCCAAAGGACGGTTCATTTTTTAAAGTAAATGGACACCGACTTAAACCGTACCTTAGCGCCGAACAAACAGAGGAGCTCCTGGTCTTACAGGAGCCGGTTTACCCTGCATAATCTTCCTCTGCCTACCACCAAACTTCGGTTATCCAGCCAAGAACAGTGGACACTGTTCCAAATAAGTTTGGAGGTATGTATATACCTTTTTTGTATATATTTGTGGATATTCTTTTCCATTTTTACTATTCTACTTTTCTTTAAAAACAAAAAAAAAATGTGTGTATATCTAACCGACAATTTTGATCCTTCAATGATCTCTTCATGCAATAACAGTGAGGACACTGTCCAGTTTAAGTTTGGGGGTACGCTCGGTACGCATTTCTAACCTTCGCATTCATATGTATATTTTGCATCTGCATATTAAAATCCATAAAATCCATAAAAATAAAAAAAATTCTAAAAATACAAAAACTTTTCTGTCAAGTTAGCTAGTGGGAGAACTCTGATTCAACATTTCGACGGTTTTGTTTGATAAGATAAGAATAACTAAATCTTATGTTTAGATTTTGAAAACCTGAAAGATAACTCTCCTTTGAAGTTAACTATAGCTGATATACGTCTTTACATCACACTACACGTATCGTGAGTTTTGGAAATTAGATGACAAGTCTTTTATGTCTAAAAACTTTTAAATGGATAAATGATTTTCTAAGGATCAAATAGGTTTGTTCTGAAATAAGTAATATCAAGAATAGTTTATGAAGTGAAGTGAATATGAAGGAATGTTATTGATGCCTTAATTGGAACTAAGTCTGAAAAATAACTCATCTGAAACTTGGTTGGAATGATTACACACCTAACCCACTAAACACGTCTTTTATCCAAAAAAATAACCGAACTGCCAGTTATATCTCCGTTCGTATTGAATCATCATGATTTTCACGCTAAATTGTCTTTTGTTTTTGGACCTAGGTAACTTGAGTAATTAAGTCCGCTGGGGTGTTTCTACACCTAATGCCCTAAAGCCAACTGGTTTGGGTGCATTGGCCCAAAGCTCGCTAAGAAGCCTAGAAAGTCCAGATTAGAACAAAGTCAAGCAAGTGTTCTCTCCGAGTTAAAATTCCTAACGGTTCTTTATGTGAGAATAATCTTGACAAAAGACAGGTTTTTATAAAAAATATTTCTAGCGGAGATATGAAGGTTTTATTCTATGATAAAGACTATTGCACGTTCACAGAGGTGTGTATGAAATGAAAACAAGAAAAAGGTGGAGTGAAAAATAAGACCTAGTTTCCTGTTAAGGAAGATAGAAATTCTGAAGTTGAAACTTTACTGGAAAACGAAACTTGAAAAATGCTTAACTCTTTATAAAACTTATGTGACCCTTTCAAAATTCTTATCTGGGCTTTATTGTGTGACATGATGACTTTATTCGACCTTTCTGGAACTTAACGACACTATTTGCACTACACGTAAAGACATATAAAATCTTAAGTTAAATAAGAAGCGAGATGTGAAAAATAAAGGTTCGATAGTCTAGACTTAGGATAATAGAATTGTTATTTTCTGAAACAAAACTTCAGGGTTTGAATCATAAGTTATTTTGCAAAACTAGCTTGACCGGATTTTGTGGGTAGTATCCGCTGAAAACCCTCAGGAGACAACACTCCTCCTACTAGGGACACCTAGAGGTTTAACGGCTTGTTGCACATGCTCAGTGCAATCACGTTCCCTGCGAAAGTGAGGTTAGGAAATTTTTTGTGAATAAATTGGCTTTGCTCGGGACGAGCAAATGATAAGTTTGGGGGTATTTGTTCATATCAGATTTTTGCATTTTTATACCGCCCAATTTTTATCACATTGCTTATCGGTAGGTACTCTTGAGCCATATTTGCTAGTCAATTGCAGGATACATATTTTCGGCTCTAAATGGTGAAATTCATGGAAAAGCACGACAAAATCCGGATTACTGCCAACCACAGATAAAACACGGGTCTCCGCTCTCTATCCGTATGTTGCCGCACACCAGTTTAAGAGACAAAATGGCAAATCAATGTCATTTTCATGCACAAAGCTCAATGGCAACACAAGATCCAACATATCTACGCGGAGCTCGAGGAAATCATGGCAAAAGATCCACATCAAATCACCTTTTGATCAACAGAAATTCTGGAAAAATCGTGAAGAAAATCTGAGAAAAAACATATACCAGACTAAAGGACATAGAAGACCAGGGAAGCACACAAAACTCAAGACCCCAACTCCCCTATAGGGCCGCGGATCCGCGGCCAATAGGGGGTCTAGGCCGCGGATCCGCGGCCGTAAGGGCGCCGCACTTGATGGGTTTTTAAGGGCAGATTGGTCTTTTCATGATGGTCCAGAATGTTGCCCTAGAATTTCTGTTTCCTGCCTATAAATAGTCCAGAACTTGCCAAAGCCAAGGGTCCATAATCTTGTATTTAGTATTTTAGATTACATGTGTTGTTCTTCTTCCTCTTCTCATCTCTTCTCCATTAAAAACTTGTAGTGAGCTTTTGTGAGTGAAGAATGAATAAAAGAGTTCTCTTTGTTATCATGCTTGTCTTGTTCTTTTTATAATTGCTTGTAATTTTCATTTGCTAATCTAGTTGTTGTTATTTGTTGTTTATTTCTTTCTTGTTCTCTTTTCCTTTATCCTTAAACAACCATGATGCTTACGCTTGATCCTTGCCGAGATGAGGTCGCAAATAGCTAGTTGTAATCTTCTAACCTCTTTCTTTCTATCTTTCTCCTTTGTTTTATTTTCTTTTCCTTATAATGGGTGAGTAGTTTTCATACTTGTTAGGGTAGGATAAGGAAAGTTTGAGAGAAGGAAATCTCTCTCACTCTTTTCTTGCCCAACATCTTGATTCGGACTCCCGTTAATTGAACCACAATCCGCTCCCTACGGCACCCTATCCTACATGATAGCGGTGATTCCTTAGTGAGACCGGTTGTGGTTGAATTAACCGGAGGTTAAGGCTAAGAGCCAAGAACGGACGGACAAGCACCAAAAGGAAGAACTTATGCGTTGGAAAGCCTAGCTTATACTCGCAAGTTCCTTCCTAGTCGTGCTAATCCCCGTTGTTGCCGATTACCGTAACACCGACATTAAGAGTGGCAACGAAAGAAGTGAGTGACTCCTAACTCAAACTAACCTAATCCTAACCCTAACAAGCTCTCTTTATATATCATTTTTGCACATAAGTAATCTAAAAACAAACCTGGACAATTGGACTTAACTCGTTAAAGCATATAGAAAATGATTCCCATCTCCCTGCGGACGACCTGTACTCAACCGGCTAGCTACAAGCGAAACCGTCTTGATTGCGGTAACAAACTTAGCACGCAAAAACTCTACCAATCAATGGTTATGTGTAAATATATATATGATATTACTGTATATATATTTATTTATTGTTTTCTTTTTTTTTTCATTTCTATTTTCACATGGCAAATGATTAGGTTTGTGCTAGGTGGCACACACACCCCTCCCTTTGTGCCATGTATTTGGAGGGGAGAGAAAATGGTGGTGTTATGGCTAAGGGTCTTCTTGACTCTAACAATAACACATCTAGTTTATTCTCTCTCATCCAAAAGTGGAGAAATGAAAGAGAAAAAAAGAAAAAAGGAGAGAGATCTTGAGAGTTCACAAAAACAAACCACATCTCTTTCATTTTGATGTTTAGCACACACATATGAGAGTTTCTTCAATTGGATGGAAGATGGAGCTAGAACCGGCGGCCTTCGCGTGGATCATCTTTGACGGAGCCGATCGGAGATCAAGCATGTTCCGGAGACCCTCGGAGCTTAGCCGGAGTCCGGAGTTCCATCATTGGAGCAAATAAAAGCGCTTCAAAGGTTGTGCATTCCTAACTCCTCTTTATTTTTTGCTAACTAGTTGTGTCTATGGTAGTATTCTAGGGTTATGGTGGCTTGTGTTCGCTCGGAATTTCCGTTTTACGCTTCCAAAATTTTTCTAAAAACCGTCCAGCGAGCATGACCCACCTTACAAATCCTATAGTAAATAGCAGATAAAACTAAATTTGGTAATTTTCGTTCACATCAAAAAATCCCCACACTTGAGCAGACGTCTGCCTACGCTCTATAAATCTTTTATCTCCCAACGGCAGACGTCTGAACCACATCTGGCCAAACGTCTACCCAGGCTCTGGATTGGGCTTCGTGGGTCCTGCAAACGTCTGCCACGATGAACTGCAGACGTCTGCCTCCGCTCTGGTGTTTTTCGTGCAGTTTCCAGATGTCTGAACTTGATTTTGCAGACGTCTGAAGTGAAGATTCTTACACCTTCAGACCTCTGCTATTGTGTCTGCTTCAGACGTCTGACCTGAAAAATGTTCCACCGTTTCTAACACTTGCAATAAATGACAAACTCACAACAAATGACGTTCTAGAGTTTGTTGTTGCTGTAACTACTATATTTTTGGGACACTCTCTAATTCTTGTTACTTTTTTTTTGTGCAGGAATGGTTAGCTCTAATTAAACAAACAGTGCGCTACTGAGTTGTACAGCTTAAGTTTAGCAAATGTGAACTTTGATGGTAGCATTGTGTAAGCTTGATCATGGTTATTTTGTAATTGGAACAGCTTTGCTTGCTTAGTAAGTTTTGCCTGCAATCGAAAAAAATGTTGTTTACTGTTTAGGTTCATTCGAAAAGGATCGGTGCATATGCAAATCTCAGTTTCTTTTTTGGGATTGTTTGAATTGGTGTTATAGCTCCATGATATCCCCTGTCCTTTTGGAATCACATTTCTAGTATTTATCATCATGGATTAAGATGATACTCCAATATTAACATATCGGTTTTATTGTTTGTTTGAAAGGATTATATAATGGAATTTAATATGGAAAGGGTTCTTGATCCGCTGACATGATGTAAAGTGACAAATTCCATCCAATTTCACCGATATGTGAAGGGATTATATTATTATGTTTTGAGAAATTTGTTTCTCGGTGCAGTTTTCGCAAACTAACTAATTTTTAAACTACCAATGTGCAATAGCTCAGTTGGCCTGGCATTTCCCTCTCTGGGGAGAGTGTGGTGGTTCGATCCCCAGCAGGGGAAGTGAACACAATTTAACGCTTTCGGGGTAAATTCGTGTGTCCCCTCGGTTTGTGTGTGATGTGTGTGGGTGTTGTATGCATGGGTTAGAGTTTAACAGCCGATGCCAAAATAAAACTAATTTTTAAACTCATTTATTTTAAAAATTGTTAAAACACCAAATACTTATGCCAACTTAATTTCTCTCATGCTATAGGCATATTAACTTTAATAATTTGTTAATTCAAGTATAACATTATATATCAAATCATATGGTAATTATCAAACCATAATATTGTTTATTAAATCACAATTATTTATCAAAATACAACTTTATTTATCAAATCATAAAAATATATTTATGAAATCTTAAAAAGGGGTATTATTGATAATAAATATACAAATCTAAGTTTGGTTTGAAATAAACTAACAATACAAATTTAGATTTCCCCCCACATTTTTGGAATTCGTTGGGTTTAAGAATAAATCAAGTTAAGAGACTAGGCACAAAAACAATATATGAGACTAATGAAGGAGAAAGGTCCTAGGAGGCAAACCCTCCTATGACGTCCAAAAAAGTAAAGTATATCCTCCTTTGTTTTTCTCGAGATCGGCACCATTCATGGAAACTTCAGAATTTGGTTAGAATTATCGCATGTCTTGGTAGCCCCCCTCCATATGTGAACTTAAAATGTTTTTGCTTAAATTAATTGAATAAACTTCTACTGTTTATGTCTTACAACATTAATTTTGTGAGCATATTATCTTTAATAGAAATTAAAAAGGTTAAAGAAGAAAACAGTGCACGCATATTTATCAGCTTTCAAACAATGTTATCAAACAGAAGAACAAGCACATCCATTATCAATCAAACAGAAGAACAAAAACAATCGGTCTTTTAAGAAAAACACATGCATATATAATTCTACTAAACTCAGCAATGTACTTTTTTTGTTTCCCTTTTTGTAGTTAGTATCTTCCTTAAACTCTCTTTGTTGTACAATTGTTTCGCGCGTGCAGTCGCTCCCTTGAGTGGCATCTCCCTCTCCTCCTTTTGAAAAGAAGCATATCCTTACCACCTAACTCCAGGCCACAGTCAAGCCCTGCAGAAGAATGTTATAGGAGAAATGAGTAATTGCGCGCTCATAGAAATTCTATTGCCGAATATCCTTAGCTTGAATCTAATCACATTGAAGTTTCTTCGGTACATGGATCTTTATATGGGATGCTCTTTGGCCTCCTATGATCTACTAATGGTGGTGTCCAATGCAAAGGTTCTGTTCTTTGGATTGACAGGAAAGAATGGTGCACGCACACGGTAAGAAATGATCATATAAGAAATGATCATATAGATTGTTAATAATTAGCATACTTTGAAAACGATGTAGGAGATGCATTATTCTCCGGACCCGAGAAGAAAAATTAAGTAGTCCTTAACTCTGAGAACAATCATAACGGTGTATGTAACACGGAAAATATTGAGTTGATATGCAGTTATGTGTGACTAATGTCTAATATGAGAAAACGGAGCCAAGAGTGTCACTGTGGGCTTCGAACTATAGTGACAAGATTTATGAGGGTAGGAGTTTACCTATAAACCCCTAGCTATTTTGCAAATTTCCTTTTCGGCCTTTCCCCTCGTGAGGCTTACCACTGTAGTTGGATGCATGCAGTGACACTTTAGGCTATGTTTCCTCGTCTAATATTTGTCAGTTTAACATGGAATAATACATGACTTAAGCATCATACCCATATTGGGTGAGAATTATAGCTTGGAAGCATCGAGCGATAAGATAATGCTTTGTATAATAGCAACCCATACAGTAGAATAACTAAAACAAATAGTAGAAAATTGATGGCTACAAATCTACAATTGTGAAATAGAGTAACAGATTTTTTTGTTGCAATATTATTAAAGAAGTCCAGGAGCACGACGGCTTTTAAATTATTTAAAATAGTAATAAAAGATTCTGCACAGGGAAGATTGTGCTATTTTTGATACTTCATCAAAAGAAATCTAAAAATTTCGAACAAAAATAAATAAATGAATGGTTGATACTCACAAAGCGTCGTCTTTGAGCCTCTCCAATATTTATTCCTCATAGTAGTTTTCATGGATTTGCCATGGGAGAGGAATTGAAGCCTCTTTAGATGTATGTGGTGTATGGGAGAGAGGGTCTATCATGTTATTGTAAAGAAATTATCATGATGATCAAGCTCTTTTATAGGCCTAATAGTCACAATACAGCTGGCATACAAATGCAATATATTTTCTAGATTCATGAATTACTTTTTTCAGAGTCAATGTATGAAATCGTGCACATAAAAGCATGCCGTTCAAGTAAATTATGGTTCCAAAAATGAAATTTGATTACATGAACAAAGAATGAATATGCATATAACAAAGGCATAACCGAAATATGGTTCAATGAATATAATTAATTCATATTTAGGTTTTGATTCTTGACATATAAAAGCATTTGATTCATTCTATATAAAATAATGAAGAATGTATATGCCAAAACAAAACTAGACAAATTATGCTGTCGCTCATTACTACTACAAATTTAAATAGCTAATTTACAAAGTTTAGCCTCGAAATTAAACAATATAGAACATAAAAAAATCTATATATATATATATATATATATATATATATATATATATATATATATATATACTTTTCATATTTAAATTATTAAAACAGTTATAAGTTTAGATATATAATGGACAGTTATGATCCATTTTAGTCTGAGATTAACGAGGACTCTTGTTACTTGTTAGGCATATGATTATGTTATGATCAATCAGATGGCCTTCATCGAATGTCTACATTGGATTAATAAATTTTTTGCTTTCACCATAAAATTATCAAGCTAAATTGCAGCTTAAGGTTTTGGTGGAGCTCAATGAGATCAGTTAAAATAGTTCCTGGTTCAATACTGTGACTACACCTGAACTATGCAAATTTATTTTTGCATTGTTATTTCAGAAATCATGCCATGTTTCAAATGAGATTGCTGTTACAAATCCAATCGAGGCATCTAGCGAATCACATAATTAAAACCTGAACTGCAATGTTCGGTGGAGAGATTGATTTATACACATCACCTGACCTTAAAATTCTGCTCAAGAACTACAAGGTAATCAATACACATCACTCAATTTCCTTTTCATATAATTTTTTTAAAAAAAATTTATTTTGATTTATATCGAACCTAGCTTTCCTTCTTCTATTTCATTTAGTAATTCAATTTTAGGATTTTTAACCCCGTAACAGAATAGTAATTGCTTCGATCATTGATATAATTTTGTTTGGTTTATTGCTCAATAAGTAGGAAATCGATAATTGCATTATATTTAATTTAAGTTAATTATGTTTCTCTTGTAATTTAAAGGTTAATATGTCTGAAGAAGTGGAGTTTTCAGCCGCAACTGAGCCTCCAACTCCCGTGAAGAATGTAGACGAACCAAACTTAATTCCGAAAGTTGATATGAAGTTTGGGAATGAAAATATTGCATACCTGTTCTATGAGGCATATGCTGAACATGAGGGATTCAACGCTCGCAAAGCTTGGAAGAACAAGAATGTGAAGGGTACAATTGTTGAAAAAAATAGGGAAATAATTGCTAAATAAAATAAAATAATTGCTAATTGTTGGAAGAAGAATGCGAAGGGTACAATTGTTGGAAAAAATAGGAAAATAATTGCAAAATAAAATAAAATAATTGCTAATTGTTGGAAAAAGAATGTGAAGGGTATAATATAAAATATGAATTTATAAAATATTTGTTTGAAAATACGATCACTTAAACAATATCGAAATATAAAGTAGAAGTTAGAAAATCGAGCCTCGTGAAAGGAGGCACGTAAATAGTTATGTTGCTCTAAAAACATACAGTCACTCCTCGTACGGATTGTAGCGATAAAGACGTTCCCAAGATAGAACACCGCTCTGCCCGTTCGAATCCCCGTTGAGTACGAACCACAAACAATACTTTGGTTTTGATCTCCAGTCTTGTAGTGTCCAAGAAAACAAAACAACGCAAAAGGAATCACAGAATTTGACGTATTTATTGGTTTACTGGTTTTGGGAATGAAGGGGACACAAAATGAAGATTTCTTTTTTGGTGTTGTGAGTAATTGGATAGGTAAATTGTCAAAAAGCCCCCGACCCGCTCAAGGTTGTCTAAAAACCCATGGTATTTTCAAAATTTTTGGGAAGGCCTGTCACACCCTGCTTCCCATAAGACAGAGAGCGAGAGCGAACGAGGCCCGCAACGTATTCACACCGAGAACCACTTCTTCTCGACATGAATACACTAAGTAAAACTATAAGCAGAAAGGTAATAAATACAAGAATTTAAAATAATAACAGTGTCCAAAAACATTTATTACAGTACAAAAAAATAACTGAACACAATTTGAAAAATCTATGGAATTAGTAATAAAAACAATAGCATTGAACAAAAGATGGTATACTACAACCGAAGTTATTGCACGGCTTGAGAAAAAAGGTAATTGTTATCCTGCTCGCACGGCTCAACTTCGTATTAAGCTTGGTCTCCTGTCTCAGAGTCATATGATGGACATTTCCAAAAAAGAAAAACACAGAAAATGGAATGCCCGTTAATGAACTGGAGTTCGGTAAGTCCCTAATTTAAAAAAAATAAAGAGTATTAAAGAGAAACATGATATATATGAAAAAGAAAGAAACAATCAAGCATGTATAAGTAGCAATAGATATAATGGAAACAATATCATGATGTTTGTTCTCTAAACGGTATTATCAAGTTTTAAGTTTATAAGTTCGACTAGTGAGGGTTTTACACATAACGAAGATATTCCGTTTCCCCTCAGAACAATAAAAACACGGATTCAAGAGATTCATGAGTTAATAATGCAATTGTTCCCTAATACCAGGAACTACGGCGATCGTTTACGATCCCCGTTACATGTAAATATCCCTATTCGTCGAACTACCCTATCCCCATGATATTCTTGATTAAGAAGTTAATACAAGTACCAGCATATATTTATGAATGCTTGAAAACTATAGATACATGTCAAATTCATGAGTTCACGGATTCATGGATTCACGGTTTTATGTATTCATGGAGTCATGTCAATTTCAAGATGAAGAGCAAAACATACACACACATTTACAGTATGAAGTTGCAATCAGTTATAGGTTCGACTTATAAGGGTTTTATGTGTAATGAAGATATTCCGTTCGTCATGTTGAAATATTATATGGTGATTCTAGAGAGGGCCCCCGCGAATTCAAGAGGTGGCCCCTGCCCCCATGACGTGACACTTAATTCTGCATACAATAGCATTTATCATCTTCTCGAAATATACGACTCTATTCTTTTTCCAACTCACTCATTACCCCATGTCAAAAACGTTTTACTATATCAAGCATGAATTTTCTATAAACAAGAGTAAACAGTAATATAAATCAAGTATCAATCATATATAGAGTAGTAATCACATATCAAATATCTCATGCGAAAATTAAATCGATATAACTTGTAAAATCTTATAAAACATGAATAAATACTTAAGAAAACTATATGATGAAAATATGCAATAGTCACATAATTTTAGAAGGAAGATATGATAAGAGCTTCCGGAAAATATAAATATACGGAAAAGGGAAACTTACCGAAAAAGGATAATCTAAGATCGCCTTCACAACAAGTAAAGAATGCCTCGATTCGATTGAGGCAACGGGGTTGGAGTCTTCTTCTTCCTTCATTTGTTTTCTTGGGTTAAGGCTTCAGTTTAGAGATGACAGCCATAGAAGAGAAGAACAAATTTCGGAGTCACGGTGTTTTAGGTTACGGCATAGAAGAAAAAGAGTTAAAGGGTTAAGATTTATTAAAATCTTATCAATCCACCAAAAATCAGAACAACTAAAAAAACAGTCAAAATAAATATATCCAAATAACAAACAAATAAATTAAAATAAAAAAATAAATTTTATCATTTAATTAAAAGAATTTTTTTTCTCATCTCTTAAAATATTAATAAATATTTGGCTATAAAAAATATTATATTATTTTCAAAACTTGGGGATTTAAAATAAAAATTAAAATATTTTAGTCGGAGTTCAAACCTATGACCTATAGAATAGCAATGTAGTGTGATAACTAAGATATAAAAGAATGAACCATATATATTATTTGAAAGGAAATAAATATATATACAAGTGTTTCAAAGAAAATAGACATTTCTAGAAGAAAGGAAAATACAAGGAAAGTACTAAGATTTTACGGTCGTTATATTCTACCCTCCTTAAAAAAAATTTATCCTCGAAATCTAGATGGATTGTGTCACTACTGGACAAGGTAGAGATAACGCGGTCAATTGTCACCTTCGCGCTCCATCACTCGAGTAAGAAAGGATACGATGAACTAGAAAGACATGAAATGCTTCCGAACCTGAAGTTCGAAAGCCGAGACAAGAAGTATTAGGATAGATCAGGAATTGTTCAAGAACATATGTAAGGGAGATATTAAGAGGTGCAAGAAAGAAAGACTAATAGGGATTCAAGAAATTCAGATGGAATTAAGGAGGTTATAAAAAAAGATCATGACAAAGATGATGGGTTCGAACTTCCGTTTCTTCTTCGTCGAGAGTTGATCGTCGAAGATAAGAAAGAACTCAAGACGGATTCAAGAGGGAAAATTTAAAAGAACATAATAAATGGTAGGATCCATATTGAGTCATGATCGTCAGGAGAGTAAGGAAGGATTCAAGGGACAATGATTCAAGAATGATATCATAGTGATGTCGTTACAGTCTACCCTTCTTAAAAGAATTTTGTCCTCGAAATTCTCTCAAAAAGTATGTTTTAACAGGGCAAGAGAAACTAAAGATAACGCCGTCGCAAGTCATTTTCGCGCTCCTGATTATCGATATTCTATTCAAAAGAAGTGATGTAGGAAAGAAGATCCAAAGGAAGCAAAGAAGGAAGAAACCAACAGAAATTTAAGGAACCAAAAGTTACAAGATTTCTCGAGATATTATCTCCAAAAAAGTTGAAATTGAAATTCAAGATGGATTCAAAAGAAGGTATGAGATTCAAAGGAAAAGCTAAATGCTGTCGGATCAGAATGATTTGAATAAGAATTAGAATGGTTTCAACGTGATAGGATTTCAAGAAGGAAATAAATGTTGTTATATTTTAAATTCTTGTATTATCTGCTTTCAACGGTCAAGCAGAATTAACCTATATGGGCTACTAACAATACCTGTCACGTCCCGCTTCCCAGACAGAGAGTGAGAGTGGACGAGCCCCGCAACATACTCACACCGAAAAGCACTCCTTTTTGACATGAATATGCTAAGCGTAACTATAAGCAGAAAGATAATAAATACAAGAATTTAAAATAATAAAAATGTCCAAAAACATTTATTATAGTCCCAAAAAAACAATAATTGAACACAGTTCGAACAATTTAAGGAACTAGAAAAAAAAATAGCCTTAAATAAAAGAAGGTATACTATAATCGAAGTTAACACTCGACTTGAAAAGAAAGGTAGTTGCTATCCTGCTCGCTCGACTCAAGTTCGTACAAAGGTTGGTCTCCTATCTCAAAGTCATCTGACGGACAGTCTTAAAAAAAGAAAACACAGAAAATGGAATGCCCGTCAACGAACGGGAGTTCGATAAGTTCCCAATTTAAAAAAAATAAAGAGTATTAAAAAGAAACATGATATATAAAAAAAGAACGAAACAATCAAGCACATATAAATAGAAATAGATATGATGGCAACAATATCATGATGTTTGTTCTCTAAACGGTATTATCATGTTTTAAGTTTATAAGTTCGACTAGTGAGGGTTTTAGACGTAACGAAGATATTTTGTTTCCCCTCACAACAACAGAAACACGGATTCAAGAGATTCATGAGTTAGTAATGCAATTGTTCCATTATACCCAGAACTGTGGTGATCATGTATGACCCCCATTACACGTAAATACCCTCATTCATCGAGCTACCACATCCTCATGATATTCTTGATTAAGAAGTTGACACAAGTACTAGCATGTATTTATGAATGCTTGAAAACTATAGATACATGTCGGATTCACGAGTTCATAGATTCACGGATTCATATATTCACGGAGTCAAGTCAAGTTCAAGATAAAGTGCAAAACATATATATATACACACAGCATGAAGTTCCAATCAGTTATAGGTTTGAGTCATAAAGTTTCTACATTTAATGAAGATATTTCGTTCGTGATGTCAAAACATCATATGGGGGATTTTAGAGGTGGCTCCCATGAATTCAAGAGGCAGCCCTTGCCCTCATGATATGGCACTTAGGTCCGCATACAATAGCATTTAGCGCCTTCTCGATATATAGGACTCTATTCCTTTCCTAATCCCACCATTACCCCATGTCAAAAACGTTTTATTTTATCAAGCATGAATTTTCTATAAACAAGTGTAAACAAAAATATAAATCAAGTATCAGTCACATATAAAATAGTAATCATGTATCAAATATCTTATGCGAAAAGTAAACCAATATAACTTGTAAAATCTCATAAAACTTAAAAGAATACTTAGGAAAACTATATGATGAAAGTATGCAATAGTCACATAATTTTAGTAGGAAGATATGATAAGAGCCTTCGGAAAATATAAATTTATGGAAAAGGGAAAATTACTGTAAGAGAATGATCTAAGATCGCCCTCACAATGAGTAAAGAATACCTTGAATCGATTGAGACAACAAGGTTGGAATCTTCTTCTTCTTCCTTCATTCGTTTCTTTGGGTTAAGGCTTCAAATTAGAGATGATAAAAAAGGAAGAGGAGAAGAAATTTCGAAGTCACGTGTTTTAGATTACGACATAGAAGAAAAAGGGTTAAGGGGTTAAGATTTATTAAAATCCTATCAATACCCCAAAAATCAGAACAAAAAAAACAGTCAAAACAAATATATCCAAATAACAAACAAATAAATTAAAATAAACAAATAAATTTTATCTTTTAATTAAAAGAAAATCTTTTTTCCTTTCTTAAAATATTAATAAATATTTGGCTATAAAAAAAATATGATATTATTTTAAAACTTGGGGATTTAAAATAAAAATAAAAATTTTTCAATCAAGGTTCGAACCTATGACCTATGGAATAACAATACAGTGTGATAACCATGATATATAAGTATGGACCATGTATATTATTTGAAAGGAAATAAATATATATACAAGTGTTTCGAAGAAAAAAGGCATTTCTTAAAGAAAGGAAAGTACTAAAATTTTACGGTCGTTACAAGGGCCTAATACTCAAAATCTTTGTGAAAACCCCCCCGGGCTATATTTTATTTATGCCTTGTATTCTATATTAAATGCAATTACAAAAATATCCCTCTTTCTCTAGGCGATGCTTAGATATTACAGGCAACTACTTAGATATTATAGGAAACTCATGCAACAGCTTAGATATTACATGTAGTATCTTAGATATTACAAGAAAATGTGTCGATATTACATGAAAGTAGAAAAATATTTTAAAGGGTTTTGGTGGGAAACAAATATATTTGAATGAAAATTAGATTTTTTGTGGGAAATTAGATTAATGGTGGGAAAGAAGTATATTTTGAGGGAAAATGAAAACAAAATATATATTACAGGCAAGTCTATAGATATTATAGGCAACTTTTCTGTGCTATAACTGCTTTAAATCCAGTTGTAAAGGACTATTAACCCACATGGACAATGGGCATTTGGGGTTATACAAAAATACCAGTGGGGAAATTGTATACCATGGGTTTTTTTATTGCGCCCAGGGGTTTTATAACAAGGCTAAAAATCCTAGGGTTTTTACACAAGTTCTAAGCGGTCTGGGGGCTTTTTAACAATTTGAGCCTTTAAATAAAATTTTAACCTTTGTTTCTAAAGGCTACGGGACTGTAAGTTCATGGTGCCTAGCTCGTAACGTTTGCAAGCATAGGTAGAATATAGAACAATTTTTTTAAAACTTTCACTATGAACTACAACCAAGAAACACCACCAACCATGCAATTGTAAATAACAAAAACTATACTGGATTAAATAAGGTTTTAGATGAAACCTTTGTCGTGTGGTTTCACTAAGATTAGCGAACAACCCATAACTTTGATCTCCTTCTTGAAGTTTGGATGAAACTTGATCTTCTTGCTACGCATTAAAGATGATCCACCTTAATGCTTTACTGCTCTAACTCCAACTTCTACTAAGAACACTCTTAGTGGAGCAACTTGCTCTCGCAAATTTCTAGTTTGCAAGAGGAAGGAATGCAAAAGGAAAAACTTTCTTTTCTCTCTCTGTTCGTCTTATGTGCTCAACACATGAGAGAAGAAAATGAAGGTGATGATGAAGAGGAGGAACAAGTGAGAAAATGAAGAGAGAGCATAACACATATAGAGCGCTCATTTCTTCTCTCTTTCTAATAATATAAAGGGAACACCCACCCAATCTCATCCTCATTTCTTTCTCACTTCTTGACTTTTGAGTTATGTTGTCTCTTTTGTCATGTAATGTCTCTACGCTGCACTTCTAGAAGAGTATAAGAAATATCTCATACTTCAAAAATACAAGAGAGAATAGTTTGATAATACTAGTAATAATCCATATCTCATATGGATACTATTTTGCACATTGCCCCTTATAAATTATTTATATTACAACTACTTGTAATAACTAATTTAGTAGGTATAACCATGGTCAAACCATGTTATCAAGCAATACAACTAATTAGTCAACAATTGACATAAATAGTCGGCGCAAATACTTTGTCTAGTATTATCGATGTTTAATTAACATATGTATATCTGATGTACATATTTAATTAAACTCCCATATGTATCAACTATACATATGCGTATGTTCCTTAGCATCATTTTTATTGGGGAGAATAACCTCAGCTATGGGTCTCTTAAGGCCCGACAATATGCTGACAGTGGGTTAATAGGATCACACTAATTCGATTACATACGAAAAGGTTTCGAATTAATCCCACTAATAGTATAACCCGCAACCATAATAGTGACGCTAGCTGCATGTGAAGGATATCTAGGAATACGTCAAAAGAGTAGGTCGGTGAGCGAGCTCACCCGAACTAGTCACAACCTGTCCGTAACAACTACCGAACAATCCGGTCTCTTTGTCAGAGCATGTCATATATTGAGTCTAGGGTATGGTAAACTGTCAGACCCTAATAACTTAATAAGTTATGTTGATATTTAACTGAGAACCTCTAAGATATAACTGATAACCCTTATCAGTTTATCTTATCTGCCTTGGCTAAGAATTTCTTGTTACAGTTTTATCAAAATAATGAACGACATCAACTCCCTATATCGGGAGAGACGAATCCCTTCTCGATCGCTCACCTAACTCCATCTTCTTAAGGCTGTACCCAAAAAGGTCATGTATACGTAACTTCATAAAATGAGTTACAATTGATTAAAGCATAGCCTTCTATACACAAGGTAACTGTGACGATCTAAGATCTTAAGACTAACATGTATCATTGTCACCTGAGAATTTCTACCCGACAGTTGTGTACGATACCATCTAGAAATTCTCGGCGAGTCCATTCAGGAAACTCATTTTCCAATGAGCACATGTATACAATCCCACGGTGTCAAACATCAATGGCTACGGGACCAGCCATCACCCTCCTACCGGGTCAAGTAAAGCATACACTAGTCTACACTGGAATGCCGTTTTCCTGTCTTGACACTCTCACAACTAGGAACTTTTTAGAATGCAGTAGTCAACTATATAGGTTCCATTATTATGATCTCATCAAATGCTGATAGTCCCGTAACATCCTAAGGAAAACAATATAGCATACTATCATTTCAAAAATGATTGTTTTATTTATATAGGTCCATATACAATTACAAAAATTACTTTCAGGACACCTATATCTAAGAGAAGTGTTGCAATTAGAAAGGTTGGAACTTTTGAGTTCAAATCAAATAGTAAAATTATCCGGTCCTGTCCAGAAGGAATTTGGGACTCATGGGCTTTTAACGTTAGAAGTACCACTTAGTGATAAACATCTACAAGGACATGCTTAAAATATTCATCCAAATATAAGGTCCCATTTTTCTTCCTTCTGAACACTACAAAGTCTTAAATACATTGACTACTAGTTAGTCTAACATAAACCAATTGAAGGCTTTCAAGAGTTAAAGTTTACTTTGACTGCTAATTTTACATAAGCCCCATTTAATCCTTAACCTTTCCAATTACAAGCAAATAATTCCCAAGTAATTTTTAAACATTTTCTGTATATGATTTAATGTATAAATCAATCACCAAATTCCAAAATAAATAAATCAAAATTATTTGTCAAAATTTATATATTAAATCAAAATAACCTAACAATAAGGACATCAAGAATATTTGTGTACTACAAAGAGGGCTACACAGCTGAATTTGGATTAGAAAATGAATTTAATATGGATGCGGTCGCCAAAGAGAAAGGGGTGGGTGGGTCCCACCTCACTTAATACCTGGTAGGACCTTCTTTGTTCCACTCTCTTGGTGCCCGCAAAAGAATATAACTCTTAGAAAATATAATTCAGCTAGTTAGATTAGTTATCGAGTAAAAACTAAGGCAAATTTTACTAAATCTCATCCACCGTTTGGGGTTTTTGAAATAACTCCACTAAACTTTAAAAATGCTAAATCGACTAAACTAACAATATTGTATGAAATCGTTAGTTTGATTAACTAATACAATCAACAATTGGATTGAATACCCCCAAAATTTCATACAGATATATTGAATAAACCCAAAATGAATAGAATATGATTTTTTTGACAAAAATACCTTTCGATTATTTTATGAAAATACCTTATAATGGGATTTTATAGTATCTTTAAAGTTCAATGGGGTTATCTCAAAAACCTCAAAAGGTGGATGAGGTTTAGTAAAATTTACCCTAAAAACTATATATAATGCGATATGGGATTTATCTAATTAAGAAAGAATCGTGATGAAGTAAATTTTTTAATAATTACTTTCACCGCTTTAAGTATTTGATTTGATGGAAAAGTTGTTAGTAACTAACTTTCATAGGATATATGGATGTTGTGTGGCATGGTTATTTCCAAAATTTTCTTCCATCATTTAAAGTTAGAAGTGAGTAGGATAAGAAATAAGATAACAAATAATTTTTAAATTCTGCTTCTTAATTACTTCAAATAAATAGATTGGAAAAGAAATCTGGGTAAATTGTCAAAAAGCCCCTAACCTGCTCGGGAGATTTTAAGAACCCTATAGTTTTCGAAATTGTTGGAAAATGCCTACTGTTTAAAATTTTTGTGAAAAAATATGTTACCTGTATTTCATTTAGGCCCTTGACTGCTTGGATATTGCAAGGAACTGTTTAGATATTGCAACTGTTTAGATATTACAGGCAACTGGTATACATGGAGTTTTGATTGGGCCCAGTTTTTTTTTAAAAAGAGCAAAAAGCCCGGGCCGGGGGCTTTTTGACAATTTACCCAATAATTTTTTTATTTATATAATTCGACTTTTGGTTTTTTTGGGTAACTTGTTGAAAACCCATGGTCCAAGAAAAAGGAGTCAAAAAGTCCCTGGGCATTTTGAACATGTTAAAACACCTCTAAACCCATTACTTTTTTCCCTCATATACTCACAGCAGTGGGTATTTTAGTATATCTCAAAAATGCCCTTACTTCTTATTCATTCACAATCATTCAAAATTTCTTCTCTTTCTCTCTCGCTCTCTCTCTCTCTCATGCTCGATCAAAGAGAACCTAATTCGTATCTTGTCATCGTCGTCGCCGGCTTCGCCATCATCGTCACCTCCTTTTCCATCGTCATTCTCTCGTTCGATCTCAGAGAACCCAATTCGTCTCTCGTCGTCGGCTTCGCCATCGTTGTCACCTCTTTCGCCATCATCATCGTTGTCATCGCAACCTCGCCTCCCTAAGAAGCAGCGCAGCATATCACCAGATACTATCTTTATCCTCGTCGGTTACTTTCTATCTTCTAAGTCCAATTGCTTGAGTGTATTTTGATGATCTAGTGTTTTCTACATAACAAAGGTAATTTTTCTATTGTCCTTCAATTTTTTGGTTAATAACTTCGATCTAAGCCTAATTTTATGTTATGCGTTTTTCTTATTTTTCAGTTACAGTTGTTTTTATTGTTGCACGGTAATTGTTTGATGGATTGCTCCATTGAGCATGTTGATTGAAACGGCCAAGAAAAATGCAAGTTTTGTGGAAATTTTGAATGAAAATGCAATTTTAGTGCTGTTTTTGTTCTTACATTATTTATAGCCGATGTTGGCCGATGCTGTGTTATGAACGATTTTTGTGCTGATATTTTTGGTTTTATATAACCGATGTTGATGTATTTTTGTTGATGATGTATTTTTGTTGATATAAAAAATAGGCAAGTTGTTAGAAATTACATGCAAGCGTTCAAAAGTTACTTATTAGAACTTACAGGCAAGTGCTTAGAAGTTAAAGGAAAGTGCATAGAAATTATAGGCAACTAATTAGAAATTACATGCAATTGTTTAGAAATTGCATGCAACTACCTAGAAATTACAGGTAACTTATCAGAAGTTACAGGCAAGTGCCTAGATATTACTTGCAACTAATTAGAAGTCACAGACAAGTTATTAGAAGTTATAAGCAACTAAGTTCTAGACATCTGGTTACAAGTACCGGACGTCTTGTTGTTGATTTCTAGGGGCATATTTTGAACTGGGGACGTCTAGTTACAAGTACCAAACGTCTCCAGTTCCAAGTACCAGATGTCTTCAGCATCTCTGAAGTCAATTTCCTGAGGCATATTTCGAACTGGAGACGTCTGGTACTTGTAACTAGACGGCTCTAGTTCAAAACATGCCTCTGGAAATTGACAACCAGACGTCTGGCACTTGTAACCAGACGTCTGGAACTTAGTTACCTGTAACTTCTAACAACTTGTTTTTAACTTCTAATTAGTATCAGACATCTGGTTACAAGTACCAGACGTTTGGTTATCAATTTCCAGAGGCGTATGTTGAACTGGAGATGTCTGGTTACAAGTACGAGACGTCTACAGTTCAAAATATGCCTATGGAAATTGACTTCAGAGACGCTGGAGATGTCTGGTACTAGTTCAAAATATGCCTCTAGAAATTGACATCTAGACGTCTGGTATTTGTAACCGGATGTTTGGTACTTAATTGCCTGTAACTTCTAATAACTTACCTATAACTTCTAATTAGTTACATGTAATATCTACGCACTTGCCTGTAACTTCTAGACGGTTGCCTGTAACTTCTAGGCAGTTGCCTGTAATTTCTAAGTATTGCATGTAACTTCTAATTTGTTGCCTGTAACATCTATGCACTTGTCTGCAATTTCTAATTTGTTGCCTATAATTTCTAATAAGTTGCATGTAACTTGTAACAATTTGCCTGTAACTTATAACTAGTTGCATGTAACTTCATATCACGGTATTGGCCAACATCGGTTATATAAAACAAGTAACATGTCACGACCCAGAAAAGACACGTGACTGGCACTTGAATCACATGAAGTCTATAGGACTCTACCTAATCCAAGTAAGCCAAACGCCCAGAAATCTAAACCTTTTAGGGAAAATAGTGGTGGTGAAGTTTTGAAAGCTTTAATGAAATCAGGTTCTTTCTTTAAATACATAAGTAATAGTTTATGAAAACACAAGTGGATTATAAACCGTAGTTAAAACATTTTTGTCATTTGAAATTTGGGCAGCACCTCCTTTGTAAATTTTAACCCGAAAGTAATACAAGCAATAATAAAAAGTATCCCCAAGCGGGAGCTAGCACTTCGCCATTAAGTGGAATCACAACCAAGCAATAAAGATATATGACGCCAAAGGCGAAGATCAAACACAAAAAAAAGTAAAGAAACCAACATAAAGAATAAATACATGAGCATGACTCTATGTCCGAAAGAATATACAAACTGTGGTTTCTAAGTCTACCAAATATACATAGTCTGGTTGATAAAGCATTAACTAGATATAACTGAATAAGTATACAAGTACAACTGGTGGTCATGATGCAAGTGTCCCCCACCTACCAAGCAATCATCCAGAAGAAAGCGATGTGCCAGCAAAGCCGCTACGGAACCTGTACGGTCAAACCTGCAAGAAAACTATGGCACAACGGGGATGAGTTGCCAACTCGTGAGTAGAAGACATCACCGGGTAGAAATCGAATGTATGACGATCTCCTAGGTCATACAGTAATATAATAATAATATAGTGACGTCGAGTGGTATTAGGGTAATACTATAAGCATAAGTATAATACCAATTCACTTGTGTCCGTGTCATAAAGGGGTAACATGTCATGTGTATCATATATAAATGCATCATCCAACGTGTGTCCAGCAACGACACACCAAATCGTAGTAAAACCTGAGTGCCCAGCATCGACACTCGAAAACATCATCAAACTTGTGTCCAGCAGCGACACATAATCCTCATATCTCGGGCGTCGTCTCATCAGATCGGCCATCATATTCATCTGATCTCACGACTATGGTCGGTATCCTCCAGATATCCGCCGAGCCAAACTATCACTGGTCGGTAGTGCTCCCCTGCCAGGCTCAACGTCTCTCTATACGATCTTCTTGTCCCGGGGGTACCACACCGGGTCCACCATGTACCTGCAGACGGTTCCTCCTCTCTCCTCGAATCGGGTATACATATAGCTCATAATCGAGAAAACTCATGGTGGAAGCCACACATCATATCAAGGAAAACCACATCTTTCTTTTTAAATGATCATAAGTTTTTAAAGTTCACACGCGGTTTCCCATATCCAGAAATCTCATGAAAACCGAAATCTCATAAACTTGAGCCAATAATGAAAACAATGAATACCGGCACAGAGCCAATCTACAGTGTATAACCAGAATGTATATATGAATGTGGCATCTACTAAGTAAGAAATGCAATATCTAAACTAGCAGGTGAGATAATAAGTGCTAAGAAATACTATTTAGCTACAAGTTATCAGGTTGTACAACTGAAATGTCGAATTCTAAAGTATACGTGGCTGGAAATTACCGATGATGAGTGTGTGAGCCAGCGAGTATGTGTATACATGCAACATGCGCATCATTGGTAATGGTGCATGTGTCCTAACAGACGAAGTCATAAAAGATAATGAAAGAACATGTATGTAAAACGCAACAATATAAAATATAAAGTAATATATGAGCCATACAGTTATAGTCTTTAAAATATCACGAATCGTTGTTTTTAGAAAAATAGGGGGCTACGGTCTTTTTAATAAAAAGATATCATTTGAAAATCCGTAGCGTCCCTTAGGTTGTCCTTTAAAATGCATAACGATCCGTTAGTTTTGAAAATATGTACGACTCAAATTATACTCTAATACCTAGTTAAGTGATTAAAGACTAAATTAATCTCGAGTCGAAAGTGATTAGATAATCTATAACATTTCCGAGTCGATACATCTATCAGTTAACGATCCAGCTTCATAATATCACGAACAGTATAGTTCCTCGTACAGCAACCTCAAGTCAAGAGTGTGGATCAATCATCATATATATCAAATCTCATACGGTATAATCCATCGTACGATATCCTCGAATCAAGAATACGGGTCAATCATCATATATATCATATCTCGTACGGTATCATCCGTCGTACAATATCATAATTCAAGGGTACGGATCTATGGTCACGTATATTATATCATCTCATCTAGTTACAAGTCATCACATGTTATATGTATATCGCCCAATGATCATGTAATATCTCATATCATAACATGGTGTTTCGGTCTCAAATCATATATCATAACATCATGACATCATGTCTGATCATATCGACTCAAATCTTTCTAACATATCATATTCTCATCTTACACGTATAGGTGTATATATATATATGAACATATACATATACATACATACATATATATATATATATAAACACATATACACACACATACCATACCAAGTGTGTGTGCGCGTGTATGTGTGACAACATAAATCCCAAGGCTCAAGACTAAGAGAAATAGGGCTAAGGGTATACCTTTCTACGAGTACACTTATTCTAACCTATAGTCTCCTAGAACCCTATTTTCTAAATATCCATATCCAACATTTATATATATATAAATATATATAAGTATCCTAATCTACAGTTGCGGGAGTGCTATACGCCATCCACCCGATTTCCCCCGTAGATATACGTCTACTCACCTACTATTCTCGCTTTAGCCGAAGCCAATGAACGCCTTGCTCTCCCTTGTTATCCCGAAATCCACACGAAGGTACCTATAGTTCAACGCACATCGTATCGACATCAAAATCAAGTCCGAAAACCGATACGACAAACGAGACATATATAGGTAAGAACCTATGGTTTATGCATGCGAGAATAACCAAACAACTCTCGACGTTGATGTACAAACATCAAACGACCGAGACAAAACACAAATACCAAAACTCAAGTTAATAAAAGTCGCAAAACGAAAACAGCAACTTGGGAAAACACTCCCAGATTTTACCCTAGGTTGAATTAGGACATTTTGCATATGTGGTGGGTCTAAATACCAGATAAACGAGCCATGGACCAAACATAGGGCCCACTCACCTAGGTCAGGCTGCAAATTGCGGCCAGAATGCCTAATTTAGCGGCCAGTTTAGGGAGTTGGGGCTCCAGTCTCTAGGATATGTTCCTATTTTCCTGCACATCTCTCTGTGTTCGCTAAATATTTTTCAGAGTCTCCGAATTATAGCAGATTCTAATTTATCATCACATTTTCCACAAAAACCGATATCAGAAAATTCCAAGTTCACGTTTGGGATTCTAAACTTAAGTTTAGTCCAGAATTTTATCACTAAAAGGGTTATGGTCACTAATTAAATCTCAAATACACCTCCAAAACTCAAAATATCTCCTAAATTTCATCTTAGAATTTTCCAAAATCATTAACCTACATTTGTTTAACTCTAAATTACCATAAGAGACTAGGAAAACTAGATACTTAACTAAAAGTGAAGGATTTACCTTGCAAGAGCAACTCAAGAAACTTCTAGAATGGCCAAAATGCTCAAAGTCTCAACTTGATCCTACCATGATGTTTGTAGTGAGGTAAGGAACATTATTTGTGAATGTTGGTTTTGTGGTGGTTTTGAGGGTGGACTTGGGGTGGTAGTAAGGTGGTGGAGGATGAAGGAGGAGGAGAAGAAGAAATGGGAGATGAGGAAAATGAAAAGAATGATGAGGTGAAGAAAAGTGTAGAAGAGTGTGGAACCTCTCTCTCTATCTCTCTCTCTCCCTTTCTCAACCATGCCCTCTTGTCCCCACCATATTATTTATTCTTTTCCTAAATTAAAAAAAAACCAATTAAAGCAACTAAAGAAATAAAGTCATGATTCAATAAATATGGACAAATGATGCAAACATGATATGTTGCATGTCATGATACATATATAAGGTTAATGCATGCTTAGTAAAATATTAATCAAGTTTAGAATTAAACTTGTATACAAATAATTGTATAATAATTTATAAAACGTCCAAATCAAATAAATACTTTCAAAATCAATAATTCGTATTAATTTCCAAATATTTTCCAAACTATATATATATATAATCATACCATTTCATTAAAACTAATCTCCATACTTTTTATAATATTCCTAAAATTTATTATTTTAATTATTTAAATTCCAAAAATAATATTTTATTTTTCTGAAATGTTACAATCTTCCCCCCTTAAATAAATTCGGTCCTCGAATTTAAATTTAAAGCTCCCAATTAGTAAAACATTTCAGTAAAACAATCAAGTCAATGGGGCTCCGAAATCACGAATACATAAGATATATCATAGCGCAACGCATGCGCATGAAAACGAGTGCAAAACTCAAAATCGGAACTCCGTCAAGCGTCACGCCATCATGGGATTTAATGTGAAAATACCAGTTTTAAAATCCATTGTTAAAATCAAGTATAATATAATTAGGACTATAACATATATATAGTACGTATCGTTGTGAAATCGTCAAAACAACTGAATAAAAGTGCATGTAAAATCTTTTTCAAATCGCCGTGCGATGCACATATCACGGCACAAGTGGCGGCCGTTCATTTGTAAGGAAATAACTATATATATATCTACATATCTTTTATTTGATGTAGACGTTCCGCCTTTTGAAAATGACTTTGGGAAGGGTTTTCTTGTAAAAAAAAAATTTCGTGTCACTCATGGACACGTAGGAAAATATTGAGACTATAGCTCTTTTTGAAATCCCTCGGTAAATATTGATGCATGCAAAATACTCAGGTACTGTTCTCAGACTAGTCCTGCTCAGTTATTATATAATCTGGGATACGTCATAAACATGATGCTTGAAGGAAATCAATCTCAAATAGTATATGCAAAAATGCTACGTGCGTCTGCTGCGCACAGAAATCGAAATCAAATACAGGTGCCACGAATGTGAACAGAAACAAAAACTAAGTGCAACGGGTGTGCACAAAAATATCTGTCAAGTGCAACGTGTGTGCACGACAACAATACCAGGTGCATCTAATATGCATGAAGAATCTCGATTAAGTGCATCTGGTGTGCACAAAATCACATCAAGTGCGCCAAGTGTGCGCAAGAATCTAAATCAAGTGCGTCAGGTGCACGAAAATGAATATCGAATATCAAAATCAAAATCAACAGTATACAACATACGTCAAATCAAAATCAAGTATACCGCGGTATATGAACTTGTAAACGTGTGCAACTGCGTGCACAAAATCCATATCAAAATGGTGAAAGCGCACGTAAACTACACCGAAGGCATAAGTCAAATTATGTGCATACTATATACATGAAATTAAAATCAAGTATCTCGGAGGGCATAAAATCAAAATCGAGTGCCAATGGCACAAAAACGAAATCAGTACAACTTATGCATGAAAATACAAATCAAGTGCAACTGTGGTGCCTATAGGAAATATCAATCGTGAAACACATCGTAAAAATCCCGAAATCAAAACGATGGAAACATGATATCCGAATCACCAAGGCGCAATTCATAAATAACTGACGTTGAGGTACACCTCCTTTAATGTCGAAAAGTGTCGGTGCACCCAGGGCTGACAGAGCAAGAATATCTACTTGCCTCCTGCCCATGGTCTGGCGTCCTCTGCTCTTAGGTCCTCGTTTCTCTCTGCGGATTCACTATTTGCATGATTCCTCGGCTCGACAGCCCAACTAGGAGTAATGACGGAAACAGTCCCGCTCTGGCGCTTTATGAATGTCTCCTGGCTAATTAATATGGCCACCCGTAAGGTATCACGTCCATGATGGTAGCCTTTGGCCTACCGAGTATGTGCGATACAACCGATCCTAGGTCCAAGTCTTATCATGTAGTATTTCAGAAAGAACCTGCCAAGGTCTCTCCCAATCTCATCTCTGCTGGACTGCCCGAAAATTTCACCTTTTTACTTAATCCGTTTCTTGTCCGGAACAGCTGCATTCTTATCATGACTTTCCCCTAGAAATGTGGCTGCATCCAACGTCTCTGCATGCGTAGCAAACCTCTGACATCAACGAAGTGGAATAACAACTCGTTAAGATTTCGCACAAACCTCTTACTCCACTTCCCTTCAATATGGACCAATTCGGAATCATCTCTTTGTAGCTGTGTAGACTGCGTTCTAATTGGCTATAATCATATCCAGAGTCTTTTTCAAAGCTACAAACTCGGCATCTCTAATATCCTGTAGAAGGCATTTGGCCAGTTACATCCTCGGGAACTCGTCCAAGTCATCGGAGGAATATGCTTTTGCTCATCCTTTTCTCGATCGACTCACAACACGTCTGAGTGTAGTTCCCTTCTAGCTGAAGCTAGTCAATTTGATGACCTCACATTGAAGCACCCAAACGAACAAAATGTCCCAGTTACTTATCCAAGGGTGATAAGTGATCTTTTGTCACATCCCTGTCCGCAAACTCATGTGGTCACAGCTATACAAACTCTGGAGGCGACATCCGGTCAATCTCAGCGCTAGCTGGTTCATTTGTCCGTGCAGTAGACAACACATAAATCTTCTAGAGTAGACAGTACATCAATAATCTTCACAATCCGGTTGGCCTCTAGCAATGGCCCGATCATCTGGTGCAGACCCCGAACGTTCGTGTCAACGAGAAATCCTAGTAAAACAAAAAATCAGTGCATTCGTACGTCACCGGAATACATCCTGGTCGGTCCTTGTCCCTGACGAGCTCGCTCTGACCGTATCTCTAGCCGTAGCTCTTTCTGCTCATGTAGCCAAGGTAACAGAAACCACAATCAAATATCGATGATGATAGATTATAGGAACGAATAGAAATACGGTGCCTAAGAAATGTACATCCTAAGGCTAATTAATCGGAGCAGCGTATCGTAAGTATGCCGTGGAATATACACATGGTACGTCACTCTACTTAAGTTACTTATTCCATCAACCAAGGTCAACCTACGCAACGAAAGTTTGGGTCTAATACCCCCTCAGTCAAGTCTAAGTTCCGTAAGTTCAAGCATAGGTCCTGAAATATATATACGCCCTAAACTCCGCATAGTCAAACCTAGCTCGAAACAAGGTTAAACCTAACATTCTGATACCAACTTTATCACGATCCGGAAAAGACACATGATTGTCACTTCAATCACGTGTAGTCTATAGGACTCTACCTAATCCAAGTAAGCCAAACGCCCAGAAATCTAAACCTTTTAAGGAACATAGTGGAGGTGAAGTTTTGAAATAAAGGTTTAATGAAATTAGGTTCTTTCTTTAAATACATAAGTAATAGTTTATGAAAACACAAGTGGATTTTAAACCGTAGTTAAAACATTTTCGTCATTTGAAATTTAGACAGCACTTCCTTTGTAAATTTTAATCCGAAAGCAATACAAGAAATAATAAAAGGTATCCCCAAGCGGGAGCTAGCTCTTCGCCATTAGGCGGAATTATAACCAAGCAATAAAGATATACGACACCAAAGGCGAAGATCAAACACAAAAAAAGTAAAGAAACCAACATAAAGAATAAATACATGAGCGTGACTCTAAGTCCGAAAGAATATACAAATTGTGGTTTCTAAGTCTACCAAATATACATAGTCTGGTTGATAGAGTTTTAACTAGATACAAATGAATAAGTATACAAGTACAACTAATGGTCACGATGCAAGTGTACCCCACCTACTAAGAAATCACCTAGAAGAAAGCGGTGTGCTGGCAAAGCCGCTACGGAACCTGTACGGTGAAACCTGCAAGAAAACTGTGGCACGACGGGTGTGAGTTGCCAACTCATGAGTAGAAGACATCATCGGGTAGAAATCGAATGTATGACGATCTCCTAGGTCATACAGTAATATAATAATAATATAGTGACGTCGAGTGGTACCCGGGTAATAGTATAAGTATAAGTATAATACCAATGCACTTGTGTCCGTGTCATAAAGAGGTAACATGTCATGTGTATCATGTATGAATGCATCATCCAATGTGTGTCCAGCAACGACACACCAAATCGTAGTAAAACTTGAGTGCCCAGCATCGACACTCGAAAACATCATGAAAGCTGTGTCCAGCAGCGACACATAATCCTCATATCTCGGGCGACGTCTCATTGGATCGGCCCTCATATCCATCTGATCTCACGACTACGGTTGTTATCCTCCGGATATCCGCCGAGCTAAACTATCACCGGTCGGTAGTGCTCCCATGCCAGGCTCAACGTCTCTCTATACGATCTTCTTGCCTCGGGGTACCTCCACCAGGTCCACTATGTACCTGCAGACGGTGCCTTCTTTCTCCTCGAATCGGGTATACATATAGCTTAGAACCGAGAAAACTCATGGTGGACGCCACACATCATATTAAGGAAAATGACATCTTTCTTTTAAAATGATCATAAGTTTTCAAAATTCATATGCGGTTTTCCAAATCCAGAAATCTAATGAAAACTGAAATCTCATAAACATAAGCCAATAATGAAAACAATGAATACCGGCACAGAGCCAATCTACAGTGCATAACCAGAATGTATATATGAATGTGGCATCTACTAAGTAAGAAATGCAATATCTAAACTAGCAGGTGAGATAATGAGTGTTATGCAATACTATTTAGCTACAAGTTATTAGGTTGTACGACTGAAATGTCGAATTCTAAAGTGTACATGGCATGGAAATTACCGATGATGAGTATGTGAGCTGGCGAGTATGTGTGTGCGTGCAACATACACATCATCGGTAATGGTGCATGTGTCCTAACAGACGAAGTCATAAAAGATAATGAAAGAACATGTTTGTAAAACGCAACAATATAAAATATACAGCTATATACGAGCCATACAGTAATAGTCTTTAAAATAGCACGAATCATTGTTCTTAGAAAAATAGGGGGCTACGGTGTTTTTGAGAAAAAGATATCATTTGAAAATCCGTAGCGTCCATCGGGTTGTCCTTGAAAATGCATAACGATCCGTTAGTTTTGAAAATAGGTATGACTCAAATTATACTCTAATACCTACTTAAGTGATTAAAGACTAAACTAATCCCGAGTCGAAAGTGATTAGAAAATGTATAACATTTCCGAGTCGATACATTTATCAGTCGGCGATCCAGCCTTATAATATTACGTACGATATTGTTCCTCGTACAACATCCTCAAGTCAAGAGTGTGGATCAATCATCATATATATCATATCTCGTACGGTATAATCTGTCGTACGATATCCTCGAATCAAGAATACGCGTCAATCGTCATATATATCATATCTTGTACAATATCATCCGTCGTACGATATCATAATTCAAGGGTTCGGATCTATGGTCACGTACATTCTATCATCTCATCTAGTCACATGTCATCACATGTTATATGTATTTCGCCCAATGACCATGTAATAACTCATATCATAATATGGTGTTTCGGTCTCAAATCATATATCATAACCTCATGTCCAATCATATCGGCTCAAATCCTTCTAACATATCATATCCTCATCTTACACGTATATGTGTATATATATATGTATGTATATATATATATATATATATGAACATATACATATATATATATACATATACACACATATCATACCAAGTGTGTGTGTATGCGTGTGTGTGACAACATAAATCCTGAGGCTCAAGACTAAGAGAAATAGGGCTAAGGGTATACCTTCCTATGAGTACGCTTATTCTAACATATAGTCTCCTAGAACCTTATTTGCTAAATATCCATATCCAACATTTAAATATATATATATATATATATATATATATATATATATATATATATATAAGTATCCTAATCTACGGTTGCGGGAGTGCTATACGCCATCCACCCGACTTCCTCCGTAGATATACATCTACTCACCTACTATCCTCACTTTAGCTAAAGTCAATGAACACATTGCTCTCCTTTGTCATCCCGAAGTCCACGTGAAGGTACCTATAGTTCAACGCACGTCGTATCGACATCAAAATCAAGTCCAAAATCCGATACGGCAAACGAGACATACATAGGTTAGAACCTATGGTCTACGCATGCAAAAATAACCATACAACTCTCAATGTTGACGTATAAATGTCAAACGACCGAGACAAAACGCAAATACCAAAACTCAAGTTAATAAAAGTCTCAAAACGAAAACAACAACTTGGGAAAACACTCCCAGATTTTACCCTAGGTTGAATTGGGACATTTTGCATATGTGGTAGGTCTAAATACCAGATAAAGGAGCCATGGACCAAACATGGGGCCCACTCACCTAGGTCAGGATGCAAATTGCGGCCAGAATGCTTATTTTGGCAGCCAGTTTAGGGAGTTAGGGGCTCAGGTCTCTAGGATATGTTCCTATTTGCCTGCACATCTCTCTATGTTCGCTAAATATTTTTCAGAGTCTCCGGGTTATAGCGGATCCTAATTTATCATCACATTTTCCACAAAAAACGATATGGGAAAATTCCAAGTTCAAGTTTGGGATTCTAAACTCAAGTTAATCCAGAATTCTATCACTAAAAGGGTCGTGGTCACTAACTAAATCTCAAATACACCTCCACAACTCAAAACATCTCCGAAATCTCATCCTAGAATTTTCCAAGATCATTAACCTACACTTGTTTAACTCTAAATTACCATAAGAGACTAGAAAAACTAGATACTTAACTAAAAGTGAGGGATTTACCTTGCAAGAGCAACCCAAGAAACTTCTAGGATGGCCAAAGTGCTCAAAGTCCCAACTTGATTCTACCATGGTGTTTATAGTAAGGTAAGAAACATTATTTGTGAAGTTTGTATGGGGGTTTGTGATGATTTTAAAGGTGGACTTGAGGTGGTGGAGGATGAAGGAGGAGACGAAGAAATGGGAGATGAGAAAAAATGAAGAGAATGAGGAGATGAAGAAAAGTGTGGAACCTCACCCCCCCTCTCTCTCCCTCTCTCAACCATGCCCTCTTGTCCCCACCATATTCTTTATTCTTTTCCCAATTTAAACCAAAACCAATTAAAGTAACTAAAGAAATAAAGCCATGATTATATAAATATGGACAAATGTTGCAAACATGATATGTTGCATGTCATGATACATATATAAGGTTAATGCATACTTAGTAAAATATTAATCAAGTTTAGTATTAAACTTGTATACAAATAATTATATAATAATTTATAAAATGTCCAAATCAAATAAATACTTTCAAAATCAATAATTCGTATTAATTTCCAAATATTTTCCAAACTATATATATAATCATACCATTTCATTAAAACTAATCTCCATACTTTTTATAATATTCCTAAAATTTATTATTTTAATTATTTAAATTCCAAAAATAATATTTTATTTTTCTAAAATATTACATAACATCGATAAAAATATCATTTGTATCACAACATCGGCAGGTGTCTGTAACTTCTAACATGTATGTAACTTCTAATTAGTTGCCTATAACTTCTAATAAGTTGCCAGTAATTTGTAAGCATTTGCTTCTAACTTCTAATAAGTTTCCTGTAACTTCTAACCAGTTGCATGTAACATCATATCATAGCATATGCCAACATCGATTATATAAAATAGATAACATCAACAAAAATAACATTTGTATCACAACATCGGCAAGTTACCCATAACTTCTAAAAACTTGTCTGTAACTTCTAATTAATTGCATGTAATTTCTAATAAATTGCATGTAACTTATAAGCACTTGCCTGTAATTTCTAACACTTAAGCTTATTACATATTCTGATTTTAACTTAATTATAACATATTGTGGTCTTCATTGATGCAGATTCTGGAGAAACGATTTGTTGAGAAGCCAGATGAGAAGGACAATGTGAAGGGCATGTCCTTTGAAGCACATGCGACACATTAGAAGAATGTTTAAGCGAAAAAGGAGGTGCACAAATTCTATTGACGAACGAGAAAGAAATGTCTTGATATTGTTTTAGTTTTTGTTTGGCCGAAGTTTAAACTCTTTGTTATTCATACATATATTCACCTATTTGTATTTGGCCAATATTCGTCGATATTATTACTTGTTTTGAGTGAGGATGACAAATTGCTTATATGTTACTGGTTTGTCTAATGAATGTAAAAATTTGTTAACGTGTTTACTTTAATATAGTTGATATTGGCCGATTTTGGGATACAAATGATATTTTTTTTGATATTATCTGTTTTATATAACCGATATTGACCGATGATGTGATATGAAATTACATGCAACTAGTTAGAAGTTATAGACAAGTTGTTAAAAATTATAAGCAAGTGCTTACAATTTACATGCAACTTATTAGAAGTTAGATGCAACTAATTAGAAGTTATAGGCAGGTGGTTAGAACTTAAAGGTAAGTGCATAGAAATTACATTCAACTAATTAGAAATTACAGGCAACTGCTTACAGGTTACAGGCAACTGCCTAAAAGTTACAGTCAACTTATCAGAAGCCACAGACAAGTGCCTAGATGTTACATGCAACTAATTAGAAGTTATAGACATGTTGTTAGAAGTTACAAGCAATTAAGTACCAGACGCCTGGTTATAAGTACCAAACGTCTGGTTGTCAATTTCTAGAGACATATTTTGAACTGGAGACGTCAGGTTACAAGTACTAGATGTCTCGAGCGTCTCTGAAGTCAATTTACAGAGGCATATTTTAAACTGGAGACGTCTGGTACTTGTAACCAGACGTCTCTAGCTCAAAATACGCCTCTGAAAATTGACAACCAGACGTCTGGTACTAATTAGAAGTTACAGGCAAGTTATTAGAAGTTAAAGACAACTAAGTGCCAGACGTCTGGTTACAAGTACTAGACGTATGGTTGTCAATTTTTAGAGGTATATTTTTAATTGGAGACGTCTTGTACTTATTACCAGACGTCTCCAGTTCAAAATATGCCTATGAAAATTGACTTCAAAGATGTTAGAGATGTCTGGTGCTAGAATCTGTAAAGTGTTTTTCATCACCCTATTAAGATAGGAATGCACGTTCTTGTCAGATGTATATAGATTCCTCCTGCCTGGGGAAGGTTGGAGTTTAATGATTATGAGGATCCGAATATCCGGCAGCCGCAAACTAAGCTGCCGTTAATTACCCCTTTGCTCTTGGGAGAGAAAGAACCTCCGATTAACAGGTCAAGAAGATCATGCGAACTCAATGTGCAGTATGTGCGTGTTGTGTTTTGAATGTGTTTTGGACGTATCAGGGGCATCGCAGAGTTTACGGGGGTCTCGCTATCCGGATAGCAGGTTGAGGGTCAAGGGGGCTAGCAGCCCACTTGCGAGGTGCGGGACAGTGCTCCGTCACAAATTTTTTTCTAACGAGAGAAGTGTTTTGAGTGTAGAACGTGTGTGTTTTATTATATATTTTCCCTTCTTTTTAAAAAAAAAGATGAGTGAGGGGCGCCCGTGGGGGGCATGTGCAACATGTTCCCACTGGCGATAACATGGCGCGTGAGCGACACGTGGCAACTGGGGTGCCATCGCATCATGTGAGCGGCACATGGCCGCTGGGCGTTATCGAGTCACGTGAGCTCCATGTGGCTACGGGGGCGACAGCGGGTCGCGTGAGCGGCACGTACCTGCTGGGTTCCAGCGAGTCACGTGAGCGGCACGTGCCCGCTGGGTGCCAGCGAGTTACCTGCGGAAGAAGGGCTAATCCCCTGGGCTTAGAGTTGAACTCCTAAACAGAAATTGGATATGGATTTGGAATTAAACTCTCAAAATATTTGGATTTGGAGTTAAACTCCTAAAAGATCTGGATTTTGGGTTAAACTCTTTTGAGGGTTTGAATCTTGGAGTTGAGCTCCTCAAAAATTGATTCGGAGTTAAATTACCAAAGTATTTAGATCTTGGATGATGAAAAGAGGTGCTTTTTCTTCTTTTTCAATCCTTGGACTCCCCCAAAATAGGTTCTTTTGAGATGGATTTCCTTCTTCCTCTTTTTTTTTCTGGATCTTGGAGAAGAAGGGTGGTGAGATTTAAAATCTATCCTTCTAGGGATTTGACGGAAGATTTGGATTCCCCTTCAATGATTTTATCGTGAAAAACTATTTCTTTTTGAGAAAATAAGACTTAAACTCTTGATTTAATTCAAAAAATAAAGAAGAAGGTTTTGAATCTTGAAGAAAAAGGAGGCATAAAACCCTAGAAAGATATGTGATGAATCAAGTTGTTTTTCATTTCTTCATAATATTTCCTTATATAGCTTTACAAATTTACACATAGCCCCTTAGGCTTTACAAAATGGCATTTAACCCATCTCATGCCAATATGCTCATTTCTTTTTGCACGTGAGTCATGAGTGTTACATAATTTGGTTTTTTGGCCTATTTATTTTATATTTTGCATATTTATTTAAATATTACATTTATTTGTTTTACTTTCTTGGCATGGGGCAAATCTAGGCATGGGCCCGGCTTATGTTCGGGCGTGGGCCCGACTTGGATTCGACAGTAGGGCCCGTTTGCTTTAGTTTAAGCCTATTTGTTCGCGGTTTGACTTTGACTTTTGGTCAATGGGGTGTAAATTTTAACCCTAATAGGCATACTATATGTATGAATTGTGTGCATGAAATTGATGGATCTTCTTTCGCGTAGGGGTTGATTTGATTTGGTTCCCGCTTTTGGGAGGCCGGCATTGCCCCTTTTACGACATGGACGGTCGATACTTGACGTATCTCCGAGATGGGGTGTATTCTGTTTGATGTTTCCCTAAGATGGATGTCGGTGTATGACTTATCCCTAAGACGGAGTATCGCTGTATGACGTGTCCCTGAGATGGAGTGTTTGTTTGATGTATCTCCGGCATGGAAAGTCACTGGTTGACGTATCTCCGAGACGGAGTGTCCATCTGATGTATCCCCGAGATGAAGTGACGTTGTCTGACATTTCACCGAGATGGAGTGTTTGTATATGACGTATCCCCGAGACAGAGTGACTGTATGTGATGTATCCCCAAGACGGAGTATCGCAAGCTGACGTTCCCCCGGCACAGAGTGTCTGTCTGACGTATCTCCGATACGGAGTTCCTGTATATGACGTATCGCCGAGATGGAGTGTCGTTGTCTGAAGTTTTCCCAAGATGGAGTATCGTTGGTTGACATATCCCCGAGACGGAATGTCGCTGGCTGACGTTTCCCTGGCACGGAGTGTCTGTCTGATGTATCCCCGATGCGGAGTGTCTGTATGCGACGTATCTACGAGACGGAGTGTCGTTGTTTGACGTTTCTTCGAAGCGGAGTGTCGTTGGTTGGCGTATCCCCGGCATGGAGTACCTCTCTGACGTATCCCCAAGACGGAGTGTCTGTATGTGACGTATCCCTAAGACGGAGTGCCGTAGTCTGACGTTTCCCCGGCACTGAGTGTTGCTGTCTGACGTTTCCTCAAGACGGAGTGTATGTTCGATGTTTCCCTGAGACGGAGTGTCACTGTTTTTGACGTAGAGGTCGTTGGAATTGGTTGATTTGATTTAGGGGTGGAGTCAGTGTTTCTACTACTGCAATTGGACTCCATAGGAAACTCGTCCGGTACCTGACTTGATGTGAATTGGGAGGTTCTAATCTATCCGGCGGGACTTTTGTGCTTGAAAGAACTGTCGGGTGGGGAATTTAGTTTGATTTGTTTGATTCCTGCCTCATTCGACGGTACTTTTGAATTTGAGGTATTGCTGTGTAGGATTTAAGTTGGAATTGGATTTGAATTTGAGCTTGGATTTGGCGTCAGTATCGCTACACCGGAATAGTGCCAGGAGCGACTCATCATTTGCCATGGAAGGACTTAGATATTTGGACTTTTGGTCGGCATCAACACTGCCAACAGTGAAGCGTAGTGCCACGAGCGAATCATCATTTGCCGTTTCCTGTTGGAGAGCGATGGCTTAGGAGACAGGCATAGGTCCCTGTCACCTAAAGGCTTTTCAATTTTATGAGCCGTGAAGGTCTCATACAAGTATTTTTCCCTAAAAGTCGAGAGAATCTCGTATGTGTATTTTCTCCTTAAGTTTAGCAAATGTGAACTTGGGCATCAGAAAATCCCGACGGCAGACGTCTGATCCGCACTTGGGCAGACGTGTGCCTACGCTCTATAAATCTTTTATCTTCCAAGAGCAGACACCTGAAGCACATCTAGCCAAACGTCTACCCAAGCTCTGGATTGGGCTTTATGGCTCCTGCAGACGTCTGCCCCGATAATATGCAGACGTCTACCTCCGCTGTGGTGTTTCTCATGCAGTTTCCAGATGTTTGAACTTGATTTGGCCAGTCGTCTGAAGTGAAAATTCTTACACCTTCAGACGTCTACCATTGTGTCTGCTTCAGACGTAGAAGAATGTTCCACTGTTTCTAACACTTACAATAAATGAAGAACTCACAACAAATGACATTCTAGAGTTTGTTGTTGCAACTACTACATTTTTGGGACACACTCTAATTCTTGTTACTTTTTTTTGCAGGAATGGTTAGCTCTAATTAAACAAACAGTGCGCTACAGAGTTGTACAGCTTAAGTTTAGCAAATGTGAACTTTGATGGTAGCATTGTGTACGCTTGATCATGGTTATTTTGTAATTGGAACTGCTTTGTATGCTTAGTAAGTTTCGCCTGCAACCGAAAAAATGTTGTGAACTGTTTAGCTTCATTCGAAAAGGATCGGCGCATATGAAAATCTCAATTTCTTTTTTGGGATTGTTTGAACTGGTGCTATAGCTCCATGATATCCCGTCCGTTTGGAATCACATTTCTAGTATTTATCATCATGGATTAAGTTGATACTCCAATCTTAACATATCAGTTTTATTGTTTGTTTGAAAGGATTATATAATGGAATTTAATATGGAAAGGGGTCTTGATTCGCTAACATGATGTAAAGTGACAAATTCCATCCAATTTCACCGATATGTGAAGGGATTATACTATTATGTTTTGAGAAATTTGTTTCTCGGTGCAATTTTTGCAAAGTAATTTTTAAACTACCAATGTGCAATAGCTCAATTGGCATGGCAATTCCCTCTCTGGGAGAGTGTGGAGGTTCGATCCCCAGCATGGGAAGTGAACACAATTTAACGCTTTCGGGGTAAATTCGTGTGTCCCCTCGGTTTGTGTGTGATTTGTGTGGGTGTGTCGTATGTGTTGTGTGTGTTGTATGCATGGGTTAGAGTTTATCAGCCGGTGCCAAAATAAAACTAATTTTTAAACTCATTTATTTTAAAAATTGTTAAAACACCAAATACTTATGCCGACTTAATTTCTCTCATGCTATAAGCATATTAACTTTAATGATTTGTTAATTCAAGTATAACATTATATATCAAATCATATGGTAATTATCAAACCATAATATTCACTACTACAAATAAGGGTTGCCCCTACGGATATATCCATAGGGGCAAGAAAATATCCTGTAGGTGCAAACGCCGTAGGTGCAAGTTGAAGCCCTGAACTTGCCCCTACGGACAAAAACTTGCCCCTACGAATTTCTGTGTAGGTCCCTTTTCCCCTACGGAGTAGACCGTAAGGGCAAAAAAATTATTGTATTTACGTTTTTTTTAAATATATTACTTGTACCTACGGATAAATCCGTAGGGAAAAGAAATAGCCCCTACGGATACATGCGTAGGTACATATCCGTAGGGGCAAAATATCAGAAATCCTGATATTTTGCCCCTACGGATAAGTCCTTAGGGGCTTTTGTTTGCCCCTACGGATATATCCGTATGGGCATACCCAACCCCCTGAAACTTAGATCAGAGGGAAAATATTAGTTATTCTGATATTTTGCCTCTACGGTTTAAGCCTTAGGGGCACCATGTGTACCTACGGATTAATCCGTAGGTACATATTATCTGTTTTTTTAAAAAAGGGCTGCCTGATTTTTTCTCGCCCTGTGCACAATAATATATACATCAATCAAATATAAAATTAATCATCACACAACATATATCGTAGTATTCATAATCACATCTCACGCATATAATATACAAAAGAAACCAAAAAACTGAATATGATATAAATATAAACCAATATTAATATCGTCCAAAATGTTTCAAAATGTAGTACAATATGTATCATATAAATAAATACATGTTTCAAAAAATAAGAATAAAAAAGCTACCCTAGCTCGGTCCAGCTCCACCTCTGATAAACGCTAGAATCTGGCGCGCCTGCTCCTCGGTCAATAAACCATGCAATTCGGCACGTGCGGGAGTCTGAACGGGCTGTGGAGCTGGCGATGTGGTATGCGCAGCCTCCGTCGAGGTAGTGGCTTGCGGAGCCACGACTGCGGGAGTCTGAGCGAGCGGTGGAGCTATAGGAGCTGTCTGCGGAACCGCAGCCGATGTAGTGGCTTGCGGAGCCGCAGCCGAAGGAGATGCATGTGGAGGCTCGGCCGATGTACCCTGTCGCGTCTGGACCTAACGTGTGTAATAAGCATGTAAGAACTGTGTATTATTCGAATTCGTATCATTATCAAGTTATTTCGAAACCCCATTTGGATATCTAGTTTGGAAAACCGTAGTTTATTTTAATTAGATATGTATGTATGATTAATCAAACCTAAGTCTACTACCAAATAAGCTCAGGCTACGTACTAATTATGGTTATGTTGATATCTATAATATGACATGATATTTTACTATAAAGTAGTATACATACCAGCATCTCCTTCAACTCCTGAACGGTGGCCTTCAAGCTCTCCAGTTCCTACTGGACACGTCGCTCACTGGAGACGGAGGAAGTAACCGCCGGGGTGGAGTCCAACCTCATATGGGCCCGCTAGGGCCCAGTCCCCGGCCTCTCCCAACCTCCGTGGTGCCCTCCGTGTGCGGCGTCCAGGACTGGGGTCAGCAGCCTCGGATCGCTCTGTCCGGTAAAATCGATTCTCGAGGCCGCTCCTACACCCACATTAAGCAGTAAAGTATAAGTATAAAATTTAAATTTGAACCTTCCAAAACTAAAATTTCAAATATGGGTAAAATAAATATTAACACTTACGCAATACTCCTGGGTAGCGACGTCGGGATGTCGAAGCTCGCCCGTGGCGGGATCTGTCGAGGTGCCGTGGACGGCAAGATATGCGGACAGCACGCTCGGTGTACAACCTTGCGCCACGGTCTAAGCTGTCTCTTAATATTAGATATATTAGAAAATAACTCTTAATATTGCAGAATATCACAAAGGTCGGTCTATTGTAATTTACCGATAACTCCATGGCTCGAATAATATTCCTCGAGCCACCTTGTAAGTAGGGCGACCCCTCTTCGCCGACTTCCTGTTCTCTGTATTCTTTGCGGCCTGTTTCTGCACAACGCATTAACATTTAGTTTTCTAATTAAGGAACACAAAAAAATAAATTATATCCTAAACAATGAATTACATTTAAAATACATACATGTTTGCGTTGAGAGTCGAAATATTCGCACAATAGAGGCCATGTCTCTACGTCGACTCTCGCAAACGCCGGAGTAGATAGGAGGGCCGCTCTCTCTGCCTCGGGGGTCGCCATCCACAGGGAGTAGCAGTCGGCCTTCAGCTCATTCCTGTTGTATCGGACCTTGGTCTGCATGTTCTTCATCAGGCCATTGTACAGAGCATGAAGGTCGAGCACCCTCCCAGGGTGATCAGGGTCGGGTACAGGCTGAAAATCGTAATCCGACTGAAAATACAAAAAAAACATTGTTGTTAGATTGCAAGTGTTAATAATAAATATATTGGATAAATCAAATGAAAATATATATATTAATACGTACCCGAGCCTGATCAAAGAAGAGGGCGAATGAGCGCCGGTGCTGCTCGCCCCACTCAACATGAAGTGGATAGTTCTTCACGAGCCGACTCTCGTCCCCCATATACCGGCCGAACCTCTCGGCATGAGGACCGGTATAGCGATAGTCAAGGGTAAAAAAGAGGGGGAATGCTGCCTCCCACCTAGCTCTGTCAGGCCTCAACCTATGGGACTGATTCGGGCCTCGAGTCTCCCTCTGGGGATGGAGAGGCCCTGCGTCTGCAAAAAATATCAAGACAATAAATATTAAGACAAAGTTGTATTAAGAAATCAAGGTTAAACGAAAATTGAAGTGTGATATATACCTCCGGTGACTAAAGCACGAGCCTGGGCCCGGGCAGCAGCACGAGCGGGACGATAGTTCCTCCGGTAAGGAACAGCCGGGGTCCCGGTTGCGGACGCATCCCCTCCAACTAGAAAATAAACATTGACGCTAAATTTCCATGAAGTTCATATTTATTCTATAGAGCATATGTAAAATGAATAAATATTTTATATTTATTCATACTAACCTGCAGACGATACGGAGGGTATGGAAGTGGCAGGAGTGGCCCCTGCGTCAGATGTGAACGCACCACCTATAATTAGACGATTAAAAATAGATTATATAAGTAATTGCAAAAAGAATGTGTAGATCAATAATATAACGTTCTAAATCAATATGCATGCACTATAGGATATATAAACATACCCGCAGGTGCGGTGGTGTCACCACCTACAGCTAGACAATAATAAAAATTGCTAAGTAAGAGCAAAAAGAATGTGTGTATATTTATGATATAGCATTCTAAATCAATATACATGCACTATATTATATATAAACATACCTGGAGGAGCGGGAGTGGCCTCTGTCCCAGATGTGGATGCATCACCAACAACTAGACAATCAAACATTGACAATATAAGTAATTTTGACATAAACATGCATGAATATCTGTAATATTACATTCAAAATGGATATGCGTGCAGTATACCCGGAGGTGTGGCAAAATCCACACGGAAGGAGGCATCTGAAGGGGTCTCCGATCTGGGTGCAAGACCGGCCCTCTGAAGCTCTCCGGGCGGCAGAACCGCTCTGCCTCTGCCGCGGCTGGAGCTCCTGCCGCCCCTCGCTGCTCCCGACATCGTCATCAAATCTAAATAAACGGTTCGTGGACGCATTAGACAATCATTAAAAGTATTGACTATATATGTATAGATCGTAAAATGTGAAGTAATAATATAACATTACTGAAAACCTTTTTCGTTTCGTGGGCGCATTATACATATCTACTTGGATTTCATCGTCGATGTCATTTCTAACTTCATGATCGGCTGAAGACAACCCGTCCTTCGAAGCAGACGGTCGGAGCACTCTAAGCCTTCTCTCTTCTTCATCCTCATCGCTGTCCTCGAATTCTGGGACATCGTAGACATCTCTGGGTTTCCCTTGGCATACAACACTCCATCCCGGATGCTTCAAACACTGTGAGTAGTATACTTGGAACGCTTGGTTCGGAAAGATAAACGGATCTTCCTGATCGTAAAATCGAAGTGTGTTCACACTGGTCAATCCATATTCATCTTTCCAAGTCCCAAGATTGCTTCTCCAATTATCCGTATCGGTTCGCGTATCGTACTAAGTATATTGGAATATATAAAAGGGTTCTGATCGTCCGGGATAGTGGATGCCGAGTATACAATTTAAGTACCCATAATAAATCACACCGTCCAATCCTACCGTCGCAATCCCACTATTCTGAGTGGTTCTAGATGTTTCTATGTCCTTAACTTCGAATTTGTATCCAAGGACACCAAATCCTTTATAATATGCAACCTCCATACTAGGAAATTGAGCTAAACATCTTGAATCACTCTCAAATGATGCAGACAAGTTCGGATCGTGGATCTAACAAAACAAATTTTACGAAAAATACATAACGATACAAGTTTAGATTAAAACTGATAGCAATAAAATGTTATTCGAATAACTTACATGATCTGTGACCCAATCACAAAAATTATCCTGATGATATTTTTCCAATTGTTCTTCGTTCCAATCAGGATGCCCCCCACGTACCTCGTTAAAATGAATTCTGTTTTCGACAAATAATGGTGACATTAATATTATATCATTTCATACACACACAAACACAGATATAACAATTAATCCAAAAAAAACTTACTCTCTAATTTGTTCAAGACATGCGCAATTAAGCAAGATAAACCGGTATATCTTGTTGATAAACATAGTGTCTACCCTCTTATACTCGGCTTTACCATATGACCCTTCTTGAATTCTTCAAGGACGGTTATGTCTTGTCTCAATGTTCTCGTCCAGAGAGCGGGAACAAAATGTGGTAGCTTCATCAAGAAGATAACCTTGCATGACAGAACCCTCAGGTCGATTTTTATTGCGTATATACTTTTTAAGAGTATAGAGGTACCTAATGAAAATATGTTGAATAAATAAATACGGGCATACAGGACAACAATAAATTTATAAATTGTGCGAAACGAAAAATTACACGTACCTCTCGACGGGATACATCCATCGATATTGTACCGGTCCGGCTAACTTAACCTCAGTTGCAAGATGAACCGTCAAGTGTATTATGATATCGAAGAATGACGGTGGGAAAATACGCTCAAACTTGCAAAGTATCAACGCAATAGAATTTTCTAGTTTATCCAGCGTCACAACCTCCAGTGTTTTAGCACACAACTCTCTGAAAAAAGAACATAGGTCGTTGATTACTAGACCAACCGATTCGGGGAGAGAAGTCCTGAGGGCTAATGGAAGAAGGTGCTCCATGATAACATGGTGATCATGACTTTTCAGCCCATCGATCTTGCCCTTCACAATTTTTATTTTCTTGTTGAATGATCCTGAGAAACCTGTGGGAACTTTCAAATCATGCAACACCTGCAGGAATCTTTTCTTCTCCGGTTGTGACATATGATAAGCGGCATTGGGAAGTACAAACTTGCCCGGTTTATCCGCTACCGGTCTAGGGTGCAATTCACTTCTTATTCCCCACTCTTGTAGATCCATCCGAGCATTCAGGTTGTCTTTCGATTTCCCGTCTTTACAAAGAAGCAAGTTAAGTATATGCTCTGATACTCCCTTCTCTATATGCATGACGTCCAGACAATTACGCACTAAATTTGTTGACCAGTACGTAAGCTCGAAGAAAATGCTTAACTTGTTCCAAAATGGTGGTTTGACCTGTTTCGTCGGATCTATCCCGAAGGTCACATTATTGTAACCATCCCATTTAGCAGTTACGTCCTCTCCGGACAATGGGGATGGAGGTCCAAGAAGCTCCTGATGACCGTCAAAGTAAACCGTGTCTAACCTATAGGGGTGGTCTGGAGGCAGGAAACGTCGATGGCCGTAATAACAAACCTTCCTGCTAAAATTCAAGAATTTCGATGTTGTGTGTTCATGGCAATGAGGACATGCTTTGTGACCATGAACGGACCAACCTGATAGCATTCCATACGCAGGAAAGTCATTAATTGTCCACATTAAAGCCGCACGCAGTATGAAGGTTGTATTTGTGTTTGCATCATATGTCTCTACACCATCAATGAACAAATATTTCAACTCCTCGATCAGATGTCGGAGATAGACGTCGATATTATTCCCCGGTGAGTTTGGTCCGTCGATAAGAAGAGGCATCATAAAGTATGATTGGTCCATAGCCAACCAAGGCGACAGATTATAAATTATCATTACAACGGGCCATGTGCTGTGACTTCCAGCCATATAGTTGAATGGGCAGAAGCCATCAGTAGCCAGTACGAGCCGGACATTGCGAGGATCGCTACTGAATATTGCGTGCCTCCTATCGAAATCCTTCCATGCCGGTGAATATCTTGGATGGCTCATTTTTCTATCTTCACTTAGAGGAGCACGGTGATGCCAAATCATTGCCTCGGCTGTTTTCTTGCACCTGAATAGCCTCTGTAGCCTCTGTGTTATGGGAAAGTATCGTGCTATCTTGATAGGTATATCAGGCTTCTTATCAGAATCTTTCGGCTTATATCCGGCCTCTCCGCATGTTGGACACTCTTTCAAATCTGAATTCTCCTTCCGGTACAACACGCAATTTTTAGGACATGCTTGAATTTTCTCGCACTTTAGACCCAAATCAGACATCATCTTCTGGGCTCCGTACCAGCTGTCGGGCACGTTATTTCCCGGGGGCATAGAATCTTTCAAGAACGAAAGAAGCATTGTGAATGACTTGTTCCTCCATCCATTTAGGCACTTAATCTGGAAAAGTTGGACGAACCATGAGAGGGTGGAATACTTCGCATTCTCATAAATTGGTTTTCTAGCATCATTCATGAAATTTTCATATTTATCCACACGCGGTCCTTGACCGGAAGGAATGTCATCTTCGGTATGAATAGATTCACCTAGGGCAGCCTCTACCATATCCTCCATTTTTTCTGATGGAAATAAATTACCGTCTTCTCCTTCTGCCGCAGTACTGCATTCTTCTCTTTTCCCGTGATATTTCCAAGTTGTATAAAGTCTAGTAAACCCATATTTTACAATATGAAGCTCTACCAATTCTACCTTCTGCCAGTACTTATTGCCACATATATCTCACGGACAGAGAATCTTCTCTATTATGATCTTATTATGTGCGCGTGCAAATTCAATGAAAACAGCAACTCCTGCGACAAACTTAGGTTGCATACGTTGTTGCCAATCCACATACATCCAGTCCTTAACTCAGACGTACTCATGGGCCATGTTAGACTGTGTAACATATAAATTGTAGGTCATGGTAACTATATTGAGAAATATAAGAACGGGATAGTTACTGACAAAGAAGAAAATCCGTGTATATGCTTTGTGTGTGTGTTTGTCGTTGAAAAGAATAAATTATCGAACGTATGTTAACCGATAGACGGGGACTAAGTGGCACTTTTAGTTTCATATATGAGTATCGATGAGAATATGAAGGTTTTATATTATCATCGAGTATCATATATTGATTTTAACTTGAACATCTCGAATCACTCTCTAATTATGCGATTGTTGTGTATTCTTGTTGTATGTGTAAGTTCCGGCTGTCGGGGGTAAGGCTTCTATCCCATTAAGAATGTATAGAGCGAACACCCATCACTTGTGCTTTCAACCGTTTCGAGTAAATTTCGGCAGCACCTCCCCGCTGTTCTCCGAGTACACTGTAATAGAATAGATAATCATTTCAAAGCTGTGAAACAACGTTGAAATGAACATCTAATCTATCTTTGTACACGGAGAACCAGCGGAAAGGTACCGACGAAATATCTCGAAACGGATGAAAACACAAGTGAATGAAGGTGTTTGCTTTATACATTCTTAACTTGTCCACACGGGACAAATCTATCGGTTACCATACGATTGAATTTTCTCGTCGCATAGACTATACGACGGTTGTTAGTATCGAGCTATATCGTCCGGTATTTAATAACCTTCGTATAGTTCTATGTCACGACGAACATCGCACGTATGTTAACCGATAGACGGGGATTAAGTGGCGCTTTTAATTTCATATATGAGTATCGATGAGAATATGAAGGTTTCATATTATCATCGAGTATCATATATTGGTTTTAACTTGAATATCTCGAATCACTCTCTAATTATGCGTTTGTTGTGTATTCTTGTTGTATGTATGTGTTCCGGCTGTCGGGGGTAAGGCTTCTATCCCATTAAGAATGTATAGAGCGAACACCCATCACTTGTGCTTTCAACCGTTTCGAGTAAATTTCGGCAGCACATCCCCGCTGTTCTCCGAGTACACTATAATAGAATAGATTATCATTTCAAAGCTGTGAAACAACGTTGAAATGAACATCTAATCTATCTTTGTACACGGAGAACCAGCGGAAAGGTACCGACGAAATATCTCGAAACGGATGAAAACACAAGTGAATGAAGGTGTTTGCTTTATACATTCTTAACTTGTCCACACGGGACAAATCTATCGGTTACCATACGATTGAATTTTCTCGTCGCATAGACTATACGACTGTTGTTAGTATCGAGCTATATCGTCCGATATTAAACAACCTTCGTATAGTTCTATGTCACGAAGAACATCGCACGTATGTTAACCGATAGACGGAGACTATATGGCGCTTTTAGTTTCATATATGAGTATCGATGAGAATATGAAGGTTTCATATTATCATCGAGTATCATATATTGGTTTTAACTTGAACATCTCGAATCACTCTCTAATTATGCGATTGTTGTGTATTCTTGTTGTATGTGTGTGTTCCGGCTGTCAGGGGTAAGGCTTCTATCCCATTAAGAATGTATAGAGCGAACACCCATCACTTGTGCTTTCAACCGTTTCGAGTAAATTTCGGCAGCACCTCCCCGCTGTTCTCCGAGTACACTATAATAGAATAGATTATCATTTCAAAGCTGTGAAACAACGTTGAAATGAACATCTAATCAATCTTTGTACACGGAGAACCAGCGGAAAGGTACCGACGAAATATCTCGAAACGGATGAAAACACAAGTTAATGAAGGTGTTTGCTTTATACATTCCTAACTTGTCCACACGGGACAAATCTATCGGTTACCATACGATTGAATCTTCTCGTCGCATAGACTATACGACGGTTGTTAGTATCGAGCTATATCGTCCGATATTTAACAACCTTCGTATAGTTCTATATCACGACGAACATCGCACGTATGTTAACCGATAGACGGGGACTAAGTAGCGCTTTTAGTTTCATATATGAGAATCGATGAGAATATGAAGGTTTCATATTATCATCGAGTATCATATATTGGTTTTAACTTGAACATCTCGAATCACTCTCTAATTATGCGTTTGTTGTGCATACTTGTTGTATGTGTGTGTTCCGGCTGTCGGGGGTAAGATTGGTGAGGCCAAGTACATATTTGAAGGTAAAACTATACAAAGAACGGAGCTTCTAGTTCTCGGCACCCTCAAATGGAGGATGCAAGCAGTGACCCCCTTCTCTTTTATAGACTACTTCTTTAACAAATTCGACAACCACAATTCTAAGATAATGTTGTTGGTTTCTCGCGTCATAGAGTTTATCTTGATCTCAATTAAAGGTTTGTTTTCATGATATATCTATCAAATTTACAGAAAAAGAAACAAGATATGAAGTCAAGGTTAATTGCTCATAACACCCTTTACTTATTGACTGGCTTATCAACATCCGACACTCTTGTAGAGTTAGTCTTGGTTCTTGCTCAATACTACATCATCTTCTACTTGGAAAAAGATCTATCTCTGTATTTCAATCATCAGCTCATTATCTAAGTGAATCATACGGCAAGAAAAAATTGATTTCCGGTCTGATATTTGGCATGGAGATATGCTTTTGATAGATTGTGTCACTTATTAGAAAGACGTTATTTCTGTTAACAACATTTTGACTGAAAGTGGATGGAATTTCAAAACTGTTCAAAATGATATTCCTGATAGTATTATTACTAAGATCAAAAGAAAAAATTATTGTCTCAATAGCAACCCAGTCAAATTGATTTGGAAGCTCACCAATTTAGGGGACTTCACTTTGAAATCGGTATGGGATTATATACGACAGAATAAACAGGTAGACAATAAAGCTAAATTTTTTTAACTCGGTAATATCCCCAACAAAATTATGATCTTCAGCTGGAAGCTTCTCACGAATGCTTTGCCACTTGATTCTAAAATCAGAAGTTTGGGTTATAATGTTTCTAGCAAGTGCTCATACTGCAGTAACTCATAGCAAGAAGACAGCCAATATTTATTCATCAAAAGTGAATTATCAGAATCCCTTTGCAATGCTACGGATGGAATTTTCAAAACTGGAAAAACAGCTAATGCATTTGATGATTCTATAGAAGAGGTATTTAAGTTATGGTATGAAATTTCAAAATGTGAAGATATTGCTAAGTGGATTCCCCACATTATCAGCTGGAATATCTGGAAAATGAGATGCAAATGTATATTTCAGGATGAAAGCATTATTGCTCCCACAGTTTGGTATCAAATAATTGCAAATTTTTATTAAAAAAAAATTAGCTACAGATCAGGTGTCATTTAAAAGGAATTCAAGCTTCCAAATTCTTATATGGCTGGGTCTTTCTGATATGGTTAAGATGGATAATATACATCAAAGAATTATTATAACATCATGGGAGAAACCTTCAAAAGAGAAATACAAATTAAATGCTGATGGGAAATGAATCCTACTGATAAAATAAGCCCAGAGGGTGCTGTTATGAGAAATGATAATGGGCAAATAATTTTTGCATCTAAGTTCTACTATGGCAGAGGTGATATTCTTGAATCTAAGTCCTAACCCTAACCCTACCACCAGCCCCAGCCCCAGCCCCAACCCCAGCCGAACCCCAACCCTAACCCTAACCCCAACCCCAAGCCCAACCGCAACCCCCTGCCGAACCCCAACCCCAACCGCAACCGCGCGCAGCCCCAGCCGTAGCCCCAGCCCTAACCCTAACGCTAACCCCAACCGATGCCTCATCGGTACCCAAACCATGAACCATAGCCCTAATAAAATCAAAAATTTGTTTAATTGATGATTTCCTAACCTGTGCAGAGGCGACGATCGATCGGAGGCGACGACGAAAAGAGGCGACGACGAAAACTGAGATGAGGAAGAAGCAGGCGGTGGCGACGACGAATCGGTCGGCGCTGGCGACGACAAGAACGGCGACGAAGAGAACGGCGATCGGCGGGAACGAGGGTTTGGGGATTTGGGTTCGCGCGCAGTGATGAGAAAATAATATTTAGAGATAATCAGCGTAGGGATCGATCTGCCTTTTTACTTAAATCCCTATTTAGATGCCCCTACGGATAAGTCCGTAGGTTCTTGATTTGCGGCTCCGTAGGGGCAAACAACAATTTAAGATTTAATAATTTTTAAATAAATATGTAAGGACCGTAGGGCAACGGTTTGGCCCTACGGATTAATCGGCCAAACTAAATCTGTCCCTACGGATGTCGTTATCCGTAGGGGAAACCCCTTATTTTAGTAGTGATTGTTTATAAAATCACAATTATTTATCAAAATACAACTTTATTTATCAAATCATAAAAATATATTTATGAAATCTTAAAAAAGGGTATTATTGATAATAAATATACAAATCTAAGTTTGGTTTGAAATAAATTAACAATACAAATTTAGATTTTTCTCCCACATTTTTGGAATTCTTTGGGTTTAAGAATAAATCAAGTTAAGAGACTAAGCATAAAAACAATATATGAGACTAATGAAGGAGAAAGGTGCTAGGAGGCAAACCCTCCTATGACGTCCAAAAAAGTAAAGTATATCCTCCCTCGTTTTTGTCGATGATCGGGACCATTCATGGAAACTTCATAATTTGGTTAGAATTATCGCATGTCTTGGTAGCCCCCCTTCTATATGTAAACTTAAAATGTTTAGCCTTCTAGGAACCCACTCTTGCATAAATTAATTGAAGAAACTTCTACTATTTATGTCTTGCAACTTTAATTTTGTGAGCATATTAATCTTTAATAGAAATTAAAAAGGTTAAGGAAGAAAACATTGCACGCATATTTATCAGCTTTCAAACAATGTAATCAAACAGAAGAACAAGCACATCCATTATCAATCAAACAGAAGAACAAAAACAATCTGTCTTTTAAGGAAAACACATATATAATTCTACTAAACTTAGCAATGTACATTTTTTTGTTTCCCTTTTTGTAGTTAGTATCTTCCTTAAATTCTCTTTGTTGTACAATTGTTTCGCGCGTGTAGTAGCTCCCCTTAGTGGCATCTCCCTCTCCTCCTTTTGAAAAGAAGCATATCCTTATCACCTAACTCCAGGCCACAGTCAAACCCTGCAGAAGAATGTTACAGGAGAAATGAGTAATTGCATGCTCATAGAAATTCTATTGCAGAATATCCTTAGCTTGAATCTAAACACATTGAAGTTTCTTTGGTACATGGATATTTATATGGAATGCTCTTTGGCCTCCTATGATCGACTAGTGGTGTTGTCCAATGCAAAGGTTCTGTTCTTGGATTGACAGGAAAGAATGGAGCACGCACACGCGTAAGAAATGATCATATAAGAAATGATCATATAGATTGTTAATAATTAGCATACTTTGAAAACGATGTAGGAGAGGCATTATTCTCCGGACCCGAGAAGAAAAATTAAGTAGTCCCTAACTTTGAGAACAATCATAACGGTGTGTGTAACACGGAAAATATTGAGTTGATATGCAGTTATGTGTGACTAATGTCTAATATGAGGAAACAGAGCCAAGAGTGTTACTGTGGGCTTCGAACTACAGTGACAAGATTCATGAGGGTAGGAGTTTACCTATAAACCCCTAGCTATTCTGCAAATTTCCTTTTGGGCCTTTCCCCTCGTGAGGCTTATCACTGTAGTTGGATGCCTGCAGTGACACTTTAGGCCATGTTTCCTCGTCTAATATTTGTCAGTTTAACATGGAATAACACATGACTTAAGCATCATACCCATATTGGGTGAGAATTATAGCTTGGAAGCATCGAGCGATAAGATAATGCTTTGTATAACAGCAACCCTTACTATAGAATAGCCAAAAAAACAGTAGAAAATTGATGGCTACATATCTACAATTGTGAAATAGAGCAACAGATATTTTTGTGGCAATATTATTAAAGAAGTCCAGGAGCACGACCGCTTTTAAATTATTTAAAATAGTAATAAAAGATACTGCAAAAGGAAGATTGTGCTATTTTTGATACTTCATCAAAAGAAATCTAAAAATTTCAAACAAAAATAAATGAATGAATAGTTGATACTTACAAAGCGCCGTCTTTGAGCCTCTCCAATATTTATTCCTCGTAGTTTTCATGGATTTGCCATGGGAGAGGAATTGAAGCCTCTTTAGATGTATGTGGTGTATGGGAGAGAGGGTCTATCATGTTATTGTGAAGAAATTATCATGATGATCAAGCTCTTTTATAGGCCTAATAGTCACAATACAGCTGGCATACAGATGCAATGTATTTTCTAGATTCATGAATTACTTTTTTCAGATTCAATGTGTGAAATTGTGCACATAAAAGCATGCCATTCAAGCAAATTATGGTGCCAAAAATGAAATTTGATTACATGAACAAAGAATGAATATGCATATAACAAAGCATAACCGAAATATGGTTCAATGAATATAATTAATTCATATTTAGGTTTTTATTCTTGACATATAAAAGCATTTGATTCATTCTATATAAAATAATGAAGAATGTATATGCCAAAACAAAACTAGACAAATTATGCTGTCGCTCAATACTACCACAAATTTAAATAGCTAATTTACAAAGTTTAGCCTCGAAATTAAACAATATAGAACATAAAAAAAGCTATATATATATATGGACTTTTCGTATTTAAATTATTAAAACAGTTATAAGTTTAGATATATAATGGACAGTTATGATCCATTTTAGTCTGAGATTAACGAGGACTCTTGCTACTTGTTAGGCATATGATTATGTTATGATCAATCAGATGGCCTTCATCGAATGTCTACATTGGATTAATAAAATTTTTTGCTTTCACCATAAAATTATCAAGCTAAATTGCAGCTTAAGGTTTTGGTGGAGCTCAATGAGATCAGTTAAAATAGTTCCTGCTTCAATATTGTGACTACACCTGAACTATGCAAATTTATTTTTGCATTGTTATTTAAGAAATCATGCCATGTTTCAAATGAGATTATTGTTACAAATCCAATCGAGACATTGATTTATACACATAATTAAAACTTGAACTGCAAAGTTCGGTGGAGAGATTGATTTATACACATCACCTGGCCCTAAAATTCTACTCATAAACTACAATGTAATTAATACACATCACTTAATTTCCTTTTCATATAATTTTTTTTAAAAAAAAATTATTTTGATTTATATCGAACCTAGCTTTCCTTCTTCTATTTCATTTAGTAATTCAATTTTAGGATTTTTAACCCCGTAACAGAATAGTAATTGCTTCGATCATTGATATAATTTTGTTTGGTTTATTGCTCAATAAGTAGGAAATCAATAATTGCATTATTTTTAATTTAAGTTAATTATGTTTCTCTTGTAATTTAAAGGTTAATATGTCTGAAGAAGTGGAGTTTTCAGCTGCAACTGAGCCTCTAACTCCCATGAAGAATGTAGACGGACCAAACTTAATTCCGAAAGTTGATATGAAGTTTGGGAATGAAAATATTGCATACCTGTTCTATGAGGCATATGCTGAACACGAGGGATTCAGCGCTCGCAAAGCTTGGAAAACAAGAATGTGAAGGGTATAATTTTTGAAAAAAATAGGGAAATAATTGCTAAATAAAATAAAATAATTGCTAAATAAAATAAAATAATTGCTAATTGTTGGAAGAAGAATGCAAAGGGTACAATTGTTGGAAAAAATAGGAAAATAATTGCAAAATAAAATAAAATAATTGCTAATTGTTGGAAAAAGAATGTGAAGGGTATAATGTAAAATATGAATTTATAAAATATTTGTTTGAAAATACGATCACTTAAACAATATCGAAATATAAAGTAGAAGTTAGAAAATCGAGCCTCGTGAAAGGAGGCACGCAAATAGTTATGTTGCTCTAAAAACATACAGTCACTTCTCGTACGGATTGTAGCGATAAAGACGTTCCCAAGATAGAACACCGCTCTACCTGTCCGAATCCCCGTTGAGTACGAACCACAAACAATACTTTGATTTTGATCTCCAATCTTGTAGTGTCCAAGAAAACAAAACAATGCAGAAGGAATCACGGAATTTGACGTATTTATTGGTTTAAGGGTTTTGGGAATAAAGGGGACACAAAATGAAGATTTCTTCTTTGGTGTTGTGAGTAATTGGATAGGTAAATTGTCAAAAAGCCCTCGACCCGCTCAGGGTTGTCTAAAAACCCATGGTATTTTCAAAATTTTTGGGAAGGGCTGTCACGCCCCGCTTTCCATAAGACGAAGAGCGAGAGCGAACGATGCCCGCAACGTATTCATATTGAGAAGCACACATTCTCGACATGAATACACTAAGTAAAACTATAAGCAGAAATGTAATAAATACAAGAATTTAAAATAATAACAGTGTCTAAAAACATTTATTACAGTACAAAAAAAATAACTGAACACAGTTTGAAAAATTTAAGGAATTAGGAATAAAAACAATAGCCTTGAACAAAAGATGGTATACTACAACCGAAGTTAATGCTCGGTTTGAGAAAAAAGGTAATTTCTATCCTGCTCGCACGGCTCAACTTCGTATTAAGCTTGATCTCCTGTTTCAAAGTCATCTGATGGACATTCCCAAAAAAGAAAAACATAGAAAATGGAATGTCCGTCAATGAACTGGAGTTCGGTAAGTCCCTAATTTAAAAAAAATAAAGAGTATTAAAGAGAAACATGATATATATAAAAAAGAAAGAAACAATCAAGCATGTATAAGTAGTAGATATAATGGCAACAATATCATGATGTTTGTTCTCTAAACGGTATTATCAAGTTTTAAGTTTATAAGTTCGACTAGTGAGGGTTTTACACGTAACGAAGATATTCCGTTTCCCCTCAGAACAATAAAAACACGGATTCAAGAGATTCATGAGTTAATAATGCAATTGTTCCGTAATACCCGGAACTACGGCGATCATGTACGATCCCCGTTACATGTAAATACCCCTATTCGTCGAACTACCCTATCCCCATGATATTCTTGATTAAGAAGTTAACACAAGTCCCAGCATATATTTATGAATGCTTGAAAACTATAGATACATGTCAAATTCACGAGTTCACGGATTCATGGATTCACGGTTTTATGTATTCATGGTGTCATGTCAAATTCAAGATGAAGTGCAAAACATACACACACACACATATACAGCATGAAGTTGCAATCGGTTATAGGTTCGACTTATAAGGGTTTTACGTGTAATGAAGATATTCCGTTCGTCATGTTGGAATATTATATGGTGATTCTAGAGAGGGCCCCTGCGAATTCAAGAGGTGGCCCCCGCCCTCATGATGTGGCACTAAATTCTGCATACAATAGCATTTATCGTCTTCTCGAAATATATGACTCTATTCTTTTTCCAACTCACCCATTACCCCATGTCAAAAATGTTTTACTATATCAAGCATGAATTTTCTATAAACAAGAGTAAACAGTAATATAAATCAAGTATCAATCATATATAGAGTAGTAATCACGTATCAAATATCTCATGCGAAAATTAAATCGATATAACTTGTAAAATCTTATAAAACATGAATAAATACTTAAGAAAACTATATGAAGAAAATATGCAATAGTCACATAATTTTAGAAGGAAGATATGATAAGAGCTTCCGGAAAATATAAATATACGGACAAGGGAAACTTACCGAAAAAGGATAATCTAAGATCGCCCTCACAACAAGTAAAGAATGCCTCGATTCGATCGAGGCAATGAGGTTGGAGTCTTCTTCTTCCTTCATTTGTTTTCTTGGGTTAAGGCTTCAGTTTAGAGATGACAAAAAAAACAGTAAAATCAAATATATCCAAATAACAAACAAACAAATTAAAATAAAAAAATAAATTTTATCTTTTAATTAAAAGAAATTTTTTTCTCTTCTCTTAAAATATTAATAAATATTTGGCTATAAAAAAATATTATATTATTTTCAAAACTTGGGGATTTAAAATAAAAATTAAAATATTTTAGTCGGAGTTTGAACCTATGACCTATAGAATAGCAATGTAGTGTGATAACCAAGATATACAAGAATGGACCATATGTATTATTTGAAAGGAAATAAATATATATACAAGCGTTTCAAAGAAAATGGACATTTCAAGAAGAAAGGAAAATATAAGGAAAGCACTAAGATTTTACGGTCGTTATATTCTACCCTTCTTAAAAAAAATTCGTTCTCGAAATTCAGATGGATTGTGTCACTACTGGACAAGGTAGAGATAACGCGGTCGATTGTCACTTTCGCGCTCCATCAGTCGAGTAAGAAAGGATACGATAAACTAGAAAGACATGAAATGCTTCCGAACCGGAAGTTCAAAAGCCGAGACAAGAACTACTAGGATAGATCAGGAATTGTTCAAGAACATATGCAAGGGAGATATTAAGAGGTGCAAGAAAGAAGGACTAATAGGGATTCATGAAATTCAGATGGAATTAAGGAGGTTATAAAAAAAAATCATGACAAAGATGAAAGGTTCAAACTTCCGTTTCTTTTTCGTCGAGAGTTGATCGTCAGGGAAGATAAGAAAAAATTCAAGACGGATTCAAGAGGGGAAATATAAAAGAACACAATAAATGGTAGGGTCCACGTTGAGTCATGATCGTCAGGAGAGTAAGGAAGGATTCAAGGGACTATGATTCAAGAGTGATGTCGTTACAGTCTACCCTTCTTAAAAGAATTTTGTCCCCGAAATTCTCTCAAAGAGTATGTTGTAACAAGGCAAGAAAAACTAAAGATAACGCTGTCGCAAGTCGTTTTCGCGCTCCCGATTGTCGATATTCTATTCAAAAGAAGTGATGTAGGAAAGACGATCCAAAGGAAGCAAAGAAGGAAGAAACCAACAGAAATTTAAGGAACCAAAAGTTACAAGATTTCTCGAGAAATTATCTCCAAAAAAGTTGAAATTGAAATTCAAGATGGATTCAAAAGACGGTATGCGATTCAAAGGAAAAGCTAAATGTTGTTGGATCAGAATGATTTGAATAAGAATTAGAATGGTTTCAAGGTGATAGGATTTCAAGAAGGAAATAAATGTTGTTATATTTTAAATTCTTGTATTATCTGCTTTCAACGGTGATGCAGAACTGACCTATATGGGCCACCAAAAAAACCTTTCACGTCCCGCTTCCCAAAAGACGGAGAGTGAGAACGGACGAGCCCCGCAACATACTCACACTGAGAAGCATTCCTTTTTGACATGAATATGCTAAGCGTAACTATAAGCATAAAGATAATAAATACAAGAATTTAAAATAATAACAATGTCCAAAAACATTTATTACAGTCCCAAAAAACAAAAATTGAACACAGTTCGAAAAATTTAAGGAACTAGAAATAAAATAATAGCCTTGAATAAAAGAAGGCATACTATAATCGAAGTTCACACTCGGCTTGAAAAGAAAGGTAGTTTCTATCCTGCTCGCTTGGCTCAAGTTCGTTCTAAGGTTGGTCTCCTATCTCAAAGTCATCTGACGGACAATCTTAAAAAAAGAAAACACAGAAAATGTAATGCCCGTCAACAAACGGGAGTTCGATAAGTTCCCAATTTTAAAAAAATAAAAAGTATTAAAAAGAAACATGATATATAAAAAAAGAACGAAACAATCAAGCACATATAAATAACAATAGATATAATGGCAACAATATCATGATGTTTGTTCTCTAAACGGTATTATCATGTTTTAAGTTTATAAGTTCGACTGGTGTGGGTTTTAGACGTAACGAAGATATTTCGTTTCCCCTCATAACAATAGAAACATGGATTCAAGAGATTCATGAGTTAGTAATGCAATTGTTCCATTATACCCGGAACTGCGGTAATCATGTATGACCCCCATTACACGTAAATACCCCCATTCATCGAGCCACCCCATCCTCATGATATTCTTCATTAAGAAGTTGACACAAGTACTAGCATGTATTTATGAATGCTTGAAAACTATAGATACATATCGGATTCACGAGTTCATAGATTCACGGATTCATATATTCACGGAGTCAAGTCAAGTTCAAGATGAAGTGCAAAGCGCGCGCACACACACACACATGCAGCATGAAGTTGCAATCAGTTATAGGTTTGACTCATAAAGTTTCTACGTGTAATGAATATATTTCGTTCGTGATGTCAAAACATCATATGGGGATTTTAGAGGTGGCCCCCGTGAATTCAAGAGGCAGCCCTTGCCCTCATGACGTGGCACTTAGTTCCGCATACAATAGCATTTAGCGCCTTCTCGATATATAGGACTCTATTCCTTTCCCAATCCCACCATTACCCCATGTCAAAAACGTTTTATTTTATCAAGCATGAATTTTCTATAAACAAGAGTAAACAGAAATATAAATCAAGTATCAATCACATATAAAGTAGTAATCATGTATCAAATATCTTATGCGAAAAGTAAACCAATATAACTTGTAAAATCTCATAAAACTTAAAAGAATACTTAGGAAAACTATATGATGAAAGTATGCAATAGTCACATAATTTTAGTAGGAAGATATGATAAGAGCCTTCGGAAAATATAAATTTATGGACAAGGGAAAATTACCGAAAGAGAATGATCTAAGATCGCCCTCACAACGAGTAAAGAATTCCTTGAATCGGTTGAGACAACAAGGGTGGAATCTTCTTCTTCTTCCTTAATTTGTTTCTTTGGGTTAAGGCTTCAAATTAGAGTTGATAGAATGGGAAGAGGAAAAGAAATTTCGAAGTCACGGTGTTTTAGATTACGACATAGAAGAAAAAGGGTTAAGGAGTTAAGATTTATTAAAATCCTATCAATTCCCCAAAAATCAGAACAAAAAAAAACAGTTAAAACAAATATATCCAAATAACAAACAAATAAATTAAAATAAACAAATAAATTTTATCTTTTAATTAAAAGAAAATCTTTTCTCCTCTCTTAAAATATTAATAAACATTTGGCTATAAAAAATATGATATTATTTTAAAACTTGGGGATTTAAAATTAAAATTAAAAATTTTCAATCAAGGTTCGAACCTATGACCTATGGAATAGCAATACCGTGTGATAACCATGATATATAAGAATAGACCATCTATATTATTTGAAAGGAAATAAATATATATACAAGTGTTTCAAAGAAAAAGGGCATTTCTTAAAGAAAGGAAAATACAAGGAAAGTAGTAAAATTTTATGGTCGCTTAATGCTCAAAATCTTTGTGAAAAAACCCCTGGGCAATATTTCATTTATGCCTTATATTCTATATTAAATGCAATTACAAAAATACCCTCTTTCTCTAGGCGATGCTTAGATATTACAGGTAACTACTTAGATATTACAGGAAACTACTTAGATATTATAAGAAACTCATGCAATAGCTTAGATATTACATGTATATCTTAGATATTACAGGAAAATGTGTCGATATTACATGAAAGTAGAAAAATATTTTAAAAGTTTTTGGTGGGAAACAAATATATTTGACGGAAAATTAGATTTTTTGTGGGAAATTAGATTATTGGTGGGAAAGACGTATATTTGGAGGGAAAATGAAAACAAAATATATATATTACAGGCAAGTCAAGAGATATTATAGGCAACTTTTCTGTGCTATAACTGCTTTAAATCCAGTTGTAAAGGACTGTTAATCCACATGGACAATGGGCATTTGGGGTTATACGAAAATACCAGTGGGGAAATTGTATACCACGAGGTTTTTATTGCGCCCAGGGGTTTTATAACAAGGCCAAAAATCCCAGGGTTTTTACACAAGTTCTAAGCGGTCCGGGGGCTTTTTAACAATTTGAGCCTTTAAATAAAATTTTAACATTTGTTTCTAAAGGCTACGGGACTGTAAGTTCACGGTGACTCGCTCGTAATGTTTGCAAGCATAGGTAGAATATAGAACAAAATTTTTTAAACTTTCACTATGAACTACAACCAAGAAACACCACCAACCATGCAATTGTAAATAACAAAAACTATACTGGATTAAATAAGGTTTTAGATGCAACCTTTGTCGTGTGGTTTCACTAAGATTAGCGAACAACCCATAACTTTGATCTCCTTCTTGAAGTTTGGATGAAACTTGATCTTCTTGCTATGCTTTAAAGATGATCCATCTTAATGCTTTACTGCTCCAACTCCAACTTCTATTAAGAACACACTTAGTGGAGCAACTTGCTCTCACAAATTGCTAGTTTGCAAGAGGAAGGAAAGCAAAAGGAAAAACTTTCTTTTTTCTCTCTGTTCTTCTTATGTGCTCAAAACATGAGAGAAGAAGATGAAGGTGATGATGAAGAGGAGGATCAAGTGAGAAAATGAAGAGAGAGCATAACACATATAGAGCGCTCATTTCTTCTCTCTTTCTAATAATATAAGGGGAACACCCACCCACTCTCATCCTCATTTCTTTCTCACTTCTTGAATTTTGAGTTATGTTGTCTCTTTTGTCATGTAATGTCTCTACGCTACACTTTAGAAGACTATAAGAAATATCTCAAACTTCACAAATACAAGAAAGAATAGTTTAATAATACTAGTAATAATCCATATCTCATATGGATACTATTTTGCACATTGCCCCTTATAAATTATTTATATTACGACTACTTATAATAACTAATTTATTAGGTATAACCATGGTCAAACCATATTATCAAGCAATACAACTAATTAGTCAACAATTGACATAAATAGTCGGCGCAAATACTTTGTCTAGTATTATCGATGTTTAATTAACATATGTATATCTGATGTACATATTTAATTAAACTCCAATATGTATCAACTATACATATGTGTATGTTCCTTAGCATCATTTTTATTAGGGAGAATAACCTCAGCTATGGGACTCTTAAGGCCCGACAATACGCTGGCAGTGGATTAATATGATCACACTAATTCGATTACATCCGAAAAACTTTTGAATTAATCTCACGAATAGTATAACCCGCAACCATAACAGTGACGCTAGCTGCATGTGAAGGCTATCTAGGAATACGTCAAAAGAGTAGGTCGGTGAGCGAGCTCACCCGAACTAGTCACAACCTGTCCGTAACAACTACCGTACAATCCGGTCTCTTTATTAGAACATGTCGTATATTGAGTCTAGGGTATGGTAAACTGTCAGACCGTAATAACTTAATAAGTTATGTTGATATTTAACTGATAACCTCTAAGATATAACTGATAACCCTTATCAGTTTATCTTATCTACCTTGGCTAAGAATTTCTTGTTACGGTTTTATCAAAATAATGAATGACATCAACTCCCCATATAGGGAGAGAGGAATCCCTTCTCGATCGCTCACCTAACTCCATCTGCTTAAGGCTGTACCCAAAAAGGTCATGTATACGTAACTTCATAAAATGAGTTACAGTTGATTAAAGTATAGCCTTCTATACACAAGGTAACTGTGACGATCTAAGATCTTAAGACTAATATGTATCATTGTCGCCTGAGAATTTCTACCCAACAGTTGTGTACGATACCAACTAGAAATTCTTGGCGAGCCCATTCAGGGAACTCCTTTTCCAATGAGCACATGTATACAATCCCACGGTGTCAAACATCAATGGCTACGGGACCAGCCATCACCCTCCTACCGGGTCAAGTAAAGCATACACTAGTCTACACTGGAATGCCGCTTTCCTGTCTTGACACTCTCACGACTAGGAACTTTTTAGAATGCGGTAGTCAACTATCTAGGTTCCATTATTATGATCTCATCAAATGCTGATAGTCCCGTAACATCCTAAGGGCCTTATCAGCATGTATTGGCGATACGTAATAGCAATTAAAACATATACACCTAACTGATAAGGAAAACCAGATAGCATACTATCATTTCAAAAATGATTGTTTTATTTATATAGGTCCATATACAATTACAAAAATTACTTTCAGAATACCTATATCTAACAGAGACGCACAAGAGTTGAAATTAGAAAGGTTGCAACTTTTGAGTTCAAATCAAATAGTAAAATTATCCAGTCCTGTTCAGAAGGAATTTGGGACTCATGGGCTTTTAACGTTAGAAGTACCACTTAATGATAAACATCAACATGGATGTGCTTAAAATATTCATCCAAATATAAGGTCCCATTTTTCTTCCTTCTGAACACTACAAAGTCTTAAATACATTGACTACTAGTTAGTCTAACATAAACCCATTGAATGCTTTCAAGTGTTAAAGTTTACTTTGACTGCTAAATTTACATAAGTCCCATTTAATCCTTAACCTTTCCAGTTACAAGCAAATAATTCCCAAGTAATTTTTAAACCTTTTCTGTATATGATTTAATGTATAAATCAATCACCAAATTCCAAAATAAATAAATCAAAATTATTTGTCAAAATTTATATATTAAATAAAAATAACCCAACAATAAGGACATCAAGAATATTTGTATGCTACAAAGAGGGCTACACAGCTGAATTTGGTTTAGAAAATGAATTTAATGTGGATGCGGTCGCCAAAGAGAAAGGGGTAGGTGGGTCCCACCTCACTTAATACCGGGTGGGACCTTCTCTGTTCCACTCTCTTGGTGCCCGCAAAAGAATATAACTCTTATAAAATATAATTCAGCTAGTTAGATTAGTTATCGAGTAAAAACTATGGTAAATTTTACTAAATCTCATCCACCTTTTGGGGTTTTTGAAATAAGTCCACTAAACTTTAAAAATGCTATAAATCGACTAAACCACCAATATTGTATGAAATCGTTAGTTTGATTAACTAATACAATCCACAATTAGATTGAATACCCCCAAAATGTCGTTTGGATAGATTGAATAAACCCAAAATGAACAGAATATTATTTTTTTGACAAAAATACCTTTCGATTATTTTATGAAAATACCCTATAATAGGGTTTTATAGTATCTTTAAAGTTCAATGGGGTTATCTCAAAAACCTCAAAAGGTGGATGAGATTTAATAAAATTTACCCTAAAAACTATATACAATGCGATATGGGATTTATCTAATTAAGAAAGAATCGTGATGAAGTAAATTCTTTAATAATTACTTTCACCGCTTTAAGTATTTGATTTGATGGAAAAGTTGTTAGTAACTAACTTTCATACGATATATGGATGTTATGTGGTATGGTTATTTCCAAAATTTTCTTCCATCATTTAAAATTAGAAGTGAGTAGCATAAGAAATAAGATAACAAATAATTTTTAAATTCTACTTCTTAATTACTTCAAATAAATAGATTGGAAAAGAAATTTGGGTAAATTGTCAAAAAGCCCCTAGCCCGCTCGGGAGATTTTAAGAACCCCTGTAGTTTTCGAAATTGTTGGAAATGACCTACTGTTCAAAATCTTTATGAAAAAATCTGTTACATGTATTTCATTTAGGCCCTTAACTGCTTGGATATTGCAAGCAACTATTTAGATATTGCAACTGTTTAGATATTACAGGAAACTAGTATACATGGAGTTTTGGTTGGGCCCATGGTTTTTTTAACAAGAGCAAAAAGCCCAGGCCGGGGGCTTTTTGACAATTTACCCAAGAATTTTTTTATTTATATTGGTTCTTTTAGGTAAATTGTTGAAAACCCCTGGTACATGAAAAAGGAGTCAAAAAGTCCCTGGGCATTTTGATTATGTTAAAAAAACCCTAAACCCATTACTCTTTTCCCTCATATACTCACAGCAGTGGGTATTTTAGTATATCTCAAAAATGCCCTTACTTCCTATTCATTCACAATCGTTCAAAATTTCTTCTCTTCTCGCTCTCTCTCTCTCTCTCACGCTCGATCAAAGAGAACCTAATTCGCCTCTTGTCATCGTCGTCGCCGGCTTCGCCATCGTCGTCGCCGGCTTCGCCATCGTCGTCATCGACATTCTCTCGTTCGATCTCAGAGAACCCAATTCGTCTCTCGTCGTTGGCTTCGCCATCGTTGTCACCCGCTTTCGCCATCATCATCGTTGTCATCGCAACCTCGCCTCCCTAAGAAGCAGCGCAGTATATCACCAGATACTTTCTTTATCCTCGTCGGTTGCTCTCTATCTTCTAAGTCCAATTGCTTGAGCGTATTTTGACGATCCAGTGTTTTCTACATTACAAAGGTAATTTTTCTATTGTCTCTCAAATTTTTGGTTAATAACTTCGATCTAAGTCTAATTTTACGTTATGCGTTTTTCTTAATTTTCAATTACAGTGTTGTTTTTATTGTTGCACGGTAATTGTTTGATGGATTGCCCCATTGAGCATGTTGATTGAAGCGGCCAAGAAAAATGCAAGTTTTGTGGAATTTTTGAATGAAAATGCAATTTTAGTGCCGTTTTTGTTGTTTTATTTATTGCCGATGTTGGCCGATGCTGTGTTATGAACGATTTTCGTGTTGATATTATTGGTTTTATATAATCGATGTTGATGTATTTTTGTTGATGATGTATTTTTGTTGATATAAAAAATAGGCAAGTTGTTAGAAATTACATACAAGCGTTCAGAAGTTACTTATTAGAACTTACAGGAAAGTGGTTAGAAGTTAAAGGCAAGTGCATAGAAGTTATAGGCAACTAATTAGAACTTATAGGTAACTGCTTAGAAGTTACATGCAACTGCCTAGAAGTTACAGGTAACACATCAGAAGTTACAGGCAAGTGCCTAGATATTACTTGCAACTAATTAGATGTTACAGACAAGTTATTAGAATTTATAAGCAACTAAGTTCTAGACATCTGGTTACAAGTACCGGACGTCTGGTTGTTAATTTCTAGAGGCATACCAAACGTCTCCAGTTACAAGTACCAAACGTCTTCAGTTACAAGTACTAGATGTCTTCAGCATCTCTGAAGTCAATTTCCAGAGGCATATTTCGAACTGGAGACGTCTGGTACTTGTAACTAGATGTCTCTAGTTCAAAATATGCCTCTGGAAATTGACAACCAGACGTCTGGCACTTGTAACCAGACGTCTGGCACTTGTAACCAGACGTCTGGCACTTGTAACCAGACGTCTGGTACTTAGTTACTTATAACTTCTAACAACTTGTCTGTAACTTCTAATTAGTATCAGACATCTGGTTATAAGTACCAGACGTTTGGTTATCAATTTCCAGAGGCGTATGTTGAACTGTAGACGTCTGGTTAAGAGTACTAGACGTCTCCAGTTCAAAATATGCCTATGGAAATTGACTTCAGAGACGCTGGAGACGTCTGGTACCAGTTCAAAATATGCCTCTAGAAATTGACAACTAGACGTCTGGTATTTGTAACCAGATATTTGGTACTTAATTGTCTATAACTTTTAACAACTTACCTGTAACTTCTAATTAGTTGCATGTAATATCTAGGTAGTTGCCTGTAACTTCTAGGCAGTTTCCTGTAACTTCTAGGCAGTTGCCTGTAACTTCTAAGCATTGCATGTAACTTCTAATTTGTTGCCTGTAACTTCTATGCACTTGTCTGCAATTTCTAATTAGTTGCCTATAATTTCTAATAAGTTGCATGTTACTTGTAACCACTTGCCTGTAATTTGTAACAATTTTCTTATAACTTCTAACTAGTTACATGTAACTTCATATCACAGTATTGGCCAACATCGGTTATATAAAATAAGTAACATGTCACGACCGGGAAAGGCACATGACTGGCACTTGAATCACGTGAAGTCTATAGGACTCTACCTAATCCAAGTAAGCCAAACGCCCAGAAATCTAAACCTTTTAGGGAAAATAGTGGAGGTGAAGTTTTGAAAGGTTTAATGAAATCAGGTTCTTTCTTTAAATACATAAGTAATAGTTTATGAAAACACAAGTGGATTATAAACCGTAGTTAAAACATTTTTGTCATTTGAAATTTGGGCTGCACCTCCTTTGTAAATTTTAACCCGAAACCAATACAAGCAATAATAAAAGTCATCCCCAAGCGGGAGCTAGCTCTTCGCCATTAATCGGAATCATAACCAAGCAATAAAGATATACGACGCCAAAGGTGAAGATCAAACACAAAAAAAAGTAAATAAACCAACATAAAGAATAAATACATGAGTGTGACTATAAGTCCGAAAGAATATACAAACTGTGGTTTCTAAGTCTACCAAATATACATAGTCTGGTTGATAGAGAATTAACTAGATATAACTGGTGGTCAAGATGCAAGTGTACCCCACCTACCAAGCAATCACCCAGAAGAAAGCGGTGTGCCAGAAAAGCCGCTACGGAACCTGTACGGTCAAACCTGCAAGAAAACTGTGGCACAACAAGGATGAGTTGCCAACTCGTGAGTAGAAGACATCACCGGGTAGAAATCGAATGTATGACGATCTCATAGGTCATACAGTAATATAATAATAATATAGTGACGTCGAGTGGTATCAGGGTAATACTATAAGCATAAGTATAATACCAATGCACTCGTGTCCATGTCATAAAGGGGTAACATGTCATGTGTATCATGTATAAATGCATCATCCAACGTGTGTCCAACAACGACACACCAAATCGTAGTAAAACCTGAGTGCCCAGCATCGACACTCGAAAATATCATGAAAGCTGTGTCCAGGAGCAACACATAACCCTCATATCTCGGGCGTCGTCTCATCGGATTGGTCCTCATATTCATCTGATCTCACGACTATGGTCGATATCTTCCGGATATCCGCCGAACCAAACTATCACTGGTCGGTAGTGCTCCCCTGCTAGGCTCAACGTCTCTCTATACGATCTTCTTGCCCCGGAGTACCGCACCGGACCCACCATGTACCCGTAGACGGTGCCTCCTCTCTCCTCGAAAACTCATGGTGGAAGCCACACATCATATCAAGGAAAACCACATCTTTCTTTTAAAATAATCATAATTTTTCAAAGTTCACATGCGGTTTCCCAAATCCAGTAATCTCATGAAAATCGAAATCTCATCAACTTGAGCCAATAATGAAAACAATGAATACCGGCACACAGCCAATCTACAGTGCATAACCAGGATGTATAAATGAATGTGGCATCTACTAAGTAAGAAATGCAATATCTAAACAGCAGGTGAGATAATAAGTGCTAAGAAATACTATTTAGCTACAAGTTATCAAGTTGTACGACTGAAATGTCGAATTCTAAAGTATATGTGGCATGGAAATTACCGATGATGAGTGTGTGAGCCAGCGAGTATGTGTGTACATGCAACATGCACATCATCGGTAATGGTGCATGTGTCATAACAGACGAAGTCATAAAAGATAATGAAAGAACATATATGTAAAACGCAACAATATAAAGTATACATCAATATACGAGCCATACAGTTATAGTCTTTAAAATAGCACGAATCGTTGTTTTTAGAAAAAGAGGGGGCTACGGTCTTTTTGAGAAAAAGATATCATTTGAAAATCCGTAGCATCCCTTGGGTTGTCCTTGAAAATGCATAACGATCCGTTAGTTTTGAAAATAGGTATGACTCAAATTATACTCTAATACCTAGTTAAGTGATTAAAGACTAAACTAATCCCGAGTCGAAAGTGATTAGAAAATCTATAACATTTCTGAGTCGATACATCTATCAGTTGGCGATCCAGCTTCATAATATCACGTACAACATCCTCAAGTCAAGAGTGCAGATCAATCATCATATATATCATATCTCGTACGGCATAATCCATCATACGATATCCTCGAATCAAGAATACGGGTCAATCATCATATATATCATATCTCATTCGGTATCATCCGTCGTATGATATCATAATTCAAGTGTACGGATCTATGGTCACGTATATTCTATCATTTCATCTAGTCCCATGTCATCACATGTTATATGTATATCGCCCAATGATCATGTAATATCTCATATCATAACTTGGTGTTTCGGTCTCAAATCATATATCATAACCTCATGACATCATGTCCGATCATATCGACTCAAATCCTTCTAACATATCATATTCTCATCTTACACGTATATATATATATATATATATATATATATATATATATATATATATATATATATATATATATATATATATATATATATATGAACACACACACACACACACACACACACACACACACACATACACACACACATACACACACACATATCATACCAAGTGTGTCTGCGTGCGTATGTGTGACAACATAAATCCTAAGGCTCAAGACTAAGAGAAATAGGGATAAGGGTATACCTTCCTACGAGTACGCTTATTCTAACATATAGTCTCCTAGAACCATATTTGCTAAATATCCATATCCAACATTTAAATATATATATAAATATATATAAGTATCCTAATCTACGGTTGCGGGGGTGCTATACGCCATCCACCCGACTTCCCCCGTAGATATACATCTACTCACCTACTATCCTCGCTTTAGCCGAAGTTAATGAACGCCTTGCTCTCCCTTGTCGTCCCGAAATCCACGCGAAGGTACCTATAGTTCAACGCATGTCGTATCGACATCAAAATCAAGTCCGAAAACCGATACGACAAACGAGACATATATAGGTTAGAATCTATGGTCTACGCATACGAGAATAACCAAAAAACTCTCGACGTTGACGTACAAACATCAAACGACCGAGACAAAACGCAAATACCAAAACTCAAGTTAATAAAAGTCGCAAAACGAAAAGAGAAACTTGGGAAAACACTCCCAGATTTTACCCTAGGTTGAATTAGGACATTTTGCATATGTGTTGGGTCTAAATACCAGATAAAGGAGCCATGGACCAAACATGGGGCCCACTCACCTAGGTCAGGCCACAAATTGCGTCCAGAATGCTTATTTTGGTGGCCAGCTTAGGGAGTTGGGGCTCGAGTTTCTAGGGTATGTTCCTATTTGCCTGCACATCTCTCTGTGTTCGCTAAATATTTTTCAGAGTTTCCGAGTTATAGCAGATTCTAATTTATCATCACATTTTCCACAAAAAACTAATATCGGAATATTCCAAGTTCAAGTTTGGGATTCTAAACTCAAGTTTAGTCCAGAATTCTATTACTAAAAGGGTTATGGTCACTAATTAAATCTCAAATACACCTCCAAAACTCAAAACATCTCCTAAATCTCATCTTAGAATTTTCCAAGATCATTAACCTACACTTGTTTAACTCTAAATTACCATAAGAGACTAGGAAAACTAGATACTTAACTAAAAGTGAGGGATTTACCTTGCAAGAGCAACCCAAGAAACTTCTAGGATGGCTAAAGTGCTCAAAGTCCCAACTTGATTCTACCATGGTGTTTGTAGTGAGGTAAGGAACATTATTTGTGAAGGTTGGTTTTGTGGGGGTTTTGAGGGTGGACTTAGGGTCGTAGTGAGGTGGTGGAGGATGAAGGAGGAGAAGAAGAAGAAATGGGAGATGAGGAAAATGAAGAGAATGAGGAGGTGAAGAAAAGTGTTGAAGAGTGTGGAACCTCTCTCTCTCTCTCCCTTTCTCAACCATGCCCTCTTGTCCCCAACATATTATTTATTCTTTTCCCAAATTAAAACAAAACTAATTAAAGCAACTAAAGAAATAAAGTCATGATTCAATAAATATGGACAAATGTTGCAAACATGATATGTTGCATGTCATGATACATATATATGGTTAATGCATACTTAGTAAAATATTAATCAAGTTTAGAATCAAACTTGTATACAAATAATTGTATAATAATTTATAAAATGTCCAAATCAAATAAATACTTTCAAAATCAATAATTCATATTAATTTCCAAATATTTTCCAAACTATATATATAATCATACCATGTCCAAATCAAGTCAATGGAGCTCCGAAATCACGAATACATAAGGTATATCATAGCTCAACGCATGCGTATGAAAACGAGTGCAAAACGCAAAATCGGAACTCCATCAAGCTTCATGCCATCATGGGATTTAATGCGAAAATACCAGTTTCAAAATCCATTGTTAAAATCAAGTATAATATAATTAGGACTATAACATATATATAGTACGCATCTTTGTGAAATCGTCAAAACAACTGAATAAAAGTGCATGCAAAATCTTTTTCAAATCACCGTGCGATGCGCATATCACGGCACAAGTGGTGGCCGTTCATTTATAAGGAAATAACTATATATATATATCTACATATCTTTTATTTAACGTAGACGTTCCGCCTTTTGAAAATGACTTTAGGAAGGGTTTTCTTGTAAAAAAAAAATTCGTGTCACTCATGGACACGTAGGAAAATATTGAGACTATAGCTCTTTTTAAAATCCCCTTGGTAAATATTGATGCATGCAAAATACTCAGGTACTGTCCTCGGACTTGTCCTGCTTAGTTACTATATAATCTAGGATACGTCATAAACATGATGCTTGAAGGAAATCAATCTCAAATAGTATATGCAAAAATGCTACGTGCATCTGCTATGCACGGAAATCGAAATCAAATACAAGTGCCACGAATGTGAACAGAAACAAAAATTAAGTGCAATGGGTTTGCACAAAAACATCTGTCAAGTGCAACGAGTGTGCACGACAACAATATCGGGTGCATCTAATATGCACGAAGAATCTCGATTAAGTGCATCTGGTGTGCACAAAATCACATCAAATGCGCCTAGTGTGTGCAAGAATCTAAATCAGGTGCGTCAGGCGCACGAAAACGAACATCGAATATCAAAATCAAAATCAAAAGTATATAACATACATCAAATCAAAATCAAGTATACCGCGGTATATGAACTTGTAAACGTGTGCAACTGCGTGCACAAAATCCATATCAAAGTAGTGAAAGCGCATGTAAACTACACCGAAGGAATAAGTCAAATCATGTGCATACTATATACATGAAATCAAAATCAAGTATCTCGAAGGGCATAAAATCAAAATCGAGTGCCAATGGGTATTGTCACGACCCGTAATTTAGCACGTGACCGACACTTAAATTATGCAACGTCTAAAGGCGTGACGTAAATCAAGTAAGCCGAAGCCCAGAAAATATAAACCTTTTTGCGGAAAATAGTGGGGGTGCAATTTTGAAATAAAGGTATAATGAATCATGTTTTGTCTTTTAAAAATTTGGGCAACACCTCTCTTGTATATTTTGATCCAAAAACATATACATAACAATATATAGGCATCCCCAAGCGGAAGCTAGCTCTTCGCCAACCGGCAGAATCACAACCACGCAATAACATATATATGACACCCAACGACGAAGATCAACCCAGAAAGAACAATAAATGAGCAAGACATCAAAACCCAAGAAGCGAACATAAACCCATCACTCTAAGTCTCGCACAATACCCAAGTCTGACTAGGTCTACCAATATATAAATTCTAGTCTCTGATCTGATCTGATCTGATGGAGTTTATCTAGATACAATGGAGTATAAAGTATGAGAGTGGGAACGATCCAACATGTGTCCCACCTACCAAAGCAAAGCACCCTGGATGAAGCTGTGTGCCAGCGAAACCGCAACTGATCCCAAGCGGTCAAACCTGCAAGAACCGTGGCACGACGGGGGTGAGTTGCCAACTTGTGAGTAGAAAACATCAACAAGTAGTAATCGAATAAAACAACGATTTCCTAGGTCACTATATCCTGAAGGTAATACTATGATATCTAGAGTGACCATGTACGCATATATGTCAACAATCGAGTCAATGCAATGACATAAATAAATAAACATCCGACATCATATGCTTGTATGCATGTGGATATCATCCATGTGTGTCCATCAACGACACAAACAATATCCTGGAACCTGAGTGTCCCACACCGACACTCGAACATCATGAAAACATAAGCTTGTATATATATATATATATATATATATAATATGAGGATATCAATCACGTGTGTCCATCAACGACACATCAAAATCATGGAATCTGAGTGTCCAACACCGACACTCGAAACATCATGAAAACACGTGTCCAGCATCGACACGTAAATCCTCATATCGCAGGCGTCGCATACTCATATCGGCCCTCATATCTATCTCATCTCAGGCACCGCATCCTCAGATCGGTCCTCATATCTATATCATATCATAACTCAAAAACGGTATCCTCCGGACATCCGCCGAGTTCTATACAATCACCGGTAGGTAGTGCTCCCCTGCCATGCTCACCGCCTAACAATACGAGTCTTCTTGCCCCGGGGTACCTCACCGAGTCCACCATGTACCCGCAGACGGTGCCTACCTCTCCTCGAATCGGGTATACTCACTGCTCAGAACCGAGAAAACTCATGGTGGACACCTCGAAATATCATATCAAGAGAAACCGTATTTTAAAAACAATACACAATTTCCTTTGAAATTAAACTGCGGTTCTCAAATCCAGAGATCTCATAAAAACGGCATCTCAATGCATATAACCATATAGTACGATCTATGCAACATAGAGTAGTAATATGAGCATATCGAGTATATCATGTAAGCATGTCAAGTGATAATACTGAACAATGAATGTACTTTTACGGTTAATATTAATATCATGATAGGGCAGTTCTACTTTGTAAGTAGCAGGGCAATTACCGATGATGAATGTGTGTGAGCCGACAATCTGTGTACGTATAACATGCGCATCAACGGTAATTGTGCAGGTGTACTCGCAGTTGATATCATATAATATTAAATACTGGAAACATGATAGGTATCACATGAGGAATAATCCAATATGAACATGAACTATAATAAGGTAGCCTCTTAGGTCAACGATCCCGCCTCATAGTATCAAGTATCACAATATTCTCGATCATCATTCTAAATTCATGAGCGCGGATCAAACATTCAGCAAACGCATCGCGTACGCTAATCCATCATACGGTGTCACAAACAGAGTAGGGAATCTATCATCCTATTCGCCAGCAAAGGTGCGGATCTATAATCTCGTATGACATACCTTATCAATCACATAACATATCTATAACAATCTTATATCATGTCATCTCGCATATACGTTATATCTAGTTAATCACAATTCATATCGATCTCGATTTCATATCCTATCATTATCAACCCATACTTGTCCTCTTTCAATTCATACTTATCATGATTCACTTCTCATTTCATATTCTCATATATCAATCCGAGTCATATATATCTATCATCTCAATATCCCACATCATGTTATCTTATATACCTATATCATATTATCAAGACAATATATATTCATTAGTGTCAACTTTTATCATATCATCTCTTTCTAAACCTATAATCATGTTATCTTAACTTCGTAGCATATCCTTTATCAAATTATAATTTATAAAACGATCTTCCATATCAAATGGTTGCGGGGGAGCTATACGCCATCCACCCGACTTCCCTCGTAGATATAAATCTACTCACCTGCTAAACTCCTCGCTTAGCCGAAGTCGATGTGCTTCGTCGTCTCAGAAGTCTACGCGAAGGTACCTATAATCAATACACATCGAAAAGCAATTAAAACCAATATCCGAAAACCGATACGGCACACGGTTCGCTCATAGGTTAAAACCTATAGCTTCGCATGCAAAATCAACTAAATAACCCTCGTCCGTTTGTGTACAAACGTCCAACGACGGAATCCAAAATCAAATACCAAAACCAAGTTTCACAAATCGGAAAACGAAATTCAGCAACATGAGAAATCTATCCCAGATTTTACTCTAGGCCAAACTAGGGAATTTTGCATATGGGGTTGCTCTAGATATAGGATAAGGAAACTACAGACCAAAAATTATCACATTCCACCCTAATGTGGCCGCAATTTGCGGCCACAATGATTAAATCTGCGGCCATAAGTGAAGGGGATGGGTTCGGGTTTCTACGGTAGGTTCCTGGTTGCCTGCACGACTCTCTGTGTTCGCTAAATAATTTTTACGTTCTCCGGGTTATAGCAGATATCGATATCCCCTCAAAAAATCCACAAAATACGATTTCGGGGAAATTCTAACTCCGTGTTTTGGGTTCTAGTCTCAGGTCTTGGGCAATAGAACGATCTCTAAGGTCTTGAAACACTCACTACACCTCAAATTATCACTTAACATCAACTTGGAAATTTCCAAGATCACATAACCTAACTAAATCGATTTCAAACTAAACTAGGATATATAAACACAATTACTAATCTAAAAGTGAAGGGATTACCTCATTTGGCAACTTAGGAAAATTCTTGAATTGCCCAAAGTCTTCAAAATCCAAACTTAGATGGTTTAAAGGGTTTAGAATTGGTTTGTGCATGTTTTATATGAAGTTGGCATCAGGTTTTGAGAAGGAATTGAGATGGTGCATGGAGGTAGTGAGGTGAGCATGAAGGAGTTGAGTTGAAGGAATAATGGAGATGAGGATGAAGGAATGGAGTAGCCAAGTCTTACCTTCTCTCTTCTTAAGCTCACCTCTCACTCACCAAGTTTCCCCTACACTCACTCTCCCAATAAAATATCTGCTTCTTTTCTTTCTCTTTTTGTTTTTCACTCATTACTTCTCTTTTCTTTTCTTTTCTTTTCTTTCTTTCCCTTTTCTTTTCTTTTCCTTTCCTTTTCACAAAACTCACAAATACAACACAATAACATTGAATAACATGCACATGACATGGTGCACTAGCCATGGAAAAATGTAAAAATACGGATTTGGCTTAATCGTGATTAGTAGTGAACTAATCAAATCAAATTTAAATTTGCATATCATTAATTATAAAAATGCCAAAATCCAATAAATATCATTATAATAAATAAATCATTTTAATCTCCGATTATTTTCCAAATATCGGTATATACTTATACCATTTTACGAAAAGCCCCTATTCGCAAATCGAATAGTTTTCGCGAAATATATTATTTTAATATTAAATTTCCAAAAATAATACTTTATATTTCTGAAATGTTACAGTCTTCCCCCTTAAATAAATTCGGTCCCCGAATTTAAATTTAACTCCCCAAATACTAAAACATTTCAATAATCAGCTCAAATCAACGGGCCTCCGAAATCACGGAAGATATAAAAATACGACAGCGCATCGTGTGCGCCTGAAAACGGGTACGAAACTCAAAATCAAACTCCGTCAAGCATCACGCAATCACTGGAGTTATAATAGAGATGCCAAATCTCGAAATCCACTGCTGAAATCCAAATATACTATAGTCAAATTATAATACGTAAATAGTACGCATACTCGTACAATCCTCTAAAGCTGAATAAAACACATGCAAAATCTTTTCCAAATTGTCGTTCTATGCCTAGCTCACGGCACAAGGAGCGGACGATCATTTGTAAAGTAGTAAATATATACTTATATATGGTTTGCATAAATTATACGTCCTGCCTTTTTGAAATATCCCAGAAGGTTCTCTTTATAAAATTTTGTATCACTCGCGGACACGTAGGAAATAGCGAGACTATAGCTCCTTTTTGAAAACCTTTTGGTAACTTTTCATGCATGAAAAAGTACTCAGGCACTGTCCTCAGACCAGCCCTGCTCGGCTACTATATAATATAGTATCCATCATCAAAACGCGATACTCATAAATAACATCAGCCTCAAAAGGCGTATCCAACATCACGTGCGTCTGGTGCGCACGGAAATCAAATCCAATACAAGTGTTATAATATGCACAAAAGCAAAACTAAGTGCAACGGGTATGCACGAAAGCATATGTCCAGTGCAACGGATGTGCACGACAACAATATCAAGTGCATCTATAGTGCACGAAAATCTCAACCCATTGCAACTAATATGCACGAATGAAAATCCCAATCAAGTGCATCCAACATACACAAATAAAAATCTCAATCAAGTGCATCCAACATGCACGAATATAAATCTCTATCAAGTGCATCCAACATGCACGAATAAAAATCTCAATCAAGTGCATACAACATGCACGAATATAAATCTTTATCAAGTGCATCCAACATGCACGAATAACAATCTCAATCAAGTGCATCCTGGTGTGCACAAAATCTCATATCATGCGCCTAATATGCGTGAAAATCCAAATCAAGTGTGTCAGGTCCGTATAAAACATCCAGTGCAATAGTATGCACGATAACGAACATCAAGTGCAGACGCACATGAAAACATAATCTGGTATAACAAATGCACGAAATACAAATCTGGTGCGACCAATGCACGAAATACAAATCTGGTGCAACCAATGCATGAAATACAAATCCGGTGCAACCAATGCACGAAAACTCATCAATATCTCAAACGATCACAAAAAAAACACCGAGCATGCCAAGGTGTATAAGATCATAAACGTGTGCAACTGCGTGCACAAATCCATCCCAATGCACTGCAAGCACATATAAGCTATACCGAGTGCAAAAATCAAATCGTCAGTATCGAAATCCACAAGATCATAAGTACGTGCAACCAATGTACGAAATCAATATCAAGTGCAATAGATATGCACAAATCGTAAAACTACACAACGGTGTATAAAACATATGTCAAGTGCAATAACTGTGCACAAATATAAATATCCAGTAGGTGCAGCAATGGCGCACAAAAAACATAAATCACGAAATCCAATCATCGAAACTTAAGTCCAAGCGATAAAAGTGTGATATTCGGATCATAAAACGCAATCGCAATAACTGACATTGAGGTACACCTCCTATAATGTCGAAAAATATGCCGGTGCGCCCAAACTGGCAGAGCAAGATCATCTACTTGCCTCCTGCTCACGGTCTGGCATCTCCGGTCTCTGGGTTCCCTGTTCCTCTCTGGATTACCAATCTCGCAATTCTTCTGCTCGTCGTCCCGGTCAGGTGTACTAACGGAACAGTCCCGCTCTGGAACTCCTCTGATCACCGTTAGGCCAATCAACATGACCACTCTCAATGGCACAATACTGACGGCGGCATCTGGCCCTCTGAATACGTATGATATAACTGATCTTGGGTGCAAGTCTTTATCGCTGCGGTGTCCTGGAAAGAACCTGCTCATAGCTTCTTCTGATCTCATCTCTGCCGAACTATACGAAGGTTGACACTCTTGCTTAACTCTTTTCTCATAACTGGACAACTGTGTCCTCAGCATGACTTTCATCTGGAATTTGGCTGTATCTAACGCCTCTGCACACATAGCAATTCGTTATCATCAACGGAGCGTAACAACCGCTCGTTAACATCTCGCACGAATCTCTTGTTCCACTCTTCTTTATCATCGTCCACTTCGACGTCATCTCTTGCTGTCTGCATATTGCAATTCATTCTCGGCTACAGTCAATCCGGAGTCTCTCACACGGACTCGAAATTGCGAACTCGGTATCTTCATCACTCTGTAGAAGATATCTAGCCGAACACATCCTCGGGAACTCGTCCAATCATCGGAGGAATACACTTTATTCATCCGTTCTTGATCAACTCACAACACATCTGGTGAGGTCCTTCTATCCTAAACTGGTCAACTTACCGATCTCACATTGAAGCTTCCGACGAACAACGTCCTCTCTTGCTCGACTTACTCTATATCCAAGTAAGATCTTTCAATTGGAATTCTTCAACTCAACTGAGCCTGCGTCGGCACATCAAATCTGAAAAATCATATCAATCGCTCAACTCAAGATAGACTAGCTATCTCCTATCACATCTCTGCCTGAAAGCTCCAGCGGTTTCAGCTCATAAACTCTGGAATCGACATCCCATCAATCTTAGCAACAGCTGGCTTATCTGTCTACACGGTAGAAAACATCACGACCTCTGAGATAGGCTGTACATCAACAGTCCTCTCAATCTGGCAGCCTCTATCAATGGCCCGATCATCCGGTGCAAAACCGAACACTCGCCTCAACGAGATATCACAACACAACATTATACCTACACGTTCCTATGTCACCAGAAACAACATGGTCAGTCCTCGTCTGTGACGAGCTCGCCCTGACCGCAACACTAGTAGCAGCTCAATCTGCGCTCAAACCATGGTGACAGGAATCTCAAGCAGGTATCGATAATAATAAATCAAATGAACGAAAGAAATCAACATATCCCAAATGGATATATGATCATAGGAACGAATAGTATCACAGATATCAAGATAAGTACATCCTAAGCTTTCTTAAGTGGAGTATCGTATCGTAAATATGCCGCAGAACATACGTACGGTACGTCACTCTACTCAAGCTACCTACTCCATCAATCAAGGTCAACCTATGAAACGAAAGTTCGGGTCTAATACCCCCCGTTAAGTCTATGTTCCGTAAGGTCAAGCCCAGGTTCCAAAATATATACGCCCTAAACTCCGCATAGTCAAACCCAGACTCAAACCAAGGTTAAACCTAACGCTCTGATACCAACTTTGTCACGACCCGTAATTTAGCACGTGACCGGCACTTAAATTACGTAACGTCTAAAGGCGTAACGTAAATCAAGTAAGCCGAAGCAGAGAAAATCTAAACCTTTTTGCGGAAAATAGTGGGGGTGCAGTTTTGAAATAAAGGTATAATGAATCATGTTTTGTCTTTTAAAAATTTGGGCAGCACCTCCCTTGTATATTTTGATCCAAAAACATATACACAATAATATATAGGTATCTCCAAGCGGGAGCTAGCTCTGCGCCAACCGGCGGAATCACAACTATGCAAGAACATATATACGACGCCCAACGACGAAGATCAACCCAGAAAGAACAATAAATGAGCAAGACATCAAAACCCAAGAAGCGAACATAAACCCATCGCTCTAAGTCTCGCACAATACCCAAGTCTGACTAGCTCTACCAATATACAAATTCTAGTCTCTGATTTGATCTGATCTGATGGAGTTTATCTAGATACAACGGAGTATAAAGTATGAGAGTGGGCACGATCCAACATGTATCCCACCTACCAAAGCAAAGCACCCTGGATGAAGCCGTGTGCCAGCGAACCCGCAACTGAGTTGCCAACTCGTCAGTAGAAAACATCAACAAGTAGAAATCGAATAAAACAACGATTTCCTATGTCACTATATCCTGAAGGTAATACTATGATATCTAGGGTGACCATGTACGCATATATGTCAACAATCGAGTCAATGCAATGGCATATATAAATAAACATCCGACATCATATGCTTGTATGCATGTGGATATCATCCACGTGTGTCCATCAACGACACAAACAATATCATGGAACCTGAGTGTCCCACACCGACACTCGAACATCATGAAAACATAAGCCTGTATATATATATATATATATATATATATATATATATATATATATATATATGAGGATATCAACCACGTGTGTACATCAACGACACATCAAAATCATGGAATCTGAGTGTCCAACACCAACACTAGAAACATCATGAAAACCCGTGTCCAGCATCGACACGTAAATCCTCATATCTCAGGCACAACATACTCAGATCGGCCCTCATATCTATCTCATCTCAGGCACCGCATCCTCAGATTGGTCCTCATATCCATCTCATATCATAACTCCAAAACGGTATCCTCCGGACATTCGCCGAGTTCTATACAATCACCGGTAGGTAGTGCTCCCCTGCTAGGCTCACCGCCTAACAATACGAGTCTTCTTGCCCCGGGGTACCTCACCGGGTCCACCGTGTACCCGCAGACGGTGCCTACCGCTCCTCGAATCGGGGATACTCACTGCTCAGAATCGAGAAAATTCTTGGTGGACACCTCGAAATATCATATCAAGAGAAACCGCATTTTTAAAATAATACACATTTTCCTTTGAAATTAAACTGCGGTTCTCAAATACAGAGATCTCATAAAAACGGCATCCCAATGCATATAACCTTAAAGTACGATGTATGCAACATAAAGTAGTAATATAAGCATATCGAGTATATCATGCAAGCATGTCAAGTGATAATACTGAACAATGAATGTACTTTTACGGTTAAGAGTAATATCATGATAGGGCAGTTCTACTGTGTAAGTAGCATGGCAATTACCGATGATGAATGTGTATGAGCCGGAAATCTGTGTACGTATAACATGCACATCAACGGTAATTGTGCAGGTGTACTAGCAGTTGATATCATATAATATTAAATGCTGGAAACATGATAGGTATCACATGAGGAATAATCCAACATAAACATGAACTATAATAAGGTAGCCTTTTAGGTCAACGATCCCGCCTCATAGTATCAAGTATCGCAATATCCTCGATCATCATTCTCAATTCATGAGCGTGGATCAAACATTCAGCAAACGCATCGCGTACGGTAATCCATCATACGGTGTCACAAACAGAGTAGGGAATCTATCATCCTATTCGCCAGCAAAGGTACGGATCTATAATCTCGTACGACATACCTTATCAATCACATAACATATTTATAACAATTTTATATCATGTCATCTTGCATATATGTTATATCTAGTTAATCTCAAGTCATATCGATCTCGATTTCATATCCTATCATTATCAACCCATACTTGTCCTCTTTCAATTCATACTTATCATGATTCACTTCATATTTCATATTCTCATAAATCAATACGAGTCATCTATATCTATCATCTCAATATCCCACATCATGTTATCTTATATACCTATATCTTATTATCAAGCCAATATATATTCATTAGTGTCAACTTTTATCATATCATCTCTTTCTAAACCTATAATCATGTTATCTTAAGTTCGTAGCATATCCTTTATCAAATTATAATTTATAAAACGATCTTCCATATCAAATGGTTGCGGGGGTGCAATACGCCATCCACCCGATTTCCCCCGCAGATATAAATCTACTCACCTGCTAAACTCCTCGCTTAGCCGAAGTCGATGTGCTTCGTCTTCTCGGAAGTCTACGCGAAGGTACCTATAATCAATACACATCGAAAAGCAATTAAAACCAATATCCGAAAACCGATACGGCACACGGTTCGCTCATAAGTTAAAACCTATAGCTTCGCATGCAAAATCAACCAAATAACCCTCGTCCGTTGATGTACAAACGTCCAACGACGGAATCCAAAATCAAATACCAAAACCAAGTTTCACAAATCGGAAAACGAAATTCAGCAACATGAGAAATCTATCCCAGATTTTACTCTAGGCCAAACTAGGGAATTTTTCATATGGGGTTGCTCTAGATATAGGATAAGGAAACCACATACCAAAAATTATCACATTCCACCCTAATGTGGCCGCAATTTGCGGCCACAATGATTAAATCTGCGGCCATAAGTGAAGGGGATGGGTTCGGGTTTCTAGGGTAGGTTTCTGGTTTCCTGCACGACTCTCTGTGTTCGCTAAATAATTTTTACGTTCTCCGGGTTATAGAAGATATCGATATCCCCTCAAAAAATCCACAAAATACGATATCGGGGAAATTCTAACTCCGTGTTTTGGGTTCTATTCTCAGGTCTTGGCCAATAGAACGATCTCTAAGGTCTTGAAACACTCACTACACCTCAAATTATCACTTAACATCAACTTGGAAATTTCCAAGATCACATAACCTAACTAAATCGATTTCAAACTAAACTAGGATATATAAACACAATTACTAATCTAAAAGTGAAGGGATTACCTTATTTGGCAACTTAGGAAAATTCTTGAATTGCCCAAAGTCTTCAAAATCCAAACTTGGATGGTTTAAAGCATTTAGAATAGGTTTGTGCATGTTTTATATGAAGGTGGCATCAGGTTTTGAGAAGGAATTGAGATGGTGTATGGAGGTAGTGAGGTGAAGGAGCATGAAGGAGTTGAGTTGAAGGAATAATGGAGATGAGGATGAAGGAATGGAGTAGCCAAGTCTTACCTTCTCTCTCTTAAGCTCACCTCTCACTCACCAAGTTTCTCCTACACTCACTCTCCCAATAAAATATCTGCTTCTTTTCTTTCTCTTTTTGTTTTTCACTCATTACTTCTCTTTTCTTTTCTTTTCTTTCTTCCCCTTTTCTTTTCTTTTCGTTTTCTTTTCTTTTCATAAAACTCACAAATACAACACAATAATAATGAATAACATGCACATGACATGGTGCACTAGCCATGGAAAAATGTAAAAATACGGATTTGGCTTAATCGTGATTAGTAGTGCATTAATCAAATTAAATTTAAATTTGCATATCATTAATTATAAAAATTCCATAATCCGATAAATATCATTATAATAAATAAATCATTTTAATCTCCGATTATTTTCCAAATATCGGTATATACTTATATCATTTTACGAAAAGCCCCTATTCGAAAATCGAATAGTTCTCGCGAAATATATTATTTTAATATTAAATTTCCAAAAATAATACTTTATATTTCTTAAATGTTACAGGTATGCACAAAAACGAAATCAGTACAACTGATGCATGAAAATACAAATCAAGTGCAACTGTGGTGCATATAGGAAATATCAATCGTGAAACACATTGTCAAAATACCGGAATCAAAACGATGGAAACATGATAACCGAATCACTAAGGCGCAATTCATAAATAACTGACGTTGAGGTACACCTCCTTTAATGTCGAAAAGTGTCTGTGCACCCAGGGCTGGCAGAGCAAGAATATCTACTTGCCTCCTGCCCACGGTCTGGCGTCCTCTGCTATTAGGCCCTCGTTTCTCTCTGCGGATTCACCATTTGCATGACTCCTCGGCTCGACAGCCCTACTAGGAGTAATGACGGAAACAGTCCCGCTTTGGCGCTTATGAATGTCTCCTGGCCAATTAATATGGCCACCCGTAAGGTATCACGTCCATGACGGTAGCTTCTGGCCTACCGAGTATGTGCGATACAACCGATCTTAGGTCTAAGTATTATCGTGTAGTATTTCAGAAAGAACCTGCCAAGGTCTCTCCCAATCTCATCTCTGCCAGACTGCCCGGAAATTTCACCCTTTTACTTAATCCGTTTCTTGTCCGGAACAGCTGCATTCTTATCATGACTTTCCCCTAGAAATGTGGCTGCATCCAACGTCTCTGCATACGTAGCAAACCTCTGACATCAACGAAGTGGAATAACAACTCGTTAAGATTTCGCACAAACCTCTTACTCCACTTCCCTTCAATATGGACCAATTCGGAATCATCTCTTTGTAGCTGTGTGGACTGCGTTCCAATTAGCTATAGTCATATCCAGAGTCTCTTTCAAAGCTACAAACTCGGCATCTCTAATATCCTGTAGAAGGTATTTGGCCAGTTACATCCTCGGGAACTCGTCCAAGTCATCGGAGGAATATGCTTTTGCTCGTCCTTTTCTCGATTGACTCACAACACGTCTGAGTGAAGTTCCCTTCTAGCTGAAACTAGTCAATTTGATGCCTCGCATCGGAGCACCCAAACGAACAAAATGTCCCAGTTACTTATCCAAAGGTGACAAGTGATCTTCTGTCACATCCCTGTTCGCAAACTTATGTGGTCACAGTTATACAAACTCTGGAGGCGACATCCGGTCAATCTCATCGCTAGCTGGTTCATCTGTCCGTGCAGTAGACAACACATAAATCTTCTAGAGTAGACGGTACATCAATAATCTTCACAATCCGGCTGGACTCTAGCAATGGCCCGATCATCTGGTGCAGATCCCGAACGTTCGTGTCAACGAGAAATCCTAGTAAAACAAAAAATCATTGCATTCGTATGTCACCGGAATACATCCTGGTCGGCCCTCATCCCTGACGAGCTCGCTCTGACCGCATCTCTAGCCATAGCTCTTTCTGCTCATGTAGCCAAGATAACAGAAATTGCAATCAAATATCAATGAGGATAGATCATAGGAACGAATAGAAATACGGTGCCTAAGAAATGTACATCCTAAGGCTACTTAAGCGGAGCAGCGTATCGTAAGTATTCCGCGGAACATACACACGGTACGTCACTCTAATTAAGTTACCTACTCCATCAACCAAGGTCAACCTACGCGACGAAAGTTCGGGTCTAATACCCCCTCAGTCAAGTCTAAGTTCCGTAAATTCAAGCATAGGTTCCGAAATATATATACGCCCTAGACTCTGCATAGTCAAACCTAGACTCGAACCAAGGTTAAACCTAACATTCTGATACCAACTTTATCACGATCCGGAAAAGACACATGACTGTCACTTCAATCACGTGAAGTCTATAGGACTCTACCTAATCCAAGTAAGCCAAACGCCCAAAAATCTAAACCTTTTAGGGAAATTAGTGGAGGCGAAGTTTTGAAATAAAGCTTTAATGAAATCAGGTTCTTTCTTTAAATACATAAGTAATAGTTTATGAAAACACAAGTGGATTATAAACCGTAGTTAAAACATTTTCGTCATTTGAAATTTGGGCAGCACCTCCTTTGTAAATTTTAATCCGAAAGCAATACAAGCAATAATAAAAGGCATCCCTAAGCGGGAGCTAGCTCTTCGCTATTAGGCAGAATCATAACGAAGAAATAAAGATATACGACGCAAAGGCGAAGATCAAACATAAAAAAAGTAAATAAACCAACATAAAGAATAAATATATGAGCGTGACTCTAAGTCCGAAAGAATATACAAACTGTGGTTTCTAAGTCTACCAAATATACATAGTGTGGTTGATAGAGTTTTAACTAGATACAACTGAATAAGTATACAGGTACAACTGATGGTCACGATGCAAGTGTACCCCACCTACCAAGCAATCACCCAGAAGAAAGCAGTGTGCCGGCAAAGCCGCTACGGAACCTGTACGGTGAAACCTACAAGAAAACTGTGGCACAACGGGGGGGAGTTGCAAACTCATGAGTAGAAGACATCACCGGATAGAAATCGAATGTATGATGATCTCCTAGGTCATACAGTAATATAATAATAATATAGTGACGTCGAGTGGTACTAGGGTAATAGTATAAGCATAAGTATAATACCAATGCACTCGTGTCCGTATCATAAAGAGGTAACATGTCATGTGTATCATGTATAAATGCATCATCCAACGTGTGTCCAGCAACGACACACCGAATCGTAGTAAAACTTGAGAGCCCAGCATCGACACTCGAAAACATCATGAAAGCTGTGTCCAGCAACGACACATAATCCTTATATCTCGGGCACCGTCTCATCGAATCGTCCCTCATCCATCTGATCTCACGACTACGGTCGTTATCCTCCGGATATCTGCCGAGCCAAACTATCACCGGTCGGTAGTGCTCCCCTGCCAGGCTCAACGTCTTTCTATACGATCTTCTTGCCCTGGGATACCGCTACCAGATCCACCATATACCTGCAGACGATGCCTCCTCTCTCCTCGAATCGGGTATACTTATAGCTTAGAACCGAGAAAACTCATGGTGGATGCCACATCATATCAAGGAAAACGACATCTATCTTTTAAAATGATCATAAGTTTTCAAAATTCACATGCAGTTTTCCAAATCCAGAAATCTCATAAAAAATGAAATCTCATAAACATAAGCCAATAATGAAAACAATGAATACCAGCACAGAACCAATCTACAGTGCATAACCCGAATGTATATATGAATGTGGAATCTACTAAGTAAGAAATGCAATATCTAAACTAGCAGGTGAGATAATGAGTTCTAAGAAATACTATTTAGCTACAAGTTATCAGGTTGTACGACTGAAATGTCAAATTCTAAGTGTACGTGGCATGACAATTACCGATGATGAGTATGTGAGCCGGCGAGTATGTGTGTACGTGCAATATACACATCATCGGTAATGGTGCATGTGTCCTAACAGACGAAGTCATAAAAGATAATGAAAGAACATGTATGTAAAACGCAACAATATAAAATATACAGCTATATACGAGCCATACAGTTATAGTCTTTAAAATAGCACGAAACGCTGTCCTTACAAAAATAGGGGTTACGGTGTTTTTGAGAAAAAGATACCATTTGAAACCCCGTAGCGTCCCTTGGGTTGTCCTTGAAAATGCATAACGATCCATTAGTTTTGAATATAGGTATGACTCAAATTATACTCTAATACCTACTTAACTGATTAAAGACTAAACTAATCCCGAGTCGAAAGTGATTAGAAAATGTATAACATTTCCGAGTCGATATATTTATCAGTCGGCGATCCAGCCTTATAATATCACGTACGGTATAGTTCCTCGTACAACATCCTCAAGTCAAGAGTGTGGATCAATTATCATATATATCATATCTCGTACGGTATAATCTGTCGTACGATATCCTCGAATCAAGAATACGAGTCAATCATCATATATATCATATCTCGTATGGTATCATCCGTCGTACGATATCATAATTCAAGGGTTCGGATCTATGGTCACGTACATTCTATCATCTCATCTAGTCACATGTCATCACATGTTATATGTATATCGTCCAATGATCATGTAATATCTCATATCATAATATGGTGTTTCGGTCTCAAATCATATATCATAACCTCGTGACATCATGTCCGATCATATGGACTCAAATCCTTCTAACATATCATATCCTCATCTTACACGTATATGTATGTATGTGTGTATATATATATATGAATATATATATATATATATATATATATATATATATATATATATATATATATATAACTCCACGTTGCTCACCCCGGTTTTTACGGGGAGGCAGAAACGGCGAAAAACAATTATTTGGCGCAAGGGCAACATGGACATAAAAGTCGGATCTTTGCTAAACTAGAAACTAACAAACAACAAGAGGATTTAACTACTATGCCGTAGAAATTATACCTCATGGAACTGGTCCTTCGGGTCTTCATTCCGCTGTCCCGCTCGTCCGTCCAAGCTCCAAGGTACGGTCCGGATCTTGGTTACCTCCGCGGCCTTCTTGAGTCGAAGACGATCCACCCGAGAGTTGTACACCGAACTCCACCTCAAGACGAGGCAACTAGGGCAACGAGATCGCTAATCTAGATTCCCTAGGTTGTGTAGAAGAGAAAAATGGAAGTGTTTGTCTATGTGGATTCTTTTTCTCTCAACACATGAGATCAAAAGAATTTATCAAGAGGAGGAAGAAGGAGGAGATCAAGCAACCATGAAGCTTTTCTTTTCTTCTCACTTTCAAGAGAGAGAATGAGAAAAGAATAATGAAAAAGATTAACTAAAGAAAATCAACCATGGTTGCAATAATACACCAAAACCATCATTACTAATCCTATCATGATAAAGTTGATGGCACAAATGATTTGACCATTTTCATAACTCAAGAAATAAAAAGAAAATCATAGAAGAGTGTAGACCTCTCATGAAGGTCAACGGTCAACTCCGGTCAACGGGTCAACAAAGTCAAGAGAGGTCATGGTGGTCAAATGGTCAATGCAATTAGCCATCACTAAACTATCACTAAAAGGATTAGTAAACAATGTCTCCGGCTCATAATGATTTTGACCAAACGAATTGCCAAAACCCTAATGAGCCTGCCACATAATGGTTTTGGCCGAACCAACTGCCAAAACCCTAATGAGGCACCTCCTCCTTCATCACTCCTCAAAACTGTGCATACACACCCGTATCCGCATTCCGTAGAATGCGAATGCACAGAAGACAAAACAAATCCATCCGTGCAATACTAGGATCTGGCTTAAACCAAAGCCCACTGGTATTGCCTGCCTGAACAGCATACGCACACAAGTGCACGTAAGTGATCGTAGCCCTGCCATAAAACCATACGGCCTCTACACGTTTCGCTCAGTGCAGGGAAACTCTCTGTGTGGGACTCTAAAGACTCGACACTATGCTGGCAGTGGGTTTAACCACAGACCGCAAGCGGCACTAGCTGTACTTAACGGTCCCCAGGTAGATGTCGATAAGAAGGCCGATGAGGTAAACCCATCCGAACTCCTACTAAGCCTGTATGTAACAATCTCCGTACAGTCCGGTCAGTTCGTCTGATACATCGCATGGCGGGCCTAGGGGGGTGGTAAACGTCAGTCCCCTAATAGCGGTACAAGTCGTGCCGGAGTGTAGCCCAGAACACCCTGAGATAACACTGGAAACCTACCAGTATACCTCGCTTGCCCTGGCCAGGGACTACTTGTGTAATGGCTCTCCTGGACACAGCGCGATGTCAACCCCCAATACCGGGAGAGACGAATCCTGTCTAACCGTCACTGCCTCCAAGTGCTTCGGGACTGCACCTGACTACTACCTGTTTGCACGACTCCTTTGAGCCGTGGTAGGGTAGTAATCTAAGTACAGTGGGAACACACTCGAGGCGAAGTGACAGTGTCAAGTCAGCGGACTAAGCTGTACTCATGTCACCTGGGAACTGATAACCGACGATAGGTATAATACCAACCAACAGTTCCCGACGAGTCCTGTCCAGTGTACTCGTAACCTAACGAGCACCCGCATACTATCTCCAGTACGACGTACTGATGGCTGTGGGACAGACCATCTCCCCCGCTGGGATGAGAAGCGCATACGCTAGTCTACTCCGGAGTATTGATGCTCTGTCTCGATAGTCCTACGACTAGGGACCTGTATAAGGATGTGCTTATGGATTACCCAGCCCCACAAGTATGACTGCCATCACAACGCTGGTAATCAAGCAAAAATCCTAAGGGCTCTACTAATATGTATAAGCGATATGCTAAAAGAAACACATGCACATATTGAAGTAGAAATAAACCAAGTAGCATACTACCATATTGAGCAAGATTGTCTATACAACTGTGAATATCCCAAGCTTTCATTAAGTAATATACAAGCTAGTATGATACAGTAATGGCCTCTAGGGCATATACACTAACAATCTCCCACTTGCACTAAGGCCATGTACTGGCGTATCGACGACCTATCATCTCGATCAGCCTTTCGAACTGAGTCTGGGGTAGGGCCTTCGTGAGTGGATCTGCAGTGTTGTTCTCCGTATTTACTCTCTTCACCTCGATCTCCCGGCGATCTACGATCTCCCTGATCAGGTGGTACCGCCTCAAAATGTGCCTGGACTTCTGATGGGACCTGGGTTCCTTCGCTAAAGCTATAGCGCCGTTGTTGTCGTAATACAGCGGTATTGGATCAACAATGGTAGGAACCACCTGAAGCTCCGTGAGGAACTTCTTCATTCAGACAGCTTCCTTTGCGGCATCGCAAGCAGCTATGTACTCCGCTTCCATAGTTGAGTCAGCAACGGTCTCCTGCTTGGAACTCTTCCAGCAAACCGCCCCTCCATTGAGGGTAAAGACATAACCCGACGTGGACTTTGAGTCATCCTTGTCACTCTGGAAGCTGGAGTCGGCAAAGGCCTCGAGCTGGAGGTTTTTTCCGCCATACACCAAGAACATCTCCTTAGTCCTTCTCAGGTACTTGAGAATGTTCTTTACCGCTATCCAGTGTTTCTCCCCTGGGTTCGACTGATACCGGCTTACAACGCTCAATGCGTATGCTACATCTGGTCTGGTACATAACATCGCATACATTATAGAGCCTACCGCAGAAGCGTAGGGTATAATAGACATGCGATCCCTCTCCAATCAGTCTTGGGAGACATCTCTTTGGAGAGGGTGATCCCGTGACAAGCCGGTAAATTACCGCGCTTGGAATCTTCCAGTATGGTGTCGATGTACCTTGACTGTGAAAGTCCCAACATCCTCTTAGATCTATCACGATAGATCTGGATCCCCATAATGTAGTTGGCATCGCCCAGGTCCTTCATGGAGAACCTCTGCGACAAGAATCCTTTGACTGACTGTAGCATAGGAATATCATTTCCTATTAGGAGAATGTCATCCACGTACAAGACGAGGAATACCACAGTTCTCCCTACAATCTTACTGTAAATGCATGGTTCATCTGGGTTTTTGATAAAGTCGAATTCTTTGACAGTATCATCAAAGCAGATGTTCCAACTCCGCGATGCCTGCTTAAGTCCATAGATGGACTTTAGCAACTTGCACACTTTACCGCTGCTCCCACTCTGAATGAATCCTTCTGGCTGATCCATATAGACGCACTCTTCCAAATTTCCATTTAGGAAAGCCGTCTTTACATCCATCTGCCAGATTTCATAATCGTGGAAGGCAGCAATGGCAAGAAGGATCCGAATGGATTTCAGCATAACCACTGGAGAAAAGGTCTCTTCATAGTCCAAACCAGGTCTTTGACGAAAACCCTTTGCAACAAGTCTAGCTTTATAGGTCTCAACCTGCCCATCTACACCAATCTTCTTTCTGAAGATCCATTTGCAGCCTACGGGTTTTACCCCTTCTGGAGCAAAGTCCAAAGTCCAAACTTTGTTGGTGTACATGGACTCCATCTCGGCCCGCATTGCATCCAGCCATTTTACCGAGTCACCGCTCTGAATGGCTTGCTGGAAGCTAGTAGGCTCATCATAATCCATAGTGCAATCCTCTCTATCCCCGTCTATGAGAAAACTGTAGTATCTCTCAGGCGGATGAGACTGCCTACCACTCCTGCGGAGTGGCGCTGGGATGTCCGGTTCTCTTGAAACTTCTAGTTCTTCCAAGCTTTCAGTAATAGCTTGTGGTTCTGGAATTTCTTCCAGTTCTACTACGCTCCCACTTGCTTCTTTTTCTAAAAACTGATGTTCCAGAAAGTGGGCATGACGAGAAACAAAAACCTTTTGTTCCTCTGCGTAATAGAAAAAATACCCCCTGAAGTTCTTTGGGTATCCCAC